>CM060405.1:23739454-25128699 GCA_030545235.1 Helianthus tuberosus
AGATATCGACTTAGTTATTTTTTTCTCTGTTTTACACACATACTCTTGCCTTTCATCAAACATGATATATAACTAATGAATCCCCGTCACATTGCGGCGGGCGGTAATTCTAGTACATATCGTAAGACAATCACCCTCCAAGACCATCTAAAGTGTAGGCAAATCTATACCCCCTTTGACAACACCCAACCACATCTTACCAAACCCCTAAAACTCCTTAACTTTTATCCTACGTCTCCACGAACTCCTATCTTGGACCTTGTCCTCGGAGAGGTGTATTTCTATCAAATTATGTCTAATCCGCTCGTCCCAAGTCAATTTGAGTCTACCTAGCTCTACCCCTCCTACCATCTACAGTGATGGTTTCCACTACCCCAATTGGGGTTGTTGCTCGCCTCCTCTTCACATGCCTAAACCATCTCAATCTCCCCTCCACTATTCTAATTGATAGAAGAGAGCATGGTTGTAAAACAAGGTCTCCAATGCCGGATACTCCCTGAGTAATCGCTTTAAAATATAGGCTGTCGAGCCGACTTTCTTCAACTCCGTCTAATTACTCGAATCGATCAAAGCGGTCAACATCGGCTAGAATCATATCTAGTAGGTCGACTCGGGCCGAGCTTGACTTAAAAAAAAGAGTTAAATGCCATTTTAGTCCCTGTGGTTTGAGCCATTTTGTCAGTTTAGTCCAAAGGTTTCATTTTTCGCCTGTGAGTCCTAAAAAGGTTTCACCGTTACCATTTTAGTCCACTGGGTTAACTTAATCCATTTTTTCTGTTAACGAGAAGCAGAGCCGTTCCAACGTTTCTGGATGCCCTAAGCGAACTACAAAGTCAGGGCCTTATTATTGGTATAAATGAATTGAGATTTGAGACATCGAATAACCAGAGCGATGACTTTTCCTAATATCGGCCATAATTTCGCTCAATCCGCACTCAATTTCACATTGCTTACTCAAAAGACGCCAACTAGGGTTGATGTGTTGCGTGCGTGGACAGTGCGGACTCCTAGTGTAAAATTGGAGGCCTTTGTTTTTTGGTGGCCCTAGGCCTTAGTGTAGGTTGATAAGCCTTACGGGCCGACCCTGACGAGAAGGGCAATTCGGTCATCTTATATGACCGAATTGCCCTCCAAGTTAACAGAATCACATATAAAATAACCGAATTGCCCTTCTCGCTAACAGAAAAAAATGGATGAAGTTAACCCAATGGACTAAAATGGCAACGGTGAAACCTTTTTGGACCCACATGTGAAAAGTGAAACCTTTGAACTAAACTGACAAAATAGTCCAAACCACATGAACTAAAATGACATTTAACTCTAAAAAAAATAAAACATAATTTCTATGCTTATTATATAAAAAATGAATATCATTTTCACGTATTCTGTTATACATATTAGTAAATTTATGTTATTTGACACATATTTAATTTTCGAAAACAATTTTTTTTATAATTTAACATGTTCGACTACTTCCCGAGTACTCTCCGCCTAGACCGAGTACTCTCAACTCCCTAGTCGATTGATTATGGAGCGCTTAATGACTTTTGCAACCATGAAAGAGATTGATCAATACAAAAACAAGTAGTTATCATTGTTAAATTCTAAATTACAAAGTTCGTCCTTTATGTATGTCAGTTATTACAAAGGATGTCCTTTATCTTTAATAAGCTCAGAAAACATACTTAATGTTTGAAAAACCATTCAGGTTATGTCCTTTAGTCATAACACAATTAGTTTTCATGGTTAAAGTTGACTAAGTCAACCCCACATAAGGGTAATTTAGTCATTTTATCCAATAGCAGCCAATATACTCCTTTCTTTCTTTATGTTAAGTCCAAAACACAAACCCTAAGATTTCAAATTCAGCCGTCACTCACACACCTACTTCTCTCTTCTTCCTCTTTCATCACTCAACACAAACTAAAATGCAGATGTGGTGGTGGTTAAGACAGAGGTAGCCGGACGTGGTGGGACTGGGAGATGGTTTTACACGGTGGTTTGCGGGTGAAGGTTGGTTGGATCTCGGGGATGTGGTGGTTCTGGTCGTTATGGGTCGGAGATGACGTAGAGATGCGGCGGAGTTGTCGTGGTTGTAGGTGGCGTTTTATGGTGGGTGTAGGTTTGAGTGGGAAAGGGTGGTGTAGCGGAGGCGCAGGTGGTGGTGACCGGTGTTACTGTGTGACGGCCAGGTGTGGTAGGTGACGAATCAGTGGGATGGTGATATTGGGAGGTGACCGGAGTTGGTCGGAAATGGTGTTCGAAGTGTAAGTTGCCGGAGTTCAAGTGGTGGTGGGCGGCTGACCGGTGGTCGGAGTACAACAGTTTAGGTGGGTGGATTGAATGGGTTTATACTGGCCAACTTAAAACCTAGATACACCATGTGCTAGCGTCGACACAAATTAGTCTAGAGATTGGTGAAATTTCGATATATTATAGAAGGGTTTGTTGTGAAAGTTTGTTGGGTTTCTGATCAATGGAGGTCGTGTTCATGACACGGTGGAGATGGCGATGGTGATGGTGCTTGTGATTGGGTGGCGGGTGGTGGTTGTGATTGGGTGGTGGTTATGAACCTCTTCGACAGAATAGAAGTGTTATCTCTCTATGAATCATTTGTCATCGATCTCAATAAATCACTTTGTTGCCCTAATTTTGGTGAGTTGTAAGAAATTGGGGTTTTTTTGTTCATGGGTTATTGATGATAATGTTGATGATAATCTGGGTTTTGAAGTTTTGAATATCCGGGTTTTGAAGTTTTGAATATCTGGGTTTTTTGAAGTTTTGAATATTTTTTTCTTTGTGTTTTGAAGATCTGGGTTTTGTTTGAAGTTTTGAAGATATAATGTGCAGATTATGAAGATTATAGTTAAGAGAGAGAAGATTTGAATTTTTTATAATTTTATTTTTCTAGTATTAAGGTAAAGACCAATATACCCTCATGTGACCTGATTTAACTGGGAAAACAAACTAGGTTTAGGGTAAAGGACATAACCTGAATGGTTTTTCAAACATTGAGTATGTTTTCTGAGCTTATTAAAGATAAAGGACATACTTTGTAATAAATGACATACATAAAGGACGAACTTTGTAATTTACTCTAAATTCTATCTTCTTATCTCAAACATCTTTCTTTTAAGGTTAACACCGTAAAAGAGTTTTCTGCGTACAAATCACCTCTTTGAATAGAAAATGAGTCATGAATATATAGGGGTCTGTATGTTTTCAGTTTTTGCATGTTATTTATATACTATAAATTTGTCACATCCTTATGACCTAATTATGTTATTTATATACTATAAATTTGTCACATCCTTATGACAATTATTAGGGATGTTTTAAAAAAACATTGATATTAAACTTTAATCTAAACTATTTGATTTTTCGCTTTTAATCCAAAAGTTTTACTTTTTGCAGTTTAGTCTTACAATTTTTTTACTTTCAACCAACTTTGGTCCCTATACTTTTCATGTTTTGCAAATATTTTGTTTTATCTTTCGTTCTAAATTTTGCGAGTTAACACGACGCAACGTGCGTGTGTGGTTCAATGTTTTTACGTTTCGTTTAATGCTTCGTTCTGAATTTGCGAGTTAAGACGACGCAACAGACATGTATGGTTCAACGTTTTTACGATGTCTATTGTTTTCCCGTTTAACAAGTTCGTCGCAACGAGCGGGTACTAAGTCGACTTAGTTATTATTTTCTATGTTTTACGTTACGGTCTAATTTTTTCACGCTAAAATACGCTGGTTGTTGGCGGTGGTGTAACATTGATACTGTTTGAAACAGTTTTACACCACCACCGCAACATGGTGGGGCTTAATACCAGTTGTTTCTACTTTCTAAGGGGCTGTTTGTTTACCTCTTAATTAGGCTCTTAATGGTTCAGACATCTTATTGGTTCAACACTTAATGGTTCAGACTGTTTGTTTCACGAGCAAATGGGGGGGGGGGGGGATATTGCACGGTCCTCCCAACCGCTGGAGTGATCCCACTCCACAAGCTAGCTTAGCCCCATAGCTGCCTGACGGTTACTACCCAACCGGAAGCGAAAGCCTAGAGGGTGTGCCTGCCAGGATTCGAACCGGGGTCCTCTGGGAAGAGGTGGGTGAGGCTGGCCACTGGGACACCCCAAGTGGTTTTCACGAGCAAATGTCTGAATGGTTCAGACATTTGCCTCTAAATGGTTAAGTATTATACATAGTCTGAATGGTTAAGATATCTAATCTGAATTGGTCAGACATTTGCCTCTAAGTGGTTAAGCATTATACAATCTCTTAATGGTTCAGATCTCTTACTGATTCAGCACTTAATTATTCAAACCTCTTATTGGTTCAACACTTAACCATTTAGATGCTGTCAAACAACCCCTAATTGTTCTATATTGTGAAAAAAATGAATTAATTTTAGCTAGTGAAAAAAATGAAATTACTTTTAGCTAAAAATAAAACATAACCACATGCACTTTAGATGACTGTTAACACTTTTTGACTCTTTATTTTTCTTACAATCACAATTAACCCCATGGTAAAATTTGGTTTGAAACAGTCTAATAGTGTTAGCAATGATGGCACCACCAGAATATCCGCTGAATCCAAATCGTTAAAACGTACGGGCATTCACATGTTTTGTTTTGCTCAATTTAAGGTATTGGGCCTTCTCAATTTTATTTTAGGATATGAGCCTATTTTTATAATAACTAAGGTTATATTAGGAGTTAAATGTCTGGTTGCTTCACGTGGTTTACAAATATTACAGAGTTGGTTCCAACACTTCAATAAATACAGGGAAAATCCCAGTGATTACAATTTTTACACTTGGGTGATCCTTATCACAAACCCATGTAAAGTTTCTCAGTTAAGTGTGTGTAAAATAACTAGATTGCACCTGAACTAAAAAACAAAAACACTTAAAATTTTGAAGAGTACCATTGATGTCAGGACCCACTTGGGACAACTCTGCAATATCTGTAAACCACAAGGACCAACCAACCATTTAACTCTTATTATAATTATAGTAATAATCAAGGACGCAACATAGTGGGGGCGGGAGGGGGCGGCCGACCCTCCGAATTTTTCGTTCAGTAGTGGAGAGTATGTAGTTTTTGTATAGAAATTTTTGGGTATATACGTTTTCGACCCTCGGTTTTATAGAAATTTTTGGGCATATACATTTTCGACCCCCCGGTTGAAAATCTCAAGCTTCGCCACTAGTAATAATAATAATTGTTGTTGTTGTTGTTGTTGGGTTATGTAAGACCGATCTGCTGATGATGAAAGCCAAAACCCAAAGGAAACCATCTCCCTACCTGATGGAATAAGTTAGATTACAATTCAATGTCCAGAAGTTTCCTCCCAAAGTTATACATACAACCACCTAATTCCGAGTCAGTGGCTTAACTCTAATGCATTTTATGTCTCTTGGTTATTAAAATTTATGTGTAATCTAAGTTACTTATAGCTTTAAAGTTTATACAAGTTTAATTTATTACACCTGTGTGTCATACGGGAAATAACCTAGTATAGATATATATAAAACTAAAAATGTTATTATTGTTATAATTTAATATAATGAATTTTGTTTAAATAAACAAGTTTCCATTTCAAGTGCTCATTTTTACTAGTCTCATGACATTCGAAATCTTAAAGACAATCCTAACTGAGGAGCTAATTTTTTCTACTCATACATGGCCCTTGAATTCAAGGAGACGACCCCGCCCCTGGTCCAACATTTAGCACAAAATTCATATTAATTAAAAGCTCAAATTTAATTAAAAAAGACACTCATTTAGTTAAAAATTTAAAAGCCCAAACTCATATTATTACATTGTATGGATGCACGGTAAAAAAATTAGGATACCTCTGAATTTTCCGTCTAGTTCCGCCACTGACCTAAACTATTGGAACACATCGTGAATCATACAATATAACACAACGTCATTTAACTTGTATGGTGTGTTATACAATATAACACATTGTGAAGAAGCCCAAAAATGATAAAACACAACGTCAAGAAACCACAAAAGATATGTCTCCTGAATCATAACTGGTATAACACATGGTGAATTAACCTGTAATTGGTAAAACACATCGTCAAGAAGTTACAAATACATCCTTCCTAAAAACACAATGTCAATAATTACAAAGATATCTCCTTCCTAAAACATAAATTGCTATAATATATTGTGAATTAACCTATAACTGCTAAAACACATTGTCAAGAAATTGTCTATGAAGGATTGCATCTAGTAAACACACATCTTCAAGAAATTGTTCATGAAGGATTGTAGCAGGTAAAACACATCTACAAATACATCTCCGTCCTAAAACATAAATTACTATAACACATTGTGAATTAATCTGTAACTGGTAAAACACATCATCAAGAAATTGTCCATGAAGGATCGTAGCAGGTAAAACACATATGCAAATACATCTCCTTCCTACAACATAAACGCAATCAACCATGACACTTGACATCGTGATTTTTTATTAGTAATATGAATTGACCGAAAGAGATAAAATCTAATGGACTGTGTTTGTGAATTAGCGATGAACTTGCTATAAAAATATAACTGCCGAATTTGAATTCAAAGAAGATATTCAGTTACCACAAATATCTCAGATTTTGTTTAGGAGATAAAATCTTCCATAAATAAAATGATTATCCAATTAAAATTTTGCTCTTTTGTATAAAAATATCAAATGCCACATGTCACATGGAGAATGCTTCCTACACTTTGTACGAAAAGTTTGCTTTGTAGCCAACTCCAACCCTATATATATATATATATATATATATATATATATATATATATATATATATAGAGTAGGAGTTGGGTGGAAAGTCTATTTTTCCTAGAAAGTCTAGGAAGGAATAAGAATTGGCCATGTGTCATTGAGGGATTTTAAGTAGAAGGGCTATCATGTAATTTCACATTTTAATTTTATTTTTGGAATGTATCTTCATTAACTAAAATTCCATGATTTTCGGAATTTTTATTATTTTCGAATTCAAATCTAGAAGTCAATGTGTTCATTAACTAAAATTCCATGTCACATTACATCGCATATTCCATTGTTCAGAAGATTACTGGAATTTATCAGCATGTTCTTGGTGCTGTGTTTTAACAGTTTACAGGGCTAAAGTCATTTTTTTATAGATCCCATAATATAAAGATGGTAAAACACAGTGTATGAATCTGATTGCTGTTAAAACACAACTGTATGAATCTGAATGCTAAAACACAACTGTATGAATCTGATTGCTGTTAAAACACAACTGTATGAATCTGAATACTAAAACACAAGTGTATGAATCTGCTTGCTGTTAAAACACAACTGTATGAATCTGTTTGCTGTTAAAACACAACTGTATGAATCTGAATGCTAAAACACAACTGTATGAATCTGCTTGCTGTTAAAACACATATGTATGAATCTGGATGCTAAAACACAACTGTATGAATCTGAATGCTAAAACACCACTGTATGAATCTGCTTGCTGTTAAAACACATCTGTATGAATCTGCTTGCTGTTAAAACACAACTGTATGAATCTGCTTGCTGTTAAAACACATCTGTATGAATCTGCTTGCTAAAACACAACTGTATGAATCTGCTTGCTGTTAAAACACATTTGTATGAATCTGTTTGCTGTTAAAACACATCTGTATGAATCTGAATGCTAAAACACAACTGTATGAATCTGTTTGCTGTTAAAACACATCTGTATGAATCTGAATGCTAAAACACAACTGTATGAATCTGCTTGCTGTTAAAACACAACTGTATGAATCTGTTTGCTGTTAAAACACATCTGTATGAATCTGAATGCTAAAACACAACTGTATGAATCTGCTTGCTGTTAAAACACATCGTCAAGAAAACGGAGATGATAAGAACAATATTTGAATGGTGATGATGAACTCGGAGATGGTGGAGATGGAGAAGTGTTTTAATTTGATCCGGTGCTCTCCATCGTTTCTAAAGTTATCTTGTTCCATGATTGTAGTTATTTTTGGTTGGGATTGGGGTTTCCAAGATGGGTTTGGAGAGAGAGAGAGGGAAAATCGCTTGAATTTAGGAACTGGGCGGTTATCTAATTGATTTAAAACACGACCATTGACAAAATTGCCCCTACTCATTTAAAACAATCAATTAATTAAACTCAAATATTACAAGATTGCCATTGATTGAATCTCAACCCTTAAACACACCAATCGGATGGACCAGAACGCTTCCTAGACTTTCTAGGAAAAACACACTTTCCGTGCGAACCCTACTATATATATATATATAGGGGTAAGTTCAAATAAAAAGTTGATTTTGCCTAAGTAGGATGAGAAGGAATCTTAACCATTCATTTTTCAAGTCAATGGTTAAGATGAAAGTGTAGGAGAAAGGAGGAGTGTAAGGGTATCGTGGTAAAATCCTATTTATGGACTTTCTCTCTCCACATGCAATGCACATGCATATTCCACCCCCCATTTTTTAAACGTTCATAACTTTTTTATACGACATTATTTTTTCATAAAAATTTCACCATAAAATCGAGCGTCTTTTTATCTTTAATTTGAGTACCATATTGCTATATAAAATATGAATACTAAAAAAACCCACTAAATTGTATTGTATTTCTATGTTGTATAACATTTTTTGTGCTTGATTTTTGTACTATATTTTTTGTGCTGGATTTTTTTATCTTAAATTTTTTTTTCTCAATTTTTTGTGCTGGATTTTTTTGTACTACATTTTTTTGCTGAATTTTTTTGTGCTATATTTTTTTGTACTAGATTTTTTTTGCTATATTTTTTGTACTACATTTTTTGTGTTATATTTTTTTGTACTAAATTTTTTGTGCTAGATTTTTTTGTACTAGATTTATTTTGTTGTATTTAAAAAAAAACAAAAGGGGTGCCACATGTCATTTTCACCCCTATTTATAAGGACCAAAATGCCATTCATTCCTACTTATTAGGAATGCCACATGCCATTATCACAATCCTTCTTAGGCTACTTATGCAAAATTCACTTTTTAGTGGATCCTTCCCCTATATATATATATAGAGTAGGGTTCGCACGGAAAGTGTGTTAAGCGATCCGGTCCATCCGATTGGTGTGTTTAAGGGTTGAGATTAAATCAATGGAAATCTTGTAATATTTGAGTTTAATTAATTGATTGTTTTAAATGAATAGGGGCAATTTTGTCAAATGGCCGTTTTTTAAATCAATTAGATAACTGCAATCCCTACTTTCATGGGATTTCCCCCCTCTCTCTCTCCATTATTGATTTGATTTTCTCTCTTTCTCTCTCCAATCCAACCCTAAACATAATAAAACCTGCGATCTCTACTCCCCCTTGCTGTTGGCGACGCAAAACAGGACCCCAAAAGCATTCAGATTTCGGTTCCAAGGCTTGTTGATACCCCTTTTCTTCATTAGGTATTCATATCTTGTGTTGTGATTAAAGTTCTTGAAGTGCATATACATTTTCGGTCTTAATCTGCTTGTAACTTGGCTGTGTTTTTTCTGTTTTAACTGATGATTGTAGAGAGGCATGTAAAACACAGCGTCAAGAATCTGCTTGCTGTTAAAACACAGCGTCAGGAATCTGCTTGCTGTTAAAACACAGCGTCAGGAATCTGCTTGCTGTTAAAACACAGCGTCAGGAATCTGCTTGCTGTTAAAACACAATGGCCTACTTGCTGTTAAAACACAATGTCAAGAATCTGCTTGTTGTTAAAACAACATAAAACACATTCAAAGTGTTAAAATGCAAAATAACTGTTAAAACACAACCTAATTATATATTGACTTCAGATTGTTAAAACACACTGACTTCAACCTCTCTGACTGGTAAAACACATCACCAAGAACATGCTGATAGTTTCAGATAAACACATTGACTTGCAGATTTGAATTCGAAAACAATAAAAATTCCGAAAATCATAGAATTTTAGTTAATGAAGATACATTCCAAAAATAAAATTAAAATGTGAAATTACATGATAGCCCTTCTACTTAAAATCCCTCAATGACACATGTCCAAATCTTATTCCTTCCTAGACTTTATAGGAAAAATAGACTTTCCACCCAACTCCTACTCATATATATATATAAATTCTAATAAAGAATTCCAATTAATGCTACATGTCATTTTCTCCTTTAACCTAAAAAAGTATTTATATTTTTTAAACTTTTTAACAATTAATTAAACATGAATATACACTAAAAAAAAACTTACCTCAATACTTCAGCTTGCTCGTGCTCATTACATGTGACTATGGAGAAGGCAACTCCATTTTCATATTTGTCAAAACTAATAGAAAATATCAAAAATAAAATATCAAGCTAGGTTTTCCAAAGAGTATAAAGGTAAACATGTTAAATTAAAAACATTCAGGAAAACTAACCTCATATCTATCTTCTTCGTCATGCCCCTCATCGGTGACTATGGAGGCGACAACTAAGTTCAAATCATTGTCGGAATCAACAATCTGTGCAACAGATTCAAGTCATTCCATGACTTCTTCATTCTCATTACAACAAAATGAACATAACAATGAGATGAGACAATCAGTACATCTTCAAATTGAAGTAACAATTTTAAACATAAAACTAAGCATAGATTAATGATAACAAACTTGAAGTAAATAACAAATACACAACCATTAATACATAAATTAAGTATATGGATTACTAGTCTAAGGGGCTGTTTGGCTAAGCTTATTTTGGGCTACTTATAACTTATTTGCTTATTTGAAAAGCAAATAAGTCATAATGGAATGACTTATTTACTTATTCCTCTCACATAATAAGCTAACCCAAACACCTTTTAACTTTTCAAAAAATCAATAAGTAAATAAGTCACTAAAATAAGCTTAGCCAAACAGCCCCTAAACCCTAATTATATTCAAAATACCCGATTAGAACCAAATTAATAGTCTGGATACTTAATTAAATATGGAATCCTATACAAACATGAAATATATTGATGGATCTATATGAATTAATTAATTTGTGAAGAACCCTTACAATGAATAATCATTCAATTATTAAGTATGAAAAATTATGGTTTACGACATGATAAACAAATGACGATTAAAGTTATTACGTGTTTATAGAACGTGAATCAAATGACAACACCATTTTATGTAGATCATCTCGTCTTCTTCTTGTGCATTTACCTTATTTTTCTGTTTGTGTATTATAGATATAAAATAAAGTATCAAGTTAGAGTTTCCAAATAGATTGTCAAGGTACATAAAGATGTTAAATAAAAACATTCAGAAAAATTAACTTCATATCTTTCTTCTTCATCTTGCTCCTCATCAGTGATTTTGGCGGCGACAATTCAGTTCAGATCTTTGTCAAAAGCGATAGTCCGTGTAAAGGATTCAAAACGTTCCATGTATCCTTCTTTCTAATTAGAACGAAATCGACATAAGGGGGTAGGAGTGGGGGTGGTCATCACTCATCACTCACAACATCCAATCAAGTTCCGCCATGTCATCAACCATTATTCCATCACTCACAACATTTTTTTAGTGGAGGTGGTCATCACTAGTGATGGAATTCCATCACTCACAACTTATTTTATTTTTTTTAAATTAGAAATTAACAATAAAACACTAAAATTATAAATTTCATTTAAATTAAAACATACTAGTTCAATTAAACACATTAGAAATATTTTAGACTACAATTTAAAAAAATAATAATAAAGAAACTCTACTCCTCGTCCGAATCAGGAAACTCCAAACCTAAAGAACCTACTACTTCGATTAAATCGCATCTCAACCGAAAGTGAGTTTCTTCATCACGCAAATCTTGTTGGATATTTTCTGGAACGTGAACTTGTGTAGGAGGATCCGGCACCCAATCCGCAGATATTGCACGCCCGTCTTCTTTGATTAGCATATTGTGTAATATGATACATGCATATACTATGCTATATATTGATTTCTTGTTCATTGCATGAACCGGTCGGCTTAGTATGCCCCATCTACCCTTTAAAACACAAAAAGCCCTCTCAACATCTTTTCTTGCCGATTCTTGCAACTTTTTGAACACAATTTCTTTAGCCTCGACAGGAAATGAAAGAGCTTTCACAAAAACAGACCATGATGGGTAGATACCATCCACAAGAAGAAAGCCTCGTCTGTAATATCGTCCGTTAACATAGAATGGACAGAAGGGTTGTAACACCCCGAAAACGGGTTTGGTAATTAAACCACGTTAATAATAATGAACGGGTAAAATAGCGTTAGTGGTAAAATTTACCCGGTGAATATTAGGACTTAGACAAACAATCCTAATATTAGTTATAAAATTTAATAAATGCTGGAGAAAACAATGTTACAAGAAGCCCGAGTTAATGGGACTTAAAATAAAACGGGTTATGACTTCCCGAACCCATTAAGTTAACTAGGAATGTTTAACCTAGTTAGTAAGTGGGGAATATTGTTAGAAATAAGTAGGTTATGCCCTACTTAATTAACTAACCAAACATGAGGGACCAAAATGGGATAACCTAAAAATGGTTTTAATTAAACTAAATAAAATAACACAACACACACACAAGTGTGTGTGGTGCGTGTTCTGGTCGACCAAGAAAAGGCTCCCAGGAGCCAAAAACCCTAACTCAACAAGATCCAACAAATTGAAGGTCAAATTTAGCCCGAATCGGATGCATGAACACATATTAATGATCACCTAGTCGAGGGGATCACAAGGTATGTTGAATTTTATGATTTAGTGATACTTTGAGATTATGATGAACAATCATAATCGAAATTCTGAAATCAATGTTGAATCTATGAGTGTTATTATGATGAAATCTTCGTTTAGAAACAAACCCTAGTTGAAAAACTTGATGAATTGGTGTCAACACTAGGGATTT
The DNA here is from genome assembly GCA_030545235.1 of Helianthus tuberosus. NCBI lineage: Eukaryota > Viridiplantae > Streptophyta > Magnoliopsida > Asterales > Asteraceae > Helianthus > Helianthus tuberosus. The sequence goes on from CM060405.1 coordinate 23,752,355, forward strand.
GGTAATTACCCTATTATGTGCTAAGTGGGTTTATTTACAATATGATGAACACTCGGATTAGAATGTTAAATTGATGAATATTGATTGTTATGATACAAGTTCTTGATATAGTTCATGAACACTAGACATAGAGGTTAGATTTTTGATGTAAATCTTGGTGAAAATAATTAGTTATGAACTAGTTAGTAAATATGTAAAATTATGCACATTAGGTGTTTGTTAAAATGCCTAAATGAGAACTAAGTGTTGATAATGTGCCTAATTGAGTCTTGTGAACTTGATAGTGCAATCATAAGTGTTAATTGGTGATTTGACTTTTAAAAAGTCAAACCGACCATTAATAAGATCGAATGATAATTTTGATAGAAAATACGTAAGATGGAATAGTCATAATTAATGATGACTAATATAACCGTCTTACGAATTATGATTATAGTTTGACGCTTGACAAGCTAGGTGGAGGCTTGGAAAGGAAGCGGGTCGAACGAAGCAAGTATGAAGGAAAAGCGTAATTCAGATGCAAAGTAAGTATATCTTACACTAGTCAAATATTTCAGAATATCCTTCTGTCATGTTACGAAAAAGATAATTATGACGTAAGCCATAGTAGGCCAAAAAGTGTTATAAAATGGAATTATAAGTAAAGTGACCGCACGGTGTAAATCGGAGCGAGTCATATATACGAGGTGATAGTAAACGTCATCTCGCTAATATAATCGGTCAATTTGGCCAAACGGGTCAAAAGGTGTAGACACCACCTTTTGACAATATCGACTAATGATTTTGTCGAGTTATATGCTTACAGGAATAGATATCCAATAGGTACTCGCATATTTCTTAGTTAACAATTTCAAAGCAAGGTAGTAAAATCGGATTAATAAGTTGATCCGAGCCAGGTATGTATAATAGATCAACTCATCATTTAGAACTTGAAGTTCTATGAGAGTTAGGTAAAGTAAAAAGGGAAATTCGGTTACCTTAAAAGGTAAACCGAAGGATTTAAATTATAGACAGAGTATTTTGAAAACAAGATTTGGTTAAAAAAATGAGATTTTGGCCGTACATGGCTTAAGCAAGCCCTTCGTCGTAAAAGAAGAGTTAAAAATGGCCAAAACGCCCTTGTAGGTGAAATTAAGCAAGCAACCCTTAGAAGTTGCTTGAAAACAAGTTTTATAATCAAGTCAATACTTTGAATAAGTATGAAAAGCGATTTTAGGTTCGAAAGTGCTTAAATACCCTTAACGGGTCAAAATAAGCATACGAGCGAATACGGGTTTAAATGGTGTAATAAACCTATGATTAGAACCTAATATAGTAGGTAACATTAATTTAAAAAGTGTAGGAGATATAGAATCAAATAGATACGTTTGTTTGATAAAATGCGTAAACGAGTTAAAATTCGGTAAAAAGGTAAAGAGGCGAAGGCTTAGAAGTCTCAAAATTTATTAAGCCAAATGTCGGATTTTAACTCCATTTGATGGAGAATTAAATTACAAACACGTAGGAAGAAATGGTAGGTCAAACGGACACGCGGTTTGAAAGATACGGAAGTTTTCGTATCAGAAACGGCAAAATGGAAAGCTGGAATGCAGGGGCCACCGTAACTTACGGTGCCACCGTAAGTTACGGTGGGGCTGAACTTGTTACGGTGAAACACCCCTGAGTTACGGTGGGGGAATATCATTTCAGAGGCCACCGTAACTTACGGTGACACCGTAAGTTACGGTGGAGATCAGGTTGAAATTTTTGTTTTGATATCAAGAGATTAACGTTGGGATTTCTCCTTTCATATTTGTTACCGGACTCGTTTAAACACGTTTTAATCCTAGTATGAGTAAAGCATTTCATGTTTATGAAATGTAGGTACATTTTGGATGCCGAAAGACGATCAAGCTCAATGAAGAACCGAACACGATAAAGACACATGCTTCCGCACAATGCCTCGTTGTAAATTTTTAACGACGAACCTGATCACGTTATGTAGAATAACTTATGATTTGTAAAAGTTTTAATAAAACCGTATTTCCGATGTATATGTGATCATTAATTACATGATTATTTTCCCAAAATATACGTTAAACCTTGATTTATAAGAACGGGTGTTACAAGTTGGTATCAGAGCCTTGGTTTAAGAGATTCAAGTATGGTGGGAAAACTATGCTTGGACTTAAACCTTATGCTCTTAATAAAGATTGGTGTTCGGCCATGGAGACTCTGTAAGTGCATAATTCGGTGGGTCTCTCGGGTAGGGCTGTCCAAACTGCTCGACGATCGCTCGAAAAATGCTCGTTCGATTCCCGCTCAGTTTGTAAATGAGCCGATCGGATCGGTTCGATTCAAATTCAATCCAAGCATGAGCATAGTTCCGCTCGCTCGTCGATCGCTCGGTTTCGCTTGAATTATTTTTATTAATAATTAATATATATATTTGTATTATAGATTTTATAGATTAAAAACTCAAAAAATATAATAGCAAAAAAAAAAAAAAAAAAAAAAAAAAAATTAAAAGCCCAAATCACATTCAACCCAACTTAATATTTAATACATAAATCTAAGTATCTAACCCTAAATCCTATTCAAAAGAGTATTCAGTATTCACTCACTATTCAGTCGCCGCTCCTGTGTTTCGCTCTCTAGTCTCCGACACAAACTGAGCGGTCTTCAATCTCCGGTCTTCAATCTGCAAAAACCGCTCGCTTTTTTTTAGGATTTGATAAAAACCGAGCGAAACCGAGCCGATCGATTCAAATTCAATCCGAGCATGAGCATCACTTTTGCGATCGGTTTTACAAATTTGATCCGCTCGGATCGGATCGGTTGTAATTCAATCCGAGCATGAGCAGACCCTCGATCGGATCGGATCGGATCGTGAACACCCCTACTCTCGGGTAAAGCCAAGGAAGTTTTCATCGGTATTTTGAGGGTGGGGTGCTGGTGCATTTGGAGGGAGCGTAACAAATTAAGGTTTGAAAGCAAATAAGTAAAGGTGAATGACATCGTCAACGAGATTAAATCGTTAGGTTTTTTATGGATTAGTAGTAGGAGTAATCTAGATACGTTTCTTAGATCGATTGGTATAATTTTGTGAATATGTAGCTGGTTTCTGTTGTTTGGGTCGCCCCGTTTCGTGGATGGTTGGTCGTTTTATAATGAAGCGTCCTCTTATTTAAGAGTGTATTTTAATTTAATATTTTATTTTTATTTTAAATCGTCTAATCACTACAACGAATCAACCAGATGTTGTGTTTAGATAGATCATAAAGTGACTTGCTCTCAAGGTATAATAACTTGTTATGATTTGACACCATAGAAATTATGAAGAGTCTTCCACAATATTCCCAGCTCAACTAAAAGTCTCTTTTATAGCGTCAATATGATTGATTAATCAAATTAAGTTGCCAAATAAAATTTAAACAAACAATTTGTTTTAACATGAACATAAACAAGTGGTATATTTCTCTATAGGAGTGAGCGGGTTGTTAGAAACATAAAAGCTAGATATAAATATGTAGTAAGTACTTGCAAATATATAAATAAAAACAAAAGCTAAGACTTTATGAAATTTCTTGGTAATTACCTATCATCATTGGTTGTTGGTGGCCATTATGCCTCTTTTTTTTTTCAATATATACTAAGTTTCAACTATACAAAAATTGGATATATCACATTGTAACCAATATAATATTGTTGATGATTTTAGTTTTATCAATTACTTTATGTAATTAATATTTATCAAGAACTAAAAATATTTTATGTTAACTCTTAGAGCATCCCTAATAAGGGGTATTTTTTTCTCATTTTTGAGGGTGACTAGTTGGCACATGTCCAACCAATCATCTTCTTTCTCTCACTTGCCCCTCTCACAAACATTTCTTCCCTCTCTCCTCTCCACACTCACATAACTCACACCTATCCATTTTTTCTCATTTTTCCTCACAAACATCTTCACACCCTCTCTCCTCCACCTCACACTCTCTCTCTTCCACATCTCTTTCTCTCTCCCTAAAAACACCAACATATTCCCTTATTGTGGATGCTCTTAATACGAGTTAGGACGCACAAAATTCATTAAGCTAAATCTTAAACCTAATGAAAATAATCAATGGGTTAATGGTTAATTTTGTAACTGATCTTAATGAATGGAGTTGTTGAGTGTAGATATAATATAAAATTCCACTTTCATTAAGTCAAGTCTGTAGTTAAGTTAGTTGGTATTGTTTGTGATTTTAGTGTCATCTAAATCATTTTATAACAATTGGATTTACTTTAGACATTAGTGAAATTTATTTCACATATATTGATACAAGTTATAAAGTGTGTACTTTCGAGATTATCATAATTTTAGAAACCGACGAACCCGAAAGATTTAAGAAGGCAACACCCCCATGTGGGGGTTTAGGGGGAAAGCTCCCTAGCGGGGTCCAAGGGCAGAGCCCCTGATGGGGTTTTATTACTAGCCATTGAGTGGCGCCCCCGAAGCAACACGTTTTTTTATGTAACCATTTTGAAATCCTACTAGAAGGTGCTTCGCAGATTCACATGACTGATGGAAAGTAGCATTGAAACTGTTCATTGTTCAACAGTCATAAGTGATCATTAGTGGTAATCGTTAGTTGTAAGTTAACACATAACTTATCGTTAGTGGTAATCATTAGTTGTAAGAAATGGTCATCAACAAGAAATGGTCTCCCCATCCAACCCTTTACAAATTACAAAACCTATAAATTTATGAAGTTGGTCATTGTGTACGTAGTGAAATATTATTAACTTTGGTAAAAGTTGATCATATGCTAGTCAGTCCACATACTTATTACGAGGTTAAACGATGAAGACGAAACCTAAACCTAAACATAAACCCAACCATCTATGCTGATGAACAAAAGTACTCGGATGATCGATCAAAGGAATTAGGGGAGGAGCCCTAAAAGGTACCTTGTTTGTATGAATTACGAACTAACTTCTCGTATGAAATATAAAACGTGTCGATGTTTTCTAGTTTAAAAAATCTATATTTTGTTTAAATATAACAAAATATATAATGAAACACGTTAAACAAAATAATGTTCCTTGTGCTAAACGTTGTCTGGTGCTCAGCTCATCATATATAATATTGTCTTTCATCAAGAAAAACCATATGAGTTGTCATAAATCATGGCAATAATTATTTATGAATGATATTAAATGTGTTTTGTGATATTATTTATATAAATACATTATAGACAGACTAACTCATTCATCAAATATTGACGATGATGTTTTCACATTTCACGCAAAGTGTCTGTGTTTACAGAAGGTATGAAAAGAGTTAATATAAGAAGTATAAATCCAGATTAAAATAAAAAGACAGGGTAGGGTAGGGTTGGTGCACCATATGCATGGTCCATGCACTTAACTTCATCCTTCTGTTCAAAAACAACTTAGCTTCATTTTTAAAGTTTTCTGTGTCCTCTCACTGAGACAACATCAGAGTGAAAGTTTCCGGGAAATTTCAAGTAAAAGATCCAAAACGTAAATTCAAAGAAATATATGTTGATTATTACAGATCAACAATAATATTCATGGACGATGTGCTTTTAATGGCTTTAGAGACGTTAGGTAGAGAACCCTTTAAATTTAAAAAACTATAAAGTTGTAAAATAAGAGATGAGAGCCTATTTTAAAAGTTTTTTTTAATTATCATCACTTTGCTAATGTTTGGTATGCAAGAATAAAAGGCGAAATTGAATGGACTATTGCGAGAAAATGGGTTCCATTCCCACATGGAAACTTACCTTTCTGTGTCAATTTTGTTGTGAATTGGTGAGTGTGCTCGATGATGCTCTCAATTAAGGTAGCAACTTAATTCTATATTCGAATCAAAGGAGATAAAACTCAGTCATTGGCCACCTGGTATACTCTAACACCCATAGGTGTTAATGCTAGTTGACATTCGTTAACACCTGTTAAACCGCTCCTGAAGGGTGTTAAGAGGCATTAAAAGCTTCAGATGTTAAGAAGTTAACTAGGAGAGAGAAGGAGGAAATCATGCATTGCAAAATTTGCACATACAACAACATGCTATATATATGTATTTTAATTAATTTAAGGGGTGTTAATGGGGTTGAACCATTTCCTTGGTGTGAGGTGTGGTGAAAGAGGGTCAAGTAGGTGATGTGGTTCTTACGTATAGTTAAAGGGCGTGAAAGTATACCCTATAGAAGTAACTTCTTTAATAACAATTTGATCGGTTTAGTTACCTAATAAAAACTATAATATGGGGATATAGACTACTTCTAGAGAGACCCTTTGCTCCAGAATAAATAGCAGACAAATAACAAGCAATTAAAAAAATCAATAATATGAAACCACCATTAACAAAAAAGAAAGAAGAAGTGGCGAACGAGTAAGATAGAAACATATATAACAATATACATAGACACAAATAGAGACCGAATAAAAAAAAGAAACCACATGCAAAGTCCACAAAATATGTGGGACAACCTAAACCACTAACACTAACACAAGACACCTTTGTACCCTTCCTTTCCATAATCTTAATCCCACCTTTTTACGATATACCATCTTGATCAATGTCCTCACAAAGATGCAACTCTATCAGATCATGTGTTTAATCCGCTCATCCCAAAACAATTTGAGCTTGCCTTTTCTCACTATTCTCTCTATAGTGAGGGTTTCTGCTGCTTTAATTGGTGTTATCTTCAGCCTCCTTTTCACATGGCCAAACCATCTCCATCTCCCTTCCCTAATCTAATATTTACGTGATGCAAGCGTGGTATAAATTTTAGTATATTTTAAGCACTTTTACTCGTTTATCAAGCTTTAAACTTATAAAACACGATATAACACTATCACTCTCCACGACACGCTACGGCAAGTGCACCCATCGTTGGCTTAATAAAGTGATTGTAAGATACCGAGGTCGTTCAAGAACATAAGAGCTTTTAATACCGGAATATCATCAACGTCTAATCTAACCAAATTTGTGTGAAAAGATTTTTAGTAATTAAAATAAAGGAAGGAGCTAAAATAATAAAAGAAACAAATAGATAAGATAGAAACACTTGGTTCCGACTTATCTTTTACGTATTCTTTGATAATTTTCGCACTTTGTGTTTTTTAAGAGATTATCTTAGTTATAGTGGCATGTCTCTCTTTGATAATTTCCGCACTTTGGGTGGGATGTAGGTAAACCTTTCCTCATTCATGGGGATAGAGACTACTTCTAGAACAAGCAATTAAAAAAATCAACAATATGAAACCATCATTAACAACAATAAAGAAGTGGTGAACGAGTAACATAGAAAATATATAACAATATACATAGACACAAATAGAGACCGAATAAAAAAAGAAAAAAAGAAACCACATGCAAAATCCACAAAATATGTGGGACAACCTAAGCCACTAACACTACCCAAGACACCTTTGTACCCTTCCTTTCCATAATCTTAATCCCACATTTTTACGATATATCATCTTATCAATGTCCTCATAAAGGTGCAACTCTATCAGATCACGTGTCTAATCCGCTCATCCCAAAACAATTTGGGACTGCCTTTACTCACTATTCTCTTTATAGTGAGGGTTTCTGCTGCTTTAATTGGTGTTATCTTCAACCTCCTTTTCACATGGCCAAACCATCTCCATCTCCCTTCCCTTATCTAATATTTACGTGATGCAAGCATGGTATAAATTTTAGTATATTTTAAGCACTTTTACTCGTTTATCAAGCTTAAAATTTATAAAACACGATATAACACTATCACTCTCTACAACACGCTACGGCAAGGACTTAAAAACTTTTTCTTCTCTTCACAATAAATTTATAAATAAAGGAATGAACTAATTATAGCATTAAGAGTTTTTACATTTGTTTATATCTTTCAATTACCCACTTATTTAAGCTTGAGTGCTCCATAGCACTTTTTCTTCTCTTCACAATAAATCACCTGAAACGCGTTTTAAAACATTTGATCAACGAAAAAATACTGGTGAGTACATTCAGTTGTGCAAAAACACATTGTTATAATTATAACATTAAGAGTTTTTACATTTGTTTATATCTTTCAATTACCCACAGTACTTGTCACTCGCCCATTTCGGTGATTGTGGTCATACTACTATTGGCTAACCCTTTGTCCAATAGTAAAGCTTATCAAGTAATGCATACAATACCCCACATACCGGCTGTAATTTCAGAATACAAAGACTTAATCACTATAAATACAACTAGAAAACATTTAGGGTTTTGAAATCATTTAATAAAAGAGAATGACTCATATTGTGAATTTAGGGCTTCAGTACTAGCCTTTTGGTTTAATGCTTGGTTTCCTAATTAAGCACACAATGCACACGTATTAGTGTAGTAACTCAATTCAACTTTAACGATAATCACGAGATCAAAACCCACAACGAATGACAAAGTATAGCCTTATTCAGGCAGCACTTAAACATCCTTTGGCTCGGTTTCAATCGATCGGATAGGGTACCATACCAGTGATTCGAGTTAGCACGCTGATTACGGGTAGAGTTTTAGCACTTTGGGTATTTGGGTATAATACCAGCAATTTAGAGAGAAAGAAAAGAAAAGTTCTCAGCAAAGTTGAAAGCCTGTTTCGTGCTCAATTTATAGCAGTTTTTAGGGGTTCTCGCGCTCGCGGCCCGCGAGACTACCTAGCTAGGGCATAGGTGTCAATAGTCATGGGGTAGGTCTGACACGTAGATGACACGTGGCCTACATGTGTCTCAGGCGGATTATAAGACTTTCACCGCCCACAAGGGGTCTTTATGAGTTTGTCGCGGCCCGCGACGACCATAAAAATCCTTTATTTTTCATTTTTCATGCTGGTTCTCGTCATACGCGTTTAGGGTTTCGATTATGGATTGTTGTGGGACCTTTTTTAGGGTTGTTACATCCTCCCCACCTTGTTTTAAATCTCGTCCTCAAGGTTCATTGAAATAAGCAAGGATACTTTCGTTTTATTTCTGACTCTAGTTCCCATGTGTATTCCAGTCTTCTTTTTTTGTGCTTGAGATTCTTAATCTTTCTATCTTCAATTTGTAGAGGTTTCTCAACAAACTTCAGTTTCTCATTTACCTCTATGTCTAGAAGAGGTACTATCAGCGATTCATCTGCTAAACATTTCTTTAAGTTACATACATGAAATACGTCATGTACACCTGCCATTTCTTCTGGTAGTTGTAGCAGATAAGCGACTGGTCCTATTCGCTTGATAACTTTAAATGGTCCGACATACCTTGGGCTTAACTTTCCTTTCTTACCGAATCGGACTACTCCTTTCCAAGGAGAAACTTTTAATATCACTTTGTCTCCAACTTGAAATTCTAATGGTTTACGTCTATCGTCTCATAACTCTTCTGATGATCTCGTACTGTTTTCAAACTTTCCTTGATTTGAGTTATTTTTTCAGTTGTTTCTTGCACAATCTCAGGACCTGATAATTGACTTTCTCCTATTTCTGCCCAACATACTGGAGTTCGACACTTTCGTCCATAAAGTGCTTCAAATGGAGCAACATTAATGCTTGTATGATAACTATTGTTATAGGAGAATTCCATTAATGGTAAGTGATCGTCCCAACTTCCTCCAAAATCTATTACACATGCCCTTAGTATGTCCTTTAATGTTTGGATTGTCCTTTCACTCTGTCCATCTGTTTGAGGGTGATAAGTTGTACTTAAATTTAATCGTGTTCCCATAGCTTTTTGGAAACTTTTCCAAAAGTGAGAAGTGAAACGACTATCTCTATCGGACACAATGGATAACGGAATTCCATGTAATGAAACTATCTCATCTACATATAGCTTAGCAAATCTTTTAATACTAAAGGTTTCCTTCATGGATAGAAAATGATCTGATGTGGTTAGTCAATCCACAATCACCCAGATTGTGTCGTTACTTTTCCTTGTTTTGGATAACTTAGTAACAAAATCCATTGTTATCAATTCCCATTTCCATACTGTCATTTCTAATTGTTGAAGTAAACCTGAAGGTTTCAGATGTTCAGCTTTAACTTGTGAACAAGTTAGACACTTAGAAACATAACTAGCTATATCTATCTTCATTCCTATCCACCAAAATTTATTCCTAAGATCTTGATACATCTTGTCACTACCAGGATGCATCGTATACCTAGATTTATGAGCTTCCTCTAAAATTCTTTCTCGTAGATTTCCTTGGATAGGTACCCAAATTCTTTTCTTATGGAATCTCCAAATTCCATCGGTTGCTTTTTCTAATTCTTTCATTATTCCTTTTAATCCTTCAACATTATTCTTGATTGTCGTTTCCTGGGTACTTTTTAATTGTTCCATTAAATCTATCTGAAGATTTAATCTGAGAGCACGTACCCGCTTCAGTTTCTCATGATATTTATGACTTAAGCATCAGCTACTACATTAGCTTTACGTTAGTGATATTGAATATCACAGTCATAGCAACTTAAAATATCCATCCATCGTCTTTGCCTCATGTTCAATTATTTTTGCCCAAAAATATATTTTAAGCTTTTATGATCTGTAAAGATTGTAAACTTACTACCATACAAATAATTCAGTAACCACGAGCCATCAGTAGTGTAACCTGTGAGCAACAAAATTCATTATGCTACCTATCGGTGGAAACATTGACAACAACATACTAAAGTAGTGTTGGAATGGAACATAATTGAAGTTGGAATTGGTATTTACATAGGAAATGAAATTTAATTTGGAATTTTTGTGTGTTCTTTTTATTCTGAATTAAATGGTATAAGATGGAATTGGAATGTAGATTACGCTCCTTATGTTGTTGTTCAATTCAAATTCCTTCTTTTGTAGAAACGAACAACATAAGAAATCGAATGTACATTTCAATTTCATCTAGATTCCATTCTATTCTATGAAAAGAACGTACCTTAAGGTTGTTAATTTGATAGTTTGTATAAAAGTTGATCTTTTGTTATAGAAAAATGATAGTGGTTAGACGACCAATCCACAATCGGATTGCTCATCGACTTCGAAGGTATTTCTCTACATTAATTCCCAATTTTTTCTGACCATATGATAACCGATTGTCACACCCCGATATTTCCACGTATTACCGGTGGGCCCGGTGGGGAGTATCGTGACGTAGTTGATATCATCATAGTCAAATAATCACAGTTCAATGCACATCGGAAGTCTAAAGTAAATATATTACAAACCGATTCAAAAGTAACATCAATTATTACAAACGGATTGTAAGATGGATCCATAGGCGGATCTTAAAACAGAAATATAAACACTGTTCAACAGACTTTAGACGTTTAGAACTTGCAAGTTTCCCTATTAACGCCCTGAGCTCCCAGCCAATTTACGTACAGTACCTGTCACTTAACCTTTTTGGAAAATACGTCAGTTTACACTGGTAAATACAAGTAACTGACTCTTTTGAAAATCTTTATGAAAATAGATTTAAATGCACAAGGCACAAATATTCTTTTATAACTTGGGACAATTATATTAATAACAATCTTGTATCAGATTTACATGTTTGTCCAACATTTAGGGCCGGTGATTAAACAAACCGATCAAGATTAATCGACACACCACAAATATAAACTCATAAGAAGTAACCTCACGACGTATATCTTTTACATACGCAACAGGAGGTGTTATGCCTACACCTTGTGCTTAAGTTGTGGCCATTTACACTTTTTAAATGAGCCAAGGATATCCAGGACACGGTCATTAACCCCCAATGTTATTTGTTATCAAGCATTACTGATTAAAACGGGATTATCCAATTTAATCATCTCCGATTAAAAGGTTTCTACACCCGACCAAGCGGTATTTTTATAATACCGTATCCCAAGCCCGTATAACGGAAAATAAGTTAAAAGTATTTACCTGAGCTTAAAATGCAATTTATACTCAGTCGTATATTCTAATCAGCAAGCACAAGTACCTCTACTGGGGCTCTTAATCTGGAACGAATGTTTCATTAACTTATTAGATTCCTAACGGGTCTTATTTAAGTTGCAACGAAGACCGGTTAGTTTTAAGGAAAGGTTTACGGTTCAAAACGCAAGATTAAGCGAAGACCAGATTAGAATGTGATTTAGACCCGACAAGTATGGAGACTTGTATAATATGGGTAAACTAAACACATTCTGAATTTTGAAATGAAAATGATAAGGTTTGACCCGTTTCGGTTAATTCATGTAAACTAGTTACATAAACCGTACCGAACGCAAAAAATGCATAACGGGTAACCAAATGAGTCATGAACATGTTCCACAAGTTAATATCACTTAAATATATTGTGATATCAATAGGATACCTTCCATTATGCCCAAAACGGATTTAAAATTAATTTAAGCCCCGTAGGGGTATTTTGGTAATTTTAAAGATTATAAAAGAGGTTAAATAGTAATCTGAGGTTCTGGTCTAAAATGATCAGTAAAAATATTTATTTTAATAAGTTATATCAGTAAGATATCATATATATGTGAAATTTATCATTTATGGCCAAACTATGCACCGTAGGGGCATTTTGGTCATTTCACATAAGCTTTAAGGGTCAAATTTGAAAATATGAGTTTACAACTTTTACATACTGTTTTAAGTATAAAAATTTATTCATAACATCATTAGGTTACAAGCTTTAGGTGCCTAATATGGTTTTAAACCATACTATGCGCCTAAATCGCATAAAAGTCGGTATTTGACGATATTCGGGTTGATTAAGGAAATCTGAGATTTTGTTCAGCCTTTACTGTTTAAAATAGATAATTTAATATATAAAATAAGTAGAAAAAGGTTTGGTATGCAAAGGATGTGTAAAACTCGTTTTATTAGCGAAAAGGGCATTATCGTCAATTACCGAGTCTATGCAAGAACTCTATGTTATGATCAGTTTAAAATTTAATAAAAATCTCCAAAAATCCCTAAATATTATATTACATCAGTGAGTAGAAAGTTTGGTGTCAAAATTTGGGTTTAAATAAGCTTTATGCTGAAAATGCCGTTTAATTAATAAAAAGCTTTCAATTTACGATATCGAGCATAACTCTTAATTTAGACCTCAAACTGATGTCAAATTCTTAGAACATGTTTATAAATCAGTAATAAAGGTTTTTGTCCTCTCATATTTTCAAAAATCTCATTTTAATATCAAAAGGGCATAATGGTCAACTTTTAGGCATTTAACGGAAACATGCAATGAACTAGGATTTCTAAGGAACCAAGTTGTATAACCTCAGAGGATTATACTAACCTATAACATGGTCCTAAAGGAACCCTAAGGCATAACTAAACTAAGCTAAATCGGGTCAGAACTGAAAGTCAAAGCAAAAGTCTACTTTTGCGACTTTCGGTTCCAAACCGAGCCTAAACTTAGAATTGTCGGGTTGAACATGCCTAGACATGTTTAATTAATATTTACCAAGTTATTAAAGTGACAAAACTGATTTTATTGCCTTTACATCATTAGTTATGAATTTTATTTAAAAAACCGACTTGTTTGACTTTTATTTAATTACTTTGACCCGACAATTAACTAAGCAAACGTGGTAATTAGGAGGTGCCCTTATTGAGGGTTTAATACCTACCTAATTACGATCACGTAGCCATGTTCGTTGCGAACCATGGCTTGACCGTTTAAAAGTCAAAGCGTTTATCGAGAACACTTGACTTTTCGGCTTTAAGAACCAAACAATTGAACTAAGCACGAAAGGGACACTTACGAGTGGTCCTTAGGACTAAAGGAGGTTCCCAAGCTGGCCAGGATCCTCTCAAAATCAGAGAGCAAGAGGAGAATGGAATGGAGTGAAATGAAAGCAAAAACAATTGGGTATATATAGGATTTTGAGAACCGTTAGGATCGTTTCTCGTAACCCGTGCTTCAATCTAGACCGTACAAGTACCACCCACTGTTTTGGTAATCTATGGGTGCCCAAAACAAGCCCATAGAGTTGGAAAAACCAAGTGCTAAACCAGAAACCAGCTACTGCAAATGAAAAACTGGTTTTTGCAAGTCTGACGGGCTTACGCGCCCCGCGTAGACTCAGGAAGAGTCTTACGCGGCCCACCATGACTGACCAGATCAGCAAACACTTTTAGAAAATGCAGTTTCAGTCCTTATACTTGTTAAATGTCATTTCTGACTCATTTAAGGCCCGTTAACCTCATTTCAAGGCTCTACTATGATGCCTAAACATAGGGAACATAAAACATGCTGGATGTCGGTTCGTTTGGTCGTACGGTTGCGTTGTGGTTTAATTACGACGAAACACGAACGGACGCGAAAAACGATCCAAATAACACGACGAATGGAATTTTATCAAGCCAAACACTAAAATAAAATATTTTAGTGATTACATAAATTTTTGGATGTCCGGATATATTCAGAACGTAAGATATGTGCGAAAATGCAAACTTATGCACTTTTTGACGCTTTTAGTCCCTGTTGATCGAATAAGTTTATTTTTTCTCACCAAACACCTCAAAGCCTATTTCTAAGCTATATAAAGGATATTTAGGGCATGTTTAACTTATGATCATATTTCAGAAGGTTCGATACCATACGAATCGGTATACTTTTGCAGTTTGACGCAAAGAGTCCCTCTAATGCGCAAACTTGCGTATATCATCGTTTAATAGCATCGAAGCCTTATCTAATCCATATTAGGCATTTTTGAGAGTATTATAAAACATCACGATGCTTCGGGTTCGTAGAAAGGTCATTCAGAGGTATAATTAAAAATATTGACGCTTTTAACCCCTTAAACTTGCAAAGTTGCGCGTAACGTCGCTTAAAGGCATAAAAGCCTTAGATGGCCAATAATTGGCATTCCCAAGAGTATAATCAAATATCATGAAGCTCTCGGATTGTTAAAAGGTCACTCAGATGTAAGAATTAACATGTTGACGCTTTTAACCCTTCATTGCGCAAACTTTCAATTAATTACGCAAACGGCTACACTCGATCAACAAGTGGCTCATTTGTGAATATAGATACCATAAGAGGTTATTCAGAGACTTATTTTAAGCATGATAACACTTCCAGTCCTTCCATAATCAAAGTTTTTGATTTTTCACAAAACTAGTCCTTCATTGTCAACGTTTGACTTTATTAGGGTTTATTACACGTGTCAATACATCATTGGACGTGCTTTTACGAGGTGTTACATCCTCACCCCCTTAAAAGAAATCTCTACCTCAAGATTTTCTAAAATAATGGAAGTACTTTCTGACGTATTATGGACTTATCCTCTATAGCATGTTTGGGGCCTCTCCAAGCACCCAAGGTGACCTTTATAATAGGTACATGTATCCTTTTGGAGCTTCTTAACCTGTCGATCCTTAATCGATAAAGGTTTCTTATCATATCATAAATTTGCATATCATTATGTGATAATGCTTCTCGACTTATCGGCGAAACATATCCTTAAATCACTAGTGTGAGTCACATTGTTTTTCATCAAGCTCCTCAGGTAAGTTTTAGCTTATAAGCTACTTGATCTTGATAGATTCGATTTCCTCGAATTATTCTATATATCCAGAGCTTAACTTACCCTGATAAATTAAAATTCAGCACACCCTTCTTAGGGCGATACCTTCAATCGAGCCTTATTCCTTATTAAAGACTTAAGAGGGTCGCGACTTTCATCAATCCTTGATTTTCCGCCGATTACTGGAAACTTACAGATGATCACGAATTCGAATGATTTTATTCGTTGTTTCCAAGGTAATTTCAGGTCCTGCTAATTCGGACTTACCGAACTTCTGTCTAACACCAGATGTTTAACATCCCATCTATACAAGGTCTCCAAAGGAGCAGCCTTGATACTTACATAACAACTATTATAGGAAATCTTATTTAAGGTGAGATGGTTATTCCAACCACTGCTTAAAACCAATCTTAAGGAATAGTTAATCCTTACAGCTAGTCGAACAAATCGACGATCCTGGGCAGTTGATGGTGATTCTTAATTGTTGCCTAAATAGGGTTGCGGTAATCAATGCATAAGCATAATGAATTGTCTTTCTTAATTAACAATACCGAACTCTAAGAATATTGAATTAGGCTTTATGAACCTCTATCTTAAAATTCACTTAATCAGGGTTTCGATTCTTCCAATGATGGTACTAGTCGTCCTGGAGATTTCACAATAATGCAGCCCTATGCGGGATATAAATCTTAACTCTACTTGCCTTTCAGGAGGTAAACAGGGTAGTCTTTGGAGAAGACAATCAAGACACAAGGAGGTTACAGAGATTTTCCAAATCTCAGGCTCAAGTTCATCTATCATTGCCTGTGTCAGATAAGTGACACATTTATGTTACGAGTCCACGGATTCCTTAATCAGAGACACTTACTTGGACATTTCCATTCTGGATATCTTCTTTGAATACCATTAGCTAACTTTAGTACCACATGACCATTGGGATATCTTAGTGGTTCCATGCATTAAACCTCCATACTGATCAGGCATGGAAGCAATCTATGGAACATATTAAGATACACCAATCCTCATATGGCACTTTCATCATACAGTCTGGTATTCGCAATTGATAGAAATCAAAGAGATATCAAACTACATATGCTGGCGTATTTCATCTGGGGAGAGGGTACTCTAGAATTTTACGACTGAGTATTTCTGACAGGAACAGAAGAAATGGTTCCTATGATCCTAGTCTGTAAGTTTTACCTTACACTTAATCTCTGGGGTTCTTATGGAAGATTTTAAAAGTTTGCTATACTTACAATTTTATAAAGGATTTATTAGCATCCGAATCAAAATAGAACTCTTAGCACTTATATTACCAATGAATGTTAAAGAAGGTACCTGGTGTTATTATTGATATGAACTACCTCTGGCATCCATCAGGAGAGTTTAAACGCTTTCATTCTTAGGCTTTCTATATTTTGCCGTACTTCCCTTGGCAGATGTAGGGCATGTGGTCTTGATGTGGTCTTTCTCACCACAGCCGAAACAGACTGCGTTCTTTATGTCCTTGCAATCCAAAGTTTTATGCTCTCTTGATTTGCAGATCCCACAAGCCCTAGGCTGTGACTGGGATTTTGATTCGAACCTGCACTTCCCTAGATGGCGCTTCTTGCAGGTCTTGCATACAGGTTTCTTGTTGGACTTTTGTTTGTTCTTATTGAACTCAAGCTTACCCTTATTCTTATTCTTAGAAGTCTGGGAGTTATCTTCCTCCCTTTTCCTTTTTAGTTCATTCTTTGTATCCGAAGCATGAACAAGATCCTTCTCGTGAGTAAGGGAGTGTAATCTTAAATGGGATTTGGAGCAAGTAGCATTGAGCTCCTTGAACTTTTTCATGACCTTTCTCATAGCTTTTCCAACAGCTGCATCAATCATAGCTTGGAGAACATCTTTGTAAATTTTGAGGTTCACAATTATAGCATCATTAGCATGCGTCGCATCATTAATGGCGCGATTGACGGTTGTCTTATCCGAGTTTGTCATACTCGAGACTTGGTTCCTAACACCAAATGAAACAATTACTAAGTTGCAATCCAACAACCGTTATTCATCATCCTGATGACCTAACATATACTAACCATGGTATCATTAAACCATACAGGCTAATATAGTACGAACATTCTTAATGAATATTATTTAAATATATATCAATTATACTTAGCCTAGGCCATAAAAAGACCATCAATGGCATTTAAGGTTTGGACCTAGTCCATCACCTTTTTGACAGAGGATCAAAATGTCACATCTGTCTTTATTATATTGATAAATTTGGATAGCTTGGAAGCTTGCCATAAGGATATTTGAGAAGAATGATTCCTAATGGATATAAAGCATCCATCTAAGATCGTTGAAGTGGTCTCTAAAGTATCATCGGACAATTTCTACCTCGCGTTATATGTCTAGAGTCCTAATCAGGCGGATACCACAGTTTACAACATTTATTGTCCACAATAGACTTATCTGTGCCATAATCAAACAAATTCCCGCATAAACATCATTGATAAGGAAAGGTACCTGTTATGATGTTATCATTCTGTACTGCCTCCTGGGTGTTCATCTGGAAGACTCACGCGATTGTTTTCTTGGCCTCTTCAGGCTTCTTTATAAGTTTTGGGCAGATGGTTTTGATGTGCCCTTCCTCGTTACAGTTGTAACAAGTCGCGTTCTTCAACTCCTTGCAATCTAAAGTCTTGTGACCCTTGGTCTTGCAAATTCCACACAGTTTAGCACGTGGGTCAATCATACATTTTCCAGAATGTTTCTTTCTGCAGTTACTGCATTTGGGTCTGTTATTAGATTGACTCGAGTTTTTCCTGAACTCAGAATCTTTCCTGTGCTCAGAACTTCCCTTTATCTTCTTGTCAGATCGGTGAGAGCTTTCCTCCTCTACTTTCCTTTTTCCCTCGCCAGAGGTCTTAACAGACTTATTCCTGATTGCATCTAAAGTGAGAGATAAGGATAAGTCCACCACGGACCTATATGTGATAGGCCTAGATGCTTTAACATTTCCCTTAATTTCTGGTGTTAGGCCTCCAATAAAACGCACTATGCGTTTAGGTTCAGGGGTGACTAAATAGGGAACTAGGCGGGACATAGTGTTGAAACTTGTCACATATGCCTGACAATCTAAATTCTTCATGACCAGAGTTAAGAAGTCTGTTTCTATCCTTTCTACCTCATGCTGAGGACAGAAGTTTTCCTTGATCAGTGCAACAAATTGATCCCAAGACAAGTTATAAAGTAGGATATTCCCCGTGGCTTGGATCAATGATCTCCACCATGCCAATGCTTCTCCTTTGAATGATTGTGAAACAAACTTCACAATATCCTGCTCTTCACAACCACTGATGTCTACTACTGTGTCCATTTCATCCAGCCATGTCATACAATCGATGGCTCCTTTTTCTCCTGTGAAGTCCCTTGGTTTGCAAGAGACAAAGTATTTATAAGAGCAGGTCTTAACATGTGGCTCCTGATTGAGCACAATTTGTCTGGATGGAACACTCCTCTGATTTGAAGAATGATGAGAATCATTCTTATAAGACGTATGTGTCTTAGAAGGTGGTTTTGTGTGAGGCACAGATTGGGTCCCACTATGAGCACCACTTGAATCTTTGAACTGCCTGTCAATGGCTTGAGTGACAACTTTATCTATCATTGTCTGTAATTCTGCAGTCATTACATTCATCCTTGTATTGTCATTCCTCATATTGGGATGACTGTTGACTTCATCTGATTCAGACATGCTGAAGCTTGTTTTCTATAAAACAATCGCCAATAATTTTGCTTAGGAGTCTATTTTGGAATCATCATCTTCGATGATTCATTAACCATGGTATTAATAAACCATATTTGGTTAATTTGATAATCAGGTTTATTTTTAAACTTTTCATTATAATTAATCCAGCTATAAGCTATTAAGGATATTGAAATGGCTCAAAAGGCCTTGTCACGAGGACAGTTATGAATTTATAAGCTATGATCTTATAGGATCGAAGCATTAAGGTTTGAACATAGTTCTTTACCTTTCTTGACAGAGAGTCAAAGACTACAACTGTCTTTTGTCTTTTAGGACAATAGATATAGTCCATAGGCATTTCATCACTAAGGGATGTTTATGATATGATCATCTTATCTGATGATTTGAGCCATGATTTCTAAATCACTAGGCTAGATAAGAAATTGGAAGAATCCAATATAAGGATGACTATTGTGATTTTCTCGAACCACATTTGTCAAGAGTGTTAACACGTTCTTAGGTGTTAACAAGGATCTATTATCTTAAAAAGGCTTTACCATCTTAGCTATGTCGAAAATAACATATAGGCTAGGTTATACCTTTAAGATTTTCTTTGATATATAATGGCAGAGCAATCATAAATTGAAATGACGTTCTGATTTAGGACTTATTACATACGTATACTGTTTAATACCAAAGTAAAATAGGAAACTTTTCATAGAAAGCCTCAAAAATACAATAATTGCCCTAAACGGGTCTTATACAAAGAAAATCGCCCACGCGGGGACTTAAAAGATATATATGTCCTTATAGGGACTACTATTGAAATGAAATATAACAAGGAAGTTCCTTCTTCATTCTATTTCTGAAAGTTTTCTCCTTGATTCCCTGAGTGCGGTACGGGTACTGAAGGTTTTTATTGTTAGTGAATAATATGAATCATGAATAAGGTCAGGACAGGTATAATCCAAGTCTGGGATTCCAAGACTTGGAGGTAGAAATATGAGTCCTTTGGGTCCATAGGTACTATCTTTGGAGCGGGATCTTCAGGGACAACCGGTATGAACTCCTCCGATGTTGGCTTTTCATTTGAAGTGTCAAATGTCTTAAGTAAAGAATCTGAAATATGGTTAATGGTTTCAACTGGTTTAATTTTGGAATGGGTACAAAAAGATCCTTTCTCCATACTTGTCGTATGCTTATTTGAGCTGTGGTACGAAGCTTAGCATTCTTATACTTCGGGTCAGAAGAGCTTCCACCAATGGCAGCTTCGCTCGGCGACACGATCCTGAGATGCATAAATATCGAAAACAATGTATACATATGATGTGCGATAAAGTGTTGTATATTTTAGGTATATATTTTAAGCCCTTTTTAACACTTATTTTAGCCAAGTTTTAAATTTATAAAACACGATATTTCACTAACACTAAACACACATATGGGCAAGTGCACCCATCGTTGAGTGTAACATAGCGTTGGTAAGATACCGAGGTCGTCCAAGGACACAAGAGCTTTTAGTACCGGTTTATCCTCAACGTCTAACCAAAAATAAAAGTTTAGAAAAATGTTTTAAACTAAGAAAAATAAAAACTAACTAAAATGCTGAAAATAAAAATAAAATAAAAACAGATAGACAAGATGAATCACTTGGTTCCGACTCGTATCTAGTATAACCTTTGATTATTTCCGCACTTTTGCACATAATTAAGAGATTATCTTAGTTATTGTAGTAGGCCCCTCTTTTGAAGGTGACGTTACCCTCACCCCAGTAGTTTGAGTCAGCAGGGATACAATCCTAAAGGGGTGGATTATTGGAAGATAATGAATTAAGTTATTAATGCAATATTGTGGTAGGCCCCGCTTTTGGCGGTGACGTTACCCTCGACTAAGTAGTCTGAGTCAGCAGGGATACAGTCCTAAATAGCCGGGTTATAGTATTAATAGTAGTTAACTTATGAGGGGATCAAAGAGTTTGGACCCCCGCCATCCAATACCGTGAAGTATTGAAGGAGGTCCTACTAAATTTGACCCAGGTCCATTGCAGGACCTCTAAACACTGAACAATGGCAAGACCTTTACCAAACCGTTCCCTTAACCCCCGACCAGGTAGCCAACATACCTCCATATAGACCGTGGAGATATGAATGGTGAAAATCCTTTATTTTATATAGACAGTAAAATAATGCCAAGACACCACGGACAAACGATAAGGAAATATCACCTTCAACATAAGTAACTAGTTATTAAAGTCATTAATACAAAACCAAATAAAAAGTGCAAAAGATTAGAAATAAAAAGTATTATACTAGACACTTTGTCTTCACCAAGTGATGTAAGAGACTTAGGCAAACATGGCCTTGATTGTCAAGAACTCTTACGATCAATCTTGGATCCCGAGACGACTCACACACTCTATGATGGACAATGGATGATGGTGGTGGATGATGGTGTTGTGATGGTGGTGGGTGGTGGATGAAGTGTGAGAGAGGTGGTGTGCCAAGGGATGAGTTGCAATGAAACCAAGCACTCCTATTTATAGGCTGAATAGAGGCCTGGGCACGGCCCCGTGTTCGCTGGGCACGGCCCCGTGCCCGTCTGACACTCTCTCTCTTCATTAATTGTAATTCGCAATTACAATTAATGCGCCTGCAGTACTTTCGGCACGCCCCCGTGTCCGCTGAGCACGGCCCGTGGTGGGCAATAGAAGCTTCTATAGGTTTGTCTTTTCTGCTGCTTCTTGGGCACGACCCCGTGCTGGCTGAGCACGGGGCGTGTTCAGCCTTCTGTTTTCTCTATTTTGCTTTGGAAGGTGCCGTTGAGGGTTCGGGCAATCCACTAATGTTCCTTTTCTTGTATTTATGTTGGATTTAGCTGTCTTTTTGCTTCTTTTGCGTTTTTGAGCTCATTTAATCCTGAAAATACAAAAGGAAGACAAAAACACTCTTTTTCCAATATTAGTACTAAAAAAGGGTTGGTTTTATGCCTCATTTGATGTAATTTATATGTTGCATTTTACACACATCAAATACCCCCACACTTGAACTTTTGCTTGTCCTCAAGCAAAACTCTTTAATATTTGGCTTACACTCCCAAATGGAATAGGTAGAAGAGAAGGTTTTGGGCTTGTCATAGAGTGTCGGGATTTCCAAGATCTTTTTGGGGTTTTATTTTTATTTATTTACACTCCTATTCGTAATGATTTATTTAGAACTGTTCATAAAAGAAATTACTTATTTGGGCATAACATGCCTTTTTAAAATTCTATTTATATACAAGTTCACATACCTCGCAGGGAAATCACTCACACTCGGCCGAAGGTGTATTTTTAGTGAATCACTCGAGAGCGGCATGGAACTTATTCCTACCATAGGCTTGCCAAGAAATCAATCCTCCTCCTTTTTAACTTTTATACCTTTGTAGATATCAAGAGGACTTTGTGGGTTAAGGGTTGGTTAGGGTTAAAGGTAGGTGGTTGGGTTAGTGGTTAGTAGAAAAAGGGCTAAAAAGCGTAACAAGTGTCGGTTTTCGTATTTTTGCAACTTTTTATTTTTGATGAAGCTTTTATTCAAACAAAGTTATTTTTGATTACTTTGTTTGTTTATTTTCTTTTTGCTTCATTTTTCTCTTTTTTTTTTTTTTTTTTTTTTTTTTCGAAGAACCGAACTTGTTACTAAAATAAAGGGTTAAAAATGAAAAAGGTTTTGGTGGGTGAAAGGGTTTTTGTTTTGGGTGATGAAACGAAAAGGTTTAGGCTCAAAGGGGCTAACTAGGGGGATTTTTGGGTAGGTGGTGAAAAAAAAAAAAAAATAATGGTGTAGAAATGAAAAAGGGTTAGTCCTAATGCCTCTATCATTTACTTACTCGGGTTTAAGTTGATAAGGACCGGGAATGTATTGTCATGGCAAGTTCTAGAGTCGTAAGAACCAAGCGGCTATTCACACAAGAAACGAAAAATGAGCATTTAGTCAAATGGTATGAAATTGAGTGCTCAATAAAGGCTCAAAACTCACTTTTGTGGGAATGGGTTTTTTATGTGATCAAGTATATATAATCAAATTTTAAATAAGTTTGTCATGCCTTTTCATAATTTTCTTATGTTGGTTCTTTTTATCACTACGCTATCGGTTGTAAAAATATAACCTTTTTGAGAGCTTGAATTTCCCGAGTTAAACCTAGACAAGTAAAAAAAATGAAATTTTTTGAAAAAATTTGGGGTGATTAGCGGTTCCAATAGAGTTTTGTGTAAGGCTTGTATTTAGGACTTGCAAAATTCAAGGTTTTAGCATCCCCCCCACACTTAAATTACACATTGTCCTCAATGTGTCCCAAAAATAAATTTTTAGGTTGATTAGATGTGTAAAATAGTGTTTAAAAAGCAAAAATTTGTGTTACTGGGCACTGAACACGGCCCCGTGTTATCCGGGCACGGCCCCGTGTTTAAGTGCCAGTAACAAAATTGAAATAAGAGGAACAGAAGTCTGGACACGGGGGCGTGTTGGGTGAACACGGCCCGTGTCCAGTTACCTGTACTGGGCGTTTTCTGCAGGTGGTCCGACACGGGGCCGTGTTGGTTGGGCACGGCCCGTGTTGAACCTTCTGAAAGGGAGAAAACTGTCGGGTTGCCTCGTTCTTGTGCATGGGATCATTTTTCTCGTTCCCCTTTTCATCCTTTACCACCATGAGTGTGTTTTATTTATTACAAACCATCCAAACATTAAAACCATCATTTCATTTCATCATAGAGAGAACTTACATAATCCTAAATTAAACTAGATAAAAGAAATAACAAACCATGGAGTCCTAGCCTTTACTTTATTTTAATTTAGCAAAATTTCCAAGAAATATTCAATCTTGGTTAAACAAGGCCTTAGTGAACTCCTTCTTCCGAGTGCGGTTCTCCTCAAATGTCGGCGAGCCATTCTTCTATCTCCCTTGGAAGGGGAAAAGAAGGCTCATTGGCATTAGTTTGAGGGGTTTCAACTTCCACCGGGATCTCTTGTTGGTGTTCCATGGGAGGTTCCGCCGGAAAGTCTTCCCACCCGGTAGGGTTGTTGATTCCGAGAGCCAGGTTCCAATCCTGCTGAGGAAGGACTGGTTCCATTGGAGGCGCTACAAGAATATTTAACCTCTGGTGCAAGAGGTTAATTTCTTGGAAGCTGCTTTCAAGTCCCATCGTAAGATCGTTAATACGGTCGATAAGGACCTCCTCTACTGAAGTCATTTCGTCGAGAGCCTCCCTTAATGCTATCACATAGTGAACAAGTGTAGCTTCAATGGAGGGTCTTCTTCCTCTTCGGTTGTTTGACGAATGCACAGAAGATGTATCGCTGTTTTCACTCGACATCCTACGAAAAATAAACTAAAAATAGCTTATTTAATGAAACAGTAACCGGACACGGCCCCGTGCTCA
Organism: Helianthus tuberosus; assembly: GCA_030545235.1. NCBI lineage: Eukaryota > Viridiplantae > Streptophyta > Magnoliopsida > Asterales > Asteraceae > Helianthus > Helianthus tuberosus. The sequence goes on from CM060405.1 coordinate 23,777,001, forward strand.
CTGAGCACGGCCCCGTGTCCATCTTTCTGCAGAGTTTTGGAACAAGGAAACTTGTATTTTTAAGTTATTTTCTGAATGTTGTAGGCCCTTTTTGGCTACTAATAACTTAAAACCATGTTTCATGGCATGTTTTTACCAAGATTCTTTGAACAAAACTCATTTATCCCTACCATAGAGTTGGAGGAATTCCAAACTTTCAATGGTAGTTCTTGGAGAAAGATGAAGAAGAAGGAAATTACTAAAAGAGGAAGGGACAAGATGGGTTGTTGGAACCTTCTTTTAGACTTACCTAGGATAGTTTGAGAGAAGATTCCTGCAAATCTCTGCCCCAAGTTGGTCCAAATGTGCAGAATTCTTGGCTGCATTTATAGAAAATGACAGCAACCTGGACACGGCCCCGTGTTCAGTGGACACGGCCCCGTGTGCAGGTGGAGTTCTGACACAGTTTGTCCGTATTCTGACGTACTGATCAGAAAGGAATCTTTCGATGGACACGGGGGCGTGTTGGCTGGGCACGGCCCCGTGTCTACGGACTGTTTTATGAAGTTGTCTAGTTTTTTTAAGGAACTTGTTTGTATCGGGTGGTTCCTGACTGGTTGGAACAACCCCAAAGTGCCTAATATACCTTAATTGTCCTAGACTAAGGCGAGAACGCAAGAGGTTGTCGGTGAGGGTAATTCCTATTTTCATTCTAGGTGGACAAGTCCAACCCTTTTCCGGGCTCTTGTTAAAGAAGGTATATGCCGAATCGCTCAGGTCTATGTATGCACCGAACGAAGTCGATGGAGAGTCCTTCACGGCACAATCGACACAGGGACGACTATCGTCCAAGTCTTTGCTAGGTACGAAGGTATTTTCGGGAGCAACGAGGTTGTCGGAATGCGGTTCCAACATTTCTTCATGGGTATCGTCTTGGGGCGGATTAATAAAATCCTTCCTAAGCTCTTCCATCCATTTCAGAATTAGCTCTTCTAGTTGAAATAATTCGCTAAGGAACATTTCCCCTAGAATATCTGGCTGGGCGCATTCGAGGGAGAAATAGTGCTTATTTTTACTTTCGCCCCTCTTAAGGTTGTGAAAAGATCGTGGGTCCATGTAGTGGGGCCTATAATTTAGGAAGTAGCATTTTACTTCTTCATGTTCGCCACCACATAATTGACACCACGTACCATAAGAGTGCCGAAAGTAAAAATAATTACTATCACTCATGTTTATGTCAGAAATTACCAACCGTCGGGATCTAACGGTTCTGTTTTCAGTAACTGAAACTTGGGCACGGGGGCGTGTTGAGTGGACACGGCCCCGTGTTCAGCTTACTGTCTGATGTAAAACAGGATTGCCAGTTCCAATGATTGAGCACGTGGGCGTGTTCAGCGGGCACGACCCGTGCTGAGCTCTGCAGAAGCTGAAAAACTAAGAAAAAAATAAAAAGAAAAATAAAAGATGATTAGGCCGTTGATTCCTAACTTTCTTAAAATCCTTGTGTCCCCGGCAACGGCGCCAAAAACTTGATGTGCGATAAAGTGTTGTATATTTTAGGTATATATTTTAAGCCCTTTTTAACACTTATTTTAGCCAAGTTTTAAATTTATAAAACACGATATTTCACTAACACTAAACACACATATGGGCAAGTGCACCCATCGTTGAGTGTAGCATAGCGTTGGTAAGATACCGAGGTCGTCCAAGGACACAAGAGCTTTTAGTACCGGTTTATCCTCAACGTCTAACCAAAAATAAAAGTTTAGAAAAATGTTTTAAACTAAGAAAAATAAAAACTAACTAAAATGCTGAAAATAAAAATAAAATAAAAACAGATAGACAAGATGAATCACTTGGTTCCGACTCGTATCTAGTATAACCTTTGATTATTTCCGCACTTTTGCACATAATTAAGAGATTATCTTAGTTATTGTAGTAGGCCCCTCTTTTGAAGGTGACGTTACCCTCACCCCAGTAGTTTGAGTCAGCAGGGATACAATCCTAAAGGGGTGGATTATTGGAAGATAATGAATTAAGTTATTAATGCAATATTGTGGTAGGCCCCGCTTTTGGCGGTGACGTTACCCTCGACTAAGTAGTCTGAGTCAGCAGGGATACAGTCCTAAATAGCCGGGTTATAGTATTAATAGTAGTTAACTTATGAGGGGATCAAAGAGTTTGGACCCCCGCCATCCAATACCGTGAAGTATTGAAGGAGGTCCTACTAAATTTGACCCAGGTCCATTGCAGGACCTCTAAACGCTGAACAATGGCAAGACCTTTACCAAACCGTTCCCTTAACCCCCGACCAGGTAGCCAACATACCTCCATATAGACCGTGGAGATATGAATGGTGAAAATCCTTTATTTTATATAGACAGTAAAATAATGCCAAGACACCACGGACAAACGATAAGGAAAGATCACCTTCAACATAAGTAACTAGTTATTAAAGTCATTAATACAAAACCAAATAAAAAGTGCAAAAGATTAGAAATAAAAAGTATTATACTAGACACTTTGTCTTCACCAAGTGATGTAAGAGACTTAGGCAAACATGGCCTTGATTGTCAAGAACTCTTACGATCAATCTTGGATCCCGAGACGACTCACACACTCTATGATGGACAATGGATGATGGTGGTGGATGATGGTGTTGTGATGGTGGTGGGTGGTGGATGAAGTGTGAGAGAGGTGGTGTGCCAAGGGATGAGTTGCAATGAAACCAAGCACTCCTATTTATAGGCTGAACAGAGGCCTGGGCACGGCCCCGTGTTCGCTGGGCACGGCCCCGTGCCCGTCTGACACTCTCTCTCTTCATTAATTGTAATTCGCAATTACAATTAATGCGCCTGCAGTACTTTCGGCACGCCCCCGTGTCCGCTGAGCACGGCCCGTGGTGGGCAATAGAAGCTTCTATAGGTTTGTCTTTTCTGCTGCTTCTTGGGCACGACCCCGTGCTGGCTGAGCACGGGGCGTGTTCAGCCTTCTGTTTTCTCTATTTTGCTTTGGAAGGTGCCGTTGAGGGTTCGGGCAATCCACTAATGTTCCTTTTCTTGTATTTATGTTGGATTTAGCTGTCTTTTTGCTTCTTTTGCGTTTTTGAGCTCATTTAATCCTGAAAATACAAAAGGAAGACAAAAACACTCTTTTTCCAATATTAGTACTAAAAAAGGGTTGGTTTTATGCCTCATTTGATGTAATTTATATGTTGCATTTTACACACATCAACATATAACAGGGATGAGATCATTCCTAGTTCATGTCTAGACTCGGAAGTCAAGGAATGTGCTACTGTGTCATTGAGATTAAACACAAAAGGCTAGTGTTTAATTCACAACTCAAACCTGGCTCTGATACCAACCTGTCACACCCCGATATTTCCACGCATTACAAGTGGGCCCGGTGGGGAGTATCGTGACGTAGTTGATATCATCATATTCAAATAATCATAGTTCAATGCACAGCGGAAGTCTAAAGTAAATATATTACAAACCGATTCAAAAGTAACATCAATTATTACAAACGAATTGTAAGATGGATCCACAGGCGGATCTTAAAACAAAAATATAAACACTGTTCAACAGACTTTAGACGTTTAGAACTTGCAAGATTCCCTATTAACGCCCTGAGCTCCTAGCCAATTTACGTACAGTACCTGTCACTTAACCTTTTTTGGAAAATACGTCAGTTTACACTGGTAAATACAATTAACTGACTCTTTTGAAAATCTTCATGAAAATTGATTTAAATGCACAAGGCATAAATATTCTTTTATAACTTGGGACAATAATATTAATAACAATCTTGTATCAGATTTACATGTTTGTCCAACATTTAGGGTAGGTGATTAAACAAACCGATCAAGATTAATCGACACACCACAAATATAAACTCACAAGAAGTAACCGCACGAGTGAGTATATCTTTTACATACGCAACAGGAGGTGTTATGCCTACACCTTGTGCTTAAGTTGTGGCCATTTACACTTTTTAAATGAGCCAAGGATATCCAGGACACGGTCATTAACCCCCAATATTATTTGTTATCAAGCATTACTGATTAAAACGGGAATATGCAATTTAATCATCTCCGATTAAAAGGTTTCTACACCCGACCAAGCGGTATTTTTATAATACCGTATCCCAAGCCCGTATAACGGAAAATAAGTTAAAAGTGTTTACCTGAGCTTAAAATGCAATTTATACCCAGTCATATATTCTAATAAGCAAGCACAAGTACCTCTACTGGGGCTCTTAATCTGGAACGAATGTTTCATTAACTTATTAGATTCCTAACGGGTCTTATTTAAGTTGCAACGAAGACCGGTTAGTTTTAAGGAAAGGTTTACGGTTCAAAACACAAGATTAAGCGAAGACCAGATTAGAATGTTATTTAGACCCGACAAGTATGGAGACTTGTATAATATGGGTAAACTAAACACATTATGAATTTTGAAATGAAAATGATAAGGTTTGACCCGTTTCGGTTAATTCATGTAAACTAGTTACATAAACCGTACCGAACACAAAAAATGCATAACGGGTAACCAAATGAGTCATGAACATGTTCCACAAGTTAATATCACTTAAATATATTGTGATATCAGTAGGATACCTTCCATTATGCCCAAAACGGATTTAAAATTAATTTAAGCCCCGTAGGGGTATTTTGGTAATTTTAAAGATTATAAAAGAGGTTAAATAGTAATCTGAGGTTCTGGTCTAAAATGATCAGTAAAAAAATTATTTTAATAAGTTATATCAGTAAGATATCATATATATGTGAAATTTATCATTTATGGCCAAACTATGCACCGTAGGGGCATTTTGGTCATTTCACATAAGCTTTAAGGGTCAAATTTGAAAATATGAGTTTACAATTTTTACATACTGTTTTAAGTATAAAAATTTATTCATAACATCAGTAGGTAACAAGCTTTAGGTGCCTAATATGGTTTTAAACCATACTATGCGCCTAAATCGCATAAAAGTCGGCATTTGACGATATTCGGGTTGATTAAAGAAATATGAGATTTTGTTCAGTCTTTACTGTTTAAAATAGATATTTAACATATAAAATCCATAGAAAAAGGTTTGGTATGCAAAGGATGTGTAAAACTCATTTTATTAGCGAAAAGGGCATTAACGTCAATTACAGAGTCTATGCAAGAACTCAATGTTATGATCAGTTTAAAATTTAATAAAAATCTCCAAAAATCCCTAAATAGTATATTAGATCAGTGGGTAGAAAGTTTGGTGTCAAAAATTGGGTTTAAATAGGCTTTATGCCGAAAATGCCGTTTAATTAATAAAAAGCTTTCAATTTACGATATCGAGCATGACTCTTAATTTAGACCTCAAACTGATGTCAAATTCGTAGGACATGTTTATAAATCAGTAATAAAGGTTTTTGTCCTCTCACATTTTAAAAAATCTCGTTTTAATATCAAAAGGGCGTAATGGTCAACTTTTAGGCATTTAACGGAAACATGCAATGAACTAGGATTTCTAAGGAACCAAGTTGTATAACCTCAGAGGATTATACTAACCTATAACATCGTCCTAAAGGAACCCTAAGGCATAACTAAACTAAGCTAAATCGGGTCAGAACTGAAAGTCAAAGCAAAAGTCTACTTTTGCGACTTTCGGTTCCGAACCGAGCCTAAACTTAGAATTGTCGGGTTGAACATGCCTAGACATGTTCAATTAATATTTATCAAGTTATTAAAGTGACAAAACTGATTTTATTGCCTTTACATCATTAGTTATGAATTTATTTAAAAAAACCGACTTGTTTGACTTTTATTTAATTACTTTGACCCGACAATTAACTAAGCAAACATGGTAATTAGGAGGTTCCCTTTTTGAGGGTTTAATACCTACCTAATTACGATCACGTAGCCATGTTCGTTGCGAACCATGGCTTGACCGTTTAAAAGTCAAAGTGTTTATCGCGAACGCTTGACTTTTCGGCTTTAAGAGCCAAACAATTGAACTAAGCACGAAAGGAACACTTACGTGTGGTCCTTAGGACTAAAGGAGGTTCCCAAGCTGGTCAGGATCCTCTCAAAATCAGAGAGCAAGAGCAGAATGGAATGGAATGAAATGAAAGCCAAAACAAGTGGGTATATATAGGATTTTGAGAACCGTTAGGATCGTTTCTCGTAACCCGTGCTTCAATCTGGACCGTACAAGTACCACCCACTGTTTTGGTAATCTATGGGTGCCCAAAACAAGCCCATAGAGTTGGAAAAACCAAGTGCTAAACCAGAAACCAGCTGCTATAAATGAAAAACTGGTTTTTGCAAGTCTGACAAGCTTACACGCCCCGCCTAGACTCAGGAAGAGTCTTACGCGGCCCGCCATGACTGACCAGATCAGCAAACACTTTCAGAAAATTCAGTTTCAGTCCATGTACTTGTTAAATGTCATTTCTGACTCATTGAAGGACCGTTAACCTCATTTCAAGGCTCTACTATGATGCCTAAACATAGGGAACATAAAACATGCTTGAAAATATGCCGGATGTCGGTTTGTTTGGTCGTACGGTTGTGTTGTTCGTTTAATTACGACGAAACACGAACGGACGCAAAAAACAATCCAAATAACACGACGAATGGAATTTTATCAAGCCAAACACTAAAATAACATATTTTAGTGATTACATAAATTTTTGGATGTCCGGATATATTCAGAACGTAAGATATGTGCGAAAATGCAAACTTATGCAATTTTTGACGCTTTTAGTCCCTGTTGATCGAATAAGTTTATTTTTGCTTACCAAACACCTCAACGCCTATTTCTAAGCTATATAAAGGATATTTAGGGCATGTCTAACTTATGATCATATTCTGGAAGGTTCGATACCATACGAATCGGTATACTTTTGGAGTTTGACGCAAAGAGTCCCTCTAATGCGCAAACTTGCGCATATCATCGTTTAATAGCATCGAAGCCTTATCTAATCCATATTAGGCATTCTTGAGAGTATTATAAAACATCACGATGCTTCGGGTTCGTAGAAAGGTCATTCAGAGGTATAATTAAACATATTGACGCTTTTAACCCCTTAAACTTGCAAAGTTGCGCGTAACGTCGCTTAAAGGCATAAAAGGCTTGGATGGCCAATAATTGGCATTCCCGAGAGTATAATCAAATTTCATGAAGCTCCCGGTTTGTTAAAAGGTTACTCAGAGGTAAGAATTAACATTAGACGCTTTTAAACCTTCATTGCGCAAACTTTCAATTAATATTTGATCGTGTTCAGTTCTTTATTGAGCTTGATCGTCATACGGTGTTTCAAAGTTTACCTACATTTCATAAATCATGAAATGCGTTAGTTATATGATGTATATAACATGTATAAGTTAGTGCGTAAGTCGAAACAAGCAAAACAAACAATTTTTCCAATTATGTAGCCTGTCGCGGGGCGCGACAGGATTCTCCTCAATCTTTCGTGGGGCGCGAAGTTGAGCGACGCCAAACGACCTTACTCATCACGGGGCGCGACGACCCAATTTTCACAGAATGTTTGTTGCCGGGAGCTGCATTATCCCAGCACAACCATTTTTCACAAAAATAAACATAACTCTTCCAATTTTCATCCGTTTTACCTCCGTTTCTTCCTACGTGATCGTAATTTGATTCTCTATCATATAGAGTTGAAATCCGACATCCTGATTAACAATTTTCTAAATTTTTTAGCCCTCGGCTTATGTTTATTTATAAAACTTTTGACCCGTTCATGATTTATCAAACAAACATGTTTGTTTGCATTCAAATTCTCATGAACGTCATACTATAAATGTTTCCTATTATCCAAGGTTCTATTCATGGGTTTTTATGCATCCGTAACCCGTTTTGCATGTATGCTTATTTTGACCCGTTAAGGGGTTTAAGTGTTTTAGACTTATATCTCGCTCCCCCTTTGCTCACAACTTATTTTCAAATTAAGATATCTACTTATCTTCCACCACAACTATATTTGTGGTGGATTTAATATAGTAAACTATTTATTCCGAATTCTACCATTCGGTTTGTCAATTTACGGAAAAGACCCACTACAAGGCATTTGACCCAAAAGGCTTATAGCCTTAACTTTTACACTTATCAAAAGACTTACTCGATCATAAAACTTACTTTCAAACAACCCTTAAGGGTCGTTTGCCCGGTTTATCACTCAAGGGCGTTTTGGTCAACTTTAGCCCCTTCTTTTACGGCGAAGGACTTTCAAGTTTCAATATCATGTTTCTTAAATCCTTACGGATTTTCAAGGGTATTTATGTGACAACTCGGGTTTCCAAGATCTTTCCTCGACACGTTACTTGTTTTTGGTCAGGTTTTCATAACTTACTTGCATTGTAAATTGTTGATGCTTGATATACGTTGTCATAAACTATAACTGGATTAAATAATAAACTATGTATTGTTTGATATATGTGTTGGTGGGTTACTGTTATTTAATATTATATATATATTATTATGTGTATGACGAAATCCAAGAAGGATTTCGCCATAAACCTGTGCGACGAACACCCCTCCCCACCCGACGAAAACCCATGTTTTTGTCACTTCTCATTTTCGCCGAAGCCCACTAATTAAGGGCCCAGTTTGTATGAGCGTGTATATACTTGGTGAACTGTTTTATTCGTGAAATATCTGGCCGAATAGGAAACCCTAGAGCACCTCTTTCTCTGTGACGGCCGCCTTGATTTCTGTTAAGTTCTCAGACATTCATACCGGTTAGTGGCCTCTTATAATAATCTGTTATGTGCTTGGTATTCGTATGATGTATTGAGGATTAGGGTCTGAGGACCTATATCTTCTTAATGCTTAAAATCCTTATGATATGAAATTGTTCATGCTGATCGTGTACTTTAGGACTTCCATGGAATTAACCTTATGATTCTGTTATCATGATAAAACGTGTGATCAGTTTAGTTTTACTTGTGAGCCGGTTTCAATAATATGAGTTACGTGCTGTATGTATCGATGTGTATTTGTGATTTTATATGATCTGATGGTAGTGACAAATCGATTGTAATGTAATGACTGTAGCCGTAACTTGTTTGAAAGGGTCAATATACATCTCGGTCAGTGTGATCATTAATTGCTTTACTATGTTAATCAATATCCTATAGTCTTGCATGTGAAAGGTCATGATAGTGCAGCCAAGTTGATGGGATAACTTCATAGATGTCGGCCACTTTGTCCATGTTGCATGAGAAATTTTCTTTATGCATGTGATTGTATTATGTGGGTCGCCTATGAATGTCTTGCATGAATTTTAGGTAAGGATAAAATATGCCTACTGCCCTCATTAGTCAATGCTTAGGGTTTCAAGGTAAATTGAATTTATGACTTGATGTAACATGAGAATGTATTATATAAAATTGGTTTGGTTCGGTGGAATAGTGTTGTTATTCAAGCTTGCATGATTGAATTACTTGTTAGGTTGTATGATTTAGTTGATCTTCGGATCAGTAATATAAACCGTGAACATATGATATTGACATAAGTTTGAACCAAATACATTAACAATCTATGTACATACAAGTTGGATCGATGTCCGTTACTGAACCGATTAGAAATAATGGGTAAGATTGTGGTTGGGCCGCATGTAACTATGGAAGATGTATGCTCACATTGAGTCTGAAATGTTGGTTTGGGGTCCGAATCAGGCCTAGTAGCGGATCTGCTGGAATGGTTTTATGGGTCGGGTACATTGGTTGGGTTCATGAAACATAACAGTGATATTATATGTTGGTGTTAATTAAATGTGTGTTGAAATTTCATGCTCATTTAAGTGGACTATCCATGTTAGTGATGATCAGCCAGTATGTCATATATGTGTATAACTGGAACATTCGTTGTAACTTGTGTGACAATACGTGCTAAGTTTATTCATATTTGTGTATTAACAGTATGTGATCTACTTGAATAAATAACTGACTGGTACTGAAACCATAATAGGATTGGATTAATCAAATTACGAACACATACGCTAACCTTACCGAGCAAACCAAGGTGAGTTCACACTCTTACCAAGGCATGGGATTCCCCGGTGGGTTGGAAATGGGATTGAATGATTACTTGTACTTACATCACTACTAGACTACTTACCACGGTCCTCGGATTGGGAAGGATGCCTGTCCCAAACTCTACGTAAAGCCTACGTACTGTCCTCGGATTGGGAAGGACACTAGTGTTAAAACCTACGTAAATCCTACGTACCACTGTCCTCGGATTGGGAAGGACGCCAGCGCTAAAACCTACGTACTCGCTACGTATTGTCCTCGGTTGGGAAGGGCACTAACATAAAACCTACGTAAACTTATACTTACTACTATCCTCGGATTGGGAAGGATACTTATGGATACAACTAGTCTAGTAACTTACAACATGGGAAGCCCCCACTAATTGAACTTACAACATGGGAAGCCCCCACTAATTGAACTTACAGTATGGGAAGCCCCCACTAATTGAACTTACAACATGGGAAGCCCCCACTAGATGAACATACAAATGGCCTAGTAATACACGGCATGGTTATAAACAAACTTATGATTTGTTAAACGAACTTATTACTGAACAACCAACGGTGAACTCGCTCAAATTTGTTGTTGACCCTCTGTTACATGCCTTGCAGGTCGTTAGGTATCTATGGAGCTTGCATGGGAGTGGAGAGGAGTCGTTGTGGGACATGGACAGCTGTGTGCCATGCTAAACATTTGAAACATTTAAACTTATGTTGGGTTTACATATTTATGCTTCCGCTAAACACTTAACTATGTTATGGTTTTGAACACCTTTCGTATTGATGAATGACTTTTATTTATTACTTACAATGTTCAATATGATTGGTGGCTTGATCCTGGTCAGTCACGCCTCCAAGAGGTGATACTCCGCGTGTGGATTTTGGAGGTGTGACAGATTGGTATCAGAGCCGTTGGTTATAGTGAACTTGGTTTTAATAAGGGAAAACGTTTTGTTAAAACCAGACTATAACCTGAACAGTGCTCAAACGATACACAACGACGCTTCGCTCCACGTGCAAGACTCGGCATTCTAGGTGATATTATTTATGTTTACATTGCCTACTTGTTAGATTACATAGAACTTTACTCATGGTATGCTTAGATGAACGTAACAACTATTGTTTGAAAACACATGTGTGCTTACTCTCTTCTGTCATCGCACTTTCGCGAAGCTCTCTCACTCATGTTTCTTTTGGTATGAAGATCATGAGTGGACGCGTTAACCTAACTCAAGCCCAGTTGGCGGCTTTGATCACTGAAAAAGTTACTGCAGCACTCGCAGCTGCCCGGGCAGGAGGTATAGCCTGCCATCGCAACTTACTCTAGGATCCTTAGATCCTACTCTCGTAAACCAACACTTGTGTCTAATTTTTGTTTACTCTTACGCACACGATAGGTCAACACGCTCAGTAGTGGCTGTGTGCACATTCAAAACTTTCATGGACTGTTGTTCTAGTACTTTTAGTGGCACTGAAGGGGCCGTTGGACTCCTCCACTGGTTCGAGAAGCTCGAATCGGTCTTTGAAATGTGTGAATGCCCTGAGGCTCGTTGGGTGAAGTACGCCACTGGTACTCTCGAAGGCACTGCGCTAACTTGGTGGAACGCGCAAGTTCAGATGCTGGGGCTGGCAGCTGCTAATGCCACCCCATGGAATGATTTTAAGGAACTGATCAAACGTGAATACTGTAGTCGTGATGACATCCACAAGCTGGAAGTGGAGTTCTTTAACCTGAAGATGACGGGGCAGAGATAAAAGCGTACACGAAACGATCCAACGAACTGGCAGTGTTATGTCCAACTATGGTGGATCCTCCCATCAAGCGCATTAAGTTGTACCTCAAAGGCTTAGTACCAGAGATTCAAAGTCATGTGACTTCTGCTAATCTTGCTACTAACCAAGATGTTACTCGTCTTGCTCATCGTCTCACAGACCAGGCAGTGGAACAGAACAAGCTGCCTAAGCTTATTGGTGCTGCTACTACTGTTACTACTTCTGCTATTCCCAGTGACAACAAGAGAAAGTGGGATGGAACCTCCAGTAAGGGTTCGACATCGGTTCAGTCCCAGGCACAGCAGCGAAAGATTGATGACTATCAGAGTCCTGATCAGCAATCTTCTGGTAGCCAAGGACAGGGTGGATATCGAGGAAACCTCCCTAAGTGCAACAGATGCAACAGACACCACAATGGTCAGTGCAACATGGGTCGTTGCCAGAGGTGTCTCAAGATGGGTCATGAAGCTAAGGATTGCAGGAGCTCACGACCTGCGAATCAGAACTATTAACACCAACCACCTACTCCACAGAACCAGCAACAACAGCGAGGAAATAGGGGATGCTTTCAGTGTGGTGCTGAAGGCCACTTCAAGCGGAACTGCCCTTAGTTAAACCAGAATTAGAACAACAACAACAATAATCAGGGCAATGGGAACAACAACGGGGGAACAATGATGGAAACAATGGTGCCAGGGGTCGAGTGTTCGTGCTGGGTCAGGGTGACGCAAGAAATGATCCTAACATGGTGATGGGCGACAAGAGTGGTGCTGTAGTGGGCATCATCTTCTTCCTTAAGGCCCAGAAGTGTTTGCGAAAGGGCCACACCGCTATCTTAGCACTTGTGTTTGACGCATCAACGAAAGAGAAGAAGATTGAGGATATTCCAGTAGTACGCGACTTTCCTCAAGTGTTTCCTGAAGATTTACCCGGGCTACCGCCTCATCACCAGGTCGAATTTCAGATCGAGCTAGCTCCTGGAGGAGCACCCATAGCTCGAGCACCTTATCGCTTAGCTCCAACCGAACTGGAAGAACTGTCCAAGCAATTGCGAGAATTCTTGAATAAGGGTTTCATTCGTCCTAGCTCTTCGCTCTGGGGAGCTCCCGTGTTGTTTGTGAAGAAGAAAGACGGTACCTTCCGTATGTGCATAGATTACCGCGAACTAAACAAGGTGACCGTGAAGAATCGCTATCCTCTTCCACACATTGATGACTTGTTCGACCAACTGCAAGGGTCGAGCTACTATTCAAAGATTGATCTGAGGTCAGGCTACCATCAACTGAGAGTCCGGGACGAGGACGTCTCCAAAACAGCATTCAGAACACGCTACGGCCATTACGAGTTTCTGGTCATGCCATTCGGGCTAACAAACGCGCCTGCAGTCTTCAGGGATCTTATGAACAGAGTGTGCAAGCCTTACTTAGATAAGTTTGTTATTGTTTTCATCGACGACATCCTGTTCTATTCTAAGAGTCAGGAGGAACACGAGCAGCATCTGCGGATTATTTTGGAACTCCTTCGAACGGAGCAACTGTATGCAAAGTTCTCGAAATGCGACTTCTGGCTTCGTGAAATCCACTTTCTAGGCCACGTGGTAAACAAGGATGGGATACACGTTAATCCATCCAAGGTAGACTCGATTAAGAACTGGCCTGCACCCCGTACACCAACGGAAATTCGCCAATTCTTGGGTTTGGTAGGTTACTACAGGAGGTTCATCAAGGATTTTTCCAAGATTGCGCAACCTCTCACTTTACTAACTCAGAAAGGAGTCACTTACCGTTGGGGTGAGCCACAAGAATCTGCATTTCAGCACCTAAAGGATAGGCTCTGTAGCGCACCTATTCTCTCATTGCCAGAGGGCATAGACGATTTTGTGGTCTATTACGACGCATCCACTCAGGGTCTTGGATGTGTGTTGATGTAACGTGGCAAGGTCATAGCCTACGCCGCACGCCAACTTAAGATTCACGAAAGGAATTACATTACACACGATTTGGAGATGGGAGCTGTTGTTTTCGCACTCAAGATATGGAAACATTACCTGTACGGTACCAAGTGCACCATCTACACCGATCACAGGAGTCTCGAGCATATCTTCAAGCAAAAGGAATTGAACATGCGACAACGTCGATGGGTCGAGTTATTGAATGATTACGAGTGTGCCATCAAGTACCATCCAGGCAAAGCCAATGTTGTGGCTGACGCCCTCAGTCGAAAAGATACCACACCTAGGCGTGTGCGAGCACTACAACTCACCATCCAATCTAGTTTTCCTGCACATATACGAGATGCTCAGGTAGAAGCATTGAAACCAGAAAACGTCAGGGCTGAAGCTCTACGCGGCTCAAGGCAACGATTAGAACAAAAGGAAGACGAAGCCTATTACGTAACAGGACGCATCTGGGTCCCACACTATGGCAATTTACGAGAACTTGTAATGGATGAAGCACATAAGTCTCGCTACTCAGTACATCCTGGTTCGGATAAGATGTACCACGACTTGAAAACTACGTATTGGTGGCCTAGCATGAAAGCTCATATAGCAACTTACGTCAGCAAGTGCTTGACTTGTGCGAGAGTCAAGACTGAATACCAGAAACCATCAGGCCTACTCCAACAACCAGAGATACCACAATGGAAATGGGAGCAAATTTCCATAGATTTTGTTACTGGCCTGCCTAGATCTCAACGTGGAAATGATATTATTTGGGTGATCGTGGATCGACTCACTAAGTCTGCACACTTCTTGGCTATCAAGGAAACAGACAAGTTCTCTACTCTAGCAGACGTATATCTCAAGGAAGTTGTCTCGAGGCACGGGGTGCCAACCTCGATTATCTCTGATCGTGATGCACGTTTTACTTCTGAACTGTGGCAAGCGATGCACAAATCTTTTGGCTCTCGTTTAGACATGAGCACAGCTTATCACCCTCAGACGGATGGGCAGTCTGAGCGCACTATTCAAACTTTAGAAGACATGCTTCGGGCATGTGTAATTGATTTTGGCAACAGCTGGGAGAAACACCTCCCATTGGTGGAGTTTTCGTATAACAACAGTTACCACACCAGTATTCAAGCCGCTCCATTCGAGGCATTGTACGGGTGTAAATGCCGATCACCTCTTTGTTGGGCAGAGGTGGGTGATAGTCAGATCACGGGTCCAGAACTTGTAGTGGACACAACGGAAAGAATTGCTCAGATACGTCAATGCATGGCGGCAGCTCGTGACCGTCAGAAAGCGTACGCAAACAAGCACCGGAAACCACTCGAGTTCCAAGTTGGGGATCGAGTGCTACTCAAAGTTTCACCCTGGAAGGGTGTGGTTCGTTTTGGCAAACGGGGCAAACTCAATCCGCGATATGTCAGACCATTGGAAATCATTGAGAAAATAGGCAGGGTGGCCTACAAACTGAACCTACCAACAGAACTCAGTGCAGTTCACAACGTTTTTCACGTGACAAATCTAAAGAAGTGTCTGTCAGATGAGACCCTCATAGTTCCTTTGAAGGAGCTCACTATCGACGATCAGTTACGATTCATCGAGGAACCAGTTGAAATCACGGACCGAGACGTTAAGGTCCTCAAGCACACCAGAATACCTCTTGTACGAGTTCGTTGGAACTCCCGTCGTGGCCCAGAGTTCACCTGGGAACGAGAAGACCAAATGAAACTCAAGTATCCCCAGTTGTTCGGAAACAGTGCAACCACTACTGAGGCCGAAGCTACCACGGAATTTCGGGATGAAATTCCAAACCAACGGGGGGATGATGTGACACCCCAGGAAAATCAGGAAACAACGCAACACAACTAGCTTCCTCAGTAACCACGTACTAAATTTCGGGATGAAATTTCTTTCAAGTTGGGGATAATGTGACAACTCGGGTTTCCAAGATCTTTCCTCGACACGTTACTTGTTTTTGGTCAGGTTTTCATAACTTACTTGCATTGTAAATTGTTGATGCTTGATATACGTTGTCATAAACTATAACTGGATTAAATAATAAACTATGTATTGTTTGATATATGTGTTGGTGGGTTACTGTTATTTAATATTATATATATTATTATGTGTATGACGAAATCCAAGAAGGATTTCGCCATAAACCTGTGCGACGAACACCCCTCCCCACCCGACGAAAACCCATGTTTTTGTCACTTCTCATTTTCGCCGAAGCCCACTAATTAAGGGCCCAGTTTGTATGAGCGTGTATATACTTGGTGAACTGTTTTATTCGTGAAATATCTGGCCGAATAGGAAACCCTAGAGCACCTCTTTCTCTGTGACAGCCGCCTTGATTTCTGTTAAGTTCTCAGACATTCATACCGGTTAGTGGCCTCTTATAATAATCTGTTATGTGCTTGGTATTCGTATGATGTATTGAGGATTAGGGTCTGAGGACCTATATCTTCTTAATGCATAAAATCCTTATGATATGAAATTGTTCATGCTGATCGTGTACTTTAGGACTTCCATGGAATTAACCTTATGATTCTGTTATCATGATAAAACGTGTGATCAGTTTAGTTTTACTTGTGAGCCGGTTTCAATAATATGAGTTACGTGCTGTATGTATCGATGTGTATTTGTGATTTTATATGATCTGATGGTAGTGACAAATCGATTGTAATGTAATGATTGTAGCCGTAACTTGTTTGAAAGGGTCAATATACATCTCGGTCAGTGTGATCATTAATTGCTTTACTATGTTAATCAATATCCTATAGTCTTGCATGTGAAAGGTCATGATAGTGCAGCCAAGTTGATGGGATAACTTCATAGATGTCGGCCACTTTGTCCATGTTGCATGAGAAATTTTCTTTATGCATGTGATTGTATTATGTGGGTCGCCTATGAATGTCTTGCATGAATTTTAGGTAAGGATAAAATATGCCTACTGCCCTCATTAGTCAATGCTTAGGGTTTCAAGGTAAATTGAATTTATGACTTGATGTAACATGAGAATGTATTATATAAAATTGGTTTGGTTCGGTGGAATAGTGTTGTTATTCAAGCTTGCATGATTGAATTACTTGTTAGGTTGTATGATTTAGTTGATCTTCGGATCAGTAATATAAACCGTGAACATATGATATTGACATAAGTTTGAACCAAATACATTAACAATCTATGTACATACAAGTTGGATCGATGTCCGTTACTGAACCGATTAGAAATAATGGGTAAGATTGTGGTTGGGCCGCATGTAACTATGGAAGATGTATGCTCACATTGAGTCTGAAATGTTGGTTTGGGGTCCGAATCAGGCCCAGTAGCGGATCTGCTGGAATGGTTTTATGGGCCGGGTACATTGGTTGGGTTCATGAAACATAACAGTGATATTATATGTTGGTGTTAATTAAATGTGTGTTGAAATTTCATGCTCATTTAAGTGGACTATCCATGTTAGTGATGATCAGCCAGTATGTCATATATGTGTATAACTGGAACATTCGTTGTAACTTGTGTGACAATACGTGCTAAGTTTATTCATATTTGTGTATTAACAGTATGTGATCTACTTGAATAAATAACTGACTGGTACTGAAACCATAATAGGATTAGATTGATCAAATTACGAACACATACGCTAACCTTACCGAGCAAACCAAGGTGAGTTCACACTCTTACCAAGGCATGGGATTCCCCGGTGGGTTGGAAATGGGATTGAATGATTACTTGTACTTACATCACTACTAGACTACTTACCACGGTCCTCGGATTGGGAAGGATGCCTGTCCCAAACTCTACGTAAAGCCTACGTACTGTCCTCGGATTGGGAAGGACACTAGTGTTAAAACCTACGTAAATCCTACGTACCACTGTCCTCGGATTGGGAAGGACGCCAGCGCTAAAACCTACGTACTCGCTACGTATTGTCCTCGGTTGGGAAGGGCACTAACATAAAACCTACGTAAACTTATACTTACTACTATCCTCGGATTGGGAAGGATACTTATGGATACAACTAGTCTAGTAACTTACAACATGGGAAGCCCCCACTAATTGAACTTACAACATGGGAAGCCCCCACTAATTGAACTTACAGTATGGGAAGCCCCCACTAATTGAACTTACAACATGGGAAGCCCCCACTAGATGAACATACAAATGGCCTAGTAATACACGGCATGGTTATAAACAAACTTATGATTTGTTAAACGAACTTATTACTGAACAACCAACGGTGAACTCGCTCAAATTTGTTGTTGACCCTCTGTTACATGCCTTGCAGGTCGTTAGGTATCTATGGAGCTTGCATGGGAGTGGAGAGGAGTCGTTGTGGGACATGGACAGCTGTGTGCCATGCTAAACATTTGAAACATTTAAACTTATGTTGGGTTTACATATTTATGCTTCCGCTAAACACTTAACTATGTTATGGTTTTGAACACCTTTCGTATTGATGAATGACTTTTATTTATTACTTACAATGTTCAATATGATTGGTGGCTTGATCCTGGTCAGTCACGCCTCCAAGAGGTGATACTCCGCGTGTGGATTTTGGGGGTGTGACAATTTATTTACCATTTCACACATTTGACCCATTGCGGATTTTCACCATAAGGTCATATTTCTTAAATCCTTTTCTTACGCATTTAACCCTTCATGGCTTACGCCATAGGGCGTCATTTAAACTTCAACTTTTATTAGTCCACACGTGACTAAATTACCGTTTTACCCTTATTATTCCGTATGGTTTACACCATAAGGTAACCTTTCAAAAACTCATTGTATATTCGCCATTTCATGACCGAATTACTGTTTTGTCCCATTTTACCATCCAGTATGGTTTTTCATCATTTTCACTTGTTTCGACCCATATCATTTTGCGTCGGAACATCATATTTGGAATATTAATTTACCGTATTTATAACCCATACAACAAATAAGTATTCTATAAAAATGGTGTAAGCTTTACTTACCTTGCATCCAAATTATGCTTTTCCTTCACACTTGATTCGTTTGACCCGCTTACTTCCAAGCTTCCACCTAGCTTGTCAAGCATCAAACTATCATTTATAATTCGTAAGATGGTTAAATTAATCATTGTCTAACACGATTATCCCACCTTACGCATTTTCTCTCACAATTACCATTTAATCCCATTATAGGCCAGTTTGACTTTCAAAAGTCAACTGCCCTTTAACATATGAAATGCACAATTGAGTTCAATAACTCGTTTAAGTGTTTCATCAATTACCCGGTAGATGTTATTTTTAGGCCACCGTTTTAACTTAATTTCTAACCAATTTCATCTCATTTCAATCACTTTAACAAATTCAAGCGATTATTAATATTAAGTTAACTTAGCTCTCGATTATCAAAGCTAATTATTCATTCATTGAGCAAGAACTAAAGGTTTTCATCTATATGTAAAACCCGTTTCATCATATCACTAGACATTCATCCGAACATCTAACACAATCAAGTTCTACATATCAACTAGTAGATAATATGATTTCAAACATCTATTTACATGAACCAATTAACCAATTTCATCACATCATACAAAACCCACTCTATGGTAAGTATGAACATATACCCCGAATTCATAGATTATTCAAGCATCTTCTTATCACGATCATGTATGATGATTCTAAACATAATTATATCATCAATTTCATCATATTATTAAAACCCACTTATCTAAGTGTGGTAAATCATCTAAACACTCAAATCATAGCAATATATGTATAATTTTTCACTTAGGGTTTTGTTCCTAAGCAAGTATACATCTCTAATCCAGCCATAACCTCTACGATTCATACATAAATCGCAACTTGTGTTGCTCATCAAATTTCACAACTTCAACAAACATCATAATTCTACATACCTTATGATCCCCTAGCTTGGGTGATCGTTAATTCATTTTCATTTATGAGTTTGAGCCCCAATTCATCCTTCAATTTGATGATCTTGATGAACTAGGGTTTTGGCTCCCTTTTTGCTTTCTCCTGTTTGCTCCAGAACACACACACTTAGTGTGTGTTGTCTTTTTGTTTAATTATATAATTCAACTTTCAATTTTCCCTTTTTGGTCCCTCATGTTTTGAGACTTTAATTATAATTGGATATCATCCAATATTTATCACTAACGATACAATAATCAACTAGGTTAATTTTCCTAGTTAATTTTGTTTACGGGTTAACTTTTATCATTAACGGTACTTTACCCTCTCCTTTATATTAACCGGGTTTAAATTACCAAACCCTTTTTGGGGGTGTTACATTATTAAAGTCATTAATACATACTCAATTAAAAAGTTAACCTAAGCTTGGAAATCAAAAGTAATACATAAAAGATTTGTCTTCACCAAGTGACGTAAGAGATTAACCAAACATGGCCTTTGTTCGACAAAAACTCCGACAATCAATCTTGGATCCCTAGACTACTACACACACTCTAAAGATGGATGATGGAGGAATGTGGTGGATGATGTTGATATTTTGGTGGTGGAGTGGTGGTAGGTGTGAGAGAAGTTGTTTGCCAAGGGATGGATTGCAATTAAACCAAGCACCCCTATTTATACCTGGAAATAGACTCCTCACACGGCCCCGTACCCAGAGGGCACGACCCCGTGTTCCTTCTTCTCTGTCTTCATTTAATGAATTGTGTTAGTCCGTATGCTCACACGGCCCCATGTGTCAACGGCGCGGCCTCATGGCCTTGTACTTGTTGTATAATCCAAGATTTTGCATATCTGGGAGTTAACCACGACACGTGTCCATGGGACACAGCCCCGTGTCTCTTGTCTGCTTCCGTTTGTCTTTTTCTTCATGGAATCAGGAGTGGGGCACGACCCCATGCTTTGGTGGCATAGTCCGTGCTTGTCTTCTGATTATTGTTTTTGGTCTTAGGGTGAAGCTCGTAGGGTCGGTATGAAATGTCGACTTCTCTTCTTTTGTATTGATGTTGGTTTTTGCCGTTAATTTGTTCCTTTTGTACATTTAAGCTCTTTTAATTCTGAAAATCAAAAGTGTACAAAGAAACACACTTTTTCCAACATTAGTACATAAAAGGGTTTATTTTTTACCTTATTTTATATAATTTATATGTTGCATTTGGTGCATATCAAATATACTAGCCACTTCTAGCCTTTCTTGAAAACCTCAATATCCTTAACTGTGCTATCTTCATCTTGCATGCCTATATATTCTTAATGGCCAACAATTGCAACCCTATAAAACTCTCCCTTTAATCTAACTGGGAAATTCTTGTAACATGGTACCCCTAACATTATGCTCTGCCTACACCGGAATGTCTGAATCTGTGGTTTCATGTGGCTTAAAGAAACCTCCAACCGGGTTCGAGCCTCTTTCTGTAGTGATGAATGATGGTTGGACGCCTGAAAATGGTAGAGTTTTAAACAACACATTTTTGTCCAGCACAAGGTTTAAACTCTCACAAGTTGAAAAGATAAAGTCTTATCCAATACCTTGATACCGCTAGACCAAATAGCCTTTGATAATTAACTGATAATGGTTCATACTTTTTAAGGTTTGTACTTCTTACACATACATGCGTGCGTAGCATATTCATAAAAAAACAATCAAACTAGAATTTTCATTTGTTTTTAAATTTCTACTAATTACTTACACATGATATATCCAATAGGGATGGGTTAAAATGAGAACCACCTTGAGTTGTGAGAACCGTGAGAACTAGGCCATCCAAAAGGTTTTTCCGAATTTTTTTTCTCAAAAGTCATAAAATAAATCACTTGTTTCAACAAAAAAAATTAAAAAAATGCCGCATACCCACATTTACATGAGGCGTAAAAAAATATTTATCTTCGTACAAAATTTACACCAACGCGTAAAAAAAACTTGCATCAGTCAAAACTACCGACTCGACAAATTTTTTACTTTTTTTTACATATGTGTTTATAATATTTTCATCTACGTTTGTGCAAAAATTTTTTGGCCCAACTCTCGCGGAAAGAAAAAGTTCTCACAACTCGAGATGGTTCTCCTTTGAACCGATCCCCTATCCAATATATATATATATATATATATATATATATAGGGGGAAGTTCATTTGAGAAGAAAATTAAATTGAGAAGAAAAAGAACAAAGGGTACAATTGTAAAATATTAAATAGTTTTTCTCTCATCTCATTTATTATTATTTTTTACTAATTAATTAGTCATAAAGACTATCATCCTACACACTAAATTTTTTGCCAAGATACATCAAAATTTATCCTACACGTTTTTTAAATTTATCCTACACATACTAAAATTTATCCTACACAACTCGTAATTCATCCTACACACCTCATACTTTATCCTACACTTTAAAATAATTTTTTTCTTCTTTAAAAAAATATTTTTTTTTTTAAAATAAGTTACAATTTTAATTTAGTTAGCTATTAAAAAGGAAGACTAACAATTAATAATCTATCTAGTTTTACCAATATACCCTTACACCTATATTAAAGACAAAAATTAAATGAAGTAAAAATAATCATTCTTATTGGTTGAAGATTGTTCTTTTTTATTCTTACAAAAAAATTTCTTCTCATTTGAACCCTCCACTATATATATATATATATATATATATATATACTAGTCTAAGTACCCGTGTAATACACGGGTGGCTAAACAACAAATAAATTATACTTTGACACGTAAATACTTTATTACAGGTTCGTTCGAATATTATGATGTATTTTAATCTACATAAAGGTAAAGTTAGTACCTCAGAATATTATGATCAATGATGCCTAATGATATGTTTCTTACTTTTTCAAAACAAAATACGTTGTTATCATATAAATTTGAATTTAAAAAAAAAAAAAAACAAATTCATCGTACTACAAATGTAAAAAAAGGGGATCGATGATGTGTATGTAAGAAATATGATTTTCGGATGTTCAATATAAATTGAAAATCTGTTGCTCTAACACTTATGGTTTCTGGAGTTTCGTAACAAATAACTTCTTCGAATTCGTTTTAGACCAATTGAAAAAACAATCAGTTGTTCATTACTATACTTGTAAATAGATTTACAATTAGTTGTAAAAATATTAAACATCTAATAACAAATTTATATCCTAAAATAAACAAAACAATAGCTATTAAAATTGTTTGAGTAAAATATATAAAAGTAAATATTGGTTACCAAAAATTACCGTCGAATTTACTGTTATTTCAATAAATATTTACGGAAAATATATATGAGGATAACATTTAAATAAAAAATCATCATTACAAATATATCATACCAAGTTCTGCAAAATCAGCTATCCTTCTTCACAAGCTTCAAGAAACATCAACGGCGGTTCAAAGAATTAGTAAAGGTAATTTCCGACTTCATCTCCGATCAGTTGTAAGAAGATTGTTACTTTGATTTACCAACTAAATTTATCATCCGTATTACAAACAACTCACGAATTGTGTTTATTTCCAACGATTAATGAAGAATTAGACGTGAAATCAGAGTTAGGTTTTTATTAAATTGAAAGTTCTGTATGTTATATGTATTTAAGAAGGATTATATGTATTGCATGTGTTTGAGTGTATATAATTTAGGTTAATACTTTGATTTGGTTGATAGATTTTGATTATATTGTTATGAAAAAAATGTTAGTTAATAGTGTGATTTGGATGATTGAATAGATATGATTATCATTTTAAATTTATGATCCAGAATTTTTTTTGTTGAATTGTATTCAAAATAAGATTATATTTAACTCATATTGAACACTATAAAAGGATAATTTTTGGTAAAAATTAATTGACACATTTAATTATTTGTAATATTCTATATAAATATAATGATCAGATAAAAGTTGCTTTAGTCTTGTTTATATGTATATTGTATATAGTCATTGTATCAGCAAAATGTGTGTGAAAATCTGTTTAAGAGGTTATTTTCTTATTCATATGAACATATATGTATCGATTCAAGTTCAACACTAAATGTTTATAACATATGTTGGTATAATGCAGGTTTAAAAAATGAGTCACTCATGCATTGCAATCTTAGAAGAGCCATCCTCGTTAAAACTTGTATGTATAAAGCTTACAAAATAATATATATAACTTGTATTACAAATTATGTAAAACCTAAATTTAACCGCAGGTGCTGCCAATTGATTTTGTTAAGAATGTATATGGAGAATATTGGCAAAGGAAAAAAGTAATGATAAATCATGAAAGTCGTAGAAGTTGGCCAGTTTCTTTAAGAAGTGTAAGTGGGGAATCCATTATAACCGACGGATGGAGTAATGTAGTAATGGATCTTGAATTGACAAAAAGGACGATATTGCGATTAAGGATAATGGAGGACAACAGTATGGAAATCAGTTGCTTCGTTGAAAACATATGTGGTGAATCTTTTGTAACATTCAATCGTTACAACATTTTAAAGATAATAGTAAGTATACTATTATTTCTTAATGAATATTTATTTTGTCATACTTGAAATATAAATGATTTACATAAATATATATCAATAAAATGTTACATTACTTTTCAGGTGCTTCCAGAAACTTATGTCACAAAATGTTACTCGTACGTACCAGTGAACGACTGTTATAACATAAATGCAGCAGGTCATACTTGGAAAGTTGAGACGGACAAAATCAATGATAATTATGTTTTTACAAAAGGTTGTCCGAAGTTATTTCATGATCTTGGAATAGAAGAAGATGATTTACTGTTGTTGACGAAAACTGACAACGACACATTTGTGATAAACATATATCGTAGAGGAGTTGAGTTAGTTCTGAACATCAAAGAAAAAAGTGATGATGAATCTGTGCTGGAAATACCTAAAGACACATACTACAAAAACGTTGACTTTGTAAGCATTTTATACTAAATTATAAGAGTTTAGTAAAAATTCCGACTTACTTACGTATGTTATTGTATGACAGGCTTTCTGTGGAGATGATGATTCAATTGGTCAGTTTATGTGTGAGGTACTAAGCTTCCATTTATGTAGATTAATATACATTAGAATAAGCTTTTGTGATTTTATTAAGTATCAATGTATCATAAACAGATGAATGAAAGTCGTAACAAAGAGGAGGTGAATAAGAACGTTGGTGGAGAAGAAGTCTCGAACGTGGAAACAAAGAGTGTTATGAGAGAAGAGATAAACCAACAACCAAAAGAAGATGTAATAATTTGAATCATAATAATACATGAGTAGTAATTTTAATAAGTTTAGCCATATTTATTTTTTACTTCTTGGTTATTGATGTCAAACATAAGAAGTTGTGTTAACAGGTTAAGAAAAAAGGAAAACAGATTGAGGGATATTGTAAGGCAGACGACAGTAAGGCGCTGATATGCGGAACAGATATGGAAATGCAAACCGTTTCAACAGTTGGAAAAAGAACACGCAGCCGGTTGGTACGTATAACAACATTTATTTATGATTAACAGAAACAAATTAAGATATATAATACATATTTTATTTTAAACATTATGTGTTTCTGTAATAATTAGGAAAAAGACATTAGAAAGACATCTGGTAATGAATTGAAGATATTAGATGTTGCACCAAAACGTGTTGCAAGGAAGAATTCTGTTGATAAAGATGGTAACTATGAATTTACACAGAAGGGAGATAACAGAATGGTATGTTTTTAAAATACTAATTGATAAACAATAAGACTATAACATTCATAAGGCTGATTTAATTGTTAATTATCATATTCATGCAGAGATTACCTGCTAATGTTGTAAGAATGGGCGGATTCAAAAACAAAGTGCATGAGTTAAAAGTGAGGAACATGAAGGGAAAAACAATCGATATGAATCTTAGGCGGCAAAAGAATGAAGATACTGTGAGGTATGCAATCGAAGGTTGGCCAATGTACATGAAAGAGAATGGGCTTCGTTTGGGTGACACAATGCATTTCAAATTTGTAAGCACTGGAAATCTGCTGATCTTATCAGACGTGGATGGAGTTACTGCAGGTTGAAAAGGTAAATTTATAAGCTAATGATGAAGGTTTTTGCGTACTCGAAATCACGACTCTTTTATGCTACTTATGTTATGTTTACTTTTGTTTTGTTTTGGACATGTAATCAGTGGTTATGATGTTATGTTTACTTTTGTTTTGGACATGTAATCAGTGGTTAACCTTAAAGACAATTAGTGTTATATCATCAACCAAAAAACCATATTTTTGAATGTAAGTAACGTTGGTATCGTCTATAAAAGGTTGTTGATTAAGAATGTGTATGTATATATATTTACATAATAAGTTGTTGTTGTTTATATGTGAATCGGATTCTTTATATAATGTTTTATTTTGTTCATAGGTAGTTTAAGGTTAAAGACAATTAGTATTATATCATCGAACCACGTAACATATTTTATAATGTAATTAACAGTTGGTATCGTGTATAAACAGTTGTTGATAATCAATGTTTAAATAGATATATTTAGAAAGTAAGTTGTGGTTGTTTATATGTGATTCAGATTGCTTATATAAGTTGGAAGTAAAGAGGTACTACAAAGGAGAAAATAGTTTGATAAACAATTGCTTCTCATAGAGTCAAAGGATTTACAAATCAAAGCAAAAGATTACAGATATGCTTACAAACTAAACTCCCCCTCAGCCTGATGCCCCAAGGTTGGTTGCACACAAGATGAAAGGATTAGACATGAGGAGAAGAACCCTCTCAGTCAAATCAAATGAAACAGTACAGGGTACTGTTACATTTATAGGCAAACCAAACCACTGAGGTATCTCAGCTGACGTTACCATGAAAGCGACGTCTAACAGCCTAACAACCTGTATCTACTGTCCTTACACAAACACTGCTAACCTAATCACTGACTATACAATTCACTAAACAGCTGCTCTTCCTTTATGTCAGTGCTTTACTCAAGGTTGATCAGTCCTTGACTGGGCAGTGCTTTATCATCAGTAGATAGGACCAGCATTGTTGGATATTTCAGGGTTTTGATCAGCAGTTGAAGGACCAGCAGTAGTTGTATCTGAACAGCGGATAAAGACCATCAGTTGTTATAAATCACTTTCAAGGGGAGAGCAAAGTGTAAACTGCTGCTTATTGTGAATCCTCTGTTGTGACCTGGTTTTGGCTTTACATTATCTGTTCCTCTGGTAGGGTTCAATCCCAACACAACTAAAATGTGCTTTATTTATAATTGCATTGGAAGGTAAACTTTATAATTAATGAGGATATTTTATTTAAAGAATATGATATATAAGATATAATCCATTAATCCATTAAATTCATTAAATAAGAAAATAAATGAAAATATTGTCTCCAGAATTAGATAAATGGACCATTCTGAACCATGTAAGTTGGAAATGATGTACCTAATCATAATTTTATTTTCGACATTTATTAGAATAGATAAATAAGTGTAACTAATTTTATGTGATTGACCAATTTCCATATTTACATATAAACTATAAATTTTAAAGTAAGAAAGTTTGGAAAATGATGTACATAAATGTAACTTAAAATTTGACATTCATTGAAATAAATAAATAATTGTAACTAATTGTATGTGATTGTGCAATCTCCATATAAACTATATATTTTAAATTTAAAAAATTTGCCTAAAGTTAAACATAAGAATACAAAGTTTTATCTTCTATAATTTGTTTGAAAATAGTTTGTTCTATTTAAGATGCTAGATTAAATAAGGAAAAAAAATAATTAATGATAACATATAGCTTATTAATCGTTAATCGATTAAGAAAGTAATTAGTCGTTACTATATTAACATAGTCAATTCCTTGAAAAAAGAATTATAAATGGAATGATATATATCATTATTTTTTATCAAATTAATTAATATAATATGAAGATGTAACAAATATAAACAAATAATAGAATATTCATAAGGTAAGTTGTGCTAATTGATAATTTCCCAAAATTAATTAAAAAAAAAGAGTTGACTTATTTCGGTTAAGTACTCGGGTACTACACGGGTGGCTAAACACTAAGTAAACACATAGAAATACTATACGTTTAAGCGTTAAACTGTTATTTAGAAACAAAAATATTAAAAGATTGTTAACCATACGTTTAAGCGTTAAATAATGTAAAAGTCACAATGCCAATACAATTTTGCACACGCATAGAAATCCTAATTCTGTTGAATATACTTTAATGCGTAAATACTTCGTTATAGGTTTCTTCGAATATAAACCAAAATGATACAAAGTACGTGAAGTAAGATAAAAAGATGATAAACATAAAAACCTCACAATCCATTGAATATCTCTTTATATACAACATTCATTGTTTTATTTGTAGGCCTGCCTTCATTGTCAAGTATTAGTAACTTGATTCCATCTCGTCTTGTAACCCTGGATAAAGCTACGTACAATTGACCATGTGTGAAAACTGGTTGTCTTAAGTACAAACCAACCTTAGATAGCGACTGGCCCTGGCTTTTGTTAATCGTCATCGCAAAACATACCGTTATTGGAAATTGGCTCCTTTGAAATGCAAAAGGAATCTTTCTGTCCGAAGGTACCAAATTCATTCTAGGTATGAATGTCCGAGAACCAACATTTCCACCTGAAATTATCTCAGCTTCAATAACACGGCTGTAAAGTTTTGTCACCTTTAACCTTGTACCGTTACACAAACCATTTCGTTGGTCAATATTTCGCAACAACATTACTGGAACACCAACTATAAGCACTAACCTATGATTTGGTAAACCAGACACTTTAAGACCATTCAGCATGTAACGCCCCGCGTTTTCATACTTTCTATATTTAGAAACCATCGCTTGTAAAACTATTTTTGGAAACTTCGTAGTCTTGTAATCGTTCTTTCATTAAAAGCGGTGTAAAATCCGAGACTTGGATCATTAATGAAACTCGTATTTTGTTACAAACATGTTATACACACTTTATATATGCTCATACATTCAATTTCGTGGAACAATTGATACTTATTCGTAATTCTTGGGAACTATGTGCTAAACTTGCAATTATGTGAAACTTATGCATAAAACATGCTTTGAGGGTAAACGATACTTGTATACGACCTTCATACACTTAATTATACTTTGATTATGTTCCTCATACCTTATTTGGCCTTAAACTATGCTTAAATGGCAAGTCTAGTCCTTAAAACACATTAAAAACCCTAAAATATAAACTACAAGGGCCTAAATGTCAAAAAATCAAACTTAATTTCAGAAGCCATGCAGTGGCGTAGCGCGAGCACTAAGGCCTTAGTGCTAGCGCTACACGAGCACCTTGTTTCGACAGATTGTGTGTTTCTTCAGCGAAAATGCACGAAATCCCAAGTTCCAACCTCACCCAATCACCTCTAATCCACCTCTATTCACCTCCAATCAACTCTAAACTCTTCCAATATAAATACACACCCTCTCTAACCCTTTTTACACTTTCACAACTCTCTACAACTCACAAATTCACTCTCAAATCAGTTGCAAATCTGCATTTTCGGACAGATTCATACACCTTTACAAAAATGAGCATAACTTGCTCATTTCTCAACGAAATTACTCGATTCTTCTTCCTACTTGCTTGGATAATCATGGAGTTTGATTCCTTGACTTCTCCTGGGAGAAATCAGACCTGGAATTGCTCCGAAATTGTCCACAAACTTTCTGTTTTGTTTCAAGTTCTTCAAAAGTTGTTTAAACTCATCCAACTTGTGTCTAACACATCTCACACCTATGTCCTAATGCTTACAACCTCTCTTATGGTTGGTTAAGCTTAAAAACAAGGTTGAGACACTATAAATCAGAGGTTAAAACCTCAAATACTTTCTATTTTGTTAGGGTATTTAACCCACAAATCATGTCAAGCTTAGATCTTGATGAATGAGTGATTATGGAACAACTTGGGTTGTCCTACATACAATCCTCACATGATTTGATGATTTCTCTTTAGTTAGGTTGTTTATATTATTGTGTTAATCCTAGTTCGTGACCCTCCTTGGTTGTTTTTACATCAAGAGAAGTGGTGAACATTCAAGGGGTTCCTAAATGGAAGCATGTTCTTCCTACCCCATACATGACATCTATGATAACTCGAGGTGCCTAAATGAAGATCCTAATCTGCTACCTCCTACTTGAATTATTGGACTAAATAATATGTAATACTTAACCTAAATATATATATACACTCATTCGAACCTTTAACGTTGAACTTGTGTTTATACGTTAAAGTAGTAGAACATCATCTAAGACCTAAACCTTGTTGTGATTCTTATGGGTGTTCAACTCATGAAAACATTATCATAACCCTTGCGGTTACCAAGTGTCATACAAGTGTTATGTGTTGAAGACGACTATTTTTACATGTTATTCTCATAAGTTATTTTCATGTTATTTTATTCCGAATCTCGACTCTAAACATACTTGAACCTTAACCCTTACACATTCAATCTTTTAACCTCATCAACTCGTCAATAATTGGATAATTGGAAAGCATATGCAAACTTTGTGAGTATACTCGTATTTCCCCCTTTTACTTTTACCACTTTTGGGGTGTAACATGTTTACTTATCAACAACTTACACATGAACATTTTGCTTAAACACATGAACATTCCTATTAACATGCTTGTATACGTGATGGCTTGATATTTAACCTTGGGTGAATCTTATGTGTTGAACTTATCATTAACTTCGTACGAGCCAAACCGTGACATATGTAGCGCTATAGGATTAACGACCCGCCACCCGTAACTTGTGGTTATGTCATGAGCATGTTGCGTTTCCTTGGTTTGATATGTTAGACACATACCATGTTTTTACGTTTATCTTGAATCACATGCTTGCTATGAGGAATTGTTCGAAACTTATCTTTTGTTATGTACGTACCAAACTTGTATACTCGCCTTTGCTTTTGCATTGAACTTTATTTTAAACATGTTACAGGTTGAGGATGATGATGCTATGAAATGAAGTAGCGTTGATGCCTAGATACACATATAGACGTTTAGGTCAAATACATTGTATAAATGTCATATTTGTTGTCGTATTGTTTTTCTTGTACTTAACATGTTGTATTTCAAATTTCATGTATTGTAACATTTATTTATGAAAGAAATCAATTTATCTTTAATCCTATCGTCACAAATAGTGTTATGATGTCTCGAGCAATCTTCACACTTCGTCTCATCCCGATGTTTTCGCCATTGGTTGGGGTGTGACAGATTGGTATCAGAGCCATAACTATAGGGAATTAGGTAGAAATGCCATGCTTTTACCTAGTCTATAGTTTTTAGAGCCTTATTCGTATGTTTTGCTTGAACAACTACATGATACTTTATTTGTTTCTTATTTATGCTATTTTAGACATATGTATCACTCGTGAGAAATATTCAACATGTTATTCTTATGCATTAATGCTTGTCTTATTATGTGTTAATACTTGCTTCATTGTTCGATTCTTTACGTGTTACTCTAAACATATTTCTCTATGTGTTAATACATGTTTTATCATTTCGTTATCCAAGCACCATTCTTGATATGCTTTCTTATGTGTTTATACTTGTTCATGTATTTCCTTTGACATACACTTCCCTCATGCATTTTACTTTTATTCTAAATCCGGCAACACTCATATTACAAAAATGAGACGACTTCACCAAAATAGGCGTGAAACCCACAATTTGGTGAATGACTCTCGATCCTTCTACTTTTCTTTCTTACACGAAATTCACCACCAAGTTAGGAGTGAAATCCACACCTTGATGGAGAAATTCAAATTTCAAATTCTAGTGGACCCTCGCCAAAGTGTCGAAATTAACTTTTGACCCGGCGAGTACCAACCACACTTAGGATACTAAATCGCCAAGTTAGGGGTGAAACCCGCACCTTGTCGACTAGTTCCACTCTTTGATTTTCATTAATCCCGCCAAGTCTCGAAATTTCAATTGAATTGAGAACGTGTAGTAACCGGAAGGGTAAATACCGTTAACCGACTTGTCGGCAAGAGTATTTCACCTATTAGGCCAAAGCATGCTCCTCAAGTTCGAAAGACTTTTCGACCACTTTGGTTAGTCAAAAGTTCTGTTTTGGAACCATCCGAATTTTAATCAAACGTGTGTTTCTATTATTTATTTTATACGATGCAATCTTTCAAATTCGAATTTACTTTCGATATTTCCTTCTCACACACACAACATATTGAATCTTTTCCATACATTTATACATATGCATGATTTCATGTAATTTAAATTCATATTCCTTGTAACGACAAGTGGAGACATATCCTCGAGATAGGAGTGATTTCCTTACCTTGACGATTAACTCCACTCCCTTTTTCCTAAAACGACCTCACCAACGAGTTTGGGGTGATTCTCTTACCTAGGTGATCGTTACCAAAACGCCTCTTCAAAATATCTTATTATGCAAACTCGGTCATGTTTATACCTAAATTATTTATCATTATTCAAAATACATACGTATACGATTTCAAAATACATTGTTTTATCAAGCGTACTTTCTATCCTACAACCTATTATCACTTAACTCATATACACGAGATTCTTAAGCATATCTTAAACGTGTTACTACACAAATTTTCAAACCTTACGAAATGCTACCTATCAATTTAATCGGTCCAAGGAATCTTTTGCCCATGAACTCCATATTTGACTTAATCACTAAAACGCACTCAAGATATATACCACCAAACTAAAGACTTCCATTCTCAATCGGAGGATCAAACCAACCTTCCTTTTACACCTATAAGGTCTTATGGATGTTATATGATCGTTTTACCAAAGACCCTTTTCATATCAACAAAGCATTTGTTAGAACTTTTAACAATCACAAAGTCCTTTTGCTAAAATTCTTTTCTAAGGATCCTCGTTTTCACAAGAACCTCCTAAATTCATAACTTCTTGTTTAATGAAATGAAATTACTTTTGATTGAAAACCTTTTTTCACCAATTTACAAAACACGTGGGCAAGAAGACTTCTTGGAGACCGACCATCCTTGGACTTCGTAAACTCTTTTAAAACAAAAGTAGCATTTCCATTTATTACAAAATGCATTAAGCTTAACCAATGAGTACCTTATGTCCTTTTACATATGCAATTATATTCTACCTTTCAAACCATGCTCAATCTAAGTTTGATACGATAAACCCAACGTTTCATTTAAACAACTATACCCACGTATCGTCCTACACGTTTTAGTCGTTTTTATGCAACAATTCACTTATAATCATTCGTATTTACATACTTAACCTTTTGGACAATCCCATACACCTAAATCCGTGATGTTATGCCTATACTTATAATCGTATTCATACTTATACTCATATATTTCATGTTTTCACTTATACTCATACGTTGCGTGCTTATACATATACACATACTACTTGTACGTGTTATGTTGATACACATACTTGCGTACATATTCATACTTAAACTTATACTTATGCTCATACTTTCATTCATACATTCATACCCGTACGCAAGCGTAATCCGAGGGATTCGCTTACGTGGGTCCTATACATACTTAAGCATGGACTTGCTTACAAACTATATTCTTATACGCACACATTTTTTATTTTTAAAGTATACCTACCCAAATTCATACACAACTAGTACAAGCTATGCGGATCATGCGACGATCAATATAATCACGGGTGCACACGGGATTATAGTGATAGGCGTGTGAGAACCATAGAGTGTACTACTGTGTATGGTGAGACACGGAACGTAACATGACACGAATAACGGAACAGACGTAACATGGTCGAAACATGGTGGATACGCCGTCGGTACTTCCTATATATAAGTGTTTTCACCACGTTACCTAACTTTCGTAAAACGTGTCATGAGAAATTCAGTGTTTTACAGACCTATTTAGACCTAATACAACTTTAGACAACTCACAAACGCATTATACCCGGTTATCCACGACGAGACTTCATTCTTAACACACTACATTCATCTACCCAACACTTATGTTATTCTTGTACTTACACTCTTTAAGAGTCATTCGTTCACTCTATACTCGAATGATTCTCCTTATCCTTTTAATTCATACAAACCTCGTTCGCAATCAAGCTTGTTTAAACATTCGGGTCCTAACTTACCTCGTTACCCATAAAATAGTCTTCCTATTCTGGACTCTTGTGTAATTGTACTTAGTATACCTTTAATGCTTTATTTAAAGTACCAAACCTCCTTGTTTCACTCAATAAACAATTTTCTACAAATGTGATTAGTTACCACGTCCCATCAAAATACAAACCGTTTGTCAATATCTTCTTTCTTAATACGTCACTTTTCATTTATTACGTCACCTTTTTAAATACGTCGCCAATTTAAGCTATTCAAACTTGCTTAGACTCACTTCACCTATATACGCACCCACATATTTTCAACTATGTCAGATACCTCAAATTATTTTAGACAATGAACTCACTCACAAATTTACCTTGTCACTCTCCAAAGTTTTGTGTCTTTCAACATGTTCCAAAATTTTCAAGTCTCAAATTTTTACTAAAACTCTTCAAGTCTACCTCTTGAATAAATTTCGGGACGAAATTTCCTAAAGGAGGGGAGACTGTAACGCCCCGCGTTTTCATACTTTCTATATTTAGAAACCATCGCTTGTAAAACTATTTTTGGAAACTTCGTAGTCTTGTAATCGTTCTTTCATTAAAAGCGGTGTAAAATCCGAGACTTGGATCATTAATGAAACTCGTATTTTGTTACAAACATGTTATACACACTTTATATATGCTCATACATTCAATTTCGTGGAACAATTGATACTTATTCATCATTCTTGGGAACTATGTGCTAAACTTGCAATTATGTGAAACTTATGCATAAAACATGCTTTGAGCGTAAACGATACTTGTATACGACCTTCATACACTTAATTATACTTTGATTATGTTCCTCATACCTTATTTGGCCTTAAACTATGCTTAAATGGCAAGTCTAGTCCTTAAAACACATTAAAAACCCTAAAATATAAACTACAAGGGCCTAAATGTCAAAAAAATCAAACTTAATTTCAGAAGCCATGCAGTGGCGTAGCGCGAGCACTAAGGCCTTAGTGCTAGCGCTACGCGAGCACCTTGTTTTGACAGATTGTGTGTTTCTTCAGCGAAAATGCACGAAATCCCAAGTTCCAACCTCACCCAATCACCTCTAATCCACCTCTATTCACCTCCAATCAACTCTAAACTCTTCCACTATAAATACACACCCTCTCTAACCCTTTTTACACTTTCACAACTCTCTACAACTCACAAATTCACTCTCAAATCAGTTGCAAATCTGCATTTTCGGACAGATTCATACACCTTTACAAAAATGAGCATAACTTGCTCATTTCTCAACGAAATTACTCGATTCTTCTTCCTACTTGCTTGGATAATCATGGAGTTTGATTCCTTGACTTCTCCTGGGAGAAATCAGACCTGGAATTGCTCCGAAATTGTCCACAAACTTTCTGTTTTGTTTCAAGTTCTTCAAAAGTTGTTTAAACTCATCCAACTTGTGTCTAACACATCTCACACCTATGTCCTAATGCTTACAACCTCTCTTATGGTTGGTTAAGCTTAAAAACAAGGTTGAGACACTATAAATCAGAGGTTAAAACCTCAAATACTTTCTGTTTTGTTAGGGTATTTAACCCACAAATCATGTCAAGCTTAGATCTTGATGAATGAGTGATTATGGAACAACTTGGGTTGTCCTACATACAATCCTCACATGATTTGATGATTTCTCTTTAGTTTGGTTGTTTATATTATTGTGTTAATCCTAGTTCGTGACCCTCCTTGGTTGTTTTTACATCAAGAGAAGTGGTGAACATTCAAGGGGTTCCTAAATGGAAGCATGTTCTTCCTACCCCATACATGACATATATGATAACTCGAGGTGTCTAAATGAAGATCCTAATTTTCTACCTCCTACTTGAATTATTGGACTAAATAATATGTAATACTTAACCTAAATATATATATACACTCATTCGAACCTTTAACGTTGAACTTGTGTTTATACGTTAAAGTAGTAGAACATCATCTAAGACCTAAACCTTGTTGTGATTCTTATGGGTGTTCAACTCATGAAAACATTATCATAACCCTTGCGGTTACCAAGTGTCATACAAGTGTTATGTGTTGAAGACGACTATTTTTACATGTTATTCTCATAAGTTATTTTCATGTTATTTTATTCCGAATCTCGACTCTAAACATACTTGAACCTTAACCCTTACACATTCAATCTTTTAACCTCATCAACTAGTCAATAATTGGATAATTGGAAAGCATATGCAAACTTTGTGAGTATACTCGTATTTCCCCCTTTTACTTTTACCACTTTTGGGGTGTAACATGTTTACTTATCAACAACTTACACATGAACATTTTGCTTAAACACATGAACATTCCTATTAACATGCTTGAATACGTGATGGCTTGATATTTAAACTTGGGTGAATCTTATGTGTTGAACTTATCATTAACTTCGTACGAGCCAAACCGTGACATATGTAGCGCTATAGGATTAACGACCCGCCACCCGTAACTTGTGGTTATGTCATGAGCATGTTGCGTTTCCTTGGTTTGATATGTTAGACACATGCCATGTTTTTACGTTTATCTTGAATCACATGCTTGCTATGAGGAATTGTTCGAAACTTATCTTTTGTTATGTACGTACCAAACTTGTATACTCGCCTTTGCTTTTGCATTGAACTTTATTTTAAACATGTTACAGGTTGAGGATGATGATGCTATGAAATGAAGTAGCGTTGATGCCTAGATACACATATAGACGTTTAGGTCAAATACATTGTATAAATGTCATATTGTTTTTCTTGTACTTAACATGTTGTATTTCAAATTTCATGTATTGTAACATTTATTTATGAAAGAAATCAATTTATCTTTAATCCTATCGTCACAAATAGTGTTATGATGTCTCGAGCAATCTTCACACTTCGTCTCATCCTGATGTTTCCGCCATTGGTTGGGGTGTGACACAGCACGTCGGGTGAGTATATTTTTTGCTGATCAACATTGCCATCTTCAGTAGGGCATAGACTGTCAGAACTAAGATACTCTTTTTCTTCACCTGGGAAAACTGCCAACAATCTGTCGTTAATCCCGTGAACAACCTCATTCTTAGGCGCAAGTATAGCTCTGGTACTAAAGTAATTACGATCATTGTAGTTCTCCAAGATTGACGGATAGACAAAATCAATCAGGCTAGAAATTGGATCAGATATGCTGTCAATTAAAAGCTCAGGTGGTATTTCAATTATTGCTTCTCCATCATTGGAACCACCAACATTTCCCTCACCAACGTCCAACAACCATTTTGCAAAATTACTGATCTCTTCAACTTCAGATGATGGTCTTCCAACGATTAACCTCATGTTTCTAGTTAACGTCAACAACTTACACTTACTCCACAGATAAGACGAACATAATGAGGCATTCACAATTTCTTGTCGTCCACTGTTTGGAACAACAGGTAATATTTGCCTAAAATCACCACCAAATACAATAACCTTTCCTCCAAATACAACATCAGACCTGGATGAATTAGATATATTGAAAATGTCATGCATAGTTCTATCCAAAGCCTCAAATGCATGTTTATGAACCATAGTAGCTTCATCCCATATAATGAGTTTGGTCTGTTGTAGTAATTTAGCTATATCAACGTCAGGTTTAATGTGACAAACGGAATCCTCATTAAGATTCAAAGGTATATGAAACCTAGAATGCGTCGTTCTTCCTCCATCCAACAGCAATGATGCAATTCCGCTAGATGCAACGTTTAATACGATCTCACCTTTTGACCTAATTGCAGCAGACAATGTTTTCCATAAAAATGTTTTACCAGTCCCGCCATAACCGTAAACAAAAAATACTCCTCCATCGTCTCCATCAACTGCGTTCATAATTTCTTCATATACAGAACGTTGTTCATCCGTTAACAAATTGACCTGACCTTGATAAACATTTTGTAAATCTGTTCTGTCGTATGCAAGCTCTTCGTTAATCAATCGGCAGTGAAAGTTATCTAAAGATGAAGTATCCGGGTAAGGCATTGATAAAAATCTTCGAAGCGATGAATTATTTCGAGTTAAAAACTTCTCAATTTCGCATAAAACATAGTTCTTTAGTTGCTCATCAGGAATTGATAAACCTGTCAAAAATCAGAACCACATATAAATTTAATGGTAAATTTTTAGTAACTGTAACAAAAACATAATATGAAATTTATAATTTTACCTGAAACACGATGATACTTTGAGAATCTGTACAGAAAATCATCTGTCATATACTTCCATGTGCTTTCCCAGACTACTTCAGGTCTAGATAAAGTGCTTGACAGTAACATGGTCGCGAATAAATTGCGAATATAACCTGCGCTACCTGATATATTTGCTTCTTTGATGGCCTCAGTGTACTCCGAGTCGTCATCTAACAAACCAAGCGCATAGCAAGCATCTCTAAAAGTATCGTACACTCGACCATTAACTGTTTTAATATCATCAAACGATGTTGGTCCTTTAACTTTGTTAAGAAGAATTCTTAAATAGTATGCTTCACCGGTAGACGGAGAAATGGAATGAATTCTGCCAATTGTTTTTCCTTTTATTCTCGGAACCCATATACGCTGGTCAAGCTTCCACACATAAAAACGTGGAAACTGTACATATGTTAGTGTACGTGCAACAGTGTCGTTAGGATCTTGATTACGTTGCATCCAAGATAAAAACATTGATGAGTTCACAGATGGCTTGTTTAGCACCTGATTAATATCTTCATCAGGACCGAAACAAACTGTTTGTTGTCCAGGAAGATGGAAAGGCAACCTCATAACAGAAGGACTCCTATAATTAACTTCATTCGAAAAAATCCTCCAAGAGGCTTCACAAGCCGATATATACCTACAATCATAATACTCTTTAATTTCATCATTTTCTGCTTGCTCGTTTTCATTATTGCTC
Source organism: Helianthus tuberosus (assembly GCA_030545235.1). Classification (NCBI taxonomy): domain Eukaryota; kingdom Viridiplantae; phylum Streptophyta; class Magnoliopsida; order Asterales; family Asteraceae; genus Helianthus; species Helianthus tuberosus. The sequence continues at coordinate 23,815,751 of CM060405.1, forward strand.
GGAACCACAGCAACTGTTGCTCTATCAGGACCTTTATTAATATATTTGAACAAATACTTTATTGACGCTGCTTGGTTGCACCATTCAACGTTTATATGCGCCTGATATCTTTTCAAAAGTTTTTTGTTGTAAGGTACAACACTTCTGTTGTCTAACTCAATTCTATTTTTTAAAACGAAGGAACCGTCATCTCTTCTTATGTATAAGGGAAATCCGTTACAATCCAAGGTTGAGTGATCTTGAAATTTCTTGGGAAAACCTTTTGAACATTTTCTATCAACCATACATGGAGAGCTCATTCTAGCGTTACCACATGGACCATGAATCATATGGTCTTTCACAAGCGTATATAGTTCCGGGTCTTGGTTTATATCAGGGATTTCTGCAGAAATAAACTGATCAACATGGTCTACAGTTGGAAGTTTGTAATCATTCTCCATGAATAAGCACATATTCGCATGAGGCAATCCTCTCTTCTGAAACTCAATAGTGTAAACAACTACACAAAAAGGTAAGAAACTGTTAATTATCATTGAGATCATGTTCAAATAGAAAATTTAATAACATACCAGCTGACGCTTTTCCAAACAAATGACGGTCTTTCAAATCTTTACAAATTGCATCCAGCTTTATTTTAAAGATTCGCGATAAAATATCAGGCCTATCCTCCGGATTAAGATTTGTGTCCTTAAGAAACCTTTGAACCTCCGACCACTTGGGATTGCAGGTAATGGTTATAAAAAAGTCGGGATAACCATACCATTTACAAATGGCCATAGCGTCAAGATAGTTTTGCATCATATATCGTGACCCGCCTGTAAACGAAGATGGAAGGAAAATACGTTTTCCAACCTTAGACAAATCTTGTTGGCCGTTATATCTTAGTTTTCGAATATTCTCGTATGTATCAGACCTGAGATCATGTTGCTGAAATCTTATAAAGTTAAGTCGCTCGCTCTCAATCATCGTATAAGCATCAACCAAGAACTGTTGGAATAACCGTCGAGAATTTAGAATCAATGAAAAATGGTTACTACGATCTTGTACACGATACGCAAAAAACTCTCTCATTGTACAATTCGGACGTTTCTTGTTAGTAACATCAATGACACCCCTATGGGGTATGTCAATTCTGTAACCGTCGTCTCCATATGGGAACAAAATAGGATACTGAAGTGTAAGATAGGACGGATGCAACTCACTTATTCTTTTTAATGACCCTGTTTGTGTCTCGACAACGATATCTCTATTCTCAAGAGCATTATCAATATCTCCAACAATAAGAGCAGCAACCTCGGAGGAAGTAGGTAAGTTATAAGTCCGACCATCTTGTTCTCTTTTCCCAATAAGGCGAAGCTTTAAAGTAGTATTAGGATTCTGTTGGAAGCAATCTCTAACCATCCTATAAATTTTCACAAGAACATTGTTGGCATCCAACATTGCTTTGATTTGTTGTATCAGCTTATTATCAGTTTCGTCTGAAGAGGTTGATGAGGAAGCATCGTCTGAAGACCTGTTTCATAAAATTGAAATAGTAAGTAAATATATACTTAAAATAAATGTTATTGATGCGTGCGAAGTGTCGTATATTTTAGGTGTATATTTTAAGCCCTTTTTAACACTTATTTTAGCCAAGTTTTAAATTTATAAAACACGATATTTCACTAACACTAAACACACATATGGGCAAGTGCACCCATCTTTGAGTGTAGTATAGCGTTGGTAAGATACCGAGGTCGTCCAAGGACACAAGAGCTTTTAATACCGGTTTATCCTCAACGTCTAACCAAAATAAAAGTTTAGAAAAAAGTTTTAAACTAAGAAAAATAAAAACTAACTAAAATGCTGAAAATAAAAATAAAATAAAAAACAGATAGACAAGATGAATCACTTGGTTCCGACTCGTATCTAGTATAACCTTTGATTATTTCCGCACTTTTGCACATAATTAAGAGATTATCTTAGTTATTGTAGTAGGCCCCTCTTTTGAAGGTGACGTTACCCTCACCCCAGTAGTTTGAGTCAGCAGGGATACAATCCTAAAGGGGTGGATTATTGGAAGATAATGAATTAAGTTATTAATGCAGTATTGTGGTAGGCCCCGCTTTTGGCGGTGACGTTACCCTCGACTAAGTAGCCTGAGTCAGCAGGGATACAGTCCTAAATAGTCGGGTTATAGTATTAATAGTAGTTAACTTATGAGGGGATCAAAGAGTTTGGACCCCCGCCATCCAATACCGTGAAGTATTGAAGGAGGTCCTACTAAATTTGACCCAGGTCCATTGCAGGACCTCTAAACGCTGAACAATGGCAAGACCTTTACCAAACCGTTCCCTTAACCCCCTACCAGGTAGCCAACATACCTCCATATAGACCGTGGAGATATGAATGGTGAAAATCCTTTATTTTATATAGACAGTAAAATAATGCCAAGACACCACGGACAAACGATAAGGAAAGATCACCTTCAACATAAGTAACTAGTTATTAAAGTCATTAATACAAAACCAAATAAAAAGTGCAAAAGATTAGAAATAAAAAGTATTATACTAGACACTTTGTCTTCACCAAGTGATGTAAGAGACTTAGGCAAACATGGCCTTGATTGTCAAGAACTCTTACGATCAATCTTGGATCCCGAGACGACTCACACACTCTATGATGGACAATGGATGATGGTGGTGGATGATGGTGTTGTGATGGTGGTGGGTGGTGGATGAAGTGTGAGAGAGGTGGTGCCAAGGGATGAGTTGCAATGAAACCAAGCACTCCTATTTATAGGCTGAACAGAAGCCTGGGAACGGCCCCGTGTTCGCTGGGCACGGCCCCGTGCCCGTCTGACACTCTCTCTCTTCATTAATTGTAATTCGCAATTACAATTAATGCGCCTGCAGTACTTTCGGCACGCCCCCCGTGTCCGCTGAGCACGGCCCGTGGTGGGCAATAGAAGCTTCTATAGGTTTGTCTTTTCTGCTGCTTCTTGGGCACGGCCCCGTGCTGGCTGAGCACGGGGCGTGTTCAGCCTTCTGTTTTCTTTATTTTACTTTGGAAGGTGCCGTTGAGGGTTCGGGCAATCCACTAATGTTCCTTTTCGTGTATTTATGTTGGATTTAGCTGTCTTTTTGCTTCTTTTGCGTTTTTGAGCTCATTTAATCCTGAAAATACAAAAGGAAGACAAAAACACTCTTTTTCCAATATTAGTACTAAAAAAGGGTTAGTTTTATGCCTCATTTGATGTAATTTATATGTTGCATTTTACACACATCAAATACCCCCACACTTGAACTTTTGCTTGTCCTCAAGCAAAACTCTTTAATATTTGGCTTACACTCCCAAATGGAATAGGTAGAAGAGAAGGTTTTGGGCTTGTCATAGAGTGTCGGGATTTCCAAGATCTTTTTGGGGTTTTATTTTTATTTATTTACACTCCTATTCGTAATGATTTATTTAGAACTGTTCATAAAAGAAATTATTTAATTGGGCATAACATATTTTTAAAATTCTATTTATATACAAGTTCACATACCTCGCGGGGAAATCACTCACACTCGGCCGAAGGTGTATTTTTAGTGAATCACTCGAGAGCGGCACGAAACTTATTCCTACCATAGGCTTGCCAAGAAATCAATCCTCCTCCTTTTTAACTTTTATACCTTTGTAGATATCAAGAGGACTTTGTGGGTTAAGGGTTGGCTAGGGTTAAAGGTAGGTGGTTGGGTTAGTGGTTAGTAGAAAAAGGGCTAAAAAGCGTAACAAGTGTCGGTTTTCGTATTTTTGCAACTTTTTATTTTTGATGAAGCTTTTATTCAAACAAAGTTATTTTTGATTACTTTGTTTGTTTATTTTCTTTTTGCTTCATTTTTTTTTTCACGAAGAACCGAACTTGTTACTAAAATAAAGGGTTAAAAATGAAAAAGGTTTTGGTGGGTGAAAGGGTTTTTGTTTTGGGTGATGAAACGAAAAGGTTTAGGCTCAAAGGGGCTAACTAGGGGGATTTTTGGGTAGGTGGTAAAAGAAAAAGAAAAATAATGGTGTAGAAAAAAAAATGTTAGTCCTAATGCCTCCATCATTTACTTACTCGGGTTTAAGTTGATAAGGACCGGGAATGTATTGTTATGGCAAGTTCTAGAGTCGTAAGAACCAAGCGGCTATTCACACAAGAAACGAAAAATGAGCATTTAGTCAAATGATATGGAATTGTGTGCTCAATAAAGGCTCAAAACTCACTTTTGTGGGAATGGGTTTTTATGTGATCAAGTATATATAATCAAATTTTAAATAAGTTTGTCATGCCTTTTCATAATTTTCTTATGTTGGTTCTTTTTATCACTATGCTATCGGTTGTAAATTTGTAAAAATATAACCTTTTTGAGAGCTTGAATTTCCCGAGTTAAACCTAGACAAGTAAAAAAAATTGAAATTTTTTTGAAAAAATTTGGGGTGATTAGCGGTTCCAATAGAGTTTTGTGTAAGGCTTGTATTTAGGACTTGCAAAATTCAAGGTTTTAGCATCCCCCCCACACTTAAATTACACATTGTCCTCAATGTGTCCCAAAAATAAATTTTTAGGTTGATTAGATGTGTAAAATAGTGTTTAAAAAGCAAAAAATTGTGTTACTGGGCACTGAACACGGCCCCGTGTTATCCGGGCACGGCCCCGTGTTCAAGTGCCTGTAACAAAATTGAAATAAGAGAAACAGAAGTCTGGACACGGGGGCGTGTTGGGTGAACACGACCCGTGTCCAGTTACCTGTACTGGGCGTTTTCTGCAGGTGGTTCGACACGGGGCCGTGTTGGTTGGGCACGACCCGTGTTGAACCTTCTGAAAGGGAGAAAATTGTCGGGTTGCCTCGTTCTTGTGCATGGGATCATTTTTCTCGTTACCCTTTTCATCCTTTACCACCATGAGTGTGTTTTATTCATTACAAACCATCCAAACATTAAAACCATCATTTCATTTCATCATAGAGAGAACTTACATAATCCTAAATTAAACTAGATAAAAGAAATAACAAACCATGGAGTCCTAGCCTTTTCTTTATTTTAATTTAGCAAAATTTCCAAGAAATACTAAATCTTGGTTAAACAAGGCCTTAGTGAACTCCTTCTTCCGAGTGCGGTTCTCCTCAAATGTCGGCGAGCCATTCTTCTATCTCCCTTGGAAGGAGAAAAGAAGGCTCGTTGGCAGTAGTTTGAGGAGTTTCAACTTCCACCGGGATCTCTTGTTGGTGTTCCATGGGAGGTTCCGCCGGAAAGTCTTCCCACCCGGTAGGGTTGTTGATTCCGAGAGCCAGGTTCCAATCCTGCTGAGGAAGGACTGGTTCCATAGGAGGTGCTACAAGAATATTTAACCTCTGGTGCAAGAGGTTAATTTCTTGGAAGCTGCTTTCAAGTCCCATCGTAAGATCGTTAATACGGTCGATAAGGACCTCCTCTACTGAAGTCATTTCGTCGAGAGCCTCCCTTAATGCTATCACATAGTGAACAAGTGTAGCTTCAATGGAGGGTCTTCTTCCTCTTCGGTTGTTTGACGAATGCACAGAAGATGTGTCGCTGTTTTCACTCGTCATCCTACGAAAAATAAACTAAAAATAACTTATTTAATGAAACAGTAACCGGACACGGCCCCGTGCTCACTGAGCACGGCCCCGTGTCCATCTTTCTGCAGAGTTTTGGAACATGGAAACTTGTATTTTTAAGTTATTTTCTGAATGTCGTAGGCCCTTTTTGGCTACTAATAACTTAAAACCATGTTTCATAACATGTTTTTACCAAGATTCTTTGAACAAAACTCATTTATCTCTACCATAGAGTTGGAGGAATTCCAAACTTTCAATGGTAGTTCTTGGAGAAAGATGAAGAAGAAGGAAATTACTAAAAGAGGAAGGGACAAGATGGGTTGTGGGAACCTTCTTTTAGACTTACCTAGGATAGTTTGAGAGAAGATTCCTGCAAATTTCTGTCCCAAGTTGGTCCAAATGTGCAGAATTCTTGGCTGCATTTATAGAAAATTACAGCAACCTGGACACGGCCCCGTGTTCAGTGGACACGGCCCCGTGTGCAGGTGGAGTTCTGACACAGTTTGTCCGTATTCTGACGTACTGATCAGAAAGGAATCTTTCGATGGACACGGGGGCGTGTTGGCTGGGCACGGCCCCGTGTCTACGGACTGTTTTATGAAGTTGTCTATTTTGTTAAGGAACTTGTTTGTATCGGGTGGTTCATGACTGGTTGGAACAACCCCAAAGTGCCTAATATACCATAATTGTCCTAGACTAAGGCGAGAACGCAAGAGGTTGTCGGTGAGGGTAATTCCTATTTTCATTCTAGGTGGACAAGTCCAACCCTTTTCCGGGCTCTTGTTAAAGAAGGTATATGCCGAATCGCTCAGGTCTATGTATGCACCGAACGAAGTCGATGGAGAGTCCTTCACGGCACAATCGACACAGGGACGACTATCGTCCAAGTCTTTGCTAGGTGAGAAGGTATTTTCGGGAGCAACGAGGTTGTCGGAATGCGGTTCCAACATTTCTTCATGGGTATCGTCTTGGGGCGGATTAATAAAATCCTTCCTAAGCTCTTCTATCCATTTCAGAATTAGCTCTTCTAGTTGAAATAATTCGCTAAGGAACATTTCCCCTAGAATATCTGGCTGGGCGCATTCGAGGGAGAAATAGTGCTTATTTTTACTTTCGCCCCTCTTAAGGTTGTGAGAGGATCGTGGGTCCATGTAGTGGGGCCTATAATTTAGGAAGTAGCATTTTACTTCTTCATGTTCGCCACCACATAATTGACACCACGTACCATAAGAGTGCCGAAAGTAAAAATAATTACTATCACTCATGTTTATGTCAGAAATTACCAACCGTCGGGATCTAACGGTTCTGTTTTCAGTAACTGAAACTTGGGCACGGGGGCGTGTTGAGTGGACACGGCCCCGTGTTCAGCTTACTGTCTGATGTAAAACAGGATTGTCAGTTCCAATGATTGAGCACGTGGGCGTGTTCAGCGGGCACGGCCCGTGCTGAGCTCTGCAGAAGCTGAAAAACTAAGAAAATCCTAAAAAATAAAAAAAAAATAAAAGATGATTAGGCCGTTGATTCCTAACTTTCTTAAAATCCTTGTGTCCCCGGCAACGGCGCCAAAAACTTGATGCGTGCGAAGTGTCGTATATTTTAGGTGTATATTTTAAGCCCTTTTTAACACTTATTTTAGCCAAGTTTTAAATTTATAAAACACGATATTTCACTAACACTAAACACACATATGGGCAAGTGCACCCATCGTTGAGTGTAGTATAGCGTTGGTAAGATACCGAGGTCGTCCAAGGACACAAGAGCTTTTAATACCGGTTTATCCTCAACGTCTAACCAAAATAAAAGTTTAGAAAAATGTTTTAAACTAAGAAAAATAAAAACTAACTAAAATGCTGAAAATAAAAATAAAATAAAAAACAGATAGACAAGATGAATCACTTGGTTCCGACTCGTATCTAGTATAACCTTTGATTATTTCCGCACTTTTGCACATAATTAAGAGATTATCTTAGTTATTGTAGTAGGCCCCTCTTTTGAAGGTGACGTTACCCTCACCCCAGTAGTTTGAGTCAGCAGGGATACAATCCTAAAGGGGTGGATTATTGGAAGATAATGAATTAAGTTATTAATGCAGTATTGTGGTAGGCCCCGCTTTTGGCGGTGACGTTACCCTCGACTAAGTAGCCTGAGTCAGCAGGGATACAGTCCTAAATAGCCGGGTTATAGTATTAATAGTAGTTAACTTATGAGGGGATCAAAGAGTTTGGACCCCCGCCATCCAATACCGTGAAGTATTGAAGGAGGTCCTACTAAATTTGACCCAGGTCCATTGCAGGACCTCTAAACGCTGAACAATGGCAAGACCTTTACCAAACCGTTCCCTTAACCCCCTACCAGGTAGCCAACATACCTCCATATAGACCGTGGAGATATGAATGGTGAAAATCCTTTATTTTATATAGACAGTAAAATAATGCCAAGACACCACGGACAAACGATAAGGAAAGATCACCTTCAACATAAGTAACTAGTTATTAAAGTCATTAATACAAAACCAAATAAAAAGTGCAAAAGATTAGAAATAAAAAGTATTATACTAGACACTTTGTCTTCACCAAGTGATGTAAGAGACTTAGGCAAACATGGCCTTGATTGTCAAGAACTCTTACGATCAATCTTGGATCCCGAGACGACTCACACACTCTATGATGGACAATGGATGATGGTGGTGGATGATGGTGTTGTGATGGTGGTGGGTGGTGGATGAAGTGTGAGAGAGGTGGTGCCAAGGGATGAGTTGCAATGAAACCAAGCACTCCTATTTATAGGCTGAACAGAAGCCTGGGCACGGCCCCGTGTTCGCTGGGCACGGCCCCGTGCCCGTCTGACACTCTCTCTCTTCATTAATTGTAATTCGCAATTACAATTAATGCGCCTGCAGTACTTTCGGCACGCCCCCCGTGTCCGCTGAGCACGGCCCGTGGTGGGCAATAGAAGCTTCTATAGGTTTGTCTTTTCTGCTGCTTCTTGGGCACGGCCCCGTGCTGGCTGAGCACGGGGCGTGTTCAGCCTTCTGTTTTCTTTATTTTGCTTTGGAAGGTGCCGTTGAGGGTTCGGGCAATCCACTAATGTTCCTTTTCTTGTATTTATGTTGGATTTAGCTGTCTTTTTGCTTCTTTTGCGTTTTTGAGCTCATTTAATCCTGAAAATACAAAAGGAAGACAAAAACACTCTTTTTCCAATATTAGTACTAAAAAAAGGTTAGTTTTATGCCTCATTTGATGTAATTTATATGTTGCATTTTACACACATCAGTTATTAAAAAAATTAGTTCATGAATGGTACCTAAAAACTGATTGCCTGTTTGCCAACTCATTTTCAGTATCGTATATGTATAACTGACAAAATTTAGGTTTCCCTCCGTTTTCTGGCATAAGACTACCAATAGAATGATAATTTTCACCACTAATTCTGTAGCAAAAAGGAGCATTACCATTATTAACGGTCTGGTCAACCTTACCACCCATTGACGTAAACGCGAACATAGAATTGTAACGTCGAATGTTCTTCAAAAAGTGTCTGCTTTCATTGTCATTGGACATGAATAGACTTTTATAATAAGGTGTCGCAGATTTGTAATCAGGTAACACAACTTTGGCATAACCACAACATAACATATGACATATTTTGCCACCCTCTTTTCTTCCACTTCCTTTCTCTGCATCCCATAACTTTGCATAACAAACTTCACAAGTAATAACTTGATCACCATGATCCAAATAATCTGTTAAAACATACAACATTAGAGTTATATATACAACATTCATTACAATAATAAGATATACGTATTTAAGACTTGGTATTTTTACACTATGTAGCACTACTTATCACCAAACCTAACCTGTGGAAACACCTTTATAAGGATCTCATTCTACGGTTTCCTCTGTGGTCAAGTCGATCATTGGTATAGGAGATGAAATACGTGGTTTGGATACCAACTTACGTTTCCCAGATGATAGCCTTTGCAAATTACAGTTCAATGATGATGTGCAGGTGGTTGATGTGATGCCAGTTGAAATATTAATTCGAAAACCATTTTCTCTCGTTGTCCGATTGCTGGTACTACAACTAATGTTACCTAGTACAATTGACAAAAAGCATACTCAAAATATCGATGCAAAACAATACAAACACAAAAAAATATAAAAACATTAAATTAAAAAATTACTTACTTGTTACCATACTTGACGGACTTGGAGTAACATTATTAGCCACATCAGGAGTGGATTCAAAATTGTGACAACCAATTTTGTTGACTATGTTATCTGATGTAACACCTATGGTAGTAGATCTTCTTTTGTCAATAATAGATCTAGGTAATCGCATGCTATCTCTATCCTTGTTTTGTAGAATCAGAGTCACTAATAGAAAATATTAAAGCACCCCAAATAAATTCATTGTCACGTATTTATAAAAAAGTTAATTATTTCTAAACGTAATTAAAATAATATACAAAAAATTAAACCAATGTATAGCGTCTAAAATAACATACCATCAGGAACTGGACGATGTTGTGTAACACACGGAGTGGAAGTGGAATTAATATTGGTGGATACAATATTGAGGGATGATGATGTAGTTCCCCCATTTGATCTCTTATTATCCAAGTATAATTTTCTTAATTTTCTTCTATGAGATGCCTCGTCTCGAGTAACAATTGGGAGGACAGCTAACAGAAAATCGTAGACATATTGACAAAAATTATAATGAACAAACAATAAAAAAAACAAAATAGTTAGTTGTAGATAAGGAAAGGATAATTTTCAGTTTGTTATAAAAATATATAGTTAGAATAATACCATTCGTTATGCTTGATAAAGGTCTTCTGCCTCGTCGAACTTTGAAGAGACATAAATAAAAAAAATGAATAATTAATAAACAATTCGAGCATAATAGTTAGCTAACTAAGTAGGCATAAAATAATCGAAATGGACAATGAAATAATTAGTGTTATACCGTTAACAATGTCGGATGATGTGTTTCCATTTCGGTGAACTGCGGATAAAAATATATATATATAATCAAATAATTGAGCAGGAAAAAAAACTGTAAAACTTTAAATAACTTACCATCCTGAGTGTTTTCTTTATCAATGTCATTGTATACGGAGTCAATCTTTGGTCGTTTAGGCATTGCTGGGAATTTAAAAAAAAGTGTTACATTAAAGAGTTGGTATGTTGGATCACATGTTAAGTAATATTTAATCAATCAAGATTCATATATAAACTGTAACAAACCATTATGGTGGTAATTGTGTACATCGATCAATATTTTATACGGACTCATAAATCATAAAATTTATGTAAACAGATATAAACAAAAAGCAGTTGCACACCAGTGTGTATCAACAATAGAATGAATTGACATTAATGAACAAAAAATAATATGAAAAAAATAATAATTTCTAAAAACAAAATAAAACAAATAAATTATATAATAAAGTGAGTACTTGGGAACAATAAAAACAGAACCAAAACAAATTATATAACTTCTAACTAAAAGGAGGAATAATAGTCTCTATAAATAACGCTCCATTAACTCCGTTAAATGTATCAACATCTTGTAAATAATGCAACTCTTCGTCCGTTAGTTTAACGGTAACCATATGTCCCCAATCACTCATTAAAATCCATGTGTTGTACTCCATTATATGTGGTTGGTGCCGCTTACTTTGGCAAGAAACTGTTTGAGAATTCTGAAAAGATATAACCTTATGCCATACTTCACCTTCGAGTTTGAAGAGTTCAACAATAAGCTCTTCAGGTTCGGAAACAACAAACTTGTGAATATTCCGATTTAATGTGATAAGATGCCCTTGGCTAGGAATAAGATCTCTAGTCAAAGGAAAATTAATAAGTTTGAATGTTTCAGATAAAACATCAAAAGCAACTATAAACTTCTTTCCAATTACCCACCAACATTGTGAAACAATGAAGTATACAGTCTTAGCGGATAGTGTTCCAACAGACCACGCATAAGAACTTGAACCAAAGTTAGTTGAATTGATGAATTCGACATCTCTGCATATACCAAAACGTCGAGAATAGACACTTGCAAATACATTATTGTATCGACGCTTGATGTGGAGTACTTTAAGGTTGTTAGATTGATCGTAGTAGATAGCGCCAGTATCATATTCGTGAGCGTATCCATGTATAGGGTAGTCTTCAGATAAAATAGTATACCAATTAGTAGTTGGATTCCAAAGGATAAGTTTTCTAATACAGTAAACTAATAAAAGTCCGTCGAGAGAAGAAAGAAAACGTAATGACAGTGGTGGAGTCTCGAAAGGAAAACATATACTTTTTGTTGAACCAAATTCAATCTTGCCACTGATTACGTTATCAACATCTATTGACATATCATTCAAAGATATTAGCTTCAGATTTTTAGATTTATTAAGGCATACATAATGCAAAATGGCAAAATGGCAAACTGATTACTTGATAATTCTGCACACCATGCTTTACAAACACATTTGAATCGACAAATTGATTTTGCAGGGAGCCTAGACAAAACTTCCACGACTAAGGTGTCAAAATCAATAGCTTCCATGATCTGAACTACATCGGAAGGAAAAAAAATATGAAATACAGAACAATGATGATTTGTGTATATATCTATATATATAGTACTATAAGGATACATTATAATCACACCAATTAACTTAAGTGACTGATAGTATGCGAAAACAAATATTAACATACATGTTGAAATAAAATGTTAAATCATTAGAATAACAATACATTAAAATAGAAAGTGAACAAACTAACCGAGTTCAAAGGTTGAATAACTAGGAGCAAATTAGCAACGGAATAAAAGTGTTTTGATCAATTCTTATTGAATCAGCCAATATGAAATGAAAGGGTGATATAGAACTAAGAAATTGAAACAACTCTATATCAATATATAGAGATATAATATACAAAAAATGGAAATATATTAATGTAATATGTTAGTTTTGGAAGTGATTAAATTGTAATATAGATTTCCATAAATAAATTTTCTTACCTTATATTCAATATTTTTTAAAGGAAAATGAGATTGATCACATCCCTCCAGTTAAATAACTAAATTGTATTGTGGAAATATGAAGATTGTAAATACCTACTAAAATAGACATATCAAACACAAACAACATTGAACCTATTACAAAATAAGTTATTGGTATCATTACAAAACATCTAAATAAACTAAACCATAGTAAAGTAATAAAAGTTTTCATGTTCATCAACCAAACCACCAAAATGTATCTATTTAAAAGACTAACAAACAACTTACCAAAACATAGCTGTTTTACATAAAATGTATACCAATCTTCCTTAGATCAAAGTTACATCATTCAACACAATCTTCCTCTGTGAAGTTAAATATGTGAAGTGCAGCATGTGTCCAAACTGCAACTGGTTATCTTCCATGAATTTCCTCCAACCATCAACGGCGTAACGTAACGTACCACCGTTTAACTCTGTCTTTGTTTCATAAACTTCAACATCACCATTCATATGTTGCATAGATAAAGGTTGCAAGCTTTCACACAGGCCTGCTCTATTTACAACCTCAACAGGAAGCCGCTAAGAGCGTTGAAAGAAAGCAAAATATAAGTGAATGTAAAAAATTAAAAAAAAAATATGATGGTAAATCATGTAAAAACAAATCCTACCAGCCTATATTCTGCTTTACGACTAAAGTTGAAGAATTCAGGATCCATGCCGACAGCGGAAACTTTGTTTGCATTCCTTTTAACCTTCTTTCGATGGTTCACATTTTGAACAGCAGTTAACCGCTTCTTTGCCTTGTTTAAGGAAAATAAATATATAGAGGTAGTTAACAACAAATATAGTATATATTGTACAATTAAAGTTATCTTGTACAAAGACTACTTATGAAATTGGATAACATACTGATTTGGCTGACAAACTAATAGTTTACTTAAAGATTTTTACACATAATATATATACACTTTGTACGACTTATAAAAAATTAAGAACATTGATTATAAACGTATTCACTTTTTACTAAACTAATACTGGATTCATTCTACTTGAACATCAATCTCAACAGATTCAAGACTACCACAAAAAAATATAATACGAAAAATTAAATAATTTAAATTTTAAACTTGTTATTCAGCAACAATTATCAATATTCTTTCAAACCTTATGAATATAACTAAGCAAAGAATGACAATAAAAACGGATATTAGTAAACTTAAAAAAAATACATAAAATATTTAATACCTTGACAGTTTGAGCAGATGTTGTAGAACGTTTTCGGCCTTTGCACTGTTTGTTCAAATTATCGACTGAGACGGATCGGTCGACAAAAAGTTTACCTTTTCCCTTTCCTTTAACCTGTTGTGAAAGAATAGAGTTAGCACATCAAATATTTTACATCTTATATGTTTTATAAATTTAAAGCTAAAATTATAATGCATCATCTTACATATACAAAATGTACTATATTTTGAGAAAAAAAAAAGGCTAACATACATCCCAGACTGTCTTTCAATTTGATCTAATAAAGTTGCAGGTTATTTTTCTAATATACTAAAGATATTAAATTAATTGTACAATGTAATCAGAATTTAATTAATATTTGACTGGTAAACCTAGGAAATAAACAATGTAGTTCTTAAACAGCAAATTGATTAAACAATGTGTTTGTACAAACAAACAAAAAAAAACAACCTATAAAAGTAATAATATAGATGCAACCGTAGGTTTATAATCAGTACTAATGTTCGTATGGGTTAATTGAAGCTTGAATTCATAAAAGTGATTTATAATACGCAATTATCATAACTAAATTAATATAAAAATATAATAGTGGTTGTAAACTTACATCTTGGCTTATCTTGAAATGTAAACCATCACCTACTTTCAACGTCTCTTTAACATGAACCTTCTTCGGTGTACTTGACGGGACTGTTCCTGAAGGACTTTTATCAGATGTGGACTGGTTATCATCTACCTCTATGTCCTGCAAACATCATATTTAAAAAAAATTAAAAGAAGGATAAAAATGGATACAAAATTTAATACTTAATAGATTCGAACCTTAAAAAGCGCTTTATCATAATCGACCTTAGAGATCTGAATTACATCATCATCATCATCAGATTCAACCTTCTTGCTCAACCTTATCTCAACCTCGTCTCGATACACGGTTAAGCCAAACATAACATCATTAAGTTTTTCAAAAACTAGTAAATCATCTTCTTGAACGCCAAGATCGTTGCAAAGTTGAGTCCAACCTTGTGAAAATACATAGTTTGAATTAACCTTACTTGTTGACACTGTCCACGGAGAACCCTTATAATTAACTTCATATGAGCCAGCCATTACATTGTCTCCAAAACATTGTTGAACAAAAGAATCTTCAATGATCTACATAATATGAAACATAACACATTGAATGTTGGCTATGTACGTTAGAGTATAAAAAAGTGAAAAACATGTTAAAGATAAATTGTAATGAAAATGAAATGAGATTACGTACCGTAAAACCCAATCTTAGATGACGATTAATTGTGAAATAAGATTGACGACATACGCCATTAACATAAGATTAAAGATGGAGACCAAAATGGTTCAATGGAAGAAATGTAAGCAGACAATCCTTTTGAAGTTCAAGTTCTGAAACAACTGTTTCCCAGCCGTCAGTTAAGACCGGCATACCTTTTACTCGTTTCAACATTACGACCCATTTTTTTCCCACTTGAGTGATATATACGCAGCTTCCTATCGGCCCAATCCTCTCCATAAAATAGAGTTACAAAGGTGATCGGGACATCCTGTATATATATATTTTAATTAAGTATATTTAGAATTATAAGTTTCAAACATCAAAATACAAAAAAAAATACTCAAAAAACTCAATTATAGGTAAAATAAAGAATGCTTACTAAACTCAATGATGATGGGTTCAGAAGATACTTTACAAACGAAGTATACATTTTCAAATCTGCACAAAAAATATATGCTAAGACGAATGATTTCAAAAAAAAAAAAATTCACATTCTCATACTTTACCGAACAGTAATATATACAGTATACACAAAAAACACTACAGACAGAACACTGATTGGACTAACAATACTAAAGATTCAAATCATGAAAACACAAACTTATGTGGTTCAATAATCGAAAATTTCTATGACCTTACAAACATTATTATAACTAATTTTAATGTTTCTGAAATTTAAAGTTCTTATACCCGTATCTATCAAATTTTAAGTGAATGATTAAATACAGAATCATAACCTAACGTTTATGTATAAAGTATAATCGGTATATAAACAAAAGTTGAACATAGAATAACAAAAATAAACTACAAACACTAATTTCTAACAATTAAAGTCTCAATCTTACGGAAAACAACAACATAAACGGTTAAGATTCGAAGTATATCAATGTATAGGTAAAAAATCAAAGATAGAAAGGATTATATCAAAAATTCATAAATAATGTAAAGGAACTTAATGTTGTTACCTACAAATCAAGATGCCAAGCCCTAATTCCGGCGTCGATCAGCTTAATACAGATGATTCCGGCGATAATCGTAGTAGTAGTTCCGGTCGGCGATTCACTTTATCATTGGGATGATGAAGTTTTGATATGATGGTTGCGTATGGTAAGGACAATAAAACATAATTACAACCGCCATTTGAAATGTTACATAAACATCCCCTATCCTTTGAACATTGACGCCAATACAATGGATTTAACCATAAATTACCACAACACCCTTTTAGTTCCACTAATGGTTAGTAAATATTGAAGAAAGTGTTAAAATATTAGTATTTTTAAATCATGTATATCTAACCACAAAGAATTTCCTTAAAATGTCTAACCACAAGGAGTTTACTTAAAAACGTTAAATTCTGTATATTTAAAGTTTTTAAATTTAAAAACGGATTGTATTTTTTAAATTCTGTATTACTTAAAACGTTAAATTTTTTTTTTAAAATAGTATGAAATACTTTCTATAACCTAATTAATATATATGTTTAGAATAAATTATGGTAACTGTTTATAAAAGAATTTGATAACGTATTTTGTACATTACTTAAATACATTACATCTATAATTAAATTGCTCATAAATTTAAAAATGATCATGAAATTGAATTATCGTTACAAATTTAATAGAATAATATGAATATTTTAAAGTTACATATAACACAAAAAATATATAATTAAAGTTTTATATAACACAAAAAATATATAATTAAAGTCAGACTTTATAAATAAAGACTTTGAAAATTCAAAATAAGACGCTTTTACTGGGACGGAGGGAGTAACATTTTTTTTAAAAAGGATTATATTAAAAATGATTCTGATTAATATATATGTCATGATTATTCTACTTTTTTTTTCTTATATATACTCTACATTATATATAAGAAAAAAAAGTAAAATTAACAACAACAATTAGCAAAAAAAAATTTGTTTTTCGAAAGAAACAACTAAACCATGAAACAATCACGTTCATATAAAATAACCACACGAGTCAAACCATTGTCAAATTTCGAAAAAAACCCAACAAAAATATCCAAATACTGAACACAAAACAAACGATCATATCAAATGTTTGAATTATAGATGACTAAGTTTCTTTCTTTGGAATTAGAAGCACTTCATCGACACCACTGTCTTTACGCATCTTTGATGAAGACTGAGAAGAAACATCATCCACGTCATACACGGTATCCAAATTGCGCTTCAAGTCACGTTCGTATCCAAGTCAGCATCCTTCTGATCAAACGATGTTGTAAAGCCAACTTTAAAAACATTTGAGCAAGGGGTTACATCGTCTCCCGTTTGGGATATAGAATCCTAGAAAAATAAAATAAATAAATAGGGATGAGTTATAAATATACATTTAACTGATAATGAGTAAAACTTAAATCATATATAAGGTTAAGGATAGTAAACCTTAACAGGCAAATCATCATTACGATTTGAATCGGATGGTTCGACATTGACGGCTTCCTCATCAATAGGCTGATTTTTTTTTAAAAAGTAAAAAACAAAAATGATAATAATTAATAGTTAAACATTGTTGGCAAATTGTAATAATAGTACAAAGGTGAATTGGAATAAATATACCTGAATAGTGTCAAAATGTTTATCAAGCTCGGACAAAACCACCGGGTTATTAGTCATCTTGGAGACTGAGTAGCCATCAGACTTCTTGCTAATGTTAAAAGAAGAAACAGCAATCTTGAACGCAAACTTCATATTGAGTAAAGAATTTAGCTCCTTTGGAAAGCTTCCTTCGTTTGCTAACTGTTGAAAAACAAAAATATACTTTACTGTTGTATAATAACCAAAAATATGATAAAAGGAATTATTTAGTACATACTTCAATGTTGTTGTCTAAAAGCTGATTAGCATTAACCTTCAAAAGCTTTGTCACCTCACGCTCAAACAATGTCAGACTCACAATACCAGTACAATCTTGCACACGTATATAAAGCCTAATTCTGCAAAATATATTAATGAGATTTACTTTTTTTGACAAACAAAACTTAACATGGATAATATTTACCTTGGAATTGATGAAACGTTCTTTGTATTACAAACATCAGTCTTGCATTCCAAAACAGTAACCTCTTCAAAACCATCAGTACCATCCTGCTTCTCTTTAATAACAGTAATGGTTGAAACCTTTTTGTTGCAGGTTGTGCACGCGTTGTAAAACCACTCATTGTTCGATGCAAAACTCTTGATAGTCCCAACAATGACAACAAACTTCGTCTGTGTTTAAGATATAGATAATGTATAACAAAATAGATAAAGGAAAACATATTAAAACAATTTTTATCCGTGTTACCGTATCTATTGAGTTTAATGACCCAATGGGATAAAAAGTCAAGTCAGAAAGGAACTCTTCAATGGCAGACTTCACAACAGAAGAACTTAAGCAAGAATAACTGGAAGAAATTTCGGGAGAAAGTTTCTCGATAAATCTAGTAAAAAATGAAAAATAATTATTTACAATCACAGAGCTGGCTACAAAAGTATAAAAACATATTAGGATAGTGAACCTTTGTTTAAACTCAGTAACTTCATCAATATCACTGTTAATTAAGACTCGGGTGACGGTATACAAATTTGAAACAGACAAATGCCCTGTACATAATTATAAATTTCTTTTTAATTAATTTAAACAACTATTTAAAGTGAAACCGTAAAGAAAAAACACAATATATTTAAAGTAATACGATACCTCCCCAGAATCTGTATTTCCTAAACTGAATGATTACAATGACATTTTTTTCACCTCGATTGCTGCTCTCATCAGGGGCGGACCCAGTGCACAAACAGCCCGGTCCCGGGCTACGGCTCAACTTTTTTCGAGTAGTGTAAATTTGTTATTTTTTTTTCGATTTTTAGACTTAGGACACCCCTAAACAAGTACGAGGACACCCCTAAGAGTTAAGAGCATGATTCTGCAGGGATTTTGTGGTTTTGTTTTGAAGAGTGAGATCTCTGTCCGTGTTGCAGAAAGACCAACGAAGAAGACGACTCTTCAGGTTTTATAAATTAAAGCCAAAAGATAAGGGTTATTATTTGGGTTTTGTTTTCTGGAAGTGGGCTGCAAGCCTGCAACCCATATGGGCTCACCGGCCAATCGTTTTCTGTTTTATCTATTTTATTTATTGTTTACAATTTACAAATACAATTTAACTTTATCTTACATACTATTATTTAATGTTTATTATCTATTTAGTTTAATTAATCAAGCATATTATTTATTGGTTAATCAACTTATTATTTGTTAGTTTATTAATTTTTTTTTTATTTAGAGCTTACTACTTATAACAATCTTTTATCACAAGCCATCTATTTTTTAAACTATGTAAATGCCGGATAACACTTTTCACAGTATAAAAAATGCTTTATTTTCGAGATTATTCAGTATTAAAAAACCTTAAATGCTTTAACAAATATACTAAATTAAAGTTCGTGATGAATTGTTAGTACATATAGAAAGAGTAAATTACGTTTTTTGGCCCCTGTGGTTATATCACTTTTACTATATTAGCCCAAAATAAGAATTTTTAACATATCTGCCCCCATGGTCTCTATAGCTAACCATTTTGGCCCCTAAGTCTAGAGATCATGGGGGCCAAAATGGTTAGTTATAGAGACCATGGGGGGTCAAAATAGTTAGACTTAGAGGCCAAAATGGTTAGTTATAAAGACCATGCAGGGCAGATATGTTAAAAATTCTTAATTTGGGCTAATATAGTAAAAGTGATATAACAACAGGGGCCAAAAACGTAATTTACTCTATCAGAAATATTTATGTTCGCTTGTATAAATTGAAACATCAAACAGTGACTTCATGCAAATAAAATCGTGTATCCGTCACTGAATGTACGGTAAAAAATGCTCCGTTTTACGAATGTACGTTTAAAAAAATTTGGGATACCCCTGAAATTTTCTTCTAGTTCCGCCACTGGCTCTCATACTCCATTATTTGATCCGCATAACCGTCCCAAAGTGTCACAAAGATCTGCTTATTGATGAACATTAAAAAGGTTAACAATAAAAGTAGTAGTTTAGAATACATAACATAAAAAAGATAATATTATAAGGAATAAAAGTGAATAAAAAATAAATAAATACTTCAAGTCTTCAAGCATAAAGGTGACTTTCTTCTGGTTTTTTCCATTATTAGTTTCCATGTCTACCTCGAATGGAAAACTTTTGACCACAAAACCAATTACATCTGGGGAAAAAAGGTAAAAAGTGTCAACAAAATAAAAAATGTGTTATGTTGTATTATATAGTTTTAATTGTATATGATACCAATTGGACTTTTAAAGAACTTGTTGTCAGCTGTTGGATCCTCCACAACAGAATCAAACGGAGTAAAATCAAATCCCCATTCAGAACCAATAGCCTCGTGGCATTCCTCAACAACGGTGTTGTTATTAAGGTTAATCTTCAAACCACCCTTAGCGTACTTGACCTTTTGACGATTCTCACCCAAGGAAGGATTTCGAATCGTCAAACAACGCTTTTCTTCTAAAAGATGTTGATATCCAGATGCGTTTTTAGCCAAAACAAAAGCTTGCATTTTTGTTCCCTGACAAACAACAGCATTATTTTATACAAAAAAATACGTACTTTAAGAATTAACAGTATATAAAAATAAATTAAAACATAAGTGTGTGAACGCTTACCTCACTGTCCATGACTATCATATCATAACAATAAACTTTTCTAGCGTTATTGAAATCAGCTCTTGTCCACAAACGAACAATGCGTATTCTGATGGTGTAGTTATCAACGTTGAGGTCCAAATTATTCAACAGTGTGATTGCAGCTTGTTCCATTTCTGCATAAAATTCAAAGGAAGGATTAGAAAAAAAACAACAATATATACTAACACATTGTAATAAATTATCAATCAATATCTTATAAAACAGTCAATGGTATTCTTACCAACGCTTATGAAAACTGATAGACAAATTTCTGAGTAGAGAAGATTGATTTCAATGTGAAATGTTTAAAGAATATTTATAATAGGTAGGCAATGTTAATTAAGTAAACATTGTATATTATACAAAATTAAAATATCAAAAAAATCAATTATAATAAACCATGAACATGGAAATATGTAATAGAAAGGTTTTTTCTAAAAATACAGTCAATCAATTTAAATGTCCAAAAATAGGTTAATATGTGAAAAAAATGATAAATTGAAATGTAACTAACCACCTTATTAAACGGATTTGAAATATTAAATTCCTTCTTTAGCTTTAATTAAAAATGAAGCTTTCCAGCATTCTACAACCTTAGCAGTTATAAACTCAGCACTGACAACCTTCTTCGACACGCATACTGAAATGAAGATACAAAATATGTTCTTGAGGCTTGTATAGCATTGCAAAACAATACCTAAAATATGACATATCACACATTCAGGAGCATATCCATATAATGTGCATCCATATCTATACTATATTTCTTTACTTTTTCAGCTAATTATAGGTCTGCTGTAAACGAGTCGAGCCGAGTCGAGCCAGGGTGGGGTCGAGCTCAAGCTCGAAATTAATTCAGGCGGCTAAACTTGGCTTGAGCTTTACGTCGGAGTTAAACGAGCCTAAGAACGAGCCAACGAGCCGAGCCATGGCCCGAGTCGAGCTTAGCTCGAGCCGGGCTTGGTTATAAAAATGAGCCAGCTTGGTTCATGTCATCTTAAATTGAGTTTTTTAGCTAGTTTTTCTCGAGCTTCTTTCGAGCGAGCTACGAGCCGAGCTACGAGCCGCGAGCTTTATGAACAGCCCTAGGTCTGTAAACGAATCAACTGGAAAAAATATGGGGCATATAATCAATTTCCATAATTATCAATTTGAAATTGCAGAAAGTAAGGAGGGACTTTTTATGATTAATAAGTTTCAAAGTAATGAAAAAATTTAGAATTTGCAACCTATTAAGTCAAAGTTGAGTTTCTGTAATTAAAAATAATATAAAATCTATAATGCAAGCTTTATAAAAAGTTTATAATGTAACAACATAGTGTTATATTGTATATATAATACTAAGTTCATAATACTATTTTATGAATACCTTAATATTATCTGAATACCTTAATATTAAAATCTTTATATATGCAAAATTAGTTTATATATCGTTTTTTGATATATAATATGTGTAGATTTATTAGATATATATAACACATTGAACAGTGACTTTATAAACACTATACTTAGTTGTAAACAATAATCAACAATGTTAATATGCGAATATATCAATTTAATTTTATCCATAAAAGTAGTTTCTATATCATTTTTGATCTATCATAAAATGTTATAGTGGGAATAAAAATTACTAAAATAATAGATTAAACTTTTAAGTCATGGCATATAGTGGTTAAAATAAGAATTAAGATGAAAATTATATAAAAACTTGAAATTCTAGAACAAAAACAATGTTAAAACCAGTGTTGCAAAAGTCGGATTCCTCGGCCGAGTACTCGGCGAGTACTCGGTCCTCGGACCTCCACCTTGGCGACTTCCTCCTAGGCGGTCTCAACTAGTCGGCCTCGGGAGTACTCGGTCCTAGTCGGCCTAGTCGGAGCCTAGTCGGCCTAGTCGGAGCCTAGTCGGCCTAGTCGGTCTAGGCGGTCAACGTGGTTTGTTGACTTTTAATCGGTCAAACTCGGTCAAAATCGGCCTACTCGGCCTTGTACTCGGACTACTCGGCCTTGTACTCGGACTACTCGGCCTTGTACTCAGACTAGTCGGACTTGTATTCAGAATATTTGAACTTTAAACATGTTTCATTTTAAATTATACCCAGTTAACATGAATTATGCTTATTTTAACACATAAATAATATATAACAATTAATTTTCTTTATATTTACCATGTCCGCGTACTCCCCGAGTACTCTCCGAGTACTCCGATTACTCCCAACTCCCCAGTCGGCCGACTAGGGACCGCCTAGCGACTTTTACAACACTGGTTAAAACCAAAAAACTTGAAAGGCAAAAAACATGCCATAATTGTCATATAACTAATTACTACGGCTAACGTAAGGTACAACCCTCTCAACACTCAAAACCTGCTCATTTTCATCAAAAGAATAGTGAACATGGTCACGGACCTTAATTCGAGCGGCTTTCATGAACTTCTTCCAAGAGGTTAAAGCGTATCGAAAACCACGACCATTGGTTCTTCTTTCACGTCTGGTACCGTTGGTAATCTGCAGTGGCGGATCCAGATGCAAAAATCTTATGGTCAAATCTTTTAAACCTTCATCAAGCTTAGCCATGCGTGAAACAGGATCAGGAATTCTCTGTATTGAAACAAAATTAATAATAAAAGTTAATGTTTGTTAAGTAAAAAAAACATAAAACTTGTTTTTAAAAGTTTTTAAAATGATATCCAAACTTACAAAATAATCTTCACCAGCCATACGAACAAACCGAGTAACACCACCATGTATTTGTTCTTCAACTTCATTTTCAGCATCTACAGGTGCAACTTCAGTCTGCAAATTAATATATATAAAATGTATTACATTCTGATATGTATAAAATTTATAATTAACTACCAATATTTAACTTACCTCATCAACATCTAAGTCAGGATAAGTGATTTCAACACCGTTTTTTCCAAAGACTTTTAAATAGAAAAAATTACCAAAACCTTTGGTGAATAAGAAATAACAACCAACCTCCAACTGAAACAGACTAACAATTACATCCATACCAACAGTAAAACCGACTTTGCCGTCAGACGTTACAATGGAAACGTTAAACGTTTGGTTGTCTATCATTAAAGTAGAGGTTAAATCATTTGACGAATAATCGTAACTTTTTGGCAAAATACATTGAGGAATGACCTGTAGGATGATAAAAAAAAAAGAAAAAAAAGGTTAGTATTAATATATCTAAAGTAATAATTCAATACATTAGGAAAAATAAAATCATATTTATCTTACATAAAAATTACATGATGGAGGGAGCATATATGTCCAGAAAGAGCCACGACTAACCCCATCAAGGAAACTTGTTAATTTAAACGTAGTAGGATCTACAGGATTAAATACTACCAAACATCCTTTGGTTAGACCCAAGTGTTCTACAACATTGGACCAACCATGAAAGAAAAATAACTTCCCTTTAGAAGCGCTTAAAAAAACATTAAAGACACGGCCATCTTCAGTGTGTATCATAACATTAGTAGGGCGCCTTTGTCAACACCCCATAGTTTGGAAGCAGCATCATCGGGAATGGACTAATAAAACAATGAAATGGAAAATGAATTATAATTATAGTCTAAAGATTAAAACAATACAATAATAATAAACTGTATTTAATAAGATGAAAAAGAAAAGAACACAAATAACTAAAGTAATAATTATTCATTTACCAGAATAAGTTGGTCTGCTCGATTCATTACCCTACAGAACCAGGGTCCTCTGTAACTGAATTACATAATACAATGTTAACAATATATAACATGTTAAGGTTATTGTTAGAAAATAATAAAAATAGCCACAAAATACCTTGATGAACTTTCACCCATAGTAAATACCTACAAAAACAGGATACATAAACAAACGACATCAAATCAATTATTATGCAATCAAAATAATTAACAAACAAAGGATTCATGAATAAGTTGAATCAGGATTTATATAACTTAAAAATAACCAAAATAACAAATTGAAAAAATTCTATAAAAAGATAATTAATAAAAATATATATTACATAACAATCGATAAACTGATTTTAGTTTCAATAAGTTGAATCAGGACTTGTATATCAATTGTATTTAGAACAATTGTAAATAGAGATTAGGGTTTATGATATCGAAAACAATTAACATATCCGTTACAATCAACTACAACATACAAACCAAACAACTTAATTGTGGTTTTCTAATAAAAAATAAAAATCAATAACAGAGGTGGAATATACTTACCGATGCTTGTATTTGGATGTCTGATGATGAACAAAAAAAGAGCACGCTTCTCAAGTGAACGATTGAAACATTATATTAAAAGCAAAATTATGTATATATGCAATACAAATGGAAACGGTTCCAAAATTACCTAAAATAAATTACGATTATTTAATAAGATTGCAACCTTCCATATATAATGAAAAGAAGGCGGTTAAAGAATTGAAGGGAATATACAGGAGATCTGTGGTGAGAAAAATAAACACTGTTGATGAAGCAACCAGTGAGAGAGATTTGATGGAATTTTTTTGAGGGGTCGTTGACATTGCCGAGGAGCGTAAGGAAATGATATCACTTAGCATTTCCTGAGACTCCTTGACAACATCAACGACACCTCCATGTTCCAAGCAAAACACTTTCATTGTATTTTTCTTCAACTGAGGGTTTCTTCTGATTAGCTTTAATATGTATCATCTAAAATGTATAATACAATAAGTTAGTGAATAATAAAAACAAAACGATACCTTAATGAAGAAGTCCCAGGAATATTAGAAACCTACAAAAAAAGGTTTGAATGACAAAAAAAAATCAGATTATATATTGTAAATCATCCGTAATGTTAATACTCAAAAATCAACAGATCTTGAGAGAAAATCATATACAGGCTTAAATTAAAATAAAAATGATCAAAAAACAAACCTATCAAACACATTTAAAAATAATACATTCAAATAATTTAGGGTTCATAGAATACAGATTCAATCAAAATGAAACAATTTTTTCATGAAATTCAGATTTAGCGATTTGAATAAATGTAAAATCAAATTCAATAACAAAAACATACAGAGCTGGAGTAAGTATGAATAAACATCATATTCAATAACAATAACATAATGGTAATAAACATAAAACACAGATCTGGAATTACATTCGGAATTAGGGTTTCTACAACAGAACAATACTTCTTCAAAAAAATTAATAAAAAAACAAAACAAAAGGTATTATAAACACATATCTGGATAATAAACATATAAACAACAAATCTATAATGACAATCGGAGATAGGGTTTCTTGAATAATAAAAATTAATCATAAACAAAACAAAAGGTAGTATACATTACAATCGGTTTAGGGTTATGAGTAAACATCAAATTCTAAACCAAAAATTATACAGATAATAAACATAAACAAAAAATCTAAAATGACAATCGGAGATAGGGTTTCTTGAACAGATCAAAAAAAGAAAGATTAAACTAAGAAATTAAAATCTACACTTACAGATTAAGATATGGATGAATGAAGAAAATGAGAAATCCGTTGAAGAAGATGAAGAAGTCGAATTAGAAAAGAATGGAAGAGAGAAGGCGGTGGAATTGTTGATGAAATGAATAGCATTGAATGAAAATAGAATGAAATATATACATACACAAAATGCCGCCCAAATTGTAATTCTCTGGCCAAAGAGAATAGCCACATCAAAGTCAAGAAGTCAACCCTTATTTTGCTTTAGTATAATAGATAGATGTGTGTGTGTAAACAAACAACTAAACTAATTTATTATTATTTTGCTCTAAATTTCAGTAGTAAGAAGTAATACACATTACATTTATACATTTTTATACAAAAATAATTTGAAAAGTAAATATTTATTTTATAGACATAAATAGGAATATGTATGATAGAACGGAAACTAGTGTCTGTGCGCCTGTATGGGATACACACTCGTTTCCTGTGGAGGTAGGACTCCACCAAGGGTCTGCGTTGATCCCGTTTCTTTTTGCGGTTGTCTTGGATGAATTGTTCAAGTCGATTCGGGAGACAGTTTCATATTGCATGCTTTTTGCAAACGATATTGTGTTAATTCCAGAGACTAAAAGGTGTCTGAATGCGAAGGTAGAGGAGTGGCGAGCAGCTTTGGAAGGCAAGGGCCTAAGGATTAGTCGATCTAAAACTGAGTATCTAAACTGTGATTTTAGTGGTGTTGCCGACGACGATGACACTCAAATTTCCATTGAGGATCAATTAGTTTCGCAGGTAACTAAGTTCAAGTATTTGAAATCATTTGTACAAATGGATGGTGCGATAGATAGTGACATAACCCATCGCATACAGGCTGGCTGGTGTAGATGGAGGCCGGCTACTGGGGTATTGTGCGACATGAGGTTTCCAACTAAACTAAAGGGGAAATTTTACATGGTGGCAGTTATGCCCGCTATGCTATATGGAACAGACTGTTAGGCCGCCATGAAGACACAAGTTCGCAAGATGGAGGTAGCAGAGATGAGGATGCTGAGGTGGATGTGTGGCCAAACGAGATTAGATCGGATAAGAAATGAGTTTTTAGGGGAAGGTTAGGGGTGGCTAGTATACTAGATATGATTAAAGAGGTCAGATTGAGATGGTTTGAGCATGTTAAGCGGAGGCAAATGACGGAGCTAGTTAGAGCAGTGGAAACCCTTACTGTGGATGAGAGGAGAGGTAGAGGTAGACTCAAACTGACATGGGATGAACGGATTAGGCAGGATTTACTAGAGTTGCACCTTTCTGAGAACATGGTCCAAGATAGGACTTTGTGGAGGCGTAGGATTATGGTTAAAGACTTATAGAGATGGTACAATCAGGGCCGACTGAAGGAGGATCCAACTCAAGCTAGGGCTTTGGGCCCCCACTTGAGAAGGGCCCCCAATTTCTAAAATATACTTTGTATAGGGTAATTATGGCTTGGAAAATGGAAGAGTTTTGAGCGTGGGTTTTAATGGCGACGTTCATGAATCCGGGTGTGAGACATATGTATAGTTTGCAGGTTCCCAAAGAAACTGTATTTATTTTCAGTTGAACTCCTTTTTGTAGTATGTTATTTCAGAGATTCATCTTAACAGTCTCTAAATATTTCCTCATGCTTTTGTGTATACTTGAATTTGTGGCAGTTAAAGGGTAATCGTAACGACCCAACCAGTACTTAAGAACAAAATTTGAAGGCTTAGTTCTACAACTAAGCTAAAAGCAAATAAAATTGAAGAAGCTGAGGTGTTTACTATTTTATTGTTTGCATTAGCACGACTGTTATTTAATCGTTCATAGGTTCCAAAATTGTGAAGGTAATCGTTTTTTTCATTGAAGTTTCCTCCCTACTTATTAATCACTTAGTTTAATTTTTCTTGCCTATTGTGCTAAATTGTTTATTGCTATAGGATTAGGTTCAAACGTGAACAAATTTCCAAGAGTGAACCGCGTGAACTGATCTGAACCATTGATTCCATATACATTTAACAAGGGTAAGATTGTAACTTTATATAAATATTGAATTTAAATTATTGTCTTATTAATTTCAAAATCCTACCATATTTAACTCATCATCAGTTACCAAAATTTTCGACATCTACAAAACAATTACTTATTTTAAATATGTTAGGATAATCTTAACTTATTTTAATATTGTCATTGTTTTTTATCATAGTAGCAAGATTCGAATTATAGTTTTAGTCTTTTTTTGGTTGAACTAGAGTTTTCAGTCATCTTTTTTATTGTGTATAACTCTTAGCTCCGTAGTACACATGTGTACTGCTGTGTTCTATACATTCCAACATCATAGTACACATGTGTATAATACATGGTATAGTACACATGTGACACACAACATTGTTGTCTTAGCTCCGTAGTACACATGTGTACCGCTGTGTTCTACTGTTCTATACATTCCAACACGATAGTACACATGTGTATAATACATGGTATATTTACAGGATTTACTCTCTTATTATTGGAAATAATTTTCTTTCCTAGTTTTAAATAAGCAAACTAATATAATTACCCTTCTACCCTTTTAATTTTAATAAAACAATAAAATCTAACCTATTAATTACAATCATGCCACCCCTTTAAATAATCAAGATCATATTAATCAGCGGTCAAGATTTGTTCACGCAGTTCACTCTTGGGAGGTTGTTCACGCTGGAACCTTACCCTATTGCTATATATGTTAATTTGCCTAAACTGTTGAGCACTTTCCAAGTGTTAACTTTCCCACAAAGTTTATTAATTTTTATTTTACCGAGAAAGCATGTATTAATAGCTTTTTTTTACATAATTTTTTTAAGATTGTTTTATAAGCCTTCCTAACTTGTTCCTGGAGACTAGGGATGTCAATGGGTCGGGTTCGGGTAGATATTGGTAATCCCATACCCATACCTGGTTAAAAATCGCGTCCCATACCCGACCCAATACCCGTTGGGTATTTGTCGGGTAATTACCCGTCGGGTATCAGGTAT
Organism: Helianthus tuberosus; assembly: GCA_030545235.1. Classification (NCBI taxonomy): domain Eukaryota; kingdom Viridiplantae; phylum Streptophyta; class Magnoliopsida; order Asterales; family Asteraceae; genus Helianthus; species Helianthus tuberosus. Next base: position 23,845,050 of record CM060405.1, read on the forward strand.
ACCCACGGGTATTAGGTATACCCATTTGTTTGTAAAAAGATATATGTTGGGATTTCTAAACACATTTTTTTTACTATTATAATTATTATATTATTTTATTTATACATCTATTATAAATTAAAATTTTACATTAGATACATATAAGTTTATTATAAATTAATAATAATTTTACAAAATTAATACACTTACGTGTATATACTTCACAACATACAAAATATAAATACTATTATCAAATGCATATACTAAAAGAAAAGTTATTTTTTTCACATTATAAACACACTAAAATAAATCACTAATAGACAAGGGTTAATGGAAAATAAAAATTAAAAAAACAGGGTATATGATCGGGTATATAGTTCGGGTAAACGGGTATGTGGTTTCGGGGTAATCGGGTCGGGTATCACCTAATCCCATACCAGACCCATACCCGCGAAAATTTATAAAACTAAACCCATACCCGGCCCGATACCCATTGGGTATCGGGTATACATGTCCCATTTGTGTCGGGTTTCGGGTATACCCGTCGGGTTCAGGTATTTTTGCTATCCCTACTGGAGACTCTGGTTGTACCAAACCAGATATATGAGGTGCAGTATTTAGTATCCACTTTTCCTCAATTTTGATATCGGTATAGTACTGATGTGATACTGATCTCACCCCTACCGTTGTAAAGATGAATTAGCAAAAAAAAAAAAAAAAAAACAAAGAATGTTTACACAAGCTTAGAGGTGGCAAAATGTATCAAATATGATGACCAAAGCTGTAAATATGTACACTAACCCATTTCTCCAGTTGTCTTCTTAACTATGTTAATAACAATGACATTCAGAAAAGGGCCCCGAAATTTCATTTTGCTTTAGGCCTCCATAAAGGTTGAGTCGGCCCTGGGTACAATAAGATCTTAATTGAGCCTTAAGGGCTTAGATTTTTTCCATTTTCCTTAGGGGGACCTTACAAATGATTGCTGTCGCAACCCCCGCCCCCTTATCTGTCCCGGGAACGGGCGGCAGGGAACATTCGTTTGTGGTGGTATCAGTTATTAATTATTAATTTGGCAGCAGAAATTACATCAGAACCGTAGTTAGGAAATGTTTATCAGAGTAAAACCACCATATTTTATATTAATAATCACATGGGTAAAACCCAAGTTTCTTTATTACAACATGTTTATAGGGATGAACCCTATTTTATTGAATTTAAAACATCGTCTTTTTGGTAACTTTTATAGCCACATTTTTACAAGCCGTCAGTGCTCTCCAACTGGCTTTTTACTAATTGGCTGTCACATTGTGTTACCTGAAACACGTTTTAAAAACATTTGTCAGTGGGAAATACTGGTAAGTGAATCCCAGTTTAATCAAGAAATATTTTACCAATTAACACAGTATTGAGAGCGATCACATTGTTTATTTCTACACAATTACTCATTCAGTACTGTCAATCCTGACTGGTGGGTCATATTACACATTGGCTAACTCGTCGTCCAATGGTAACGTGTTCCACATTTTGTATACAAAACCCCAACATACCGACAGTAATTGAAGAACTACAAAGACTCAATCACTGCTTAATCATATTGTAAATCATTTAAGGTTTTGTAAAACAGTTCACAAAAAGGTTTACAAAAAGCGGATAAACTCACATTGATGTTTTAGACTTCTTCTAGGGTTTCCTGGTGTTTAATCTATAATTTACACAAATGTACATATGTTAGTATAATAACCCTTTATTTATATTAACGATACCCTCCCCGAGACGGTATTCCAACAATTACGTCGGGCAGAACCACGATAGTTGTTACGGAACCCTAGATCAATCGAGCAGCGTATCTAATACGTAACTGGGGTTATAATACTTACAACGGAGCAGAACCTCGCTAATTAGGGGGATATAATACCCTTATATTATGCCTACTACTTCAGAATTCGTTTAGAAAGAAAAGAATTGAGCGAGTAGACTGAAGATCCGATGCATGCTATTTATAGGGCTGAAAAACGGGTTTCCCGCGGCCCGCGTAAAAGTAAGCAAAGGCTTATGCGGCCCGCGTCGTAGGGGGTTTAGGTTGTAGCTGATCCGGGTCATGACTAGGTTCAACACGCGTTATGACACGTGTCAACACAAGGGTTCGCCTGACCTTTAAGTTGTCGCGGCCCGCGTAGGACTAAGGGGTGGCTTACGCGGCCCGCCTGAACCCCATTTTTCTTGTTTTTAATTTTTTTTAAATGGCATAATGTATTTTGAGCTCGGTTTTCACATACAGGGTATATTTAGAGACATATAGGGGTGTTTTAAAATATATTAGGGTGTCAAAAAAATATTCAGGAGGGTTGTTATATCCTCCCCACCTTGTTTTAGAACTCGTCCTCGAGGTCTACTGGAACAGGTGTGGGTATTTCCTTTGCATTTCTGATTCAAGCTCCCATGTGTACTCTTGTCCTCTTTTGGAGTCCCACTTCACTTTGACAAGAACTAATCTCTTGTGCTTGAGGTTCTTAACTTTCCTATCTTCAATTTGTAGAGGCCTTTCTACAAATTTTAACGGTTCATTTACCTCTATATCCTTAAGAGGCACTACTAGCGATTCATCAGCTAAACACTTTTTGAGATTAGATACATGAAATACATCATGTATTCCTGTCATTTCCTCTGGCAGTTGTAGCTGATAGGCTACATTTCCTATTCTTCTAATAATCTCAAAAGGTCCAGCATACCTGGGGCTTAGCTTTCCCCTTTTGATGAATCTTACCACTCCTTTCCAGGGAGAGACTTTTAATAACACTTTATCTCCTACTTGAAATTCCAAGGGCCTTCGTCTGTTATCAGCATAACTCTTTTGTCTATCACGTGTTGCTTTCAGTCGTTCCTTGACTTGAATGATTTGTTTCTTGTTTCTTGTACTATTTCAGGTCCAGATAGTTGTTTTTCTCCAATTTATGCCCAACAGACTGGCGTTCGGCACTTTCGTCCATAAAGTGCTTCGAATGGTGCAGCATTGATACTTGTGTGATAACTGTTATTATAAGAAAATTCTATCAATGGTGAATGATCGTCCCAATTACCTCCGAAATCAATTACACAAGCTCTAAGCATGTCTTCCATTGTCTGAATTGTTCTTTCGCTTTGTCCGTCCGTTTGAGGATGATAAGCGGTGCTTAGATTCAACTTGGTTCCCATTGCTTTTTGGAAACTTGTCCAAAAATGAGAGGTAAAACGACTATCTCTGTCAGAAATAATTGATAGAGGAATTCCATGTGAAGAAACTGTTTCATTTACATACAATTTAGCTAATTGTTCCATACTAAAAGTTTCTTTCATTGATAGGAAATGAGCTGATTTGGTTAGTCTGTCTACAATCACCCAGATTGTATCATTACCTTTTCTTGATTTGGGTAATTTAGTAACAAAATGCATTGTTATCAATTCCCATTTCCAAACAGGCATTTCTAACTGTTGCAATAAACCTGAAGGTTTCTGATGTTCAGCTTTGACTTGTGAACAGGTTAAACACTTAGAAACATAGGCTGCTATGTACTTTTTCATTCCTATCCACCAGAAATTCTTTCTTAAATCCTGGTACATTTTATCGCTTCCTCGATGCATCGTATATTTAGACTTATGGGCTTCTTCTAATATACAATGACGTAGGTTTCCTAATTTAGGTATCCATATTCTTTTCTTATGGAATCTTCAAATTCCATCTGTTCCTTGTTCTAATTCCTTAATCATTCCTTTTAGTTTTTCAGTATCATCCTTGATTACTGATTCTTGTGCTTTTCTAATCTGCTCATTTAACTCTACTTGTAGATGTAATTTAAGAGAACGTACTCTTTTTGGGTGTTCGTGATATTTTCGAATTAAAGCATCAGCAACTACATTTGCTTTTCCTGCATGATATTGAATATCACAATTATAATCACTAAGCATTTCCATCCAGCGTCTTTGTCTCATATTCAATTCCTTTTGCCCGAAGACATACCTTAAACTTTTATGATAAGTGAAAACAGTAAACTTACTACCGTACAAGTAATGTCTCCAAATCTTAAGGGCGAAAATTATAGCTCCTAATTCTAAATCATGAGTTGAATAATTCTCTTCATGATTCTTAAGTTGTCTGGATGGATAGGCTATAACCTTTTGACGTTGCATTAACACGCCTCCATAACCTAATTTAGAAGCATCACAATAGATTACAAAATCTTCAGTTCCTTTTTGTAACGCTAGTATGGGTGCATGGGTTAATATTTGCTTAAGAATTTTAAAGGCTTCTTCTTGTTTTGGTTCCCATTTAAACTTAAAAGATTTACAAGTTAACTTAGTTAAGGGAATGGCTATTCTAGAAAAATCTTGAATAAATCTTCTATAATAACCGGCTAGTCCTAAGAAACTTCTAACCTCGGTTGGTGATTCAGGGGTTTTCCATTTGGTTATCACCTCGATCTTGGTTGGATCCACATGAATTCCTTCATGATTAACTAGATGTCCAAGAAATTGTACCTGTTCTAACCAAAACTCGCACTTCGAAAACTTAGCATAAAGCTTTTCTTTTCTTAATAAACTTAAAAGTGCGTGCAATTGCTTTGCATGTTCCTCTTTACTCTTAGAGTAAATGAGAATATCATCTATAAAGACAATTATGAATTTATCCAAATATGGTTTACATATTTTGTTCATTATGTCCATGAATGCAGCTGGGGCATTGGTTAAACCAAATGGCATGACAGTAAATTCATAATGGCCATACCTTGTTCGGAAGGCGGTTTTAGGAATGTCCTCTTCCTGTACCTTTAATTGATGATATCATGACCTTAAATCGATTTTAGAGAACAACCGTGCTCCTTGCAACTGATCAAACAGATCATCAATTCTTGGTAATGGATACCGATTCTTAATTGTGACCTTATTTAATTCACGGTAGTCAATGCACATACGCATTGATCCGTCCTTCTTTTTGACGAATAAGATTGGCGCTCCCCAGGGTGATGAACTTGGTTGTATGAATCCTTTCTCCAATAATTCGTCTAATTGTTTCTTTAGTTCTTGCATTTCTGCAGGTGCCAAACGGTAAGGTGCTTTGGCAATTGGTGTTGTCCCTGGTATTAAATGGATTCTGAATTCAACTTCTCGATCTGGAGGTTGCCCTGGTAATTCTTCTGGAAATACATCTGAAAACTGGGATACTACTGGAATATCCTTTAATTCTTTTCCTTTAGTGTTAGTGATTATAGAAATCAAATACACTAATGATCATTTTCTTATGTAACTTGTTGTTTTCATCACAGAGATGAATTTAGTGGATCTAGAGGTTTTATATCCTTTAATTGTGATCTTTTCACCCTTTGGTGAATTTACTTGTATCGACTTTTGATCACACAAAATACTGGCTTTATTGGCTATTAACCAATCCATTCCTAATACTACATCAAATCCTGCCAGATTCATTGGGTAAAGGTTTGCAATAAATTTCTGATTTAGAATTTCTATTCTTGCTCCCTGTAAGATTTCAGAAATTTTAATGGTTTCCCCATTTGCTGTCTCTACTAGACATTCTTGTGGAAGTTTAGTTAATGATTGGTTGAGAATTTTGTAAAATGAAGTATTAATAAAACTTTGGTTTGCACCAGAGTCAAATAATACTTTAACAAAAATATCATTAACTAAAAACGTACCAGTGATCACATCCGGGATCATCTTTGCTTCTTCTGCAGTCAGAACAAATGCTCTAGCATTTTTGGTATTCTTGTTATTCGTAGCTGGAGCTAATTTTGGGCAGTTAGGCTTGATGTGACCTTGTTTTCCGCAGTTGTAACATATCCTATTGTTAGCTTTCTTCCTGCAGTCTTCTTCCTGGTGTCCCGATATTTTGCAAAAGTTACAGTATATGGAGCATCTTCCTGAATGCTTCCTTTTGCAATTCTTACAGTAGGGTGTAGAGGTAGAACCTATATTTTTCCCACGATTAAAATGTTCAGAACGAAATTCTTGTGTGAGCTTCTGGGTTAGGTTCCTCCTTTGATCCTCTTCTCGTGTACGGATTAATTCATCTGTCAAGGTATTGGCTAGTTCTACAGCTTCTTCTATGGTTTGAGGTCTAGCTGCCTTGACTACATGCCTTATCTCCCCGATTAATCCCCAGATGTAACGGGAGATTAATACTGGTTCAGGTGAAGCAAGGGTTGGCACTATTCTAGCATATTCAAAGAATAACTTAGTGTATCCCTTACTATCCACACCAGTCATCCTAAGGTTTAGCAATTTATTTGCTATCTGCTATTTTTCATTAGGAGGGCAGAATTTCCTTTCTACCATGTTTTTAAACTCCTCCCATTCCATATTGTAAATTCTATCACTTCCTCTAGACTACAGGATAGTGTTCCACCATTCTAGTGCTGAATTCTTAAATAGATTAGAAGCAAACATTATCTTATCTTCTTCTGCGCACTTGCTTATTCTTAAGACTGCCTCAGTCTTTTCTATCCAGCGTAGGGTTGCAATAGCCCCTTCGTTGCCCGAGAATTCCATTGGTTTACAAGACCAGAATTCTTTATAAGAACAACCGTAAGATACGGTTCTTCTTCTTTTGGGAATGCGCATTTGAAGTACAGGTCCATTATTCACGCTGTTTTCAGGTTCGGAAGGTCGCTTGCTATCATGTTTACTTTTATTTTCTGCTTCCCTAACCGTTTGAATAATATATGGCATCGCATCTATTATTCCTTGTGCTATTATGTGTTGGATGTCACTGTTATCCACTTGGTTTCCATTGTTGTTGTTGTTTGGATTTTTGTTACCCGAGTTATTGTTACTTTGATTATCATTATTCAGATTTCCCTGGTTTACTGCGTCGTTCATCTGAATTTTAAACATTTATCACATATTAATATCACAAAATAATTAATAGTTTAGGTAACAACCACACAATACACATATTGGTCAAAAGCGTTGAGCATTGCGACTTTACTCTTTTTATATAGTATGCGTCAAATACACACTAAGACTGGAATTTAAATTACAATACTACTATGCGTCGTTAACCACGAAGTGGTCTATACTACAACATTTATTATTATTACACATATTATATATATATATATATAGGGTGAGGTTCCTCTACAAAGTGTGTTTTTCCTACAAAGTGTAGGAAGCAATCTCATTGTAACATGTGGCGTATAGTGTTTTTTACTAAAGGGCAAAAGGGTAATTGATTAATTATCTTATTTATGGAAGATTTATATCATAAACAAAAAATGAAATTTTTAAGGAAACAAAATATCTCATATTAATTCAAAATCAACAGTTACTTTAAATTACAAATATCAATTCATGAACATTTTTTTCACGTTGTGTTTTATTGTTATCATTTATGAATAATTTTCTTTACATTGTGTTTTATTAGTTATAGTTTATTCACAATGTGTTATAATAGATAAAACAATGTTTAATGAAGGACATGTCTTTGTAATTCTTGATGTTGTGTTTTATCAGTTACTGGTTTCATCACGATGTGTTATACCAGTTTATGATTCACGAATGACATGTTTTTTTTTCTTGAAATTGTGTTTTATAACTTGGTTCTTCACGATGTGTTATAGTGCATATAACACACCAGATGTAAACACATCAGAACTGGTCATCTTTGAACACATTAATAGTACATCTGGTATCAAACATATTTGTATCCATTTCAAACAAGCAATTTAGATCCATTATATTAAACACATACTTATTTTTCTCCAACCACCATAAAACACACTACTATGAACACAACGTCCAGAAGAAAAAAAAATAATATCAACCACACCAATCAGTGGCTTCGTCTTCAACACAATCCGGTGTCTTCGTCTTTAATACAACCCACTGAATACTTCAAACACATGATTTAACCAAAAGCAAGCTGCAACACATCAAACCTATATCCTTAATATGGTAAAAAAAAAAACATCACTTTTGTTATAAAATACAAGTTGTAAGACACACCATACATCTGAAATCAACTATATTCGCTAAAAACAACAATTACGTAAACCTAATAGTTGAAATACGACAAAAAACACACCTTACTCGTCGATTTTCTGTTTTGATCCTCTTTTTGGCTCTCTGTCGTATTTTTGTGGTTCCATTGTTTCTTCTTTCTTGTTCCTACATAAAAACCCCAAAGTAAAACTCCATAATTTGCACTTGATTTGGTTAGATCTAGTGTATTAGATGAGAGAGGGTAGAGAGAGGGAAAATCGCAAGTATTAAGGGGAGGTTACATGATATGATAGTTATTTCTATATTTAAAATAAGTTAAATGACACATTTACCCCCAATCAATTAAGTCAACCTATTTTAAACTCATGCATATTACCAAAATGCCACCAAAGTGATCTCAACCATTAAACAAACTCATCTAATGGCCAAGATCACTTCCTACACTTTGTAGGAAAAGTAGGCTTTGTAGCCAACTCCTACCCTATATATATATATATATATATATATATATATATATATATATTCATACAAACATATTATATATTATTATATTATATTATTATTATTATTACCAATTCCACCATCTCCTTCACTGGTCTGGATTCATCCAGTAATCCAAATGGCGCTCGTCGTACTTCCAGACGAGTCGCTCTCCTACCTGCCTCATCCTCTCACTACTCTCTAAAATTTCTTCTCTGAAAGTTCGGAGCTCGTGCACATTATCTGCACTCATTGGGGGTGCAGGTGCAGGTACTGGGTCCGGGTACTGGGGCATGGGATTCTCCTGAGGGTAAGGATTCTCTAAAATCTCCCTAATGTATTCATCATTGTCATAATAGGGATCTAGAGGGTCTAGACCTGGATACGCTGCTATGTTCGGTAAGGTTTCGTTGTTTAGATGGTAGCGTGGCACATAATCCCTAAGATCATCAAACCATGGATCATAATTTGGGTCTAAAGGATTAGGGACTGGTATCCTAGGTATTTCCTCAGGGTTGAAATCATGCATTTCTACCTCCATTGGCTGAGTGGGAATTAAAGGTAAGGGGTTGTGGGGCTACTAGTTGTTCCAGATTTGGGTCGGCAACAGTTGTTGCTAGGATATGAAAATTAGCTAGGCTTCTATTAAGCATATCCTATGTATGGGCATCTGACACTCGCTTAGCGGCTGCTAGGACTCTTTGCTGTTGTAACTTTCGCATTCTTTTTCTACGCTCAAAGGCTCCCTTACTGAACCATTCTCTCTTTTTCTAAGGGAATGGCTCTTCAGACTGAGCTTTAAAGGCAAACATCCCTTCTTCCTGATCAGCGGAATACCCAGAGAGGGTAGGCTGGGAAGAGGTACCTTCACTCCTAGGTGAATCGGACAACTGACGATACACGTCTGAGGGTCCTTGATCACTCATACTGTAAACTAACAAATAGTCACATAAAAATAAAATACAGATATTCACGTATTTTCAAATTTTATTTCCTAACAATTTAGATAATATATTGATGTCAGCAGAACACTCCTGTGACTGAATCAGTGGCTAAGCTCTGATACCACCTTCTGTCGCAACCCACGCCCCCTTATATGTCCCGGGAACGGGCGGTCGTGAACATTCGTTTGTGGTGGTATCAGTTATTAATTATTAATTTGGCAGCGGAAATTACATCAGGATCGTAGTTAGGAAATGTTTATCAGAGTAAAACCACCATATTTTATATTAATAATCACATGGGTAAAACCCAAGTTTCTTTATTACAACATGTTTATAGGGATGAACCCTATTTTATTGAATTTAAAACATCGTCTTTTTGGTAACTTTTATAGCCACATTTTTTCAAGCCGTCAGTGCTCTCAAGCTGGCTTTTTACTAATTGGCTATCACATTGTGTTACCTGAAACGCGTTTTAAAAACATTTGTCAGTGGGAAATACTGGTGAGTGAATCCCAGTTTAATCAAGAAACATTTTACCAATTAACACAGTATTGAGAGCGATCACATTGTTTATTTCTACACAATTACTCATTCAGTACTGTCAATCCTGACTGGTGGGTCATATTACACATTGGCTAACTCGTCGTCCAATGGTAACGTGTTCCACATTTTGTATACAAAACCCCAACATACCGGCAGTAATTGAAGAACTACAAAGACTCAATCACTGCTTAATCATATTGTAAAACATTTAAGGTTTGTTAAAACAGTTCACAAAAAGGTTTACAAAAAGCGGATAAACTCACATTGTTGTTTTAGACTTCTTCTAGGGTTTCCTGGTGTTTAATCTATAATTTACACAAATGTACATATGTTAGTGTAATAACCCTTTATTTATATTAACGATACCCTCCCCGAGACGGTATTCCAACAACTACGTCGGGCAGAACCACGACAGTTGTTACGGAACCCTGGATCAATCGAGCGGCGTATCTAATACGTAACTGGGGTTATAATACTTACAACGGAGCAGAACCTCGCTAATTAGGGGGATATAATACTCGTATATTATGCCTACTACTTCAGAATTCGTTTAGAAAGAAAAGAATTGAGCGAGTAGACTGAAGATCCGATGCATGCTATTTATAGGGCTGAAAAACGGGTTTCTCGCGGCCCGCGTAAAAGTAAGCGAAGGCTTACGCGGCCCGCGTCGTAGGGGGTTTAGGATGTAGCTGATCCGGGTCATGACTAGGTTCAACACGCGTTATGACACGTGTCAACACAAGGGTTCACCTGACCTTTAAGTTGTCGTGGCCCGCGTAGGACTAAGGGGTGGCTTACGCGGCCCGCCTGAACCCCATTTTTCTTGTTTTTTATTTATTTTAAATGGCATAATGTATTTTGAGCTCGGTTTTCACATACAGGGTATATTTAGAGACATATAGGGGTGTTTTAAAATATATTAGGGTGTCAGAAAAATATTCAGGAGAGTTGTTATAATTGCCTTCTTATATGTATGCCTATATGATGTTGTATGATGCGGTACATATTTATATTTTTATGTTACTATCTCACCACTTCCTTGGTATTGGTAACTTCCTATTTCTAAATTCTAGGATTTTGTGTGTTGGTCTATTGTTTATTTTGGAACTGATGGTCTCTCTGGATAAGGGCGTAGCCTTGTGGGGGCGGGCGGCCGACCTCCCAAGCTTTTCACTCAATAGTGGAGAGTATGTAGTTTTCGTATAGAAATTTTTGGGTATATACGTTTTTGACCCCCCCCCCGGTTTTTTAGAAATTTTTGGTATATACGTATTCGACCCCCCGGTCGGAAATCTCAAGCTTCACCACTGTCTCTGGAAACAACCACTCTATCCCTACAGATGGAGGCAAGGGTTGCTTACATCCCAACCTCTCCAAACTTTACAGGTAGCTTTGATATTTGTTGGATTTACTGGGGTATGGTTGTTATTGTTCTCATAATATATAAATTCTCATAATAATATATAATTAAATAAATAAGACAACCCCTATAAGTAATAATCAGCTGGACTGAATTCCTTTGTTCTCCAATCTCTATTTCTCTCTCTTCTTTTAGTTGGTGCTATGTTAATGAGATAGGACACAAGCTGGTGACTTATTCCATTCCTTTTGGCATTTTAACAAGCTACGAAGGTAACAAGACTCATACTTCAACTAATCACTTGTATCATTTTTTATGTACACTGTGCACCATTATCTATCTACATTCATTCAGTTTTAGTTCTCTTAAAACTTTCACTTACTATTTATGTAATATAAGCTATAGTTAACTTTCTTGACAACTCTACGTATCATATATGTTTATGATTATATATACACACACATATATATAGAGACAGAGCGGCGCAACTATAGTTAGATATGATCGAAGAGTATGAATATACGTTTGTGGGTGTATTATATTATATAATTAATGATTATATTGCAAACCAGTAGCGAAGTCAAAAATGAGTGAGGCTAAATATTTCATGTTTAGTGGCCAAACCTATGGATTTTTTTCTTGTAAGTTCACCTTGTTCGGTGGTCAGATTTCTCACAACCAAACACTAAAGTTTTCACGTCGAGTCAAGTCAGGCCGGTCGGGAACATTTTTCCAAATCGAGAACCTTGATTGCAACTCATATCATTTAGTGGAACACGAAGTGCCCTATACCGAGGCACTTACTCCTTCACCAACTTCCTCATATAGCATGTAGTCTTTATATTTTATCGAAATGAAAAAAGTAATCCATCCTAAAAAACAAAAAACTAAAAAAAAAAACAAGGTTATCCAGACACGAATCATGACCTTTCACTAAGGGGACGAGAGATTTAATTTACCATTACAACACTATTGAGCTTGTTAATATGGATTAACTCTAATAAGTCCGCTATTCATCGCATCTACTAATTTTTTTAAAAACAGATTAACTCTATAATTCTTATGGGTCCGCTATTCATCGCATCTACTAAAATTTTTAAAATCAACAAGTTTCCGTTAACTCGACCCATACAAGTGGGTCTACCCCTAATCCAGTGGCCCCTTTATGCTTAACGCACACCCTATCTATAAGAAAAAAGTATAATGATAACATGACTAACTTAGTAGAGTGATGAGAGTGCATCCAGTAAAATTCAAAGGAGATAGGATGCGTTTAGCAACACCTAAAACCTTTTTTATATAAAAATCATTCTAACAAACACTTAATAATTAATGAAATGAAACTAGAAGGGAGTAAATTATATTTTTAAACAGATGATTGAAAATATTTACTTAGATATGAAGTTACACCGAGATAGTTGGTAAACGGGCAACAAGCTGCGCCGCTACCCCTTTTTGAATAGCAAAACTAAGCCTTTTAAAAACTACGTCCATAGATCTCGGGGTCATAACATTACTATGCATGACCCTTTGAACTCAAATAAGTAGGTCCACAGCCTCTGACGCCAGAAAACCAAAAGTATCAAAAGTAAATGGGATAAACACATGTTGGTTATCAAGGAACGCTTTCTCAAGTTTGGTCACTTTACCCGAAGCAGCCTTTAAAGCAGTCTGACCCACCGTGAAAGCACTATCCCTAAACACACAAGCGGAGAAACCCCTGTTAGATCCAAAGGACAAATTGAAAATTTCTATTAAAAAAATCAAAAGATTCGTGGAAAACAAATATAAGATAAAAAGGAAAAGTTGTAAGTTGTTACACTTAAGCAACAATAAAGAATTATTTATTAATTATTAAAATCTGACTTGACTTGCACGTCAGCCAATGTCGATTGTCATTCAACTTGTAGTTAAGTCATCATCAGTGACTCATGATAGATCACGTTATTCTAGCTTCCTGGAAATTTCTCTCGTATGTCGTATACAACACTTCATTTATTTAATAATCTTATCATGTCTATGTCTACCTCTACCGCTACGTTTAAGTGATGGTTACTATCATCTTTTTATCATCTTATATACTTTCCAATTTACTAATAGAAGCGTGTACGATACACAAGAGTAAGTAAAAACATTTAACATTTGTACGTAGTGCATGTCAGATAATTTATCACATGTGGTGAAAGAAAGAAAAGGAGACGAACAAAAACCGTCGAAAACTTGTGGTTCTCTCCTTAATATTGATTTTGTATTGAGCACTCGCTTATGTCGTTCCTGAGTTTCATGGTCGGTATTCTTTTTTTTGTTTTCTTAGATCCTACCGAACTTGGATGGAAGAAGTATCGATTTAATATATGCATGTCTACGAATATAGGAGTATACAATCAACCATTTAACTAGGGGTGTTCAGAATTCGATTCAGATTGAAAAAAAAATCAAAATTCAACTTGATTCGAATGCGATTAATAAGGTTCGAATTTGAGTTGATTCGTATTCGAGTCCAGTAATCGAATACGAATTTATGATTTTCAATTCGATTCGATTCAAAATTCGAATGCAATTTATATATAATTTTTAATATATGTATACATACAAACATATATATACACACACATATAACTTCTAAACTTGGCCAAAGTATGAACTACAACTATAAGTTTATTATTCATAACATTACCACGCCTACTGACAAATAGTCCATACTACTTATTTCTAAATTTTTACATAACTTAAATCGCTACCATTAACTAACATATCTTCTAAAATTTGATGTTTTGAGATATTGATAGTTAATTAATTTTACAGATTATTATATTTTATGTTGAATACAATTAGTTAGTAGTAGTTTAAATAAAAGAAAGTAAAATAATTTATTGTTTAGGGTGAATTTGAATTGAATCGAATTTATTCGAATTCGAGTTTCAAATACTAATCGAAGCGAATACAAATTCAGGTAAATAAAAAATAAAAATACAAAAAAAAATTGATTCGAATAATTCGAAAATTCGTTATTCGAATCAAATTATTTAACTAATCAATGTGTGAAAAATTATTTAAAAATATATATGATATATAATAAAACCTCATGAATCAGATAGATTAGATATCATTGATGTTAGACAATGTAATATGAAGGCACAAAACATGCTTGATTACATGGAATTATTAGCCATGGCTGCTTTGTGCGACGTGATTCCGCTCCAATAGCATGCCAACATGATTTAATCAGCTTTGTTATTATATACAACTACATGGATAATTAAGAAAGTTACGTTAATATTATATCGTTTGTTACGAAATAGAAACTTAAAATAAACCATTCTGTCTTAAACACCATCAACGTGTTTTGGACATGTACAAATATATTATAAGGTCAACTTACAACAAAACGTTCCATATATAAAAATGTTGACACAACTATGAAAATGGCATTACATAGTTGTTTAGTACGACGCCGACGCATTCACACGAATAAGTTTCACATTATATACACACGCGTGTCCAAAGAATTTTCTTAAACTCTTAGGAATTTCTCTAAAATGGTGTATCTATGTAAATTTCATATCGGCATGCTCGATTCATAAGGAATGCCTCATCTTAGATACTATCAACAATTTTTGAGTGATTTGGTTGTCGACAAGAAGAGAACTCCACAACTAAGTGTGCTCATGTGTGGGTAAATATAAGAATGTGTAATCTCTTAGACTAAAGGGTATGGAGAGGATGGGCTCGGAGGGGATGAGCCGCCACGTAGGCGCCACGTAGGAATGGCTTGGAGGGGATGAACCTAAGGGCGTGGAGAGGGGTGGAGGATGAGGCCCGGCTTTAGAGAGAGATAGAGAGAGAGGAGAGACCAAGATGAGAGAGAGAGAAGAAAGGAGCCCGGCGCAGCCGGCTGTGGGGAGACGTTTTGGCCGGAGAGGGGTGGTGTGGGGGACCGGCGCCGGTCCTAGCCGGCCCCCATACCCATTAGTCTTAGGGTGAGAGGGGCACTCCTCTCTTAGGGGAGTGACCTCTCTTAACTCCCCCCAATCAGCACGCGCCACCTCAACTCCCCTCTTAACTCCCCCCACACCCCCAATTTGATGGCGGCACTCATTTCTTGGGGGGGCTTGGTTTTATTTTTTTTTATATAAATATTTTTATAAAAGTAAAACATAATTTAAATAAATTAAAACTAAATAAAAATAAAAAATAGAACATTTCATTTAATTAAAAATAAGTTTGAGGGGTATTTTTAAAAGTAATAAAAAAATTTAAGTGTTTTTTTAAATTAAAAATCACAAGGAAAAAAAAACTCAAAAATCATTTTCTGCGCCTTCTTTCTTCCTCATCCCCTTCTTCTTCTTCTTCTTTCCTCCTCCCCTTCTTCTTCTTCTTTTTCTGCACTTTGTTCTTCAAGAATCACAAGGAAAAACTCAAAAATCACAAGGAAAAACCAAAAAAAAAAAAACTCAAAAAAATTTGCATCTCTCATCGGTGAATACACACCGCTTCCACTCACCGCTTAGCCTCCCCGAGTTGATGGCGGCGGTGTTCCCGCTCGGGGACTTGACACCCCGCATCCCTCCCCTCAAAGCGCCCCGGACACCCTTAGGATGTCTTCACTCGGGTAATATATCCACAGCCAAGTGTCCTCATATTACATAAACAATCAATTAAAAACCAAACAATTATTTAACGAGACTCACGTCTCTAATGGGATGAACACACTACGTAACAATAAATTTTCCCCATACATGTAATTAAACATATACAAGTGTATCACATGACCCATGTCAAAATATGAGGAGTATCTTACACAAAATCAT
The DNA here is from genome assembly GCA_030545235.1 of Helianthus tuberosus. Lineage (NCBI taxonomy): Eukaryota > Viridiplantae > Streptophyta > Magnoliopsida > Asterales > Asteraceae > Helianthus > Helianthus tuberosus. The sequence continues at coordinate 23,861,159 of CM060405.1, forward strand.
AATGGGTTGTTTGTGGTCCATTTCTTTGCAAATTCAACCAATACTTAATATCTCACCAGGAGAAGGAATCTTTCTTTATAACAATAGTGGAAACCTTATCTATCAGAAAGTATTTTGCCCGGTGAAACTAAACTGTGAGTTATTGGTTGTGAAATTCATTGGAGTAAAGCGGACAATTTCTTAACACATTTTATTTAAGCTATTACAAATGGTATGAAAGTCAAGAGGCAAGGTTGATATGCCAGTGAGGACGCTAGCTCTCTAAGGGGTGGAGATGTAAATCTCACATTGGTTGAGCAGGAGAACGGGACATTCATTATAAGAAGGATGGATGACTTCTCTATGAGGACGTGTTTTGCCTGAACGAGCAATTCGTTGATGAAAACAAAACTGTGAGTTCCTGGATGAGCAACCTCTATCAAGACAATATCTTGACACGATTTAGGTAGATTGTTACATATTATATATCTAAATTAAATTAGCATAGCTTGACTCATCTTTAGATGGTATTTAAACGAAGAAAGTTTCTTTGATCACTTGAAAGCCCTAATTCACTAACTCATGCAAGTATTCTTTTCTCACTTGTCTCTTACTTTTTCTATATAAATCATTTTTTGTTGGTTCTTTGTTAATTAACCAAATATTCATTATATAGGGTGAGAGTTGGCTACAAAGTTCATTTTTCTTACAAAGTGTAAAACGTCATAAAACACCATAATATTAACCATAAAACACACTCAAAACCCACAAATAACAAAGTGAAGATTATTAAAACGTCATATTTGTGTTATGTTTTGGATGATAAGACTTTGATTATCGAATGACTAACATTAGTGTATTTTATGTTGATTATCATGTTGTGTTTTATACTCATAGTTCTACGATGGTGTGTTTGAAGTTTTTTGTGGACTGTTAGAGTTTGGATATTGTGTTTTAGTGATCTTCACTCTGTTATTTGTGGGTTTTGAGTGTGTTTTATGACTTTGTACACTTTGTAGGAAAAATAGACTTTGTAGCGACACAATTTAAGAATTGATAAGTGTAATATTAGAAAGTGACACAAAAGTTTTATTAATAAATACTGAACAAACTTGAATAAAATGAACAATGATGTAGGGGTGAACCAATTATGGCAAGATGTAAGGCCCCAAGCTCGGGTGACCTCACAACTAGTAAATTATAGGATATAGAGTTCTTAAATTGATAATTTTATAAACTAAAGCAACGGAAACATTCAAAAATCCCGATCCAAATTGTAAAACACATGATATAATTCTAACAATTCAGAGAAAACCTAATAGCTAGGGATGCCAGTCCAAAAGATGTCAGGTAGCCTCATGACCATGTAAGAGAGCTAACCATCCTACCACTTTCTATACTTGGTTCAACTTGACATGCATGTTAAGGTCTCATCTTTGCTAAGTGAGTTCTAGTAATTAGGTAAAAATCATAGAACATTATCCTTTTTGGCTGATGTCGAAGGGACAGTAAAAAATATGAGTAAAACTCAAACCCTAATATCTTATTGGATACAGAAAGTCAGGTGTCAAATCACGAGAACTACAATGGAAAATGTTGGTTAATAGCTTCTTTAGTAATTATAAAATTGTACGAAAAGTAAAATCGATAAGTTGAGATTTTGTTTAAGAACTAAATTAACAATTACTTGAAAAAGTTGTAAAAAGTTGGAAGGAGAAGTGATCCCTCCGGGGGTTTTTTTTTTTGAAAGGTAAATCCCTCCGGGGTTTAGATTCAAAAACTTAGTTTCAATTGAGAAATCACATAAACATGATTACAAACATTGTTTAGTTGATTGTGATAACAAGGGCAATTTACTCTGATTGCGGAACAATAAAAGGTTTATCACTTTATTATCAATTACATAAACCAAACCCTTTTCTAATATATATATATATATATATATATATATATATATATATATATATATATATATATATATATATATATATCCCAATTACTAGAACTCTTAGGGAATAGGTTTCAAATAAAGTTAAACCATTTACAATCAATCAAATCAAATAAATAAGAAACAAGCATCAAATGTTTAGATTATGTGTCCCAAATACAAAGAAAACCAAGTTAAATCATCCACTTAAAAGAATCCTCCACTCGGAGGAAACCACAAAAAGTTAGCCGCTCATGATCTCGATTGAATCTTCAAAATTGATGTTGGATTGCATGTTTGATAATGGAAGATCAATTGGATGGTATAGAATGGTGATAAAGCTTTGATCTCTAATTCAAAAATCACCTCTAACGTTTCCTAAACGAATGGAAAGGATCCCAAAATCCTATTTTTTGCGTTTTGTACCCTTTGATACGTATCCGGGTAGTAAGCTACGCCAGGGGCTGTAGTTTATGGTCCTCGAAAAAATTCCCAACGCTGACTCGCCACTGCCTTACAATAGTGGCTTATAGTTCTCATATCCATTGTAGGTCACGTCCTACGATTAAGTCGTAGGTTACGGCTCCAACTGAAACAGCCTTACGACTCTTACCAAGGGCTACGACCCTTGGAGATTGCCTTATGGCCCTTCCTTACAGCCAGGTTCTTCTTAGTTCTCTTGCTTATGATACTCGTTTGACATTTCCATCCTCTTATTTCTTGGTGCAAGCTTCCCAATTGTCTGTTTAACCTACAAAAACACATTAACTCATAGTCAAACTCTTCCAAGTAAGTAATCACATAAAAAACCCATAACATTCAACACTTAGACTCATTAACTATCACTCGAAAAACTCATCCATCAATTCTCGTTATACCTTTTAAACATCATAATCCAATCCCCATACCATAACCCATAACCATTTTCATGTTACCATTCCTTCCTGCAATCGACATAGGTTTTTACCAACCGGTGCAAAACTTTACGGTCTCTGTGTGCAACACATGTAGCATTTTACAGTCCATGCATGCAAAGCTTGCACGAATTTCATTTTCTTTACCATTTCCCCGTATCTTGTACATTATTTAACCCTTCTTTACACTGCCAATGACACAACCGTTGTCATTTGTATCATACAACTGTTCAGTCAAGCCTTTCGTGTCAAGGATCTTCGCACTCTTGCCTATTTTCGAGGTAATAATATTTTTTATCACAAAATAAATACACCTCGAACATTCTACAACGTAATGCCTTCACAGACTGCCAACTGATACTATCTACAATGAGCTCATCCCAATAGTTATCTCATGGCGACAGTCCACTTCAATTTGATCCAATTAAATACCCTAAGCTTGTTGGAGCACTTCAATATGTCATTCTATCCTATCCTGACATCACTTTTGCAGTTAACAAAGCGTACCAATACATTCATGCTCCTACCGAGAGCCACTGGTCGGCTGCAAAATGCATTCTTTGATATCTCAAGTGCACCCTTGATCATGGCTTGCGCTTTCCCATGACTCTAGTTCTCATCTGCAAGCCTTTACAGATGTTCCCTGGTAGGGTTCCATACTTCGGGCCTTCTCGGATGCTGACTTGGCTGGTTGTCCAGACGATTGTCGATCCATGGGATAATACCCCATATACATGGGCACTATTATGATCTCATGGATCGCACGGAGACAGAAAACAGTTTCTTGTTCATCCACAAAGTCTGAATACAAAGCTCTAGCTGACATTGTAGCTCAACTGACTTGGATAGAAGCTTTATTGAAAGTACTTGGAACATACATAACTTCTGCTCCAAACTTCTGGTATAATAATCTTGGCACTACATATCCATCCAAGAATAATCTGTCTTCCATGCTATAACAAAGCATGTTGAAGTTGACTTTCATTTTATACGATAAAGATTGCATAGGGAAGAATAAAGGCCCAGTTCATATCTACATAATATCATATTGCGGACATCTTTACAAAGCCACTACCTCTTCATAGATTCACATTTTTACGATCCAAGCTACATATTGTTCCCAGCCTTAGCTTGTAGGGAATTATTAGACAAGAGAGTAATTATAGATAGTTAGAGGTTCATTACGTAAGACCAAGCGTAATGGGGCGTTTTTTGCCCTCAATCTCGCCCAATACCGCCCCAAAACGCCGGCCTTGCCGCCCCCATGGGCGTGTTTTGTTGATTTTGGTTCCTGGCGTTTTTAAAGCACGCCCAAGCCCTATTTGATGGGCCAATCACATCTAACTATTTTCTTGTTTAGCCAATCAATTTTTTCAGGGTTTTTTATTTTTTTTAATTCTTTACACCCCTTTTAATAAAATACCCATATTCCCACTACACCCATTTTAGAAAAACGTCCCATTGCAGACTGGACTGCCACATGGCGCAAAACGCCCAAGAGTGCCCCAACGACTACGCATGGTCTAACTATTAAAGGTTGTATTAAGTAAATATGGGTTCTATAAATACAAATTCCTTGTAAGCTCATTACTTACAACATTTTATATAACAACAAAATAAATCGTGAACAATGTTAAATATTTATTTATTCTACCATGGCTTTAAAACTAAATATCTATTTATTCTATTGCGACTTTAATAGTATAATATAAATTATAAGGCTACAATATTATTATTTTTTCTTTATATTGTTAATTTATTTTTCTTACCCTAAATTTTATTAGATTTATCATACTTTCTTTGAACTCTAATATTTTTTAATAAACAATTTACGTATACCTCTGAACTTTAACAAATTTATCATTCGAGAATATAATAATAATCTTTTTTTTTATAAACAATTCATGTTTTTACCCACAGACGAGCCCTTAAAGTTTAATAAAGTTGTTTATAGGTGTGCGTTAGGTAGCTTGCACAAGTCCTTCCCTGATCTTGGTAGGTTCGCTAATAAGGATAGCACCCCTCCAAAGGCCCAAAATATTTTGTCGAATGCCCTATATATTAATGCAACCTATAATTTGGAAGAGAAATTTTAGAGCATCTTCAAGGCCCCCATGCTCAAGATATTCTGACTGTTGTTCTCAATGAAGGTCTAGGCCAACACATGTCAGTGGTTGAATATCGGACCATCTTTAAATTCTATTTAATGATCCTCTCGTTTCCAACTGATGGGCCTTACCTAGTTTACCACAAGGTTTGTTTGGATAATTTTAGGGAGCATACGGTCCCATTGCAAGGAGCTACCGAGTTTCAAAAACACACATGACTTGGCCAGAGATGTCCTATGTGGTGTGCTTAAGCGGGCATAAATTTTCGCCAAAAAAGAGGCTTGTGTAAATTTCCTAACATGCCTGCTTGAAGGGAAGTCTACTCTTTAGCCAGCGAATGTTCTTGTGCTCGGTTGGGCAAGTGGGAAACACCCTTGTGTGGACCACATTGGGGTGTCCCCCCCTTATTCGGCTAAAGGAAAATCGTTTCGTGACTGACCATACCGTGTCAAAGGCAGAATTAGAGAAACTTACTAAGCATGAAAAAGCTTGTTTTAAGAATTAACATGTCTTTATTCCCTTAGCCTTTGATAATTTTGGTTACCTTTCTCCTAAAGTTGTTGGTTTCCTAGACATAGTGCAGAAGGTCGTGCACAACAATTTCTTGACGCCGGAAAACCAGAGTTTGTTTTCGTTAGAATTGGGTATTGTGGCGTAACTTTTTACCCGTTTATGTAATTTTCTAAAGGGTTTTAATATAATGGAATTTACTAATTTTAGAATAAGATACGACACTAAAGTATTTCAAAGACGACAACATTGACAAATTAACACCGACTTTTGACATATTTTTCTACCTTTGCTTGTAATCAAAGCTTCCTTCGTAAAAAGGGGGATTTATTAGAATTTTTTTTTTTCCCATTTGAACGCGTACGAACAAAATCCAGTATTCCTTTATGTCCCTGACTCACTCCATTCTGAAGAAAAACAGGAATGCCATTTTGTATATGATTCGTAAGTTATTATATTTAAGTACCTGCTAAGGGTGTAGGGAGTGGTTAGACACTTTGAATAGGTAAACTCTCAAATCACCCAATCAAACAGTGATACGTCATTTTACCTATTTTGTTTACCTATTGCTCAAAAACGTTGGCCGTGGTTTGACACTTTGGAATAGGTAAACTATTTAAAAAAAAGGAAAAATGTGTGATTGATTGAGAAGACATGAACCCCACTACACACCCCTCTCTCTCTCTCCCCTTCCCTCCCTCTCCCCGATTCGGTGAAGGTTCTCCGAAATCCTTTAGCTTGATCGGTAAACTTATGTTGGCAGTGGTTTACCACTTCGGTAAACCAAGTTTATCGCATGAAACCGATGCCACACCGTATACCCTAAGGGTGTTAAACACCACACGAATCAAAAATCGTGTTAGACATATGAAATCAAACGTGACATAAGTATTTACGGGTTAATATGAACACAACCCATTTAACCGAATTTTCTCTCTCTCTTGTATCATTACTTTAAAATTATAAATTTAGAACAACCATAGATATAAACTAGTGAAGTTCTCTCGCACATTGTGTCGAAAATTTGATCGATATTGGTTCAGGTCATTACGGTACCGGCACGGTATATAGCAACCGAAAGAGAAAATCCAAAAAATAAAGTTATGATATGCCCAATATAATATCAACACTTGTTTTACATCGATCGAAACCATAAAAATGGATATCAGTAAATTATATTGATACCGATTTGGTTTGTCACGATAAAGAACAAAAATATATATTTTGACCCGTTTGTTTTAAGTAAAACTTTTATCAAAATGTAGATAATAAAAAAAAGTAAAAGACGTCAAATTATATAAATGTGAGGTTGCTTTGTAAAATGTACATTTGTAATTAGATTACTTAAACATTAAGACTCACAACTCGATTTTGAAAAAAATTATGTCGAAACATAGATAAACATAGGTACGTCACCACGACAAACTCTTAATTATATAAAACACTAGATGTTAAAAGTTAAAAAAAATTTGCTCGAAATTAATTATAATAATAAAATAACAAAATAATATTAAAGACATGTATAATTTTCATCTTTTACATTTTATTCAAAACCTGGTAATTTTCATCTTTTACTTATAAACCTAATAGTTCTCCTCTTTTACACTTACCCCCAACACTTTTTTAACTTTCAACTTTGTTTCCATATACCTTTTATCTTTTACAAATCTTTAGCTTTACGTTTCGGTCTAAATTTTTCGAATTAACACGCTAACGTGCATATCTGGTTCAACTTTTTACCTTTATCTTTTCCCATTTAACGGTCGCGTTGTTTTTTATGTTTCGGTCTAATTTTTTGCGCATTAACACGACGCAACGCGCGTGCATGGTTCAGCATTTTTATATCTACATTTAATTCGATTTTATTTGTTTTTCGTTTTTTTATTTCTTTTGTTTTACGAGCGTTTCCGGTGTTGGGGGTCGTTGACGACGGTGTGACATTGATGCTATCACTACCGCAAAGCATAGGGCTTAGTAATAGTTTAAACTAAAGTATAAAATCAAATAGGTTAAACGGGTCATTCATCAAATCCACCATATATTCATCCGAACACGATTTGTTTAGCTTACTATTTCACGGGTCCAACACAAAAACGACCCAAACTCACAAGTCTTGTTATAGTTTCAAGTCGTATCAAGAATTCATTACCCTAATCATAAGTTGACTACATAACTATTTTTTCATAAGACCATGCGTAGTGGGCATTATTGAGCAATCAAACAAGCCCAATCAAGCCCCCTCCCCACCTCCCTGGGCATTATTGAGCAATTTCCCCTAGGCGTTTTTTAAATAACGCCTTCTCCAAATTTCAACCACCAATCACATTTAATCTTCCTTTTTCTTGGCCAACAGTTTTTTTTGTTGGTTTTTTTTTTATTTTTATTTAATTCTCTACACTCTTTTAACATAATGCCCACATTCCCACTACACTCATTTTAGAAAAACGCCCAATAATGCCCCTTGCTGACTGTACTGCCACATGGCAGAAAACGCCTAAAAGTAGGGGCATTATTCACCCTTACCACTACGCATGGTCTAAGAGTCGCTCATTTGAATTGAAGATAAGCATGATTATCTATTATGTTTGAAAAACAGTAGTTTAAGAATTATACACGGTTTCCTCGTTCTTTTAAATTTACATTTGTTATTAGTATCGTTTAATATTTTGCCTTTCGATATAGTAATACCATAAATTATATACGCTTTCCTCAGTCTTTTAATTATATCAGGCAACACACGTTGTTAACATATGGCAACACAAACAAAATGGTCAACATTATCACATGTTTTATAAATATTCAACTCAAGGGATACACATTTCCATTTTGAGCAAATGATTATGTTCTAACAATAAGGACTACTCAACCAAGTCATTCATAATTGTAGATGCAAAATGTCTATAGTTGCCTAGTCTTTGAGATGTAGGTAGTAATGGGTCGTATTCAGGGGCTTATGATAGAAGGGGCCGGGGGGACCCCGAACTTTTCGCTCGGTAGTGTCCGGTATGTAGAGAATTTTTTAGGTATATACTTTTTCGACCTCTCGGTCAAAAATCTCAAGCTTCGCCACTGGTCGTATTGTATCTAGAACATAGTTGTTTGGTTTACTTGTAAAATATGTAACACACATGTTTTGGTTGTAGCGAATGGAACCCCATTCACTAACGAGGTTGGGGTGATTAAATACATTAGAGTTCTAGCGAATGTAACCAGTATTATATATATTGGTAATTGGTTATTCAGTTTATTTTAGTTAGCTGTTCTTTTCAGTATAAAATCATAGAGCCAAATGAGTGTATGTTTTGTAAGATGTTTTTGGAAGTGTAATATAATCGAAAACGTTTATTTACTTGTGTGTGATTGTCGAGTACGTACGTTTAGATTCCGCATAAACGTATTGTAGATCTAATCCAAAAACAGGCCTTCAATAATCACAAACACAAACCAAGGTTATCAAAGATAAACATCAATAGATGTGATTTAGATTAAATGTAAACTTCAAATGAATTGTTATCTATATAGTTTTGATAAAAATGGAATTGATTAGAACGCGTGATACCATAAAAATACTTTCTTTCAAATTTTTAATTAGATAAAAGAAATTTAGACACTACATGTCCTTATTAATTAGATAGTACAAGCAGTGGCGAATTCAATAATTTTTCTTATCAGGTTACTTTTGGTAAATTTTCATTAATTCTCACTATTTTTTTAAATCATACAAAATTTCTACTAATTTTTTTTTATTTTTTTTTTCCAAAGTAAGGGGTTTCCAAGAACCCTTAAAACACCCCTAGATCCTCCATAGAGTATAAATATAAATATTAATTTAGATATTAACGGCAATATTTTTGGTATGAAAATATAGAAAGCTCGTAGTGGGAACATTCAATGAGACAATGACACATGTAAACCTCATGGGTTGGTGGGCGGCACCGAAATTATTTTCTTTGCCGGCAAACGTAATATATAACTACTATTTCATCCCTGCGTTGCGGGGCGTAGGTCGTAAAACCGTGCTAGGTAGTAAGCGAACAACAATTAAAACTGAAAAAATCGTAAAACAAAAATGTGAATTTATACTGTCATGTGACGTCAAACATAGGCAAAGACAAAAACGAATTTATGTTGTAAGCTGGCGTAAAACACGGACAAACTGGAATTTATATGGAAAAACTTAACTTAAAGAAAAAAAAAAGTTAAACTTGCAAGACAAAAATGAAATATAAAAATATGAGGGATTAAAAATATAAACTTTAATAAAAGAAAAAATATATTGCAACACAACCAAAAAACAACCCTCCACAGTCCACCATTGATTCTCTGTGGTGAAAAAAAGTAAAAGAAATAAAAATCAAATGGATAATATTTTATTAATAAAAAAAAAACAACTCTCTACAGGTCCACCCTTTGATTCTCTATATGATATAAAAAGACAAAGAGGGTTAAAATTAAAGGATAGCATTTTAGTAATTAAGTCATCAATAAGGTTAGTTTTGATACTATAGGCAAGAGCTACTTAAAATGTTATATACTAGTAGATGACCCGCCTGCGTTGCGGAGCGATGGCCGAATAATTCTAAACCAATTAAAAAAAGACTACTATAATTTTGCTAGAAAAAAAAAAACAAAAACGATGATAAGACCGTAATTTTGGCCTCAGGGCAAAACTGTAATTTTTCAGGACTAATGAGCTAGTGTTAGGCAACTCATTGACACGAAAAAAAATTAAATCGAGTAAACCAATCAAAACAAAAAACCTTTATAGTTTTGGTAAAAAGACTAAAACGATGGGAAAAACGTAATTTTTAACTGAGGGCCAAATCATAAATTTAATTCGGGGATAAATTGTAAACTAAATGGGCCAACGGGGGAGTGCCAGGAAGTTGCCGGCACGACTGTAATTTTACACTGGGGACAAACTTGTAATGTCACAAGGAAAAGAAACAAAAATGATGGGGAAAATGTAAATTTAAGCTGAGGGTAAAATCGTAACTTGGCTGTGAGAAAAAAAAACTAATGACAAAACTATAAATTTATACGGGGCAAAATCATAATTTTGAACCGAGGGGAAAATTGGAAATTTTAGCTGGGAGCAAAAGCGTTAATTTATTTTTAAGTGGGCATAGAAACATAATTTTGAACTGGTGGGAAAATCGTATTTTTAAGGGAAAAAAACTAATGGCAAAACTGTAAATTGAAACGAGGCAAAATCGTCATTTTTAACCGGGGTAAAATTGAAATATTTAGCTGGGAGCAAAAGCGTAAATTTATTTTTAAGCGGGGGTGAAAACATAATTTTTTAACTGATGGCAAAATCGTAATTTTAAAGGGGATAAAATTGTAAATTTGTTGGACCAATAGGGGAGTGTCAGGAGCTGCCTGGCACTATTATCCCTGTCGTCCTTTTTAACCAATTGAATGGCTGCACTATTACCGGCTTACGTATGCAACTTATGTTTGTAGTAGTTGTAAATGTAAATGTAAATAAATAGTAATAATAATAATTAAAAAGCATTTGTATACAATTTTTAGTGTTAATTTGACCTCTTATTTTTCATTTGCATTTGAGATTTCTTTTATTAGCAAAATAGAAGTTGCCGACTAGAAAATCTTGTTGACATAATAATCAAAGAAGTTGCCGACTAGAAAATCTTGTTGACATAATAATCAATTGATGGAATTATTAATAAATATAAGAGAAGGAGATTCATGGCCAAATTAAGTATGAGGTTTGAACACATTTACCATAGGCCCAAAGCATAGCCGTTCAAAAAAAAAAAAAAAAACTATAGCATACACATGCATTCTTTATTGTTCCGGCTAAGCTCCCCCTTGTACTAAGTAATTATCTCTAGCCTATAATTTAACTAAAAGTAATTATTTTTAAATTTATCTTTTATTTTAAAAAGCCACCTATATTTCATTCCTTATACTTATCTATGTATTCTTTTTGTATTACTTTTTCTCTTTTATTTTTATTATTTGTGTGTGTTTATGTGTGGGAGAGAGAGATGATATAGAGGAGGATAGTATTTGAAGGGTGAGTGTGGCTTTTCTATAAAATTTAGGGGTGTAGATAGAGATAGAGAGTGGATAGTAGTGATGTTTTTTTGTTGGATTTTTAAAATTTTGATAAATGGTGTGAAGAACATGGAAAAAATTTAAAAGCTCTGAGTAGAATACGAAGAGGGTGAGACGAGAGCAAAATTTCATCTATTTGTTGTAGGGAATAAAAAAGTTGTTTATCTGTCGTAGAGAATAAAAAGGTTGTTTGTAGTAAAAATTATGCATATATTCTAGTAGAAACTACATGTTTTATATTGATTAATTTGTAGTATTTTAAAATTGATTCTGTATTAAATGATGACTAATCATATATTCTAATAGAAACTATGTTTTTTTCACACTGCCAATTCTAAACCAAATTACACACCTTATCTCCTCGAGTGACATGCTCAGCTTCACCAAATCTAGCAATTTTCTTCATGGGTGATATGTTTACTTAGAAAGAGGGGCATACATGTGTCAGCCACGTTAGGACATGTCAGAAAAGTGACATGATGCAAAAAAGGAGGAGTGGAATGGGGCGTGGAAAATGACATTTTTATAAAAAAAATAAAGAAACCAACCTAATATCCACCCACCAATAATAAGGCACCACCACCTGTTTGCCCCACCCGGTGAAATCCTCATGCAAATTAGAATAAGTACACTAAGACTATGGGGTATGGGCGGGGTTGGGGCGTGGGTTGGAGAGAAACGCCTAAGTCACCACCCCGGGTGGGCTTGGGTTTGGGCGTGGCCCCTTGGGCGAGAGTTTAAGGCCGGGCGTGGGGCATGCTAGCGATCCTATGTGACCGGCTATTATTGGTTTGTTGGCTAGGGCATAGCGGACCATTTTAAATTTTAAAATATAGCCGTTGGCCAAGCCAAACGGTTCACCCACCCCAACTGTCCACATCGCTATATAACCCCCAACCCCACCGGCTGCCCCCATCGCTACCCCAACCCAATTCACCTACCCGAACCGCTACCCACAAACACTTGATCGATGGCCTCTTGGACGCACGAGGAAGAGCTAGCCCTTGTCACGAGCGTCGTGGACGCGATGAAGGGCCGCCAACCGGGTGAGACTCGTTACTGGCCGGAAGCTTTCGCAAGCTACCGGCACAACGTGGGAAACGACCGGCACAATTTAAACGCGTGCCAACACAAGTGGCGCGAGCTACGACCGAAACTCGATCGTTTTAAAGCCTACTACGACAGTGTCCCGGGCGGTGAGATAAGTCACGAAGACCGGGTGGCGGTGGCCAACATCGAGTTCCGGGACAAGGAGCGGAAGCCGTTTGACAAGCTCGCCCTTTTCGAAGTCTACCTAACGCTTTAGGTTTTGTTTTTGTAGAATTTTGTAATGTTTAGGAAATTTTAATAAAATTTTAGGTTTTTTTTTAAATGTTGTGTGTATTTTTTAATTTTAGATTTTTTTTATTTTAGTACACATGGCCAAGCCACGCCGGGCTAGCCACGTCCCGCCATACCCCACAGACACGTCACTCACCAGCAGAGGAGCTCGAACTTCACGTGTCAACCCATGCCCCAAACCCCCGCCCCACCATACCCCATGCTCTAAGGTCGTGGGGCTTGGGTTGGGCTTGGGTTGGGGCATATGCTGACACGTGGAATGGGAGCCCCCCACCGCCTGGTTACGTGGCCGCGGGGTATGGCGGGGCGTGAGTTGGGCTTGGGTTGGGTGCATCGCGTGGCAGAATAATTATAAAAAAAAATACAAAAAATTTATAAAAAATCACACAACATTTATAAAAAAAACTTACAACTTTATTAAAATTTTAAAAATTACATAATACTAAAAATTACATAATTTCTAAAAATAACAAACCAAAAGCGTTAAATAAATTTCAAAAAGGTCGATCTTGTCAAACGCCTTTTTTTCCTTGCTTCGAAACTCTATGTTAGCCACCGCCACCCGATCCTCGTGGCTTAACTCGCCACCGGGAACGGCTTCGTAATAAGCCTTGAAACGCTCGAGCTTGGGCCGTAGCTCGCGCCATTTATGTTGGCACGCGTTGAGGTTGTGGCGGTCGTTACCGACCAGTGGGTTGGGTTACAATATATAGAGGCCTTTGGGAGACCCGGGTGGTGATTCTAGAAGATGGGAGACCGTTTGAATTTTAAAATTCGAAATTTAAAAAACCGCCTGACGTGGCGGGTGAGCCAATGAGATTCAGCCAGCTAGCATGGCCATACCGCCTCACGCCCGGCTTGAAACCCAAGCCCCAAGGGCCACGCCGCAACCCAAGCCCACCCAGGGTGATGGCTTGGACGTTTTTCCCCAACCCACGCCTCATACCCCACGGTCTAACATAATGAATAAAAAAATACGACATGTGTCCTGGGCTTTTGAAAAGGTAATAGTTACAATATTATTTTATGCCCCTAGATTCACTTTATTATATAAAGGGAAATCATAAGGAGATTTGCACTTGTTATCAGAGAAGCTTCGTTGAAGTTTTATGTTATTTCTTCCCAATCTCGCAACTTCTATCTTCTCTCTCTGATACAGGTTCATCTCTAATCCATAAACTGCGATATTTTTACTTGTTTTTTTTGTAATCATGACTGTGATATATGGTTGACGAATAAATGAAATACAATCTTTGTAGTTATAAGTATAATAGTTTTCAGAGATTGTGGTATCTGAATCCGATCAAGATTTTAAGACAGTAACTAGCTTTAACTTACAGCCTAGAGCGGTGGTGGCGGTTCGCAACGCAAGAATGTCATGAGTTTTGCAGGATTGTGAGTCACCTTCTGACTGACCCGATCAACATTGCACCTCTATATTTCGATAGATAGTGTCTAGTTCAAGCCATATTCGAGTCTCATGACCGAATTTCTCAAAGATCTTGTCCACATAATGAGTTTGACTTAACGCGTGTCCACTCTAGGTACATGTGATCTTCATTGCAAGAATCACATCCGCTAAACCTATATCTTTTATATTGAACTTTGCTTTTAACATATCTTTAGTGGATGTTACCATATTATCATCACTATCGATGTTAAGCATATAATCTATATAAAGACATAGGACAACCTTGTTGGAAATCAGGCCCTTGATCAAACACACAAACACGGGATGAATGAACTGGTTCGACTCTTTGTATTATTTATCAATAAAAGCACACCAATACAATAACCCTAACCCTCTATTTATACTAAACTACCTTGATGCCCAAGAAACATAACTAAACTAAAATTAGGAAACCTAAATAATAATAAAATAAAACTACCATAAATAATTAATCTTCCACCAAAAATAAACTAAACCACTTAGCACCCTCCAACTTTTGAGTTATGACAAGATTAGTCCCAACAATCACCCCCCTAATCTTGTCAATCACTTTCTTCACATTAGATCTGGTCCATCATCCTCATATCGGGTCAAGTTCACCTCTTCCTTTTTCTCCCACATTGGACACTCCGATATGTAATGCCCGAACTCATTGCATTTGTAACACCTGACGTGGCTCTTGTCCCATTGTACTCGACCATCTCCTCGATCTCTACCATCTCTGACTTCTACCAGACTCCCGACCTCAACCTTGGTCATGTCCAAAGCCTCCCAATAACTCGACCTATCCTAGACACCTCGACCTATCCTAGACACCCCGGTCTTCACCTTGACCACGTCCAAAGTCGTATTTGATCGTGATTTTACTATTCTATCAAACTCTTCCTTGATAAGCACCCCTTGTGTATCAACCCCCAACTAGACACCAGCCACCTGCTGCACCGTCTACGAGTCGCTAAACGAATATCTCAGCCACCCCGCTGTTTCGTTTATACCGCGCTACACCCGTTGGTTTTTCTGCCATAAGAATTCGACGCCTCCTTGCGATTCTTCTCCTAGGCAAGAAAGAGTATCCGACAAATAAAACACGATCAATTCTCGTTCTTCGATCAACAACTGGGTTAACAAGCCCGCTGATTTGGCCTGAATCACGACTTGTCTCTGCTACCCTTTTGACCCGCCAGAACATAAACCCTTGAAACCGCCGACCTGCGGTCCACGGATAAACCCGAATAAAGCCAAATAATCACCCCCTTAATCGGTGTTTGTTCGCACCACTCGCTCATGACACCCGAATCACCATTCGCCTCTTTTTTTCCTTGATCGGATTTTTTACACGAAAAACTTCCCTAATCGATCTGCACCCAAATACGTTGGTTTTTTTTAATTGCCGTAGAAAAATCACCCTTTGATTTCCCACACGACTAAGAAACTTTCGAAACCCAACCTCGATTAAACCCTTTTGCTACTCCCTTTGGTCGATCAACACAACCTCCAAATATCTTTGGTTAAAAACAATATCAATAACACAAAGTGTATCTTTGTTTTGCTCGAAAGAAGAATTAGCTGCCAAAAATTTAATCCTTAGTTAAATTTTACTTCCCATGCATATCCATACCCAACAGTAACATCACCCGAAAATCTAAGCCTCCAACTTTGACTAAATGATTTTTATAAGCCTTATGTCAATTGGATCGAGAGCCCACCTCCGTATAACCTCCAATTGTAGCACTGACTTTTATCGTTACCTTCACCATTTATTTTTTCTGTTCTTCTTCGTCTTCAACCCTTACCGGTTCCGCCACCGTTGCAGCCCCGCGAGGGGCGGCTCCCGCTTCTCAGAAAACGACTCTCAAAACCGCCAAGCTCTGATACCAATTGTTGGAAATCAGGCCCTTGATCAAACACACAAACACGGGATGAATGAACTGGTTCGACTCTTTGTATTATTTATCAATAAAAGCACACCAATACAATAACCCTAACCCTCTATTTATACTAAACTACCTTGATGCCCAAGAAACATAACTAAACTAAAATTAGGAAACCTAAATAATAATAAAATAAAACTACCATAAATAATTAATCTTCCACCAAAAATAAACTAAACCACTTAGCACCCTCCAACTTTTGAGTTATGACAAGATTAGTCCCAACAAACCTAACCTCTAGTTGTGTCTTTTAATTAGACACATTTGTCGCACTAATTTATTTTAAATCTACAGTCCATCATGACGTGATCAAACTTCACGTGTCGATGTTTTGGAGTTTGCTTTAATTCATACAATGATTTAATGAGTTTACATACTTTTCCCTCTTGTCAAAAAGCAGAGAAACCCGGTAGAGTACTCGGCTTTTAAGTGCGGCTAGGATCTTTTACACATTTAGATGAAGCGAGCCATCATCCCACTCGACTCGATTCAAGAAGGCGAGAACCAACTAATACCTTCGTCAGGTATCTCAATTGAAATCCCCATAAATGGTATTCTCCGTAGAAATAGTATTCTTGCTTATTTTTACTGCATGTGAGTCTCTTCTTCTAAATATCTGTTTAGAAATGCAGTCTTAACATCCATTTGGTGAATTTCTATTTTTTAGTGTTGCGATAGCAAGCACCGTTCTTATGGAGGTTATCCGCATCACATGCAAATAAGTATCAAAGTAATCAAAACCTTCCTTCGGTTACATTTTGATCACTACCATTGGCTTTCACATTCCCTTTGTTTGTCCACCGATATTCAAGTGGTTTACACCCGAAGGAAGATCTATTAGCTCCTAAGTATGATTCTGCTGACTAAAATTAGTGACATCATTGACGGCTTCTTTCCTTTGAGGTCATTTTGAAGAGGAAATTGATTCTCAGTAGGTGTTAAGCTCACTATCAATCATATATTAGGATCATACGATTTCTCTACTCTTGCCCTTTTGGTTGTTTAGTCTCAACCTCGCCAACCTTAAGTAGTCTCTTATCATGGACAATCCCATCCCCCAATGTTAATGAACATACATCGTTACGCCTTTTTTCCAAACCAAGGAAACAACATTCTCAAATAATGAACATTACTCAATTTCATTATTGTATTCTTAAGTATGTCTAGATTCTTGGACTTAACACAAGAACTGATATGCACTAGTATTATGATCATATCCAACAAACAGGTAATCTATAATTTTGGGTCATTCCTTTTGAACCTTAGGTGATGACACAATCACCTTAGCTAGACACCCCAATACCATGCATCTTGTTTAATGGTCGTACAAATTGCAAGAACTAAAACAAAACATAAGAACCACGTTCGATGTCACAGTTCAACTGTAGAACGACAATACCACCACTAGAAAATTTTCTTAACAACGGATCAACTCTTATTGTGCACAATCAAGATCAACAAAGCCAAGATCAAGAACATTAATATATCAACTAACAAAGGGCAATATCATAGATGCAAAAAGGTATATCATCACTTGAGAAAGTTTTATAAAGGTTAAACAAAGTGTGGGAAAGGATTTTTTTTTTTTTTTTTTGAAAGAGGAAGAAATTCAATTCAGCTCAAGACTAGGTGGTTTTATCATATAAGTAAGTTATAGATCTAATTGGAAACGAACAAAGTCAAATATTTTCTTAAAGGCAAAGTACTTAATAAAGTGGCTTTGGCAATTCTCCCATTTTTCAAGATTAATTTTACTTAATTGTTATTGATTAAGATTTGTATAAGGCTTAAGAATCTTATTCAAAAGATAATTAGCAAACATTATGGACCCCCACCCCCGAAATGTCTTGCCTCATCCCATAACTTATAAACATGACATTTATCATTTATTTCAGTGTACAGTTCTTGCTTTTTGCAATACCATTTCGTTGAGAAGAATATAGAGTGGTAGACTCATATATAATTCCATTTTCCGCGTACACATCCTAAATGGTGAAACATATCCACCTCCTCTATCACTCATTACAACTTTGATTTTCTTGTTGCGTTGATTCTCAACCTCATTCTTGTACAAGACAAACTTGTTTATTCCTTACTTTAAGCAAAGTATAAATAGCCATATCTCACACTATCATCTATAAACATGATGAAGTTTCTATTTCCACATCTTGTGAAATTAGATTTTAAATCACACACATTCAAATGAATTATATTAACTGGTTTTGTTAGTCTTTCATCAAATTATTTAAATGATGATCTTGTTAGTTTGGCTTCAACACAAGTTCCACATTTTGAGTTTGAATCGATTAAGATGTTTGAATGCTAATTAAATGGCGAATCAATATAACATTTAAACCGATGTATAGTAGATTAAAATTTAAATATTATTTATTTCTTTATTTTATTTATTAATATTAAAGGAAATATAGAAATTTTATCTGAAGTTACACAAAACTCTTTAAGGACATCCATTTCAAAAACAAAATATGTGATGTAAGACCCTGAACCCAGAAAACATAGTTTTTAAACCGATAAAACATTCAGTAGCAGCGAAAATCATCAAATACAAATTACATCATATTATCATATTAACATCAATAGTCATCTAGGGTCTATAGAATGCTAGTTTTCTTGAGTAGGGTAACCTTCTGATCCATGTTGTGCATTCCGATCAAGCATCAACCTTCTTCTTACCTGACATACATGCTAAAAGGTCAGCTACGTTAAGCAAGTCCTACTTTTTAATAAGACAAGGAAATGACAGTTTGAAAACTTCAATGTTCTTAACATTAATCATGCACATTAGTTATTAATCATCAATAAGCAAATAGAAACGTAAACTTCTTCATCAACTGCGAGGACTCGTCGGGCAGGCATACACCGGTATAAGACTCCTCTACCTAATACGCCGCTCACAAGTTCCCATCAAGACTTCGATTAGTTAACCTTTGAAAGCTTTAAATAAACATTAGTTAACTATGAAGTTGCTATCAATCAGTACTAAACACATATCATTAATCAAACAATAGTCACATACTGTCAATCAAGTACTTCAGGTTGTAAATCAGTTTATGGTAGCATGCATATCAGCCTAAAAGGTTAAAACTGTAAAATAGGCATTTAAAACTCACCTAATTGATGTTAACTTCTTAATGATTAGTTGCCTCAGTTTGAACGAGGGCCAAGGGCGTAGCTTAAGAGGGGCCGGGAGGGGCGCCCGACCCCCCGAACTTTTCGCTCAGTAGTGTTATATATGTAGTTTTCGTATAGAAATTTTTGGGTATATACGTTTTCAACCCCCCGGTTCTATAGAATTTTTTGGGTATATACGTTTTCGACCCCCCCGTTTTCATGGTCAAGCTTCGCCACTGACGAGGGCCACACGATCTGCATAAAAGTTATCAGGAAAAACTCACTACTCCCGCCAATGACTTGGTCTTGGCCACATAGTCACGATATCTTAGGTGGCCTTTAGGCAGTGTCGATAGCTAGTGTTGCTGGTGACAAGGTTGATCAACACACTATTGCCTAACTCGCGTTGGGACTTAATACCAACACTATCGTCGACCTCCTGAATAGAATAGTGTCACCAATGACCCTGCCAACCATGACACGTCACCACTCTTTGGAAAACCTCAGGATTGACACCACCATCTTCAACATTCGCACGTCATTATCGCCACTAGTTTCGCCGGCCTCAACACTAGTGTCGACAGTTCATCTCCTTCACCTAATCGGATCCGTTTTCAGTCAAAAATCGTACCTTTTTACGTTCAAAACGTTTGTTTCACTTCCATAAAGAAAATTCATGGCTCATTACCTTAATAACATGTAAAAATCCAACCTATTGTTTCCTAACTCGCATTAGGACTTGATACCAACAGTGTCGCCAACTTCCTTCCTTCCTGGTGACACTGAGAGTGTCGCCAATGACACTGAGAGTGTCGCCAATGACACTGTTAACCATGACATGTGTCACCAATCATTGGAAAACCACGGGATTGACGCCGCCATCTTCAACACTCTCTCATTATTATCACCGGTAGTGCGTCAATTCATCACCTTCATCCAACCAAATCCGTTTTCAGCCCAAATCATTATTTTTTATGTCAAAACGTTTGTTTCATTTCCATGAAGCAAAATCCATGGTTCATTACCTCAAAAACACGTAAAAATCTAACCTTTTAGTTAAAAAGCCTTATTTACCCTTAAAACCCCTAAAACCATAAAAATCTAGATCTGGAATGATTCTCACCTGAATCCTTAACCAAATCGTTGCTATGATGATCTATGAGTTATAAACAACATATTCCAATCTTCAATCCCTTAGCTGTTGATTCTAGTTCTTCACTTTCTCACCATAGAACCCTATTTTCTCTCTCTAACTTCTCTCTGGATCATGCAAAATGGAGATGACAAATGAGCTAATTAGGGTTCCCAAATCCTTTTAAACTTCTTAATATACATGAGCTTGGTCCTTGTTCCACTTATTTGGTTAATAGCCTTCTTAAATTGGTTTAAGCCTAAATTCTTTAATTAATCATCTTACACTAGATTTGGGGTGTTACATGTTATGACTCTATAAAGAGTAAAGACGATTTGAAGCCACTAAACTCATTAGACAGTTCCAGTCTATAAGACACCACTCCAACTCGAGCCATGACTCTAATGGGTCCTATATACCACACACTTAAGTTTCATCTTTTACGGAATTTGATGATTCCTTTCCATGGCGAAATATTTAACATAACTTTATCCCCAACCTCAAACTCGATAGGTTAACGTTTTTTTTTTTCGTGTAAGACTTTTGTCTATCATTAGCTACTTTCATGTATGCCTTGATCTTATCAAGCTTTTCGGTCATAACCGTAACGACTTCCAAGGTTCCGGATTCCTTTTGTCCAATCTCACCCCAACAAATGTGTATAACATTTGGTATGGCAACATACCAATGCTTGCGTGATAATTGTTGTTGTAGGAGAATTTGGCCAGCGGTAAATGTCTATCCCACTTCCTCCAAAGTTGATAATACATGTGCGAAGCATATCTTCAAGAGACTAGATGGCCCTTTCGGACTAACTATCCGTTTATGGAAAATATGTGGTGCTAATGTGCAGTCTCATCCCCATTTCTTCGTGAAACTTCTTCCAGGACTTAGTGGTAAACTGCGTGTCCTGATCCGAGACAATCGAAGCGAGCACCCCATGTCGTGTAACCTTTTTCTTTAATAAATAACTATGCTAACCTTTCTGACGTATAAGTCTCTTGGATTGGTAGGAAATGGGCGCTATTCGTCAATCGATCCACAGTGACCTAAATGGTGTCATGACCCATAGTTGTCTTGGGTATCTTGGTTATGAAATCCATGGTAGTGTGTTTCTAGTTCCATTCTGGTATGTTATGTGGTTGAACATACCCATACGACATATGGTGTTTGGCCTTAACTTGCAAGCATGTCAAACATTTATTTACATAGGTCATAACTTCCTATTGCATTCTCGGCCACCAGTAGTCCTTTCGTAGATCGTAGATCCAGGTACATCTTAGTGGCATCTGGGATACCGTCACTTGTGCGCTTTATCCAAATATTGTACTTTGTAATTCCCAATACATAGGGATCCATATATGACCAAACTTGGTTCTTACGCCATCGACATTTTTTTATCAACTTTGACTCACATCCTTTCATTCTTTCCTTTTTATGTTAATTGCCTTAAATGCTTCGGTTTAGGAATCACTAATATGCTTCAATAAATAGGGTTATAATCAACTGATGAGATTTCACTCGAATCGGTTCATGTCTTATCATGCGGCTTAAGGTATTAACTACAACATTAGCTTTTCTTGGGTTGGTACAGAATACCACAATCATAGTCTTTTATCAGTTAAAGCCATCGCCTCCACCTCATGTTTAAGTCTTTTTGCTCAAAGAAATACTTCAAACTTTTATGCCTCTAGATCTACAATGCGAAGACCACCGCCACAAGCTCTAAATTGTGAGTGGGATAGTAACCCTCGTGTGGTTTTACCTAGCGTGATGCATAAGCACGTTTCATTAGCACATATCCCAACCCTTCATAAGAAGCCTCAGAGTACTATACTAGGTCATCATACCCTTATGGCAATGTTAATATTGGGGCATTCGTTCATCTTTTCTTCAATTTCTCAGAGCAAGGTCCTAAGCTGAATCCCATTCACACTTAACTTCTATCCTTGTCGACTTCATCAATGGCGTTACTATCTTGGAGTAATCCTAAATGAATCGTCTGTCATATCCGGTCAAACTGAGGAAACTACGGACTTTCGAGGTGTAGTTGGAGGATTCCATTGCATTATTTCCTAGACCTTTTCAGGGTCGACCATTATGCCCTAGGGGTTCATTACATGACCCAAGAACTACACTTCTTGTAACCATAAGGCGCATGTAGAGAACTTTGCATATAACTTCTTTTCCTTAATGTCTCTACTGCCTCCTTAACCAACTGGGGTAGCCCAGTTGGCCACCGACACCCACCTCTTACCAAGAGGTACCGGGTTCGAGTCCTGGGGAATACACGGAAGTGCCCAGGGTGAGAGCTCGGCAAGGGGAATTCACCGCCAGGGCACTTGGTCGGGTAGCAACCTGGGGAGGGTTAACCCTCCCGCGGTCAGGGGTACCGTGCATTTACCCTTTTTTTTTACTGCCTCCTTTATGTGACACGCATGGTCACTTTCACTTCTTTAGTTAATAAAAATGTCATAGATTAATACGATCACCGAGCGGTCCAACACCGGCCAATACACCCGGTTCATCAAATCCATGAAGGTTGTAGGAGCATTGGTCAATACAAACGACATTACCTAAAACTCGTAATGTCCGTAACATGTTCAGAATGTCTTGCTCTCCAACTTTCAATTGGTGATAACTTGATCTGAGGTCCATCCTAGAGAATCAACTTGTTCCTTACAATTGATCGAATAGATAATTGATCCTGGGCTAGGAGTACATATTCTTCACTGTGAGCTTATTCAGTTCACGGTAGTCAATACACCTTCTCATGCTTCCATCTTGTTTCTTAGCAAACAAAATCGGCGTTCCCCATGGGGAGATACTAGGTCATATAAAACCTTTGCCGAGAAGATCTTTGTCACACCCCAACCGATAGCGAAAACATCGGGGTGCGAGCACTAAGCGTTCAGATTGCTCATGAGATTCCATAACACTAAATAGTTTCATTATAAATTAGATTGATTCAACATTGTCTAAAACCAACCAACCAGCACAAGGTATCAAAGTACATCAAGTCTCAAATATTGTTCAAAAACTTAATTAACTAGATGAGTTTCTAAGCATCATCCTAGCTTGATTCCAAGAATCCTAGCATCCTGTCAGCCTGCAACATATATTAAAATAAAGTCAGTACAAAACGTACTGGCGAGTATACAAGTTTAAATAATAGCATACTAGATTAAAACAACTCATATCCGTATGTAAGTGTAACAAAATAGTTTCAGCCATGCTAGTGTTCGCATTCCAACAAGTGATAGCCCAAGTATCCCGATGCTTTAGTGTTTTCCCAAGTCTCAAGGAAAACTAGAATCCTCCTAACAATACCCCCGAGAATAATGGGGAGGTGCATCTCCTATAGCGCTACTATTGTTAAGGCGGAACTACACACCTTGGATTAAACGTTCACATAGCACAAATAAAATACAAGAATCACAAGTTTCACATACACGTAGGATAGAGTTTAGTTTGCAAAAGTCTCAAGTATCGTAGTTTAATAGAATACATGTTACATCCCAAAGTTTAAAACAAAAAGGGATCGAGTATACTCACAGTGATTGCTTAACAGTTCAACTGTTATTGGATCAAAGGGAGCTCTTTAGAATTTAGCCTGATTAGATTGCAACGAATAAGTGTCGGACAAAACAACGAGATTGCACAAGTGTCGGATTTGTCACTGGATCGGATGGCTGTCCGATCGGATGGCCATCAGATCGGATTGCCAGTCGATTGAGTGACAAGTGTGTGAGGGAAACGGATGGCTGTCCGATCGGATGGCTATCCGATCGGGTTGCCACTCGGTTTAAAGTTGACAAAAGTGTGAAGGGAACAGATGGCCGTCCGATCGGATGGCTATCCGATAGGGTCACCACTCGATCCAAGTTCAAGATTCAAGGTTGCCTCGATCGGATGGCTGTTCGATCGGATGGCTATCCGATCTAGCTGCCAACCGACGATTATGACTTCATGTTTCAAGAATGTTTAGGGTTAAGGGCAAGTGTCACTCGATCGAGTAGCTGTTCGATCGGATGGCTATCCGATCGGATTGCCACTCGATCGGGTTACCTTGTCCCGTTCTAAATTTTGTAAAATTCTAAGTTTCTGATTAAGCAATGATGACGCGTTACGCATTAAGACAACGGTAAACTCATCAGTGTTCAGCCGACCCGATCGGGTGGGAAATCACCCCAATCCGTTCGGTCGTCAGTTCGTGATGATATTTATGTCAGAATCCGTACTCCGGTCATCTTCTCCGGTAACAATCCTTTTCCAAGCCGACTCTAGACTAATAATCAAGTCCACAGTCCGTTTAGATCCGGATCTTACCGTTTTATGTAAAAGTTCAAGAAAAGATGAAGATAAACATAGGATTTTAGCTTGAAAAGTTTAGATCTAACATAGGTTTAGCGTAAAACGCATGAAATTCCTTAGATCCGAGCTAGATCTTGGCTAGAATAACATAACACTACAGTTTGGTACAAACTGCCATGGTGACATCACCTTCAAGAGCCCAAATCCGAGAGATCTCCATGGTGAAAAGTGAGATTTCGAAAGAGAATCTTGTATAGAATGTTGTGTAGATCAAGAAAGTACAAGAATCTATTGTAAAACGTACCGAAATCGCCAAGAAATAGAGGAAAAGAGGAGTGCGTGCATCTGGGTCGAGTGAGGCTGTCACATCAGTGAATATGGTGATGTGACAGACCTATTTATAGTTTCAGAGAGGAGAAGAGGGGCAGTGTGCTCGGATCGGATGGTGGTCCGATCGAGTGGCCATCCGATCGGGTGGTCATCCGATCGGATTGCCACTCGGTCAATCCCATCTTTCCGTTCCTCCGTCTTTGGTTCGATTTGCGAGTTAGATTAAGCGTTGCGTAGTATGGGGGTAATAGTATAACTAGACTATAGTAATAGCACAAAAGTTTTCAAAGTTTCATAGTTTCAGCCAGTGACAAGACTCCAGTCCCTCGTTCAACCAAGTCTCAAGTTTCACGAGCCTCAAGAGTCAAGCACCAAAGTATATAGATTTAGACATTCCAAGTATATTAGAATTAGGCATTCCAAGAATATAGATTTAGACATTTCAGGTATCTAGAATTAGGCATCAAGTATCTAGAATTAGGCATTTCAAGTATATAGTATTAGGTATTTCAAGTATATAGTATATGACATAGAATTCACCAAGTACCAAAGTATTAATGACTACATAGTTCAGGGACTAAATTGACAATTAGGCAAGGTCCAGGGACTAAACTTGCCAATAGTCTAAAGTTTAGGGACGCAGGGCGTTACAATCTTGTAGCTAGGACATTAATTCTTTCATATCTGTTGGGGCCAAATGCTATGACGTTTTGGCCACGGACTGAGCTCTAGGCAATACATCAATCTGGAATTCAATTGCTTGATTAGGCAGTACTCACAGCAGGTCCTGAGGGAACACGTCTAGGAAGTGGCACACCACGACCACTTCCACCATTTTCATCAAAATCGCTTTATCATCAATAACAGATGCAAAGTAAGCTCTGCACTCTAGCTCCATCAGTCATTCCCAACCCTAACCAAGGAAATGACCTTAGGTATTGCACACACTTTATCACCACAGATTGTGACTAGACTCCCATCCGGTGCCGTTTGGCAGATAATCCTCATTTTACACACTATGTTGGCTCCGAACTAGTATAACCAATCCACTCCTAATACTACATCAAATCCTCCTAAAGTCATAGGGTGTAACCTAGTAGGAAACCTATGGCCTTCAGTTTCGATCATACAGTCATCAATAGCTTTAGATACTCTCATAAGCTTACTAATGGTGGCTTCCACGTCAAGTACTCTTTTTATCATTGTAATATAAACATTTAACTTGTCACAGAATCTAGTAGCAATAAAACTCACACTTGCGCTAGAATAAAAAAAGTACCAATGCGAGAACAACGTTTATTAAAAAAAACGTACATGTTACCATGTTAAGGTTAGCAACCGCATACTCTTTAGTCATGGTAAAAGCTCTTGTTTGGGCCTTCAGCTTCTATTGGCTTTTATTTTCATCCTTTTGGACCGTCCCAGAGCCACCCCCTCCGGACTTCTTACAATATTTCCCTCCGTGCCAAGACCACCACATTTGTAACACTTTAGGATGTTCGGGCAGTCACGAGGGAAGTGCCTCGTTTAACCACATTGATAACACAAATTTGTTATCAATACTTCCCAATCGACACTCTCATGAGTGTTTCCTTCCATACTTACCACAAACATCAAACTCCTCAACTTTAATCCTCTTCTAGGGGGGGGGGGGGGGGGCACTTTATCATTTTTGAACCTCTTAGGAGGTTTTGACCATTGTTTCTTGTTTCCTTCACAAGCGGGTTCCTTTGCGATATCATCATCCCACAAAATACCACTAAACTCCATAGCAGAATCAAATGTTTGAGGGGCACTAGAGTTAGTCAACGCTCGACCCTAGTTGACAATCCCTCGATAAAGCATTCCGTCTTTCTCAGTCTTGACAATGTAGTGAATCGTTCTTGCCAACTTGACATATCTTGATACATATTGGTGATGTGTCATCTTTTCAGCTTTAAACCCCAAAAACACTCTCTCAACTTTGGTGGCTTCAGTCTTTGGATAAAACTTCTTCATTACTAGTTCTTTCAGATCTTCCCACTTTAGTTTCTCAAACTCTTCAGCGCTTTTGGCATGTTTAACTGTGTTCCAATAGTGAATTTCCTCAGCAGTAAAAGAGTGAGGGGCAAACTTCACAACTTGGTCAGGTTTACACTCACTGATGGATATGATTGCTTGCATTTCAGAAATCCATTGAGTAGTAGCTATAGCATCTTCCTTTCCACCAAAAGGTGTGGGATTGTATGACTTAACATCTCGGTACGTGCACTCTTTCTTATCCTTTTGTTCGAATCACTACCTTCTTCATCAGTCATAATAACCTTAGGTTTCTCATACTTGCGTTTCTTAACGCCCTTGAATTTCTCACGTTCCTCATTCTTCATTGCTCGAAGGGCTTCTATCATAATTGAGGGCATCATATCATGGATGACCTTGTATACTTTATCTGCAATAACCTTTTTAGCGATAGGCTCCAGAGTAAACTCATCGTAATGGCATGGAGTGTGCACCCATCATCACTCAAAACAGACCGTTCATTTTCGCATTCTGCTTGCTTAGTTGCTCCTTGGGTAAATTGGGGCCCACCACCGCCTCTTCCACGACCACCGCCCCTACTACCGTTCTTAGATCAACGTGCACCACCACGAGCCATCCAATCTATTAAGTTCCTATCAATAAAAGGAAACACCAGTATCATGATGCCAGGAAATAATCGAGAACATTATGAGTAAAGTATGCAACTAATAATAGTGGCCAGTTTTCATTAACATCTACTTTACCTTTTAAGTTCTAGCCATTCATATCATAACGACATTAACATTCAAGTTCCCACCCTAGAGGCTAAGGCATCCTATGTTCTACATGAAATTAGTTATCCATGGCTTCAGGCCACCCCTTGCTGGCATCCTTTAATGTTTCCCATTATCAGTTTAAGTTCAGGCATCAGATAATGCATAAATCTCTCATACGATGGCTATGATACCAACTTGTAAAGCCCCAAACCTGGAAACCCCACTAGTTGGTTCATCACAAGAAAACACAATTCTTAAACCGATAAAACATTCATTAGCGGCGGAAACCATCAAATACGAATTACATCAAAACATCAAGTTTTTAAATCACATTATCAAATTAACATCAAGAGTCATCTAGGGTCTATAGAATGTCAGTTTTCTTGAGTAGGGTAGTCTTCCTATCCATGTCGTGACATCTTATCAAGCATCAACCTTCTTCTTACTTGACATATATGCTAAAATTCAGCTATGTTGAGTGAGCCCAAACTTTTAGTAAGACAATGAAATGACATTTTTGGGAACTTTTAACACTTTTAACATCAAACATGCATGTCAGTTATCAGTCATCAATAAAATAGAAACATAAACTTCTTCTTTAACTGCTAGGACTCGTCGGGCAAGCTTACACCGGTATACGACTCCTCTACCTGCTATGTTATCCCGCTCACAGGTTCCCAACAATACTTCGATGAGTTAACCTTTTAAAGCTTTAAATAAACATCAATTAACAATGAATTTTCTATCAATCAGTACTAAACATGTATCATTAATCAATAAATAGTCACATAGTGTCAAACACGTACTTTAGTTTGTAAATCAGTGTAAGGTAGCATGCAGATAAACCAAAATGGTTAAAACGATAAAAAGGGGCATCTATAACTCATTTGTTCTTAACTGAATAGTGCTGAGTTGCCTTAGTTAGAACGAATGCCACACGATCTGCATAAAGTTAACAGGAAAAACCCGTTACTTTCTAATACTATCTCAAGAGTGTCACCAACAATGTCGCCAGCGACATGGTCATGGCCATATAGTCACGAGGACCTCAGGTGGCCTTTAGGCAGTGTAGCCAGCAATGTCGCTAGCTTGTGTCACTGGTGACAAGGCTGATCAGCACACTATTACCTAACTCGTGTTAGGACTTGATGTTAACAATGTCGCCAAACTCCTTCCTGATGACACTGATTAATGACCATTTCAACCATGACACGTGTCACCAATCATTGGAAAACCTCGGTATTAACACCACCATCTTCAACATTCCCACGTCATTATCACCGCTAGTTTCGCCGACTTCACCACTAGTGTCGCTAATTCATCTTCTTCTACAAACCGGATCAGTTTTCAGACTAAATCGTAACTTTTTACGTTCAAAATGTTTATTTCACTTCCATAAAGAAAAATCCATGGTTCATTATCTTAATAACATGTAAAAATCCAACCTTTTTATTAGAAACCCTAAATCCATAAAAATCTAGATCTGGAATGATTCGGACCTGAATAATTAACCAAATCGTTGCTATGATGATCTATGAGTGATAAATAATAGATTCCAATCTTCAATCTTCAATCCCTTAGCCTTTGACCCTAGTTCTTCCCTTTCTCACTCTAGAACCCCACTTTGTCTCTTAACTTCTCTCTAGATTCATGCAAAATGGAGATGATAAATGAGCGGATTAGGGTTCTCCAATCCTTTTGAACTCTTTATATGCATGGGCTTGGGCCTTGTTCCATTTATTTGGTTAATAGCCTTATTAAATTGATTTAAGTCCAAATTATTTAACTAACCATCTTTCTCTAGATTTGGGGAGTTACATGTGATGACTCTATAAAAAGTAAAGACGATATCTCAAATTTATTAAGTCTATGGATGAAAGATGAAATTTAGATGATAATCACGTATAATTTATTCATGTTTGATTGTTTTAAGTTGGTAAAACCTACATCTTAGAATTGCTCGCAATTTTCCGATTTTTCATTTTCACTATTTTCCTAGTAATCCTCCACATGAGTGTAGATTGAACATACAATTGTCACGATGCAATTTCAAATAGTCGAGTCTTGTATAAGATAGGTAGGTGTAATCTTTTGAAACTTTCCTTATAAAGCATATTTAGCTTACTAATTGTTAGCAGAACTTAAAATCTTTAAGCTAATGACTATTTATGTACATGACATTACATGTTCCCACAATGTTCTCACATGGCAGTTTTTTAAATAAGATATGTACAAATTAACACCCAACTTTGGGCATATCCATTAACTTGCTTCTAATCCCTAATGAAGGTGAAGTTGTCTCGCGAACAACTTAATTAAAAAATTTAGGGTAGTTTGTTCCTGGTGATGGGAACATAGATAGTGATGTAGCCAATCGAAGTAATATGTGACATGACTGTCTTCATGCGAGTTTATGCAAGTGGATAGTAGCCACCGAAGTAATATGTGACATGACTCATGAGGGTCCATACTAGACTAAAAGGGAAATTCTATATGGTTGTAGCTCGACTGACTAAGTTATATGGAACCAATTAATGGGCCATCAACAAGACACACGCGTGAAAGATATATGAAGCAAATATGAGGATGCTAAGGTGGATGTTTGGACACATAAGACTGGATTAGATAAGAAATTTTTTTTTAAGGAGAAGTGGGGTGGGGTTGTATCGTGGATAAGATAACTGAGGGGAGGGGAGTTGGTTTGGTCTGGTCACGTGCGGAGAAGTAAGAATCGTAGAAATCCTAACAATGGAGGAGAGGAGGTGTATAGGCACTCCCAAACTATTATGGGGATGAGCGGATTAAGCATGATTTGTTAGACTTGCATATCTACAAAGAGATGATCAAGGATAAGAGTTATTGTCAGCGTTGGATAAATAATCCTAACGGAGGAGAGGAGGTGTATAGGCACTCCCAAACTATTATGGGGATGAACAAATTATGCAGGATTTGTTAGACTTGCACATCTACAAAGAGATGATCAAGGATAAGAGTGATAAAAGTTATGTAGGGCAATGAATAGTTTTTGTTGTAGATTTGCATTAGGATCCTATAGTTTTGCATAAGTTTATTTTTCTTATACTTTTGCCTGCCTTATTCTTATCTTTAACTTAGCTTTGCCTTAGAATTTAGATCCATCTTGTTGCAGAGGCTTTTTAGGGGATAGTGCTATTCTCCCTAGTTTCTTTGCTCCTTGCTCTTCCATCTATTACTAATATAATTCTCTCATTTTTATGTTATAGACAATGATGATTACTAGTAGTATTTTAGTACCTATGTCTTGTTGATTTTGATTTTCCTTAACTACATACACGATAAAAAAAAATGTTTTTTTCAGGGGCGGATCTAGGCCACTTTTGTGGGTTCCCAGGAACCTATTCGGTTTGAAAAAAAATGGAAAAAATTAGTGAAAATCTTGTATGATTTGGAAAAAAATAGTGAGAATTAGTAAGAATCTACCAAAAGGAACCCAATGAAAAAAGTTATTAGATCCGCCACTGGTTTTTTTTTATCGGGAATCTTGGCAGGAGCAGTCTCTCCATCTTATAGGATAAAGGAAATGTTTACCATTATTCCACCTTCTCTAAATTCTATACGAGTAAGAGTTTACCAAGTAAATTTATTTGTAATTTAGAAATCCATCTAAAGATGTAATGTATCTACTAGAGTTGAAGAAGAGGTAATGAGGTAAAATCATAATTTTATTGTTATGCTCTTTTTAAATTATTATTAGCACCAAGAATTTTAAAAGTAACACAAAAATAAGATATAAAAATATTTTTAATATGTAGTGTCAGTTGATCACAACAAAGGTGTGAGTGCCACTAGAGGCTCACATGGAAACATCAAAGGTGGGTATATGGGCATGTAATTCTCGTGGGTTAGTGGTCAGCATTTATATTTCTTGTCTATGATAATAATAGCAATAATAATATAATAATTACAATAATAATAGTTTGTTTACAATTAATTATTACTTTTTGATAATAAAATAAATTTTATTGACTAGAAAAACTTGAATTTTATAAATTCTTTTAGATCATATTCCCTGGCATTCTTTTCCAACGAAAATGCTTTTCATAACATATTGTGATTAAATATACTACTAATAATCAATGTATTTTTTTATATTATTTAGAAATAGACATGACATTAAAACAAAACACATGGCTGGTATTTTTATTTATTTAAAAGATGAAGATTAATCATTGAAGACTTTAAAGAAAGTTTGAAAAATGCCCATGAGGTTATGAAGGAGGCACACACATTTTGAAAATCGGGTTCAAAGAAAATGTTGTTCTCCATCTCATGTGATAAGTATGGTTAATAGCGATATATACATTATTACTTGTATTGTTTTAAAAGTTCTCTATATGCTTTAAACAACATATTAACATTCTTGATACATACAGTCTTTTAGTTTCAAAATGTTTATGTTAAGTAATAATAGTTAGGTTTCTTGTTTTGAGTTTTCATATTTTCTACCGTTGATACAATACTTATATATTAATAATATCCCACCAAACTATTGTTTGAGTTTTCATGTTTTGTACCGTTGATACAATACTTATAAATTAATATCATTCGGGTCAAGTTATTCTACAAAGACTCCTAATTGTAAGAAGTGTAAGAAGGATTTAAACAAGTATCCAATAACCTAAAATTAAAACCCACTACATCACTACCCAAAACCTAAACACCCCCCCCCCCCCCCACCCGGCAAAAAAAAAAAAAAAAAAAAAAAACCAAAAAAAAAAAAAAACTATGCCTCACAAAAAAAAACCCCAAAAAACCTAAAAAACCTAAAAAAAAAAAAACCTAACCTCCCATCCCCTACCCCCGTCAAAGAAAAAAAAACTATACCTTACAAAAAAAAAAACCCTAAAAACCTACCCCCACCCCCCTAAAAACCTTAAAAAAAACCTAACCCCCCCCCCCCCCCCCCCAAAAAAAAAAAAAAAAAAAAAAAAATCTAAAACAATTAGGATTCTTTGTATTTGATCATAATCCAATATCCTTCCTACAAAACTATGAGGAACAGACCAAACCAATTTTCTTTATAATAGTATAATTCTATTATTTTTTAACGGTTAATAGAATCAATCCCGAGTACTCTCGAGGCACTCATTGGATCAAACGGAGTACCCTGAGAGTAACTCGAGTCCACCACCAATTCCGGGGAAAACCCTGTAACCCACCCGCCCGTAGACATGACGGTAAATTACCAATAAAACCCGTTTGGCTGAAGTATTGAACTCATGTTTCCCTGGGTCTCATATCATTGTCCACCAGTAAGGAATGTCAGATGTTATGTCACAACACAAATGCCACATCAATAAAAAACTAACTATGTTAGTGTTCAGTTAGTTTAATAGTTTGTGAGTGACGTAGAAAAATAAGTTGAAAGTTAGGAGTGGTTGTTGTTGTATATCGAGCTTCCTAATCTTAAATTCATTAGAGAAAAAGAAAAGGAAAACATAAACAAAAAATGACTAATGAGTCCAAGAATTTTGGAGAAAGCAAAAGTTAAAAGAAATTATTTCTAAACGTTGAGAAAGCAAAAGTTAAAAGAAATTATTATTTCTAAACGTTATAATTACAAAACAATAATTTGAAAAAATTAATTTATTATCCAACCTTTCTTACTTCAACATACTGAACACCTTCGAGGAAGTTTCCTGCACATCTTCCTCACAATTCACCAAACAATCCCAATCTCACACCTCTTATCTTCATTTCTTCTTCATCTCTCTCTCTCTCTCTCTACAGGTCTGTATTCATCTCTCTCTATATAAATTATTATTTGTATGATGTTGATATACGATACTTCTTCGAAAATCGCACTCGAAATTGGTCGGTGTTAGGTTTAAATATAATAATATTTGTTGTTCAAAACCCTAGGTCTCGTACAGAATCAATGAACTATTATTATTATTATTCAATTGTGTGTTCAGTTGTGGTTAGTAGATCGATGATTTTGAGAGGAAGTATGTTGTTGTTGTTGTTGATTTCAGAGAGTTTTGTGTGTGAATCTGATCGAGATATTCAGACGGTGTCATCTCACCTGCGAGAGTAATTACTAGTTTTCATTTACAGTGATGAGCGGCGGAGCGTCGCCCTACCGGCGGCATAAGAACGATGTGGAGTTTGGCGGTGGTGGTGCAGGCAACCAGGAGGACAATGAGTCGGTTTCGGATCCTTTTGATATTGTTAGCACCAAAAGTGCCTCGGCTCATAGCCTTAGAAGATGGAGGGTAAGAATGTCTCTCAATTCTGTTATTGTTTTTTTTTTTCTTTTTTGTGTTATTTATTGGATATAAAAGGAATGTTGTTGTGACTTGTGAAGATGTGTTTTAATTGATTAATTAACAATGTGTTGGTTTAATTGTTGAGATCCCTAAATTTGGAATTAGTTGCTAGATGATCGGTACGGCAACGGAACGTTAAAGTTAAGCTTCTTCAGCTACTTTGGAATGTAGATGTTGTGACACATTAGGAAATCTAAGGCTTAATAGAAAGATTTCTTACAGTGTTTGTTTTTAAAGTTACCAGCAGGAGAGAAGGTTTTCCAAAATAAGTGAGTCTTCTCACCTCTCAGGGTAAAAGGACATATTGGCAAACGAGAGATCTGATACAAAGCAAAATTGGTGGTCAAGGGTTTATCATGATCAGATATATTCTTTAGTTATGAAGATGACTGCGGTTAGATTGGGTTTCGTGTTATAGTGGTAGAAGATTTTGATCTGGGACAGTTAGATGTTAAGACATTGTTCCCGCATGGTGATCTTGATGAAAACACTTGTATGGCCGCACAACTAAAAGGCTTTTTTTCCAATACCTGGAAAGAAGATGGTTTGCTGGTTGAAGAAAAACGTATATCGGTTAATGCAAAGTGCAAACATCAAGACTGTGGTACTTGACGTTTATTGACTTAATGAGATGTGCAATTATCATTGTTGCTTTTTTTTTTTTTGGAACGACGACTTCCATTAAAAAGACTAGCAGGAAGCTGGCAAAGAACAACAAGCAAAATTACAAAAAGAAATTACACAACTCATTCCATGACATACATCTAAAAGTGGACCTGTTCTTCATCCAAGATAGCCCAAGGATTTCATCTCCTCCAATGTTTTAGTTGCATTTGGATTTTCGCCCGTGAAAATAACACCGTTTACCATCTTCCATTTGTTCCAATATGAAATAAGAACAATACCATGTATCACTTTGTTCTTCTTGTTGCCACTGGAGCTGTATCATTGTTGCTATTTGAAGAAATTTGGATCCACTTATATCATATTTTTGTTGTATGTTAATGACATGTTGATTGCAAGATCAGACATAATCGAACCAAAACATTTAAGAAACAGTTGTCTCGGAAACAAATCTTTGTTACAAGCATTAAGTGAGACTTATCAGAATGTTACGTGGAAAAACAAAGGTGGGAATAGAGATTTAGTCTTAATGGTGCCAAGATCATAAGTACCATTTTGGGAAGCCACCTTAAGCATTTTAAGAAACAAATTAACAATCACCAGACGCAAAAGTCAAAGAGGAGAGGACTAAAGTTCTTTATGCATCATAGGCAGTTTGATGTATGATATGCTACACACAAGGTCCCGTATGCTCGTTTAATAGAAGCAGTTAGTAGATTCATGTCTAACCCAAAGAAACAACATTGGGAAGGAGTCAAATGGTTGTTACATTACTTGAAAGGAACATTTACTGTAGCGCTTTGTTTCAAACTAAACGGTTACACAAATGCATATTTTGGGGGTGGTTTTGATTCGAGAAGAACACTACAAGCTATATTTTCACAGTGGAGGAACAACTATTAGATAGAATTGGGGTGGAAGTTCAAAACTACGCTATATACTGAAGGGGCAAATGTGAAATTTTGCTTAAACCTTCAATAATTATTTTCGTTGTAGCTGATACGAAACTAATCATCGAGAACATGTTTAAGAATAACTTATATCTAATCATCAAAAACTGAATAACAATCTATTCAGGAGAACATGTTTAAGAATAAATTATCAGATATCGGTTACTTATTAAGGAGTGTACACATTAGTCAAAGACTTTTAAGCTAGGTGTCAAGTCCTATGTTGCATATTCTTTGGGACAAGTGGAGTATTTTTTCTACGTACCATATTACAAAACACGTTCCTTCGTTGTTCCTAAAAGTCACAGGACATGTTTCGTCATTGTTACTAAATTTGTAATTTTATTGATAAGGAATTTGGGTTTGACTGAAAAGGTAGGTTATGCAGATTGCAAACTTATTATGGTTTGTGGTGACATATTCTGTTAAGCTAGTTAATTATACTTACTTTTGTACCTTTAATATCATGCAATAGCACGGATACTGAATTTAGTTCTATTTGCACTGACCTCTTCTTAACGAATGAATTTTGTTATAGCAAGCGGCTCTTGTGCTGAATGCTTCGCGTAGATTTCGATACACATTAGATTTGAAAAAGGAGGAAGAGAAGAAACAAATTATAGCCAAGATCAGGACCCATGCACAAGTCATACGAGTAATTCTTTTTATCACTCACTTTTTGTTCATAGCTTAATGCAACTTCATTACATTCGTCATATTCATCGTTGCTGCTGTTCAGGCAGCCTACCTTTTCCAAGCTGCTGGAGCACAATCAAATGGTACTTAATCCTTATTACGCTATTGCAATGTGATTAGATTTCGTGATTTTTTTGTTGGTTGGGCTTTTAAATGGCCTTTTCTTTTTTCTATCAGGGGCAGAGAAAGCACCTCCAACTCCTATTCCTACGGGTGATTATAGTATTAGCCCGGATCAACTTGCTTCAATGACTAGAGATCATGATTTCTCCGCTTTGCAAAACTATGGAGGGGCAAGTTTATTATAGAAACACGTAGGCCTGTAAATGAACCGAACGTTCATGAACTGTTCAGCAGGAAGTTTGTTTATGTTCGTTTATTTAAATAAATGAACAAACATGAACACACATTTTGTTCGTTCATTTATGTTCGTGAACGTTTGTTTATGTTCGTTCATTTATGTTCGTTTATTTACGTTCGTTTAAATTTCAATAAATACAAAAATAGTTACAGTTATATAAATATAAACGGGATTTCTAACTACTTATATAAGAATAACTAATTAGTAATTGGGCTTCCAAGTTATAAAAAGTGGGCTTTCGAATTGAACTTATCGTGATTAATCAATAATTTTTAATAAAAAACTACTTTATGCTCGTTTATATTTGGGCAATTATGCTCATTTGTGTTCGTTATGTTTTTAAAAATTGTCTGTATAAGTTTGTTTATGTTCATTTACGTTCGTGAACTGTTCGTTTAGATTTTAAACGAACGGATATAAACGAACACGAACATGCTCATTTTCTTGATGAATGAACATGAACAAAAAATTGTGTTCGATTATATGTTCGTGTTCGTATTAGGTTAAAGTTAAATGAACAAACACAAACATGCCCGCGTTCATTTTCGTTCGGTTCGTTTACAGGCCTAGAAACACGTTTGTTATCATATCAAGCATGATAGTTTATCATAACACTAAAGTTTGGGTATTCAACATCAGGTCAACGGATTGTCAGAAAAGCTAAAGACAAATCCAGATAAGGGAATTCATGATGATGAATCAAATATATTGGAGAGGAAAAATGTTTTTGGGTCAAACACATACCCACGAAAAAAAGGAAGAAGCTTTTGGGTATGTATTTAGATTTTAGACGTAATGAGTTTTTTTCTGTATTAGCCTTTGGGATTTTCTATATTTTGAAGCTTTTGCTATGTTTGATTTGATAGAGGTTTGTTCTTGATGCTTGTCGAGATACCACTTTGATCATTTTGATGGTAGCTGCAGCTGCTTCTTTGGCATTGGGTATAAAGACAGAGGTAAGTGAAAACGATTAATACAATTAGTTAGTTCCATTCACAACTACTAAAACTGTAGTTTAAACTTACGAGCCGAGCTGCTCTAGATCGGCTCGAGAAAAAGCTCAAAACGAGCCGAGCTTGAGCCTAAAACAAAGCTCGTTTATTTATTGAGCCTGAGCTCAAGCTTGGCATCAGGCTCGTCGAGCCTAGTGTAATATTAGTTTTATGAGTATTTAA
Source organism: Helianthus tuberosus (assembly GCA_030545235.1). Lineage (NCBI taxonomy): Eukaryota > Viridiplantae > Streptophyta > Magnoliopsida > Asterales > Asteraceae > Helianthus > Helianthus tuberosus. The sequence goes on from CM060405.1 coordinate 23,899,199, forward strand.
CAACATTTACCCCTTATTTAAAGTTGTCTAGTAAACGAGCCGAGCCGAGCTTATTTGAACTTGTTTACGAGTTGAGCCCGAACCTAAAAATAAGCTTGCTTAGTAAACTAGCCCTAGCCCGAGCCCGAGCTTTACTTATCAAGCTCTCGAGTCTAATCGAGTCAATTATTTTATATTATTTTTAAGCCGAGCTCGAGCTTTGAAAACAAAGCTTGAACCGAGCTGAGCTCAAGCTCTCATAAGGTAATCGAGCTCGGGCTCGGCTCGTTTGTACCCCTAATATTTAAACTTCTCAATATCTCATTTCTATATATTTCAGGGAATCAAAGAAGGATGGTATGATGGTGGGAGTATAGCTATGGCTGTTGTCATTGTTATAGTTGTTACAGGTACTTCAGTAAATATCTTTACATCATTGTTAGGGTTAAGTATTGAATCTTTTTTCAGTTTTTTATCGCTTATGGTATCTTACTATTTATTGTCTTTTAGCTGTAAGTGATTATAAACAATCACTTCAATTTCAAAATCTGAATGAAGAGAAGCAGAATATACAATTAGAGGTGGATTCTCATTTCTCAACCATGCTTTTATTTTTCTACGTAATTAGCATATTAATCATGCTGACACATATACGGATGTTATAGGTTGTAAGAGGCGGGAGAAGGCTTGAAATTTCAATCTTTGATATCGTTGTCGGTGATGTAATACCACTAAAAATTGGTGATCAGGTAAAAAAAACATGTTGGTTCTTTTGTTGCGACATATGTTTTTGTTGTGACCTATGTTTTATTAATTTTTGTTTGACATGCTTTCAAACCGTTATGAACCAGGTTCCTGCTGATGGGATTTTAATATCTGGCCACTCACTGGCTATTGATGAATCTAGTATGACTGGCGAGAGTAAAATTGTGAGTTTTATTTTTATTTTTTGACATGTATACAAACCATTTTTCACATGTTTTTTTGGCCGCAATTCATTTTCCCCTTATTGATGGAGCAGGTTCATAAAGATCAAAAATCACCATTTTTAATGTCGGGGTGCAAAGTTGCAGATGGCTATGGCACTATGCTGGTAATTATAAATTATAAATATAACAATTATAGAACAAAAGTTACTGTAGCAATTGTCACATCACTTTTTTTTAATACCTTAGCCCCTCAATTTTCAGCATTGTCACTTACACTCTCTTAGATTTCTAAAAACTTTGTCAAATATCATTTTGACTCCCTCAAGTTTTTCGAGCTTATTTTTGTGTACATGAGTCGAATATAATACGTTTCGTGCTTATTTTTATGTGCATTTTCGGTTCTACGTTTTGACATAAATTTTGTTCGGAAACAAGTCGGGTAAAATATAACATGTTTCACCGGGCGGTATAAATTCGAGTTACTTTACGTTTCGACGCACCGCAATGCGTGGTACCATTCTTTAACTTAAAAACACTATTTCGTACGTGCTTATTTTTAGGTAATTTTCGGTATAAATCCAAGTTGGTTTACGTTTCAACGTAAATTTTTCTTGGTAATGAGTCAGGTCAAATATAATGCGTTTTTGTGCTAATTTTTATGTGCGTTTTTCAGTTGGTCTACGTTTTAACTTAAATTTTGTTCGTAAACGAGTCGGGTCAAATATTTGACTGTATAAATTCGAGTTACTTCAAGTTTCGACGCCACCGCAATGTGTGGCGGGTCAAAATACTAGTTTTAAAAGAAATAGAGATATGGATTTTCTTCTAGCTCTAATCGCATACATACATTTGGTTTTTAGGTCATGAGCGTTGGAATAAATACAGAATGGGGATTACTTATGGCTAGCATCTCCGAAGATAACGGGGAGGAAACACCATTACAGGTTACGTCTCGGAAATACAAAACCTCATTTCTACTGGGAAACAAATTACATTAGAAATTAAAAAAATGTTACGTATGATTTATATAGGTGCGGTTGAATGGAGTTGCCACTTTTATTGGTATAGTTGGGCTTGCGGTGGCTATAGTTGTTCTCGTTGTTCTTCTAATCAGGTAATACAATGTCACATGGTGATAGTATTTTTGTTTCAAAATGGCAACTTTTGAGACCATAAATTTTATTTTGGTAGGTATTTTACCGGGAACACGTCGAAGAGTTCAGATTATCCTAAATTTACGGCTGGAAAAACTAGTCTTAGTGATGCTGTGGATGCTGCAATTAAAATCTTCACTATTGCAGTATGCAACTTCATACTCAATCACCTGTTTAACAAGTGTCTTTGCTGACTTTTTTAGTCTCTGTCAAACTAATTTATAACCAACAAAGACACTTGTTAATTTCATTTGGTTTCTTTTTCATGCTTATAGATTCTTGAAATTGGTATAGGTCACTATTGTTGTTGTTGCGGTGCCTGAAGGGCTTCCCTTAGCTGTCACATTAACGTAAGTTTGTCTTTATATTATCTGTTGTGTTATTGATTTATTTGTTAAATCAGATTGGGCTTAAATAAGTTATGTATTTTTTTTATCAATTTACAGTCTTGCATACTCTATGCGTAAAATGATGGCAGACAAGGCACTGGTAAGTTATCACTTTTTATTTTTAAAAATTTCTCTCAACATTTCAGCTATAATATATAGGGGTTGGTTCCGGTACAAACCATATTTATCCTACAAACCGTAAGAACAGATCCTAGCACTTAAAAAAAGTTAAATTAGCACATAACAAAACAATACATACATAAAAGTAACACTTTTGAATTATATTAGCACATGAAAATTAATCAAGATAATTGATTTTAGCACATATTTGAATGATATTAGCACATTTCTTAATCACCACACTGAAAACAAAAGGAAGATCCAAATAAAGAATTAATTGCTTGTTAGCATATTTATAGGGAATTCAATATAATTGATATTATTTAGGATATTATTTTATCATTTCTCTATAATTGGTTGGATGTCACGTGACACTTTTTAAATGGTTCTTACAGTTTGTATGCGAAATGTGGTTTGTATTTGAATATGTGTGTGTGTGTATTAAGTGTGTATATATTAAGTCTTATAATACTAAGCTTTTAACTAATGGCAGGTTAGAAGACTTTCTGCTTGTGAGACAATGGGTTCTGCTACTACAATTTGCAGTGATAAAACTGGAACATTAACATTAAACCTGGTAAGTCTTTTTGTCTGCTTATATACTTATATTATATTATCTTTATTGTTGGTAGTTTAATTATATGTTTTTTGCTAATTGTTTTCAGATGACCGTATCTGAGGCCTATATTTGCGGGAAGAAAATTGATCCACCAGATAACAAGTCAGAATTATCTTCTGGACTCGTTAATCTTCTCATTGAAGGCATCGCTCAAAATACAACTGGAAGCGTATTTTTACCTGAGGTATATTATCTTCTTAATAATCAATGCTATTTTGCCTTTCTCAAACAAGATTGTATAAAATTGTTTCTGATTTTCGATAGGGTGGTGGAAAAGTTGAAGTTTCTGGATCTCCAACTGAGAAAGCTATTCTTCAATGGGGGGTTAATGTTAGTGCACATGCTTGTCTTTTTATTTATTTATTTATTATTATTATTATTATTATTTTTTTTTTTTTTTTTTTGGTTTTTTGTCTTGCTCATCCTATGATCAATAATGCATGTTATTCCCGATAATATTATGCAGCTTGGAATGAATTTTGACGTTGTGAGGTCACAGTCAACAATAGTTCATGCATTCCCGTTCAACTCAGAGAAAAAACGAGGCGGAGTTGCTGTGAAATTGGTAATTTTATTCGTTATTATGAAACTAGTATTGTGACCCGTCGCACGTTGCAGCGGCGTTGAAACTTAACGTAGCTCGAACTTATACCGTCAAATATATGGCCCGAATCGTTTTTGAACAAAATTTACGTCAAAACTAGGCCAACTAAAAACTCACATGAAAATAAGCACGAAAACATATTATATTTGACCTTGCTCATTAGCGAGAAAATTTACGTCAATACGTAAACCAACTTGGATTTATAACGGAAAGTACTTGAAAATATTGTTTTTAACGTTAAAGAATGGTACCACACGTTGCGGCAGAGTCGAAATGTAAAGCAACTCAAATTTATACCGCCTAGTGAAAACATATTATGTTTGACCCGACTCGTTTCCGAACAATACGTAGACCAACCAAAAACGTACATAAAAAAAGCACGGAAACGTATTAAATTTGACTCACGTACATAAAAATAAGCACGTAAAACTCGAGGGGGGTCAAAATGACATTTTACAAAGTTTTTAGAAAGCTGAGGGGGTGTAAGTGGCAATGCTAAAAGTTGAAGGGTTGAATACACACAAAGAAAAAAAAATAAACCATTGGATGACATTTTTGTAATATTAATAAGGTGTTCTTTTTGCTGGGTTTAATTATTCCTTTTTATCCGCAGTCCGATTCTGAAGTTCATATACACTGGAAAGGAGCTGCTGAAATTGTGTTAGCTGCATGTACCAGCTACATGGATACCAATGGGACCGTAGTCCCTTTGGATAACGATAAGGTTTATAACTATCTTGTTAAATGTTTCACATTTTTTAATATCTGTTATTTACATTAATATTTTTGATATGCCAGATGGAAAATCTTAAAAAAGCAATAGAAACAATGGCTGCTGGAAGCCTGCGTTGTGTTGCAATTGCTTACCGAACAATGAAAGGTGAAAATCTTCCGGTTACCGAAGAGGAAGTTGAGTATTGGCAAATGCCTGAGGATGATCTTGTTTTGCTAGCAATAGTTGGTTTAAAGGTAGTTGTTAGATTTCATTTTTCATTTTTTTAAATGAGTAAAAATGCCATTTTCGTCCCTGAGGTTTGGCCAGTTTTGCAACTTTCGTCCAAAGGTTTGTTTTCCGCATCTGGAACCAAAAGGTTTGAAATCTTGCCATTTTCATCTGGCTTGTTAACTCCATCCATTTTCTCCGTTAAGTCAAGTCAGGGGTATTTCGCCTTTTTTTTGTTAACTTAAAGGGCAATTTGGTCTTTTTTACTTTATGTACAAGCATTTAGCATAATGTACAAGTATTCAAAATACCCTTACTAAATATAAACAAAAATAATACCCCTTAACGCTGAAAATGAATGGAGTTAACGAGCCGGATAAAAATGATAGGATTTCAAATCTTTTGGATCCAGATGCGGAAAAACAAACTTTTGGACCAAAGTTGCAAAACTGACCAAACCTCAGGGACGAAAATGGCATTTTACTCTTTCATTTTTATTATTTTTTTAGATTTATAGCTTATGTTATACTGACACACGTGGCATTATTGTAATATACAGGATCCATGTAGGCCGAATGTGAAAGATGCAGTTGAATTGTGCAAAAAGGCTGGTGTGAAGGTAAGAATGGTGACGGGTGATAATCTTCAGACAGCAAGAGCAATAGCTCTTGAATGTGGAATATTAGAATCGAATGCAGATGCGAAGGAACCCAATTTAATTGAAGGGAAAACGTTTAGGGGATTATCAGAAGATCAAAGACTAGAAATTGCTGACAAGATATCGGTATGTTTATTAATTAAATAATATATTTTTTTATGGAATTAATGTTGAAATTTTGGAACAGGTGATGGGGCGATCTTCCCCTAATGACAAATTATTACTCGTGCAAGCGTTAAGGAAGAACGGTCACGTTGTTGCTGTTACTGGTGATGGGACAAATGATGCCCCTGCGTTGCATGAGGTTAATTTATAATCATTAATACCCTAAAGATTATCTTATTTTTTGACATGTTATATTATGATATCGAATGGCGTAAATATAATTTGATGTTTCTTTAATTGTAGGCTGATATTGGTCTAGCTATGGGAATCCAAGGAACCGAAGTTGCAAAAGAAAGCAGTGATATTATCATATTAGATGATAATTTTGCTTCAGTTGTCAAGGTATTCTTTATTACTTTTTTCTTTTTTTCACTTCTATGCATTCCTGTTATATGTGTTGGTTATTATGTAATAGGTGGTTCGATGGGGGAGGTCTGTTTATGCCAATATTCAAAAATTCATTCAGTTCCAGCTCACCGTAAATGTTGCGGCCCTTGTGATTAATGTTGTTGCAGCCGTCTCTTCCGGTGATGTCCCATTGAATGCCGTGCAGGTCTCTCTATCTCTCTCTCTCACACACACACACGGACCAAACTACTAACAGATCACCTTACGGGCACTCTCGTTTCTCTGCAGCTCCTGTGGGTTAATCTTATCATGGACACACTCGGTGCACTTGCTCTAGCCACTGAACCACCCACCGATCACCTCATGGACCGAACCCCAGTTGGCAGAAGGTTTGAGTTTGACTTTGTAATATTTAAGTATTAAGCCAGTTCGGGTGTAAAATTATGTGATCAAATAACAATCTATTCCTTGTTGATCAGGGAACCTCTTATAACAAACATTATGTGGAGGAATTTGTTAATTCAGGTATATCAGTAACTACTTTTTTTTTGTGAAATAAATGTAAAGTTAAAATGTCGTGATATTTGTTGAATAAAACTGCAGGCTATGTACCAAGTTACAGTTCTCCTCATACTCAACTTTGATGGCAAAAGGATTCTGAATTTAGAGCACGAGGACGTTAAGGAGGCCGACAAAAAGAAGAACACACTCATTTTCAATGCTTTCGTCTTTTCTCAGGTGATTATTTATAAACGGGTCAAAACAAAATGGGTATTGACCTGATTACTAAACAGTTTATTTTCAATCTAACTGCAGATATTCAACGAGTTTAATGCTCGGAAGCCAGACGAGATGAATGTTTTTAAAGGAGTTACAAAAAACCGCCTTTTTGTGGGAATTGTTGGCTTTACTATTGGACTTCAAGTATGAATCTGTCATTCTGTCTCCTATTTCTCCTTCAAAACATATTTCATCTTGTAAATATCGCGTTATTGACATTCTTTCAGGTCATTATAATCATGTTCTTGGGGAAATTCACGACGACCGTTAGGCTGAGTTGGCAATATTGGCTAATCTCGATTATAGTTGGTCTAGTCAGGTCTGGTTTATGCAACTTTCATGTGATTGTAGAGCATATTTTATGCCGTCCTTTTGTTTTCTTGCTTACTGTTTTCGTTTAATATGACCAGTTGGCCTCTTGCGGTTGTTGGTAAACTGATACCTGTTTCCGAGCGCCCCTTCAGTGAATACTTCTATAATTTGTACCAGTCATGTAAGCCATCTCGTCTTGGGAGAAATCGAGGTACGTCTTTTCAGATAAAAGTTTATCTATCTACATTCGTCTTTTTTGGTCATTTCTTTATGGTCACTTTGCAAATTACGCCTCTTGTTTTGTCGCAGGTTCATCAAGAGGAAATGTGGACGACACTTGATATTTTTTTAAGGTTTTCTTGTGTTTCGACCACAACTTTCTAACATACCGTACTTACAAATATAGTTTGTAGTAGGGAGTGTTTTGCAACTATTTGATCTTCGGTATGTCTCATATGACCTGGTTTTTTGTATGTTGAAGTTGCACATAAACGATTATACATATTTTATATTGACTTGTTTTAGACTTTCGTAATCTAGATTCTATTAAAACATCTTCGAAAATATACATGACATAAAAAACGACACTTTGATTAAAATTCTGATGTCCAACACACGCGACTAACTTAGAGTCGCCTTATTTTAGTTTCCATACAAACTTAGTTTTTGTCTACTGGCAGAAACAAGCATACGCCGGGTGGCTCCTTTTCGATATGTAAGACGAAACATGATCTTGTGCTAAGTTTGATGTTATCTGTGCTGGCACAAGAATGTCTGTTTTGCCGGAAGCAATTCTGTTTCCGACCACATTTGCATAAAAAAGACCCGACTTTGCCGGCACGAATACGTCACTAACCGAACATAAGTGGAAGTCGATGAGCTCTTGTTCCAATTTAGACTCGAGGAGTCCCCCCTTCTCGGCTACTTGCATTATATCTTCCTGTCAGAGGTCGTAAAATGAGCGTGTCAGTTAAAGAAAAAAACTGTTTTTTACGGACCGGGTTGGGTTGTCCCGTCAAACAAGTTTTGTTACCTCTTTTTAACTTTTTTAAAATGAAATGTTTTAGGTTTTTTCAGAACTATAAGCCAACTTGATATAACTAAATAAGACAAATTGTTACTTTTAAAGATACGTGTACCTTCGTTAGTGTGTTCGGGTACAAGTCTTTTAACGAGCGTAGGCTATGACCGGGTTCTGACTGTGTCACGTAAATTGTCGAATATTGCGGGTAACCGATTCTTTGAAAAAACTGTGCAATTTCGACTGGATTGTAGCAATTTTTCATCCCTTTGTTTGCATTGCTTCGACAAGTACTCGTCCCCAACATCTCACCCTTGTAGTCGACTGCAACGAATTGGCGATCTGGTCCATGGCTTTTTAGCCTCCCGACAATGGAGTTCACTACTTCTTGCAACTCAGGCTTGAGACGAAGAGCCTCAAAAGTAGCCCAACACGAATACGGGCTCATATCTTTATCGACTCTCCCGGCTTGCATGGTTACCGATGGAAAATAGGTAATAACCCGCACATTTCGTGTTGCTCGAAATAGAGGGTCAACATGTGTCATGATGTAGCCCGGGTTCGCATTGTAGGGAACTTTTACACTAACGAGCCTTTGCATAAACGAGTCGGGATGATTACGCCTTTCTACTTGAACCACACCACTCATGCTTGACATGAATCTCTCCGCATCGTAAATTTCTTCAAAACCCCTGAAATATATCATATCAAAGATGTAAGTTTAACCAAAGCAAGCCGGTTGAGTATTTACCAACTCGCTCGGTATGGCTGGCTCAACATGGTTCAAAGATTATGGTGTTGGATATGAGTCATGGTTTGGTCTAATTCCACTCACCTTTTTTCGCCTTCGCTCCCAATGATATCTGGCAGCACAAGAGTTGCACCAAGATGTTTAGCAACTAGCACCGCATTAGCAACCTGATCGAACGCGAGTTATGTTAAACCCAAAAAACCTATAGAAAACCCGAAAAAAAAAACAACAAAGGAGACTACACCTGTGAAATGTGATATTCGGGGCCATCTGTTAGCGAGAATGTAACGTAACCTTTTGATTGCGCTTTTCCTGTGTATAAAACAAAAACGAGTGATAAAATCGTAACTTAGAACCTAAACTAAGCTAAGCTAAACTTAAACGTATTTTGTCGCTAGGGATATTAGCGACTCGTAAAATGTTAGTCGCTAATAGCCGCTTAATTATTGTACTTACGGAGTGATGAACCGTTGAAACAAAGCTTCAACTGATGAGCGGAGTTTGTTGATTCTTCATTGGGAAGTTGTGCAAGACTATGCCTTGCCATTGTCGTGTCTTGTCCAACATTTGATGTGGTTGGGACATCTAACTGCAACGATATTATCATTGTCAGACCGCTTAATTAAGTCTTTTTTTGATTTTTTAAAATATCAAATTATTGGTTATTTGAATTAGTACGATTATTGTCTGTTGGTATACTCTCTGACTTCTTATTTCTATATTTTTTTTTGACTTGGGGCGTTGGTATGTTGATTGTTTTGGAGCCGGGGGTCTCTCTGGAAGCAGCCTCTCTATCCTTAGGAATGGAGTCAAGGTCTGTCTACATCCCACCATTCCCAGACCGGCAGACCCTATAAGTAGCTTTGCTATTTGTGAGATATACTGGGTATGGTTGTTGTTGTTGTTGTATTGATACACGGCTCAAGTCAATTTTAAGTGTAGAACCACAATAACTGTATAATACAGAAGTTTGAGTGTGTTTTTAAGGCGAGAATATTGGACATGGAGCAGACATGAATGGGTAAGATGGAGTATGAATGGAGAGAGGAGAGATAAGACTCGAAAGAGAGTATTTTTGAGAGAGAGAGAGAGAGAGAGAGCGTGTATGTGAGAGAGGGGCACGAGAGAAAGAGACAGATCTCACACAGGAGCTTTTTTTTAGCATATATGAGATGTTTTTTAAATTATTGCATAATAAAAAGATATAATGAAAGAGAGAAAAAAGACAACATACACGGTTAATCACATCTCTTGTATCTTACTTAAAAATATTAATATGTATATATATGGTTATTATTAATTTACAAGTGACATATTAATCAATAAAATTAATTAAAAAATGTAATAAAATGCTTGTATTCTGTGGATTTTCAAATATGAAAATTTAGAGGAATTTGTAATATAATTATAATATGATATAATGTAACACACCTAATGATTAATTCGTTTGTGAATATGAAATCATTTATATCATAAACAATGAAAATGTTCTAGTTAGTAAAGAATATGATTTGTTGATATAGGGTATCAACAAAACTGTTCTAATTAGTAAAGAATATGAATTGCTAATAATATAAGATGATATGATATGATATTTGTTACTCTTACCAAAACATCACCATCAAAGTGGTCTCTTTTGATCATGTTGCCAAGCATCACAAACATAGAAAAAGTAAGTATCGCTCCCATCACTTCCCTTAAATCCATGGAAAAGGAAACAAATATAAAAGCCAAGATCAAAGATTAAGAACCAAGCAAGGCTTCTCTCCTTTTCTTTTGCTATGTATTGATAGTGATCTTGTCTTGTCTTGGGTATATAACATGTATGTGAAATTACTTTTGGTCTTTCGGTCGTTCCATAAATAGTGAAATACAGATAAATGTCGACCGATAAACAGAGGAAGTAATAGCGAAGAGGAGGGGGGGGGGGGGGGGAGCTTAAATTTGGTATACGGACAACGAATACAGCTTGCATGATTCATGAGCCAGTTGGCTTTCTCTAGAATAGGCAATGTTCGCCGTGAAATTTGTTAGAGCTTTAATTGTTAATCGGTGAAGGGAGACTGTATTTAGAAGGATACGTGATTGGATAACGACTAAGGAGGACACGTCTCCTCGAAATTGATGACGCGTGTCCTAAAAAGTAATTACATTTACGGACTTTCAAAATACTTATATTCGTCACAATACGTGTCACGCGCTTCAATTAACTTTTGTGTGCTACAAGTTCTTTAATATGTTTGTGCTATAGGAATGAAAGATGTGGCTAGACACCTCTGGTGGATATTAGAAGAAAATGAATGTGTTAAGGATGTCATTTGAGTTTTTAGGCCATTGATCCACAGTTTGATGGCTTAAAGATGGAAGAAACATATGAAGGTTTAAACTTTTGTTATTTAATTAAGTAATATATAATTGCTATATAATAAGTTTTCTATAAATACTTTTTATTCAAAGTTAATAAATATTTTTTTATGGTATGACACTTCTGAGACAATTTTACACTAATTATTATACATTATATTATACATATTAAAAGTAAGAGTTGATGAATAGTGCATGCTATTTCTTAAGTATTTGTTTTTACATTTTAATAATATTTTTTTTATAATTTTTCATTTTGATTTTAAGTTAACTCTTTTTTTAAGTATTTTTTAATAGTATTTATAATTATTATTCAATATGATTTATGTTGTTAAGAAAATATCCAAAATCCATATCTACGTTTATTTTTTTTAACCTGATGGTACGTTCTGTGAGCATTAGATCGGTATCAGTTTGGTTTGTTATAGTACGGTACGATACATATACTCGGTATAGAAATTAACATTTATTTTACATCGATCAAATACGATAAAAATGAACACCGGTACTGGGGCCGATGTTGTACGAATGGTATTGATCTGTTCAAATTGCCATGCTACTGGTGTCGATATTCATTTATCATCGCATATAGAGTTGAATAAATAAAAAAAAATTGAAACCGGAAATCATAAAAATGAACACAGGTATTGGTACAAATGTTGTTTCGTACGGTACAGTCGCGTAGCGATATAGTGTTAGTTTATCGAAAGAGAAAACAATAAAAATTAATGCCGGTACCAAAACAGATGATGTTCGTTCGGTTCACTACAGTCACGGTATCAATTATCAAACAGGAAAACATAAAAATGAATATATACCGGTACCGATGTTGTTTGGTTCGTTAGGTACGGTATGGTAGGGATACAGTGTCATTTTATTGAAAGCAAAAACAATAAAAATAAATACCAGTATCAAATATATTGTTCAGTCGGTTTTAGTTCGATTTCTTATTATAGCGGCACAATTTTCATTTTCAACAAAATTTCTATAGCAATGTTGGTAAAAATAAACATAGAACTAATTGAACCGATATCAACCAAACAACATCAATACTCGTATCGATATTCGTATAAGGTTTCCTCTTTTGATTACAACAGTGAGTTGTCGGTACCTTCACTAATCGAACAGATCCCATTCAAATTGCCGCGGCAAAGCGCAGGAAATTCTCACTAGTTATTATATATATGAATTGAAAGTCTTGATGAATAGTACTATTTTTTTTTTCTTTTTTTTTTTCATTTTTTCCTTTGATTTCTTTTTCCTTTTATAGTTTTTTACTTTAGTGTTTTTTTTCTTTCATTTTTCTTATTTTAATATTATAACAACAACATCACACAGGGATGAGCAAATGGTATAGGGTACCGGTACTGAACCAGTACTGATACCGAATTTACCAAACCGGATACATTTTTTGTATCGAATCGGTAACGTCTTTTGACATTTTCGGTACCGGTACAGTACCGGTTTTTACCTTCAAATACCGGTACCGTACGGGTACTGAACCGTTACCGTATCAGGTATATTCGGAACCGGTATCGGTTCCCATTTTCCCCATTTTTGGGTACCGGTTCTGACCAAAGTTTTGATGAATAATATTTGTTTATTTTTTAATATATATTTATTTTTTATTCTATTTTTTTTAGCATTCAATTTTTTGATAAACTTTCTTAATAAAATTTTATTGATTATTTAATTTGTTTTTTTTTTCTAGTAAGTTCCGTTCGTTAACTGATTTAAAAAATCTAACTTCACAAATATGTTTATTTTCTTCAACATTTCTATATAAGAGGGTGTTTAGGATTACGTTTTGAAGTGATTATTTGATTATTGCTTTTGTAAAACATAAATAATCTAAAAAAATGTTTGGATGAAAAAGTGATTATCTGCCTCCAAAACACAGTTTTGGAGAAGCATGTACCTACATGCTTTTTCAAAACGCAGTTTTGAAAACCCAAAATTTATTTTGAAAACGCATAATCTATTTTGAAAACGCAACACCAAACACCTCCTAAGTTATATGGATATTGTGTTGCTGTCGTACTAACCAACCGAAGCCGATGATAAATTGAAGTATTTATTCATTTATTTATTATAATCTTATTCATAATTTGATTTTTTCCATAATAACTTGCGTTCTATGTTTATTTTTTTTCAAACAACATTTGTATCGATGCCGATATTTAACTTTATTGTGTTTTACTTTCGGTAAACTGACATCATATCACTACCATACCGTACCGAACAAGACCGGTAACGGTAGTTCTATTCATTTTTATGGCTTCATGTTTAATAACGGAACCATAAAAAGTATTATTTTCGGTACCGGTAATTATTTTATTAGATTCGCTTTCTTACACCGTATCATACCGAAAAACATTGGTACCGGTACCTATATTCATTTTTATTGTTTTAGGTTTAGATAATTTTGACATCTACAAATTTGTCTGCGACGGTATATGAATATCGATACCAGTACCAGTACCGTGACGATCTGAACCGATCGATACCATTCGAACATTGGTGCTGGCACCGGTGTTCATTTTTATCGTTTCGATTGATGTAAAACACGTGTTGATTTTTATACTTAGTGCAAGTGTATCGTACCAGTACTATAAGAAAACAAACCGATACCGATCTAATCCTCGCGATATTGTACCGCCGCAAGGCGCGGTCAAACACCCTAGTTTAAATTAAAATAATAAGATTTTTGGTTTCACAATATAGTTTTACAAATTGATAGCACATAAAAGTTATTTCCATAATATAAATTAGTAAAACATTGTTACATTGTGTTGTTGTACTCTAAGCATGGAGTTTTTCAAAAAAAGTTCGTGATTTTTCATTTTTAACTCAAAGTTTAATTTGTTTACTTTTAACTCAAAACTTTTCATCTTTTTGTAATTTAACCCAAAACTTTTTTTATTTACAACTTTGGTCCCCCATACTTTTTACCTTTCGCAAGTTTTTCGTTTTAAGTTTCGTTCTGAATTTTGCGAGTTAATACGTCGCAACGTACGTGTATGGTTCAACGTTTTTGGTCTATTTTTTCACATTTGACAGGTATGTCGCAATGTGTCTATTTTCCCCCTTTGGTAAGTTCGCCGCAACGGGCGGATCCTACATTGACTTAGTTATTTTTTTCTACGTTATTTTGCAAGTTAACACGGCGCAACGTGCGTGTGTGGTTCAACGTTTTTACATCTATTTTTTCCATTTAACAACTTCGTTGCAACGTGTGTCCTAAATCGACATAGTTATTTTTTGTATGTTATATGTTTCAGTCTTATTTCTTCGCATTAACACGCTACAACTTCAGTGTTGTTGGTCGCTACTAGCGGTGTGACATTGATGTTATTTGGCATAGTTTTAGGCCCTCGCCGCAACGTGGGAGTGATTAATTCTAGTTTAAGTTTAAACATATACTAGATGTTTCCCCGCCCGCGTTGCGGGGCACTAAGCCGAATATTTATCTCTCATACCATGTACGTATGTGTTTCGGTTACTTGTACATACTACTCATAACACGATCTCAAAATAATTACATTGAGTCAAACAATTAAATTAAAACACTATCATACTTTTGTTTAAGAAAAACAAAAACAATAGAAAAACAATAATTTTAAACTGGGGGCAAATTTGTAAATTTTCAAGATAAATGAGCGTGTGCCAGGCAGCCGCCTGACACAAATAAAAACTACACCGAGTCAAACAATTAAAACAAAACACTACTATAGATTTGTAAAAAAAAAAACTAAAACGATGGCATGACTGTAATTTTACACTGGGGGAAAATCGTAATTTGACTGGGAAAGCAAAGAAAAACGATGGCAAAAATGTAAATTTAGATTGAGGGCAAAATTGTAATTTGGCTGGGTGGGGAAAAAACAAAACTAATGACAAAACTCTAAATTTAAACGGGTCAAAATCGTAATTTTTAATTAGGGGCAAAAGCATAATTTTATTTTGAACTTCGAGTAAAAACGTAATTTTGAACTGATGGTAAAATCGTAATTTTAAAGCGGAGACAAAATCGTAAATTGGTTGGGCCAATGAGTGATTTCCAGACAGCTTCCTAGCACTATTCCCCCCATCTTGTGTCTATAGTTATACACTGGGGGCAAAATCGTAATTTTACTGGGAAAGCAAACAAAAACGAAGACAAAAATGTAAATTTAAATTGAGGGCAAAATCGTAATTTAGCTGGGAGGAACAAAACAAAAATAATGGCAAAACTGTAAATTTAAACGGGGCAAAATCGTAATTTTGAACCGAGGGCAAAATTGTAATTTTAAACTCGGGCAAAAGCATAATTTTATTTTGAACTGGTGGTAAAATCGTAATTTTAAACTGATGAAAAATCGTAAATTTAAAGCGGGGAATTTTACTGGGAAAACAAACCAAAACGAAGACAAAATGTAAATTTAAATTGATGGCAAAACCGTAATTTAGCTGGGAGGAACAAAACAAAAATAATGGCGAAACTGTAAATTTAAACGTGGCAAAATCGTAATTTTGAACCGAGGGAAAAATTGTAATTTTTAACTGGGGCAAAAACATATTTTGATTTTGAACCGGAGGTAAAACCGTAATTTTAAACTGATGAAAAAATCACAATTTTAAAGCGGGGACAAAACCGTAATTTGATTTGACCCAAAGCAGGTGAACTACTGTTAGAGTTAATAATAATAATGATTTAAGTATATATATAATAATAATCATAGAAATCAATTAAATAATAAAAATATAAATAACATTATAAAAAATTGCGAAACTGTAAATTTAAACATGGCAAAATCGTAATTTTGAACCGAGGGAAAAATTGTAATTTTTAACTGGGGCAAAAGCATATTTTGATTTTGAACCGGAGGTAAAACCGTAATTTTAAACTGATGAAAAAATCACAATTTTACAGCGGGGACAAAACCGTAATTTGATTTGACCCAAAGCAGGTGAACTACTGTTAGAGTTAATAATAATAATGATTTAAGTATATATAATAATAATCGTAGAAATCAATTAAATAATCAAAAATATAAATTACATTATAAAAAATTGAGTACTGTTCATACTCAGTTTGGTTTAATATGTATAATAATATAATATGCTAGAAAAAGTCAGATTGATTCTATTTTTTTATTTCATTTGTAACTTTTTTTGTTATTTATAATCATTCAAATATCAAGATAAAAAGTACTTCCAACACCACCGATATAAATCCTAGTTGTCAAACAATAATTGAAAGGCTAATTTTTATAATATCACAATCCGTTTTAGGGTTCATTTGGGTGGATGATATGAAACCTCAAAAGAAGTAAATTTTAAATGTTATCCTCTAAAAACCTACTTACACAAAGGTGAATTCATATATAAATAGCTAAAGTTACAACTTCAGAAAAGGGGAGAAAGAGGCACAAAGTGGCATTTAACATTATCTCTAAAAGATAAACTCTTGGGCACAACCTTTTTGGCGGTGAAAAACAATTTTTATATTGCATCGATCTGTTGCATTAAGTTTATAGCGTCCTCTTAACATAAGTTACATATTTAATTTATCATTGTTTATAGGTTGCATATTTCACTAGATCTTTTATATAACAAACAATAAGTATACACATTGATCTAAGTCGAGTGAACTTGGAACTAAAGATCCAATTCATAACCAAAAATCGTTTGTGGTTCCCCAATCATTTGATGGGACTTATATATTAAAATAAACGCTACCACACAAGATAAGATGTCAGAACTTCGTTGGCAATTATAATAAGCTCCTCAAAGAAACAACCATTCGCTGCCACAAAACCATGCCCATTTCATTCTGACCTATCTATGCTTGATACTAACAATGAGGGAATCATAAATTAGATTTTTAAGTTTCACAAACAAAGATAAACAGCATAAAGTTATTTATTTTGTAAATCTGTTCTTGCAACTCCTATAATTTAAATATACACACACAATAAAGTTCAAGATGATTGATTCCCTTTTTATCATACCAATTCATTCATTAGTTTACTCCCTCCTTCCTATAAACAGATGGATTAAAACGAACCTCTTGAACATCGTCTTACAAGTTCCATTGTTAGATAACAAAGAAGCATAGTATAATACCGTTCACACGGGTTTTGCATATGTGTCTATCTATAAAGGAAGGAAGGAAGAAGAAAGGATATGGGTCGGCCCCCACCCCCACCTCCTCCTCTCTCTTTATGTTGAAGCAAATCAACAGCCGCTTTCTTCAATGGCATCTCTCTTTCTCTCTCCCCCCAACAGTGACAAGGTTGTGGGAAACAATTCCAATTGGTAGGGCCCGACCCGTTTATGTATATATACCCAACACCCATTAACCCCAAGAGTACTCATCAACTCCTAAAGCTTCTCTTTCTTTCCCTAAGAAAACAAAACACAAACTATTAGTAGTGGTAGCCTAGTGGCATCTTGGTGGTGCGATAAGGCTTTGGGACCAATAGGTCCTGGGTTCGATTCCCACAAGGGGTTTTTCCCATGTTTATTGGGTTTCCTCCTGAATTGGTGTGGCATTATGCCTAGTGGAGATGGATATGATCGGGTGGTTCCTCTGATGGCACGATGATACTCCAGTGGTCCGTCAGTGATCCAAATTTGCCGTTAAAAAAAAAAAAAAAAAAATTAGTAGTGGTACTTTGCTTTGCTCCCACCTTCTTTCTTCCTTTTTGTTTTCTTGTTTCTACCTTTAACTTTTGTAATATAGTTTTATTTTAACTTTTGATTGCTAGTTCCCTCTTTCCCGAACACCAAGAACTGTAAGCCATGTGTAACCCAACACCATCTTCCCCATCCAATTTGGTCATTTCCAAGAATAACAATAACAATAATAATATTATTAACAATGATCCCCCCAAATCTAGTCGTGATAATCACCATCTTCATTCATGGCCAACCCCTTCTGAGGTAACATCTCATGTCTTTTTTTAAATCTTTCTTGATTCAAGAAAGAAAGAAACTTGGTCAAAGTATAAAGTGTTGGCTTTTTTTTTTTTTTTTTTTTAATATAAAGACTAATTGATCCTTTTACACATACAGGCATTGGAGGAAATCAAAGCCATTGGGAAGATTTCAGGACCAACTGCCATGACTGGTTTACTACTATACTCAAGAGCTATGATCTCCATGCTGTTTCTTGGTTATCTTGGTGAACTTGAGCTCGCCGGGGGGTCTCTCGCTATCGGATTCGCCAACATCACTGGTTATTCCGTCCTCTCTGGCTTAGCTATGGGCATGGAGCCCATTTGTTGTCAAGCCTATGGTGCCAAACAGATGAAAATACTGGGGATAACCCTTCAGTCAACTTCTCTCCCAGTGTCTTTTATGTGGTTCAACATGAAGACTCTCTTGTTATGGTGTGGACAAGATGAAGAAATCTCATCTGCAGCTCACATTTTCATCGTTTTCGCCATTCCGGACCTCTTCTTGCTCTCTCTTCTTCACCCTCTTCGTGTCTATCTCCGGGCTCAAAACATTATCCTGCCTTTAACTTACTGTTCAGCAGTTTCAATATTTCTGCATGTACCACTCAACTTTTTGCTCGTTGGGTATTTGAAGATGGGGATTTCCGGGGTGTCAATCGCCATGGTTCTCACAAATCTAAACCTTTTATTCCTTGTGTTCTCGTTTGTTTACTTCTCTGGAGTTTACAGGGATTCATGGGTGGCACCCAGTGCTGACTGCCTCCGCGGATGGTCCTCTCTCTTGGCGTTTGCCATTCCGACGTGCGTCTCCGTGTGTCTCGAGTGGTGGTGGTATGAGTTCATGATAATGCTGTGCGGGTTACTAGCAAACCCTAAAGCCACCGTCGCTTCAATGGGAATTCTCATCCAAACGACGTCGTTGGTGTATGTTTTCCCTTCTGCATTGAGCCTTGGGGTGTCCACTAGGGTTGGGAATGAGCTGGGTGCAAACCGACCGGCCAAGGCTCGTATTTCGCTTGTGTGCGCTGTGGTGTTAGGCCTTATGGCAATGCTGTTCACAACATTGATGAGGCACCAATGGGGCAGGTTTTTCACCGACGACCCCGACATTCTTGAACTCACTTCTGTAGCATTGCCAATAGCGGGGCTGTGTGAGCTTGGAAACTGCCCACAAACCACCGGTTGTGGAGTGTTGAGAGGCAGTGCAAGGCCCACCCTTGGAGCCAATATTAACTTGGGCTCATTTTATTTGGTTGGAATGCCGGTTGCTGTTGTTATGGCTTTCGTCTTGAAAATGGGGTTTCCCGGGCTATGGTTCGGGTTGCTTGCAGCTCAGGGATCATGTGCCTTGCTCATGTTCTATTTTCTCTCTAAGACAGATTGGATTGTTCAAGTGGACAGAGCTAAAGAGTTGACAAAATCACCAACGCTGTTACCGGTCTCAAACAACGACTCAATGGAACCGAATCTTGAAGATATCATAGTAGTGTCTGATGTTATTAAGAAGAATCCAGATTGTGGTTCACTTGAAACAGATCCTCTTCTTAAGCATTAATTAAGCACTCGATCGACTTCATTTTACATTCTTTTACCCCCGGTATATGTGAAGATTGTATTTGACGACACTAATTAACTAGCCGCTAGTTTCTTTTAGTAGTTATCTCTTTCCTAGTCTTGGCTGTATATTGTTCTTCAGTCTGATGCTTCTTCCTTTTTCTCCCTAATGTGTAGTGGGGCGTTTTTTTTAAAAAAAATTCAAAAAAAACGCCTTATAACGCCCTCCCCCCACTACACTAGGCGTTTTGGGGCGTTTTTTTCGAAAAAAAATGGCTCCGGCGTTTTATTTAAAACGCTATGCAAGAACTTGACCAACCAATCAGAGATGAGCTTTGTCTGACAAAGCCTTTGACTTTTGTGTGTGTGTGTTGAACATATGGACGAAAGACTGCCACGTATTTTGACAAAGCTTTTGCTTTTTTTTTTTTCATTAAAAATAATATGGGGTTATTGGCATAATGCCCCACTACGCCACTTTTGCTATAATGCCCCATCGCTGACTGGGACGCCACGTGTCGGATAATGCCCCATAGTGGGGGCATTATAACACATTACCACTACACATGGTCTAAGAATAGAATAAATTAACGTTTACATAAACTATTACTTCGTATTTTCTCCCATTGGTCGAATGTTTTGCCTGGATTCTTTTATGGCGAGGTATGAGTCAATATATTAATTCTAAGTTTGGTATCGTATCCACACAAACATTTGTTTAGTGTAAGATGTTTTGTTTCATCGTAAAGAGAAATTCAAATGTTTCTTTGTTTGCGAAAGTAAGACTAACCAATATGCAATTCAAATTAAGACGCAAGTTAAGTGTTAAGTGACTTTAATATAATATTAGAAGCAATTAATCAATAACGATTTTAGGTTTGATAAATAACGAATGACCGATCACTGACAATTATCAGATGGGTTTAGTTCATAGGGTAAAGTTAGTCTAAAAAGACTCTTAAAAATAACAAGTGTACAAAGACACCATGCCGAGCAAAATATAACACAATGCCGAAAAACATAACACAATGTCGAGGAAAAAAGACACAATGAGCCGAAATACATAACACAGTGATGCAAATATAGAAAAGACACAATGATATAAACAAAAATTCTAAAATCTGCAAGCTATACATATAAAAGCAAAAACCAAAAATCTCATGTCGTAGAGTTTGATAAGATGGTTCTAATATTGCCACTTGAATGAGGTCAATCAGAGTCCGTTTGATATCCTTCTTATGACTTCTTATCTTTATGAGACTGTGTATTTGATCCTAACTCTAGATACATATATATATATATATATATATATATATATATATATATATATATATATATATATATATATATATATATATATATGTAATCAATTATTGCAAATCAAATATATCATATCGAGGCAATTGTCTTAACCCTGGTTACGTTAATCTAAAACTAAACTCGGACAATCTGGAGAATATCGTCTTACATTGATTATATACATAATATAAGATAAATAATGAACTCAAAAACAACCAATAAACACAAATAAGAAGCCTAACTAAGTTCAATCAATCGTATAACATAAACACCAAACAATTGTTAATTAGTTCTGAATGTGATCATGGGACATTTATCTGAATATTGTGTGTCAAGTAGTGACAACCAAGGTAACTGCTTCTTTTGTGTGAGAATGAAGATGTCTCAAGTAGTGACAACCAAGATCACTGACAAGAGCCGGGTCGATCTATGGGTGTGAGAATGAAGATGTCTCGGTGGTTAACGAGGTAACTGCTTCTTTTGTGTCTCCTGTAGAAGATGAAGTCAGCGAAACAATTATCTTGGGTAAAATTGTGGGGGTTAACCTTGAGAATCAGGATGAACTGGTCCGCGAGTCCATCAGAAAAGAAGGTATTAATGCGGGTGATCAATGAACTTTTTGTCTATTAATTTGAGAGGTATTGCAGGGGAGGTTAAAGCTAATTGGGTTAAAGATATTCGGCTGGCCAATAAGATTAGTGTGGTTGCTATACAAGAAACTATGGTAGCTTCTGTTTCTTCGTCTGTTGTTTCGAGGCTATGAGGGAACAATAACTTTGAATTTTCTTTTTCGGCTTCTGATGGGATGTCTGGGGGTCTTCTATGGATATGGGATCCGAAGGTTATCAAGATAGATTCTTGGAATCAGGAAAGGTTTTTTCTTTTGATTAAAGGCTCGATCGTGGGAAGTGGTGATCCGATTAACCTTATTAACGTGTACGCCCCGCAAAGTTCGTCGGCTAAACTTCTTCTTTGGGGAGAGTTATCCAATGTGATTGATTCGTCTCTGGGGCAATGGATTGTTGCAGTGGATTTTAACGCGGTGCGTTCCATTGAGGAAAGGAAAAATTCGAGGTTCAAACAGGTTTGTGCGAACAATTTTAACAATTTTATTGCCAGTAATGAGCTGTTTGAATATCCGATGCAGGGTAGAAAGTATACGTGTATTAGAGAGAACGGAAAAAAGCTTAGCAAACTCGACCGCTTCTTGGTGTGCCCTGAATTTTTTTCCAAATGGCCTTCGGCCTGTGTCAGGGCTCATTCGAATCGATATTCTGACCACTGCCCTATCATCTTGGAGCTGGTAAATCTCAATTTTGGCCCGCGCCCTTTCAAAGTTTTCAACTCGTGGATCGGAAAACAAGGTTTCGAGGAAACGGTTCTTTCGGCTATTGAGGGATTCCAGAGTTCCGATCCTCCAGATTCCCATCTTATGTTGAAATTGGCGAAAATCAGGTCTGCTCTTAAATCATGGAGAGATGAGTTCCTGTGCAAAGAAAAGGAAAGTGAAAATGCTGCTCTTTCGGAATTCGAGAAATTGGAAGAGGAGATGGAGGAGAGGGAATTATCGGAAGAAGAAGAGTGGATTTTGACGGAAAACAGGAAAATTATTCAAGAGATTGATGGTAGAAAGAGAGCGGACATTAAGCAAAGAGGGCGTTTGAAGTGGGCAATCGACGGTGATGAGAACACTAAGTTTTTCCATGCTTTGGTCAACAATAGGAAGGCTTTCAATAGCATCCACGGTCTCAACATAGATGGTGAGTGGTGCACCAAACCGACTAAGATCAAAAGGGAGGTTTTCTCGTTCTTTCGTGAGAAATTTAAAGAAAAGATAAAGATTCGGCCGTTCTTGAATTGTCATAATATCAAAAAAATTTCTGAAGTTGAAAGTCTTATGTTAGTTGAGCCGTTCTCCGAAATTGAAATAAAGAATGCGGTCTTCGAATGTGGGGATGATCGATCTCCAGGTCCGGATGGATTCAATTTCAGATTTATTAAACACTTTTGGGATATCTTCAAAGATGACTTTGTCAGTATATTTGCTCGGTTCTATGATCAAGGTGCTATCAATGACGGATGTGGGGCTTCTTTTATCGCTCTTATCGCCAAAGTTCCAGACCCGGTTTCTTTAAACAACTATAGACCGATTAATTTGGTCGGGGTTATAAGTAAGGTCATATCTAAAGTTTTGGCTAACAGGATGAGGATGGTTTTGGAGAGTGTGATTTCGGATTCCCAGTCAGCTTTCCTAAAAGGAAGATTCATTTTGGATGGTCCTCTTGTTATCAACGAGCTCATTACGTGGATCAAAAAAATTAAAATGAAGGCGTATTTTCTGAAAATCGATTTTGAAAAGGCTTATGACAATGTCAATTGGAACTTTGTCATTAGTATTCTAACTCAAATGGGTTTTCCCGACTTGTGGTGTAAATGGGTGTTGGGGATTCTAAAGTCGGCGTCCTCGTCTGTTCTTGTTAACGGAGCTCCTACCTTTCTTTTCAGATGCGAGAAAGGTATGCATCAGGGAGATCCGCTCTCTCCGTTTCTCTTCCTAGTGGTTATGGAGGCTCTTTCGTGTATGGTTCATAGTGCTAGAAATGCGGAGTTGATTAAAGGTATCGCTACTCCTAACAATGGGCCGGTTATTACGCATCTCTTATATGCGGATGATTCTATTATGGTGGGAGAGTGGTCAAAGTCGGAAGTGGTTAATGTAGTTAGAGTGTTGCGGTGCTTTTTCATATGTTCGGGCCTCAAAATTAATATAGAAAAATCAAATTTATATGGTATTGGGGTGGGGCAGGAGGAAATCTATGCTATGGCTAGCGAGGTGGGGTGTAAACCGGATGTTCTTCCTTTCAAATATCTCGGCATTAAAGTGGGTGCGAATATGAACCGTATCAATAACTGGCAGCCGGTGTATGATATTTTCCATAGTCGGTTGGCTAAATGGAAATCGAACTTGTTATCGATAGGTGGTAGAGTTGTTATTATTAAATCCGTCCTGGAAAGTCTTCCATGTTACTATTTCTCTTTATACAAAGCTCCCAAGAAGGTGATTACCGATTTGGAATCCTTGATCAAAAAATTCTTATGGGGAGGCTCTAGTGAAGATAGGAAGACGCATTGGGTCGCTTGGGACCGGGTGACGATGCAGAAAAAGGATGGTGGACTGGGTCTTAACAAACTGTCGGATGTTAATATTTCGCTTCTCTCCAAATGGGGGTGGCGTTTCAAAATTGAAGTTAACGGGTTCTGGAGAAAAATCATTTATGCCCTCCACTCTAACCGGTTTGGGTGGGAGGGTTTTCCGATTCTGAAAGCCCGGAGAGGAGTTTGGTATAATATTGTCAAAGTGTTACTGCACAGTAAATTTGGTGGCAATGTTTTGAGGAATTACATCCAGGGAGATGTGGGCAACGGAAAATGAATTCTTTTTTGGCTGGATCCGTGGATCTCCAACGAACCACTGAAGCTGAAGTTCCCCGATTTATTCAGATTAGAGGCGGAGAAAAAATGTTATGTGGCAGACAGGATTTTAAGGTCTGATTCAGGCTCGGCTTTTGCTTGGTGCTGGAAATCGGCTCTGCCAGATGCTGTGTTGCCGGATCTGCAGCTCCTGTGTAGTCTTATCGCTCCGATTCAGATTGTTGATAGACAAGACAAGTGGCGTTGGTCTCCCCAAAGTGAAGGTATTTTTTCTGTCAAATCTGTGAAGCGGTTGTGTTATACGGACAGGACTGTGAGTCAAAACTTCGTCATGGAATGGAGCGACTGGGTCCCCGATAAATGTAACATTCACTTGTGGAGAGCTGAGATGGAAAAGATTCCAACCAAGGTGGCGTTAATGAAGAGGAATATTCTGCAAGGTGATCCGATTTGCCCCCTGTGTGCATCCGCGGACGAGACAGCCGATCACGTTTTTACTGCATGCTACTACTCTGCGATAGTCTGGAACGCGGTAAGTGAATGGTGCAGAATTCCAGCCATTTTCGCTTTTTCCGTTAAGGACCTTTTATGCTGTCATAATAATTTATCGGTCTCGAATAAGAAGAGGGAGGCGGTTCATGGGCTGATTATTATAACGTGCTGGAGTCTTTGGTGAGCCAGAAATAAGTTGATTTTTTCTAATTGTCCGGTTAGGATTGATAGGATTATTAATGAAATAAAGGCGTTAGGTTTTTTATGGTTCTCAAACAGATCTAAGCATAAAGGGATCTCTTGGGAGGAGTGGGTTTCCTTTGTAAATATGTAATTGTGTTGTGTTTTTTGGTCGGCCCGTTTTGGGTCGGTCGGTTGTGAATGAAGTTTACTTTTCAAAAAAAAGGTATATATGATCAAATTTAGTGATGTGAAATGAAAAGGTAGCCGGGAAATTTTATGATTCACAAATTGTTTAATGTGTTTGCTTCCATTTAGGTTGAAACAATCCACTCAAAGTTTCATGCAATTCTCGTTGGTATCTAGGTTGAATTTTATGTTACAATATCAGGAACATGGTACATCCGAGGTTTAGTATCTACATTTAATAAATCAAGTTAAACATAAGTGTGTTTACTTTTTAAAAATGCATAACTCAGTTCCATAATCCAAAGTATTATTTTGTATTTTTATTCTAAATGTGTTTGTTGTTTTTAGGTTTTAGACGTTTGCTTTGATTTGGATCTTATTAGCACTATTCGTGATGCGCCTTTAGACACTTTCCTTTTCATTGGTGTCTTCAGCTTCCAGACGCAATTTCCCTTTCGACATCATACCAAATGTATGACATTCACATCCAGCTGGTGATTGACTGGAGTTGTCTTGTTTATGGTCGCTCCCCCTTTTAACCTCTAATATATATTGGCTTGTTCTTCTTCTGTTGAATCATCGATCAAGATATTAGCAATAAGTCCTCATTTAAAACCTTTGTAATTTGATTATATCCGAACTGTTCTTCATCTTTGTGAAATTATACAATTGTTATTGGGTTTTATTGTAATTTAGTAAAATATCATTGTCTCTAACATGATATCAGAGCTATAGGCTCATGATTGTCATTTTCGTATCCTGGTTTGTCCGGTTGGTTGTAATCTTGGCCGAGTGGTTCTTGGTAAACCCTAATTGAGGGTTTAGCTTCGGGATTCTCTGCGTTGCTATTGACTTTCCATCGGATTTAATGTGGGTTTCTTGAACCCTATAAATAGTTTGGTTTACATTCCACTGCTATTGAAGGAATTCAATGGTTCTAATCGATGCTTCTGGAACCATAAGTGCTATTTATCTGTTTGTCACTTTGTAATCCCAACATTGGTTAGGGATTCACAACCTTTTTTTACTGGAGCACCCTAACCCGAGCGCCCTTTTGTGAGGATTTCTCTACCTTTTTTTTTATTTCCTTGTCACACAGATATAATTTGTTAGGCATATTATGACCGGATAATGAGTACCAGTTATGGTTTGATAAAGAGAGGCATACTTTATTTATATTGGCGACAATAGATTTTAGGCCCAAAGGATCGGGCCCATCCCGAGTTCTTTAAAGGGGTAGTGGCACTAAGTGAGAATTAGGGTAAATTACTTGTTCACCAAGTTGGGTGACTACTATAAATACATTAGCCAACTTTAGAGTTAATGTATTAGGAGCGCTGATTGTATTAAGGTTTTGATCCTATTTTCTTTAGTATAATATAAAAGGTGAGTTCTCTGAAATTGTGTGTTTGTTCTTTCGATTAATCTATTAGGACTTGTATTCGTATAAAATCCGGTTCAAGAACCCTAGTTATACATATTAAAAGAAACTTACGATGAACAGTAAGTTTTCTTTTTTTTCTTTTTTTTTTCTAATTATCTAATGTATTTGATAATTTTTTTTTTCTTTTTTTTTTCTAATTATCTAATGTATTTGATAAAGTAGAATGAGATGAGTGCATGATATTTACGTTAGACTGTGGGGTATGGGGCTTGGGTTGGGAGGAAACGCCCAAGCCACCACCTCGGGTGGGCTTGGGTTATGGCGTGGCCTTTGGGGCTTGGGTTTGAAGCCGGGCGTGGGGCGGGCTAGCGGTCCGATGTGGCGGCCCCCTATTCGCTTTGTTGGCCATGTCATAGCGGGGTCTTTGAGTTTGAATTTTAAATTGTAACCGTTTGGCCAAGCCAAGCGGTCACCCCAACCCCCAACAGTCAACATCCCCTATAAATACAACCCCAACCCCACCAGCTACTCCAACCCAAACCATCGCTGTCCATCGCTACCCCAACCAAAACCCACTTGATCCCATGAACCCGCTACCTCAACCCGAAGAAGTTGGCCTCTTGGACCCACGAAGAAGAGTTAGCTCTCGTCACAAGCGTCGTTGACGCTATGAAGGGGCGACAACCCCGCCAAACACGATATTGGCCGGAAGCCTTCGCAAGCTACCGGCATAACGTCGGACATGACCAGCACAACTTAAACATGGGTGTATATATTAGGTCTTTAATATTGGGTTTCCTTTTTTTGGTTGCTACATCAAGTGTCAGGGTCATATAAGGCTAAAGAGTGTGTGGATAATGGTTGGGACATGATTCGTCATGTAAAAACATGAATGGAAGGCTATACCACCCCCCCCCCCTAATCCACCATAGTTTGCATGGATTAAGCCATGGCAACCGCGGTCCTACTTTCCATTTTTCAAGTAATCATTTCTTTTTTCTTTAGATAAAGATAAATTAAAATAAATAAGGGGATAATGGTTTTGGTCATGACCACACCCTTAGGGTAGTGGTTTTGGATTGTGGATTAGAGGTGGGTGATATGGCACTCACGTAGGTGGTCATGAGGGTCATGACCACACCATATAGCCCAACCATAAACTATAGCGAGTATTGGTATCACGTCAATTCCAACCGAACAATATCAGAACCGGTATCGGTACCATCGGAATGGAATGAATACTGATATTCATTTCGGAAGACATTAGTGATATTCGTTTTTATGCTTTTCGATTTATGTAAAATATGCGTCGATATCCTTTTGGGCATATAATGACTTTATTTCTGGGTTTTGCCTTTCGATTGCTATAACGAGTGCCAGTATTGTATCGATATGTTGTTAAGTCGGTTTCAATTCGGTTTAGTACGATAGTGACACCCATAGTGACACCCGCCGCGAAGCGCGGAAGAACCTACCTAGTTTTATTAGTTGGAAACTCTTACTCGCACATCTTTATGGATCCTTTTAATAGTCTTTTTCCAATTATCTTATCTCCGGTTAGCGGCGTAGCTTGTTGCCCGTTTACCAACTATCTCGATGTAAATTATTATATAATATTGTCACACCCTGATTTTTGCGGAAGCGTGATTATGGTGTGACTTTCTTAATACCATTGCATTCAATCATAACAACACTATATGATTAAAACCATAGATGTTCATCCATAAATTTAGTTTAAAAACACGACAACATTGTCTTAAAACATAAAAATTCAAATACGAGTACAACCCATGCAACTTGTTTAAAAGTTCACAACGACTCGACCAATGACATCAAATAAAACAAGGACTTGGAAGTCGTGTCCCGTCCAGGAATAAGACACACTATCCAACCCTAAGACCATGGATGACATCTTTTATTCTTACGCAGCTTGAAACATCCAACGCCCGCCAGATCCACTATTAATTCCCTGAAATACATGTATTTTGAAAACATCAACAAAAGTTGAGCGAATTCATGTGTGTGATTGTGAATAAACCTTTGAAACATTTGAAAGTATTTTTGTGAAAATGAACAGATCAATTAATGTGTAGCTAATACATTAACATAGGTGAAACGGAGTAGGAAGGCTCAATCCTTTGCGTATTTCGCACCGGGCCTCCCGGCTGGAACGACATAGTCACCACATGAGCCAACTCGCGGACTCATGGGTGGAGCTCGCAACACCCAAATAGATCTATCACTCATGCCCCTCGGTCCTTCTAAAGGATTAATGGTCTCAAGCTAACACCTACCCTTTCACATGATCTAGCAGTTCATTTCATTTGCAAACCCTTTGAAATCATAATCAATTATAACATGTACTTCACCCCCGAAGTTCTAAAACAAAAACAGTTAAAAGAAATGGGGGACATGAACTCACAGTCGTGCGTTTTCAATAATTGTAACTCTAGCTCCTTCGGTGAACACGACTACCTACAACGTACTAATGTCTATTAGACGAACGGGCCGTGCCTTGACTTAGTATTAATGTTCTTGAGTTACGTTTCTTTTGTGTCTTCGACATTATTCCAAGTTACATAATTATTTGTTAAAATAATTATTATATTTATAAATTTTGGAATAATTGTTAAACAATATTATTGCAATAATACTTCCCAAGTATTTTCACTTGTATTTCCTTCCCAAGGATGGGGGTATCTTATACATGTTTATTTTTATTGTATTTATTAAGTATTCTTTATACTTAATTCCGTATTCTCTTATAAAATCCAAAAATAATATATTTTCAGGTTCACTTAGAATATATATATATATATATATATATATATATATATAAACTCATTTTTCCCAAAAATATATTGTTTCTCATATTTATGTAAGAAAATATATATTTCTTAAAAATAATATATCTTCTATAATTTCAAGAAAATATATATTTAATATTTGCCAAAAATATAATATATTTTTCTTTGTCGAAAATATGATATACTTTTGTAGTAATTGTAAAAATTATATTTTTTTTTACTTCATTGGTGTCCAAAATATTATTTACCAAAATATTATTTGTGAATAAATCTTTCCGGAATATTTTGTAAGTTTTATTTCATAGTTCGATTCTCCAATATTTTGTGTAAGCTTGTATATTTATTCTTTGGAATTTTGGTATTATTTTGGATGGTAATTCCTTGGTATCTTGTGAGTTATAATATTTCGAGTCCTAAAATAATATAACTAATACACAAAATATACAAATGATCACACACAAGGTGTCATCTGAATATATATTTCCTAAATACATATTTAGTCACTTTTATTTATAAAAACCAACCTCCAATATTTATATTTTTGTAACAAAAATTATGGCAAAGTTTATGTAACAATTTAGCGTTTAAAATATACTTGTAAATATTTGTTTAAAGATATTTTTCTAAGTGCTTATATTTTTAGAAAATTTTGCCATAGTTTCCCCTAAAAATGGAGGTTTCCATGCTTTCAAGCATATCATTTTCTTTTGTAAATATCATCACAATCAATTTACAATCATCAACAAACAACCTTTACTTACCAATCTTGCCAAAATCATGTATTTTCTACTACTTCATGAACTTGAATATTTTGTAAAATTTTGTAGTAACTTACTGTGACACCCTGACCGGAGGCGGAAACGTCGAGGGCATCACGAAACTTGATAGAATGAATATGAGCACATGGTGATTAAATTAAAGTTGAAATATAATTAAGTTGATTGGTAGGATTGCATTCACATCCAAACTAGTATATAACAACTATAACACATTGTTCACAAAAAGGGTCCTTGTTTTCATTTAAAGCTAAGGCACTTGTCTTGAGCAATCCTATATGATCCATAAGCAAGGCTAACTTCAAACAATCAACACCTGAAACATATGTTAAAGTAAACGGGTCAACAAACGGTTGAGTGAGTTCATAGGTTTTGGTTAGTTTGATAGTAAACAAATAATGTGATAATGAAATAAAATGTTTAACAATGTGGCATTTGATATGTTCAAAACAATTGAATAAAACAAGTCCCGCTTGGTGAACATTCAAACCTTGTAGACGGAACACGGCATTGATCACCCAGACTTCCGCAATGAATAACATGAACAACAACAACAACAATAACAACAACAACAATAGAGCTGTACTGGAAGTCGGATGGGGTGTCACCCCTATAGCGCTATAATGTACCATTCGGCTTGATCGGAGTTAATGAATGTAGGTTAAGCATCAAGTAATCAACAATTGCAAGAAACAATCAAAATAGCCACCAATTATGCAAAAAGATTTGTAACACAATAGAACATATGTTTCACCCCGAAAACAGTGTAAAAAAAAGGGGACTATGAACTCACCTTGCTTGTGAATCAAATTCCAAACAAGTATATAGATAAGAGTTTGCAGGAACAAGTCTTTCCACGCTACTCTATAGACATGCATGAAACAACACATATGGAACATATCATTAACAAGGGCAACATTGTGATTTTGTAATAACGGGTGACTAGGTCTTGGTGTTGTACGGGTTGACAATCTGTTTGAGGAACACTTGGTAATTTGATAAATATGTGAAGTACTTATATAAAATACTAAGTTATACAAATGATAAGTAAAATATTATTTATTTGTATATTTGAACAACAAAATACATATGTATATTTTCAAAATAATAAGATAATTATACAATTTAATTATCTAATAATTAATTTAGGGCAGAATAATTAAAATTAATATTTTAATTATATAAGAAGTATAATTCAGATTTAAAATAATTATTATGGCAGAAATAAATATATTTAAAACAGTTAATTATTTTTTTAAAAATGAAATAACTGAATAATTATCTAAATAATTACTTAAATAATTATTTGAAATAGCAAAATTTGAAATAATATTTTTAAATAATGTCATGCAATAATACAGATTTAAAGTAAATATTATGACCTTGAATAAATTTTATATAATATTCTGGAAATTAAAAGGATAATTGCACATAACTGATTTATAAAGTTTATTATCTAAAAATGACATGCAAAATAATTAAACAGGGTTTCTGATTTTTAATAATCTCAACATAACATGTATAAAATTACAAAAATAATTTTTAATATTAATCATAACTCAGAGTATTTAATTTAATTAAATTAACTCTATAAATCATATGATTTAACTGATTTTATGAAATTAATTATATAAAAATAACATGAAATATCAAAACATGGTTTCTGGATTTTCTTATAATTTCAGTAAGCAAAATAATATAAAAATAATTTCAGGCCAAAATCAATTAATTACCTAATTAAAATAATTAAGCCTAATTAAGTGATTTTATATGATTTAATTTATGTAAATAAATCCATAAATTATCAAACAGTGATAAAATTTATACATGCTCAGAATAATACATGTAATATCATAAAAATAATTTAGGGCATCATTTATATAACTAATTAATTTAACAGATTAAAGTTTAAATTCCATATACAAGTACTTTAACTGTTTAAATTATAAAAATATGAAAATAGTGTCAAAAATTTATAAAAATTTATTTATACAAGTTTTACTGTTCAAAATAATTACCCTAAAAATTTCATGAATTAATTCAAAAATATCGAATTAATATAATTATTTTAATTCAGAACAGTTTCTAAATAAAATAAAATAGAAATATAAAAATTTTACAAACTTTTATATTTTTAATAACTACACTGATATGTCAGAAACATAAGATAAAACTTTCGGATTATATATCATAAACATAGAATTTATATAAATACTTTTATTAACTGATTTAAAATAAAAAATTAAAATACAATTATAAATCATCATCTTCCCCAAATGAAAGTCAACAGAAGTCAAACCCGATCGATTACCCTATCAAACTTGAATAAATTCTAAATTAAAACAAGTTTCAAAAATGTCATAAAGGACCCTATACTTTATGTTTTTATAAATTTTACGTTTTTAACCCGAACTTTCAACTTTCAAAAATTACAATTTAGTCCCCGAACTTTATATTTTGTAAAATAGTAACGGTTTTAACTACGGTTATAAAATCAGAGTTCTCAAACAAGTTTCAAAGAATGACAATTTGGTCCCTAAACTTATACTTTCACTAAGTGACAAGTTAGGTCCCTGTAACTAATGTAACCTTGTTTTCAAGCATGAAACCAAACTATTAAAGCAATTCCTCACGTGTTTGGGCCGGTAAATCATGTAAGAGCATAAAACAAAGTATGAACCAACAAATTTGCATCTCAAAATGCGATGTGTGTATCAAACAAGTACATGTTTGAAATCAGGGTTGTTACACTTACTAGTATTCTTAGTAAGTCTTGTTACCCTTTAAAATGTGTTTACTTCTTTAAAAACTTCATTTTTAATGAAGTTGGTTGTTTACAGCTTCAAAACATATTTTCTAAAAATATTTCTTTATGCAACTTTCTTGTTTCACAAGTGTTCTTACACTTGTTTAACCATTAAAAACAAGATTTGTTTATGTAAGAACCAAGTTTTGATGAAACTTATATTTTAAACTTGGTTTCCTTAAAAATCATTCATAAATATTTAGATCTATGTGTTTAACAACTTAGTTTGTTCATTACTTTTCAAGAAAACAAAGTGTTCTTTCAAGTTCATGATCTTCATGTGTAACGCCCCAAAACTCGAATCGTTAAATTCGCTAGTATGTGTCCATATTTTATAGTATGAAATAAATAATATGCTGAAATATTGTTTATTAGAGTTGACGGTTAGTTTGGTTTATAACCAAAACTTATGTTTTGGGGCTGATTATGTTCAACTAAAGACTATAAGGGCTTGGTTATAACACGAGACTTAAAAAAAAGGCTGAAGTAGCATATGCAAGTGGTTGAGGACCTACAACAATGCCGCCAAGAATCCGAGGAAGAGGTAGAGGCAAGGGGCCATTCATCGCCCCCAACGATCACGAGGCAGGGCCTTCACACCGGCGAACTCCATCAGACTCTTTAAGCAAAAGTCCTCAGGAAAACTGGAGGACCTCTTTAGAACCCGCGAGGCGTTCAGTCTCGCTGAGCTCCTCACCTTCCTACCTTAACTCTTACGGGCCTCAATCAGAGAACGAGCCCCACAACTCACATCACTCTTTCATACCCCTTCAAAGCCCTAACTCACACCATTCTTTCAACGACCCAACACCCTACTTCCAAAGTCGGTTCAACCCGACAAACCTAATTGAAGAGCCAATGGGTTATAAGCCGTTGGGACCGGAGGACCATTTCTCCATGGACATGGAAGAGGATCCGGGACCTGCCCAGCCGCCAACCGGAACACCTACTCACCCCATCGAGATTTCGGATGGGTCACCCTTTCTTGGATCACCTTATAGTGGTCCCGTGATGTGCTTAAAATGGGTTAACTAAATTAAATAAATTAAACCCTAAACTAGACTCTCTAAGTTTTAAATTTATAAAACTAAGACTCTCTAAACCCTAAACCACACGACCGACAAGTGAACCGATCGATGAAGTATAGCCTAAGGAAGTTCGAGTATCGAACCCAAGAGACTCTACTGATTACGCTAATGACTCTATCTAGACTTAGACTGACACGACACAACTAATTTGTTTATTAATTTGAGGGGGAGTTTTCTAAAAATCCTAAGAATGCAAATAACGATTAACTAGATTAGCTAAACGAACTAGACACGAACTCACACGAAGGCTGAACTCAAGGATGATGAAAGAACTACCTAGACAGGAATCCTGATTGCTTTTAGTTATGATTATAATTGGAAGTTGTCTGCTATGGAACCGGGATCTTAAAATTCTCACCTCTCGGGAAATCTAAGGACCCCTAATCCTTCTCAAGAGCACGCTAAGATCCCCTAAAGGTTGTTAAATTACCGGTTATGAGACTCCCATACAAGACATCTAATGGGTTTATAAAAGTATCCTACAAGGCTCACTCCCTTACGAGACCTAAACCTAGGATAGGTTTGTTTTCTCAGCTAGACTTGCTAGACAGCAGCCAAAAGGTTAACTTCCTAAGAAGGACCCACCTTGCGGTTTAATCACTTAGACCTAGCAATAATCTCGCACCTTACAGCTATTGACGATTAGTAGAACACTTGATTTTATAAAATTACCAACTATTACTTCTAAGGTTTATTGGCCAATTTAACCCTAAAGATTCAAGATTTATTACGTGATATAGACAGTCACCAAAATCTAAAACCTAGCACGACTCTATTATGTGATAAAGACCGTCACCAAGATTCATGCGAAGCAATAATCAATGATTAAATAACATCTAGCATGCAAACACATCTAACTGATAGAACAAACCGTTTACAAATTATAAACTATCCATAGCATTCAAAAATCCAAGAATAATCAAAGCATAAGCAATCATTCAACCATGTCTAGGTAGTAAAGGAAATCTAGCCGATAATCATAATCAAAAACAAGTTCATAATCAATGTAAAATCTGAATTCATCATTAAACTAATAAAAACAAACGAAAAACGAAGAAACAAGTTTATATAACCCGTAAACATCGATCCCGTGTGCTCCCGAATGTTTCACGATGATTCCTAGCAATCCCGAACCTTCAAATCACTTCAACCAGCCTCCAAAGTCGCCAAAAGAACTCTAAAACTCGTAAGGTTGTTGTCGTTCACGGCTGTTGATGATGATGTTGTTAAATAACCCCCAAAACCCTACAAACTGTCGCTGATTAAGGTCGGTTCACGTAAACAAACCCCACGCGGCCCGCTTAAGAATGATGCTAAGTTGAGGCGGGCCGCGCGTGCCTTAATATTACGCATTCCTGATTTAAGTTGATGCGGCCCGCTTGAAACTGATGTTAAGTTAAGGCGGCCGCCTGAGACCTTCAGAACTGCATTTTCGCTTCGTTCCACTCCCGAGCTCCTCGATTTCCATGCCAGCCTTTCGTCTTTCCAGAATTTGACTCTTTTCTGCTCCTTTCTACTGTAAAGACCTGGAAAACACAAACTGTCAAAAGTATGTACATTCTACTCTAAAAACGGACAAAATACGACTATTTAATGACTAAAACGGACGCGAATAAAGATGTATTTTACAATACATCATCCCGACAGCTATCAGGCAAGATTTGCCCAATACGACTATGATATCAACTACATCACAATACTCCCCACCGGGCCCACCGGTAATACGTGGAAATATCGGGGTGTGACAGTTTATAATATACGTGTGATCAGATTCTGACCTTTATGTGATTATGGAAGTAATTATAAAGAGTGATAATAATGGAATATTGTGGTGAGTTCATGAGGAATAATTGTATACTAACGTAAAAGCAAAGTATCAAGCCTGATTTATTGGGGTAAAAGTAGAAGTAATCGAGTTCCTATTATTAAATAAATGCATGAAAGTATTTTGCTTGATTCAAGAAAGTAGGGACATTACATAGGACTATGTTTAGTCATGAATAAAACCTTTTGCCAAAGTCCTTCTGGAAATATAAAAATATCAGACTTAAGTATGGAACCCGGTAATGGCCTTTAATCGCCTTATTTAGCGTTATTAGCGCATAGTATGTTTTAAAATCATATTGGACATACCCGGGTTGATACCTACTGATATAAGAAGCAAATTATCATATTTTAACAGTAAGCAAAAGTTGATAAACTCAGACTTCAGTTTTGAGCTTGTCGGCTTATGTGAAATTACCAAAATACCCCTACGGGGCCTAGTTTGGTTAAAAATGATAAGTTTCACATACATGCTTTAGCCTACTGTTAAAACTCATCAAATTGAGTATGTTTTCTGTTTACATCAGACCTGTAACTCAGTTAGACATTTAAACTCTTTTACAAACTTTAAAATGACCAAACTACCCCTACGGGGCATAGTTTGTGTTTAAATTAGTTTCGGGCATAACGAAAGACACCTTACTGATGTCACAACATATTTGAGACATAATTAACTTAGGAAATCTGTATATAGCTCTCATGACTACCCGTCACGATTATTACGCGTACGGTTCGGTTTATGTAACAAGTTTACATAAATTAGCCGAAACGGGTCAAACCTTAACGGTTTTATCTCAAAATCCAGAATGTGAATAATAAACCCATATTAAACAAGTCTTAAAACTTGTCGGGTCTGAATCACATTCTATCCGGTCTTCGCTTAATTGTGCGTACGAACCGTATCTTGAAACTAGCCGGTCTAAGCTTAAGCTTAATAAAAAGACCCGTTAGAATTCTAATAGGTTATATTAAACCTTCGTTCCAGATTAGGAGAAACAGTAAAAGCTACGTGCATTCTGATTGTTGTGATTTATACTTGCATCAGGTAAATACTTTTAACTTATTTTCCCTATACGGGCTTGGGTTACGGTACATAGCGTACCGCTTGATCGGGCATCAAATCTCCACGCTTAGTGGGTAGTTGAATAATTTGATCGGCTCGTTTTAAACAGATTTGTTTACTTTACAGCCTTTGGGGGGTTAATGACCATGTCCCGGATATCCCTGGCATCATCTTACGAGATGGCCACGACCTGAGCACGGGGTGTAGGCGTACTCCCGTGTATAACTCACTTAAAGTGGTGTGTCTATTGATCTTTAACCCGGATACGTTCCGGGCTACTGAACGCATAAGTGACATGTAATTCGTTCACAAGATTATAATATTAAATAATTCTCCCAAGTTAAATAAAATGATTTATGCCACGTGCATCCAAACCAATTTTCAATCATTTTCCAAAATGAGTCAGTTGAATGTATTTACCAGTGTAAACTGACGTATTTTCCCAAAAAGACTGAATGCAGGTACTAAACGTAATTGGCTGGATTGTCTCCTAAGCATCCATAAAAGTCTCGCAAGCTTAGGATGCCAGAAGTCTGTTGAACAATTAAATGTTAATTTGTTTCGATCCTACTGTGGATAAACACCGGATATTGTGACTTTGATTACAATAAATAAATTCGGTTGTATCTTATTTTTAAATTGCTTCCGCTGTGCATTATTATATTGTGTTGTTTGACTATTACGTTGCCAACCACGTCACGATACTCCCCCACCGGGCCCACCGGTGACACGTGGAAATCGGGGTGTGACAGGTTGGTATCAGAGCCAACACTGAGTGAATTAAACACTAGCCTTTTGTGTTTAATCTCAGTTACACAATTGCACATATCTAAACTTTTGAGTCTAGACTTATAACCTAGGACAAATTCCACCTTATTCAGGTTTTGTTTTGTCCTTTAAATTTTATATTATTGTTATTGTTATCTCATGCTTTATTGACAGGAATAACAAAGATGCCTCCAAGATTCTTCCGAACACGAGGACGTGGAAAGGGGCCAGTTACCGCCCCCAACGATCATGAAGCTGGACCTTCACGAAGGCGAGCTCCATCCAATACCGAGAGTGACGACCCTCGGGAAAACCAAAGAAACCAGTACGAGCCGGCCAGACGATCGGTTTCACATACTTCCACACCTCCTGCTCTAAATCCTTATGAACCCCATAACCCTCAACCGTCTTACATACCACTACAGAGGTCCCTATCTCATCATTCATATGGGGACCCTACACCTGTTTTTAGGGGACAGTTTAACCTGGTTGGGTTCATACCAGAGCCCGTGGGTTTTAACCCACTGGGTCCGGAGGACCACTTTTCAGAAGATCACGCCGACGATATGGACGAGGATACGGACCCCATCATGCCGGCAAGTGGTACTCCAAACCATCCGATCGAAATCTCCGACGGATCGTCCTTCCACGGATCACCCTATGGTGGTCCAGATAGTTTCCAAGCCCTGTTCGATCAACACCAGTGGTATTATACACCATCGCACCACTCTTCGTCACATGGGCAACATCAGCAGCAGCATTCTCAGCAGCAACAGGAGCCACAGCCGCATCATCAAGATTCATCTGAGGATCACCGCTTTGTGGCAGTTACGCCACCACCTCCACCGCCACCAGTTCAACCGCCACCTCCTCAACCGCCAAGGCGTAGGAGAACCGGTGCCCGCATGTCGGTGAGACCAGGGGACTTCCATTTCAGTTCCCCACGACAGTCAAGTGCAAGTCACTACCCACCTCATCAGGAGGACCCACAAATGGGTGGGCCTTCGCAGCCAGCTTTTCAACAGCCACCGCACATGGGTTTTGATAACCCAATCCCAGCATACACGGGTCCAAGTAATTACAACCCGTTTGAACCACCAGCTTACCACAACTACGGATACGCTGAGGCAGATCCTTATATGGAAGCAGCAAATTATAACGCCCTTAATGCCCAAGGACCCTACGGAGATCCATGGGGGGTAAGCTACCCGAATCAGGGGTACCCAATACCTCCCAGGCCTATCATTAGAACGCAGTCGCAGCCGCCACGATTTTCTCCCCCAGAACGGGAGGAAATTCTACATAGGTTGCAGCAAGTTGAACAGGAAGCTCACGAGGATCGTAGGGAAAGGCAGACATTCTTCCAAGGACTGATGGGTCTGATCAAGGGGAAGAACAAGAAGGATCGTTGAATTCTTCC
Organism: Helianthus tuberosus; assembly: GCA_030545235.1. Taxonomy (NCBI): domain Eukaryota; kingdom Viridiplantae; phylum Streptophyta; class Magnoliopsida; order Asterales; family Asteraceae; genus Helianthus; species Helianthus tuberosus. The sequence goes on from CM060405.1 coordinate 23,938,361, forward strand.
ATCGCTGATGTATAAGCCCCTGCGTGGGCATATCTTGTTGTTAAGCCCCTACGTGGGTATGTATGTTTGTTGTGTGTATTGACCCCTACGTGGGTCTATCTTTCCATAAACCCCTACGAGGGTATGTTGTATGTTTAGTCCCTGCGTGGACTTATGTTTGATAGTCCCTGCGAGGACTTATGTCTTTCTGTAAGACCCCTACGTGGGCATGTCTTCTGTAAGACCCCTGTGTGGGCATATCTGTATGATTTAGCTCCTGCGTGGGCAAATTTCATGTGTAAAAGACCCGTTTAGGGCGATATGTAATATAGTGATAAATTAATGGAGTGTTATTTTTATAAATTTCATGTTTGCCATTTGTGCATAAATAAATTATAAATGAAATAAATAAATTAAAATCATTCCTTTTAATCTGCCTAAGCAATTATTTAATTAAGAATCTTTAAGTGTGAAACCTAGCCTCGTGTCAAATATAAGACCGGGCCAAAATGGTAAGACCGGTTTAAAAGATTCAAATCCCTGTTAACATCTTAAAACATGTTAACACTCCTGGCAGAAGTGATTCGTTAAAAATCACATGTCATTCTTAAATGAATAAGGATTCTTTAGAAGATTCCTAATCCAGTTTAATGATCTCTGAATCCTGGATTTACATCATCAATTAAGATGATCATATTTAACCATACATGGTAATATAGTGCCTACGGGCCTTGCTCATTTCTACATGAGACAAAAGACAGTGGTAGCATTGACTCCCTGCCAAATAAGGGTAATGAACTAGGTTCAAACCTTAAAAGTCTTGATTCTCTGAAATCATAGTTTATGAAATTGTCCATGTGACCAAGCCTTATGTGCTAATATATATATTGTTATTGTTTATGTTTAGGATAAATTTTAATTAAAATCCTAAATTAATGCGATTAATAAGTTAACCAAATATGGTCTCTGTTTACCATGGTTAACGAATTACCCTAAGGGGTAATTCCATAATAAAATCCCAAATAAAAATATTGACCTTGTTTTCTGCAACAGTTCAATACAAATGGCTGACTCCAATGAAGTAAACAGCCATCCAGTGGAGCCAAATGAGAACGCCCAGATTACGTTAACGGGTGCTGAACTAAAAGCAATCATAGACGGCGCTATCACACAAGCTTTGGATAGACAGTATGAAGAATACAGTGGTACTCGGAGTAGGACCCACTCTGCATCACATTCAAAGCCCAGGACACATTCTGAGGCTCATAACAAACCTCCTCCCAAAAAGAATGGACCAAAGAAAAACGATGATGATCGCCAGTCCACCAACCACCAAAGTAATCCATCTCAGCATTTAGTACTGCATCAGGGACCCCGTAACAAGGGTTGCACATATAAGTACTTTGTGTCTTGTAAACCCAGGGATTTTACGGGGGAGAAAGGAGCCGTCGATTGTATGACGTGGCTGGATGAGATGGACACGGTCGTGGACATCAGCGGATGCGCTGAAGGTGATGTGGTTAAATTTGTCTCACAGTCCTTCAAAGGCGAGGCGTTAGCTTGGTGGAGATCTCTGATGGAGGCCTCCGGAAAGATCCCGTTGTATAGTATGTCGTGGGATCAATTCATCGCCTTGATCAAGGAAAATTTCTGCCCTCAACATGAGGTGGAAAAGATAGAATATGACTTTCTATCACTGGTGATGAAAAACCTCGACTGTCAAGCATATCTGACAAGCTTCAATACACTATCCCGATTGGTACCTTATCTGGTAACCCCGGAGCCTAAAAGGATCGCTCGTTTTATTGGTGGATTAGAACCCGAGATCAAGGCCAGTGTAAAAGCTTCTCGGCCAGTTACCTTCAGGTCTGTAACTGACCTTTCCTTATCCCTCACACTGGATGCGGTCCGGCAGAGATCGCTGAGGAATAAGGATGCTGAGAAGAGGAAGCGAGAAGATGATGGTTCGCGTAGGTCGAACAAGAAGCACCGTGGGAGCGGTGATCACAAGAAGGGATCGGATTCGAAGAAGGATGGGCATCGTTCTGGAGAGAAGCCCACATGCAAAACTTGCAAGAAACAGCACTTTGGAAAGTGCAGACTCGAATCAAACTCGAATAACGAGTCAAGGTCTTTTGCTTGTGGTTTGTGCAAGTCCAAGGATCACAAAACCTTGGATTGCAAGAAGATGAAAGATGCAACGTGCAACCGTTGCAATGAAAAGGGCCACATAAAGACTAACTGCCCTAAGTACAACAAGAAGCCTGAGGAGGCTAAGAAGACTAATGCCAGAGTCTTCAGGATGGATGCGAAGGAGGCTGTGCAGGATGATAACGTCATAACAGGTACTTTCCTTGTAAATGATGTCTTTGCAAGAGTACTTTTTGATTCAGGCGCAGATAAGTCTTTCGTAGATCGTAAATTTTGTGAATTGTTGAAATTACCTGTCAAAACCCTAAAAGTGAATTATGAGGTAGAGTTAGCAGATGGTACCATTGAAACCGTCTCTACTGTGTTAGATGGATGTGTTATATCCATTAAGAACCATTCTTTTCCTCTATCTCTACTTCCCTTTAAGTTAGCCGGTTTTGACATAGTTCTGGGTATGGACTGGTTATCTCATAACCAGGCCCAAATCGTCTGTAACATGAAGCAAGTAGTGATAAAGACTCCGTCTGGTGAGTCACTTACCATTCGGGGAGATACCCAGTATGGACTACCTGAGCACGTGACTATGCTCAAGGCTTCAAAGTGTTTGAAGAAAGGGTGTGTCATCTACATGGCACAGGTAATTATCGATGAGCCCAAACCGAAGTTAGAAGACATCCCTGTCATCTCTGAATACCCAGAAGTGTTTCCTGAAGATCTACCTGGTTTGCCACCAGATAGACAAGTTGAATTCAGGATAGATATCATCCCCGGAGCAGCACCAGTTGCTAGGGCACCATACAGATTGGCACCCACAGAAATGAAGGAGTTGCGGACGCAGCTAGATGAATTGCTGGCTAAGGGTTTCATTCGACCTAGTTCATCTCCTTGGGGAGCGCCAATCCTGTTTGTCAAGAAGAAGGATGGGTCGATGCGTCTGTGCATTGACTATCGCGAGCTTAATAAAGTCACGATCAAAAATAGATATCCATTGCCCAGGATCGACGATTTGTTCGATCAGCTTCAGGGGGCAAATTACTTCTCAAAGATTGATCTGAGGTCAGGCTACCATCAGTTGAAGGTTAAGGACGAAGACGTTCACAAGACTGCATTCAGGACTCGCTACGGTCACTACGAGTTCCTAGTGATGCCTTTTGGGCTCACTAATGCACCAGCCGCGTTCATGGATCTCATGAATCGCGTCTGCAAGCCTTACTTAGATAAATTTGTTATCGTCTTCATCGATGACATCCTTATTTATTCTAAGAATCAAGCTGACCATGAGAAACACCTACGTTGTATTCTCAAACTCCTACATCAGGAGAAGCTCTATGCCAAATTCTCTAAGTGTGAATTTTGGCTACGAGAAGTCCAATTCCTTGGACATGTGGTCAGTGAGCGTGGTATCCAGGTGGATCCCGCTAAAGTTGAAGCTGTTATGAATTGGCAAGAGCCAAAGACACCTACGGAGATTCGTAGCTTCCTGGGATTGGCAGGATATTACAGGCGCTTCATTGAAAATTTTTCAAGGATTGCTGCACCCCTAACTTCCCTGACCAAGAAGAAAGTAAAGTTCGTTTGGGGCCCTAAGCAGCAAGAGTCCTTCGATGTTTTGAGACAAAAGTTGAGCAACGCTCCTGTGCTTACATTACCTGAAGGCGCTGAAGAATTTGTAGTTTATTGTGATGCATCACACACTGGCATGGGGTGTGTGCTTATCCAGAAAGGCAAGGTTATTGCCTATGCATCACGACAGTTAAAGGTGCACGAAAAGAATTACACCACCCATGACTTGGAATTGGGTGCCGTTGTGTTCGCATTAAAACTGTGGAGGCACTATCTTTATGGAATCAAGTTTGTGATCTATTCTGATCACAAGAGCCTCCAGCATCTGTTTAATCAGAAAGAATTAAACATGAGGCAACGCCGTTGGATGGAAACCTTGAATGACTATGATTGTGAAATCAAGTATCATCCCGGCAAAGCGAATGTAGTCGCTGATGCCTTGAGAAGAAAGGAAAGGGTTAAACCCATCCGAATTAACGCCAAGCGTATGGAGATAAAGAACAGTTTGATAGAAAGGGTGTTAGCTGCACAGAAGGAAGCTGTGTTGGAATCTAACTATCCTAATGAAAAATTAGGAGTGACTGAGGAGCAGTTAACTCTTAGCAAGGACAGAATCTTACGATTAAACGGACGAATATGGGTTCCAATTTATGGAGGACTTCGAGATGTCATCCTCCAGGAAGCCTATAGTTCCAAATACTCTGTTCATCCTGGGGCTGATAAGATGTACCAGGATTTAAAGGCAAACTATTGGTGGATAGGCTTGAAGAAGTCTGTAGCCGCCCATGTAGCAAAATGCTTGACATGTGCGCAAGTCAAAGCCGAGCATCAGAAACCGTCGGGTTTGCTACAACAGCCTGAACTTCCTACGTGGAAGTGGGAAATGGTAACTATGGATTTTATTACCAAGTTACCCAAGACGAGGAAAGGAAATGATACGATATGGGTTATAGTTGGCCGACTGACTAAGTCAGCTCATTTCTTACCCATCAAGGAGACTTATAGCTCCGATATGTTAGCCCAGTTATATGTTGATAAGATTGTAGCCCTACACGGCATACCTGTAGCTATTATCTCTGACCGGGATACTAGGTACACGTCACATTTTTGGAAGAGTTTCCAACAATCTTTGGGCACACGTTTGAACTTTAGTACGGCTTACCATCCTCAGACAGACGGTCAGAGTGAGCGTACTATTCAAACGTTGGAAGACATGCTACGCGCATGTGCGATCGATTTGGGAGGTAGCTGGGATAAGAACCTACCATTGATCGAATTCTCCTACAACAATAGCTACCATACCAGCATAAAGGCTGCGCCGTTTGAGGCATTATACGGTAGAAAGTGTAGATCGCCAGTTTGTTGGGCGGAAGTTGGAGAAGTCCAGTTATCAGGACCAGAGATCGTGTTCGAAACGACGGACAAGATTGTCCAGATTCGTAACAATCTCCAAGCTGCCCGGAATAGGCAGAAGAGTTACGCGGATCCAAGTCGTAAGGATTTTCACTTCGAAGTAGGTGACAAAGTCCTACTTAAGGTGTCACCATGGAAAGGGGTGATGCGATTTGGTAAGAAAGGCAAACTAAGCCCGAGATACATAGGACCTTTCAAGGTTATCGAACGTGTCAGGTCAGTTGCCTACAAGTTGAACTTACCAGAAGAGCTCAGTGGAATTCACAATGTGTTCCACATCTGCAATCTAAAGAAGTGTTCCGCTGACGATTCACATGTCATGCCACATACAGATGTGCAAATAGATAAGAGCTTAACGTTTGTGGAAAAACCTTTGTCGATTGAGGATCGACAGGTAAGGAAGCTTCAAAGAAAGCATATACCTTTTGTAAAGGTCAAATGGGATGCCCGTAGAGGTCCCGAATACACGTGGGAGGTCGAATCCACGATGAAAGAAAAGTACCCTTACTTATTTCAGTAAATCTCGGGTCGAGATTTATTTTAAGGGGGTGAGGATGTAACACCTCGGAAATTCACGTCCTATAATAGGTTGACACGTGTCATAAAGTTTAAACGTGTGAAAGAAATATTATGGAAGGACTAAAGTTGACAAACGTGGAAAGTATGTAAATATACGTATTCTAAGTGTCAACTGTGAATAAATATATTGTATTTTAACCCTACAAGATGCTCATACCTTCAAACGAATAAATCATGTTTCATACGAAGCTAAAAGTGAGTGATTTCAAACTACAGGGGCCAAATGTGTCAACATGTTTAATTTATACCTCTGAGTGACCTTTTGACAAACCCGAAGCTTTGTAAATATTAATTATGCTCACGAGAATGCACCATAAAAATTTCATAAAGTTTCGTTAACGTATGAGAAAGTTATGATCAAATTCGTGTGCGGAGCGTTAACGCGTAAACGTCGAAAGTTAGGACTTTTCGGGTGAAAATAGAGTTACCCGGGGACTTGGCAAAGTGGGTATATGTTTTAAGGCCTTATTAGATCAATTGTGAAGGTTTACCATGCAAGAAATCAGTACCTATTCGAATTTTGAAGAGCCAAGGATCAAATTGCAAGAAATCAAAAATCAGATCAGACAAGGCCTAGCGCGACGCGACGGGGGGGGGGGGGGGCGTCACGCTAGCCCTGCCCAGAACCATGAAAAATGGCTGTTGTCCCCTATGGCCTATTATGCGCGACCTTTACCCGTTTTTCCACTTCTCCTGGCCCCTAAAACATCCCCTAAGCTCCTAGGACACCTGTTGATTGTTTGTGGGCACTCATAGACTTGTTTGTCAATGATTTGTGGTGATTGAAACCATTATAAATAGCCCTTCAAAGTCACAAACATTCTCACACCTTCATCTGATCATTTGGAGCCTTTCTGGAGCTAAGGAACTCTCCCAACTGATCATAAGTCGTGCATAGGACCCTTGTAAGTGTTCTAATCCTTTCTTGTTTGAGTTTAGCTTAGTTAATTAGCTAAAAGTCAAACCGTCGTAATTACGGTTTGACTTCGAGATTAGTCAATAATGGCTCAGTCAAATCTCGAATTAAAAGTAGTTATAATTTGGTATTTATGTGGGTAATAAAACCCCAAAAGGGTTTCCCCTGATCACCACTTTAACTAGTTCAAAAGTCGGGTCAAACATATACTTAAAAAGTCAACAGAATTCTTAAAAGGTCATTTATGCATAATTAGCTATCTAGACCATGTATAACCTGTTTGATTATTGTTATAACTTAGTAATTAGTGTAAGAACATGTCCAAACCTGTTCAACCCGACTATTTCCTGTTTAGACCCGGTTCGTAACCGAAAGTCACATAGTTTGACTTTCACTTTGACTTTCAGTTCTGACCCGTTTAGGCATATTTTAGAAATGCCACAGAGCTTAAATTGGACTAGGTTACATGTTAGAACAACCCTCTGTGATTATGCACCTCGGTTCATTAGTTATCCAATTAATATGCAAGTTTCCGTTAATTGTTCATATGTTGACCGTTATGCCCTTATTACCTTAAAACATGATTTATGAAAATGTAAAAGTGTAGAAACCTTGAATATTGATATATAAACTTGTATGCAAAATTTGACATCAGCTTGACTTGTAGATTAAGAGTTATGCTCATTAGTGTAATTACGGTGCTTTATGTTAATAAAATGGCGTAATTAGCGTATAGCCTAATTAAACATACTTTTTGGTATCAAACGAATTACCCACTGATGTAATATATTATTTTGGGAATTTTAAAGATTTTTAATTAATTTTAGGCTGAGCATAACTCATAGTCGTAGGCTTAATTCGGTAATTGTCGGTTTTGCCCTTACGGGCCATAAAATGAGTTTTACACATCTAAACGACTCCAAACCTTTTGCCACTAATTATTTATGATAAATGAATTATTTTAAGCCTTCTGGAAATATAAAAATATCAGACTTAAGTATCGAACCCGGTAATGGCCTTTAATCGCCTTATTTAGCGTTATTAGCGCATAGTATGTTTTAAAATCATATTGGACATACCCGGGTTGATACCTACTGATATAAGAAGCAAATTATCATATTTTAACAGTAAGCAAAAGTTGATAAACTCAGACTTCAGTTTTGAGCTTGTCGGCTTATGTGAAATTACCAAAATACCCCTACGGGGCCTAGTTTGGTTAAAAATGATAAGTTTCACATACATGCTTTAGCCTACTGTTAAAACTCATCAAATTGAGTATGTTTTCTGTTTACATCAGACCTGTAACTCAGTTAGACATTTAAACTCTTTTACAAACTTTAAAATGACCAAACTACCCCTACGGGGCATAGTTTGTGTTTAAATTAGTTTCGGGCATAACGAAAGACACCTTACTGATGTCACAACATATTTGAGACATAATTAACTTAGGAAATCTGTATATAGCTCTCATGACTACCCGTCACGATTATTACGCGTACGGTTCGGTTTATGTAACAAGTTTACATAAATTAGCCGAAACGGGTCAAACCTTAACGGTTTTATCTCAAAATCCAGAATGTGAATAATAAACCCATATTAAACAAGTCTTAAAACTTGTCGGGTCTGAATCACATTCTATCCGGTCTTCGCTTAATTGTGCGTACGAACCGTATCTTGAAACTAGCCGGTCTAAGCTTAAGCTTAATAAAAAGACCCGTTAGAATTCTAATAGGTTATATTAAACCTTCGTTCCAGATTAGGAGAAACAGTAAAAGCTACGTGCATTCTGATTGTTGTGATTTATACTTGCATCAGGTAAATACTTTTAACTTATTTTCCCTATACGGGCTTGGGTTACGGTACATAGCGTACCGCTTGATCGGGCATCAAATCTCCACGCTTAGTGGGTAGTTGAATAATTTGATCGGCTCGTTTTAAACAGATTTGTTTACTTTACAGCCTTTGGGGGGTTAATGACCATGTCCCGGATATCCCTGGCATCATCTTACGAGATGGCCACGACCTGAGCACGGGGTGTAGGCGTACTCCCGTGTATAACTCACTTAAAGTGGTGTGTCTATTGATCTTTAACCCGGATACGTTCCGGGCTACTGAACGCATAAGTGACATGTAATTCGTTCACAAGATTATAATATTAAATAATTCTCCCAAGTTAAATAAAATGATTTATGCCACGTGCATCCAAACCAATTTTCAATCATTTTCCAAAATGAGTCAGTTGAATGTATTTACCAGTGTAAACTGACGTATTTTCCCAAAAAGACTGAATGCAGGTACTAAACGTAATTGGCTGGATTGTCTCCTAAGCATCCATAAAAGTCTCGCAAGCTTAGGATGCCAGAAGTCTGTTGAACAATTAAATGTTAATTTGTTTCGATCCTACTGTGGATAAACACCGGATATTGTGACTTTGATTACAATAAATAAATTCGGTTGTATCTTATTTTTAAATTGCTTCCGTTGTGCATTATTATATTGTGTTGTTTGACTATTACGTTGCCAACCACGTCACGATACTCCCCCACCGGGCCCACCGGTGACACGTGGAAATCGGGGTGTGACAATATCCTCCCACCCGGCCAAGCTTTTACATAATTTAAAAAGTCCTGAATTGAGGCGCAATCATCCGGAAAACGAATCCGAACCCAGGCTAGAATATTCCACCAAATACTTCTAGCCCACAAGCACTTTATAAATATGTTATCAGGACTTTCCACCTCTAGACCGCAGCGTGGGCATTCAACTTCCGGGATCAACACTCCCCTGCGAGCGAGACCTTCTCTAGAAGCAATCTTTCCTAGAAGTGCTCTCCATAACAAAAAATTTACTTTAGCAGGAGCCCAACTGTTCCAGGCATACTTCATATCATTAGCCGCACCTCTCAGTTTAGCGTTTTCAATGTCAATTCTGACCTGTTTGACCGAAAACTGCGCATCCGATCCGTTTCTCCATCTCCAAATATCGTTATCTGCTACAAGATTGTGCTGAATATTAAGGCCCAACTTCTCAAGCTCCGCCTCCATTCTCCCGATATCCTTCCACACACCTGGGATAGAATTTTTAAGAGGAATAAGAAGATTCGCGGAGTCGTTTTTATGCACCGCAGCGATAACCTTGGCCCAAAGTTGATTCGGGTTTGAGTTATACCTCCACCACCATTTCGTTAACATGGCGAAGTTGAAATCCGAGATGCTCCCAATTCCCATTCCGCCTTTCAACTTCGATTTCAACATCAATTCCCACCGTATCCACCTAAGCTTTTTACGCGAATCCGTGATACCCCAAATAAAGTCTCTACGAATCTTTTCAAGTTTATTGATAGTACTTTTTGGAGCAGCAAATAATGATAAATAATAGGCCGGCAAACTCCCTAAAACCGATTTAGCTAGCGTCATTCTCCCATAAAAAGATAAGTGTCTCGCTTTCCATTTAGAAAGTTTCGAATGCAACTTATCTTCAATAGGTTTCCAAAACTTAGTACGCTTCATATTCACTCCAATAGGAATGCCAAGATACAAGAATGGCAGCCGACCCACTTCACAATTCAGAATATTTGCCAGTCGATTCTTTTCACTATCTTCCACTCCGATCCCAAATAATTTGCTTTTGTTGCGGTTGACTTTAAGGCCCGTGACTAGATTTAAGCATCTTAACATTATTATTTCATAAAGTTGACCTGATAAAAGAAGATGCTCACTGGAGTCCTTAGTTTTTATTTTACTTAAGATTTTATTTCATTGGTGTAAAAGTAATATTTCTTCTCGTTTATTAATATTTTAAGGTGTATCTTCATTTATTATTTTATTAATATTTATATTTAAATTTATTTAGTTTTGAAATATATATTTAATATTTATAATATGTTTTATAGAGTATACATTACTCAAAAGTTAATTACATCGTTAGTCTCTGTGGTTTGTGAAAAGTAACAACCTCATGTACTAATAGTTTAATGTAACAAGTTGAGGTTTTAACTTTTGCTTTTGTAAACATCCTAGGGTCTTAAGGTTAACGGTTGTTAAATACTAACTAAGAACATAGAGTATTTTTCGTCATTTCAGAACTTAGTACCTAACTTTGTTACTTTGAAAAAACCACAGTGACTACCCCTTCAATTAACTCTTATAATATTTAAATCACAATTTTTTTTTACTTTTTTCTATTTTTTTAGATAAGTTTTATTCAATTATTTAACCAAACAATTTTTACAATGGTGAAAAAGTAATAAATTTTAAAAGATTGTATAGTTCTGATTATTTAAAACTAGCTTTAATAACGTTTGAATATAAAATGCTAGGTTAGAACCCTGTGTATTACACTGGTTGAATAAATGTAATTTTATATATTAAATAATAAAAAGTTATATCTTTATAAACCTTGTATATTGTACGGGTTAAATAAATGTAATTTTATATATCAAATAATAAAAAAATAGTTGTATCTTTAAAAACCATATGTATTACACAGATTAAATAAATGTAATTATGTATACTAAATACTAAAAACGTCGTATCTTTAAAAAAAACTCGTGTATAATCGGGTTGAATAAATCTACCAAATAATAAAAATGTTGCATTCTTAAAAACCCTGTATGTTACACGTGTTGAATAGATCTAAAAAAGAGTTATATCTTTAAAAACCATGTGTATTATATATATTAAATAAACGTAATTTTGTATATTAAATACTAAAAGCGTCGTATCTTTAAAAAAACCCGTGTATAGTCGGGTTGAAAAATCTACCAAATAATAAAAAAAATTGTATCCTTAGAAACCACATGTATTACAGGTGTTGAATAAATCTAATTTTACATAGCAAATGATAAAAAGTTATATCTTTAAAAACTTCATGTATTACATATGTTATATAAATGTAACTTTGTATAGTAAATAATAAAAAAATTATATTTTTAAAAACTCCGTGTTTTACACTAGTTGAATAAATATAATTTTGTATACCAATTAATAAAAAAGTTATATTTTTAATAAATTATGATAACATGTAATATTAATTTATTATTTATATATCTATTACTATATAATAAAAGAAGCCAACTTTGGGACACATGTCATTCATTGGAGCCATCTACTTTTTAGTTTTCTCATCTTTATCTCCTACTTAATTATAGATAATTAATATTAATTAAAAGATAATAATAAAATAAAATTAAAACAATTCGTATAGGAGATAATATAATCTTTTGAAATATTTATTATATTTCAAAATTATTTATCTTGACATTAACAAAAGACTACACTAAATATAAATTAATGTAATGTAAAGAGTTAAATGTCATTTTAGTCCATGTGGTTTGGGTTATTTTGTCGGTTTAGTCCAAAAGTTTTATAATACACAGGGTTTATAAAAATATATTAAGATAACTTTTTATTGATTGGTATATAAAATTTCATGTACTCAATCCATACAATACATGAGTTTCTTAAAAATGTAACTTTTTTCATTATTAATATATAAAATAAAATTTACTCAACCCGTACAATACGCAGAGTTCTTAAAGATATAACTTTTTATTATTTAATATATAAAATTACATTTATTCAACCCATGTAATAAATGAGATTTTTAAAGATATATTTTTTATTATTTGGTATGTAAAATTACATTTATTCAACCTGTGTAATAAACGAGGTTTCAAAAATATATTTTTTTATTATTTGATATATAAAATTACATTTATTCAACCCGTGTATTACACGGGGTTCTAATCTAGTTTAATATAAGATAAGTAGGAAATAGAGGTATTTGTTTTAAAAATATATTAAATTAACAATTTAGATTTGAGGATAATATTTTATTAAAGGATGATAAGATTTAATATTAATTAATTTATTATTTATTTATTTAGTTAATATAAGATAAGTATAGATTTGAGGATATTTTCTAACACGTGTCCAAAACTTGGTTTCTTTTATTATAGTAGATAGATATTCTAATTGTTGTTTTTCAACATAAGATTTTTTTTATCAAAATTTATATAGATAACTCAATATTTTAAGGACTTATGTAACCGTTTATTTATAAACTATCAACTATTACGGTAATGTTCAAACTATTCTAATTTAGTAATGAGATTGTAAAATAGGCTAAACCTAATGTAACTAAAATGGACAAAAATGTATAAATATTTTTTAAACTTAATTAAAGTTTACTCATAGACTAATGACTTAGGTAGTGTTTGGTATACAGGAATGAGATGCGGAATGGATGGATCATTACGAGGGAATAAAGAAAGGGGTGTTTGGTTGGTCAATGGAATGGAATCACCCATTCCATAAAGCATTCCATTCCCTCAATACTAGTATTGGGATTGGGCATTTGGACTTTTGAAGCATCCTTCCTCTGATGATTGTTCTTCCTTTTCTTAGAGTTGGAGGTGGTGAAGTTAGCAACATCAGTAGTGCGATCCATCCTCATACTCTCTTCCTCATGTACGCACATAACGACCAGCTCACTCATCGTCAATTTGTCCTTCTGAGTGTTGTAATTGATCTTGAATGCTTCAAAGGACGAAGGATGCGAAGTAATTATGAAATGAACGAGGCTTATTGGCCATGTCATTCATCATCATGATGTGCTCGCGAATGCCGCTCCTCCCATCATACTTAGTCGTCACCAGCTTGAGGATAAGGGTACTAGCGTGTGCTTTAGACGTCCCCTTGAATTGCGCCTCCACAGAAGCCAAGTAGGTTTTAGCATCTTCAGAATCAGGAATGGCTCCTCTGATTGCATTGCTGATGGACTGCTTCATAAACATGAGAGACATGCGGTTACACCTAGTCCATTTTTCATGAGTCAACTGCTCAGCAGCAGTACTTTGAGGAGTAAGGTCCACTGGCTTATTCTCTCTTAGAGCATAATCAAAATCCAGCAGCCCAAGCGTAAGCATGAGAGCATCCTTCCATGCAGCAAAGTTATCACCGGTCAAAGGTGGAATCCCGCAATTGGGTGCTGATAGTGGAAATAAGATGAGCAAGTTATGATACTAAGAAAGAAGTTCTAATGTGATCTAAGGGCACGTTATACTAAGGCAGGCATAAATAATGACCATTTTAATTATGAAGCTGTGAGATTGTCTATTACTAACATCAAAATAATAGACTTAGTTAAAATTCTACTTAAACGAAGACAAATCAGCTTTGGCCAAAAGTGTAATCATTTAAGCATATGTGCAAAGTGGTTGTGACAAATCAGCTTTGGCCATAAATGAAACAATCACTTTAGTTATGCACTTGCTAAGTATGCTATACATGAAAGAATTAAATCAGCTTTGGCCAGATATTAAGAAATTCATTTTCGTGATACACACTTAACATAGCTTTCGTAATACTTTAACGATAAGTAGATGTATCAGGTAGAAATGATACATCAGAAGCTCATTCAAGTTAAGCCATTTTGGTTTTGTAAAGCATTATCTGATTCTGATTAATTAACTAAGTATTTACAAAACCAATTATTTAATAGCAAACCACCTGTTACCTGCTTAATAAAGTAATTGGATTTCGAATAAGTCTTGGTACTTTATGAACACTCATGATTTCGAATGAATCATGTCTTGGATTCATCCGAGATGAATGATTTCGAATCATCTCGGACTATCCGAGATGGATGCTTTCGAATGATCTCGGATGTGTCAAAGACGCGTAAGTCGAATGATCTCGGATGATTTCGGATGATCTCAGATGATCTCGGACGTGTCCAAGACGCATGATTTTGGATGAATTATGTCTTGGATTCATCCTAGAAGGTGATGTTTAGTTCGAGATGACCCGTGACACTTAGTTCGAGATGGTCCGAGATGATCAGGCAGTTATTGATCCGTGATGGATGAACAGATGTTCATCCGAGATGATCAGTTTGTGATGATCTCGGATTCATCCGAGACGTGTTCCTCAAGCTACAAAATCCTTAACTTAGGCAGTTAATAATTGATAAGGTTGAAAGTCCGAAACTTTAGGGATTATGGGATTAAGTTTCCTGTTTAGATATTAATTACATTTATCTATTTATTTCGAAAATTATATCCATTAATAGAAAAACAGTTTTTTCGAAAATTAAGTAGATAAAAATAGATCAAACAGGAACAAACACCCAATAATCCGAATTCATTCCAAAACTAAGGGAATTTTTCGAATTTTCTCATGAACATGTGATGAACCCTAAAAATAAAACAAACATTCATCCGAAATCTGGAAATTATTACACATTTAAACATATTTCTGAACATGCTGATTTCGGAACAGCAATAAAGAATGAGCATATGATCCGAGACGGATCCGAGATGCACGATTCAGATCCGGGATGGTATCTCGGATGATAAAAACCGAATTCTATTAGGGTTTTCAGTTATGTTTTCCAGTTTTATTCCAGATTTATGGATACAAAACAGAACCGACTAATCAACATATGCTCTGATATTACATGTTGATCAGTTCTGTTTTAAGCATAATGGAAAACATGAAAACATACCTGTTACAGCAGACAGTGCAGTGGAGAATCCAGTGAGGGAAGAAGCCACAGAGTTTGACATCTTAGAGCATTCACATCCACTCCACTATATTTTCACCCTAAATTACACTAAAAACACTACATTTTCTCTCTCCTTTTCAGTTAAATAATATTTTTTTATACCTTTATCATTACCTTTTCTCACTCCTCCACTCACAACCACTTTCAAAATATATTAAAAAATTATAGGGGGTGAACAGTGTCCCTCCAAATATACAGATGAACAGTAACATTTTCTCTCTCCTCCACTCACAACCACTTTTTATACTTTTTATATTATAAAAACTCTACTCACAGATTTTAGTGGGTTGGATGTGAATGCTCTTAGTCAAGGTGATCTGGTTCCTCCTTAGGGTGCTGACTGATGATTGTGATGGTGAAACCGAACAGGGAGTTCGGCTTAGGAGAAGAGGGTCGATTCTTGGTGTTATGGTTATTAGGTTATGTGTCTGACCTTAGAAGTTAGAACCTCTACATAAGTCTCCTTATATAAGCATCCAAGAGGAAACCTAATTAGTTAATAAGGGTAATATGATCCATCAACAATTACCAACTAATTATTTAATAGGTTATTATATATTTTGATCTATATTATGTAAATGATTATAATGGCTACTAGCTTAAATATTAAAACATAATATATTTAATCTTACAAAGACTTGAAGAATTATTTGTGTGATCACTCACCAAAATAATTAGAGAAAGGCAGACTCTGAGATGTCGCTTGGGCCGGTTTTGAATAAAAACAAAGTCAAGACCGGTTTAAATCCAAACCGGTGCGGATCCAAATTGGTTTTGAATAAAAATTATTTGTACCGATAGGAATCAGTTGAGGTCGGACTTGAACTGAATCAAAACAAACCGTATTTTTTTCATTTTTTTATATTGTCAATTCATGACCTGCTTTTTGTAGGTTTAACCGCAACAACTATTAAGTTGGTTAACAAAGATCCAACAATAACGGAAGATTGTAATTGATCACATTCAAATGATGTTACTAGAGAGCGTTTCTAATATTTGAAGATAAGAATGTTTTAACTAACATTTTTTTTTGGGGGGGGGGAGGGGTCACTCGGCAAAAAAACCACTTAAAAGGGGTAGTTTTTCAAACCGATCCAAACCCGATCTAGACCGGTTTAAACGGTTAAATGCCAAACTGGTCTAAGCATGTTCATGTTCGAAACCAAACCACTTTCACTAAAGCCGGTTTTGCTATCGATCGGTTTCCAAACCAGTTTCCGATCACGAACTATTTTGTTTTTTTTTTTACATAACAAAAAGTAAATTTGATAGTTTGATGTATGCAATAGGGCCAACTTAATAATTGGCCGTCTAAGTGTCCAAGATAAACTCATTACTCGGCCCATGATGATTGATCCAGTAATCGGCCCTTCTAGCTTCTTTATTTTTTTGAGAGTTAAATTCCATTTTAGTCATGATTTGGGTCATTTTGCCAGTTTAGTCTAAAGGTTTGAAACGTTGTCATTTTAGTCCTAATAGTTTCAAGCGTTGGCATTTTAGTCCACTGGGTTAACTCAATCCCTTTATTCTGTTAACTGGAAGGACATTTCAGTCATTTTATATGTAATTCTGTTAATTAGAAGGGCAATTCGACCATATAAAATGATCGGATTACGCTTCTAGCTAACAGAAAACGGAGTTAGCCCAGTCGACTAAAGTGGCAACGTTTGAAACTATTTGGACTAAAATGGCAACGTTTCAAACCTTTGGACTAAACTGGCAAAATGACCAGAATCACAGTGACTAAAATGACATTTAACTCTTTTTTTGAACAACAATTTTTTTAACCCCTGTCGTCAGTGAGACTTGAATCCATGACCTCTTCTCAAACCCACATATTTAAAGGTTTTGCATTTACCAATAGACCACCACCCCATTGATTGCCCTTCTAACTTCTAAGTTCTATAATTTACCAAAAAGGTTGAAAGGAAGGGAAATTGTCGAATTGTATATTTGTGTTTACGAAAGTTAACATTCTTGTTACGAAAATTATCATTCTAGTTTCAGTAAACTGCCATTTTGGTCCCTGTGGTTTGGGCAGTTTTGCCATTTTAGTCCAAATCTCAAACTTTTTAAATCTGGGTCCTGTGGTTTGCATTTTGTTGCCATTTTAGTCCAAATCTCAAAAACTCTCTTTTTTTTACTGTTCCAACATCCATTTTTTGTCTTTATCTGCAGGGGTAGTTTTGTCCATTTGATTTTCATTAAAACACTTTCTTTATTAAAAAAACCCCACAAATATAAATACCCGCTGTCATCATCTTCAACCTCCCAATTACTGTTCTTCGACGCGAACTCAGACCACCGATCACCGGAACCTGTAACACATTTCACCGTTCTACCACCGTGCGTCATCTCCGGTCATCGAACCATCATCGTCTTCATCGATCTCGTTAACCTGCAACTTTCATAATCACCATCTATTTTCATCTTTTCCGACGAGTCCTCCGGCCACCATCACCTTCACCGTCGCACCATCATAACCACCACTCCGACCACCGCATTCTCCGGCAATTGTTGCGTCCATCATCAGTCTTTTTCATCGTCATCATCATCGTCTCTGAACTTCACCGGTAACCTGTAACATCTCCGGCGACCACCACCTCCATCTTCCTGTATAGGACCTCCATCTTCCTGATTCTCTGATTGTCTTCACTTTTATCGTCGTCTGATTGTTGTCGGGATACATTGTTTCATCGGAAAAAAAAAAGACGGGACGGCGGCTGAAGTTAATTTTAGGGTTTTGATTGAACGTAGTCCCAGTGAGGTTGAAGATGATATGTAATTGGGAATTGATAGGGGGTATTTATATTTGTGAGGTTTTTTAATAAGAAATTGTTTTAATGAAAATTAAATGGACAAAACTACTCTTGCAGATAAAGACAAAAAAGGGATGTTGGAACAATAAAAATTTGAGAGATTTTGATATTTGGACTAAAATGGCAACAAAATGCAAACCACAGTGACCTAGATTTAAAAAGTTTGAGATTTGGACTAAAATGGCAAAACTGCCCAAACCACAGGGACCAAAATGGCAGTTTACTCTTCTAGTTATTTTGAATCAAAATGAAAGGCCATTACACATAGTCCAGTGGCGGAACTAGCCCAAAAAGTTAGGGGTATCCTAATGTCACACCCCAACTAGGGGTGTAAACGAGCCGAGCTACTCGTGAGCTACTCGAGTTCGGCTCGAAAAAAAGCTCGAACGAGTCGAGCTTAAACGAGCTCGAGCTTGAGCCCGAGCCTAAAAATAAGCTCATTTAGTAAACGAGCCCGAGCCCGAGCTTCGCTTATCGAGATCGAGCCGGCTCGCGAGCTTAAACGAGCTTTCTGTTTATGTACTTTTTATTAATATAGTAAACATATTTAATATAATAATAATTACCATTTATATAAATATAAAAAATAACTAAATTATATGTATAATAATAATTATAATTAATACAAATTAATTAATAAATACTAAACGAGTCGAGCCCGAGCCGAGCTTGAAAAATTACCTTCGAGCCGAGCTTGAGCTTTAGAAATAAAGCTCGAATCGAGCCGAGCTCGAGCTTTCATATGTTAAACGAGCTCGAGCTCGAGCTTTCATATGTTAAACGAGCTCGAACTCGAGCCTGGTCGAGCTCGGGCTCGGCTCGGCTCGTTTGCACCCCTAACCCCAACCGATGGGGGAATCATCGGGGCGTGGCACCAGGCGAATCAGATTGCTCAAGAGAATCCATAACAACTATAAAGCGACAGTATTTATTACATTTGTTATCCCATACTAACAATCAATACAATCACATAAGTTATCACAGATTTCTTGTCCTCTCGAACAATACAAATCCGACAACCTAGATTTTAGGTGAGTTTCTATACTTCCTAGCTTGATTTGATGTAGACTGCGACTAAACCAGCAACATACGTTAAAACGATGTCAATACAAAAGTATTGGCGGGTATACAAGTTTTGATAGAGTAGCGTAAATAGTTAAAAGGTGTTGCGAATTACCAAATACATAAACGAGATACCTCAACATACATGCATACAAGACTGATACTACCAGCTAAGTCACTCGAGCTACGATTGCGATTGCTATTCATCCCAACTAGACCCCGTCGGGTGCTATAGTACTATACTAGTTAAGGCGGGACCTCGCGAGTATAAGTCCTAACACATATGTAACTAGCATCACGTGTAAATATGCATATCAGTCATTCGCAAGTGGTAAACAGTTTGATTGAATAATTCGTTTATTAAATTTGATTTGATAGGAACATATGTTACACCCAAAATGCGATAAAAAGGGTTCGAGTATACTCACAGTCGGTGTTCAGCAAGTAAACACAACTTGGTTGGATTGAAGGGAGCGCGTCTGAGATTAGCCTGATTACAGATTGACAATGTAAGCGTTAAATAGTGCGTCAAATGATGGCGGTGAACCAAGTGTCGGATGGTAATCCGATCGGATGGCAATCCGATCGGATGGCCAGTCGACCGGGTGGCAATTCGTTCGGATGGTCGTCCGATCGGATGGCCATTCGATTGGTTTGTCACCTCTTTTGGAAAGGATGTGTTTGTGTATAATGGCCTTGAAGTTTTTGTTGTAGTATTTTGAAAACAGAGAAGTATCTCTACCTTTCAGGTCGTCCGATCGAATGGTCGTTCGATCGGGTGACGATTCGATTAGTCGTCCGATCGAATGGTTGTTCGATTTGGTGAGGACAGTTCGCAGCAGTTTGTCACCCGATCGGATTGCAATCCGATCGGGTGGCAATCCGTTTGGAACTGACTAAGTGTTGAACATGTTGAAAATTGTTTAAGTGTTGAAGTTCCAAACATCACATGGTCGGATAGTCGATCGGTCGGGTGGCAATCCGATCGGACGGCAATCCGTTCGACGTTCAAAACTTGAAAAGTTGGAATAATAATTTAAGTGAGTAATCAAGTGCAAGCCGATCGGACGACTGTTCGATCGGGTGGCAATCCGATCTGGTGGCAATCCGATCGGACGGCAATCTGTTCCAACTGCTTTGATCGTCTTGACACTAGTAACCAAGTGCAAGCCGATCGGACGGCTGTTTGATCGGGTGGCAATCCGTTCCAACTGCTCTGATCGTCTTGACACTTGATTGTTTTGAAAGTTTGCGGTTTTGATCGAGATAACGTGATAACGTGCTAAACAACATAAACTCGTCAAGACTCAAGTGACATGTTTGGACAGGAACCACCCTAGTCCAATCAGTCAGCTGTTCGAGACGGTGTTTCATGTTTAACCCGAAATCAGTAATCTCTTGGATAGATTCCAGATCTTGAACCAACACATCACTAAGAATGAGTAGAAGATCAGAACAAGCTCAGATTCTATCGGTTTTGAGTGCATTTAGTGTAAAAGAGTTGAAAGAAAGTTGAAAAAGTTTCTTTCAATCCTTTTATCCTTGAAGGTGTTTAGATCTATGCGAAATCGTTGTGAAATCATGTGGAAATCCTTTAGATCTGAGTTATTCTTGGTGGAATGAGGCCAATACTTGAAGTTCATAAGAACTCCATGATGACATCACCCTAGAACACCTCAAATCTGTTGATTTCATGGTTGAAAGTTGAGATTTAAAGGTGAAAAAGATGAAGAAGTGTGTGTAGATCAAAGAAGTACAAGATTTGAGTTGAAAACTTACAAGAATCGCGAGAAGTCGAGGGAAAATAGCCAAAAGTGTGTTGGTCGAACGAGAGTTGTCACATCACTTTTCATGTGATGTGACAAGTGCTATTTATAGGTGAAGTGATGTGAAGGAGATGAAGTGCAACGGGTCGGATGGCAATCCGATCGGGTGGCTGTCCGATCGGGTGGCAATCCGATCGGGTGGTAATCCGATCAGGTGGCCACTCAATCGATCAGTCACTCGATCGGTGGTTTCCGGCGTGTTACGTTTCGATGTTTCGTTTTGTTCTTTAAACTTTGCGATAGTTTGGTTACACATTTTCATACCCACATTCATATATCTATTATAATTAGTACAAAGGGCCGTATAAATATCCACATTTCAAACTCTGCGTTGTGATAATCGAGTTGCGCGTTTCGAATATGCGTTGCGTTGCGACACATCACGGCTATCGAGGAGGGTGGAATAGGTCATCACTCAATGTCATCGTGAGTGTTAGTACGTGCGATGTGATGTGTTATAGCGATAAAGTATGCGTAATATGTGAAAATACTGCGAAATAGCGATGTATGCGATATAGCTACATTATGATCCGAATCTTTGGTGCTAGGCGTAACGAGTATAACGAGTAGTAACAAGGAACGAACGTGCGGGTTGTTATAGTCTTCTCTGCTTTAGGAAATTTCGTCCCGAAATTAATCCACAAGAAGGGTTGTGAGGGTCGATGCGCGTGGGAGTAGCGATAAAAGCTTCAAGATAAACGAGCGATCAGTTGAAATCTGATGAGCGAGAACGGGAGGTCGAGTGAAGATTGATGAGAGAAGGCGTTGCGAAGTCTCGGCGATGGCGGTGAGTGAGACGATTCGTATTAACAAAGATGGCAACACACGAAAAGCGATCCAAAAGTGTTTTGAATTCTCGAAAAGTTGATCAACTCGAAAAATCTTCCCACAGTGCGGCGTTAACTATCTCGACGTTCACACCAGTGCTATGAGAGGGGTTTTATTAGGTTACTAAAAGATTTTAGGGTGGTTAAAACTCATCTTACAGAATTTTCTCATCACGCGACATTAACTTGAGTTGATTGTCACACCAACATTACAAGATAATCTCGTTTTGTACCAAGGTTTTGATCAATTTTTAGAAAAAGTTTTGTAAGAAAAGCTCAGTTTAAGATTTGTGTAGACAAAGCCTTTTAATAATACCAAAAATTTAATTTTAAGGTCGGCCCCGCATGGCACTTTTCCACGAAAGTTCGACAATATGGTTAAAACACTTACATATAGGAAGTACCAGCGGCGTATCAACCAAGCTTTAACCATATGGTTCCCGTCTCGTGAGGCAGTGTTATACGTGTCGACACAGTACAGACGGATTTGCGATGACTTGATCCAAACAGAAAAGGGTTGGATCAAGTCTTGGAAGGCGAACTGAGTGATGAAGTCGTTTTCGTACTCAGTTAGTGACACGAGCGAGTGCGACAAGCGATAAGCGGTACGCGAAAATTCGATAGCACAACACAAACATGGCAAGCAAAGACGACGGCGACAAGCGAAAAGCGATGAGCGATAAGCGACGAGCGATAGCGACAACCGTCGAGCGATAGGTGACGATCGATGCGTTGCAAGCGATGGGAATATGTGATTTGATTAGATTAAACGACACCATAAATTTTTAACTAACATTAGACCCCACATGGCCTTTTTCCACGAAAATATGCTGGTATGGCTAAAACACTTATATATAGGAAGTACCAGCGGCGTACCCACCATGTTTTAACCCTATCAGTTTCGTCTCGTGAAGCGAGGTCATGTGTGCTAACATAACATAGATAACATAAATAACGGTAAGTGATAGCGATGGCGATAAGCGTTAAGCGATACCCGATGAGCGATAGAGCAATACACAGGTGATAGAGCGACACACAAGCGATAGAGCAATACACAAGCGATAGAGTGATACACACGATAAGCAATAGCGCGATACACATAATAAGCGATTGAGCGAACACACTATAAGCAATTGAGATTGCGAGATAGATTCCTGCGATAATGCGATTGCGAGCGTGTTTGACTTACGAAAAGTCTTAGCGATTACACGCTTTGAGTTGCGATTGAGATTGTTACGCCTTGCGATGTAGTGTAGTGTGTCGAAAATAGCTTTAATAGAATACTTGGTCTAATAATGTTCAACTTGCATGGCACTTTCTTCACAAGACATTGGTTGACATGGCGAAGCACTTATATATAGGAAGTACCAGCGGCGTATCCACCATGCTTCAACCACACGCCTCTGCCCCGTGAATAGGTGTCTCACTGTGTCGACATGGTCAAGACGCTTATATATAGGAAGTACCAGCGGCGTATCCACTACGCTTGACCATGCTTTTAACGTTATGGCATCATTGAAACTCATTACGATCTCCGTGCACTAATCACAGTAATCCCGTGTGCACCTGTGATTAATTTGATCCTTGCACGTCTATCGTACTTTATCTCAAGAACGCATAGTAGGGAGAAAACACATTATATAGTACATAATGCTAGTATTTAGTCCATGCGCGAATGCGAGGGAGAGCGAGAGATAAATAGAGTCCACATTGCGTCGAGAAATAGAACAAGTTCAACATATAAAGGAAATTAACGGTGAAAATCGAATCATTACAACAACATTATAAGCATAATTAATGTTGTTGTGGAGGGCTTCTGCGGAGACTGCGATTGTTGCTGAATTTCCTCAAGTCTGCAGCCCTGTGCGGCAGTGCTGGGTAAGATGACCATACCAGTTGCAATTTGTGCAAAAGCGACAGTTAGCTTCTGGCGGGTAATGATACGTACACATGAGACACAGGGGATGAGTTCCGTTGTAGTCGCGCTTCGAGTGAACTGGAATTGCTTGGAGAGGTTCTGGCTGCGATAGCTCAGTTGTTGAAGAATTTGGGCTCATGGTCTTTCGTTTGCGGCTGGATTGAGATTCCTGAGGTGATGCGTTGTCATCAGAGGATTTGTCTGAGGACTCACTCAAAGAATTGTCGGTCGAATCGTCGGAGGAATCATTGGAAGAATCGATGATGATCGCTTGATGAGCCTGTTTGACAGGATTCTTAGAGAAAAATCCGTCCAAGACTCATTTGTCATTGAGTTCTGCGGCTAAGCGGTAGGATTCTTCGATGGTAGCAGGCCTTGTAGCTTCGACAAAATCGCCCACACATTTAGGCAAGCCGCGAATGTACTTCGTGATGGCTTTTTCTGAAGTGTTGACTTGACTTGGGCAGATTATGCTAAGCTGTTTGAACCTTGCGGTGTAGCCAGTATAGTCACCTTCGACTTGCTTGATTTCCCAAAATTCGTCTTCTAGCTTCTGGACTTCGTGGGGAGGGCAGTACTCTTTTTTCATGAGCTCCTTCAGCTCATCCCAAGAGAGAGCATAAGCTGCAGAGATCCCACGTTTATTACGTACGGCAGTCCACCAGTCGAGTGCTCGCGATTGAAATACTCCGGTTGCGCAAGAAGTTCGGAAACAATCGGGACACCCACTCTGACGAAGGGTAACGTCGATAGAATCGAACCACTGGAGTAGCTGGGACACACCTCCTTCACCCGTGAACTCCATCGGGTCACAGGCTTTGAAGTGTTTGTAGAGGAAAGCAGATTGCGGCGCTTCCGTCTTAGAGTCTTCTGAGGTTCGAGAGTTGCTGAGAGAGTGCTCTTGAGCGACAATTTGAGGAATGACCTTGGCCACTTCCTTGGCCACAAGCGAGGCAATCCTCTTTTCGGCGCTTCGTTTGGCACTTCTCCTAGTTGTTTTTCTCGAGGTAGAGTCGTTGGAAGGCATCTAGACAGAGAGAGATTTGGAGTGAGATTCGATTATAATGATTTTTGAGTTTTGTGATGCGATTGAGCGCGATCAAAACTTGTTGCGAGTAATATAATAGATTTCACATAGGAGCCACATAGGAGACACGAGATTCCTAAGTTTCCACACAATTGATTTGCTTATATATAATTAGTTGTAGCTTATTCTTGTACACACACATGTCGGTATAGATTGCGTGAGGACGCGTTGAAGGGAGAAAGCGAGGGCGATTAATTGGACATTAGCTTTGTTGAGAACATTCGGTTTTTGTTTTAGATTGCGATGGCTGTGCGTGTTCTGCGTTTACAAATCAGGGAGCAAAAATAGATAAATCGAGATATCGATAAAGCGTAAAGGCTTAAATCGTAGCCACATAAGCGTAAATAAGTTCCATAAAGCGTAAAATCGGCGAGTCGTATGCTAGAAAAATAGATAGAGTGCCTCGGGTGTTTAGGCGACGACTTCCCAAAGTAACACAACTATAACCACAAGTTCGTGCACGCGCGTTGCCCTAGAAGACTTATGCTTCCACTGGGATGCAGCTCATGGCATTTGTCTTCCTAGTCATCGCGTGGCTCGAGCTATCGTTATAGTCGAGTCCTTGGTGAGAGCTTTTGAAAACCATTTTATAGAGAGTGGAACGGTTTATTAAGATATGGGATTCACCCCTGACTTAATTACTTCGCTCCTAGCTGTGGTTGTGCTCTTCGAACATATATTCGGGAGTTCCACTGGATTTTGAAATGGAGACTTTCGTTGAGATATGGATGTCACTCATGGCTCATCAGAAAGTTCTCGTGCTAGAAAAATGCGCTGAGTGAGTGTTCTTGTCGAGAGTTCTTGGTTTTCACGCCTGATCTCGACTGTACCACTCGGTTATGTTATGCGAGTATTTTTGAAAACGTGTGTATTGTGTTAGCCTTAGGAAAGGCAAAGTAACATTCCGGCCTTAGGAAAGGCTCTGCGCGTGAAATTGTAGTATGCGGTGTTCACGCGAAGTTGTAGTTTTAGCGACTTCGAACGAGAGCATCAAGTAGGCCCGTGCAATTCCTACTGGGTTCGCACGAGTCGGCCTGTTGGTACTTAGACTATAGACTAGGTCGTTTCTAAGACATCGACCCGGACTAGGTCAAGTCTGGCCTAATTCCCTATAGTTATGGCTCTGATACCAATATGTCACACCCCAACCGATAGCGGAATCATCAGGGCGCGGCACTAGGCGAATCAGATTGCTCAAGAGAATCCATAACAACTATAAAGCGACAGTATTTATTACATTTGTTATCCCATACTAACAATCCATACAATCACATAAGTTATCACAGATTTCTTGTCCTCTCGAACAATACAAATCCGACAACCTAGATTTTAGGTGAGTTTCTAGACTTCCTAGCTTGATTTAATGTAGACTGTGTCATGTAAAATCATACCCAATAAAATAAAGACACGTGTCATGTAAGGCAAACGTGTTATAAACCCGGATCAAGTCAAAAGATTAATGGTAGGAATTAAAAGTGTCGACATGTTAACTAATACCTCTGAGCTACCTATTTATGAATCCCAAGACCCTAATCTATTTTGTAAACATCTGGTATGTTCAAATCCGGTCATTTCTGATAATATATAATTCAGTTGCAAATAATGGGACTCTAGGTGCATTTACGACAAGATTCATTTTTAAAAGCCTTCTTAAATATGTCCAAGAAACCTCATGTGCATGGCAACACATGCAAGGACATGCAATGCCTGTCTATATGGTCCCTCCACTAAAAAGAAGACATAAGATTCGAAGTTAACAGAGTTGCACGGTCAAGGCCTAAGAATTTACAAAATTTTGTCTTCTGATGAAGGCTTACGGACCGCAAAGAGACCACCTTACGGTCCGTAAGGTGGCGGAGCTGAGTAGGAATAATTTAAAAAGCGGATACGGACCGCAAAGCCGAGGGCTTACGGTCCGCAAGGCTGGTAACTGGGCATCTCAGATCAAGGTCGGTTACGGACCGCAAGGACAAGGGTTTTCGGTCCGTAAAGTGGTGCTTACGGACCGCAAGGGACCTTGCTTACGGTCCGTAAGGATGTCGCTGACAGCAGAAAATGGACAGATGCATGTTCAACCTGTCACACCGCCTTACTTGCATGGTATTCTAATACAGGAGCTTGGCCAATAGAATTCCATGCATAGGGACACATGGGGATCATCAGGGAACACTTATAGACTATGTTGGCATGATCTTGTGCATTTAGGATCAATATATAAAGAGGTTGAGTTGCAACCATTTTGTTTACTCATTTCAAACTCACCACAAGGTTTTCTCTGAAGTTCCTGGAGCTCAAGCTACTTCTATTAAGTTACCTAATCATGCTTAGGACCCTTGTAAGTGTCCTTAACCCTTTTAATTCAGTTTAATTAGTTTAATGGCCATAAGTCAAACATATCGTAATTAAGGTTTGACTTCGTGATTAATCACTAATGGCCCAGTCATTTGTTTAATTAAGAATAGTTTTGAGTTGGTAATTATAGGGGTAATAAACCCTTAAAAGGGCACCCTCTGATTTCCACTCTAACTAGGTCAATTGTCGGGTCAAAGTTAATCTTAAAAAGTCAACAGAAAACTTATTTTCAAATAAACGCATAATTAACAATGTAGAACCCATGCAACCTGTTTTATCACTAATATAACTTGGTAATTAATGTGAGAACATGTCTAAACATGTTCAACCCGACAATTTTTAGTTTAGGCTCGGTTCGGAACCGAAAGTCGCATAATTTGACTTTTGCTTTGACTTTCAGTTCTGACCCAATGTAGCATGTTTTAGAAATGCCTTAGAGCTTTATTTGGACCAGGTTACATGTTAGTATAACCCTCTGTGATTATACAACTTGGTTCCATAGTTATCCGATTCATATGCATGTTTCCGTTAAATGCTTAAATGTTGACTATTATGCCCATATGACCTTAAAATGTGATTTTTGATAATGTAAAAGAATAGAAACCTTAGTTACTGATTTATAAACTTGTCCCTAAAATTTGACATCAGTTTGAGGTCTAGATTAGGAGTTATGCTCATTAGCGTAATTAGAAAGCTTTTTATTAAATAAACAGCGTAATTAGCATAAAGCCTATCTAAACCCAATTTTTTATACCAAACTTTTTACCCAATGATATAAAATAATATTTTGGGATTTTTTGAAGATTTTTATTTATTTTTAGGCTGAGCATAACATAGGGTTCTAGCTTTATTTCGGTAATTGTCGGTTTTGCCCTTTTGGCTATAAAATGAGTTTTACAAATCATTTTGATACCAAACCTTTTTTCTACTGATCTAATATGATAAATAAAATATATTAATCCTTCTGGAATAATAAAAATATCAGCTTTTCATATAAAACCCGGAAATCGCTTAAAACTGTCTTTTTACGCGTTTTAAGCGCATAGTATGTATTAGAACTATTTTAAATATATAAGACTTGATACCTACTGATATTTTAAGTAAATTATTATACTTTAGCAGTAAGCAAAAGTTTTAAACTCAGATTTCCAGATTTGACCTTTAAACCTTAGGTGAAATTACCAAAATGCCTTTTCGGTGCATAGTTTGGTTATAAATGGTAAATTTCACATATATGTAATACCCTACTGATATAACCTATTAAATTAAGTATATTTACTGATTATATCAGACCTGAAACTCAGATTTATATTAAACCTCTTTTATAACCTTTTAATTGACCAAAATACCCCGACGGGGCATAATTTGGGTTAAAATTCGTTTTGGGCATAATAGGAGATATCTTACTGATGTCACAACATATCTAAGGCATATTAACTTAGAAAACCTGTATATGACTTTAATGGTTACCCGTTATGCATTTTTCGCATTCGGTTCGGTTTATGTAACTAGTTTGCATAAATTGACCGAAACGGGTCAACCCTTATCATTTTTGTCTCAAAATCCAGAATGTGTATAGTTTACCCATATTACACAAGTATCCAAACTTGTCGGGTCTAAATCACATTCTATTTCGGTCTTCGCTTAATCGTGCGTTTGAACCGTATCTTCCTTTAAAACTATCCGATCTAAGTTTAGGCTTAATTAAAGACCCGTTAGGAATCTAATAGGTTATTAAAAACCTTTGTTCCAGATTAGGAGACCCGGTAAAAGCTACTTGCACTTGCTGTTTGTGAATTATACTTTCTTAGGTAAATACTTTTAACTTATTTCCCTATACGTGCTTGGGTACGGTATATAAAATACCGCTTGGTCAGGCATTGAATTTTTAATTGTATGAAGGTTAATTTATTGAATTGTCCCGTTTAAATTGTTTTGTTTGCTTAAAGCCTTTGGGGGGTTAATGACCATGTCCCGGATATCCTTGGCATCATTTTAAGAAATGGCCACGACCTAAGCAGGGGGTGTAGGCGTACACCCGACAGTGCATATATAAATAATAAGGTATAACCGCCGGTTTCGGGAATAACTCGCCGCGGGACTATATCATGTTGTGTGTCTATTAATCTTTAACCCGGTATCAACCCGGGCTACTGAACGTATAAGAAACTTGTAATTCTTTTACAAGTTTATATATAAATAATTATCCCAAGTTATAAAATGTTTTGTGCCTTGTGCATTCAAATCAATTTTTTTTCTAAACCTTTTCAAAATGAGTCAGTTAATTGTATTTACCAGTGTAAACTGACATATTTTCCCAAAAAGGTTAAGTGCAGGTACTAATCGAAATAGGCTGGCTTCTCCTTAGCATCAATAAGATTCTCACAAGCTTGGATGCATTTTAAGTCTGATGAACTATGTTTCTTTTTATTTGATCCGCCTGTGGATCCTTTACAGTCCGTTTGTAATACTTTGATATTACTTTATATTCGGTTTGTAATGTGATTCATCTTTTGCTTCCGCTGTGCATTTTAAAATTGTGTTGTTTGACTATGATGATATCAACTACGTCACGATACTCCCCACCGGTAATACGTGGAAATATCGAGGTGTGACAGGTTGGTATCAGAGCCAACATTGAGTGAATTAAACACTAGCCTTTTGTGTTTAATCTCAATGACACAGTTTGCACATTCCTCGACTTCCGAGTCTAGGCAAAGAACTTAGGATTAATCCAAATTTGTTTTATTTCTAACTTTGTCTTTTATATTTTCTTGTTGTATCCTTTGTTTGTTTTGACAGGTTGAACAAGATGCCACCAAGAATGAGAGGGAGAGGAAGAGTCAAGGGGCCACTCGTCGCCCCGAATGATCACGAGGCCGGGCCTTCGCACCAGCGAACACCATCTGATTCTCTAAGCCGGAGTCCTCAAGAAAACTGGAGGACCTATATTGAACCCACAAGGCGCTCAGTTTCGCTGAGCTCCTCCCCTTCTTTCCAAAACTCCTTTGGGCCTCAGTCTGAAAACGAGCCCCATATTTCCCACCATTCTTATATACCTCTCCAGGGCCACAACTCACCCTTCGATGACCCAACGCCCTATTTCCAGAGCCGGTTTAACCCGGCAAACTACATTGAAGAACCAGTGGGTTTTAACCCATTAGGACCTGAAGACCACTTCTCGGGCGACCATGCAATGGACATGGACGAGGACACCGATCCCGCAGAACCACCGTCCGGAACCCCTACGCATCCCATCGAAATTTCGGATGGGTCACCCTTTCTGGGATCACCTTATAATGGACCCGATAGCTACGAGGCGAGGTTCAACCAGATCGACTGGGTGTTTACTCCCAGTTACCACAACTCACCGCAGCAGCAGCAGCCACAGCAGGATCCCTCCGAGGATTGTTCGATCGGGTGGCAATCCGTTCCAACTGCTCTGATCGTCTTGACACTTGATTGTTTTGAAAGTTTGTGGTTTTGATCGAGATAACGTGATAACGTGCTAAACAACAGAAACTCGTCAAGACTCAAGTGACCCGTTCGGACAGGAACCACCCTAGTCCGATTCAGCTGTTCGAGACGGTGTTTCATGTTTAATCCGAAATCAGTAATCTCTTGGATAGATTCCAGATCTTGAACCAACACATCACTAAGAATGAGTAGAAGATCAAAACAAGCTCCGATTCTATCGATTTTGAGTGCATTTAGTGTAAAAGAGTTGAAAGAAAGTTGAAAAAGTTTCTTTCAATCCTTTTATCCTTGAAGGTGTTTAGATCTATGCGAAATCGTTGTGAAATCATGTGGAAATCCTTTAGATCCGAGTTATTCTTGGTGGAATGAGGCCAATACTTGAAGTTCATAAGAACTCCATGATGACATCACCCTAGAACACCTCAAATCTGTTGATTTCACGGTTGAAAGTTGAGATTTAAAGGTGAAAAAGATGAAGAAGTGTGTGTAGATCAAAGAAGTACAAGATTTGAGTTGAAAACTTACAAGAATCGCGAGAAATCGAGGGAAAATAGCCAAAAGTGCGCTGGTCGAACGAGAGCTGTCACATCACTGTTCAAGTGATGTGACAAGTGCTATTTATAGGTGAAGTGGTGTGAAGGAGATGAAGTGCAACGGGTCGGATGGCAATCCGATCGGGTGGCTGTCCGATCGGGTGGCAATCCGATCGGGTGGTAATCCGATCGGGTGGCCACTCGATCGATCAGTCACTCGATCGGTGGTCTCCGGCGTGTTGCGTTTCGATGTTTCGTTTTGTTCTTTAAACTTTGCGATAGTTTGGTTACACATTTTCATACCCACATTCATATATCTATTATAATTAGTCGCAAAGGGTCGTATAAGTATCCACATTTCAAACTCTGCGTTGCGATAATCGAGTTGCGCGTTTCGAATATGCGTTGCGTTGCGACACATCACGGCTATCGAGGAGGGTAGAATAGGTCCTCACTCAAAGTCATCGTGAGCGTTAGTACGTGCGATGTGATGTGTTATAGCGATAAAGTATGCGTAATATGTGAAAATACTGCGAAATAGCGATGTATGCGATATAACTACATTATGATCCGAATCTCTGGTGCTAGGCGTAACGAGTATAACGAGTAGTAACAACGCACGAACGTGCGGGTTGTTACACCTAGTTTTTTTTAGGATTAGGTGTATCCTTTATATAACAGAAACGGAGTTGAGGGGTATTTTTACACTACGGAAATGGAGTTAAGGGGTATTTTTACACTACGGGGACGGGGTTGAGAAGTAGCTCGTGCTACCCCTATTAACACTCTGTGTCCGCGACTAACACATACATACATATGTCATACGGTATACACATGCATACGTATAACTTCACATCCACTAAAAGTGGTTTCAAATAATATTGATCACACACTAAGTCCGCCCGTAGTGGGGCGTTTTTTTTTTTAAAAAACGCCTTAAAACGCCCCTCCCACCATTACATGGGGCGTTTTGTTTTTTAAATTTCAAAAACTTGAATTTGGCGTGTTTTTGATAACGCTAAAGGGGACTTTGGAACCGGCGTTTTTGATAACAATGAAGGGGACTTTCAAAAAATTTCACTTTAGTCAACCAATCACTTTTGCCCACCCACATTTTTCAACCTGACATCTTGACCTTTTTTTTTTTTCATTAAAAATAATATGGGGGTTATTGGCATAATGCCCCACTACGCCACTTTTGCTATAATGCCCCATCGCTGACTAGGACGCCACGTGTCGGATAATGCCCCATGGTGGGAGCATTATAACACATTACCACTACACATGGTCTAACACACTAAATGTGGTTTAAATAATATTGATGAAGTATAAATAATTAAATATCGTATAAGTCTTTTATAAAATTCAAACATCATAGTATTCTGAAAACTCTTCTTTAATATAAATGAAAATAAAGACATAAAGTCAAACGTTGATGGTGGACTTTAATATTTTAAAGTCAAGATTAGAAATGGGGTGGTGGGGGGTCAATCATAGTTTAAATCAAGTGTGTCATGCAATGCAATGGCCAACAACACAAATTGCATTATTTGGTCATCCACTTCTCCATGTTGGAACTACAAAACCTTATTGTGGATATTTGGTCACCGTCTTTTGACTTTATATTTTATGCATATTTTATTTAAAGTACCGTACCCATATTTTATTTCATGTGAAGTAACTTTATTATAAGATTATTATAAGAGTGTAAGTTGCTGTCCGCGTGCAAGGCCACCGCGAGCCACGGCGGCAGTTTGCGGTGGCAAACATCACAACATGCCGTTGCGACTGTCACCGCAAGGACGAAAGGTGAGCATTGTCAAGGAGAGTTTTTGAACTTTGGGGCTCTGGGTTTGAATTATAGCTGTTGAAGGCATTAAATAAAAAAATCCAAATTTATTTTTTTAAAAACTATATAAACTACCAAGGTGATGTCCAACGTGGTGAATCGACAATCACTAATGTTCAGAAACTCCAAATCATAAACAATATCAAGAACCATGAGACACACGGAAACCTTTGCCATGAGTTGGTCGAGCATTTATGGGCTAAGGCATTAAATAAAAAAAATCCAAATTTATTTTTTTAAAAACTATATAAACTACCAAGGTGATGTCCAACGTGGTGAATCGACAATCAGTCAATCACCGATGTTCAAAAACTCCAAAACATAAACAATATCAAGAACCGTGAGACACACAGCGGAAACCTTTGCCATGAGTTGGTTGAGCATTTATGGGCTAAGGCATTAAATAAAAAAATCCATTTAAAAAAAAAACTATATAAACTACCAAGGTGATGTCCAACGTGGTGAATCGACAATCACCGATGTTCAAAAACTCCAAAACATAAACAATATCAAGAACCATGAGACACACAGCAGAAACATTTGCCATAAGTTGGTCGAGCATTTATGGGCTAGACGATTCGATGATCTTGTATTGGACTAGTATTATTTGTTGCTTGTAGTCTTCTATTTATTTTAGTGTGATATTTTATAAAAATTAGTTTTCTATTTTTTTTTAATATTAGTTTACAAATTTAGAAAAATAAACAAAAAATAAAAAAACACTCGCTCAAGCCACTGCTCACCAGGACCACAACAGGGTGATGAAGCTTCAGCAGTAACTTTAACCAGTGCCTAGTCAACGTCAGATGGAACAATATTACAGGTTGAATCCTGGTGCTCATTTTGGGTAACTTTTGTGAACGGGTATTCTAATATCATTCCTAAGTTTATCTCTTTTAATGACAGTTATAAATTTCATTTGAATTCTTGTTCTAGAACTTTTAATGACAGTTAAAATTTTCATTTGAATTCTTGTTCTAGAACTTTTAATGACAGTTAAAAATTTCATTTGAATTCGTGTTCTAGAATACACCACCATCGTCCACCATACATCACCACTGTCAACCACCACCTACTGCCACAGCCAACCACTATAAATCTAAACTAAATAATAAAAGAAACTAACTTTGTGACACTTATCATTATTCTAGACCATCCTTAATTGTAGATAATTATTATTTAATTTAAATTATTAAATATTTACCTAAACTAAATAAACAATATTAATATCAGTTCTAATTTCGAATTTTAGAAGAAAGGTGAATCAAATTTTCTAACTTCAAATTTCAAATTTTACCAATCTTACAAAGATAAAAAAGTGATTCGTTCAAGAAAGGTGAACCACAAAAGGTAATCCACTGAAACTTTTGGTCATATCATGGCTTTATAGCCTAGTGGTATTTTGGGGGTGAGATAAGACTTTGGACCAATAGGTCCTGGGTTCGATTCTCACAAGGGGGTTTTTCCCATATTTATTGGGTTTCCTCCTGAATTGGTGTATAGGCATTATGCCTAGTGGAGATGGATATGATCGGGTGGTTCCGCTGGTGGCACAATGATACTCCAGTGGTCCGTCAGTGATCCAAATTTGCCATTCAAAAAAAAATATCTTATTTTATTACCTGAATCTTTAATCTATATCTATTATATATAATAAATGAAAGTTATTTGGGCCACGTGTCACTTGATTAGGGCATCCTCAGTTCTCTTTTCCCGCCCAACAGTGCCATCCCATTTTCCTTATATAACCTCTCTTCTCACTTCTGATCTTTGTTTACAAACGTCTAGGGTTCTTTCTCTCTCTATATTCAGGCGATTCAAATTCAAATTTCACAAACCTTAATCTTCTTCCAGACGCCACCATAAAATCATCTTTTGTTCATCGATTACTTCATCAAAATGTTTGTTCTTCTTTTTTTTAGTTGAAATAGTTTCATGATTTCCTGTTATTTATACTAATCCTTTGTGTTTTGTGTCTTTTCATGTAACCATTGTTAGGGTTTCATTCGAGAGTTAGATCAAGAGATGTGTCGCCGGCTAATGGTTCTCCATAATCATGGTATGTGTTTTTGTTATCTGAGTTGTTACTAAATGATTATTTTCAATGATCTGTTGCAGATGATAATGATGATGATTGTTCTACTGTCCTTTCCAGTATCATTGTTCCAACATCGTTTAAAGTATGTGTTTTTTGCTACTCCGATTTCCAAATTTTGAGTTTTTAATTATCAAGTGATATACTCTAATTGTCGCTTTATATTTCAGTGTAATCACATTTGTTTGAAATTCATACAATATGTTGCGGGTTATTATAGGTTTGTAATCAAAGAAGTTTAAAGTTTAATTAAACACAAAGAAAGATTATTAAATTTACAGTTAAAATATTTTTTTCTTATGAGTAAATGATGATTATAATTGACTTGTGCAGCAGATGATGATGACTTGTCCAAGAAAGGATCTGCTACTGTTGTAAGATAAGATTTTATCTTACTAGAGCAATGGTCTTTCCTGCCTTTTTTGTATTAAAAGAAGCATAAAGTTTGGTTTAAACCACAGTTCTTTATAAACAAAGTTAAGGATTAAGTATATGAGGACAGGGCTACTCTTCAGCAGCTGAAGAAGTGTTTTCATGTACTGCATCTTGGTCTGTTCACTAGAGATCAGCTTTCTATAAATCCTGATGTTAATGCATTGAGTCCTTCCATGGAGTTCATGTCGATTGTTGGAGATATACAATGATTGACTTTATGTACCTAGAGTTTGATTAACCAAAGGAAAACGACTGTTTAGTATCAGCAGTGGTTCGGCATCTACAACGGATTTAAATTTAGTATTTAATTATCAGTGGTTCTTATGTAACTTTAGTATTTAATTATCAGTGTTTCTTATGAGGTGTTTATATGTAACAGTATTTATCACAACTCGTTATTTGTTTGATCTGTATTATAAATACAACAGTTGTTTGATTTTTATACTATTAAATAAAAATGTAGTACACTTGGATGTTAAATAAGTTCCTCATTATGATTATTTGGATATAATGTTTTTGAAATTCGTCTTTTTTTTTTTACAAAGAGATGTTTATGGGCAAACCGCTATTTATCGTCAAACATTTGTTTAACATGAAATATGTTTTTATGTTCAAACATCTGTTTAAGGTCAAATATCTGTTTATCTCCAAACAACTGATATTGAAGGTGAAATATTTGTTTAAGGTCAAAGATATTTAAAATAGTAAAAAATGATAGTTTTCATTAATCCTTAAAAGTCTGTTGGAAGTTGGAACCACTGTTTTGGTTCAAACATCTGATTGTTAAAGTCTGTTGGAACCACTGTTTTGGTTCAAACATCTGATTGTTAAAGTCTGTTGGAACCACTGTTTTGGTTCAAACTTCTGATTGTTAAATGTTATCCACTGCTGAGAGACAACCTCCGTTTCTTTATGCTGAGAGACAACCTCCGTTTCCACTGATCGAAAAAATAGCCACTGGTCACTTTTACATTTTTACATCCACTGATATGGACCATCAGCGGTTTCCCTAAAAAATAGTAACTGCTCACATTTTTATTATTGATGTTGTTGGTGCACTACGTCTGTCGACTACGTCTTACATCGAGTTTCAGTCTCGTTGTGGATATTGATTCAGCATGATGTTATGATGACATCATCAAGATGATATCATCTATGACATCATTACACTAGAAGACAAAATACATGGTAGATTAAATTGAAATCAGAATGTTGAAGACATGAATTTCGCTTGAATAGTAATTTGAGGATTTCGCTTGAACAAATATGTCAGGTTTCAAGCGAAACCTATCCTCTATATATAGGCTAGCATGTCATTTCTTTTGTAACAATTTTCAGAGATTCTTCCGGTTTGCAACGAAGTGCTGCCGAAGTGTTGTCAGGTTGTAAATGTCATACAAATCAATAGAAACAACAGTTTAAAGTGTATACTCGCTGAATTGACCTCGGTTTCTTAGTTTCCGCCTCTGAAACTGAGATAAACTCTTCTGAACGACTCGTTCGGGTCCGCAAACGATCCTACAGATGTTGTTAATTAGTAATAGATTGAAATTATTAAATGAAAACTAGAATTGCAATCAAATTACCATTTTACCTGATCTTTACATTCCAATGACATAAGAGTTCCACCAAAATTATTTTCATGATAAAATTTAAAGTTAAATTAAAAAAATAAAAAATAATCTTGATGACTATTTGTTCCGAATCAAATCAGTAATTAATGCTGATTTCTTGAGCTTTGGACATTTGATTAAGCAAATTTTGAATTTCAAATTGACGGTTATTATATCTTGATTAAAGTTTAAATAAAATTTAAAAAAGTCATGATGACATTTGTTTTCAAATAAAGTCAGTAGTTATTGATAATATCAGTAATTTTGAAATTCAAAATATTCAAAATGGTAATTTAAAATTTTCGTTCTCTTTTTTTTTTCCTACTTTGCATATCATTTCTAATATTTAATTACTTTAATAAAGCAGCATATAAGAATATACACTACTTACGTTTGAAATTAAATCTGAAATTTATGACGTACAACAACAGTGGATAACTACAACAGTGGTTCAACATCAACTTTAGTTTTTCTATTGTTTATGTTAGCAATGTTTATATGTAACAGTGTTTTCCGCATCAATGTTGTAAAGACTGATAGGTTGTTAGATGTCATCACCTCAGTGTTTTATATGTGACCATTTTTATGGCATCAGTGTTTATATTTAATTTATATTTAACAGTGTTTAGGACTGTTGTTTATACGTAACTCTATTTATCACATCAATTCAGTGGTTTGATCTGTACTATTAATTGAACAGTTGTTTCATCTTTATACTAATAAAATTCATATACACTTTGATTAATAGTAAGCTCCTCATGTTGATTGTTTGGGTATAGTATTACAATCAAATTATCAAATGAAAACTAGAATTACAATCAACTTACCATTGTACCTAATCTTTACATTCCAATTACCTACAAGAGTTCCACCAACATTATTTTCATGATAAAATTTAAATTTAAAATAAAAAATAAAAAAAATTCTTGATGACTATTTGTTTCAAATCAAATCAGTAATTAATGCTGATTTCTTGAGCTTTGGACATTTGATTAAGCAAATTTTGAATTTCAAATTGACGGTTATTATATCTTGATTAAAGTTAAAATAGAATTTAAAAAACTCATTATGGCATTTGCTTTCAAATCAAGTCAGTAGTTACTGATAATGTCAGTAATTTTGAAATTTAAAATTTGCAAAATGGTAATTTAAAATTTTGGTTCTCTCTCTCTTTTTTTTCTACTTTGCATGTCCTTTCTAATATTTAATTACTTTGCATACCTTTGAAATTAAATCTGAAATTTATGACCTCCAACAACAGTGTCAAACTACAATAGTGGTTCAGCATCAACGTTTGTTTATTTGTTTATGTTAACAGTGTTTTCCGCATCAATTTTTTATAGACTGTTAGGTTGTTAGATGTCATCACCTCAGTATTTTATATGTAACCATTTTTATGGCATCAGTGTTTATATGTAACAGTGTTTCGGAACAGTCCTCACTTCAGTGGTTTGATCTGTACTATTAATTGATCAGTTGTTTCATGTTTATACTAATAAAATTCCTATACACTTTGATGTAACAGTATTTATCACATCATTTCAAATTGATGGTTATTATTTCTTAATTAAATTTAAAATAAAATATAGAAAAGTCATTATGACAATTGCTTTGAAATCAAGTCAGTAATTTTGAAATGATAAATATACAAAATGGTAATTTAAAATTGACGTTCTTTCTCTTTTTTTTTCTATTTTGCATATCATTTCTAATATTTTATTATTTTAATAAAGCAGCATATAGGGATATACACTCCCTACCTTTGAAATTACATTTGCCACTGCATTCAGTTAAAATTTTTATTGGATAATCGGTAACCTTGAATTCCAACCTTGATATTTTTTTAAGAACATCCATGCTTATTGTATTATTAGCATATTACGTTTAGCAATACTAATTATTTACAAGATTCTTTTTTTTATGTACAGTCTTCAAATGGAGGTTGCAAAGGTTACCATGCTTAACGATCTTAATACATTCTCAAACAACTATTCGATTAGAGTTAAGATTGTTAGCATTTCGAAGAAGATGATGAATGATAACAAAAATGAAATATATCGTCTTGATATGATCTTCATGGATGAGATGGTACCGTATATAGTTGTCTTATCATTTTTTTGGACATATGAATATCCAAATTAGTATAACACCTTTTTTATTTAATCGGATGTTTCATATTCTTAGGGAACTATGATACAAGCCAGCTGTTTGCATAAAATGCTTGGAAAATTCAAAGACTTCCTTCAGTTGGATGAATTTCTTCTTATCACCAAACCTTCTCTTGCTACTAATAAGTCATCTGCTAAGTATACCAAGAGAA
This sequence comes from Helianthus tuberosus, assembly GCA_030545235.1. Taxonomy (NCBI): domain Eukaryota; kingdom Viridiplantae; phylum Streptophyta; class Magnoliopsida; order Asterales; family Asteraceae; genus Helianthus; species Helianthus tuberosus. Next base: position 23,977,743 of record CM060405.1, read on the forward strand.
ATGACAAAATATCACTTTATTTCTATACTTCTGTGGAGAAATGCTTTGACTGGTCTGGACCGAAATACCGTTTTAATTTCGTTAACCTCAAGGATGTTGTTAAAAATAAAATTGAAGTAAATACAGTTATTGGTATGTAAATCACTACCTGATATATATCTATTGTTTTGTCTTATTGTTTTTTTTTTATTGTTATGACTTCTTAATGTTGTTTTCTTTTAACAATATATTTTTGTTTATAGATTGGATTGGTTATGTGGATGTATGTTTCAATCTAGAGGATACGTCAAAGAAGGATGGGAGCAAGGGCAAGAGACTTAATCAGTTAATCTTAGACTTGAAGATCTTGAGTGCGTTCTTTTTATTAAGTTGTTGCATTTTGACGTTTAAAGCATTATAAGGTTGCTTGATGTTATTATGTTTTATGTTAATATTTTTAGAGGCCAAAAGTGTCCGGTTACTTTGTGGGATGGTTTTGCTATTGACATGTTTGCTTACATGAATGATAAGAAAAGAGAGAAATATGTTGTTATCCTTTGTCATTTTGGTATGGTCAACCTTTACAAAGGTACAATTTAAACTTAATTAGTTTAATTTTTTTTATCTTTAGTAATTTAAACGTTGTATTTATTTATATATTTTAAATTTGACAGTATTTATATTGATCTACATTTGTTTTTATTTTTAAATTCAGGCAAGCGTGGAGTTGCAAACGGGTTTGAGCTGAGCAGACTTTTTATTGACACTGACATTGAAGAGATTTCCTCTTTTAGGAAGAGGTATAGTTAGTAATATGCATATAAACATTGAATATTATTATTTTGTACTTACATTTAATTTTTACGTTTTAATTTGATCGCATGAATCTGTTTAGGTATGTAGAGAAAATTTCAACTTCATCTTCATCAAATGAGCATGTTGGTTCAAATGTTATCTCAAGTGTTGAAGATGAGTTTCTTAGTAACCCTGATTTCATGCTTATTGGTTTCCTTGGAACGATATCAACGGTGTGTATTTTCTTATAAGTACTCTACATGCTGAGTTTTTTTATACTCTTTTCTAAGTGTTATTATTTTTGTTTGATATTGATAGACAAAGACGGTTTTGATTCTTGCCACAATCACAGCTATATGCACTGATAAACTTTGGTATTACAATGGTTGTAACCACTGTAAGTCAGGTGTGGAGGAAAGATTTGTAACGAAAGAAAATGCGGATGGTTCATTTGATGTTGATCATGCAAAATCGTTGGTTTGTACAAATGATAAATGTGGAGGAGTCGACATCTATTCTATTCCGCGGTTTGAGATTACAGTTTTTTATTTCCTTATACTAAATACTAATATGAACGGTTCATATTAGTAATACTAATGTTTTCATTTGTTTTTAACTTTGATAGGTTCAAGATACCTATTAGGGTGCAAGACTCTTCCGGTACTGTGTCTTTGACATTGTTTGATTTCGAAGCTTACAAGATTCTTAACAAATCTGCAAAAGAGTTACTTTCAATCCAAGATCAGGTAACAAATACATGCATTCAGTTGTTTGGCCATGTAGTTAATATAACTTAAAATTAATTTTTATAAAATTCTATGTTCTCAATTATGGAATCATTCTGCTTATTGTAATTTATATTAATTTTGATAAAATCATAGGTTGTTAATTCTGGAGACATACCGAACCCATATCCTGAGATCTTTGACACATTGATTGGAAAGAGGTATGCTTTCATCATAAGTGTTAAAGACTATAACATTGAGCATCAGGTTGAAAACTATGGTATTTCAATGGCCACTAACGATGATGAGATCCTTACTGCGCTTTCCGCCAAATTCACTCTTAACCAGGTTTAAATCTTCATTATGTGAATCTTTTAATTTTATAGTTATATCTTTTTGAAATAGATTTATACCATTGTGTGTATTTTATGTTATTGTGTATTATGTACTTAAAGCATGAGCAGTCCGAATCGTTGGATGTTCCAGATTCCTGCAGTTTGTCTACTCCTGTTGACCTTATGAAGGTAATATGAGAATTTGTTTATTTGTACTAAATTTTTTGAAACGTTAGTACTTATTGTCTTTTTATATCAGGATGAGATGTCATGTTGTGGTGACAATGTTACCCCTTTATCCCAACCACTGGTAGGCACTAAGAATCCCTCTTCAGATGAAACAAAACGTAATATTCTTGAAGTGTTCGATGTGGATGATGCATTAGGTTGCTCCTCGACAAAGAGCCGCATCAGTGATGAACTGTGTCAGGATGAAGATGCTGGTGTTTCGACGCTTTTGATTCCAAAGATTGAAAAATAGTTTTTTCAGTATTTTCAGATACATTTACGTGTTGATTTCATATGCTGTTGCCATGTTGAACTTATGGTTTTCGTTTTGTTGCTTTTGGGTGTTTGGTGGGTTATGTTTTGGACTCATTGTGTGGTTTTGAATTCCTGAAAACTTATCTGCTTATTATACTGTTATGTTCTAATATTATAATGACTATGATCTTTCTTTGCATATTATTATCTATATTGTTAAATAAATATTGAGATGTCAAAGAATTCACGTTCATCTTCTACGGCAGCTAATTCATCTCAACGAAATTTACATAGTAAGTGAAATTATAACTTCTTAACTCATGTATCAGTTGTTAAGTAGCATCACTTAATCCTTAACTCATGTATCAGTTGTTAAGTAGCATCACTTAATCCTTAATCACGATTCTCTATCCACTGACTACTACATCAGCAGTTGTTAACCATTAGTAGTTCACTATCAGTTGTTAAGTACCCTTAGTGTTTTAATCACTAGCAGTGCTTACAAGTTTTTCATCAGCTGTTTCACTTAACAGTAGTTTCACATAACAGTAGTTTCGCTTAACAGTAGTTTCATTTAACAGTATTTTGCTTTATTCATTTTAAATTCATGTTAAATTCATTATTACAATTAAAGCCAACATAAATGCACACTTGCATTATGTTAAACATACATAACGGACACAAAACGTCATACCTAGAAACACAGAAGGATATCCAACTTGGTAGACTTGACAGAACTTACAGACTCGAAAACAAAAGATTGTAACATACAACGAGTTTTCAAATTTCTTTATAATGAAAACTCAAGGAGTGAATGGTGCACTTCGGAATGTAGCTGATAACCCCCTTTTTGGTGTAGCTCTTCGATTTTCCTTGAAATTCCCAAGCTTGGTATTTTCATATCTGCCACTGGGGTTATATTCATTCATATGCACCAAACAGCTTATGTTTTAGCAATTGATCGTTCTGATCAATCACTTCCTTATGTGCATCGCACTAACTTCTAGGAGGTTGTCAAGTATTCTCGCCAATGTTTTCGTAGTTGGTGTTTTGCGTATCTTTACATCCGCAGCCATTCTGTACAATAAAAATATCCATAGTAAGACGGCTGATACAGTACTTTCATAATGCATATAAGTATACATATATGATGAACCCAAGATGAGGAACCCAAAACACAGTTGATCTAAAATGAAGAAAACACATTCAAATGACCAATACGATGAACCCAAAACATATAGTCTTTAACCAACTTTATATGAGAAACAAAACAACAACCATACCCAAATTTCAACATGAACAGCAGAGACTTAAGAAACTCAGATTTCAACATTAACAGCAGATACTTAAGAAACCTGTCCCTGTTTTAATCGATTGTATATTTTAAACATTTCAAACAAACTATAACACAAAAACAATCTTAGATTAACGCCAAAAACCAAAAAACCAGTATTAATAAACAGATAAAACCAAAAACATCACAAACAAACCTTTATAATAACCAAAACCCAAACCTCTGTTTTGATACCCGAGCCAAAAACCCACAATAATCAAACAATATTTCCCACAATAATCAAACAATATTTCCCACAATAATCAAACAATATTTTCACACAAAAGCTGTTACTTTCATACAGTGGTGAAAATGAGATATCATCAAACATCAACTTACATAGGGTTACACAAGCATCTAACAAGAACAGAGGGTAAACCATAGTGTCGATCATGTTTTAGGTATGTGATTTTACCTTGGATTGTTATAACAACAAATGGTTGGTGAGGAGATTCAATGAAGATGAAGATGATGATTGGTGTTCGGAGTAGAGATTTTCAGATATTTTTGAGAAGTGTGATCGGTCTTTATGGAATTTTAGGGATTATTAAAGGATATTTCACAATTGTCAAACAGTCAACATAGGGAAGTGTGAGGGAGGGACTCAAACTGTTATGAATTTATAAGATCAAGGGCTCAAAAAACCAAAAAATGAATTTAGGGGCTCAAGTTGATGTTTCACACATATCACAGGGACGCAAATTGCATTTTTCTCTAAACATAAATATTACTTTTTTTCAACATATTTTATAAGTTTTGGGGTGATATCAGCAGATGTTAACCACTGCTCTTCCTTAACACTTAATCCTTAATCCCTGCTTCTGTATCTACTGTTTACTGCAGCAGCAGTTGTTAAAAATCTGTAGTTCACTATTATTGGTTAAGTACCATCAGTGTTTTAATCACTAGCAGTGCTTAAAAGTTTTCCATCAGCTGTTTGACTTAACTGTAGTTTGCGTTATTAATTCTAAATTCATGGCTTCAAATTACTTTTCTTGGTAAACGAGTTATAGAAGCTCAAGTTATATCTGGTAGGAACATTGGCACGAGAGTTTTTATTCTAAGGATTAATATGATCCCGTTTGACAAAAAAAATACCTTTTCAATTTCAACAAAGACAATTTCCTTTATCAGTTTGTTTTGCTATGACAATTAACAAGTGTCAAGGACAAACGTTATCAAAGGTTGGTCTTTATTTGAAAGATCCTGTCTTCACTCATGGTCAGTTGTATGTTGCATTATCAAGGGTCAAGACCAGAGAAGGTGTTAAAATACTAATATTCGACGCTGTTGGAAAACCAACAAATAAGTAATGTTGTTTACAAAGAAGTTTTTACTAGGTTGTAATCATTGTGAGCAATGTTAAAACCCTGTTTGACTGAAGTCAAGCTACTTATGTTAAAAGCTAATTATAATAGATAAAACACTGTTTGAGGAATGTTAAAACGCTGTTTGACCAAAGTCTGTTTGACCAAAGTCAAACTACTTTTGTTAAAAGCACAACCGTCAGTATTTCTTCATCATCATTACACATCAAACATCTATCATCTCTTCTTTCAAAAATCACTTCTCCCCAGTCATTTTCTAGGGTTTCAATTTTCTTTTCCTCCATCTTCTACACTTCAATCACCTGAGGTTTTATTATTTTTTCTTCAGCAACCGGTATGTACATTCCTATTGATGAACTTTATATTGTTTAATCTATGTTAATTTAAATCCTATCTTGCTACTAATACGATTTTAAATGTTTATTGCTATACATTCAAGAAGGGTTTACTTATGTGTTTGAATTATCTGTTGAGAACATGTTAAAATAATTATTATTTGCAGAAAATTTTTAACTCATACTCTGTTTCTATTAGAAAACTCATCATGACAATTGCTTTCAAATCAGATCAGCAAACTACTGCCCATAGCCAAGAAAGTATAACTTAGCAGATATTTCTTTTGGCAAACATATACCATAGCAGTGGTTTTGAAATTGCCGGTAATTTCAAATTCAAAATGCCTTGGGATATATACTTTGCAATTAATGCACGTTAAGCAATCACTTCTGTCTTATGCTAAAGGCATCTTATAGGTAAATGAATAGGTTAATTGTAATTATAATAACGTGTTTAATTTTATATTTTTCCCGTGTAAATGCATTAAAAGCCTAATAAGTGCCGCATGATATTCTTTCGTCTGACGATGTATTTAGTCATAGCCTTCTTCATTGGGTATATAAAATAGATTTGGCAGAGGTTTTGATCATTACCATTTTCATCTATCTACTCAATCATCTTCAAAAATTTTGTTGACGAGATTTTCACAAGGCTCTTTGCAGGATGGAAAAATTTGGGTTTCAAGTGATTGTTGACGAGATTTTCACAAGGCTTTCTGCAGAAGATATTTGCCGTTTCAAGTGTCTTTCCAAGAATTTTTATAGGGAATTGTCAAGTCATGCATTTCAGATGATGCATGCTCTCCGAAGTGGAGATTCAGTACAAAAGAAACTATTATCCTTTAAAGACACGTCAATTGTCATTGACAACGTAGTTGGTGGTAAGTTGGATGTTGTTAGTAGTAAAACCTTAAGTTTTCCTAACTATGTCCACTATTTGATTTTTTATTTACTTAACCCGTGTAATACACGAGGTTATAACCTAGTGAATATATAATTAAAAATCTAGTATATCATAACTACCGTATACATATTAATTATAATTAGCTAAGAAATATCTTCAACCTACCGTATAATTATTTATTATAATTGGTCGACAACCATTAAAAATATATCATAACTACAAGAGATAATTATGATTAGATCAAACTATTTGTTACAACTAAATCCTAATCACCAAAACAATATATGTTTGTAGTAGTAATAAAGGCAATATATATAACCAAGGGTTGAGTTATAATACAAAGTATTTAAAAATAAGAAGGGTAAGAAGCCACCAGAGAGTGACAAGTGTCCTAGGAGGAATTAAATAGAAAGGGTAATTTTGTCTACAAGAGGAAAGAGAATATGCACATGCAAGTCACATGTTATTTCCCCCCAAATTTTTAAACGTCCGTAACTTTTTTATACATCATTTGTTTTTAAAAAAAATTAAACTATAAAATCGAGCGTTTTTTATCTTTAATATGAGTACCATATTGTTATATTTTTCAATAAAAATTCAAAAACCCAGTTGCATATTACACAATGGACATGATGTAAAACACAATGTAAAGTAGATAAAAAACACAATCAATGATAACAGATAAAGACACAATGGACAACATACTAAAACACAATGACCATAACGTAAAACACAATGGCGATAACATATAACATAATAATTATCAGACTAAATAAAAACACAACTGATGACAACAGATAAAAGACACAATTAATGACAGCAGATAAAAGACACAATGGAGAGCAGATGAAGACACAATGGAAAACAAACTAAAAATACAATACACAACAAACTAAAACACAATGAACAAAGATAATAAAAAATTGAACAAATTATTAAAACACAATGGACAACATATTAAAACACAATGAATAACATATTAAACACAATGAACTGAACTAATAACACAATTTATAGAAAACCCAGATATAACACCATCTTCATTGTGTCATATATTGTGTTATAGGTTCTTATAAAAACGCAATGGATAGAACCCAAATTAACATTGTGTTATAGGTTTTGATAATAACACAATGGACATGATGTAAAACACAATGTAAAGAAGATAAAAAACACAATCAATGACAACAGATAAAGACACAATGGACAACATACTAAAACACAATGACCATAACGTATAACACAATGGCGATAACATATAACACAATAAGTATCAGACTAAATAAAAACACAATTGATGACAACAGATAAAAGACACAATTAATGACAGCAGATAAAAGACACAATGGAGAGCAGATGAAGACACAATGGAAAACAAACTAAAAACACAATACACAACAAACTAAAACACAATGAACAAAGATAATAAAAAATTGAACAAATTATTAAAACACAATGGAAAACATATTAAAACACAATGAATAACATATCACAATGAACTGAACTAATAACACAATTTATAGAAAACCCAGATATAACAGTATCTTCATTGTGTCATATATTGTGTTATAGGTTCTTATAAAAACGCAATGGATATAACCCAAATTAACATTGTGTTATAGGTTTCGATAATAACACAATGTAAAGTAGATCAAAAACACAATCAATGACAACAGATAAAGACACAATGGACAACATACTAAAACACAATGACCATAACGTATAACACAGTGGCGATAACATATAACACAATAAGTATCAGACTAAATAAAAACACAATTGATGACAACAGATAAAAGACACAATTAATGACAACAGATTAAAGACATAATGGAGAGCAGATGAATACATAATGGAAAACAAACTAAAAACACAATGGACAACATATTAAAACACAATGAATAACATATTAAACACAATGACCTGAACTAATAACACAATTTATAGAAAATCCAGATATAACACCATATTCATTGTGTCATTTATTGTGTTATAGGTTCTTATAAAAACGCAATGGATAGAACCCAAATTAACATTGTGTTATAGGTTTTGATAATAACACAATGTATAGAAACTCTACCGACCAAAACCCAGTTAAAAGACACAATGACCTGAACCTTTAACACAATGCAAAAAAAAAAAAACAGTAAAAATGAAAAATTTTATTTTATTTTTATATGATAATATGGTACTCATATTAAAGATAAAAAACACTCGTTATTATGGTGAATTTTTTTTTTAAAAAAAATGCCGTATGAAAAAGTTATGGACGTTTTAAATCGATGAGGGAATTGGCATGTGTCTTGCATGTGGAGAGAGAAAATCCATAAATATAGGATTCCCTTTATGCCCTTCTATTATTATCTTTTCCCTACAACTAATCTCAACCCTCCAAATCTAAGATCAATGGACTAGAATCCTTCTTACCCTTCTTATTTATTTTATCCTTTGTATTTGATCCTAACCCATATAACCAATTGATATAAATCAAGTTTATAAACCTAGTAGCTAGCTTCCGTATAAAAACGTGTTTGGTTGGTCCACGATGGAATTTAAATCAGAATTAATTCTGTTGTATTCCCTCATTTGACAAAAGTTAAATCCCTTCGACTGCTTAATGGAATTCGTTACATTCCAATATAATGTTCACACGTTACCAAAATACTCTTACTTTCTTCATCAAGAATTGATCATCACCAACCAACCATCAATGTGAGGATAGATTCAATCATCCAGAAACAAATCCAACTCAAACTGGTCCGTTGGCAAAGACAAAACCTTTTACACTTGGGTTTGGGAGAAGGGGAGGGGGGTTGAGGTTTTTGTTGGAGGTGAGGTGAGGGAGAGTCGATAGTCACCTATGAACATCCGCATTATTAATGTTACATTTAAAGCACTACATAGGTAGAGAAGTTTAAATGTGTATTATATGGGTTAGACCGTGGGGTATGGTGGGGCGGAGGTTTGAGGCATGGGTTGACACGTGGCTTGGGTGGGCTTCGCTGGGCTGACCCACATTGAAGACGGTATGGTGGGGCGGGGGTTTGGGGCGTGGCCAGCCCAAACCATATTTTTTAATAATGTTTTTAAATAAAAACCGATTACATTTTAAAATAAAGAAAATTACATAAAAAAAATTCCTAGTGCTTGGAATATTTTTTCTTTATCTCTTCTCTCGTCTCCAACATTAGTTCCAACTCTTCACCTGATAGGTGATCGATGGGCTGGGCTAGAAATTTCATATCATCTCGTCTTTGTTTCAGGGCATCCCTAGCTTCTTTGTTCTTCCGAATTTCGGCCCTTTGTTGTTGGAATACGTTAAATGTATCTAACTTGCATGCAATGTCTTCCAACTGATCGCTGTATACTCCCATACGCAAGCCCGAACTCCCAACTGAAGGCGATGGCGTACCCGATCTTGATTTTTGAGCGCGCCTTTTTGCGGCATCTCTTCCGTATTCTGTCCGGTTTGGCGAATCATCCACATCGTCCTCCAACTCTAGATCTCGTGCATCCGATTGAGCTTGGGACGAGGGTGTCCTTGACCTTTTGGAAGACGTGTTAGTTTCACTACCACTGGGGATATTCGCCCACTTGGGATGGAACTTACAAATGTCCCAACAATGCATGAAACGGAAGTCGCTCCCCACATTCGTTTTGTATGTAACCAATGCATTTGTAACAAAGTCGGCTTCGTTTTCACCACTTTTTGGGTTTTGCTTTGCCTTATGTAAATAACCACTAAATTTGGTGAGTTGCCCGCTTATCTCAGTCCACTTCGGGGATAAGCTATCATTTTCACGATAAAGCTCTCTTTCCATTTCTTCGTGGAATGCTTTACTGATCGCGTCCCACAAATGGTTTCTATGTTGAGAATTTCCTATTTTAATAAAAACAACATTTAATATATTACAAAGTTATATAATAAAAAACATAAATATTAAAATAAGGGCTACAAAATTTTTAAAAATACCTAAAGTTTGATGTAGAGATTTCTGAACCCAAGCCTTCGCCAATGCAACTTCTTCTTTAAGGACCCATCTTTGTTGTTTTCGTTTGGCGGTTTCAAGTGCTTTCTCGGCCTCGGTTTTTTTCTTGTGACTTCTCTTCTTGATGGGTTTGGATGCGGAGCGACCATCGATGGGGGGTTGAGTTTCGGGGACGGTTTCGGTTTGGGAAAGGTTGATTGACGTTTGTGAAAGGTTGATGGGCGTTTGTGGAATCGGGCTAGGTATAGAATCGTCGGTGTGAGGGAAGTTAGTATACAAATGATTCGATAGAAACGATGCGTAACCCGCCATATCGGGCATAGTGGAGTGTATTAAAAAGGGAGCAATTGGACGATTGGGTAGTGGGCTAGGTGTTTCTTGTATTGCCCACGGATTGTTCGGGTCAAAACCACGATTATGAGGATTCATTTTTCGTATTGTGGTTGGATGAGAACAAAGATTATTATAGAAGAGGTGGAGTAGTTGTGGTAAAAAAAATGAATAGAAGTGTGAGTTTTATAGTGAAAAAATAATATTTTTTTTACGCATAGCCGTTGGCCAACGGTGTAACAACCCCTATAAAAAAGTCTTAATTATTATTTTAATTGTCCAATAGGAAACCCTAATTAAGACACCCAAGTGATTCTGCACAAACCCTAAAATTTTTAGAATCATCAGAATCAGGATCAGGGCCCCTAAAACTCAGAGGGGGGGGGGGGTATTCCCTATTAACGATTATCTAAATAATTTGCTGTCAAAATCAAAATTGAACAATCCGTCGACTCACCTGAACTTCAAACACACGTGGCAAGCCTATAATAAATTCGTGTCCCTTACGGACCGTAAGGGATAAGGCTTACGGTCCGTAAGCATGTCAAATTTTGTGTATAAATAGCAGAGTCTGGGACTTGATTTCTGGCTTCAGTTCGACGTAAAAATTCCAATTATACGCAGAGATATCGTAGAATTACTCTAAAAACACACACGAATCACTAATTAGTATAGCGGGGTGCTGCTACGATACAGGGTATTAACTCGATCGCTGCTACGATTCAATGTCCGATCGATGGAAACTATCCGATGGATGTTTTAGTACTATCCTTTGTCATTAGTCGTGATTCCGACAGGATGTTTGAGTACCACCCGAACTCGGGGAATACTCTGTCATTCGTTGTGAATCCGATGGATGTTTAAGTGATTGCACTTTGTCATTCGTTGTGAGGGTTTTAATCTCGTAAATTATCGTAAATGCTGTATTAAGTTACCTACCTAGTTCGTGTGCACTAGGTTACAAGACTAATCAATAGGCTAAGCTCTGCCTGTATAAATCTGCAATATCAAGGCTTATTTGTAGGCTAAACTTTGGCCGTATGAATCTGCATTATTATAATGTGAGTCATTCTCTTTTTATCAAATTTGTTTATAAAAGTATGTTTATTTTCAAAGTTATAATTACGGGGATTAAGTCTTTGTAATCACCAAACGTACAACCGGTATGTGGGGTTTTGTATACATTACTTGATAATCGTCACCATTGGGGCAGCCAATGGGGGATATGACCATAGTCACAGATCCGGTCGAGTGACAAATACCGTGGGTAGTTGGTTTGATATCAGAAACATTGTAATCGCTCTTAATACTGTAAATTATAACAAATGTGTCGTTTTAGTAAATAGAATGATTCACTCAGTATTTCCCGCTGACAAAACCTTTTTCAAACATGTTTCAGGTAATTATAGTAGATTGGAGTAAGAGATGGATATGGCACTGAAAGGCTTCAAGAAGTGGCTTATTTTATTAATTAAATCAAATTAAGAAATATTGTTTTATGTAATCAAATTTATCTTTATTAAAGCTACCATTGTAAAACATGGGTTTATCCCATCTATTTAATAAATAAAATCCGGTGTTTTCTAAACTCTGATATTTTTCTTAACTCACGGTCCTGATGAAATTTCCGCTGCAATATTTTTCAAAATAATCACCGGTACCACTGGGCTGTTCGCGGCTCCTGATTCCGTCCAGGGTGGGTCGGGGGCCGTGACAAACGGCTAGCCCAACGGCTAATTGTTTTGGCCATTGAGAGCCTGCCATGTCATCTTGATAGCCCCGCCCAACGCCCGGGCTGAAACTCCCGCCCAAGGGGCCACGCCGAAACCCAAGCCCACCCGGGGTGGTGACTTGGGCATTTATACCCAACCCACGTATAACAATCCTCCTGAATTTTTCTAACGCCCTAATACATATATTAAAATATTCCCATATGTCTTAAAATACACCCCGTATGTGAAAACCGAGCCCAAAATCCATTATATAAATAAAAATTAAATAAAAACAAGAAAATTGAGGCTGTCGCGGGGGGCGTAGCCTTTGGCTACAGCCTACGCGGGCCGCGACCGAGTGACGGCTGGCGCAACCCCAGGCCGCCACGTGGCACAACACCCGGCGAAGCTATACCGGTGACTACGCAACTCTAGGCCCTACCACCCTAGCTCGCGGGCCGCGTAAACCCTGGCCTAATCCTTCGTGGGTCGCGAGGGAAACTGAAGGGTCGCAAATATATAGAGGTGCTCGGCCTTCAGTTTCCGTTGCTCAATTCTTCGATCTCTCTCTCAATTTCTGCATAGATAATATAATTTCCGGGCATTATACCCCCTAATTAACGAAGTTCTGCCCCGATGTAAGTATCATAACCCCAGTTACGTATTAGATACACTGCCCGATTGATCCAGGGTTCCGTAACGGCTGTCGAGGTTCTGCCCGACGTAGTCGTTGGAATGCCGTCTCGGGGAGGGTATAACTAATGTAAATATAAAGGGTTATTATACTAACGCGTGTGCATTGTGTAAATTATAGATAATTACCAGGAAACCTTTACAGAAAACCTAAGACAGCAATGTGAGTAATCTCCTTTTTGTAAACTGTTTTTACAAAATCTTAAATATTTTACAATGTGATTAGCAGTGATTGAGTCTTTGTAGTTCTTCAATTACTGCCGGTATGTTGGGGTTTTGTATACAAAATGTGGAACACGTTACCATTGGACAACGAGTTAGCCAATGTGTAATATGACCCACCAGTCAGGATTGACAGTACTGAATGAGTAATTGTGTAGAAATAAACAATGTGATAGCTCTCAATACTGTTAAAAGATAAAAAAACTCTTCTTGATTAAACTGGGATTCACTCACCAGTATTTTCCACTGACAAAATGTTTTTAAACGCGTTTCAGGTAACAAAATGTGAAAGCCAACTAGAAGTCAGCTGGACAGCACCGAAGGTTTGGAAAAGTGGCTATAAAAGTTACCTAAATAAAAGAAGATGTTTTATTCAATTAAATAGGGATTTTCCCTATGAAAATGTTTGTAATGAAAACTTGGGTTATCCCAATATGTTTAATATTATAAAAGTGTGATATTTACTCTGATAAACATTTCCTAACTACGGTTCTGATGAAATTTCCGCTGCTAAAATGATAAACAAATGATACCATCAAAACTGGTCTCGCGGCCGCCCGTTTCCAGGACAGATAGGGGGCGGGGGTTGCGACACCCCGCCCCAACCCCGCCCCATACCCCATAGTCTTATAAGATAGTACCAACTGTTATTTTATATATGAATTTCATGTAAATTCAATTAAAACATAGACATCTAATTTATGTCAATGTGATTTATTATTTTGTTTTGGTGAATCTCTTTCAGCCAAACGAAGAAGTGCTGAGGGTTTAAACTATATTGTATGTATTTAGATTATTTTTTAGTGATGTAAAATTAGAGAGTATGTATTGTTATCCAAAAAAAATCCAAACTACTTCTATGTATTTATCTAAGAGCATTCACATCCAGTCCTCTAAAATTATACATACATCCCACTAAAAACAACTCTTATATCAATATATTTCCACTAAAAACAAATACATTTTCTCTCTCCTTTTCAATTAAATAATATTTTTATACCTTTATCATTAATTTTTTCTCTCTCATTCACTCACAACTACTTTCAATATATATTAAAAATTATAGTGGGTGAACAGTGTCCCCTCAAATATACAGATGAACAGTAACATTTTCTCTCTCCTCCACTCACAACCATTTTTTATACTCTTTATATTTTAAAAACTCCACACTCACAATTTAGTTCTTTGGATGTGAATGCTCTAAAATACTTTTTTTTTGAAGGGCAATTTTGAATCACTGACGAATTACTAGAATATAATTGTGTCACCAGCGAAACCCCCGATATTTAAAATACTATAAATATTTCTCGCACTTTTAGTTTAACGTCCTCACCGGTTATTAAATGAAGCTTAGATTTGATTGCAAACCACTTCAATTATGGTTTTTTCTTAAATTCGAGATTATTTACATCCATTTTATCATAAGCTATTTTTAAAACTATTTTCAGCATTTATATAAGGTTTATATTACTTAAACTTTACAATATTTGAGTGGCGGAGCTAGCTCAAATATTCTAGGGTATCCTATTTTTTGGGGATTTGGGGTATCTTTTGTATAAAAAGATAAAAAATTTTAAACTTGGTAGACAGAATTAAAGGGTATTTTTACACTACGAAGACGGAGTCAAGGGGTGCCCGGACCACCCTTCTTGTTCATTAACTCCGCCACTAAAGTATTGTTCATTAACTCCGCCACTAAAGTATCCTCACATCAACACTATTAACGAGTGCAACCCTTTAAATATCTGGTGCAGGCAATCAAAACAACTTTGTTAATTCTCTTTTTAAAATTTTGAATATACATTTACAATGTTTTTTTTTTTTTACGATTTGATAAAAGTTTTAGTCGAACATGTTAGATATAATTGATATTTTCTCTTTTACTGTAACAAATCAAACCGATACCATTGAAACAAACATCGGTACCCTATTCAATTCTATGGCTTTGTCGATATGACGGTATAAAATTCGTTGAAAAAGAGTTGTATTTTCAATAGATTATTCTTTATAACCGTAAGCTATAGCAAGTCGGTACCATAACGATGAACCGAACCGAAACATATCAAGATTAAAATAATAATATTATCTTATTTTATTCCAAACTTTTTACTTTAATAAATTTTTATCCTACTATTTTAGTCCTTGTTAGACTTTCTGAACAGATACCTTCTGCTCATTTGTCCGTTTTATTAATACCTTTTCAGAAAGTCAAACTCATCTCCACCGTCCGATCATCTCCACATCTTTTGACTTCACCATCTTTATAACCCCAGTCTCCATCCCCAATCTTCTTCACTCTCATCTTCCAGAGTCTCTGATCTGTAAACCCTAACCTCTTTCTGCTACAACAATGGCGGTTGATTTTGTAGGAATCCAGACCGTTGAACACCTCAATCGCATCTTCCAGTTGAACAACCACGAGTTCTCCGTTTCCTCCGATTTCAAGCAAGCTGTTTCCGCTTTAAAACGCAGCGGTCACGCTCGCTTCCGCCGTGGACCACCGGTTTCGTCGAATGATCCGCAAACACCTTCCGTTTCGTCCAGATCCGAAGAGAAACTGTTGGATAATCCGCGAGTACCTTCCGTTTCTTCGAGATCTGAACAGAAACTGCCGGTAGTATCAACTGCTGCGGCGGCTAAGGACGGTTTGTTGAAGAAATTTGTTACGGATGCAACGGCGTCGTTTCATTCGCCGACGTCTTCTTCGTTCGCGTCTTCGTTTGCTGGAGGAAGTGTTGAAGGAAGCGTTTCGAACGGTAGGCAGGTTTCTTCGTTAGGTATAGTAGCTCCGGCACCGTCGTTCTCGTCGAGGAAACCGCCGCTTCCGTTAAATCACCGGAAAAGGCATAGCACTGAGATGACGTCAGCTTCCTTACACGGATCTGGAAGAGAGAATGTTTCCGGCACCGGTTGTCACTGTTGCAAGAGAAGGTATGAACAAAGTACATAGCGCACGTTAGCAACACGTATTCAGTTTCGAAGTTACAGAGCGCACGTTAGCAACACGTAGTCTAGCACACGTTAGCAACACATTCTATTTCTAAGTTACATAGCGCACGTTAGCAGCACGTAGTCTGTTTCAAACTTTATCTAATAACACAGTTATTTCATTTCAGGAAAACCGGATCAAAATGGAAAATAAGAAGAATTCCGATAATCGGATCAAAAGTAGAAAGTATACCGGCAGACGATTACTCATGGAAGAAATACGGCGAGAAGGTCACCGGATCACCTTTTCCAAGGTAAATATTATTGTGATTTTCACCGGAAAATTTACTCCGGTGATGACTTTCTGTTAACCTAATTACGACGGAGACTGATAAGTGATAATGATCTGCAGAGTATACTACAAGTGCAATTCCGGTGAAGGATGTCCGGCGAGAAAGCGTGTAGAGTTATCGTTAACAGATTCAAAGATGCTTATTGTAACATACGACAGAGAACACCGTCACTAAAGGCTCCGGTGACTGTTGCTAATGACAACTTTGTGATATTGTTTGAGATGTGAAATATTGAGGGTGTGATGTGTAGTTAGGGAAAGTAGAAGGGGGTAAAGTGTAAAGAGAAGGGAGAAGAAGGTCCAGATCTAAAAGATTCGATTTTGTTTTGAGAGTTTTTAGTGTCTTTTTTTTTATTGGATTATATTCTCCGAAAATAAATATAAAAAGAAAAAGGTGTTTGTTGGGATGACAAAAGTCAATGGATTTAGGTTGCTTTATCGGATAGCATACAAATGCGTACATCCACTTTATTCTTCTAAACAAATCATTGCATAATTCCTTTGAAATAGTGTCTCAAAATAATGATTTTTAACGTCAAAACGGTACTAAGGGCCTGTTTGGCTAAGCTTATTTAACTCAAAAAGCACTTTTTGTAAAAAGCACTTATTTACTTATGACTTTTTGAGAAGTAGTTTTTAAAAAAGTGTTTAGATAAGCTTATTGGGTGGGAAAAGTAAATAAGTTGTTTTGTTAAAAGTGTTTGGCTTAGCTTATTCATGTAAAATTACCAAAAAGGACATTCTTTTAATAAGTCAATAAGTTATTTTTTAAAAAGTGTTTGGCTTAGCTTTTTTGTTTCTCTCCCCTTTTCTAATAAAATGTTCATTAACATAAAACCTTACAAAATAAAAATTATGTCTTTTACAAAAAAAAAAAAAATAATAATAATAAATAAACAAACAAACCCAAAAGCACAATAATACCACCATAGTTCCCTACAATAGAAACGATAAATTATATGTCTTTCACAAAAAAAAAAAAACCCGACAAACAAGCAAACAAACAAAACCCAAAAGCACCAAAATACCACCATAGTTCTTATAGTACATTCATCCCTACAATAGAAACGATTGCATGTTCATTCATCCCCGCAATGCCATTATATCTTGCGCAATGATATCTCGGATCGCTGACATATGCAGTTCATCACCATGTGTACGACTTGTAGCCTGAACTTCTGCGTGAACTTCGTCACTAGTACCACCTCCTCTGAGATTGTAAGATTCTTGTTGTGCCATATCAAATAAGTCATCAAACCCACCGGCCCTCCTAATAAAATTATGGAGCGCCATCGATGCTATCACAATACTCACTTGGTGGTTGTACGTGAAACCAACATGCATATCTCTCAATAACGCCCACCTCGCTTTCCACACTCCAAAAGTCTGTTCAATGATATTTCGCAACGATGAGTGGTAATAATTAAATGTCTCTTTTGGTCCTTGAGGAGCACGCATAGCGCTAGTTTGTGCACGTCGAAATTCCGCTATATGATAACGAATGTCCGTGCCTTTGTATGGAGCAAGATACCCTCTAGTATTTGGGTATCCGGCATCAACAACGTAATATTTATCTGGAATTAAAAAAAAACAGTTAATATTCGTTTTAAACGCATAAAATTGACATTACTAAAAGTATACTAACCACCCGTGGGATGTGGAAATTGAAGTCCCACATTATCTAACGCTTGATTAAAAATTCTCGTGTCATGTGCAGTTCCCTCCCATCCGGCCCATACAAATGTAAAACACATGTTAAAATCACAAACAGCCATTATATTTTGTGTAGCGTATCCCTTTCGACCAATGTACTTCGGTTGCTCTTTCAATGGAACCGATGCCTTCACGTGTGTCCCGTCTATAGCGCCAATGTAGTTCTACAAATACAAAACGATAACATAATTAAAACATTTGTTAAAATAACTGTAGCATTATATACATCAAACATTAGATAATACCTCGAACATTGGATAATACCGAGGATTGTTTAATATATGTGCAGGTACATCATCATTATAATTTGCGGCTGGCTTGATGATATCAGCACTCATCTTAAGCACGGCTGCCAAAACTCTATAAAAATGTCTGTGAATTGTTTCACCAGAATGATTAAAAGATTCTTGCACAAGCCTATTTGTACATCCATGACCCAAAGTCATCAATAACATTCCGACCGACTCCTCAATAGACACATGACGTGTTTGTTTCAATCCGTATTTAGTAACAAGATCAACACATAACTGTTTAAAAACCGGTATGTCCATCCGAAACATATCATAACACCGTCTTGGATGGCCATTAAGAATTTCATTAATATACGTGTGCCCAGTGCGACCCGAAGTGTGACATGGTGTACGCGCGTCACGTAAGTTATGAGCTATTATTATCCCTTTCACAACCACTCCACATAACCTTTTAAATTCCAAAACCTCATCGTCCCTTTGTTCTTCCTCACTATCATCTGAACCAGAGTAATCACTATCCATCCTGTACAACACATAAATTAAAACGTCAAACAACACATAATGTCATACGATAACATAAATTAAAACGTCAAACAACACATAATGTCATACGAAAACATAAATTAAAACGTCAAACAACACTTAAATTAAAACGTCAAACAACACATAATGTCAAACTAAAATATAAAATAAAACGTCAAACAACACATAAAATAAAACGTCAAACAACACATAATGTCAAACAACTCATTCTTCCATAAGTAACTTAAGGAACTCCATCTTTGCTTCATGAGTCTTGGGATACATAAAAGCTTCACGGTTTTGCTTTTTGATGAAGACACGCAAGGCTTGTGAATACTTTTTTGAACCTTCTTCAAAGTCGGGAAAAGTGATGACAATGTTCATGCAATCCGCTATTGTAGCCGAGGGATCATTTGGTGGAAAAGTTTGCGTGCTTTTTGTTGATAAGGCATCTAGTACAACATCTAGCTTTTCCTCAAACGATGAAGCTTTACTCTTGGTTGAACGTTTGTTGGCAACATCCTTCTTCCTTTTACTTGAACTACTTTCAACGAAATTGGTAAACAAAGAATCATCATCACCTAAATTGATTTCATCGCTGTCTCCTTTGCCCTCCATGTTTTCCTCAATTTGAACATCGCTCGGATTGTTGTCGTTTAAAAACTGTGACGGAGTCTGTGTCTGATCCCCAACGGCAACAGAATCCCGAAATAAATCAGCATAAACCGACTCGAATATTTCCAAATTTGCTCCCCTAAATTTGGCAAAGTTTTTATCTTCCTACAAGTTGAAAAGGTTAATTAATGGGTTTTCAAGTTGCAATCATAAGTTCATAACCACAAATGATTAAAAAAAAAGTATAACTTACCTTTATTTTCTCATCCCACCACTCAGGCGATGCATCGATTAAGCTCCTCGTCCCACCGATCCCAGTTTCAAGCCTTATTAAGCGGTCGTAAAACTTCCATTCTTTTTTCATGAAGTCCCATTTGTTTCTAAGTTGTTTTTTTTCAAAGACTTTGCCGGTTTTTTCCTTCATGGTTTTTTCTATATTATCCCACCCATGCTTACTGAAGGTAGTACACGGTTTATTTCCTTTTCTACGTTCAAGCAAGCAAACTTCGACAAACTCCTTGAATGAAGCATCATCCCACACGGTTCTTGGTTTATTCTTTTTAGTTGACGTTTCACATTCAACAACATTTGTGCGGTTTTCTTCCATTATCTATAATATACATATACAAGTTCAACATTCCTAATCTAAAACATACCAAATCAACATTCTAATCAACACATTCCTTAGTCACAAAAGCAATGAAGAAATTGAACAAATCTGACCAACAATCATGATATTGAACAAACAACATTCTGACCAACACATTCCTTAGTCACAAAAGCAATGAAGAAATTGAACAAATCTGACCAACAATCAAAACAATCATGATATTGAACAAACAACATTCTGACCAACAATTTCTGACCTAAATCTAAAACATACCAAATCAACATTCTGACCAACAACATTCTGACCAAGAATTTCTGACCAACAATCATGATATTGAACAAATCAAACAAACAAAAACAATCTAAGAAAATGAAAAAATCGAACAACCTTACCTGTGGTTTGCGGCTGTTGTTGTGGAGAAGAAGGCGGCGGCGTGAGGGGGCGGCGACGTGAGGGGGCGGCGACGTGAGGGGGCGGCGGCTTGAGGGGGAAGAGGCGACCGAAGGGTTTGTGAGGGACTCTCTGTGGTTTGCGGCTGTTGTTGTGGAGAAGAAGGCCTGATGTGCGATTGGAGAAGAAAGCGTGTATTGTGGGTATGGTATTTGGGTAATTTGGGCTTGAGAAGTTATAAGTAGAAATGAAAAGTCCCAATGTTATCACTTTTCAAAACCAACTTATTTGCTGTTTATAAAAGTCATTTTAAAAGCACTTATACCTTTACCCAAACAGATTTTATACTTATTTGCTTTTCAAATAAGCAAATAAGTAATAAGTAGCCAAAAATAAGCTTAGCCAAACAGGCACTAACAAGAAACTGAAACCTTAAGTTACAAAATTACATCATGAATATTAAAATTAACCCAAGTGCACCAAATAACATTCCACATCTTTGCTCTACTTATGATTCAAAGAAACAAGTTGTTCCTATGAAATGAATGTGATAATTATTAAAAGTCTTCTCATTTTGAGCCTTCTGTATCTCCCACATCGCCACCATAATTGAAGACTCAAGAACCAGTTGGTCCGAGCTGGTATGAACAGAGCTTCAGATGACCTTGACGAAGACCTACAAGATCACAAGAAAGAAAGCACACCGTTAGCCTCGTCACAGGGAGTGGGGCCTCTCTGTGACCAGGCTCGGGCGTGAGAATAAGTATTTGAGAGGAGAAAGTAAGTCAATGAGAGAGAGGAGAGTTTAGAAAGAGAAAGTAGCGATTACCCTTTGAAGGAGGTCTTGGCTAGGTATTTATACTTTTTGGGCATGCTGACGTGGCGAGTTAGTTAGGGTCGGACCAGTCACTGTCAGGTAGTTAAAGCTGTGGGCCCCCAGTTATTTATGGGAGATTCTATCGGTTGATCGTTCCGACTGTGGATGCTAGGTCCGTCCAGCCCTTTGAGCTAACGGCCCGACCTTGCACTTACCAAGTATTCGGTCCGACCTAGGACGTATCCTCATCAAATCCCCCTAGTTCGTAGCGTTTATTTAGTAAAAGCTTCGGACTAAAGGGTGGGATTTTTTAGGTTCGGCGCTTTTTTCTATGGCGGTTTTGCTTTTGATTTTTGAATTTTGGCGGTGATTTTTGTTTGGTGACTGGCGTTCGTTTTATCTTTCCTTTAACTGATGTGACGTTTGACTTGCATCACCCATTGTGACATGTCGCCCCCTTATAGGTAATTTTAAGGCGGTGGAAAAACTCTATAAATAGAGGGGAGAAAGTCACTTTATTTTTTTCCCTATTTCATCTTCCTCTTCCTTTCTTCTTTTCTGGATCAAAAAATCTTATCTGGTTAGCTTTTCTTTTGTAGTTATGGCTAATAAGAGTAACTTGTCCGGCTGTTTCAATATTTTAAACCGAAATGGTCTGGAATGGTATGTGAACCAGTACTCGATTCTGGCTTCTCTAAACCTTATTCTTCACACAAAGGATACGGCTATCTATCCTTTCGTCCCCGGGAAGATAGGTGTTTATACCCGCATGTTCGACTATTGTAACTATCGTCTTCCCTTGACAAAGTTTTTAGTCGAAGTTCTGATGTTTCATGAGGTTCACCTTTCTCAAATGAACCCTTTTGGCCTTGCCAAGGTGTGTCAATTTGAGCTTGCTTGTCGTGGCTTGGAGTCCGATCCGGATTTAGATGTGTTCCGGGCTTTTAATAAACTGAACCGGTCCGGTGACTTGTATACTTTCGAGACTCGGAAGAAGAACACTTGCTGTTACTCATGGATTACCACAAGCTTGAAAGATTGGAAGGATCGTTTCTTTTTAGTGGACGATCGGTGCGTTCCGTCTGACATGACTTGGAGGTTAAAGAGATCCCGACTTCCCGATCCTCTTCCGGAAGACTTTGAATTTAATAGAGATTTGTACGCAGCCTTGATCAAGGAAGCTGGCCGTGTTCAAAAATTTCCGGAACACATCCTAGTCATGGGGAAGATAAGTACGATTTGGTCCGAACCGGAATATTACCCTACCATAAAATGGAACGGAGATGGTTAGTTATGTTTTTGGTTCGAACGCCATTTTTCATATATCTTTATATTTTTATTCTTATGTCTTCTTTGTGCAAGTATATGTATATTACGTATTGCCCCTTTTTTTCTTTTTTTGTGCAGCTATGGGATTGAAAGAAGCTTTGAGGTTGAAATCGTTTGATTCTGCCGAGTTCGACATTCGAGCTACAAGGACACCGAAGGGGGATCCTCCATATCTTACTGTGGTCAAGGAGAATCTTTATCCGATTAGGGAGCCCATTGCCGCAACTGGTCAAGGAGGTTCGAGCTCGGCTCCTTTAGCGAACGTGGTTCCGGTTCGATCGGTTTCTATTACGAGTGGGGATAAGGGAAAGATGTAACACCCTAGTTATTTTATATGTAAATACCAACAATTAGATGTGTGGATAAGACTACACATGCTATAAAAATACGGGTTTATTAAAACTTTTACAAATCATAGGTTATTCTACAAAACGTGATCGAATTCGTTGATTAAAATCTACAACGTTGCAATGTGCGGAAGCGTGTATCTTTATCGTGTTCGGTTCTTCGCTGAGCTTGATCGTCTTCCGGCATCACAGAAAGTACCTACATTTCATAAACATGAAATGCTTTAGTCATACGGTATTTAAAACGCATCTAAACGAGTCCGGAAAACAAAACTGATCAAAAATACATTTTTGTACAAGGTCCACCGTAAATTACGGTGGACACCGTAGTTTACGGTGGTCCTTGTTTTGATTTGTTTCCACCGTAAATCAGGAGTGTTTCACCGTAAGCCATTTCAGGTCTACCGTAAATTACCGTGGCACCGTAATTTACGGTGGCACCTGCATCTCACCTTTCCATCTTGCCGTAATTTGACACGAAATCTTTCGTATCTTTCAAACCGCTTATCCGTTTGATCTACCGTTTCTTCCTACATGTTTGTAATTTGATTCTCCATCATATGGAGTTAAAATCCGACATCCGACTTGATAAAATTCAAGACCTCTAAGTCTTCGGCTTATTACCCTTTATACCAAACTTTGACCCGGTTATGCATTTTATCAAACAAACGTATTTATTTGATTCCTATATTTCATACACTTCATCAAATAATTGTGATATACCATATTAGGTTCTAATCATAGGTTTATTACACAAGTTAAACCCGTTTTCACTAGTATGCTTATTTTGACCCGTTAAGGATATTTTAAGCACTTTTAAGCTCAATTTCGCTTTCATTCTAAACTAGCGTTGTAACCTATATCTCTTATCTAGTACTCTTCCATCACAACCTCAATGTGTGTTGGATTTAAAGTAGATATCTATGTGTTCCGAATTTATACTTCTTGAACTATCATTTTACGGCAAAGACTCATACGGAGTCTTTTGGCCCAAGAATTACATCTTTCACTACCCGTACTCGTTCTAAACTTTTGTTTAATCATAAGACTCCTTTCCAAACAACCTCTAAGAGTTATTTGTTCAATTCAGCCTACAAGGGCGTTTTGGTCGATTTTGGTCCTTCTTTTACAATGAAGGGCTATCACCAATTATTCGACCAAATTAGCACTTTTACATACATCATAAATAAGCGTACCTGGCTCGGATCAACAAATAGACCCGATTTTAATACCTTGCTTATATTCGCTAATTAAGAACGATGCGAATATCCATTGGACATCTATTCCTGTAAGCATATGACTCGACAAAAGAATCATTAGTCTATATAGTCAAAAGGTGTTATCTACACCTTTTGACCCGTTTGGCCGAAATGACCATTAAAACTTTGCGAAATGATATTTATTATCATTTCCTCTACATGACTCTTCCCGTTTAACACCGTACGGAAATTTTAAATATAAACCGTGTATTTCTTTCGACATAATATGACCAATTTATCGATTTACTTCTTTTTAACCATTATTATGGTTTCTATCATCTTTGATTTTCTTGTTCCGTTCGACTACACGACGGAACATCATATTACAATTGTTTAGATATCTCATTCATAATTTATATGATAAGAAAACATTCCACAATTTAAGACTAGTGTAAGCTATACTTACCTTGCATCCGAATTACGCTTTTCCCTTCATACTTGCTTCGTTTGACCCGCTTCCTTTCCAAGCCTCCACCTAGCTTGTCAAGCGTCAAACTATCATCATAATTCGTAAGACGGTTATATTAGTCATCATTAATTATGACTATTCCACCTTACATATTTTCTATCACAATTACCATTCGATCTTATTAATGGTCGGTTTGACTATTTAAAAGTCAAATCACCAATTAACACATATGATTGCACTATCAAGTTCACAAGACTCAAATAGGCATATTATCAATACTTAGTTCTCATTTAGGCATTTTAACAAACACCTAATGTGCATGATTTTACATATTTACTAACTAGTTCATAACTAGTTATTTTTACCAAGATTAACATCAAAATTCACCACTATCACTTATGATCAAATACTCAAACTTGCAAATTGTTTAAGTATTTCCCGATTACTAACATGCATGATGATCCTAATTACAATCATATCATCAAATTCATCATAAGATTAAAACCCACTTAACCTAGTGTGGTAAATCATTCAATCCATAGTATGTTATGTATGATTTTCACTTAGGGTTTTGTTCCTAAGCAAATATACATCACTAATCTAGCCATAGCTTCTCTAATCCATGCCTAATTCACGATTAGGATGATTATCCAATTTTTACAACTTCAAGATTGTTAGAAATTCGACATACCTTACGATCCCCTTGACTTGGTGACCGTTTCTATGTGTTCAAATCCGAATTTGACCCTTGTTTGATCCTTCAATTTGAAGAATTTGTTGAGTTTAGGGTTAGCTCCCATGGAGCTTGTCTCCTGTTCTTTCTCACGCACACACACACACACACACTCTAGTGTGTGTGTTTGTGTTTTATTTTAAGTTTATAAGTGTTATTTCAAGTTACCCGGTTTTGGTCCCTCTTGTTTGGTTAGTTATTAATTAGGTCACAACCTAATTATTTTCAACAATACTCTCACTTATTAACTAGGTTTAATATTTCTAGTTAACTTAGCGGGTTCGGGAATATTTATGACTAAGTTTATTTTAGGTCCCGTTAGCTCGAGCCTTTTATCCATTTTATTTCCTTAAAAGCTTTTATTCACTTTTATTTATTATTAGGATTAATTATTTAAATCCTAATATTCCACCGGGTAAATTTTTACCACTAACGGTACTTTACCCATCTTTTAGTATTAACGGGGTTTAATTACCAAACCCGTTTTCGGGGTGTTACAAAAGAAGACCGGTTCGAGCGGGGCGAAGGAATCTGGTTCGAAAGTTGTTTTATATGGTTCAGAGCATTTATTCGTGGAAGACGAAGGAGTGGATACTGAAGGTGGTGATGCTGATGCTGAGGTTCGTCCTCAAGTTAGTTTTAAGAGGGGGCGAAACACTTCTTCGAAACCCGATCCGAACCCCAAGAAGCTGAAGAAGACCAACTTGGATCTCAAAACAGTTGTGTTAGAAGATGAAGTCGATCAAGTCACAGGGTTTTCTACTGCTAGTGGTTTGCTGGAGAGCCTATACGCTCATCTTCATGGTGGTAAAACCCCCAGGGACCGTCCGGTTAATCTTCCTCCAAGTCGTTTATCCTTTGGGGGGCCAACTACCAGGGTGATCGATGACGCCAACATGCCTGATCCCCAAGTTTTTAAGAAAATCGATCTTTCTCCTTCGGGTAAGCCTACGACCGGGGTTGCCTCTAATGTTTCAAAGCCAAGTCCTCAGCAAATTGATGGGGGGGATAGTGCCTCCTCTTCCCCTCTATGGTACGAGACTGAAGCCGTTTTTATATGTCGAGAATTAGGTTCGGGTGATGCGGTGGACGTGGATTCAGCTCATGCTCTGGAGAGGTATATTCCTGAATGGTTGTTGGCTAATAAAGATAGGATTGTGGACGCCCTTTCAGCTAAGATGTCTCTATTTCACATCGGCACTCCTACTGAGCACGCTTACTACCGGAAGATGAGTGGACCGGAGCTTGGGAATGCTTTGATGTTGAATCAGGCTCAATCTAACTCGTTGGTGGTTGAAGCGTACAAACGATGGATCGAAGCGGAGTCTAACTGCCATCGGTTCGAGCGTGAGGTTGCCTTTCTAAAAAATGAAGAGAATGTTCAATCGAAGACAAAGCAAGAACTTTCATCGCTTCGAGCTCAAGCGGATCGAATGAAGGATCAGGTTTCTGAAGCCAAAGAAGTTAGCAAAGCCTCGCAGGCCTCGGCTGCAGCTGCTTATGAGGCCCGTGATAAAGCTGTTCATGATTTAGAGAGTTTGAAACTGAAGTTTGAAGAGTTGGAGAAGAAGTTATCTGAAGTTGAGGAGAGAAATAAGACGGAGCAGAAGGAGATGCAGTCCACCTACGATCAACTCCTGGCTGATCATATTCGCTTGGTGAATGGTACGTTCATCGTATTCTTTGTTTGTTTGTTTATTCAGTCTTTAACCTTTGGTTCTCTTTCAGATAAGGTTGAGCTTGAGAGGGCCCACGATAGAGCCGTCGAATCGCACCAAACCATGATTGCCGATACAAAAGATATGTTGACACGATACGACGGTGAAATGGTCGAGTTGTACATCCTTGTATCGGAGCTTATGCTTACAAAGCAATGGTTCTTAACTGATGGGGTAGCTTGGGTTGTTAAACTGGTTCATCAGAGCCCTGAGTTGGAGAGAGTGGTTATTGATTTGGTGAACAGTGTCAATGCCGTTGGTGTGAACAATGGCATCAAACATGGCTTTCAAGCTACAAAGAGTTCGGCCCGGTCCGTCGAAGAGGTTCTCGGATATGATGAAGGAGCCAAAGACACCTTAGATGCTGCGATCAAGGCTTTTGACAATTTTCACATCTTGGTTCTTGACAAAGTTTCGGAGCTGGTGAACGAACCTCTGTCGGTTATAAAGAAGAAGAGTGAACTTCCCATTATCAAGGAAGATTAAAAAAAAACCTTGTGTGTGTTTTTGTAATCGTACAATGTTTTTATTTCTATTATGGCATGTAGCCGTACAATTTGGGCTTGTTATGATTTTATCAGACATGCTTTTTTAACTTTAGGAAATCATAACTTTGGTTATGATATTTAGGCTTTTAGTTTTAGTTTGTGTCCAAACCTTTACTACTTAGCCAAACCTTTATTGGGCCATCTAAATGGCCAGATCGTAGCAAGAACTTTCATAAGTTTGTTTTACTTGCTTAAATCCTTTATGCTTTTTTGTGAGTGGATCGAATCAGATCCTTTTGCTTAATAGATTTTTGTTATTTTTGAACTATTTAAGCCTTCTCGATCGGCGCGAGGCATGGGTCGAGGCCCATTTGTGCACATTTTGTATCGTTCGAATTTTTACATAGATATGCTATTGTTTATTTTATCAAAAACGTAGATTGCTTTATTTGATGGATAGTTATATCTTCCGGGCCGGTTTTTACAAGGAAATGGAAATATATTCGAGGCATTACCCTCCCGATATTACATTAAAAAGAAGAAACATTAAGTAAAAATAGCGATCTTTCTCGGGCCGTGGCGATCGTGCGACTACATAAAGCATTTCTTCAAATGAATCCCGTTCTATGTTCTCGGGACGGGAGTTCCATCGATTTTCTCAAGCACATAGGACCCTATGTCACTAGCTTCCTTCACACGATATGGTCCCTCCCACTTTGGGGTCAATTTTCTGGGAGCTTCGACTCGACTTGCGTCGTTGCTCCGGAGCACATAATCCCCAACTTTAAACTTATAAAGCTTGGCACGGGCGTTGTAGTAATTTTCAATTTTCTTTTTGTACCAGGCTTCTTTGATTGCGGCTATGTTCCGGCATTCTTCCAGCATATCAAGATTGGATTGGAGCTCTTGCTCGTTCTCTTCCCAATTCTTGCATCTTTGATTTGGGAGCCCAATCTCTGCATGGATCACCGCTTCGGTGCCGTACGTAAGACTGAACGGTGTTTCTCCGTTACTTGTCTTGTGTAAAGTTCGGTGAGCCCATAGAACGTTTGGCAATTCGTCTGCACATCCTTTTCCTTCATACCCGAGCCTTCTCTTTATCCCGTCAATGATTTGGCGGTTTATCTGCTCGACCTGCCCATTCCCTTGAGGGTGAGCAACTGAAGAGAAGACTTGGTTAATCTTCAAACTTTCACACCATCGTTTGAACG
The DNA here is from genome assembly GCA_030545235.1 of Helianthus tuberosus. Classification (NCBI taxonomy): domain Eukaryota; kingdom Viridiplantae; phylum Streptophyta; class Magnoliopsida; order Asterales; family Asteraceae; genus Helianthus; species Helianthus tuberosus. The sequence continues at coordinate 24,006,598 of CM060405.1, forward strand.
GATTCTCTGCGAACTGCTTTGCGTTATCGCTTACTATGTATAGCGGGAGACCGAAGCGACACACGATTTGTTCCCAAAAAAATCTCGTTACATTATAACCGGAGATGATCGTGAAGGGCCTTGCTTCCACCCACTTGGTGAAATAATCTACTGCCACCAACAAATAATGAGCGCTTCCGCTCGATCGCGGGAAAGGCCCAACTCTATCTACGCCCCACTTTTGAAAAGGCCATGCGGCAGTTACTGGGATCATCTCGTTCTTCGCTCTGAGGCTTATCGGCGCGTGATTCTGGCATTCATCACATTGTTGGAGCTCTTTTACCGCACTTTCGTGCATCCTGGGTCAATAATACCATGCGTTCTTTACTTTTGTTACGATCATTTTTGGTCTGGCATGGATACCACAAATGCCATAATGTATCTCTCTAATGATGTAGCTAGCTTGCTCCAGATCGAGACATTTTAATAGAGGGCCGAGAAAAGTCTTTCGGTACAAACCCCCCTGCATTTGGTATTGAAGCGAGTTGATCTGTATTTTTCTGGCCTCCGCCTTATCAACTGGCAAAACATCGTGTACCAAGTAGTTGATGATCGGAGTCATCCAAGTTTGTGATGGAACTTCTACTTGCATTACTTGCGGAGTGGCGATCGAAGGTGCGGTCAACACTTCCACCCATACCTCCTTAGCGAGATGGCTGAATGACACAGATGCTAGCTTGCTTAAAGCATCGGCCTTTTTGTTTTTGCTGCGAGGGATGTGTTCGACCTTGCACGAGTTGAACAATGCCATCGCTTGCTTCACTTGTTCTAAATACTCGATCATGTTGGTTTCCCTTGCTTCATATCCTCCGTTTACTTGGTTTGCTACGAGTAGCGAATCGACATGGGCTACGACGTTTTTTGCTCCGACTTTGGCTGCTAAACGTATGCCAGCCAATAATGCCTCATATTCAGCTTCGTTATTGGAGCTCTTGAATTCTAGACGGAGTGCATACGTCATATCCATGCCATCAAGACCGGTGAGTATTAACCCGGCTCCCGCACCCTCAGCGCTCGAAGCTCCATCCGTAAACAAAGACCAAGGTTTGTTTGGAGCTTGCTCCGTTCCTTCCACTTCCTTGTCCTCCAGCATCTCAACCAAGAAATCGGCTATCACCTGTCCTTTTAATGGGCCTTTGGTCTTAAAAGTAATGTTGAAGGCGCCTAGCTCGATCGCCCACTTCGCCATTCAGGCCGACACTTCGGGTCGCCGGAGGATGTGCTAGATTCTTTGATCTGTTCGGACCTCAATTGGGTGAGCTTGAAAATATCGGCGAAGCCTTCGTGAAGCATGGACCAATGCCAGAGTTATTTTTTCCAAGTTTGGATACCTTGTTTCGTAATCTTTTAACGTTCGACTTACATAATAAATGGGGATCTGAGCTCCGGTTCGATGGGCGACTAGAACTGCACTGATGGCGCCGCATGATGCGGCCAAGTATACAGTTAGCATCTCGTCTTCTTCCGGGACGGTGAGAGTTGGCTGTAAGGACCTGCAAAAATGTCCCAAAACGACCCGTAAGTAGAAACCCGGACCCCTGAAACCCTAATGTGCACGGGCCGCGTCAACCTTAAGTCTCAGGCGGGCCGCGTAAAGGATAGGCTAGACGTCACGCGGGCCGCGTCAACCTTAAGTTGACCGGATAAGTGTTCCGGGCCACGTGTCTGTAACACCTCGGAAATTCACGTCCTATAATAGGTTGACACGTGTCATAAAGTTTAAACGTGTGAAAGAAATATTATGGAAGGACTAAAGTTGACAAACGTTGAAAGTATGTGAATATACGTATTCTAAGTGTCAACTGTGAATAAATACAATGTATATTAACCCTACACGATGCTCATACCTTCAAACGAATAAATCATGGATCATACGAAGCTAAATGTGAGTGATTTCAAACTACAGGGACCAAATGTGTCAACATGTTTAATTTATACCTCTGAGTGACCTTTTGACAAACCCGAAGCTTTGTAAATATTAATTATGCTCATGAGAATACACCATAAAAATTTCATAAAGTTTCGTTAACGTATGAGAAAGATATGATCAAATTCGTGTGCGAAGCGTTAAAGCGTAAACGTCGAAAGTTAGGACTTTTCGGGTGAAAATAAAGTTACCCGGGGACTTGGCAAAGTGGGTATATGATTTAAGGCCTTAGTAGATAAATTGTGAAGGTTTAAAGTGCAATAAATCAGTAACCATTCGAGTTTTGAAGGGACAAGGGCTGAATCGCAAACAAAATCAACAAAACTGATCTGGTAGGGCGTCGCGCTGCGCGACGGCACCCTCGCGCTACGCGAGGGTGTGCCCAGCTCCGAAAAAAACGCTGGTGGTCTGCCAATGCGTATTTTCGCGACCCCAACTCGTTTTTCCACTTCTCCTGGCCCCTAAAACGTCCCCTAAGCCCCTAGGACACATGTCAATCGATTGTGGGCACTCCTAGACTCAGTTGTCAAAGAATTATGGTGTGTGGAACCATTATAAATAGCCTTCCAAGTTCACCATTTTTCTCACACCTTCATTTGATCATCTGGAGCCTTTCTGGAGCTAAGGAACTCTCCCAACTGATCATAAGTCGTGCATAGGACCCTTGTAAGTGTTCTAATCCTTTCTTGTTTGAGTTTGGCTTAGTTAATTAGCTAAAAGTCAAACCGTCGTAATTACGGTTTGACTTCGAGATTAGTCAATAATGGCTTAGTCAAATCTCGAATTAAAAGTAGTTATAAGTTGGTATTTATGTGGGTAATAAAACCCCAAAAGGGTTTCCCCTGATCACCATCCTAAGCAGGTCAAATGTCGGGTCAAACCTTTACTTAAAAAGTCAACATAATGCTTAAAATGTCATTTATGCATAATTAGCTATCTAGATCATATATAACCTGTTTGATTATTGTTATAACTTAGAAATAAGTGTAAGAACATGTCCCAACATGTTCAACCCGACTATTTCCTGTTTAGACCCGGTTCGGAACCGAAAGTCACATAGTTTGACTTTCTCGTTGACTTTCAGTTCTGACCCGTTTGGGCATATTTTAGAAATGCCTCAGAGCTTAAATTGGATTAGGAGACATGTTAGAACAACCCTCTGTGATCATACACCTTGGTTCACTAGTTATCCAATTAATATGCATATTTCCGTTAATTGCTCATATGTTGACCGTTATGCCCTTATTACCTTAAAACATGATTTATGAAAATGTAAAAGTGTAGAAACCTTGAATATTGATATATAAACTTGTATGCAAAATTTGACATCAGTTTGACTTGTAGATTAAGAGTTATGCTCATTAGCGTAATTACGGTGCTTTATGTTAATAAAGTGGCGTAATTAGCGTATAGCCTAATTAAACATACTTTTTGGTATCAAACGAATTACCCACTAATGTAATATATTATTTTGGGAATTTTAAAGATTTTTAATTAATTTTAGGCTGAGCATAACTCATAGTCGTAGGCTTAAATCGGTAATTGTCGGTTTTGCCCTTACGGGCCATAAAATGAGTTTTACACATCTAAACGACTCCAAACCTTTTGCCACTGATTAGTTATGATTAATAAATTATTTTAAGCCTTCTGGAAATATAAAAATATCAGATTTAAGTATAGAACCCGGAAATGGCCTTTAATCGCCATAATTAGCGTTTTTAACGCATAGTATGTCTTAGAATCATATTGGACATACCCGGGTTGATACCTACTGATATATGAGGCAAATTATGATATTTTAACAGTAAGCAAAGGTTGATTAACTCAGACTTCGTTTTTGAGCTTTCGGCTTATGTGAAATTACCAAAATACCCCTACGGGGCATAGTTTGGTTAAAGATGATAAAATTCACATATATGCTTTAGCCTACTGTTATAACTCATCAAAGTGAGTATGTTTGCTGTTTACATCAGACCTGTAACTCAGTTAAACATTTAAACTCTTTTACAACCTTTAAAATGACCAAACTACCCCTACGGGGCATAGTTTGTGTTTAAATTAGTTCGGGGCATAATGAAAGACATCCTACTGATGTCACAACATATTTGAAGCATATTAACTTAGGAAACCTGTATATGGCTCTTACGGATACCCGTTACGCTTATTTCGCGTTCGGTTCGGTTCATGTAACAAGTTTACATAAATTAGCCGATACGGGTCAAACCTTATCGGTTTTATCTCAAAATCCAGAATGTGAATAATAAACCCATATTAAACAAGTCTCCAAACTTGTCGGGTCTAAATCACATTCTATCCGGTCTTCGCTTAATTGTGCGTACGAACCGTATCTTTGAAACTAGCCGGTCTAAGCTTAAGCTTAATTAAAGACCGTTAGGATTCTAATAGGTTATTAAAAACCTTCGTTCCAGATTAGGAGCCCAGTAAAAGCTATCTGTACTTGCTGATTTGATATACGGCTGGGATTGAATTTATATTTAGCTCAGGTAAATACTTTTAACTTATTTTCCCTATACGGGCTTGGGTTACGGTACATAGCGTACCGCTTGATCGGGCATCAAATCTTCCATCGTTGGGTGGTTAATTGAATAATTTGATCGGCTCGTTTTAAACAGATGTGTTTACTTTACAGCCTTTGGGGGGGTTAATGACCATGTCCCGGATATCCTCGGCATTATCTTACGAGATGGCCACGACCTGAGCACGGGGTGTAGGCGTACACCTGTCAGTGTATAACTCTAGAATTGTGGTGTGTCTATTGATCTTTAACCCGGATACGTTCTGGGCTACTGAACGCATAAGTAACATGTAAATCGTTCTCAAGATTATAATATTAAATAATTCTCCCAAGTTAAAAAGATTAATTTTGCCTCTGTGCATTTTAATCAATGTGTCAAGATATTTTGTGCCACGTGCATTCAAAACAAATTTACAAACTCTTTTTCCAAAATGAGTCAGTTGAATGTATTTACCAGTGTAAACTGACGTATTTTCCAAAAAGGCTAAATGCAGGTACTATACGAAATTGGCTGGATATGTCTCCTTAGCATCAATAGAAGTCTCGCAAGCTTAAGATGCCTAAAAGTCTGTTGAACTACTGTTTCCGTTCTATGTTCGATCCTTCTGTGGATAAACTTCCGAATATTGTGACATATGATATTACAATAATAAATTCGGTTGTATCATATTTTAAATTGCTTCCGTTGTGCTTAATAATATTGTGTTGTTTGACTATTATGTTGCCAACCATGACGTCACGATACTCCCCACCGGGCCCACCGGTGACACGTGGAAATCGGGGTGTGACAGGTTGGTATCAGAGCCAACACTGAGTGAATTAAACACTAGCCTTAGTGTTTAATCTCAGTTACACAATTGCACAATTCTAAACTTCTGAGTCTAGACTTAACTTAGGAATATTCTCAATCCTAATCTTGAAGTTTTGCTTCCAAATTTTTATATATTGGATACGTCGCCAAACAAAGAAGCCGTAATAGGAGTTCTCCACACCCGGAGCCCTGAGATGCTGAGCTTCGTACCGCGGCTAGAATGAAACGAGCACCCAAGGAGAAAGCATTCAGAGATAGAATGAAGAAGAAACTCCTTTTGTTGAAGATCGTTTCCTTAATAGTCCTTATAAGGACATAATTATCTTTTAGTCCCTCCGAGGACACATTATTCCTTTTAAGTCCCGCTTAGGGCAACTTTATACTTTTATTTTTATATAATGGAATGATTAAGTTTAAACTTTCATTGTAAATAAGAAATATTAAATAAATGGAAAAAAATAATATTTCCTTTTTGCAAGATCTACCATTATAATAAAATGGCAAAATCTAAAAGGGCAAGACCTAGCTTCGGGTCATATTAAGACCGGCCAAGATGGCAGTTCCGCAATTTAGATTCAGATCCATATTTACACCTCAATTTAAAAATTGTTCTGCGTTAATTATAAATTAAGAATCTTAAGTGTGAAACCTAGCCTCGGGTCAATTATAGGACCGGGCCAAGATGGTAAGACCTGTTAAAAAGATTCAAATCATTAATTAAGAATCTTAAATGTGAAACCTAGCCTTGGGTCAATTATAAGACCGGGCCAAGATGGTAAGACCTGTTTAAAAAGATTCAATTCCCTGTTAACATCTTAAAACATGTTAACACTCCTGGCAGATGTGATTCAATTAAAATCACACACGTCATTTTTATATAGGATCCTTCAAAAGATTCCTAACCCAGTTTAATGATCCCTGAATCCTAGGTTTATGTCATCAATTAAGATGATCATATTTTAACCATACGTGGTAATATAGTGCCTACGGGCCTTGCTCATTTTTACATGAGCCAAAATACAGTGGTAGCTATGACTCCCTGTCAGATAAAGGTAATGAACTAGGTTCAAACCTCAAATGCTTTGATTCTCTGAAATCCTAGCATATAATTTATAATTGTCTACATGACTAGGCCTATTGTGCCAATATACTTTCATGCTTTGATTCTCTGAAATCATAGCTTATAAATTATATATGTCCTTGTGACTAAGCCAGTTGTGCTAATATACTTAAGGACCTTGATTCTCTGAAATCATGGCATATAATTTAAAAATTTTCCTTGTGACTAGGCCTTTTGTGCTATTAAATAAAACAGTTATTGTTGCTTAGATTCTCTGAAATCATAAGCTTATAATTTATAAATGTCCATGTGACCAGGCCATTGGGTGCCACTAATAAAACTGTTAGTGTTTTATAATTAGGATAAATTATAATAGAAATCCTAAATAAATATGATTAATAAATTAACCAAATATGGTCTCTGTTTACCATGGTTAATGAATTTCCCTAAGGGGCAATTCAGTAATAAACATCTCTTATAAGGGAAGTGCCTACGGGCTATAGTTAATGTCCTCTGAGACTAAAGACAGTGGTAGCCTACAGCTCCCTGTCAAGAAAAGGTAATGAACTTTGATTCAAACCTTAAGGCCACGATTCTCTGAAATCATGGCTTATAAATTTAACTTGTCTACGCGACAAGGCCATTGGTGCTATTATTAACTTATGAATTAGGATTTATGATAAAAATCCTGGATAAAATAAATATTCTTCCTTCTCTGTCAGTATGCAATTGAAGGGAATTTTAAAGGTGAAACCTAGCCTACGCGGCCAAGATGGTGAAACCTACTCAAGGGATTCACATCCTTGTTAACACCTAGGAATGTGTTAGCACTCTTGACAAATGTGATTCGAGAAAAATCACAACAGTCGTCCTTATATTGGATTCTTCCAATTCTCAAATCTAGCCTAGTGATCTAGGAATCATGGCTTATACCATCCTATAAGATGATCATATTATAAACATCCATTAGTGATGAAGCACCAACGGACTAAACTTGTTGTCCGATAAGACAACGACAGTGGTGGTCTTTGACCTCCTGTCTAAAATGTTGGACTATGTCCAAACATAATAGTTTATGTGATCAATGCGATCATGACTAATATCATCTAATACGATGATCATATTATTTAACATCCTTTAGTGATGTCTTGCCCACGGGCTATAATATATTGTCCATTTGAGACATTGACATTGTTATCTTTATGATTCCTTGTCTAAGGTGGTGAGCTATGCTCAAGACAAATAGTCAATATGATTAATGCAATCATGACTTATAGCATCTAATAGGACGAACCAATTATAAACATCCATGAGTGATGTTTTCGCCGATGGGCCAAATTATACTGTCCATGTGTGACAGAGACATTGTGATCTTTACGATTCCCTGTCCAAGGTGGTGAGCTATGCTCAAGCCTAATAGTTCATATGATCAATACGATCATGACAAAAATCATCAATACGATGATTAAAAATTTTAACATCCGTAATGATGTTTTGCCTAAGGGCTATATTATATCGTCCAACTGAAACAAGGCAATTGTAATCTTTTGTGATTCTTTGCCAAGGGGGTGAGCTATACTCCATTCCCATAGTCTATACTATCAGTGCGATCCTGACTAGTATCCTCAGTATGATGATCATAATATTAACATCCCTCGTGATGAAATGCCTACGGGCTATACTTTATTCTAGTGTCGGTAAGACAAAGATAGTAGTGATCTTTATGATCCCCTGTTCAAAATGGTGTGATTACACCCAAACCTAATAGTCAATATGATCGATGTGATCATGACTAATATCATTAGATATGATGGTTATATATAAACATCCATTAGTGATGTTGATTGGCTTATTTTTCTGCCAAAAGAATCGTCTTTCAAGACAATGACAGTTGTGGTCTATGACTCCCTGTCTAAAGGTGAAGAACCACGTTCAAACCTGGAAGCCCTAATCTAATAAGATTTCGACTAATAAATTAAGGTCCTTGATAATAGACCATCGAGTTATGTTTTAAAGTCATTCATGACAAGCCTATGTGCTATAATTGGTCATTCGTGACAAGTTAACATATTAAATGTTAACATTCCTGGTGACATGCCTTTGTACCAGATTTGATGAATGTCCTTATAACAAGGCCGTTTGTGCCATATCTAAATGTCCTTCGTGACAAGGCCTTCATGCCGTATAATCATTTATGTCCTTCATGACTGTGCTTTATGCCATATTTTCCTACGTCCCTCGTGACAGGCTTCTATGCCATACATGTATATAAATATATAACCGAAGTCATGAAAGGCTAGCCTTTGAGCTATTTATAATCGTCCTTATGACAAAGACAGTTGTGACATTATGGTCCCCTGTCAAGCAAGTATTGGACTCGCTCCAAACTTTGCATGCCATTGATGGTGCCGTGGTGACCTAGGCTAAATATAATGGAAATACGTTCAAATAACATTCACTATGAATGTTCGGAACAGAATAGCCCATACGGTTTATGAATGCCGTGGCTAACCTAAGTCAGGTCATCAGGATGATGACTAATAATGGTTAAATCTTGGTGATTGGTACCAAGTTTCGAGTATGGAAAACTCGGATGAGGTAGACGAAAGTCGCAATACTAATAAGGCGACGAAAGTTAATAAAACTACAAACGTAAACCTCAATATCAATGAAGTTAATCTCCAGGCTGTGGTTGACGCAGCAAATGGAAGGACCATAGAAAGGTCATGAGACAATCCAAAGAGCCGAATTCTTCTCGCTCTAAATCTCATTAAAAAACCGTGAATATATTGCTCATGAGGAGATTTTGTTCACACTTCGTATATGAAGGATGAACCAAAAGAAGGAGAATAACTTCCAGAAATCTGAGAAAGAGAGCAAGTACAGGCTTAATAAAAAGCAACGAAAGTTCAGTAAGAAGCCTGTATACCTCTGAGACTGCTTCAGCATTATTAGATGGATGTTTTATATCCATAAGGAATCATTTTTGATGTCCTAGTTCCGTTAAATACAAGGACTCAATATAGTGCTAAAAAAAAATCAAGCCCGTATTGTGGGTAATAAGAAGCAATTAATTATCAAGACTCCTTATGAGACAACTCTCATAATTACACGTATACGTGCGATTAATTAATATTATACATAAAAAAATGGTGGAACTGGCCGTCCCCGGAATCGAACCTGGGTCTAGGCCGGCCGCACCCTTTTGCGCGCCTAGCCAACTGAGCTAGGTGCCTAGTTTGTGAAACTTCCATCATTAATTAAATATAAGCACTTGTGCAATAAACTTCCTTATCATTTATCAATGATAATTTATGCTAAGTGTCCTGTTTTTTTTTTAATACAGGCAATAATAAATCTTCATGAACCATAAACTTAGCAAATTTTTGTTTATATCATCCACAAGGTATAATTACCAAGGGAACCACAGTAACCGATTCTTCTAGTATCGGCAAGAAAAACCTTTCCGAAAATCTAAGAGCACTCTTTCTTTGCATAGAGTACGACAACATATGTTATTTTAAATATTTTTCTCATTATTTTCTATCGCCTGCGAATGCCAAACTATGTTTGATTAAAGTGTCATATGAGGATTGGCGTATCCTAGTGTGTCCCATAGATTATTTCCATGTCTGATCAGCATGGAAGTTTAATACATGGAACCCCGGAGATATCCCAATGATCATATTGTACTAAAGTCGACTAGTAGTATTCAAAGAAGATATCCAAAAAAATGGAATTTTTTTTTAAGTAAATGTTTCCGATTAAGGAAGTCGTGGACTTATAACATAAAGGTGTCACTCATTTGACACGAACAATGATGGATGAACTGGAGCCTGAGATATGGAAAATCTCTACAGCCTCCTTGTATCTTAATTATCTTCTCAAAAGTTTTCCCTGCTTACCTCATGGAAGGCAGGTAGACTTAAGACTTGTATCCCGCCGTGGGATGGAGTATTGTGAAAACTCCATAGTGATTATGGAATAAACGAAACCTTGGTTAAGTAGGTTTTAAGACATAGGCTCATATAGCCTGACTCAATATTCTGAGGGTTTTATGTTATTAAATAAGAAAGACGGTTCATATTGCTTATGCATACATGCCGCAACCCTAATTAGGCAACGATTAAGAATTTGCCATCAGCTACCCAGGATCTAAGGGCAAAATTATTGGTGGATAGGCTTGAAAAAGTCCGTAGCCACCCATGTAGCTAAATGCTTGACATGTGCGCAAGTCAAAGCAGAGCATCAAAAGCCGTCAGGCTTGCTACGACAGCCTGAACTTCCTACGTGGAAGTGGGAAATGGTAACTATGGATTTTATTACCAAGTTACCCAAGTCAATGAAAGGAAATGATACGATATGAGTTATAGTTGACAGACTGACTAAGTCCGCACATTTCCTACCCATCAAGGAGACTTATAGCTCCGATGTGTTAGCCCAGTTATACGTAGATAAGATTTTAGCCTTACATGGCATACCTGTAGCTATTATCTCTGATAGAGATACTAGGTACACGTCACATTTTTGGAAGAGCTTCCAGCAATCTTTGGGCACACGTTTGAACTTTAGTACGGCTTACCATCCTCAGACTGACGGTCAGAGTGAGCGTACTATTCAAACGTTGGAAGACATGCTACGTGCATGTGCGATCGAATTAGGGAGGTAGCTGGGATAAGAACCTACCATTAATCGAATTCTCCTACAACAATAGCTACCATACCAGCATAAAGGCTGCGCCTTTTGAGGCATTATACGGTAGAAAGTGTAGATCGCCAGTTTGTTGGGCGGAAGTTGGAGAAGTCCAGTTATCAGGACCAGAGATCGTGTTCGAAACGACGGACAAGATTGTCCAGATTCGTAACAATCTCCAAGCTGCCCGGAATAGGCAGAAGAGTTACGCGGATCCAAGTCGTAAGGATTTTCACTTCGAAGTAGGTGACAAAGTCCTACTTAAAGTGTCACCATGGAAAGGGGTGATGCGATTTGGTAAGAAAGGCAAACTAAGCCCGAGATACATAGGATCTTTCGAGGTTATCGAACGTGTCGGGTCAGTTGCCTACAAGTTGAACTTACCAGAAGAGCTCAGTGGAATTCACAATGTGTTCCACATATGCAATCTAAAGAAGTGTTCCGCTGACGATTCACATGTCATGCCACATACAGATGTGCAAATAGATAAGAGCTTAACGTTTGTGGAAAAACCTTTGTCGATTGAAGATCGACAGGTAAGAAAGCTTCAGAGGAAGCATATACCTTTTGTTAAGGTCAAATGGGATGCCCGTAGAGGTCCCGATTTCACGTGGGAGGTTGAATCCACGATGAAAGAAAAGTACCCTTACTTATTTCAGTAAATCTCGGGTCAAGATTTATTTTAAGGGGGTGAGGATGTAACACCTCGGAAATTCACGTCCTATAATAGGTTGACACGTGTCATAAAGTTTAAACGTGTGAAAGAAATATTATGGAAGGACTAAAGTTGACAAACGTTGAAAGTATGTGAATATACGTATTCTAAGTGTCAACTGTGAATAAATACAATGTATATTAACCCTACACGATGCTCATACCTTCAAACGAATAAATCATGGATCATACGAAGCTAAATGTGAGTGATTTCAAACTACAGGGACCAAATGTGTCAACATGTTTAATTTATACCTCTGAGTGACCTTTTGACAAACCCGAAGCTTTGTAAATATTAATTATGCTCATGAGAATACACCATAAAAATTTCATAAAGTTTCGTTAACGTATGAGAAAGATATGATCAAATTCGTGTGCGAAGCGTTAAAGCGTAAACGTCGAAAGTTAGGACTTTTCGGGTGAAAATAAAGTTACCCGGGGACTTGGCAAAGTGGGTATATGATTTAAGGCCTTAGTAGATAAATTGTGAAGGTTTAAAGTGCAATAAATCAGTAACCATTCGAGTTTTGAAGGGACAAGGGCTGAATCGCAAACAAAATCAACAAAACTGATCTGGTAGGGCGTCGCGCTGCGCGACGGCACCCTCGCGCTACGCGAGGGTGTGCCCAGCTCCGAAAAAAACGCTGGTGGTCTGCCAATGCGTATTTTCGCGACCCCAACTCGTTTTTCCACTTCTCCTGGCCCCTAAAACGTTCCCTAAGCCCCTAGGACACATGTCAATCGATTGTGGGCACTCCTAGACTCAGTTGTCAAAGAATTATGGTGTGTGGAACCATTATAAATAGCCTTCCAAGTTCACCATTTTTCTCACACCTTCATTTGATCATCTGGAGCCTTTCTGGAGCTAAGGAACTCTCCCAACTGATCATAAGTCGTGCATAGGACCCTTGTAAGTGTTCTAATCCTTTCTTGTTTGAGTTTAGCTTAGTTAATTAGCTAAAAGTCAAACCGTCGTAATTACGGTTTGACTTCGAGATTAGTCAATAATGGCTCAGTCAAATCTCGAATTAAAAGTAGTTATAAGTTGGTATTTATGTGGGTAATAAAACCCCAAAAGGGTTTCCCCTGATCACCATCCTAAGCAGGTCAAATGTCGGGTCAAACCTTTACTTAAAAAGTCAACATAATGCTTAAAATGTCATTTATGCATAATTAGCTATCTAGATCATATATAACCTGTTTGATTATTGTTATAACTTAGAAATAAGTGTAAGAACATGTCCCAACATGTTCAACCCGACTATTTCCTGTTTAGACCCGGTTCGGAACCGAAAGTCACATAGTTTGACTTTCTCGTTGACTTTCAGTTCTGACCCGTTTGGGCATATTTTAGAAATGCCTCAGAGCTTAAATTGGATTAGGAGACATGTTAGAACAACCCTCTGTGATCATACACCTTGGTTCACTAGTTATCCAATTAATATGCATATTTCCGTTAATTGCTCATATGTTGACCGTTATGCCCTTATTACCTTAAAACATGATTTATGAAAATGTAAAAGTGTAGAAACCTTGAATATTGATATATAAACTTGTATGCAAAATTTGACATCAGTTTGACTTGTAGATTAAGAGTTATGCTCATTAGCGTAATTACGGTGCTTTATGTTAATAAAGTGGCGTAATTAGCGTATAGCCTAATTAAACATACTTTTTGGTATCAAACGAATTACCCACTAATGTAATATATTATTTTGGGAATTTTAAAGATTTTTAATTAATTTTAGGCTGAGCATAACTCATAGTCGTAGGCTTAAATCGGTAATTGTCGGTTTTGCCCTTACGGGCCATAAAATGAGTTTTACACATCTAAACGACTCCAAACCTTTTGCCACTGATTAGTTATGATTAATAAATTATTTTAAGCCTTCTGGAAATATAAAAATATCAGATTTAAGTATAGAACCCGGAAATGGCCTTTAATCGCCATAATTAGCGTTTTTAACGCATAGTATGTCTTAGAATCATATTGGACATACCCGGGTTGATACCTACTGATATATGAGGCAAATTATGATATTTTAACAGTAAGCAAAGGTTGATTAACTCAGACTTCGTTTTTGAGCTTTCGGCTTATGTGAAATTACCAAAATACCCCTACGGGGCATAGTTTGGTTAAAGATGATAAAATTCACATATATGCTTTAGCCTACTGTTATAACTCATCAAAGTGAGTATGTTTGCTGTTTACATCAGACCTGTAACTCAGTTAAACATTTAAACTCTTTTACAACCTTTAAAATGACCAAACTACCCCTACGGGGCATAGTTTGTGTTTAAATTAGTTCGGGGCATAATGAAAGACATCCTACTGATGTCACAACATATTTGAAGCATATTAACTTAGGAAACCTGTATATGGCTCTTACGGATACCCGTTACGCTTATTTCGCGTTCGGTTCGGTTCATGTAACAAGTTTACATAAATTAGCCGATACGGGTCAAACCTTATCGGTTTTATCTCAAAATCCAGAATGTGAATAATAAACCCATATTAAACAAGTCTCCAAACTTGTCGGGTCTAAATCACATTCTATCCGGTCTTCGCTTAATTGTGCGTACGAACCGTATCTTTGAAACTAGCCGGTCTAAGCTTAAGCTTAATTAAAGACCGTTAGGATTCTAATAGGTTATTAAAAACCTTCGTTCCAGATTAGGAGCCCAGTAAAAGCTATCTGTACTTGCTGATTTGATATACGGCTGGGATTGAATTTATATTTAGCTCAGGTAAATACTTTTAACTTATTTTCCCTATACGGGCTTGGGTTACGGTACATAGCGTACCGCTTGATCGGGCATCAAATCTTCCATCGTTGGGTGGTTAATTGAATAATTTGATCGGCTCGTTTTAAACAGATGTGTTTACTTTACAGCCTTTGGGGGGGTTAATGACCATGTCCCGGATATCCTCGGCATTATCTTACGAGATGGCCACGACCTGAGCACGGGGTGTAGGCGTACACCTGTCAGTGTATAACTCTAGAATTGTGGTGGGTCTATTGATCTTTAACCCGGATACGTTTCGGGCTACTGAACGCATAAGTAACATGTAAATCGTTCTCAAGATTATAATATTAAATAATTCTCCCAAGTTAAAAAGATTAATTTTGCCTCTGTGCATTTTAATCAATGTGTCAAGATATTTTGTGCCACGTGCATTCAAAACAAATTTACAAACTCTTTTTCCAAAATGAGTCAGTTGAATATATTTACCAGTGTAAACTGATGTATTTTCCAAAAAGGCTAAATGCAGGTACTATACGAAATTGGCTGGATATGTCTCCTTAGCATCAATAGAAGTCTCGCAAGCTTAAGATGCCTAAAAGTCTGTTGAACTACTGTTTCCGTTCTATGTTCGATCCTTCTGTGGATAAACTTCCGAATATTGTGACATATGATATTACAATAATAAATTCGGTTGTATCATATTTTAAATTGCTTCCGCTGTGCTTAATAATATTGTGTTGTTTGACTATTATGTTGCCAACCATGACGTCACGATACTCCCCACCGGGCCCACCGGTGACACGTGGAAATCGGGGTGTGACAGGTTGGTATCAGAGCCAACACTGAGTGAATTAAACACTAGCCTTAGTGTTTAATCTCAGTTACACAATTGCACAATTCTAAACTTCTGAGTCTAGACTTAACTTAGGAATATTCTCAATCCTAATCTTGAAGTTTTGCTTCCAAATTTTTATATATTGGATATGTCGCCAAACAAAGAAGCCGTAATAGGAGTTCTCCACACCCGGAGCCCTGAGATGCTGAGCTTCGTACCGCGGCTAGAATGAAACGAGCACCCAAGGAGAAAGCATTCAGAGATAGAATGAAGAAGAAACTCCTTTTGTTGAAGATCGTTTCCTTAATAGTCCTTATAAGGACATAATTATCTTTCAGTCCCTCCGAGGACACATTATTCCTTTTAAGTCCCGCTTAGGGCAACTTTATACTTTTATTTTTATATAATGGAATGATTAAGTTTAAACTTTCATTGTAAATAAGAAATATTAAATAAATGGAAAAAAATAATATTTCCTTTTTGCAAGATCTACCATTATAATAAAATGGCAAAATCTAAAAGGGCAAGACCTAGCTTCGGGTCATATTAAGACCGGCCAAGATGGCAGTTCCGCAATTTAGATTCAGATCCATATTTACACCTCAATTTAAAAATTGTTCTGCGTTAATTATAAATTAAGAATCTTAAGTGTGAAACCTAGCCTCGGGTCAATTATAGGACCGGGCCAAGATGGTAAGACCTGTTAAAAAGATTCAAATCATTAATTAAGAATCTTAAATGTGAAACCTAGCCTTGGGTCAATTATAAGACCGGGCCAAGATGGTAAGACCTGTTTAAAAAGATTCAATTCCCTGTTAACATCTTAAAACATGTTAACAC
The DNA here is from genome assembly GCA_030545235.1 of Helianthus tuberosus. Taxonomy (NCBI): domain Eukaryota; kingdom Viridiplantae; phylum Streptophyta; class Magnoliopsida; order Asterales; family Asteraceae; genus Helianthus; species Helianthus tuberosus. Next base: position 24,022,800 of record CM060405.1, read on the forward strand.
TCCTGGCAGATGTGATTCAATTAAAATCACACACGTCATTTTTATATAGGATCCTTCAAAAGATTCCTAACCCAGTTTAATGATCCCTGAATCCTAGGTTTATGTCATCAATTAAGATGATCATATTTTAACCATACGTGGTAATATAGTGCCTACGGGCCTTGCTCATTTTTACATGAGCCAAAATACAGTGGTAGCTATGACTCCCTGTCAGATAAAGGTAATGAACTAGGTTCAAACCTCAAATGCTTTGATTCTCTGAAATCCTAGCATATAATTTATAATTGTCTACGTGACTAGGCCTATTGTGCCAATATACTTTCATGCTTTGATTCTCTGAAATCATAGCTTATAAATTATATATGTCCTTGTGACTAAGCCAGTTGTGCTAATATACTTAAGGACCTTGATTCTCTGAAATCATGGCATATAATTTAAAAATTTTCCTTGTGACTAGGCCTTTTGTGCTATTAAATAAAACAGTTATTGTTGCTTAGATTCTCTGAAATCATAAGCTTATAATTTATAAATGTCCATGTGACCAGGCCATTGGGTGCCACTAATAAAACTGTTAGTGTTTTATAATTAGGATAAATTATAATAGAAATCCTAAATAAATATGATTAATAAATTAACCAAATATGGTCTCTGTTTACCATGGTTAATGAATTTCCCTAAGGGGCAATTCAGTAATAAACATCTCTTATAAGGGAAGTGCCTACGGGCTATAGTTAATGTCCTCTGAGACTAAAGACAGTGGTAGCCTACAGCTCCCTGTCAAGAAAAGGTAATGAACTTTGATTCAAACCTTAAGGCCACGATTCTCTGAAATCATGGCTTATAAATTTAACTTGTCTACGCGACAAGGCCATTGGTGCTATTATTAACTTATGAATTAGGATTTATGATAAAAATCCTGGATAAAATAAATATTCTTCCTTCTCTGTCAGTATGCAATTGAAGGGAATTTTAAAGGTGAAACCTAGCCTACGCGGCCAAGATGGTGAAACCTACTCAAGGGATTCACATCCTTGTTAACACCTAGGAATGTGTTAGCACTCTTGACAAATGTGATTCGAGAAAAATCACAACAGTCGTCCTTATATTGGATTCTTCCAATTCTCAAATCTAGCCTAGTGATCTAGGAATCATGGCTTATACCATCCTATAAGATGATCATATTATAAACATCCATTAGTGATGAAGCACCAACGGACTAAACTTGTTGTCCGATAAGACAACGACAGTGGTGGTCTTTGACCTCCTGTCTAAAATGTTGGACTATGTCCAAACATAATAGTTTATGTGATCAATGCGATCATGACTAATATCATCTAATAGCCATTGTAATCGCTCTTCTGCTGTAATTTTTAACTAGTGTGTCATTTTATTTAACCTGAATGACTCGCCAGTATTTCCCCGCTGATAAAATATTTTTAAACATGTTTCAGGCGACCTACTGTGAATCAAGGAAAAGTGCTACGGAGCACCAACAAGCTTGAAGAGGGGGCTCAATAAAATGAATAAACATGTTTTGTAAAACAGGGAATTTTCTCGTAAAATTCCTCTATTGTAAATTACGGGGTTGATCCCAATTTATGAAATAAAATAATTGGGAAATTTCAAGTTTAAAAAGATCCTGTTACACTTCCACTGTAAACTCAAATAATAAATACCACGGGTTTCTGTCCCGCGGCGCCTGGACCGGGTCACACCGGGACGGGGGCCGTGACATTGGCAATGTGCCCAAGTAAACTTTGAGTTCTTAAAAGCTCGTGCAGCTTCGCTGGTCTATTTGAATTCTGATCTAAAGCTTTTTCCCAGTACGTCCATAAACGGGAGTGATCTATCTGTTGCTTTTGACAAGAAGCGGTGGAGTGCTGCCAATCGCCCGTTCAGGGACTGGATTTCTTTGACCGAGGTCGGAGGCTTCATGGTAAGAACAACATCTATATTGTCTGGGTTGGCTCGTAAGCCTCGCGGTCCGACCATGACGCCTAAGAACTTCCCTTCTTCTACTCCGAACGTACATTTTTTAGGGTTCAATTTCATATTGATGCTTCAGAGTCGGGTGAATGTTTCTAGTATATCTTTCAACATAGCCTCCTCATCGTGACTTTTGATCACGATATCATCAACGTATACCTCCAAATTTCGCTCGATTTGATCTTTAAAGGCTTTGTTCTTTAATCGTTGGTACGTAGCGCCGACATTTTTTAAGCCGAAAGGCATCTTCGTAAAACAATAAATTCCCTCATTGGTGACAAAGGCCGTCTTATCTTCATCTTCGACTGCCATTTGTATATGATGGTACCCTTTATAAGCATCCAAGAAACATTTTAATCTGAATGTGGCAACGGAATCGATATTCTCATCAATTTCTGGTAATGGAAAACAATCTTTTGGGCACGCGTCATTCAAATCAGTGAAGTCGATGCACATTCTCCAGGAGTTGTCTTTCTTTCGTACCATAACTTGGTTCGACACCCAGGTCTGATACCGGACTTCTCGGATGATCCCAGCATCTAGGAGACTTCTTACGTCTTTAGCAATTGCCTTGGCTCGATCTGGGGCCATGTGTCTCTTTCTTTGTGCTATCGGCTTAATTGATGCTTTCACGTTCAAACGGTGTTGTGCCATGGATCTGGGAACCCCTTGCATATCAGAATGCTTCCAGGCGAAAACATCGATCGACTTGCTTAACAATTCCCACAGGAGCTTCTTAGTTTGTTTTGGGAGCTGAGCCCCGATTGCCACTTGCTGTTCTGGGAACTCCGGATTGATTGCCCAGAGTTCCGTGGGTACTTCAGATTTTTTGGAACTCGTTTCTGTTGCGTGCCTTACTTCCGCGACGAATGAATTTGACTCGGAGAGGATAGTGGCGACCCCTGCCTCGGTGGGGAATTTTATGGCACTGTGTATTGTGGAACTGATTGCTCCGAGAGCTCTTAATCCAGGTGTAACAACTCTCATCAAAAAGTATTATTTATTATTTGAATTTGACCAATAGGAAACCTTAATTGAGAAACCCAAGTGATTCTGCATAATCCCTAAAATTTTCAGAATAATTGGAATTAGAATCAGGGCCCCTAAAATTCAGGGGGGGGGGTAAACCCTAATTGATAATTATCTTCGAAATACGCTGTCAAATATGAGATACGTTCGAATAATAACTCAGCAGGCCTATACCAGTGACAAGCCTACCCTACCCTACTTTGGCTTCCCCCGCGACACGCGACAGATGCAGGTGTCCCTGTCGCGACACGCGGGAGGTGTCAATTTAAGCTATAAATACAGGGGCTTAGGACTAGAACTGTTTGCATGTTTCGACGAGAAATTTCTTTACGTACACAAAGTTAGACGCTGTTTACTACAAAACACACACGATTCATGAAGTGCTGCCGCAATCAGGGTAATAACTCGATCGCTGCTACGATTCAATGTCCGATCGATTAAACTATCCAATGGATGTTTAAGTGCTGCCTACATTAGGGTTTATGCTTTGTCATTCGTCGTTAAATCGATGGATGTTTAAGTATCGCACTTTGTCATTCGTTGTGAAGGTTTTAATCTCGTGAGTTATCGTAAATGCTGTATTAAGTTACTAACCGAATTGTGTGCTGGTTATTAATTTAGGTTAAAAGGCTAATCAGTAGGCTAGACTTTGCTCAAATTAAATCTGCAATGTGAGTCATTCTCTTTTTATCAAATCTATTTACAAAATCATGTTTATTTTCAAAGGTTATAATTACAGGGATTAAGTCTATGTAATCTGAAATTACTGCCAGTATGTGGGGGGATGTGCACATAGCTACTAATTATTTATCACTTGTGGGTGAACGGACCCAGCAAGTGATATGTCCACAGTCACAAGTCCGGTCAAGTGACAACTGGGTCAGTTAATTCAAAAGATAGAGACATTGTAATCGCTCTTAATACTGTAAATTATAACAAACAGGTCATTTTAGTAAATTGAATGATTCACTCAGTATTTCCCGCTGACAAAACCTTTTTCAAACATGTTTCAGGTGATCTGTTGTGATCCAGGAAAAGTGCCGTGAAGCACTACAAGCTTAAGGAAGTGGCTCAGTATAAAAATAAAGAAACATGTTTTGTAAAATAAAAGATTTCTTTGTGAAATCTCAAGATTGTAAATTACCGGGTTTTATCCCGAATTGTGAAATAAAATAATCGGGAAATATTTCAGTTTTAAAAAGATCCTGAAGAAACTTCCGCTGTTAAATAAATACCACGGGATTTCTGTCCCGCGGCTCCTAAAACGGGTCAAACCGGGTCGGGGGCCGTGACAGAAAAAGGTGGTATCAGAGCCACTGATTTAAGCCTATTAAGTATTTAGAAATACTTAATTTTTACTGATTGCCAATTATGTGATTGTGTGTTTTATTAACTGATTGTTTGTTAGTTACAGTAAGGGTAAACAAAAGTTGTCAAAAATCTATCTTAAACTAGATAGGTCATCCAACGAGAAGGGAAGTTCATCCCAAACAAAACCTTATGTAATTCCTGAAGAAGGAATATTTTTCCGTAAAGCGCAGTATGAAGAACCACTTTCTCCTAGTAAAAGAAGTCTGATTATTAGAAAAAGTAAGGAGAAAATAAAGAAATCCTGAGAGAAGAAAGTTAAACAGGAAACCCAGGAATTAACCAGTAAAATACCTTGGGAGGACAAATTAGATGACAAATGGGCAGATCTTTATATGCTAGCTACTGTAGCAGTAAATGCAAATCTCTAAATATTTTAAAATCAAGTTTTAGCGCCTACAGTCCAGAAATCTTATCCAGTAAATAAATAAATTTACAATAGAACCTTGTGTGTTTTAAATTTTCATTTATTTTGTATTTACCCAGTATGAAATAATATTTAAAAGATTTCCTATGAAAATTTTGTTATATATTAGTAATTGTGTGTATTTTGTATAACAGCATGCGTAACTTGTCTGACGCCCTTCAAAACCTAAATCTCTATCCAGTAAAAATAGAGGTTTCCCAAGATTTCAATAGGTATATACCAGACATAGAAGAACCTGTTGAATTCAATGCTTCACCACCTCCAGAGAAACCTAAACCCAAGAAGAGGAGGAGATTTGTGGGATGGAGACGTGTGCGTAGGAGGAAGCCTACAACCAGGAAAATTCCTAAAATAGAAAATCCTTTAGACAAAGGCAAAGGGGTTGAAGTCAGTGAAGGTTTTAGGTCATTGGAAATGGAATTGGGAAAAGATTCTAGGCCACCAGGAATGGAATATGGAGGAAGTTCTAAGCAAATCCAGAGGGAAGTCGGAGAAAGTTCTAGACAGGTGGGGGAGTTACCTTTTCAGGAGGAATTAGATCGGGCATTGGCAAGCTGTGATGTTATCAGGCCAATTAATAATAATCTGTACCCTACTATTGAAAATCAACTACCAATAAACTTAGAACCAGCAATTCCAGACCCTATAATCCATACTCAACCTCTGGGGATAGACGAATGGTGGACAAATGATTGGCAGTTTCAAAACCTAATGAATAGTCCTTATTCCTTTCTTCCTCAGTTCGACCCAGAACCATTACCAAATCCACCCATGAGTAACGAGAATTTAGCAGAACTTCGCCATTTTGGCGAAGAGTTAATGGATGCGGGAAATAGAATCCGGGAGATAGGGGACAAATTGCTTGGAAGTATGATGAAAGGGAGCTTCGTTTTTAGGACAACAAGTGACGAAAGATAGTAGGATGGTGAAACTGTGGTTGTGTAATAGTAAAAGTAAATAGTGAAATCAGTCTGTAAAATAACTACGAATAAAACTCTGTAAGATATTGGTATGTAGTGATGCATACTATAAAAGATATAAAATGAAATCGAGAAATCGATAGTTTAACTATACGTGTATTGTGAAAATTGTCTGATTGTTTTTATGTATAATTGTTATTTATCAGATACTAATAAAATTATATATATTAATTATCAGATGGCAAACATTGGTAATGAACCAGTAAATGAGGTTAATCAGTCTGAGCAACATCCAGGGGATCAATATATGACTAGGCAAGATATTGAAAATATTGTTACTCAAGGGATAGCCAATGTTATTCCAGCAATCGTTGCTGGTGTAAAGAATCCAATCGAACCGCAACAAATCATTCCTAGTAAACGTATTTCTGAAGATAACTTCAGTAATAGTATAAACGGAGGCAATGATCATGTTAATCATGATAATGAACCACGGCAGGTTCCGCTCCCTAAGAAAATGAAAGCCGCAACCCCTGGTTGCACTTTCAAAGAATTTCTTGCTTGTAAACCATCTGAGTTTGCAGGCAATGAAGGAGCAACTGCGACACTACGTTGGTTAGAGAAAACCGAGGCAGTAATTGCCATAAGTAAATGTGACAAGGATGATCTAGTCATGTACGCGTCAAATCTTTTCAAAGAAGGGGCGCTCGAATGGTGGAACACTGTGTTACAAGCTAAAGGAAGAAATAGGGCTTATGCTATGATTTGGGAAGAATTTAAGAATCTTGTAGAAAGAAAATTATGTCCTGAGTATGAAAAGGATCAAATGGCAAATAAGTTCTTAAACCATCGTATGACGGGTGTAGATTGTCGCGGTTATACTTCGACATTCTTTGAATATGCTAGAGTGGTACCAATGCTGGCTTCGCCAGAACCGGTACTCATTTCTCGCTATATTTGGGGACTGATTAGTGAAATTCGTAACATCGTTAAAGCTACGAGACCTCGCACTATTGACGATGAGGTGGAATTAGCTAATACCCTAACTGACGAACTAGTACGCACACAAGATGAAAACGGGAAGAAGGAATTAGCTCAGAAAATTACCCAACGATTTCGTACGGGTAATAATAACAGCTTCAAGAGAAGAGGAACATGGCAATCTTCAACTTTGTCGTTCTGTAAAAATTGCAAAAAGAAACATTTTGGAAAATGCAAGGTATATTGCAATTTTTGCAAAACTGTAGGACATCGTGAAGAAAATTGCAGGAAGAAATCCATAATTTGTTACAATTGTGGAGAGGCAGGACATTTCAAAACAGAATGTCCTAAAGTGGTCAAACCAGCCGACAACAAAGCCAAGATAGCCGACGGAGCTATTAAGAAGAATGTCAGAGCATTCCAGCTAACCACTCAAGAAGCAGAACTCATTCCAGATGTGATAGCTGGTACGTTCTTAGTTCACAACGTATACACAAAAGTATTATTTGACTCTGGTGCAAACCAAAGTTTTATAAATACTTCATTCTGTCAAGATCTTAATTTACCTTTAACCAGCATTAGGCAGATTTTTACAGTCGAAACGGCGGACGGAAATTCAGTTAAAATAGATAAAGTTTTGCAGGAAGAAAATATAGAACTTTTAGGACATAAATTCTCTGCAAACCTATTACCTATGAACTTAGCCGAATTTGATGTTGTATTAGGAATGGATTGGTTAGTAGCTAACCATGCTCGAATCCTTTGTGATCAGAATTCCATAGAAATTCAATCACCCACCGGAGAAGTAATTAGGATTACAGGAGATAAACTACGTAAGCCCATGAAGTTCATATCAGTAATGAAAGTTGCTAATTATGAACGAAAGCAAGGAATAGTGTATATGATTTCGGTAATCATTAGCACTAAGGGTAAAGAACTTAGGGAAATACGAGTAGTCTCAGAATACCCAGATGTATTTCCAGAAGAGTTACCAGGATTACCCCCAGATAGGGAAGTAGAATTTAGAATTCATCTAATTCCAGGAACTACACCGATAGCTAAGGCACCTTATCGGTTAGCACCCATAGAAATGTTAGAACTGAAAAAGCAATTAGATGAATTACTAAGTAAAGGATTCATACAACCTAGTTCATCTCCTTGGGGAGCACCAGTGCTATTTGTTAAGAAAAAGGATGGTTCAATGAGAATGTGTATCGATTATAGAGAATTAAATAAGGTTACAATTAAGAATCGATACCCATTACCTAGGAATGATGATCTGTTTGATCAACTTCAAGGAGCTAGATATTTTTCTAAGATTGACTTACGCTCTGGATATCATCAATTGAAGGTACAAGAAGAAGACATACCTAAAAGGATGGTTCAATGAGAATGTGTATCGATTATAGAGAATTAAATAAGGTTACAATTAAGAATCGATACCCATTACCTAGGAATGATGATCTGTTTGATCAACTTCAATGAGCTAGATATTTTTCTAAGATTGACTTACGCTCTGGATATCATCAATTGAAGGTACAAGAAGAAGACATACCTAAAACTGCTTTCCGAACTAGGTATGGTCATTACGAGTTTACAGTCATGCCCTTTGGGTTAACGAATGCACCTGCTGCATTCATGGACATGATAAATAGGATCTGTAAACCATATTTGGATAAATTTGTAATTGTTTTTATAGACGATATACTTATTTATTCCAAAAGTCAGACAGAGCATTGTGAACACCTTCATGCACTCTTAACTTTGTTAAGAAAATAAAAGCTTTATGCCAAATTCTCGAAGTGTGAATTTTGGTTAAAAGAAGTGCAATTCCTAGGACACATGGTGAATCACGAAGGTATTCATGTAGATCCTGCTAAGATAGAGGCGATTACCAATTGGAAGGTTCCACAAACTGCAATGGAAATTAGAAGTTTTATAGGTTTAGCTGGCTATTATAGACGGTTTATTAAGGATTTTTCCAAAATAGCAGTACCATTAACTAAGTTAACCTGTAAAGCAGTTAAGTTTGAATGGGGACCTAAATAAGAAGAAGCCTTTAGGATTTTGAAACAGAAATTAACAAATGCACCGATCTTAGCCTTACCAGAAGGAACTGAAGATTTTGAAGTATATTGTGATGCTTCAAAATTAGGATTGGGATGCGTGCTTATGCAACGTAAGAAGGTAATTGCGTATGCATCAAGACAATTGAAAAAACACGAGGAGAACTATACAACTCATGATTTAGAATTAGGAGCTGTAATTTTTGCCCTTAAGATTTGGAGACATTATCTTTACGGAAGTAAATTTACTGTCTATACAGACCATAAAAGTTTAAAATATATATTTGGGCAAAAAGAATTAAACATGAGACAAAGGAGATGGATGGAAATCCTAAGTGATTACGACTGTGATATTCAATATCACGAAGGAAAGGCAAATGTAGTTAAAGATGCTTTAAGTCGTAAGTATCATGAGAAACAACGATGGGTTCGTGCTCTCAGATTAAATCTACAGTTAGATTTAATGGAACAACTGAAGCATTTTCAAGAAACAGCAATAGAGGATGTTGCTGAAGGAATGAAGGGACGAATAAAAGAATTAGAGAAAGGAGCTGATGGAATTTGGAGATTCCATAAAAGCAGAAGTTGGGTACCTAAGCAGGGAGAATTAAGAAAGAAGATTTTAGAAGAAGCTCATAAATCTAGATATACCATACACCCTGGAAACCATAAAATGTACCAAGATTTAAGAAATAATTTTTGGTGGATAGGCATGAAGAAGGATATAGCTAGATATGTTTCTAAGTGTCTTACTTGTTCACAACTTAAGGCAGAACACCAGAAACCTTCAGGTCTACTACAACAACTAGAAATGCCAGTATGGAAATGGGAACTCATAACAATGGATTTTGTTACTAAGTTACCCAAAACCAGAAAAGGTAATGACGCGATTTGGGTAATTGTGGATCGATTAACCAAATCTGCTCACTTTCTACCAATGAAAGAAACCTTTAGCATGGAAAGATTGGCAAAGTTATATGTAGATGAAGTTGTATCTTTACATGGAGTTCCACTCTCCATTGTATCAGATAGGGATAGTCATTTTACTTCTCATTTCTGGAAAAAGCTTCCAGCAAGCTATGGGAACGCGACTAAATCTGAGTACTGCATATCATCCACAAACCGACGGACAAAGTGAAAGGACGATCCAAACTCTAGAAGACATGCTTAGAGAATGTGTAATAGATTTTGGTGGAAATTGGGACGATCATTTACCATTAATTGAATTCTCCTATAACAATAGTTATCATTCAAGTATTGAAACTGCCCCATTTGAAGCACTGTATGGAAGAAAGTGCAGAACTCCAGTTTGTTGGGTGGAAATAGGAGAAAATCAATTGTCAGGTCTTGAAATAGTGCAAGAGATGACTGATAAGATTACTCAAATCAAAGAAAGACTAAAGACGGCTCGCGATCGTCAGAAGAGTTATGCAGATAATCGGCTCAAGCCACTTGAATTCCAAGTGGGAGACAAAGTACTATTAAAAGTTTCTCCTTGGAATGGAGTAGTTAGATTCGGAAAGAAAGGAAAGCTAAGTCCAAGGTACGTAGGACCTTTTTCAGTGATCCAACGTATAGGACCAGTTGCTTATCGCTTACAACTACCAGAAGAATTAGCTGGAGTACATGATGTATTTCATGTATCCAATCTTAAGAAATGCTTATCAGACGAATCATTAGTAGTACCTCTTCGAGATATAAAGGTAAATGAAAAGATGAAATTTGTTGAGAAACCTCTCCAAATTGAGGATCGAAAGATCAAGTTTCTCAAACACAAACGACTAGTTTTAGTCAAAGTCAGATGGGATTCAAAGAGAGGAGCTGAATACACTTGGGAGCTGGAATCGGAAATGAAGCGAAAGTATCCTCATTTATTCCAGTAAATCTCGAGGACGAGATTTTTATTAAGGTGGGGAGAATGTAACAACTCTCATAAAAAGTATTAATTATTATTTGAATTTGACCAATAGGAAACCTTAATTGAGAAACCCAAGTGATTCTGCATAATCCCTAAAATTTTCAGAATAATTGGAATTAGAATCAGGGCCCCTAAAATTCAGGGGGGGGGGGGTAAACCCTAATTGATAATTATCTTCGAAATACGCTGTCAAATATGAGATACGTTCGAATAATAACTCAGCAGGCCTATACCAGTGACAAGCCTACCCTACCCTACTTTGGCTTCCCCCGCGACACGCGACAGATGCAGGTGTCCCTGTCGCGACACGCGGGAGGTGTCAATTTAAGCTATAAATACAGGGGCTTAGGACTAGAACTGTTTGCATGTTTCGACGAGAAATTTCTTTACGTACACAAAGTTAGACGCTGTTTACTACAAAACACACACGATTCATGAAGTGCTGCCGCAATCAGGGTAATAACTCGATCGCTGCTACGATTCAATGTCCGATCGATTAAACTATCCAATGGATGTTTAAGTGCTGCCTACATTAGGGTTTATGCTTTGTCATTCGTCGTTAAATCGATGGATGTTTAAGTATCGCACTTTGTCATTCGTTGTGAAGGTTTTAATCTCGTGAGTTATCGTAAATGCTGTATTAAGTTACTAACCGAATTGTGTGCTTGTTATTAATTTAGGTTAAAAGGCTAATCAGTAGGCTAGACTTTGCTCAAATTAAATCTGCAATGTGAGTCATTCTCTTTTTATCAAATCTATTTACAAAATCATGTTTATTTTCAAAGGTTATAATTACAGGGATTAAGTCTATGTAATCTGAAATTACTGCCAGTATGTGGGGGGATGTGCACATAGCTACTAATTATTTATCACTTGTGGGTGAACGGACCCAGCAAGTGATATGTCCACAGTCACAAGTCCGGTCAAGTGACAACTGGGTCAGTTAATTCAAAAGATAGAGACATTGTAATCGCTCTTAATACTGTAAATTATAACAAACAGGTCATTTTAGTAAATTGAATGATTCACTCAGTATTTCCCGCTGACAAAACCTTTTTCAAACATGTTTCAGGTGATCTGTTGTGATCCAGGAAAAGTGCCGTGAAGCACTACAAGCTTAAGGAAGTGGCTCAGTATAAAAATAAAGAAACATGTTTTGTAAAATAAAAGATTTCTTTGTGAAATCTCAAGATTGTAAATTACCGGGTTTTATCCCGAATTGTGAAATAAAATAATCGGGAAATATTTCAGTTTTAAAAAGATCCTGAAGAAACTTCCGCTGTTAAATAAATACCACGGGATTTCTGTCCCGTGGCTCCTGAAACGGGTCAAACCGGGTCGGGGGCCGTGACACCAGGACGTCCGAGTATTACGTTGTGTGATGAATGAGTACCAACAACTAAAAAGGTTAATTGAACAGTTCTGCTTCCATCACTATCTTTAAACCTGGTCCGGAGGGTAATTTGCCCTATCGGACGAAACACATCTCCCAAATAACTTATCAATGGAGTAGACACCTCAATTAGTCTTTTCTTCGTCTGGGGGGCTAGCTGTTGAAAACACTGTAAATACATTATCTCAAAGGCACTTCCTCCGTCTACGTATATTCGCCGGACCAGATGTCCCGCGATCACGGCCGATATTGTGATCGGACTGTCCCGGGCATCCTCCGGATCGATCGGGGGAAAGTACATAGGTTGGTGCATCCAAGCTGCCATGTGCTGGTTCGATCGCTTGATCCCCCTTGCTTCGGTGGATCGAATCATATTGATTCCGGCTTCGGTGTTAGGATTGTCGGTCGCGGCTGTTGATTTCTTGCCGTCCTTTACTTCTTTTATGAGGTGAGAGAGTTTTCCAGACCGTACAACTTTTTCAATTTCCTGCTTTAGTGCCCAACATTCATCAGTCGTATGCCCCTTGTCTCGGTGGTATTCACAATACTTTTTCGAATGCTTGTCTGATGTAGGTAGTTGTTTCGAAAGCGTAGGGGACCGTGTGGTCTCCGTACTAAGGATCTCGTGTCACACCCCTTTCTGCGGCGGAAGCACGAGGTGTGATCATGAAAGGTTCTCATTGCATACGAAAGGTAAAAATGCTATATGCTCGTAAAAACATCAAATACCATAATATGAAAACATAAGTTTAGCGTTTATATCGCTAAGTCGCATAAAACATTGTCTTAAAAAGTTTACAACTTTATTTAAAGATAAACATAAGCGACATCCACAAGCATAAGCGAGACCGCGCGCACATCCATCCTAGTTACCTGAAATACATATGAGTTTTGAAAAAACGTCAACATAATGTTGGTGTGAATTCATGGAGTCTTGTATTTCACGTTTGTATACTTTGTATGAAAACATAGTTTGTGAATAAATCAAGTTTTCATATATAAATTCAGTTTCATGTGTACACCACGTACTCATGTATAATTCAATTTCTTCTTGAGTACCCCACGAACTCAAGTATAATTTCCATTTTCTTGAGTACCCCACGTACTTCAAGTATAATTCAATCTTTTCTTGAGTACCCCACGTACTCAAGTATTCATCAATTTAGTATGGTATGACTTTTATGTAAATAAAGTATTCCTGTAAGTATCAGGATTGTTAATGGGTTGCAAGGCCATTAACATGTGACACGACATAGGAAGTCACCAAACCTAAGGCATTTAATTGGTATATTCTGAGACACAAAAGCACTACTCGATTCTCGCCCTCACCGAGAGTGTGGCTGCCAGGCACCCGTTAGATCTAACATTTTGTTCTGCGGTCTAAGTATATTGTTGATTAATGGTGCTTCTGTACCCTATTCGTGACACTATTTCTCATAACGCATCCTACTTGGTTCTCGTCCTCACCAAGCACGTTTCTTTTTATCATTTCTCATAACGCATCCAACTTGGTTCTCGTCCTCACCAAGTGCGTTTCTTATTATCATTTCTCATAACGCATCCAACTTGGTTCTCGTCCTCACCAAGTGCGTTTCTTATTATCATTTCTCATAACGCATCCAACTTGGTTCTCGTCCTCACCAAGTGCGTTTCTTATTATCTTATATTTTGTCACACTTGGTTCTCGTTCTCACCAAGTGTACTTCTTATATTTATATCATACCATTTATAAATATTGTACTTTTGTACATGTATTTCACCCCCGAAGTTATAAAAACTGAAAACAGTTAAAGAGAAAAGGGGGGAGTATGAACTCACAACTTTGCGTTCCTTGCGTCGTAAACTTCACCGGATTTTCTTAATTAACGTCGTAACCTATACGCGTTTTCTTAACGTTAGTCACTAGACTTGCGTCGCACAAGTACAGTCACTCTCCTTTGTGTATATTTTCTTGTGTTAAAAATATTTTATATTTTTAACTAAGTATCTTACTTATATTATTTTCTCTAAAATTAATATAAGTATCTCGTGTTTTGCACTTTGCACCCGAATTATGTATCTTGTATGTTGTATGCGTATTTTTATATTTATACTCCTCATGAGTATTTAGTGTATTTTTAAGTCTTAATACACTAGCACGTATAACACATACTTTATACACTTAGCACAAAAGTTGGTGATAAAATAATATATATTTTTCTCTCAAAAATATACATACTTATATCCATTTTTATTCTTGAAGAAATCATCATTTCTTATCACCAAAAGTTTGGGAAACCTTGGTAATACTCTTAAATACATTTTTAGGGAATAAGTTTCTCAAAAACTTATATTTTCTAAGTGTCAAAATTTATAAAAATTTTGACAGAGTTTCCCCTAAAAATGGAGGTTTCCCATGTTTTCAAAACATGTGTTTATTTTCTTTTAAATCGTCAACAATCATCAACAACAATTATCAACAATAATCATCAACAATAATCACTAATTTCTCTCTTTCATGAACTTGAATATTTACAAAAATGTGTAGTAACTTACTAGCACATTTAGTAAGTCTTGTTATCTTTAAGAATAAGTTTAATTTCTTAAAAACTTTATTTTTAAAGATCTTGAAGTTTCACAACTTCTAGTCATGATTTACGAAAATATTTCTTGGTTGAACTTCCTTGTTACACAAGTGTTTACACACTTGTTTATTTACTAAAAAAATGCTTTTAGTTCATGTAAGATCCGGGTTTTAAACAAGACTAATATTTTTGCTTGGTTCTTTCGAAAAACCACTTGTAGATCTTTAGATCTACATGTTTAGAGTCTTATTTTACAAGGAAAATTATGTTTACACAAGTTCCAAGTTCATGGTGGATGATTTCATCATCTTTTATATTTCTAACACTTAACATCCTACTAGTTCATGTTCTTGAACATGATCTAGTATACGTAGATGATGATCCATCCAACTTTTACTAACCAACATCATCAAATATTCATAATCATACAAGATCTACAAGATTTACACACACATTTTCCCTTTATCCATTCTTTATCCATTATGTTCAAGACTTGTTCATATTCTTTAAAGTTTCTTCATATTTTACCATTCAATCATCTATTAACCACTAAAAATAAGAACAAGATGAAGTGTTTAAGCACTTACTACTAGCACAAGGCTAGGGAAGTTCAAGAGGACAAAAGAGGTGGATAAAAGCAAATGGTTGAGGTTCTTCAACTTCCGAAAGCTCCCGGCTTCTTTGTGCACCTTCTAACACCCTTGTATGTGCTTGGTTTATATGCGAATGGAAGGATGAAGGTGAGTGTGTGTGTGGTTGGGTTCGGCCGAGGGCACCAAGGGAGAAGGGAAAGAGCTTGTGTGTTTTAGTGTTTTGTGAGAAATGAGTTCATAATCCCATGTGTTCTATTAATAACCAACTTCATACATTAACCCATGGATATTATGTTTAGTAAAGCACAAGCATATCCATTATAATATTGAAATAAAATCAACCAAATGGGTCCCTTGTTGGAACCGTATACATGGGGGGGGGGGGGGGGGTTAGTAGGATAGGCTTTAACTAAATTGGTTGATTATTAGTTGAAATCCAAGTATAAGTTGAGTGCTTTAGTTGTTAGATATTTATACGGGGTGTTAGGGTATTCGGGGACCCTAACTAGCTCAGAAAAAATAAAAACAATGCTTCTAGCATTATTTTGGTGTTCCGGGTATAGTCCGGTTGTTCGGTTAGATACCGATTCGTTAAAGTGCTAAATTACACTTTTTAGTGTCTTTTAAGTACCCTTCTTGTACCCATTCAATTCCCAACACTAAGGGAAATATTCTGGATGATAAAACGAAATTTCTGCATAATATTCGTGTGCTAAAAGCTGAATTATTGCTGAATTATACAAAATTCTGCACTTAAAGTGCGTTTCGGGTGCTTTTTAGTGCTTATTTTTGCTTTCGCAAAGTCTATAAATTAAACCCTTACATGTACTCTTGGGTTTAAATGTACTTTTGTCGTCGGACCTACACCTAGGCCTCAATTTTATTGTCTGACTGCTTTCTGCAGTTCTGTTGACACAGTGTGTCTTACCGGTGAGTTTACTAGTATTTCTGACGCAACGCTCTCGTTTATGCATAAAGCAATATTTTGTAGCATACAACGTGCATGAATTCACTTGTTTAGTCACGTGTTCAGACATTGCTGACAATTAAGCACATAATTGCAGTCATTAAGCAATAATTAAAGTGTACGGAAATTACCGGTTTGTGCCAGTTGTCACAGTCTCCCCCCGTTAAAAGAATTTCGTCTCGAAATTCAGGCTGAACTAACTCTCGCTGGAGTCTTCTTGAATAGGTGGGGATACTTTTCCTTGAACTGGTCTTCACGTTCCCATGTGTACGCGGGTTCGTGCTTAGAGCTCCAACGTACTTTGATAAGTTTTACGCTGCTCCTCCTGGTCTTGTTGACTTTCCAGTCGGTAACCTCAACGGGTTGTTCTGTAAATCGGAGGGCCTCATCAATATGCACTTCATCCATCGGGATGATCACGTTTTCTTGTGTTGGACTCTTCTTCAGGTTGGATACATGAAACGTATCATGTACTCCATTAAGTTCTTCCAGTAACTCCAACTTGTATGCCACGGTACCAATTCTCTTCAATATTCTGAATGGTCCGATGTATCGTGGATTCAGCTTTCCACGCTTTCCAAATCTGACTACGCCTTTCCATGGTGAGACTTTTAGCAACACCTTGTCTCCCACCTTGAATTCTACTGATTTTCTTTTCGGATCAGCGTAGCTCTTTTGTCGATCTCGAGCCGCCTTAATGCGCTCTCGGATCTGCGCAATCTTGTCGGTTGTCTCTTGTACAAGTTCAGGACCAACCATACGTTTATCTCCGGCATCTGCCCAACATAAGGGCGATCGGCACTTGCGGCCATACAGAGCTTCGAACGGTGCGGCTTTTATGCTTGTATGATAACTGTTATTGTAGGAAAACTCAACTAAAGGTAAATGAGTATCCCAGCTGCCGCCTAGATCCATGACACATGCGCGAAGCATATCTTCTAACGTTTGTATAGTCCGTTCGCTCTGGCCGTCTGTTTGCGGGTGGAATGCCGTGCTTAGATCTAACTAAGATCCAAAGGCTTCCTGAAATGATTGCCAGATTCTTGAGACAAGGCGTCCATCTCTGTCTGAAATGATTGAGATTGGCACTCCATGACGTGCCACAATTTCTCTTAAGTATATTTCAGCAAGCTTTCCAGTGCTGTCTTTTTCTCGGATCGGTAGGAAGTGCGCAGACTACGTTAATCGATCAACTATTACCCATATCATATCGTGCCCTGTCGGGGTCCTGGGTAATTTCGTTATGAAGTCCATCGAGATTTGTTCCCACTTCCACACGGGAATCTCTGGTTGTTGTAGTAGGCCGGACGGTTTCTGATATTCGGCCTTAACCTTGGCACAGGTTAGGCATTTTCCAACATAAACAGCAACATCGCTTTTAAGTCTCGGCCACCAGTAGTATTCCTTTAAGTCTTGATACATTTTGTCCGATCCTGGATGGATCGAATATCTCGATTTGTGGGCTTCATTAAGGATGACTTCTCATATGCCACCATAGAGTGGAAGCCAAATACGCTTCTTAAAGTATAAGACTCCCTCTTCATTTGGCACCATGTATTCCAGCATACCCCGTAGGTATTCAGCTTTACGGTTCTCTTCTTTAAGAGCTTCTTGTTGTGCATCACGAATGCGTGCAGTGAGGTTCGTTCGAATCGTCATTTCCAATGCTCGAACCCTTAGGGTCTTAACCCTTTCTTTTCGGCTCAACGCGTCCGCTACAACGTTTGCCTTTCCAGGATGGTACTTAATCTCACAGTCATAATCGTTCAGCAGCTCAACCCAACGTCGCTGGCGCATATTCAATTCCTTCTGATCAAATATGTGTTGTAAGCTTTTGTGATCTGTGAAGATTGTACATCGAGTACCATATAAATAATGTCGCCAGATCTTCAGGGCGAATACCACTGCGCCCAGCTCCAGGTCGTGAGTGGTATAATTTCTCTCGTGAACTTTCAATTGTCTTGAAGCGTAAGCGATGACTTTTTGGCGTTGCATGAGCACGCAACCCAAGCCTTGTCGTGAGGCGTCGCAGTATACCATGAAGTCTTCAGTACCTTCGGGTAATGATAGTATCGGTGCATCGCAGAGCTTGTTCTTAAGTAGCTGAAAGGCTTCTTCCTGTTTGTGACCCCAGTCGTATTTCTTGTCTTTCCGTGTAAGGGTCGTTAGCGGTTGAGCTATTTTTGAGAAATTCTCAATAAACCGTCGATAATAGCCTGCTAAGCCCAAAAATTGACGAACTTCAGTTGGGGTTTTGGGGGCTTCCCAATTCTTTATTGCTTCTATCTTGGACGGGTCTACATGAATGCCCTTCTCATTCACAACGTGACCAAGAAATTGTACTTCGCGAATCCAGAATTCGCATTTCGAGAACTTTGCATAAAGCTTCTCTTTCTTCAGTAGTTCCAAGATGGTTCTGAGATGTTGCTCATGTTCTTCTTTCGTTCGTGAATAAATCAGGATATCATCGATAAATACAATCACGAATTTATCGAGATATGGTTTGCATACGCGGTTCATCAGATCCATAAAGACCGTTGGTGCGTTCGTCAGCCCGAATGGCATCACCAGAAATTCATAGTGCCCATATCGCGTTCTGAATGCAGTCTTTGGTACGCTTTCCTCTTGGATTCTCAGCTGATGGTATCCAGATCGAAGGTCGATCTTGGAATAGTAGCTTGATCCTTGCAGTTGATCAAATAAGTCATCAATCCTTGGTAGCGGGTACCGATTCTTAATAGTGAGCTTGTTTAGTTCCCTGTAATCGATACACATCCGCAGTGTTCAATCCTTCTTCTTTACGAATAATACTGGAGCTCCCCAGGGTGAGAAGCTTGGCCTTATAAATCATTTATCCAACAACTCCTGAAGTTGTGTAGATAATTCTTGCATTTCGGATGGCGCAAGTCGATAGGGTGCCTTGGCTACAGGAGCAGCTCCTGGAACCAAGTCTATACGGAATTCGACTTATCGTTGCGGAGGTAGTCCTGGCAGATCTTCAGGGAACACATCAGGAAATTCCTTCACCACAGGAATGTCTTCAAGTTTTGGCTCTTCAACCTTCTTGTCTATAACGTGTGCTAGGAAAGCGACACACCCTTTCCTCAAGCACTTCTGTGCCTTCATACAACTGATGATTCGAAGAGGCGCGTCTCGTTTTTCTCCATGCACGATGAGAGTTTCACCATTCGCTAAAGGGATGCGAATGATTTTCTCATGACAAATAACTTCAGCTTTGTTCTTGGACAACCAGTCCATTCCGACCACTACATCGAAGCTACCTAATTGAATAGGTAAGAGGTCGATGCTAAATCTTCGTTCACCAAGTTCTAGCGTGCAACCTCTAACAACTTCGCCCGATTCCACGAGTTTACCATTGGCTAGTTCTATGGAATAAGGAATTTCTAATCTACTAGATTCTATTCCGAGTATGCGTTTAAATTCCACAGTCATGAAGCTATAATCGGCGCCAGTGTCAAATAATATGGATGCAAAGTGATTGTTAATGAGAAACGTATCGGTGACCACGTTAGGGTCCTCGCGTGCGTTCTTTGCTCCAATCATAAATGCTCTAGCCTGAGCATTGTTTCTCTCTGGGCAGTTCTTCATGAAATGATCATTGCTTCCACACTTGAAGCATCCTTGGTTCTGCCCTTTCCCGTTACCATTCTTGTTACCAGCACCGTTTCCATTTCGGTTCTTTCCTTTTCCCCAACAGTCTTCTGTTTGATGACCCAATTTACCACATTTGTCGCACCTTGGAATGCGACAAGCTCCTTCATGATGATACTTACATTTTTGGCATCTAGGTATGGAGCCTTGGTATACTTTGGTTGCATGGGTTTTCACCTCCTGGGACGGGTTAGCGTCACGCTTCTTGCTGAAACCCTTGTTGTTACGAGTTGCTTGGTTCAAACTTGTATGCTTTCTCTTTTTGTCGCCGGACGACTCAGCATGCGTCTCGGTCTTTTCTGTTGGGTTCAGTGACAGCTTCTTCATGCGAACACAGTCTTCCGTAAGGCTGACAGCCAGAGTTACAGCCTCAGTGATTGTATGTGGTTTGGCCGACGTTACCATGCCACGAAACTCTGGGGCTAGTCCCCAAATGTAGCGTTCAACGCGCTTGAATTCGGGAGTCACCATGTAGGGAAGCACTCTTGACAGATCGTGGAACCTTCGAGTATAACCATTGATGTCAGTACCCACCATGGTCAAGTGCCAGAACTCCGTTTCCAGCCTTTGGAGTTCAGCGCGAGAGCAATACTTCTCTCTCATTCTTTCCTTCAGTTCCTCTCAAGTTAAGACATAAGCGGCATCATCACCCAAGGTTTGGGCTTGCAGGTTCCACCAAGTCAGAGCTTCATCGACGAATAACCCAGTAGCAAAGGTGACTTGCTGATCCGCGGTACACTTGCTCATGCGGATAGTAGCTTCAGTCTTCTCCGTCCAGCGCACAAATGCTACTGCACCTCCTGTGCCGTCATAGTTCATCGGCTTGCAGTCGAGAAACTGCTTGAAAGTGCAGCCTTGAGCTGCGCTGCCTCCAGATGAATCTCCGTTCCCATTACGCCTAGCGTTGCTTGGTCCTCCACTGTCTTGAGTTCTGTTTGCCTCGTACTGGGCGATAGCAGCGGAGATCCTTTCTTCCAGTAGAGCGTTCAGCTCTTCAGCAGTCCTTGGCAGTGGGGGAGGAGGATGTTGATCGTTATTGCGAGCATTCACAGTTTTCCTGGGTGCCATGTTCTGACAGAACATAACACAACAGAGTTAGACATTTGTTTGATATCGTCCTACTAGACAGTAGTAGTATACATATTCACAGGTATATATCACATAAGTGACATCAAACAATTATTACTCTTAGCAGAGTACTTAGTAGGCTTGTACTGAGGGAATCTATACGTGACAAGACTTGTTGTGGTTTCTGTGCACTGAATTCCATAATTATGTATGCATCCATAATTACGTAACTCCTTGCACAGTCCGCACAGTTCGTTTCATCCTCGTATTTCTTCCTTCAGGTAGGCCATTGCTTCCAGGTAAAGTCACATATACTTGTGACATTCTACTTCTAGTACATGCTAATTATCACACATAATTGCAAGTAATTTCTAGTCAACGACAAGTGCTACTCAAGTGCACTCTAAGTCTCGTAGTGTCTTTTCTAGACTCATGTAGACAGTTTCAGGCAGTGGATGTCGCGGGACGTTTTATGCAATGAAAACTCTTTGAAAAAATTGTTTTCGTGAAAGGATCCTAGAGATTGTAGACTAGACTCGAGAAGGAATCCTGGTTCACTACAATCGCAGCTCTGATACCAATCTGTCACACCCCTTTCTGCGGCGGAAGCACGAGGTGTGATCATGAAAGGTTCTCATTGCATACGAAAGGTAAACATGCTATATGCTCGTAAAAACATCAAATACCATAATATGAAAACATAAGTTTAGCGTTTATATCGCTAAGTCGCATAAAACATTGTCTTAAAAAGTTTACAACTTTATTTAAAGATAAACATAAGCGACATCCACAAGCATAAGCGAGACCGCGCGCACATCCATCCTAGTTACCTGAAATACATGTGAGTTTTGGAAAAACGTCAACATAATGTTGGTGTGAATTCATGCAGTTTTGTATTTCACGTTTGTATACTTTGTATGAAAACATAGTTTGTGAATAAATCAAGTTTTCATATATAAATTCAGTTTCATGTGTAGACCACATACTCATGTATAATTCAATTTCTTCTTGAGTACCCCACGTACTCAAGTATAATTTCCATTTTCTTGAGTACCCCACGTACTTCAAGTATAATTCAATCTTTTCTTGAGTACCCCACGTACTCAAGTATTCATCAATTTAGTATAGTATGACTTTTATGTAAATAAAGTATTCCTGTAAGTATCAGGATTGTTAATGGGTTGCAAGGCCAATAACATGTGACACGACATAGGAAGTCACCAAACCTAAGGCATTTAATTGGTATATTCTAAGACACAAAAGCACTACTCGATTCTCGCCCTCACCAAGAGTGTGGCTGCCAGGCACCCGTTAGATCTAACATTTTGTTCTGCGGTCTAAGTATATTGTTGATTAATGGTGCTTCTGTACCCTATTCGTGACACTATTTCTCATAACGCATCCTACTTGGTTCTCGTCCTCACCAAGCGCGTTTCTTTTTATCATTTCTCATAACGCATCCAACTTGGTTCTCGTCCTCACCAAGTGCGTTTCTTATTATCATTTCTCATAACGCATCCAACTTGGTTCTCGTCCTCACCAAGTGCGTTTCTTATTATCATTTCTCATAACGCATCCAACTTGGTTCTCGTCCTCACCAAGTGTGTTTCTTATTATCTTATATTTTGTCACACTTGGTTCTCGTTCTCACCAAGTGTACTTCTTGTATTTATATCATACCATTTATAAATATTGTACTTTTGTACATGTATTTCACCCCCGAAGTTATAAAAACTGAAAACAGTTAAAGAGAAAATGGGGGAGCATGAACTCACAACTTTGCGTTCCTTGCGTCGTAAACTTCACCGGATTTGCTTAATTAACGTCGTAACCTATACGCGTTTTCTTAACGTTAGTCACTAGACTTGCGTCACACAAGTACAGTCACTCTCCTTTGTGTATATTTTCTTGTGTTAAAAATATTTTATATTTTTAACTAAGTATCTTACTTATATTATTTTCTCTAAAATTAATATAAGTATCTCGTGTTTTGCACTTTGCACCCGAATTATGTATCTTGTATGTTGTATGCGTATTTTTATATTTATACTCCTCATGAGTATTTAGTGTATTTTTAAGTCTTAATACACTAGCACGTATAACACATACTTTATACACTTAGCACAAAAGTTGGTGATAAAATAATATATATTTTTCTCTCAAAAATATACATACTTATATCCATTTTTATTCTTGAAGAAATCATCATTTCTTATCACCAAAAGTTTGGGAAACCTTGGTAATACTCTTAAATACATTTTTAGGGAATAAGTTTCTCAAAAACTTATATTTTCTAAGTGTCAAAATTTATAAAAATTTTGACAGAGTTTCCCCTAAAAATGGAGGTTTCCCATGTTTTCAAAACATGTGTTTATTTTCTTTTAAATCGTCAACAATCATCAACAACAATTATCAACAATAATCATCAACAATAATCACTAATTTCTCTCTTTCATGAACTTGAATATTTACAAAAATGTGTAGTAACTTACTAGCACATTTAGTAAGTCTTGTTATCTTTAAGAATAAGTTTAATTTCTTAAAAACTTTATTTTTAAAGATCTTGAAGTTTCACAACTTCTAGTCATGATTTACGAAAATATTTCTTGGTTGAACTTCCTTGTTACACAAGTGTTTACACACTTGTTTATTTACTAAAAAAATGCTTTTAGTTCATGTAAGATCCGGGTTTTAAACAAGACTAATATTTTTGCTTGGTTCTTTCGAAAAACCACTTGTAGATCTTTAGATCTACATGTTTAGAGTCTTATTTTACAAGGAAAATTATGTTTACACAAGTTCCAAGTTCATGGTGGATGATTTCATCATCTTTTATATTTCTAACACTTAACATCCTACTAGTTCATGTTCTTGAACATGATCTAGTATGCGTAGATGATGATCCATCCAACTTTTACTAACCAACATCATCAAATATTCATAATCATACAAGATCTACAAGATTTACACACACATTTTCCTTTTATCCATTCTTTATCCATTATGTTCAAGACTTGTTCATATTCTTTAAAGTTTCTTCATATTTTACCATTCAATCATCTATTAACCACTAAAAATAAGAACAAGATGAAGTGTTTAAGCACTTACTACTAGCACAAGGCTAGGGAAGTTCAAGAGGACAAAAGAGGTGGATAAAAGCAAATGGTTGAGGTTCTTCAACTTCCGAAAGCTCCCGGCTTCTTTGTGCACCTTCTAACACCCTTGTATGTGCTTGGTTTATATGAGAATGGAAGGATGAAGGTGAGTGTGTGTGTGGTTGGGTTCGCCCGAGGGCACCAAGGGAGAAGGGAAAGAGCTTGTGTGTTTTAGTGTTTTGTGATAAATGAGTTCATAATCCCATGTGTTCTATTAATAACCAACTTCATACATTAACCCATGGATATTATGTTTAGTAAAGCACAAGCATATCCATTATAATATTGAAATAAAATCAACCAAATGGGTCCCTTGTTGGAATCGTATACATGGGGGGGGGGGGGGGGTTAGTAGGATAGGCTTTAACTAAATTGGTTGATTATTAGTTGAAATCCAAGTATAAGTTGAGTGCTTTAGTTGTTAGATATTTATACGGGGTGTTAGGGTATTCGGGGACCCTAACTAGCTCAGAAAAATAAAAACAATGCTTCTAGCATTATTTTGGTGTTCCGGGTATAGTCCGGTTGTTCGGTTAGATACCGATTCGTTAAAGTGCTAAATTACACTTTTTAGTGTCTTTTAAGTACCCTTCTTGTACCCATTCAATTCCCAACACTTAGGGAAATATTCTGGATGATAAAACGAAATTTCCGCATAATATTCGCGTGCTAAAAGCTAAATTATTGCTGAATTATACAAAATTCTGCACTTAAAGTGCGTTTCGGGTGCTTTTTAGTGCTTATTTTTGCTTTCGCAAAGTCTATAAATTAAACCCTTACATGTACTCTTGGGTTTTAATGTACTTTTGTCGTCGGACCTACACCTAGGCCTCAATTTTATTGTCTGACTGCTTTCTGCAGTTCTGTTGACACAGTGTGTCTTACCGGTGAGTTTACTAGTATTTCTGACTCAACGCTCTCGTTTATGCATAAAGCAATATTTTATAGTATACAACGTGCATGAATTCACTTGTTTAGTCACGTGTTCAGACATTGCTGACAATTAAGCACATAATTGCAGTCATTAAGCAATAATTAAAGTGTACGGAAATTACCGGTTTGTGCTAGTTGTCACATCTCGCTCGGCGATTTTGTTAATTCGGAGAAAGTGTTGAAACGTGTGTTACCAGTTCAGAAGCTGTTTCGATCGGACTTTTGATACGGACCACGATTGCGGTTCCAATTGATGTTTCTGTCTTTTGGTGGTGATGCATTTCGTCTCCATGATGCTGTCCGAGCCTTTGCATTTTTTGTTGTTGTTTCGTTCGGCTGCCCACAGGCGCTTTTTCCCCGAACGAAGGCTCGAGCTCGTTCCATAAGTACTTCCATGATTTTTGGGAGATCTTCGTGGAGCTTTTCTACGAGCTGATTGTTTCGAACTCCGTGACAGAACTCAGAAACGCGGAGTTGATCAACTGCTCCGCTGATCTGCATGCTTTCTCGATTGAAACGATCAATGAAATCTTCTACCGACTCTCCGTCGCGACGCTTTATGTGGTGAACTTCAGTGATGTCTTTCGAGCAGCGTCGCTATTGACAGAAATTTTGCTAAAACATACGCCGGAAATCCTCAAAATGATCGATCGATCCTTCCGGTAACCCATCGAACCATACCCGCGCTGATCCGGTGAGAGTCTGAGCGAACATGTGACACCATGCTGGCTTGGGCCATTGTTCGACCTTGGCTGCTCCGGCAAAAGCGAATATATGATCGTCCGGGTAGGGCGTACCATCGTAAAACTTTAACGTTGGGGGCATCTTTAGCTTTGCCGCCAGTGATGCATTAGCGATCCTTATCGTGAACTTTGACTGAGAAGTCATAGATGTGGGCTGATACGGCATGATCAACTCTTGATCCTGAGGGTTTAGACCCATAGATCCCTGGCGAAATAGGTCGTAAAGACCGTTATTTACTGGAGTGTTTGTAAGAATGGAAACTTGTGAAACACGTGTTACATGATTGGAGATTATAGGACTTACCATAGATCCAGAGGCGAAGATTCCAGTGGAGATCGGGTTAGCCCTTGGGTAAACACTGTTGAATAAATTTGTGCGGAGACTCTGCAACATCTCTTCCCGCTGTTGTTGCTGCTGGAGCTGTCGTAGCAGGTCAGCATTTCGTATCAGGAAAGCATTGTCAAAATCAGGTAGCGGTGTGGAGACTGGAGCAGTAACCGAAACTGTAGTTATAGAGCTCGCAACTACAGAACTTGCGGGTGGAGGCACCGTTGCCGACCCTGACGAAACGGTCGAGGTGGCAACTGTGGTGGAGACTACTGTTGCAGGTGCAGCTCTGCCTTTCAGAATGTTGGTATAAGACGGGAAAGTGTTTGAAGATTCCATAATTTCGAATGAAAAGAATCACCGAAGTAGATTTTGTGAATTCGAGGGGATGGCGCCACTGAAGACTCAAGAACCAGTTGGTCCGAGCTGGTATGAACAGAGCTTCAGATGACCTTGACGAAGACCTGCAAGATCACAAGGAAGAAAACACACCGTTAGCCTCGTCACAGGGAGGGGGGCCTCTCTGTGACTAAGTTCGGGCGTGAGAATAAGTATTTGAGATGAGAAAGTAAGTCAGTGAGAGAGATATGAGAGTTTAGAGAGAGAAAGTAGCGATTACCCTTTGAAGGAGGTCTTAGCTGGGTATTTATACTTTTTGGGCATGCTGACGTGGCGAGTTAGTTAGGGTCGGACCAGTCACTGTCAGGTAGTTAAAGCTGTGGGCCCCCAGTTAGTCAGGGGAGATTCTATCGGTTGATCGTTCCGACTGTGGATGCTAGGTCCGTCCAGCCCTTTGAGCTAACGGTCCGACCTTGCACTTACCAAGTATTCGGTCCGACCTAGGACGTATCCTCATCAATAATCAAAGTTAGAAAACTATTAGTTAATGTTAATCAACTTATGCTTCATTTCACAAGCTTAAAGTTCAGTGTTAAAGGTGTTAATCGTTTAAGAATTAAATTGATGAGACATACAACGATCTATGAATTTATACGTATTTAAGACATCAACTTTACCCTTATACATTTAAATTAGTGTCGTGCTCTTGTTATATTTTAGAAATTCTCGCCTTTAAATTTACAACGAATAATGAGATTTCACGAGATATAAATCCTAGATCGAAGATATTTTAAATTAAGGTCAGCTTAACATTTTCGTTGCAGTTGTTTTTATTAATTATTTTTCTTTTTATATAGTACACTTGAGTGGGTGTATAATCAAATAATCAATAATGTAGCTCGAGATTAGAAAAATCAATCAAGAATGAAAAAAAGGGAAAATTGATCATTCGGATTAAAGAATTAAATGGTTAATGAAATATCTATAGAAGCTTCGATGTAAGTGCTTAAAAACATTGTTAAAAGCAATATAAAAAAAATAAAAATATGTTTTTTTAATGGCTAACGAATTCTTTAAATGGGCTATTGGCGAAATTCACCACATCGAGATACACTCGTCTCCGAACCGGAGAAAACCCTCACCTAGGGCCGAAGCCCGTTAACACTCGCCCGAAAGCACGACAATGCTATAAGTAAAACCCGCTCAGTTCAAGGATAGAACTAGCGATCTCCACCTATTCGCCTAGTCTTCCATCATCACCAGATATCACAGAAAATAATAGGGAGAGTAGAAATCAAACGTGAGTCTCTTAAAACATCAAATATCTCCCTTATCACTCTACCAGCACATGATTGGCGAATAAAAGTAAGTATGTAAAGGAAGGAAGGAAGTCCGATGGATTGTTATTGGGTCTACATATTTACACACCTTTATGCCTATTTTGACACCCTTCAGGACGCCTCGTATAGACCTATACGAGGCGTATAGGGTTACTTTTCCGACCATCTCTGCAACAAAGCACAATGTCAAATCAGTCACATCAGACGGGGAGTATAGGTCTGTACGAGGGATGGATACGAGGTACTCAGACGCCTCGTATAGACCTATACGAGGCGTCTTGAATGGCTGCTTTACTGTACATTTGACAAGTGACTAAAAGGTATACGAGGGGTATAGAACTATACGAGGCGTCTAAGACTTATGAAAAAGTGCAACATACAATTATGCTTTGTCCACACCCTAGCATCCTCGACATAAATGTGCTTCATCTTTCTGCTTCTTATTCATCGTTCTGCTGCTGCTTCTTCTTCTTCTTTCATTACAGGTACTTAAATGTCATCATACTGGGACGGTAACTATGTCTTCGGGCAGTATTATAGCGAGAACTGGGTGCCCGAAAGCGATCCGGTAACGGTACAGGTACTTAAATGTTTTAATTAGTTTTTGTTTTAGTTTATTATTTACTAATGATCATACGGTTCTTTATTTTGGAGGAGTCTTGCGTTCCCGATTCTAATGAGCAAGAGGAGGTTGTGTCTAGTATACAAGGAGAACAAAACAAACCGTTTCTAGATTTGAACAATCATCCCCCTGTTGATGAAACAGCCCCTGTAGATGACTCATACCATGCTTGTCAACCAAGTTATCTGACGCAACAAGGGTATCCGGATTATAGATACGGGTGTGAATACGGAGGAGACGGTGGATACGGAGGAGACGGTGGATACGGAGGAGACGGTGGATACGGAGGAGACGGTGGATACGGAGGAGACGGTGGATACGGAGGAGACGGTGGTTACAGAGGAGATGGTGGATACAGTGGATACGGAGGAGACGGTGGTTATGGTGGATATGGTAGATATGGTGGTGAGACACCTCCCATCCAGGACAGTCCGTACTTAAAAAAGCAGGTATTAATTACTATTTTTGTATTATTTAATTATTTAATTATTGTTATTAGTATTATTATTAGTATTATTATTAATATTATTATTATTATTATTATTTATTTATTAAAATTATTTATTATTATTGTTATTATTACAGGTTTTCAACTCTTTAGATGAACTAAAGAATCGGATTCAAGAAATAGCAAACGCGGATGGTTTCGTTATTGTCACCCGTCGATCAAAGAAAACCGGTGGAATAATCCGGAGGGTATGGCTTGAATGTGATCGTGCTGGTGAGCACCAGACTACAGCAACACTTAGAAAAGCCGGAAGCAAAAAAACCGGTTGCCCGTTTTACCTGCTGGCTGTGCGAAACCACCCGTATGAAACCTGGGAGATTAAAGACGGAAAAATTGAACATAACCACGAACTTTGTGAGGACCTGTCGGCCCACGCGTTTGTGCGAAGGTTTACTCCAAGCGAAATGAAACTGATCGAGCAGCTGACAGCTCAAAACATGGAGTCGCGCAAAATATTTCAAACGATAAGGAAGCAGGACCCCGACAGGTTTCATGTTCTGAAAGACGTTCAAAACGTTGTGGCGAAGATTAGAGCCGAACAAAGACAAGGATTGACTCCCATGCAGTCACTAGAAGACAAGCTGATAAACAACGACTTTATTTACGAGACACGGGAGGAACCCGGAACAGAGATCGTAACAGAGATCTTCTTTCTTCATCGGTACTCGAGAGACATGTGGCGTGCATTCCCCCACGTCATGCTGATCGATGCGACGTACAAGACAAACATATACAATATGCCCTTTATCCAGATTGTTGGTATGACGCCTACCAACAAATCGTTTATTATCGCGCATGCCGTTGTTAGTAAAGAACGGGGTGATAACTTTGTGTGGGTGCTTGAGAGGGTCAAGTCAATGTTGGATGAATGCATGGAGCCACGTGTGATTTTAACCGATAGAGACCTAGCCCTTATGGGCGCGTGTGCTAAAGTATTTCCAAACGCCTCTAGGCTTCTTTGCAGGTGGCACATACAACAGAATGTTATGAAGCACTGCAAGGGTGCCTTCACAGACGAAGACTGGAAGAAATTTTTGTCATTCTGGGGGACATTGATTGAGTCTCCATCCATACTCATCTACGAGTACCACTTTCGCAACATGCGACAACGACTTGTGGAGTGCAAACGTTCTAGTAAGTTTTTATAATAACATACGACTCACCTATGCAAATTTTATTAAATTATTTTTACGTTTTAGGGGTCTTCAAATACGTGTACGATAACTGGCTAAAAGACTATAAGGAGATGTTCGTCTTTGCGTGGACTGATAAGAGGCGCAACTTTGGTAATCGTACCACAAACAGAGTTGAGAGCCAACACGCCAACTTAAAGAGATACGTTGAAGATAGGAGCTCGCTCGACCGTATAGTTGGTTGTGTCCATGATATAGTTGAGACACAGTTCGGTGAAATAAGGAAGACTTTTCGAGATAGCATCGAAAAAACAATGACCCACCACAAACACCCGTTGTTTCAACACCTACTTGGTAAAGTATCCCATACAGCCCTTGACTTGTTGAGGAGCGAGGCAATTAGGAAGCTAGATGTCTTGGAGCGCTTTCATTCATCATGTGGTTGCCAAATGTGGCACAGCTGTGGGTTGCCCTGTGCTTGCAGGATAGAAAAGTACATGCTTGAAGGTAATAATTGTGTGATATATTTCCGTTAATCATGTGACTTAAACAATGTTGTTTTTAACCGTGCAGAGCGTCCGATTCAACTCGAAGACGTGGACGTCTTCTGGCGGAGACTTAACTTCCAAAGTTGTAAATTGATAGACGATGACGTGGACGTGGTCGAAGAGCTAAATATTGTTAGACAACAATTAGAGTCGCACCCCCCAGCTCAGCAAAAAAGCCTGATTTCAAAGATTAAAGCGGTGTTGACTCCAAAGAAATCTACCAAGAAACCACCGGTTGTCCAACAAAATACTCGTGGCCGACCAACAACAAAGCAGGTACAACAAAGGTTGGACGAGGCCTCTCGTATAGATGAAGAATTGAGGAGAAGCTCATTCGGTGATGCAAACACGTGCTTTGAAGGTTCCCGACAAAGTAAGTACGACAAACCTCGTCACAGCTCGTACGTTCCGTCACAGGCCTCTCAACAGTCGGTTATAAGGTCCCAAAAACCCAAAGCGAGCCTAAGCCGTTCAAAGAGTTCTAAGAAGAAAGAGACACGAGATGCTCACGGTTTTCCGTTAATCATTGGGGACGAGTACGTGGGAATCATCGAAATGTTTCAGGATGACATTCCGCTAGTGTTCCATCCGTACGTCTCGTGCATACGAGATGTGATGCCGGACGGTCATTGTGGGTTTCGGTCTGTGGCTGTGGGCTTAGGTATGGAACAGAGTTCATGGGGGCTCATTCGAAGGCACCTTGTTCAAGAAATGGATAAGAACAAATCGATCTAGTTCCCAATATTTGAAGCATGGGATAAAGGTTATTTTTACACGCATCGTCAGGGCCTAATTTGGGATTCAGTGTCCGGTTGTGGGGGGGGGTCACTGGATGGACTTCCCCTATGCAGGACTTCTTATTGCACAAACGTACGGTATCGGGGTGCACCTGTTAACGACAACCATGGGTGCGAGTTCCACTTTCTTCCCGATACTAAGTCCTCCGGCTAATCAACAACCATTGTTCATAACGCTTACACATGTAAACGAGAACCACTTCATACATGTTAAGCTGGAAGGGGATTATCCAATGCCACCAGCACACGGGCTATGGTTGACCAACCGAACACCCCATACGAAACAATGGGAAGATATGTACTTGCCACGTCTAGAATGGTATACATCGATAATGAATCCTCCGCCAAGATCAAACCCCAGTCTTAATTACATCGATAGTGATACGGAAGAATGATTTTTGTAATTTGAATGTATTTTTTTTATTAATTCCTATAATTTTCTACAATTTCTATAATTTTTTTTATAATTTGTATCATTTTTCAATAATTAAAACAGTTTAATATCATTTTTTAAAAAAATTAAAAATATACGACGCGTATAGAGCTATACGCGTCGTATAGATATGCCCAAAAGACCATTCTGCCCCTGTTATGCCCCCAATCTAGGCTTATTTCAGGGGCTAAAAGGTCATTTACAAAACCACAGACGCCTCGTCTAGATCTATACGAGACGTCTATTTGAGCGGGTTTTTGAAATTTTGAATTTTGAAAATTTGAAAATCAAAATTTGAATTTTTTGAATTAGGACGCCTCGTATAGATCTATACGAGGCGTCTACAGTGTCTGCAACAATTCTTTTTTTAAATTTTGAATTTTGAAAATATTTTATGTTAATTACCATTTTGCCCCTGTAAAGCCCCCAGTATAGACCATTAACAGGGGCTTAAAGGTAATTTTGAAACCCCAGACGCCGCGTATAGAGCTATACGTGTCGTCTTCTGAGGCGGCAACTTTTTGAGATTTTTTGTTTTTTAATTATTAAAAAAAGTTTATTAAATTACCATTTTGCCCCTGTAAAGCCCTCAGTATAGGCTTTATTCAGGGGCAAAATGGTAATTAACCATTCCAGAAATATCTTTTTGGAATGGTTAATTACCATTTTGCCCCTGAATAATGCCTATACTGGGGGCATACCAGGGGCTAAATGGTCATTTAATAAAAACGGAAGACGCCTCGTATAGAGCTATACGAGGCGTCTAGGCCTCGTATATCACAGGGGGGGTCTAGACGAGGCTGCTTATACCCCCAAACAAACACACATACGGAGAATACAGCTCTATACGCCTCGGATACGGATCTCGACCGGATTTTCAAAGATTTGAAGCATCACCGGTATGTATTTCGCCCCGTAGTTTAGTATTTTTGCCATTTTTTTGCCTTTAGACCGTAGGTTTGCCCTGAAATTTGATTTTTGTGGGGTTTGGGGGTTTGAGTTTTGAGGTTGAAGATGAATATGGAAGAACAGGACGCCGAGTATAGCCCTATACGAGGGCTATACGAGGCTCTGTGTTTTTTTTTTTTTTTTTAATTAATTATTATTATTAGTTTTATTATTATTATTGTTATTATTATTATTATTTATTATTACTATTATTTATTATTATTGTTATTGTTATTTATTATTATTATTATTATTATTATTATCATTGTTTATTATTATTATTATTATTATTTATTTATTATTACTATTATTTATTATTATTGTTATTGTTATTTATTATTATTTTTATTTATTATTATTATTATTATTGTTTATTATTATTATTTATTATTATTACTATTATTTATTATTATTGTTATTGTTATTGATTATTATTTTTATTTATTATTATTATTATTATTATTATTATTATTATTATTATTATTTATTATTTGCAGATTGATTATGGAGGGCGATGATATTGAGATAGAGATTGAGGGGGGTCCGCCGGTTCAGCAGATTCAGCCGGTTCAGGAGGGTCCACGACGGAGACGGCGGCCGCCTCTGGATACGCTGCAGGGTTGTCCGTATCTAGAGTTTCCCGCGGGCAGCGATGCCGCCCGCCATTGCCAGAAGCTTCGGAGGATGTACATTGGATCGCATGCATCGATCGACTGGGATGCGATGGGGGAGCTTGCTGAGACGGATAGAGTGCGTCGGTTTGTACCTCTCGATTCGCCGTGGCATCGACTTTTCGATTTGGCGCACACGCCGACCTACAGGGAGCTGCTGGTCGAGTTCCTTTCGTCATTCACATTTCACCCTCCTGGGGTCCCAGTGCCGCTGCCGTACCCAGGTGCTCCCCCTCCGCCTGAGATTTCTTTCAGGCTCGCTGGCGTTTTGCGTACGATGACGCTAGCAGACTTTGCGGTGCGTTCTGGTTTATACATGCAGGGGGAGATCGAGACTGAGGTTTACACAGCGGGGCTAGTGGTGGTTGAAAAACCCATTCTTCTGGGGTTTTGGCAGGTGATTGCGGGGCCAGATCATTGGGAGCACGATAAGTCGAAGGGGAGGGTGTCGTTTGTTGCGGACCCACTATACAGGTACGTATGTTTATTACGGTAATTATTGTGATTATGTGCATTGTTTATTTATCTCTATTTCTGTATTTCGCTAACACTAACACTATCTGCAGGTATCTGCACCATTTGCTCGCTACTTCTATCTCAGCGCGCGGGTACAGCCGTGAGTGGTGTACGACCACAGATCTTTTTTTCCTTTACTGTTTGTTGTATAGAAGGCCGTGCGCGCTAGCACACGGTCTAGCCCAGTACTACGCCTCCGCCCATCACCGGCAGGAGCGCGGATTTTTGTATGGCGGGGCGTATGTGACCGTCATTGCCCGTTCATTTG
Source organism: Helianthus tuberosus (assembly GCA_030545235.1). Taxonomy (NCBI): domain Eukaryota; kingdom Viridiplantae; phylum Streptophyta; class Magnoliopsida; order Asterales; family Asteraceae; genus Helianthus; species Helianthus tuberosus. The sequence goes on from CM060405.1 coordinate 24,057,034, forward strand.
GCCTCGTGCTGCACGAGGACCCACATCTACGGACGCCGCCAGTCATGCCGACGCGGATGGGCATGCAGTCGCTGTGGGGGATGAAGGTTATCAGGAGGTTTCCAGTTGGCCCGCGGTTTAAAAACCGCGAGACCGGGGGCATATGGACAGAGGAGGCACTACCAGAGCATTTCGAGCCCGTTTATCCTCCTGTAGATCCTGCTGATATTGTGCCTGTGGAGGAGCCTCCGGAGGATGTAGACGGTGCAGCGGTGCCACAGCCACCGCCACCTGCCGGGGCGCCTCAGTTTCCACGTCACGCTATTCCAGGTCATGCCCCAGGTCCTGCGCCGATACATCCGGAGGTACGAGCAGAGCTTGACAGGCTCAGCGATTTGATAGGTTGGGTGGTTCGGGAGCTGCAGGATAGACGCGAGAGAGATGGGTTACCCGCGATACCGCTCCCACCACCTCGAGCACCACATCAGCAGCAGCAGCCGCAGCAGCCAGATTCGGATTCGGATTCGGATGCATAGACCTGTTGTTGTTTTTATTTTTATTATGGATGTACAAACTTATCTTATATATTTTTGTTATGGATGTACAAAGTTATCTTATCTATGTCATATTTATGTTTGTTTTCAATTATTCGGTTACTTAATGATTGTTGTCTTAAATTGAGATAATACGGAAACAAAATATGTTTTGAATATTTGAACGAGATAAAATTTTAATCGGAAGAATAATATTTAAAAAAGTAAAATGTAAAAAACATTATAATATTTAATCGATATAATATATTTAAAGAGTCGATTTTTAAAATAGTTCATTTTTAAAAAACAAAAACTTTTTTATAGTGTAAAAAACAAAAAAAACATAACTTTTTTTAAAAACAAAAAAATTTTCAATAAAAAACACATCTTCAAAAACCATCCAAAAACCATACCAAAACCCACCAAAACACCCCCCATTTTAGCCAAAAAAAAAACCCAATCTTAGACGCCTCGTATAGCTCTGTACGAGGCGTCTAGTGTTCCTTAAACTTTGTGCCTGACACCCTCGCAGACCCCCTTGAATTCAGTGCGTAGACGCCTCGTATAGACCTATACGAGGCGTCTAGGGCACCAATGGTGTGAAAATAGGCGCGATGGGTGTCCAAATATCTCCAGCCTTTTTATTTTGATTAGGTTATTCTTTTGATGCGACTTTTGCAACCACTTGTGACGTCGTCGTCATCTCGTGCTAATTAAAGAGAATCCGTTTGACTTTCAGAAGCAAGTGGATGCCAGGAGTCACGACTTTATTATATTCATATCTTATTATGCTTTAATATCATAAAATAACTAAAGTTTGGTATTAGTATCAAGTGACACGATTTGAATCGTAATGTACTAATAGTCTAATACCACCCGTTTAATATATATATATTAAAGAGTAAACTTACGTTTTGCTTTCATTGGTTTGGTCACTTTAATGGTTTTGTCCAAAACCTTTAAAAATAGTCATTTTCCTCCAATAGTTTACTATGGTTTTTTCATTTTGTTCCCCGCCTCTAACTCCATCAAAATTGTCAATTTTCCATTTTGCTCCCCGCAAGGAGCAAAAGGAAAAAACCATAGCAAACTATTGGAGGAAAATGACTATTTTTAAAGGTTTAGGACAAAACCGTTAAAATGACCAAACCATAGGAAGCAAAACGAAAGTTTACTCTATATTAAAATTGTCAACTCAATCATTCAAATTCAAATGGTAAATCAGGTATAACGATGTTTGGATTAAATGGTTTTAAATGTTTACAAGTCATGATTAACTTCGTTGACTTGAAAAAATAAGACTTTTTTTTTTTGAAAGGTAAACTTTATTAGAAAAGCCACAGCCAAACAGCCCACAAAAAACCGGGCCGAGCCGACCAAGATACAACATATACAAAGGAGACTTACATCATTCACTCCACACTATTCCTTTATGAGAAGATCTACACTTTAACCAAAGAAAACCAATAGATTTCACTTCCCCGAAGATTTCAGCACTGCATCCTTTACCGTTCGAGAAAAACTTATCGTTACGAGCTTTCCAAATACACCAGCAAGCAATCAATAAAAGGCCCCGAATAATGTCTTTGGCTTTCCTGTTCTCCCCAACCCTTTCATGAATCGAAAGAATATCCCCAAACGAGAAAGCGAATATAGGGGGGATCTTAAGCCAATCGCTGATTTTCTCCCAAACCGAGGCCGCGATACAACACGCAGAAAAAAGATGGTCCACCGTCTCAGTATCCTCACCACACAAGATACACTCCACCGAAACAATCGGAATGTTTCTTCTAGCCAACTTACTAATCTACTAATGTGATACAACATCAGTCTATTTAGATTTTTATATTTTTTATAATAAATGAATAGTATTTACTTGTCACTATCATGTAGATTTTTATGTTTTAATGATAATACATTTACAATTTAATCTGATTTTCTCTTTGATAAATTTTGTACCTTAACTTTTCAAAGAAATATAAATATACGGTTACATTTAATTATTTTTGTCAACATTTCGATATAAAATTTTATTGAAACGAAATTTTATCCAAAATAAAGTATTTTTTTGTATTATAAACTATATTGAGTACCGCTACTATACCGTATCACTACCAGTGTTGTACTTATACCTTACTAAACCGGTATTCATTTTATGGTTTTCAATTTCAATACGAGTTATTTTAGATCTTTTCAGTAAATTTTCAAAAAAAGATTTTATCAGTATATTTGTATTGCTGGTACCAAACAAGTTTGTACATATATCAAATTCCCGCCGCATCACGCTTGAAAATTCCAAATTTCCAAAAGTATCAATGTATCATCTTAAAATGGTGAGCCTCTTTATTATGTTGGCTTTTGACCGTTACATTGCCTTAGACCATCAATTAAACCACCATTATTCAACTTTATAGCACTAGTCAAACCTCCATCACCCACCTTAAAGAGTCGTACCCCACACAAACAAACACCACATGAAATCTAAACCTAAATTTGACAAAACTAATTGACTACAACCGGATTTTAGAACTTAATAATAAACGTACGTTGAAGCATTCAAAACTCGTTTTTTTTTTTTGAAAAGAAAACTTTATTCAAACCAACCAGCCACTCGAAGCCGAGCGGCCACCCCAACAACAATTACAAAAAAACAAACCTACACCAATCCTTCCAATCTATACATTTGTCTTTCATTCTATTATTGTAACAAACATACCCCCAAGATCTAATATCGCTAAAAACCTCATTGATGACAAAAGGCTTCCCCTCAAAAAGCAACTCATTCCTAGCTTTCCAAATCCTCCAACAAGCGAGGATGATGATACCCTGAAACACCTCCTTCTTATGCCCTTCCAAACCCACCCAATTATGCACCTCCAGGATGTCTCGAAAAGAGAAAATGAACAAATTGGAAGATTTACACCAAACTTGAATCTTTTGCCAAATAACCGCCGACACTCCGCATGATGTAAACAGGTGATCCACCGTCTCGATGTCCGAGTTACAAAGAGGGCAACTGCTGTCATCAACCCGAATGTTCCTCCTGCTCAGCGCCTCCCTAGTCGGGATCCGGTCCTGTTCGGCCCTCCAAGCGAAATAAATGCATTTCTTCGGAACCCATCTACACCACTCCCAAACGAACCACATGTTCCTGACCATTCGGGTAAGGTTGACCAACGTAACACGAGTAAATTGTCTGCCGAGCAAAGCAAAGGTGAGCTCACACACTTTCTAAGGCATGAGATTCCCGGTGGTTAGGAATGGATTAAAGAATTGAAACGGAACCTACATATGAGAGGATATGTACCGCCATCCTCCATGGGTAGGATGCCAATATTAATCCTGCGTATTCTCCTTGGGTAGAATACGTACGTTCGTCCTCCTTGGGTAGGACAACAACCTTAAAACTTACTACACAAAACTCTATCATGAAGTCCCTCATTTTTATATCGACTTAATCGCCGGGCCAATGGCGAGCGGGTCATTAGTTAATAGCATTCAAAACTCGTTGGGTTTCTATTTCACTCATGTATCACGAATAAAACAATAGGTACAATATTTCATGCAGTTCTCACAGTTCTCAACATATATTTGATTCTTAAGAGAACGCTTGCCTCTTAAACTATTCTCAAAACTTGAAACTATCATCTTGCTTATCTAATAAATAAAATCACAAATACAATTGTTCCTTCCTTTCTGCAAGAAACCAAAGCCAATGTACATTGACCGGATAAAGTCAACACATGATGAAGTTTGACAATTAATTTGTTTGAGCTGCTAGCGTGGCATAAATGAGTTCGTTCCAAGCGTCAGGGACTCCTGGAAGACACCAATGACTGCAATCTTCCTTTTTAGTTGACACCTTTTTCAATCCGGTCACATTCTTGCCATAAACCGACGGGTGACCATCTTTACGGAAGTTAGTTGACCTCGTTACATTTAAAAGTACAACCGGGAATCGCATTTCTTGGATCACTTCTTCTATTATCTTCATTTTTGGTGGGTAGGTTTCGATGATTCGTCCAGTTTTTATGGGGTCGGTTTCTCCATGGCATGTCCCTCCTGAATCCCATTCTCCGCCTCTGTTTCCATTAAAAAAAATAAAGGAAAAATCAACGAGTTATTAGTTGGGTAACGGTCAAAACTGGTAATTTTGTACCGTTCTCCTTTGTCCAAAACTTAACTTTTTATAATTACATGGTATGTCAAATATGATTAGAAAAATCATATCATATTTATGATTTCTTGAATAAAATGATTTAGAAGGTTTTATTATTTATTTATTTATGCATTAAAAATACAATTTGGCTGATTGTCGACAGGTTTCCATTTTAGTCGATCTTTTTTGTTTTACATAAATGAGACTAAATCGCCATTTCTACCCGTTATGTTTTCTTAATTTAGAGTAAAGTACACCGATGGTCCCTGTGATTAACCTAAGTTTCGAATTTAGTCCCCAACTTTTTTAAAGTACACGGATGGTCCCTCTGGTTTGCACTTTGTGACATATTTAGTCCCCAACTTTTGCCAAAAGTACATGGATGGTCCTTGTGGTATTCACCTTGTAACGCATTTAGTCACTAAACGGTGGGGACTATATTTGTTACGGAGTGCAAACCACAAGGACCATCCAAGTGCTTTTGGAAAACGTTGGGGACTAAATATGTCACAAAGTGCAAACCACAAGGACCATCCGTGTACTTTTGAAAAGTTATGGTCCAAATCCAAAATTTTGGTTAACCATAGGGACCATCCGTGTACTTTACTCTCCTTAATTTAAGAAGTATGATAGAAGCTAAAAAAGTGAAAGTAGAAACTCATTATGCTACAACTAAGGCAAAACCCAAAGTTTGACTTCTGCGGTCAAATAGGTAATTTTTCAACAAAAGAAGTGACAAAGCTATGATAGATATTTAATAGAACATTGATAACCACATTGTACTTTGTGTCAAATACTACCGAACTGGAATAATTGGTCCTAAAATTGTGATATAGACCATGAGGATCCCTATACATGAATAGAAACCGGTTTGATCCCAAAAGTCAAACATCTGTCATTCAAATTTCAACAATAGAGTAACAAGAATAACAATACCTGAAATGGGCAGATGAATAACCACGATAGAACACCAACTTATTTTGATTCATATTCTTATCAATCCATTTTCCCCACGTCTTTAAAGCCCTCCTAAAAGCTTCCACAGCATCAAACTTTGGATATATGTAATCCCCTTCTTTAAAATAATTTTTCCTGCAGTGACAACATTTTTATGTATAGATCGAAACATAAGAATCCAATTGACCCACAACACAATTAGTGTATTCTTTATCTTTCATATGTGTAAGAGTAAAATGCCATTTTCGTCCCTGAGGTTTGGCCAATTTTGCAACTTTCGTCCAAAGGTTTGTTTTTCCGCATCTGGATCCAAAAGGTTTGAAATCTTGCCATTTTCATCCAGCTCGTTAACTCCATCCATTTTTTCTCCGTTAAGTCAGAGGTATTTCCATCTTTTTTTGCTAACTTAAAGGGCAATTTAGTCTTTTTCACTTTATGAAAAAGACTGAACACCCCTGAAAAAGGCCGAATTGCCCTTTAAGTTAACAAAAAAGACGGAAATATTGCTGACTTAACGAAGAAAAATGGATGGAGTTAACGAGCTGGATGAAAATGGCAAGATTTCAAACCTTTTGAATCCAAATGCGGAAAAACAAACCTTTGGATGAAAGTCGCAAAACTGGCAAAACCTTATTGACGAAAATGACATTTGGATAAGTACGTTAATTATGATCACAAAAACAATATTATTACATTAATAACGTAAATATCTTTTCTAAGCAATAAACTATATATATATATATAGAGAGAGAGAGAGATTTAGGAGGTTGTATGAATTAAAAATAGCTAGAAACTTTCTGATTTGAGTCCTTTCACACGTTCAAAATAAATGGGTCGGAATTGCCACCTCTAATAAAAATTAATCAAAATATGGAATAAGGCTTATACAGAAATGGCATACATACCCTCTACTAGTTTTTCCATGAACCCACCAATGTCCGGTATTGAAGACAAGTATGTCAGCCCGTTTCCAACGTTTAGCTGATTTATCAATTACGTCCATTGATAATGTTGGATTCGAATTTCCTTGACCATTAATCCGAGTTCCCTCCCGTACAAGAAAATGGGACCGCACAAATTCAACCGTGCAGTTATAATCCTGTCGAAAGATGGTTTGTCCTTGTTATATAAAGGGAATTTCAGTGACAAATCTAATGGCAAAAAATGTAAAACAACACATCAATAAAATCAACTTTAAGAATCTTTGGCTGGTAAATATACATCCTATTTCCTAAAATCTTTTAATACTGTTGGATATGTTATATACCTTCCTCTATTCAACATTCATCCGTTGTTTGTGTTAGTGATTCACCTTTTCCCAATTTATGTAATTTTACTTGTATTTCGGAGAAATACATATTAGTAGATGTGCATATTTTTTAGTTATTTGACGTTTTTTGTTATTATAAAATGCCGACAAATTTTAGAACGTATTTTAAGATAAAAGAAACGCGACGTCAACATTTGTAGGTAACAAAAATGCCAAATATTCAAGAAAATGACACGTCAGTACGTCCAGGGGCGGCCCTGGGGGTGGGCGGGGAGGACCACCGGCCATGGCCCGATATTTCGAAGGGCACGTTATTTAAAAAAAACCGATATGTATATGTAAAAAAAAATTTAATAGGGTATACCCATACAAACACCAACATAGGCCCACTTACAAAACTATTCTTATGGTTTAGATTAGTTATTAGTCCATTGGCATTAGGTTTAGACCTTTAGTGAGCCCAATACCCAACTTCGTTAAGGCCTAAAGGCACGTTTTTTTGAGCTCGAACAGGGTATACGAATTCTCAGGGCCGGCCGTGAGTACGTCACAATGCTAACTCAGCATTTCGACAACAAGGTTAATTCGGGAAGAAAAGAATTACAGATATAACGATGCTGTTTAAACCTTATTATTACCTCAAATTTGAAGACAAAATAGCCTCTTCCTTTGGTTATTTTGTTTCCATTAATTTCATACATTTTGCTCTTATTAGGAAGGCTTTCGTATAACATGCAAAGAAGTGACTCGAACTGATTCCTGTTCATGGAGTCCCCCACGAGCAATAATCTCTTTCCTCTTAGCCTCACCAAGAAATCCGTTGCATTGAACCTAAATACATAAACATCCATAACTCATAAGTAGTCAGTCACATTATAGTCCACAATAAATCCAAAGTCTCTCTTTTTTCTCAAAGTTTCAAGCTAAAGCTTACTTCTTAAATACAAGTAAACATGCTGATATTGACTTTGTTATATTATTTTCTTGATATTAGTAGGTATCTAAGATTAGACGTGAGTTATAATTACTTTGCATACCGCAAACATTTTCTTGCGAGATAAAATTGTACAAAGTGGCATTGTGTGCAAAGTAATTACAGTTGTGCATAGATCATCTGACATCTCCCATGTTATATTGTCCAATACAAGTCAAGACACTTCGAGTCTCCGAACTAAACAATATTACTCAGTCATACATTGCAAATTTTTATGTTGAAAAAAATGGTACACCTTAGCAAACAAAACATCTTGGGTTATACCTTATGAAGTTATAGCTTAGGAACCTCAAACTTATGTGCAGTTAAAATATTTATTATTGTGGGTTGGTTGCCTTCATTGTTATTATTACTTAAAGTTGTGTCATAACTTTTTTTGGCTATAGTCTAAAGTATTTTTATACCTGTTGACTGTTGTAACCTGACCTATTTTGACCCATTTTCGGCCCCAACTGAGTTAAAATCCTAGATCCGCTAGTGTTATTATAACATAATGCAACCATTCTTTTCTTTTCTTTTTTTTTTTGAACGGCCAACGAATCCTACAAATGGGCTACTGGCGAAATTCACCACATCGGGATACACTCGCCTCCGATCCGGGGAAAACCCTCACCTAGGGTCGAAGCGCGTGAACACTCACCCGAAGGCACGACAGTGGGGTGAGGTAAAACCCGCTCAGTTCAAGGATCGAACTAGCGATCTCCACCTATTCGCCTAGTCTCCCATCACCCCCAGGTGCCGCAGATAATAATGGGGAGTGCAGGAATCGAACCTGAGTCCCTTGGAACACCAAGTCTCTCCCTTACTACTTCATCACCACCTCATTGGCATAATACAACCTTTCTACATAACCATTTACACATACAAGAAATAAAATTATGCATTAAATGTGTTACCAAACCTTTAATTACTCCATAATTACTACTTTTAAGTATTACCCACCTCCATGATATATATAATTACTATTGCTAATTACTAATAATCATTAAAGAATCCTAACAATCATTAAAATCCCAACCTTGGAAGCTCACATTGATCAGGCTGCCACCTCCACTTCATATAATCTTCATCAGCTCTCCCATTAGCCTGACAATCAAAAGCTTCATCAACAAACGGGCAAGACCCGGGTTTATAAATCGGGTACCCATCATCTCTCACCCATTTCCCAGAATACATATTACACCCCCTCCCCCAATCCACACTCTTCTTAACCCATTCATCATCAAGAACACTACTTTTCTCCACAATCAAGTCATCATCTTTAACCGATTCAGACTCATCAGAATTGGATTCCACAAATGGGTTTTGGTCTACAGACTCAGATTCAACAAACCCAGTTTCGTTTTTCAAAATTGAGTCGTTGTTAAGGAGTTCTAGATCGGTTGATTTGGGTTCAAGAATTGGGGTTTTTTCAGTGGAAATGGAATTGGGGTGGGGGATTTGAGGATCTGGAAGTGGGTTGTATGGATCTGTTGATGTGTAAATGGGTAAATGGGGATCGATAGATCGTTTGCTGAAGAGGAGAAGGGTTACGAGGACTAGTAGGAGTAGGAAGATGATTGGGAGTGTTTTGTGTGGGGTTCTAGTTAATGCTGTTGCCATTTTGGGGGTGGAGTGACATGTTGGTGTTGTTTAAACCCTTTGCTTCTTTTCTTTTTTAGTTCGGGTAGTTTGGAGTTGTGACTTAGGGCATGTTTGGATGGGCTTATTAGAGTTAAAAAAGACTTTTGGGAAAAGGACTTTTGGGAAAAGGACTTTTTGAAAAGGAGTTTTTAAAAAAAGTGTTTGGATTAGCTTATTGGTGTAAAATGACTAAAATGGGCATTCTTTTAAATATAAGGGGGTAAAGAAGGGGTAATTTAGTAAATTCATTTTTGAAAAGTCACTTTTGGATCAAAAAGTCATGAAATCTTGGCTTTTCAAAATCTGATTTTCCTTCTTTGCAAAAAGCTATTTCCAAAAGTCCTTTTAGTCTATCCAAACACAAAAACAACTTATTGGCTTCTTGATAAGTCAACAAGCCAATAAGTTGTTTTGAGAAGCCCATCCAAACATGCCCTTATTTTCTTATTTACAAGCTATAAAAACTCCTTCTTAACCCATTGTTTAAACCCTTTGCTTCTTTTCTTATTTAAATACTGATAAAAAACAATGAAAATTGTATATTGAATCTGCAATCTTGGTCCACCGTATCATACAAATATAACAATGATACAGATAATAACTACCATAGATAATAACTGCAAAACCGTTATTTAGGGAACTTCCAAACAGTTATTTGGGGGTGGTTTGTATATCTCATGTATATCTGGTTTTATAACACTCCCCCTCAGATATACATATTGTTCATTATACACTATTAACAACATTCTTCAGGATGATGTTAAATCGATACTTCAGGACATATGTGATGAACTGATACTGCAGGACCAGTTATGTTGCCTCGTTAAAAACATTTCTAAGAAAACTCAATGAGACAAAACTTAGTCAAGGAAAATAGTACAGCGTGTATAATGCTCCCCCTCACTTTAACTAACGTCTTTTAACCTACGAAGCCCGATCTTATGTGATAACTGCTCAAAACTGCTTCTAAGTAAAGATTTTGTGAACAGGTCATCTAAATTTTCACTTGACTTGATCTGGCGAACGTCAATTTCCCCTTCTTTCTGCAAGTCATATGTTGAGAAGAACTTTGGTGAGATGTGCTTTGTTCGATCACCCTTGATGTAACCTTCTCTGATCTGAGCTATGCAAGCAGCGTTGTCTTCATAAATAATTGGCGGCTCCTTCTTGATCTGTTCTAATATGCATGCTTCTTGTATGTGATTAATCACTGATCTAAACCACACACATTCTCGAGCAGCATCATATAGTGCTATCAATTCGGCATGATTTGATGATGTTGTTGTAAGTGTTTGCTTAGTTGACTTCCAAGAAATTGTTGTGCCACCGTATGTGATGTAACAACCCGACTTTCCGAAAGTCAAAGTCAAAGTCAAAGTCAAGATCTTATTCAGATCTTAACTATGGGTCAACGATTTTAAACGATATTTTAAACTATGTTATACAACACATTTTACTACGCTTATTCAAACGCAACTATCGCAGTTAACGCGTTTAAAATGCTCTTTATCGCATTGTTACTCCACGCTATCGCAACGCAAATTCGAAACGCAGTTATGTATTTATGTGCTTACTTGTGTGTGCCTTATGTATGTGTTGGGATGTTATTCACAACGCAATCGCAACTCTATCATAACGCAATCGCAACTCTATCGAAACGCAGTTATGTATTTATGTGCTTACTTTTATGCCCTTTTATTTGTTATGTTATTTGTGTAACTAATTGTGTGATACTATCGCAACGCTTACTCGCAAACTCGCTTAAACACAACACAACGCTTAACGCACGAAACGAAGGTCGAAAAAAACCAACTCGCACAAGCCGTCGGATCGAATGACCAACTGATCGAATGATCATCCGACCGGGTGACCATCCGATCGGATGGCCATCCGATCGACTGGCCATCTGACCCACCACTCTGCACCGCCTTAACTTCTCTCACCCTATAAATACTCACCTGTCACATCAACTGTTCACTGATGTGACAGCTTCCGAAAGTCAAAGTCAAAGTCAAAGTCAAGATCTTATTCAGATCTTAACTATGGGTCAACGATTTTAAACGATATTTTAAACTATGTTATACAACACATTTTACTACGCTTATTCAAACGCAACTATCGCAGTTAACGCGTTTAAAATGCTCTTTATCGCATTGTTACTCCACGCTATCGCAACGCAAATTCGAAACGCAGTTATGTATTTATGTGCTTACTTGTGTGTGCCTTATGTATGTGTTGGGATGTTATTCACAACGCAATCGCAACTCTATCATAACGCAATCGCAACTCTATCGAAACGCAGTTATGTATTTATGTGCTTACTTTTATGCCCTTTTATTTGTTATGTTATTTGTGTAACTAATTGTGTGATACTATCGCAACGCTTACTCGCAAACTCGCTTAAACACAACACAACGCTTAACGCACGAAACGAAGGTCGAAAAAAACCAACTCGCACAAGCCGTCGGATCGAATGACCAACTGATCGAATGATCATCCGACCGGGTGACCATCCGATCGGATGGCCATCCGATCGACTGGCCATCTGACCCACCACTCTGCACCGCCTTAACTTCTCTCACCCTATAAATACTCACCTGTCACATCAACTGTTCACTGATGTGACAGCCTTAAACGACCCACGCACTCTCAGCTCACTTTCAAGCATATTTCACTCTATTCCAGGCTATTTTTGTAAGTTTTCTTCCTAAATCTTGTACTTCCATCTTCAGCACACACTTTCTCATCATCTTCTCCATCAAATCTTACATTTTCACCATGAAATCGCCTGATTTGGACTGCTTTAAGGTGACGTCATCTCGGGTTCTTATGAACACTGAAGTGTGACCTCATATCATCAAAGTTTGTTCAGATCTAAAGGATTTCTACACTATTTTACACAAACCTCACAGGATTAAAAGAGTTGAAAGATGTTTTCATACTTTCCTCCACATTCTTTTACACTCTTCTACTCAAAACCGATGGAATCTAGACTCATTCAGGCTCTTCACTCATTCTCTAGTGGAGAACCGGTCTGAGAATGGATTCCCACCGAAGAGACGACCGATTCACGGGTGAACATGAAACTCCATCTAGAACAGTTAGGTTGATCGAATGGGGTGATTCCCATCCGACCGACTGAGCTGGACATAGTGCGGGTTTCTGTTGTTTGACACGTCGTCACGCCATCTCCGTTAAACCTCAAAACTTCTAACTTAGAAGATTTTACAAATTTTAAACAAAAGATCACCAAATCGAATAGCCATCCGATCGAATGACTATTCGACCAGGTGACTTGTAAGTTCAACACTTAAACAATTTTACAAAACTTCAAAGAATATCGCTTTCAAACGAATAGCCATCCGTCCGGATGACCATCCGACCGGATGACTTGACCTCTAGAAATCCTACACATTTTCCAAAATGCTACAACGAAAACTTCAAAGTTTTCAAAGCGATTTACAAACACTCTCATACATTCGAATGATCAGCCGTTCGAATGGTCATCCGTCCGGATGACCATCCGGTCGACTCATCATTTGACACACATCCCGTTCAAACACACTGTTTTACGCGCTGTTCAACGCTTACGCTATCGTTCTATGCTAAGGCTAATCTCCAAGCGCTCCCTTCAATCCAAGGCTGTGTTTATTTACTAAACTGTCACACCCCGATATTTCCACGTATTACCGGTGGGCCCGGTGGGAGTATCGTGACGTAGTTGATATCATCATAGTCAAACAACACAATTTAAATGCACAGCGGAAGCAAAGGATAAATATATTACAATCCGATTCAAAAGTAATATTAAATATTACAACGGAATGTAAGATGGATCCACAGGCGGATCTTAAAATAGAAGGATAACATTGTTCAACAGACTTTAGGCATCTAGAACTTGCAAGATTCCCTATTAACGCCCTGAGCTCCCAGCCAATTACGTACAGTACCTGTCACTTAATCTTTTTGGAAAAATACGTCAGTTTACACTGGTAAATACAATTAACTGACTCATTTTGAAAATGTTTTTAGAAAAATTGATTTGAATGCACATGGCACAAAACTTTTTATAACTTGGGATAATTATTTATATATAAACTTGTAAAACAATTACATGTTCGTTATACGTTCAGTAGCCTGGGTTGAATACCGGGTTAAAGATTAATAGACACACCACATGGTATAGTCCCGCGGCGAGCTATTCTCGTAACCGGCGGTTATACCTTATTATTTATATATGCACTGGCGGGTGTACGCCTACACCCCGTGCTAAGGTCGTGGCCATTTCATGAATGATGCCAATGATATCCTGGACTTGGTCATTAACCCCCCAAAGGCTTTAAGCAAACACAACAATTTAAACGGGTCATCTCAATAAAGTAATCTTCATACGATTAAAAATTCAATGCCCGACCAAGCGGTATTTTATATACCGTACCCTAAGCCCGTATAAGGGAAAATAAGTTAAAAGTATTTACCTGAGCAAGTATGATTCACAAACAGCAAGTGCAAATAGCTTTTACCGGGTCTCCTAATCTAGAACGAAGGTTTTTAATAACATATTAGATTCCTAATGGGTCTTTAATTAAGCCTATGCTTAGACCGGTTAGTTTTAAAGGAGGATACGGTTCAAAACGCATGATTAAGCGAAGACCGGATTAGAATGTGGTTTAGACCCGACAAGCTGGTATACTTGTGTAATAAGGGTAAACTAAACACATTCTGGATTTTGAGATAAAAATGACAAGGTTTGACCCGTTTCGGCTAATTTATGCAAACTAGTTACATAAGCCGATCCGAACGCGAAAAGTGCGTAACGGGTAACCAAAAGAGTCATGAACAGGTTTCCTAAGTTAATATGCCTTTAATATGTTGTGATATCAGTAGGATACCTTCCATTATGCCCAAAACGAATTTAAAACCAATTTATGCCCCGTAGGGGTATTTTTGTCATTTTAAAGGTTATAAGAGAGGTTAAATAATAATCTGAGGTCCTGGTCTGATATAATCAGTAAAATACTTAATTTAATAAGTTATATCAGTAGGGTATTACATATATGTGAAATTTATTATTTATATCCAAACTATGCACCAAAGGGGCATTTTGGTAATTTCACATAAGCTTTAAAGGTCAAAATTAGAATTCTGAGTTTAAAACTTTTGCCTACTGTTTAATTATGAAAATTTACTTAAAACATCAGTAGGTATCAAAACTTATATGTTAAAAATAGTTTTAACTTATACTATGCGTTAAAAACGCGTAAAAAGGCGATTTTAAGCGATTTCCGGGTTTTATAAGAAAAGCTGACATTTTTATTATTCCAGAAAGTTTAAAATACTTTATTCTTTATATAAAATCAGTAGCAAAAGGTTTGGTGTCAAAATGTTTTGTAAAACTCATTTTATAGGCCAACAGGGCAAAACCGACAATTACCGAATTAAAGCTATAACCCTATGTTATGCTCAGCCTAAAAATAAATAAAAATCTTCAAAAAATCCCAAAATATTATTTTATATCAATAGGTAAAAAGTTTGGTATCAAAAATTGGGTTTAGATAGGCTTTATGCTAATTACACCGTTTAATTAATAAAAAAGCTTTTCATTTACGCTAATGAGCATAACTCCTAATCTAGACCTCAAACTGATGTCAAATTTTAGGGACAAGTTTATAATTTAGTAATAAAGGTTTCTATCCTTTCATATTTTCAAAAATCTTTTTTAAGGTCAAAAGGGCATAACGGTCAACAATTAGGCATATAACGGAAACATGCAATGAATAGGATAACTAAGGATCCAAGTTGTATAACCTCTGAGGGTTACACTAACCTATAACATGGTCCTAAAGGAATCCTAAGGCATATCTAAACTAAGCTAAATCGGGTTAGAACTGAAAGTCAAAGCAAAAGTCTACTTTTGCGACTTTCGGTTCCGAACCGAGCCTAAACTTGAAATTGTCGGGTTGAACAACATGTTCTTATACTAATTACCAAGTTATACAAGTGTTAAAACAGGTTTCATAGCTTCTATATTGCTAATTATGAATTTATTTGCAAAATAGCTTTCTGTTGACTTTTTATTATTAGGTTTGACCCGACATTTAACCAAGTTAGGGTGATAATCAGTAGGTGCCCTCTTAGGGGTTTATTACCTACATAATTACCAACTTATAGCTACTTATAATTTGACTAATAACTGGACCATTAGTGATTAAACACTAAGTCAAACCTTAATTACGATAAGCTTGACTTTTGGCTCGTAAACTAATCAAAACTGAAATTAGGAGGTTAAGGACACTTACAAATGGTCTTTAGGACTGAAAAGAACTCCAAGGAGGTTCCAAATGCTCAGGATCCTCAGATTTGAGATTGAGAGCAAGAAGAAATGAATGAACAAGAATAATGGCCAACCAAAGGACCCTATTTGGTGAGATGTGCTTTGTTCGATCACCCTTGATGTAACCTTCTCTGATCTGAGCTATGCAAGCAGCGTTGTCTTCATAAATAATTGGCGGCTCCTTCTTGATCTGTTCTAATATGCATGCTTCTTGTATGTGATTAATCACTGATCTAAACCACACACATTCTCGAGCAGCATCATATAGTGCTATCAATTCGGCATGATTTGATGATGTTGTTGTAAGTGTTTGCTTAGTTGACTTCCAAGAAATTGTTGTGCCACCGTATGTGATGTAACAACCCGACTTTCCGAAAGTCAAAGTCAAAGTCAAAGTCAAGATCTTATTCAGATCTTAACTATGGGTCAACGATTTTAAACGATATTTTAAACTATGTTATACAACACATTTTACTACGCTTATTCAAACGCAACTATCGCAGTTAACGCATTTAAAATGCTCTTTATCGCATTGTTACTCCACGCTATCGCAACGCAAATTCGAAACGCAGTTATGTATTTATGTGCTTACTTGTGTGTGCCTTATGTATGTGTTGGGATGTTATTCACAACGCAATCGCAACTCTATCATAACGCAATCGCAACTCTATCGAAACGCAGTTATGTATTTATGTGCTTACTTTTATGCCCTTTTATTTGTTATGTTATTTGTGTAACTAATTGTGTGATACTATCGCAACGCTTACTCGCAAACTCGCTTAAACACAACACAACGCTTAACGCACGAAACGAAGGTCGAAAAAAACCAACTCGCACAAGCCGTCGGATCGAATGACCAACTGATCGAATGATCATCCGACCGGGTGACCATCCGATCGGATGGCCATCCGATCGACTGGCCATCTGACCCACCACTCTGCACCGCCTTAACTTCTCTCACCCTATAAATACTCACCTGTCACATCAACTGTTCACTGATGTGACAGCCTTACCCGACCCACGCACTCTCAGCTCACTTTCAAGCATATTTCACTCTATTCCAGGCTATTTTTGTAAGTTTTCTTCCTAAATCTTGTACTTCCATCTTCAGCACACACTTTCTCATCATCTTCTCCATCAAATCTTACATTTTCACCATGAAATCGCCTGATTTGGACTGCTTTAAGGTGACGTCATCTCGGGTTCTTATGAACACTGAAGTGTGACCTCATATCATCAAAGTTTGTTCAGATCTAAAGGATTTCTACACTATTTTACACAAACCTCACAGGATTAAAAGAGTTGAAAGATGTTTTCATACTTTCCTCCACATTCTTTTACACTCTTCTACTCAAAACCGATGGAATCTAGACTCATTCAGGCTCTTCACTCATTCTCTAGTGGAGAACCGGTCTGAGAATGGATTCCCACCGAAGAGACGACCGATTCACGGGTGAACATGAAACTCCATCTAGAACAGTTAGGTTGATCGAATGGGGTGATTCCCATCCGACCGACTGAGCTGGACATAGTGCGGGTTTCTGTTGTTTGACACGTCGTCACGCCATCTCCGTTAAACCTCAAAACTTCTAACTTAGAAGATTTTACAAATTTTAAACAAAAGATCACCAAATCGAATAGCCATCCGATCGAATGACTATTCGACCAGGTGACTTGTAAGTTCAACACTTAAACAATTTTACAAAACTTCAAAGAATATCGCTTTCAAACGAATAGCCATCCGTCCGGATGACCATCCGACCGGATGACTTGACCTCTAGAAATCCTACACATTTTCCAAAATGCTACAACGAAAACTTCAAAGTTTTCAAAGCGATTTACAAACACTCTCATACATTCGAATGATCAGCCGTTCGAATGGTCATCCGTCCGGATGACCATCCGGTCGACTCATCATTTGACACACATCCCGTTCAAACACACTGTTTTACGCGCTGTTCAACGCTTACGCTATCGTTCTATGCTAAGGCTAATCTCCAAGCGCTCCCTTCAATCCAAGGCTGTGTTTATTTACTAAACTGTCACACCCCGATATTTCCACGTATTACCGGTGGGCCCGGTGGGAGTATCGTGACGTAGTTGATATCATCATAGTCAAACAACACAATTTAAATGCACAGCGGAAGCAAAGGATAAATATATTACAATCCGATTCAAAAGTAATATTAAATATTACAACGGAATGTAAGATGGATCCACAGGCGGATCTTAAAATAGAAGGATAACATTGTTCAACAGACTTTAGGCATCTAGAACTTGCAAGATTCCCTATTAACGCCCTGAGCTCCCAGCCAATTACGTACAGTACCTGTCACTTAATCTTTTTGGAAAAATACGTCAGTTTACACTGGTAAATACAATTAACTGACTCATTTTGAAAATGTTTTTAGAAAAATTGATTTGAATGCACATGGCACAAAACTTTTTATAACTTGGGATAATTATTTATATATAAACTTGTAAAACAATTACATGTTCGTTATACGTTCAGTAGCCTGGGTTGAATACCGGGTTAAAGATTAATAGACACACCACATGGTATAGTCCCGCGGCGAGCTATTCTCGTAACCGGCGGTTATACCTTATTATTTATATATGCACTGGCGGGTGTACGCCTACACCCCGTGCTAAGGTCGTGGCCATTTCATGAATGATGCCAATGATATCCTGGACTTGGTCATTAACCCCCCAAAGGCTTTAAGCAAACACAACAATTTAAACGGGTCATCTCAATAAAGTAATCTTCATACGATTAAAAATTCAATGCCCGACCAAGCGGTATTTTATATACCGTACCCTAAGCCCGTATAAGGGAAAATAAGTTAAAAGTATTTACCTGAGCAAGTATGATTCACAAACAGCAAGTGCAAATAGCTTTTACCGGGTCTCCTAATCTAGAATGAAGGTTTTTAATAACATATTAGATTCCTAATGGGTCTTTAATTAAGCCTATGCTTAGACCGGTTAGTTTTAAAGGAGGATACGGTTCAAAACGCATGATTAAGCGAAGACCGGATTAGAATGTGGTTTAGACCCGACAAGCTGGTATACTTGTGTAATAAGGGTAAACTAAACACATTCTGGATTTTGAGATAAAAATGACAAGGTTTGACCCGTTTCGGCTAATTTATGCAAACTAGTTACATAAGCCGATCCGAACGCGAAAAGTGCGTAACGGGTAACCAAAAGAGTCATGAACAGGTTTCCTAAGTTAATATGCCTTTAATATGTTGTGATATCAGTAGGATACCTTCCATTATGCCCAAAACGAATTTAAAACCAATTTATGCCCCGTAGGGGTATTTTTGTCATTTTAAAGGTTATAAGAGAGGTTAAATAATAATCTGAGGTCCTGGTCTGATATAATCAGTAAAATACTTAATTTAATAAGTTATATCAGTAGGGTATTACATATATGTGAAATTTATTATTTATATCCAAACTATGCACCAAAGGGGCATTTTGGTAATTTCACATAAGCTTTAAAGGTCAAAATTAGAATGCTGAGTTTAAAACTTTTGCCTACTGTTTAATTATGAAAATTTACTTAAAACATCAGTAGGTATCAAAACTTATATGTTAAAAATAGTTTTAACTTATACTATGCGTTAAAAACGCGTAAAAAGGCGATTTTAAGCGATTTCCGGGTTTTATAAGAAAAGCTGACATTTTTATTATTCCAGAAAGTTTAAAATACTTTATTCTTTATATAAAATCAGTAGCAAAAGGTTTGGTGTCAAAATGTTTTGTAAAACTCATTTTATAGGCCAACAGGGCAAAACCGACAATTACCGAATTAAAGCTATAACCCTATGTTATGCTCAGCCTAAAAATAAATAAAAATCTTCAAAAATCCCAAAATATTATTTTATATCAATAGGTAAAAAGTTTGGTATCAAAAATTGGGTTTAGATAGGCTTTATGCTAATTACACCGTTTAATTAATAAAAAGCTTTTCATTTACGCTAATGAGCATAACTCCTAATCTAGACCTCAAACTGATGTCAAATTTTAGGGACAAGTTTATAATTTAGTAATAAAGGTTTCTATCCTTTCATATTTTCAAAAATCTTTTTTAAGGTCAAAAGGGCATAACGGTCAACAATTAGGCATATAACGGAAACATGCAATGAATAGGATAACTAAGGATCCAAGTTGTATAACCTCTGAGGGTTACACTAACCTATAACATGGTCCTAAAGGAATCCTAAGGCATATCTAAACTAAGCTAAATCGGGTTAGAACTGAAAGTCAAAGCAAAAGTCTACTTTTGCGACTTTCGGTTCCGAACCGAGCCTAAACTTGAAATTGTCGGGTTGAACAACATGTTCTTATACTAATTACCAAGTTATACAAGTGTTAAAACAGGTTTCATAGCTTCTATATTGCTAATTATGAATTTATTTGCAAAATAGCTTTCTGTTGACTTTTTATTATTAGGTTTGACCCGACATTTAACCAAGTTAGGGTGATAATCAGTAGGTGCCCTCTTAGGGGTTTATTACCTACATAATTACCAACTTATAGCTACTTATAATTTGACTAATAACTGGACCATTAGTGATTAAACACTAAGTCAAACCTTAATTACGATAAGCTTGACTTTTGGCTCGTAAACTAATCAAAACTGAAATTAGGAGGTTAAGGACACTTACAAATGGTCTTTAGGACTGAAAAGAACTCCAAGGAGGTTCCAAATGCTCAGGATCCTCAGATTTGAGATTGAGAGCAAGAAGAAATGAATGAACAAGAATAATGGCCAACCAAAGGACCCTATTTATACTTGAAGGGGAGTTCTTAGGATCATTCCAAGTGTTTTGAGAGGTTCTAAGATCACTCCGAGTGTAAAGACAGGTGTCTAATACCATTAACCAGCTCATGGTTTCGAAAAACAAGTGCCTAAGTGGTTTGTGTGGGCTGCAAGGAAGAAGAAGGATAGTTGTCTAGAATTTCTGTGATCAGACATGTATACGGACCGTATGGTCCATTGTATACGGTCCGTAAGGACCAGATTTGCACATGTGAACTTTCATTAGTTGCAGGTTTGGCCCCTGCACTTGATAAATGTCATTCTGACACATTTAAGGCCCGTTAAACCATTTTTAAGGCTCTACGATGATACCTAAACATAGGGAACATGAAACATGCTCAAAAACATGCCGGATGTCGGTTTGTTTGGTCGTACGGTCACGTTGTTCGGCTAATTACGACGAAACACGGACGGACGCGAAAAACGATCCAAATTACGCGACGAATGGAATTTTATTGAGCCAATCACTAAAATAAAATATTTTAATGATTACATAAAGTTTTGGATGTCCGGATATATTCAGAACGGAAGATATGCGCGAAAATGCAAACTTGTGCACTTTTTGACACTTTTAGTCCCTGCATGACTTAAAAGTTTATTTTTGCGCACCAAACACCTCTAAGCCTATATATAAGCTATATAAAGAATAAATAGGGTATGTTTAACTCATGGTCATATTCCGGAAGGTCCGTTACCATACGAATCGACATACTTTTGCAGTTTGACTCAATTAGTCCTTTAATCACTCAAAGTGGCGCGAAAATATCCAAGCCTTCCATGGCCCAATATGGCCATTCCCAAGCATATACTTAAATATTACTACGCTCCCGTTTGCTTAAATGGTCACCAAGAGGCGTAGATTCAAAAGTTGACGCTTTATGTCCCTCTATTGCGCAAACTTGCGCATCTCATCATTTAATAGCATTGAAGACTCATCTAATCCATATTAGGCATTCTTAGAAGTATTATTAAACATAACGATCTTTCGGATTCGTTAAAAGGTCATTCAGAGGTATAATTAAACATATTGACACTTTTAGTCCCTCTAACTTGCAAAGTTGCGCGTAACCTTACTTATAGGCATAAAAACCTTAGACGGCCAATAATTGGCATTCCCTAGAGTATAATCAAATACCATGATGCTCCCGATTTGTTAAAAGGTCACTCAGAGGTAAGAATTAACATGTTGACGCTTTTAACCCTTCATTGCGCAAACTTTCAATTAATTCCGCAAACGGCTACACTCGATCGCCAAGTGGCTCATTTGTGAATATAAATATCTTCAGAGGTTATTTAGAACTTATTTTAGGTATGCTAACACTTCCAGTCTTTTCATAATCAAAGTTTTCGATTTTTTTCGAAAAAATTAGTCCCTTAAATTCAATGTTTGACTTCAATAGGGTTTATTACACGTGTCGATACATCATTGGACGTGATTTTACGAGGTGTTACATAAACACATATTGTGAGTATACTCGAACCCATTTTCTTTTAATGCACTTGTGGGTGTTACATATGTTCGCTATCAACATACACCAACACACAACGCAAATACTTTTAACGCTAACCGCTCCCGCATGTTATACGTGATCTATGAATGCTTGTTACTATAATTAGACAGTGTTACATGGTATCGCCTCTAGCAACGATAGTACATAGTTTGGACTCAGCACCTGTCGTGGACGGGGGTTGCTAGGGATCACATTACTTTCCTTCACGTGTCCGCTGGACATGTGATGCGCATACTCTACGTCGCAGTCTCGTGATTAAGTGAGAACATAGTCTTGTTAGTTACTTGCTTCGCCCGTTACGTGATACATGCTGGTTATGCGTAAACGCTATCGCTATACTATATGCTACTAAACTTGTGTACTCACCTTTACACTCTATGTATTGACTTTATTTTAACGTATGTGACTGGTGTCTAGGATGCTATGCTTGCTTGGTGAATCGAAGTAGGAGGTCTAGAAACTAAATAAATCTGAGTTGTTAGAACAGTTTATTTGTCTTTGAGAACAATGTCTGTAGGGGTGTAAACGAGTCAGGCCGAGCCCGAGCTCGACTGGGCTCGAGCTCGGCTCGTCATGTTTTTATGAAGCCTGAGGTCGAACTCGGCCCACGAGTAAAACGCAAAGCTCGAGCTCGACTCGAGCTATTTTGAGAATAACCTCAAACGAGCTAAAAACTCGACTCGAACTCGCTTCAATATCGCTTAAACAAGACAAAGCTCGGCTCGACAATGTTATCATCACTATTATTATATTATATATAAACTAAATAAATTTTTGTTCGGGCTTGTTTAGGCTCGCGAGCCTAAACGAGCTTTGTATTTCAGGCTCGAACTCGGGCTCGATAACTAAACGGGCTCTATTTTAGGCTCGAGCTCGGGCTCGGTCTCGTTAAAGCTCGGCTCGTTCGACCTTTTAACCGAGCCGATAACGAGTAGCTCTCGAGCCTCTGGGCTTGTTTACACCCTTAAATATCTTTAATAACTGTTTATGCTTTATATGTTTATGGTATGGGACGTGAACGTTAAATATATTGTCACTAATAGTTGTTGTGGATTCTCCTGGACAATCTGTTTCGCTCAATGCCATGCCCCGATGTTTCTGCCATCGGTTGGAGTGTGACAGATTGGTAGCAGAGCCATAACTATAGTGAATTAGGCAAGACACGACCTAGTCCGGGTCGATGTCTTAGAATTGACCTAGTCTATAGTCTAAGCACCAACAGACCGCCTTGTGCGAACCCAGTAGGGGTTCCGTACGATCTTACTTGATACTCTCGCTCGAACTCGTGAAAACTACTCAACTTTTCCTAAATCTGACACGACACACAACACGTTTTCGAAAACACTCGCATAACAAATTGAACGATTTTGTCGAGAATAGGTGTGAAAACGAGAACTCTCGATAAGATTACTCACTCTACGCGAAATTTTTACTATCAAACACGGGAATTTTCGTGGAGTCAGGAGTGAAATCCATATCTCGATGAAATTCTCCCTTACTATTTCATGGTTTTACCACTCCATCAGGAACAAAGTTGTTAGGTTAGGGGTGAAACCTGCATCTTGACAACCAGTGCCACTCTCTACTTTGGTTTTGCAAAACTCTCACCAAAGTCTCGATGGATTCCAATGACGAAAGTCATGTGGCAGCCAAAGGGATGCGTGTCGTTAGCCATATTCGGCGAGAGCGCAGTCTATTAGGCCAAAGCGTGTACTCAAGGTCGTTGTGGATAGTCGAATCACTTTGGGTAGTCGACGTCTTACACCCGAGATAATCTATTTCGATTCTAAGCTCGCAACCGTTGACTCAGTGAATTATCGATTTTATGTTATTTATGTGTTTATATGTTTCGATTTTGGAGATTTTATACGCTTTATAAGCTTTTCACTCACTAAACGTGCACAACTCGCACTGTACTTTTATCTCAACACACTAACAAATCGCAGACACACTATGAACTCTCACACGCTATACTACTCGCACTCGCAACTCTCGAACGATCGCTGCTGTGAAAGATAGGTGAATACGTGCAAAATATGTAGGTGAATACGTGCAAAATATAGGTGAATACGTGCAAAATATGTGCTTACGTGGACTACGTGCTTATGTGCTTATGTGCCTATGTGGACTATGTGCCCATGTGTTACGTGACTACGTGTTCCTGAGCTTTACATAAAGGAGGATGTTTTACAAATGCTAAACTTTTTTCGAAGACCCGATATAATCGAATATCTTCTAAATCAAACGACGATGTCTGCTGCAGACAATGTCTTCCCTTGGCACTCACACTCGTCGAAACGCACAGAGAAGCAGAGATGACAAGCGCATCGCTTCTTTAGTCGCCAAGGAAATAGCCAAAGTCATATATCAGATCATGAGCGAGATCAACGAGGTGAAGAGCAGCTCATCTGTCGAATCTAAAAGCGACTCTCCGAAAGTGCCTTTCAGCTTTAAGCAATTCAAGGCCTGTGGTCCTAAAGAATTCACTGGAGAAGACGGGCCCAACGCCATGTTTTAGTGGTTTGACTCGATTGAAGTCACTCTTCGTCAAAGTGGATGCCCAGACAACCTCCGCACTATTAACGCAACTGGAGTTTTTCAGTCCAGGGCTCTGGACTAGTGGACTGTGGAGCGAAACAGACGTGGGAACGATGCAGCCCATGAACTCTCCTGGTAGGAATCGAAGGAAGTCATGATGAAAGAATTTTGTCCCCCACATGAACTCCAGAAGCTGGAAAACGAGTTTTGGGGAATCAAGCAAGAAGGTGATGACAATGATGGTCTTACTGCTCGCGTTAAGCTGCTCAGCATCATCTGTCCTGGTCAAGTGTCAACTCCCGACATCACAATCAAGAAGTACATTCGCGCTTTACCTGATTGTGTTGCCGATTTTGTTCAGGCAGCTAAGCCTGCTACCATTGAGGAAACCTTCCAACTCGCCGCTGAGATCAATGATAAGCGAGTTTTGGCTGGTTATTTCAAGACCTCAACCAAGAATCTTCATCAAGCAACCACTAATCCCACTCCCGCTACTGAAACCACCGCTACACCTCAAGTCTCGAAGTCTTCACGTCAGAATCGCAAGCGCAAGGGAAACAACAACAAGAATTGTGCTGCAACTGCCGCTCCTCTCAACGCTGCTCCTGTCCAACCTCAGAATCAGAATCATCAAGTCGCTGCACCTTTAACCAACGCACCACCTGCTAAGCGTGCGTACACTGGTTTCAACCCTCTGTGCCCTACATGCACCTACCATCACCCCGCTGAGGTGAATTGTCGCTTCTGGGCTAATTGCAATATCTATGGGCACTTTACCTCTCACTGTCGTTCAGGCCCATGTCAACAAGCTCAAGCTCAAGCCCCTCCAACACTACCAGCTCCACTCCCCGCTCCTCAGGGTAACCAAGTAGCTCATGCTCCCGCTGCTCATGCATGAGCCTGCTATGCATGTGGTGACCCTAACCACTTTGCAAATGTCTGCCCGAATCGTGTGGTGAAACAAGAGCCACAACAACCACCGCAGCAACAGCAACAACAACAGCAGAAGCAGCAACAGCCATAGCAACAAGCAGCCCGCGGAAGAGCATTCAACATCATTGTCCGCCAGGCTCAGACTGAAAACAATGTTGTCAATGGTACGTTTCTCGTTAACGGTATTTATGCTTCTTGTTTATTTGATACTGGAGCCGATAACTGTTTTGTGTCGTTTGAATTCGATAAGCTCCTAAACCATAAACGCGCTAACCTCCCAACGACGTTCATCGTAGAAATTGCCACCGAAAGAACCGTCACTGTGAGTTATGTTCTCCGTGATTGTACTCTTGAACTCAACAATCACGTCTTCCTGATCGATCTTATCCCGATGCAACTTGGTAGTTTCGATATCATAGTAGGCATGGATTTTCTTCGTGAAAATCGTGCTGAAGTTGTTTGTTTCGAAAAGATGATTCGTTTCTCTCTTTCAAACGGTGATCAACTTTATGTCTATGGCGAAGTATCTTCGAAGGAACTAAAACTCATGTCGTGCATTCACGCAATCAAGTATCTCCGAAAGGAATACACGACTTTCTTAGCACACATTGTAGTAGCGGAGAAGGAAAAAAAGAGAAGGCAATGGAAAAGGTACTCGTGGTTCGTGATTTTCCTACTGTCTTTCCTGACGATTTACCTGGTTTATCGCCGAGTCGTGATATTGATTTTCGTATCGACCTCATTCCTGGAGCCAACCCTATCGCTAAAGCCCCTTATCATCTCGCTCCGTCCGAAATGCGTGAAATTTCTAGTCAACTCCAGGAATTGCTTGATAAAGGCTTTATACGCCCTAGCACATCCCCATGGGGCGCACCTGTCCTTTTCGTGAAAAAGAAGGATGGATCGTTCCGTATGTGAATCGATTATAGGGAACTCAATAAGCTTACTATCAAGAATCGCTATCCCTTACCCCAAATCGATGATTTGTTTGATCAATTGCAAGGTGCTACGTGTTTTTCCAAGATCGATTTATGCTCTGGTTATCATCAGTTACGAATTCAGGAGGAAGATATACCTAAAACCGCTTTTCGCACTCGCTACGGCCACTATGAATTCGTCGTTATGCCCTTTGTACTTACCAACGCACCCGTGGTTTTCATGGATTTGATGAATCGTGTGTGTAAACCCTTTCTCGACCACTTCGTCATCGTGTTTGTCGATGATATCCTTATCTATTCGAAGTCGAAAGCTGAACATGCACAACATCTACGTTTAGTTCTCGAACTTCTCCAAGGGAATCGCCTCTACGCCAAGTTCTCCAAGTGTGAATTTTGGCTTAAGGAGGTTCAATTCCTCGGTCACATCGTCAATAGTCAAGGTATACACGTCGATCCCGCGAAGATTGAAGCAGTTAAGAGTTGGATTACACCTAAAAACTCGTCCGAAGTTTGTTCTTTTCTCGGATTGGCGGGTTACTACCGCCGATTTATCGCTGATTTCTCTAAAATCGTCGTTCCTCTTACCTCACTCACGCAAAAAGACAAGACTTTTGTTTGGGGAACCGAACAAGAGGAAGGCTTTCAAACTCTCAAGCGTATGCTCTGCAACGCTCCCGTACTCGCGCTACCCGATGGAAACGACGACTTTGTAGTCTATTGCGATGCGTCTAACCTAGGTCTTGGTTGTGTTCTTATGCAACGAGACAAGGTTATCGCGTACGCCTCTCGTCAGCTCAAGGTCCATGAGAAGAACTACACAACCCATGATCTCGAACTTGGTGCAGTTGTTTTTGCGTTAAAGATTTGGTGACACTACCTTTATGGTACCAAGTGTACGGTCTTCACCGACCATAAGAGCCTACAACACATCTTGAACCAGAAGGAACTGAATATGCGCCAACACAGATGGGCTGAACTTCTCAACGACAACGACTGTAAGATTCGCTACCACCCAGGGAAAGCAAATGTAGTTGCCGATGCCCTTAGTCGAAGAAGCTATTTACATAGTGTTCGTAACATTCAAGCCCAACACGATCTCGAAGCTCTCATTCATGATGCTCAACACGCCTGTTTCACCGAACGCACTTTGAAGGAAGAACGAATTCTTGGAAATAAAAACCAACTAGTGAATAAGCCTAATGGTATCTTTCACTACCTCAATCGCATTTGGATACCAGGTCATAATAACCTTCGGGAGATATTGCTGACTGAAGCCCACAAATCTCGATATTCCATTCATCCCGGTGCTGACAAGATGTACCAGGACCTCCGTGCCAGGTATTGGTTGCCTGGAATGAAGAAGGATATCGCTCTCTACGTTTCGAAATGCCTAACTTGTTCGAAAGTCAAGGCTGAACATCAACGACCCTCTGGCTTACTCGAACAACCCGAGATCCCGATGTAGAAATGGGAGAGTATAGCTATGGACTTCATTACGAAACTCCCCCGCATGCCATCAGGTCACGATAGCATTTGGGTTATCGTTGATCGACTTACTAAATCCGCCCACTTTCTACCGATACAGGAAGACTATAAGGTTGAACGATTAGCACGAATCTATACCGACGAAGTCATTTGTCGACATGGGATGCCTCGTGACATCATATCTGACCGCGATGGTCGATTTACCTCGCGCCTTTGGGAAACCTTTCAATCTGCTCACGTTACTACTCTTAATCTCAGTACCGCATTCCATCCCCAGACCGACGGTCAGACTGAGTGCACAATTCGCACCCTTGAAGACATGCTTCTTTCGTGCGTTACAGATTTTGGTGGTAATTGGGATTCGCATTTACCCTTAGTCGAATTCTCGTACAACAACAGTTATCACTCTAGCATCCAAATGGCACCATTTAAGGCATTATATGGAAGAAAATGTCGATCGTCTATTGAATGGCACTAGATCGGAGACGTGCAAATTACCGGTCCTGAGTTATTACAAGAATCGACTGACAAGATCCTCCAGATACGAGACAATCTCTTGAAAGCTCGGAGTCGTCAGAAGAGTTACGACGATAAACGCCGCAAGCCCCTTGAGTTCGAAGTTGGAAATCACGTACTCCTAAAGGTTTCACCTTGGAAGGGGGTGATCCGATTCGGTAAGAAAGGAAAGCTAGCGCCTCGATCCGTTGGACCCTTTAAGATTCTAGAAAGAATTGGCAAAGTGGCCTACAGACTCGAATTACCGGAGGAACTCAGCAACGTATATCCGACTTTCCACGTTTCGAACCTCAAGAAGTGTCTAGCCGAAGAGAATTTGCATGTCCCTCTCGAGGATTTGCAAGTGGACGAAACATTACACTTCGTGGAAAAGCCAGTAGAGATCATGGACCGAGAGACCAAGAACTTAAACGCTCTCGCATTCCTATAGTGAAGGTTCACTGGGAAGGCAAACGCGGCGACGAGTTCACCTGGGAACTCGAAAGTGATATAAAGGCTAAATATCCACATCTCTTCGTTACGCTTGCGCCTTAATTTCGGGATAAAATTCCCTAAAGTAGGGGAGGCTGTAACAACCCGACTTTCTGAAAGTCAAAGTCAAAGTACAAGCCAAAGTCAATATCTTATTCAGATCTGCCTTTTCTGGCTTAATTATTGCTTAACTTGTACTCTCGAGATTCCAATTATTACTATGGGTCGACGATTATAAACGATATTTTAAACTTACATTTTACTACGCTTATTCAAACGTAACTATCGCAGTTAACGCATTTAAAACGCTCTTTATCGCATTATTACTCCACGCTATCACAACGCAACGCAAATTCGAAACGCAGTTATGTATTTATGTGCTTACTTGTGTGTTCCTTATGTATGTATTGGGATGTTATTCACAACGCAATCGCAACTCTATCACAACGCAACTTGAAACACAAATATACTTTTATGCCCTTTTATGTTTTATGTTATTTGTGTAACTAATTGTGTGATACTATCGCAACGATTACTCGCAAACTCGCTTAAACGCAACACAATGCTTAACGCACGAAATGAAGGTCGAAAAAAACCAACTCGCATAAGCCATCGGATCGAATGACCAACCGATCGAATGATCATCCGACCGGATGACCATCCGATCGGATGGACACCCGATCGACTGGCCATCCGACCCACCACTCTGCACCGCATTAACTTCTTTCACCCTGTAAATACTCACCTGTCACATCAACTATTTACTGATGTGACAGCCTTACCCGACCCACGCACTCTCAGCTCGCTCTAAAGCATATTTCACTTGATTTCAGGGTATTTTCGTAAGTTTTCTTCCTAAATCTTGTACTTCCATCTTCAGCACACACTTTCTCATCATCTTCTCCATCAAATCTTACATTTTCACCATGAAATCGCCTGATTTGGACTGCTTTAAGGTGACGTCATCTCGGGTTCTTATGAACACTGAAGTGTGACCTCATCTCATTAAAGTTTGTTCAGATCTAAAGGATTTTAACACTATTTTACACAAACCTCACAGGATTAGAAGAGTTGAATAATGTTTTCATACTTTCTTCCACATTCTTTTAAACTCTTCTACTCAAAACCGATGGAATCTAGACTCGTTCAGGCTCTTCACTCATTCTCTAGTGGAGAACCGGTCTGAGAATGGATTTCCACCGAAGAGACGACCGATTCACCAGTGAACATGAAACTCCATCTGGAACAGTTAGGCTGATCGAATGGGGTGATTCCCATCTGACCGACTGAGCTGGACTTAGTGCGGGTTTCCGTTGTTTGACACATCGTCATGCCGTCTCCGTTAAACCTCAAAACTTTTATCTTAGTAGATTTTACAAATTTTCAAACAAAAGATCACCCAATCGAATAGCCATCCGATCGGATGACCATCCGATCGAATGACTATTCGACCAGGTGACTTGTAAGTTCAACACTTAAACAATTTTACAAAACTTCAAAGAATATTGCTTTCAAACGAATAGCCATCCGATCGAATGGCCATCCATCCGGATGACCATCCGATCGGATGACTTGACTTCTAGAAATGCTACACATTTTCCAAAATGCTACAACGAAAACTTCAAAGTTTTCAAAGCGATTTACAAACACTCTCACACATTCGAATGATCAGCCGTTCAAATGGTCATCCGTCCAGATGACCATCCGATCGACTCACCGTTCGACACTCATCCCATTCAAACGCATTGTTTTACGCGCTGTTCAATGCTTACGCTATCGTTCTATGCTCAGGCTAATCTCCAAGCGCTCCCTTCAATCCAAAGCTGTGTTTATTTACTAAACACATACTGTGAGTATACTCGAACCCATTTTCTTTTAACACACTTTTGGGTGTTACATACGTTCGCTATCAACATACACCAACACACAATGCAAACACTTTTAACGCTAACCGCTCCCGCATGTTATACGTGATCTATGAATGTTTGTTACTATGCTTAGGCAGTGTTACACGGTATCGCCTCTAGCAACGATAGTACTATAGTTTGGACTAAGCACCAGTCGTGGACGGGGGTTGCTAGGGATCACATTACTTTACTTCACGTGTCCGCTGGGCATGTGATGCGCATACTCTACATCGCAGTCTCATGGTTAAGTGAGAACATAGTCTTGTTAGTTACTTGCTTCGCTCATTACGTGATACATGATGGTTATGCGTAAACGCTTTCGCTATACTATATGCTACTAAACTTGTGTACTCACCTTTACACTCTGTGTATTGACTTTATTTTAACGTATGTGACAGGTGTCTAGGATGCTATGCTTGCTTGGTGAATCAAAGTAGGAGGTCTAGAAACAAACTAAATAAATCTGAGTTGTCGGAACAGTTTATTTGTCTTTGAGAACAATGTCAGTTGTAACAACCCGACTATTTGAAGTCAAAGTCAAAGGAAGAAAAGATCGCTAATCAAATCTGTCATTCCTTGCTTAATTATTGATTGTACTTTCGAACCTCGATAATCGATACTTTAGTTTACGCAATTTTAGTTTTATTATGTGGAGTAACAATGCAATAAACGCAGTTAAACGCTATTCTATTTGACGCTATCGCATCGCAACTTGAATCGCGGCTCTGGGTATTGTTTTACGTGTGTGTGTGCTATTATGTGTTACTTGTGCATGTTTATATTTGTTTGAGGTGATTAATCGCAAACGCAATCACAACTTTATCGCAACGCAATCTCATCGCGAACTGGAAACGCAAGGTTACTTATGTTGTTCTATGTTAGTTAGGTTATTTGTGTAACTATTGTTTAATATTATCGCATCGCTTACTCGCAACGTAACACAACGATCAACGCATGACACAAAAAGTCGGAAACCAACTCGCTAGAGCCATCTGATCGAAGGACCATTCGATTGAATGGTCATCCGACCTAATGTCTATCCGATTGGATGGCCATCCGATCGGAAGGCCCTCCGATCGAATCACCCTACACCGCCTTTCCTCCTTCACCTATAAATACTCAGCAGTCACATCACTGTTCACGTGATGTGATAGCTCTCCTCCGACCCTTCGCATTCTCAGCCACCTTTCTCTCGATTCCTCGCGATTCTTGTAAGTTTTCATATCAAATCTTGTACTTCCTTGATCTTTACACACTTTTCCATCGATTTCACCCACAAATCTCAACTTTTCACCATGAAATCTACGGATTTGGGCTATTCTAGGATGATGTCATCATGGGTTCTCATGAACACCAAAGTGTGACCTCATTCCACCAAGAACAACTTAGATCTAAAGGATTTCTACAATGTTTAAACACTGATTTCATCTAAATCTAAGTATAATCAAAGTGTTTCAAGCTTTTCTTCAAACTTTCTCCACTTTTCACTCTAAATCGATAGAATCCGAGCTCGTTCAGTCCATCTACTCATTTTCTAGTAAAGTATCGGTCTGAGAACGGATTACTATCAAGGAGACAACCGATTCACATACAGCTGGTTCGGATTGAACGGGGTGATTCCCGTCCGAATGGATGAGTTGGACTTGATGGGATTCCTGTTGTTCGACACGTTGTCATACCGTCTCGATAAAATCTTTTAACTTACCTGATTTTACAAACTTTTCAACTCGAACAGTCGCTCGGTCGAACAGCCATCCGATCGAACGACTATCCGACCAGGTGACTTGTGAC
The DNA here is from genome assembly GCA_030545235.1 of Helianthus tuberosus. Classification (NCBI taxonomy): domain Eukaryota; kingdom Viridiplantae; phylum Streptophyta; class Magnoliopsida; order Asterales; family Asteraceae; genus Helianthus; species Helianthus tuberosus. The sequence goes on from CM060405.1 coordinate 24,089,804, forward strand.
TTTAAACACTTAAACAATTTCCAAATTTCAAAATATGCTAGCCTCCACCCGGATCACCATCCGAGCGGACGGCCATCCGTCCGGATGACCGTCCGACCGGACGACCTGAGAGGTAGAAACACTTCAAAGCTTTTACAATGCTATAACGAAAACTTCAAAGTTTACATCATACACAAAAACATCCTTCCCAAACGAGTGACCCTCTGACCGAATGGTCATCCGTCCGGATGACCATCCGTCCGGTCGGTCATCCGACCGGATCACCATCCGTCACTCAGCTCACTCGACACTATTTTTACTCACTGTTCAATGCTTATACTATCGTTCTCTGATCAGGCTAATCTCTCAAGCACTCCCTTCAATCCAAGCTTGTGTTATTTGTTTAACACGAACTGTGAGTATACTCGATCCCTTTTTGCTTAACACACTTTTGGGTGTTACATACGTTACCTATATCAAATCACATCGACACACAACGCAAACACTTTTTATACGCTAACCACTCTGCATGTTATACGTGTTATTCGATGAATGCTTGTATTTTATGTTTACACAGTGATTGTTTCCTGACACCTTAGCAACGATAACACTATAGTTTGGACTCAGCACCTGTCGTGGACAGGGGTTGTTAAGGGTGTTTCTTCACGTGTCACAGTGGTGATATGTGTTGCGCATTCTACAACTTGCAGTCATGTATGTGCATATTTCATTGTCGATAACCTACTTGCTTCACATTACTACGTGTTACATGCTGGTTATACGTAAACTCGCTTTCGCTACTACTTTACGATTAAACTTGTATGCTCACCTTTACACTATGTGTATTGACTTTTATTTTAACGTATGTGACAGGTGTTTAGGATGTTGTGCTATGCCTTGCTTTTGTGGAATCAAGCTAGGGGAGTCTAGAAATGAACTAAATAATTTATGAGTTGTCGAAACTATGATTTTGTCTTTAAGAACAACTATGTCTGTAATAACTGCTTTTATTTGATATGTTATGGTATGGGACGTAACGTTAAATATCTGGTAATTTTAGTTGTTATGGATTCTCTTGGACAATCTGTTTCGCTCAGTGCTGCGCCCGGATGTTTCCGCCATCGGTTGGGGTGTGACATCGGTATTCGGAAATAACTGTTTATGCTTTATATGTTTATGGTATGGGACGTGAACGTTAAATATATTGTCACTAATAGTTGTTGTGGATTCTCCTAGACAATCTGTTTCGCTCAGTGCCATGCCCCGATGTTTCCGCCATCGGTTGGGGTGTGACATGTGAATACATAACCTGTCTTTGTGGGGATCTGATAGATATCCAGCATCAGCATACCCAACAAGCTGGGACTTTTGATCTTTCTGATAGAAAAGACCTAAGTCTTGTGTCCCGCAAATATACCGGAATATATGTTTTACGCCATTCCAGTGTCTACGTGTTGGATTCGAACTGTATCTCGCTAGTACATGTACTGCAAATGCAATGTCAGGTCTTGTGTGATTTGCGAGATACATAAGGGCACCGATCGCGCTTAAGTACGGTATTTCTGGACCAAGTACTTCTTCGCCTTCTTCTTGAGGGCGATAAGGATCCTTGTGTGGATTTAGCGGTCGGACAACCATAGGTACGCTAAACGGATGTGCTTAATCCATATTGAAGCGTACTAACATCTTCTGGATGTAGTTTGATTGAGGGACAAATGTGCCATTGCACAGATACTCAAATTGTAGTCTGATACATAATCTCGTCATACCAAGATCTTTCATTTCAAAATCCTTCTTTAACAACTGAGCAGCTTTCTCTATCTCTTCAAGAGATCCGATGATGTTGATATCATCAACATAGACTACTGTTATAGTGAAATTTGAGACTGATCTTTTTATAAAGACACATGGACTGATTACATTAGACTTGTATCCTCCTTTTTCGAGATATTCACTAAGTCGATTGTACCACATATGCCCAGATTGTTTGAGACCATATAAAGATCTCTGGAGCTTTATAGAACACATTTCTCGAGGTGTTGATTTTAATGCTTCAGACAATTTTAATCCTTTAGGGAATTCCATGTAGATGTCATTTTCAAGTGTCCTATATAAGTATGCGGTGACGACATCCATTAGTCTCATATGAAGTCCTTCAGAGATTGTGAGGCTGATTAGGAACCTAAGGGTTATCGCATCCACTACAGGGGAATACGTTTCCTCATAATCAACTCCTGGGATTTGGGAAAACCCTTGTGCTACAAGTCGAGCCTTATATCGTACAATCGCATTCTTTTCATTTCTATTTATTGCAAACACCCATTTATAACCTACTGGTTTGACGTCTATGGGCGTTAGGACTACAGGTCTGAAAACATGTCATTTTTCGAGCAAATTTAATTCGGCATTTATGGCTTCTTGCCATCTTAGCCAATCATTTATGTGCATGCACTCTTCTAAAGTTTTAGGTACGTAATCATTTTCATTGATTACATCCGTTGCTATAGCATATGTGAATATATCATCAACACGTGTTTTATTCCGGTTCCACATTGTACTATCTTGTACATAATTAACAGAGATCTCATTTTCGTTCAGTACCGGTGTTTCTTCTGAAACTTCATTTTCCTCTGGATTCATAGTTGTCTCTTCTGGGACATTTACCTCTACCTGGGTTTCACTTATAATCTTTTGTGAGTTTTCACCAACTGTGTTACTTTGCTCTTTTCGTTTCCGTGGGTTTTTGTCTTTGGAACCCGTCTCACCCCGATATTTCCACGTATTACCGGTGGGCCCGGTGGGGAGTATCGTGACGTAGTTGATATCATCATAGTCAAACAACACAATTTTAAATGCACAGCGGAAGCAAAAGATAAATTTATTTCAACTGAATAAATTGTAATATTTAGTATCACAAAATAGTTGAAACAGATCGACAGGCGGATCAAATAAACAGGAAACCAAGTTCATCAGATTTAAATGCATCCAAGCCTGCGAGACTCTTATTGATGCTAAGGAGAGGCCAGCCTATTACGCGTAGTACCTGCACTTAACCTTTTTGGGAAAATACGTCAGTTTACACTGGTAAATACAATCAACTGACTCATTTTGAAAAGTTTCTTGAATATTTATTTGAATGCACAAGGCACAAAACATTTTATAACTTGGGATAATTATTTATATATAAACTTGTAAGAGAATTACATGTTCGTTATACGTTCAGTAGCCCGGATTGACACAGGGTTAAAGATTAATAGACACACCACATGATATAGTCCCGCGGCGGGTTATTCCTAAAACCGGCGGTTATACCTTATTATTTATATATGCACTATCGGGTGTACGCCTACACCCCGTGCTTAGGTCGTGACCATTTCGTGAAATGATACCAAGGATATCCGGGACATGGTCATTAACCCCCCAAAGGCTTTAAGCAAACAAAACAATTTAAATGGGATATTTCAATAATTTAATCTTCATACAATTAAAAATTCAATGTCCGACCAAGCGGTATTTTATATACCGTACCCCAAGCCCGTATAGGGAAAATAAGTTAAAAGTGTTTACCTTTGCAAGTATTAATCACAAACAGCAAATGCACGTAGCTTTTACCGGGTCTCCTATTCTGGAACAAAAGGTTTTTAATAACCTATTAGATTCCTAACGGGTCTTTAATTAAGCCTAAACTTAGACCGGTTAGTTTTAAAAGAAGATACGGTTCAAACGCACGATTAAGCGAAGACCGGAATAGAATGTGATTTAGACCCGACAAGTTTGAAGACTTGCATAATATGGGTAAACTAAACACATTCTCGATTTTGAGACAAAAACGATAAGGTTTGACCCGTTTCGATCAATTTATGCAAACTAGTTACATAAACCGAATCGAACGCGAAAAATGCACAACGGGTAACCATAAGAGTCATATACAGGTTTCCTAAGTTAATATGCCTTAAATATGTTGTGACATCAGTAAGATATCTTCTATAATGCCCAAAACGAATTTAAACTCAAACTATGCCTCGTAGGGGCATTTTGGTCATTTTAAAGGTTATAAAAGAGTTTAAATAATAATCTGAGTTACAGGTCTGATATAATCAGTAAAATTACTTAATTTAATAAGTTATAATAGTAGGGTATTACATATATGTGAAATTTATCATTTAAAACCAAACTATGCACCTTAGGAGCATTTTGGTAATTTCACATAGGCTTAAAAGATCAAAACTGGAAATCTGAGTTTGAAAACTTTTCTTACTGTTAAAGTATATTAATTTACTTAAAATATCAGTAGGTATCAAATCTTATATATTCAAAATAGTTTTAGTACATACTATGCGTTTAAAACGCGTAAAAAGACGGTTTTAAGCGATTTCTGGGTTTTATATGAAAAGCTGATATTTTTATTCTTCCAGAAGGCTAAAAATGTTTTCTTTATCATGTTAGATCAGTAGAAAAAGTTTGATATCAAAATAATTTGTAAAACTCATTTTATAGGCCAAAAGGGCAAAACCGGCAATTACCGAATCAAGCTTAGAGCTCTATGTTATGCTCAACCTAAAATTAAATAAAAATCTTCAAAAATCCCTAAATATTATATTACATCAGTGGGTAAAAAGTTTGGTATTAAAAACTGGGTTTAGATAGGCTATATGCTAATTACACCGTTTAATTAATAAAAAGCTTTCTAATTAAGCTAATGAGCATAACTCCTAATCTAGACCTCAAACTGATGTCAAATTTTAGGGACAAGTATATAAATCAGTAATGAAGGTTTCTATTCTTTTACATTTTCAAAAATCATGTTTTAAGGTCATATGGGCATAATAGTCAACATTTAAGCATTTAACGGAAACATGCATATGAATCGGATAACTATTGAACCAAGTTGTATAATCACAGAGGTTTGTACTAACATGAAACCTGGTCCAAATAAAGCTCTAAGGCATTTCTAAAAACATCTTTGCACTAGTTATCAATTTTAGTCCCTCAAGATACCTTTAATCACAATCAGAGTTTATGACACGTGTCATTATTATATTGGACGTGATTTTACAAGGTGTTACATCCTCACCCCCTTAAAAGAAATCCCGACCTCGAGATTTACTGAAATAATTGAGGGTACTTTTCTTTCATTGTGGATTCTACCTCCCACGTGTATTCGGGACCTCTACGGGCATCCCATTTAACTTTTACAATCGGCACATGCTTTCTTCGAAGCTTCTTAACCTGCCGATCCTCAATCGACAAAGGTTTCTCAACAAACTTCAGGCTCTCATCTATGTGCACATCCGTATGCGGTATGACTAGGGATTCATCAGCTAGACATTTCTTCAGATTGCAGATGTGGAATACGTTATGAATACCACTGAGCTCTTCAGGTAAATTTAACTTATAAGCCACTGATCCGACACATTCGATGATCTCGAATGGTCCTATATACCTTGGGCTTAACTTACCTTTCTTACCAAATCGCATCACCCCCTTCCAGGGTGATACTTTAAGTAAAACCTTATCACCAACCTCAAACTTTAGAGGTTTTCGCCTTTTATCAGCATAACTTTTCTGCCTATCTCTGGCAGCTTTCAGGCGGTCACGAATTTGGACAATCTTGTCCGTTGTTTCAAGGACTATATCAGGTCCTGATAACTGAGCTTCTCCTACTTCTGCCCAACAAATAGGCGTCCTGCATTTCCTACCATATAATGCCTCAAAAGGCGCAGCCTGAATGCTTGTATGGTAGCTATTGTTATAGGAGAACTCGATCAATGGCAAGTGGTTATCCCAACTACCACCTAAGTCAATCACACATGCACGAAGCATGTCTTCTAGAGTTTGAATGGTACGCTCACTCTGCCCGTCCGTCTGAGGATGGTAAGTTGTACTAAAATTTAAGCGCGTGCCCAAAGACTGTTGGAAACTTTTCCAAAAATGAGATGTGTACCTAGTATCCCTGTCAGAGATAATAGACACTGGTACGCCATGAAGAGATACAATCTTATCTACGTACAACTGGGCTATTATGTCGGAGCTATGAGTCTCCTTGATGGGTAGGAAATGTGCTGACTTAGTCAGTCTATCTACTATGACCCATATAGTATCATTTCCTTTCTTTGTCTTTGGCAACTTGGTGATAAAATCCATTGTCACCATTTCCCACTTCCAGGTGGGAAGTTCAGGCTGTTGTAGCAAACCTGACGGTTTTTTATGTTCAGCTTTGACTTGAGCGCACGTCAAGCATTTGGCTACATAGGTAGCTATAGACTTCTTCAAGCCTATCCACCAATAATTTGCCTTCAGATCCTGGTACATCTTGTCAGCTCCAGGATGAACGGAGTATTTAGAACTATGGGCTTCCTGGAGGATGACATCCCGAAGTCCTCCATACACTGGAACCCATATCCGTCCATTAAATTTTAGGATTCCGTCTTTGCCATAGGATAACTGCTCTTCAGTTACTCCTAGCTTTTCATCAGGATAATTAGCTTCTAATACAGCTTCCTTCTATGCAGCTTACAACCTTTCATTCAAACTATTCCTTAATTCAATGCTCTTGGCATTGATTCTTATAGGTTTAACCCTTTCCTTTCTACTTAAGGCATCGGCAACCACATTTTCCTTGCCTGGATGGTATCGTATCTCACAGTCATAATCATTCAAAGTTTCCATCCATCGTCGCTGCCTCATGTTCAAATCCTTCTGATTGAACAGATGTTGGAGGCTTTTGTGATCAGAATAGATCACACATTTGGTTCCATACAAGTAATGCCTCCACAATTTTAGTGCAAATACAACGGCACCCAACTCCAAGTCATGGGTGGTGTAGTTCTTCTCGTGCACCTTCAACTGTCGAGAGGCATAAGCAATAACCTTGCCTTTCTGCATGAGCACACATCCCATACCTGTGTGCGATGCATCACAATACACTACAAATTCATCAATTCCATCAGGCAACGTCAATACAGGTGCATTGCTCAACTTTTGCTTGAGAATGTCAAAGGATTCCTGCTGCTTAGGACCACAGTCGAACTTAATATTCTTCCTAGTCAATGAAGTTAGAGGTGCAACAATCCTTGAGAAGTTTTCAATAAATCGCCTATAATATCCTGCTAAACCTAGAAAGCAACGAATCTCTGTAGGCGTCCTTGGCTCTTGCCAATTCATAACAGCTTCAACCTTAGCGGGATCTACTTGGATACACGCTCACTGACAACATGTCCAAGGAATTGGACTTCACGAAGCCAAAATTCACACTTCGAGAACTTGGCATAAAGCTTCTCCTGCTGAAGTAGTTCCAGGATACATCGAAGATGCTTCTCATGGTCAGCTTGACTCTTGGAGTAAATGAGAACGTAATCGATGAAGACGATGACGAATTTATCCAAATAAGGCTTGCAGACACGATTCATGAGATCCATGAACGCTGCTGGTGCATTAGTGAGCCCAAAAGGCATCACTAGGAACTCGTAATGGCCATAGCGAGTCCTAAATGCAGTCTTGTGTACATCTTCATCTTTAACCTTTAGTTGATGGTAGCCTGATCTCAAGTCGATCTTGGAGAAGTAACTCGCCCCTTGAAGTTGATCGAACAGATCGTCGATCCTGGGTAATGGATATATATTCTTGATAGTGACCTTATTAAGCTCGCGATATTCGATGCATAGGCGCATCGACCCATCCTTCTTCTTCACAAACAGGATTGGTTCTCCCCACGGAGATGAACTAGGACGAATGAAACCTTTTTCCAATAAATCGTCTAGCTGAGTCCTCAACATTTTCATCTCTGTTGGTGCCAACCTGTAAGGTGCCCTTGCAACAGATGCTGCTCCTGGAATGATGTCAATTCTGAATTCTACTTGCCTATCTGGTGGCAAACCAGGTAGTTCTTCAGGGAAAACTTCTGGGTACTCAGAAATGACAGGAATATTTTCAATCTTAGGCTTCTGCTCATCAATAGTTACCTGTGCCATATAAATGACACACCCCTTCTTTAAACACCTTGAGGCCTTGAGCATAGACACTTGCTCAGGCAGTCCATATTGGGTATCTCCCTGAATGGTAAGTGGCTCACCAGACGGAGTCTTGACCACTACTTGCTTCTTGTTGCAAACAATCTGGGCCTAGTTATGAGATAACCAGTCCATGCCTATAACTATATCAAAACTGGCTAACTTCAAAGGAAGTAAGGATAATGGAAAAGAGTGGTTCCTAATGGAGATAACACATCCATCTAACACGGTTGATGCGGTTTCTATGGTGCCATTGGCTAATTCAACCTCATATTTTACGCTTAGGGTCCTAACAGGTAGGTTTAATAACTTGCAAAACTTATCATCAACAAATGACTTATCTGCTCCAGAATCAAATAACACCCTTGCATAAACATCATTAATAAGGAAGGTACCTGTTATGACATTGTCATTCTGGATCACCTCTTGTGCGTTCATCTGGAAGACCCTAGCATTGATCTTTTTCCCTTCCTCAGCTTTCTTAGCAAACTTTGGGCAGTTGGACTTGATATGCCCTTTTTCATTGCAGTTATAACACGTAGCATCCTTGATTTTCTTACAGTCTAAGGTCTTGTGCTCAGAGGATTTACAAATCCCACAAACTCTTGGCTGTGACTGGGATTTTGATTCATATCTGCACCTCCCGAAATGGTGCTTCTTACAAACCTTACACTTGGGCTTATCACCTGACTGATGACCATCCTTTTTAGTTCCAGTACTCTTTTTGTGGTCATTGTTTTTCTTATGTTTCTTGTCTGACCGTCGTGAGTTATCATCCTCACGCTTCCTCTTCTCAGCATCTGTGTTTCTGAGCGATCTCTGCCTGACCGCGTCCAAAGTTAGGGACAATGATATATCAGCTGCAGACCGAAAAGTAGCTGGTCTGGAGGCCTTCACACTAGCCTTGATTTCTAGGGCCAAACCCCCGATGAAACGAGCTATCCTCTTGGGTTCCAGAGTCACTAGATACGGAACTAATCTTGACATGGTATTGAAGCTTGTAAGGTAGGCTTGACAATCTAGGTTCTTCATAACCAATGACAAGAAATCAGCTTCAATCTTTTCAACCTCATGCTGAGGGCAGTAGTTTTCTTTAATCAGTGTCACAAACTGATCCCAAGACAGATTGTACAATGGAATCTTCCCAGTAGCTTGGATCAACGACCTCCACCAAGCTAGTGCCTCACCCTTGAATGACTGCGATACAAACTTTACAACATCCTTATTAGCACAACCATTGATATCTACCACGGTGTCCATCTCATCTAACCATGACATGCAGTCAACTGCCCCTTTCTCCCCAGTAAAATCCCTGGGTTTGCAAGAAACAAAGTACTTATAGGTGCAACGTTTAGCACGTGGTTCTTGGTTCAGTACAACTCTCTTAGATGGAACACTCCTCTGCTTCGATGAGTGATGAGAATCACTCTTGTGGGCAGTGTGAGTTCTAGATGGTGGTTTAGAGTGTGGTACAGATTGGGTCCTTACATGGGTACCACTGGATTCACTGAATTGCCTATCCAAGGCTCTTGTAACAACATTATCTATCAATGCCTATAGTTCTTCTCCTGCTACGTTGACTCTGGAGGTGTCATGATTATCTCTTGGGTGACTGTTGAGCTCGTCTGACCCAGGCATGTAGCTTGATTGCTACATAAGATAAATGATTTTAATTTACTCAGAGGTCTATAACAGTTTTATCATTCTAGAAGATTCATTAATCATGGTAATTAAGAACCATTTTGATTAATTTACTAGGCATATATATATTCAGGATTTTTATTATATTAATCCTTAGTTATAATTAAAGTATATTAATGGCATAAACGGCCGAATCACATGGACAGTTTTAAATTTTTTAATCATGATATTATAGGGTTATGGTATTGAGGTTTTAATCATAGTTCATTACCTCTTCTTAACAGGGGGTCGAAGACCACGGCTGTCTTTTGTCTTATATGACAATGAGTATAGCCCGTAGGCATTATATCCTTAACGGATGTTTTAATTAATTAAAAGTATTTGGGAGAATCCAATACAACGATGACTTTGGTGATTTCATCGAATCACTTTTGTCAAGAGTGTTAACATGTTTTCAAATGTTAACAAGGATTGGAACCTTTTGAATAGGTTTTACCATCTTGGTCGTGTCTGCAATGACATATAGACTAGGTTTTACCTTTAAGATTCTTTTTAATATTTAGCGCAGAATAATCCTAAATTGAGGTGTTTATAAGGACCTGTATCTAACTTGAGGAATTACCATCTTGGCCCTGTCTTATTATGACACATGGCTAGGTTTTGTCCCTTTTTAGATTTTTATTATTTTATTATAACGGTAGGTCTTATAAAAGGAATGCTATATTTTCATTTATTTTTCATATTATTTTTATGCCTATAATTTAACAAAAATGAAAATTTGAATTAAATCATTCCACTACAAAAATTAACCAAGTACAGATTTGCCCTAAATGGGACTTCTACAAGAATAACATGCCCGCGCAGGGGTTAAACAGAAAAACATGCCCACACAGGGGCGGAATACAGAAAGACATGCCCACCCAGGGGCTGAATACAGAAACAAATGTCCACGTAGGGACATGATTAAACATTTAAATAAACAATTAAACAAACAAAGGATTTAATGATCCTTTTTGCTTTTCCCTTTAATCAAGTTCACCAGACCCTTGAACATTCCTCTGTTTTGTCTACGATCTTCCCGCACTTCCTCCCGCACCTCATTTATCCTTTGAAGAATTTCTTGGTGTTGCGGTGGTGACATCACTGGCGGCTGCAGGGGTTACTGATAAAACAGAGGTTGAGGTGGCGGCGGTTGTTGATACCCATATGGTGGGTACCCATAGTGTGGGTATCCAGCTTGATATGGGATCCCAAAGGATCCTTCCAGATGATGGGCATTGTAGTTTGCCGCTGCTACCAGGTAAGGGTCGGCCTCGACATAGTTGTAGTTGGTGTGGATCGGCTGCTCAAAGGGATTATACACCGCCGCACCAGTGCATGTAGGTATAGGGTCGCCAAATCCCAACGGTGGTGGCGCGACAGGCGCAGAGTTTACTTCTGAGACGGGGTTTGAAGGTCCTCCCATCTGCGGTTCTTCATGGAGTGGCGAGTAGCGGCTGCCACTAGAAGGTTGAGGGGTGCTGATTCGCACTCCTCCTCGCACGGACATCCGTGCGTTCGATCTTCTTCGCCTCGATGGCTCCGGAGGTTGCTGCGGGGCTGGTTGCGGTAGCGGAGTGACCGCTACAAAACGGGAATCCTCGGAGGGATCCTGTTGTGGCGAGTTATGGTAACTGGGAGTAAACACCCAGTCGATCTGTCGGAACCTTTCTTCATAGCTGTCAGGACCATTGTAAGGTGATCCCATGAAAGGTGACCCATCTGAAATTTCGATGGGGTGGTTAGGGGTTCCGGACGGTGGCTCTACGGGGTCGGTGTCCTCGTCCATGTCCATTGCATGGTCTCCAGAGAAATGGTCTTCAGGTCCTAGTGGGTTAAAACCCACTGGTTCTCCAAGGTAGTTTGCCGGGTTGAACCGGCTCTGGAAAAAAGGGCGTTGGGTCATCAAAAGGTGAGTTGTGGCCCTGGAGAGGAATGTAAGATTGGTGGGAATTATGGGGCTCATTTTCAGAACGAGGCCCAAAGGAGTGGTGAAAAGAAGGGGAGGAGCTCAGCGAAACTGAGCGCCTTGCTGGTTCAATATAGGTCCTCCAGTTATCTTGAGGACTCCGGCTAAGTGAATCTGATGGTGTTCACCGGTGCGACGAGTGGCCCCTTGCCTCTTCCTCTCCCTTTCACTCTTGGTGGCATCTTGTTCAACCTGTCAAAACAAACAAATGATACAACAAGAAATATAAAAGACAAATTTAGAAATAAAACAATTTGGATAAATCCTAAGTTCTTTGTCTAGACTCGAGAATCGAGGAATGTGCAATTGCGTAACTGAGATTAAACACAAAAGGCTAGTGTTTAATTCACTCAGTGTTGGCTCTGATACCAACCTGTCACACCCCGATATTTCCACGTATTACCGGTGGGCCCGGTGGGGAGTATCGTGACGTAGTTGATATCATCATAGTCAAACAACACAATTTTAAATGCACAGCGGAAGCAAAAGATAGATTTATTTCAACTGAATAAATTGTAATATTAAGTATCACAAAATAGTTGAAACAGATCCACAGGCGGATCAAATAAACAGGAAACAAAGTTCATCAGATTTAAATGCATCCAAGCTTGCGAGACTCTTATTGATGCTAAGGAGAGGCCAGCCTATTACGCGTAGTACCTGCACTTAACCTTTTTGGGAAAATACGTCAGTTTACACTGGTAAATACAATCAACTGACTCATTTTGAAAAGTTTTTAGAAAATTGATTTGAATACACAAGGCACAAAACATTTTATAACTTGGGATAATTATTTATATATAAACTTGTAAGAGAATTACATGTTCGTTATACGTTCAGTAGCCCGGATTGACACAGGGTTAAAGATTAATAGACACACCACATGATATAGTCCCGCGGCGGGTTATTCCCGAAACCGGCGGTTATACCTTATTATTTATATATGCACTATCGGGTGTACGCCTACACCCCGTGCTTAGGTCGTGACCATTTCGTGAAATGATACCAAGGATATCCGGGACATGGTCATTAACCCCCTAAAGGCTTTAAGCAAACAAAACAATTTAAATGGGACATTTCAATAATTTAATCTTCATACAATTAAAAATTCAATACCCGACCAAGCGGTATTTTATATACCGTACCCCAAGCCCGTATAGGGAAAATAAGTTAAAAGTATTTACCTTTGCAAGTATTAATCACAAACAGCAAATGCACGTAGCTTTTACTGGGTCTCCTATTTTGGAACAAAAGCTTTTTAATAACCTATTAGATTCCTAACGGGTCTTTAATTAAGCCTAAACTTAGACCGGTTAGTTTTAAAAGAAGATACGGTTCAAACGCACGATTAAGCGAAGACCGGAATAGAATGTGATTTAGACCCGACAAGTTTGAATACTTGCATAATATGGGTAAACTAAACACATTCTGGATTTTGAGACAAAAACGATAAGGTTTGACCCGTTTCAATCAATTTATGCAAACTAGTTACATAAACCGAATCGAACGTGAAAAATGCATAACGGGTAACCATAAGAGTCATATACAGGTTTCCTAACTTAATATTCCTTAAATATGTTGTGACATCAGTAAGATATCTTCTATTATGCCCAAAACGAATTTAAACTCAAACTATGCCTCGTAGGGGCATTTTGGTCATTTTAAAGGTTATAAAAGAGTTTAAATAATAATCTGAGTTACAGGTCTGATATAATCAGTAAAAATACATAATTTAATAAGTTATAACAGTAGGGTATTACATATATGTGAAATTTATCATTTAAAACCAAACTATGCACCTTAGGGGCATTTTGGTAATTTCACATAGGCTTAAAAGGTCAAAACTGGAAATCTGAGTTTGAAAACTTTTCTTACTGTTAAAGTATATTATTTTACTTAAAATATCAGTAGGTATCAAATCTTATATATTCAAAATAGTTTTAGTACATACTATGCGTTTAAAACGCGTAAAAAGACGGTTTTAAGCGATTTCTGGGTTTTATATGAAAAGCTGATATTTTTATTATTCCAGAAGGCTAAAAATGTTTTATTTATCATATTAGATCAGTAGAAAAAGTATGATATCAAAATAATTTGTAAAACTCATTTTATAGGCCAAAAGGGCAAAACCGGCAATTACCGAATCAAGCTTAGAGCTCTATGTTATGCTCAGCCTAAAATTAAATAAAAAATTTCAAAAATCCCAAAATATTATATTACATCATTTTGTAAAAAGTTTGGTATTAAAAATTGGGTTTAGATAGACTATATGCTAATTACGCCGTTTAATTAATAAAAAGCTTTCTAATTACGCTAATGAGCATAGCTCCTAATCTAGACCTCAAACTGATGTCAAATTTTAGGGACAAGTCTATAAATCAGTAATGAAGGTTTCTATTCTTTTACATTTTCAAAAATCATGTTTTAAGGTCATATGGGCATAATAGTCAACATTTAAGCATTTAACGGAAACATGCATATGAATCGGATAACTATTGAACCAAGTTGTATAATCACAGAGGTTTGTACTAACATGAAACCTGGTCCAAATAAAGCTCTAAGGCATTTCTAAACTATGCTCAAACGGTTCAGAACTGAAAGTCAAAGCAGAAGTCAAATTATGTGACTTTCGGTTCCGAACCGAGCCTAAACTGAAAATTGTCTGGTTGAACATGTTTAGACATGTTCTTCCATTAATTACCAAGTTATATTAGTGATAAAACAGGTTGCATGGGTTCTACATTGCTAATTATGCATTAATTTGAAAATAAGCTTTCTGTTGACTTTTTAAGATAAACTTTGACTCGACAATTGACCTACTTAGAGTGGGAATCAGAGGGTGCCTTTTTAAGGGTTTATTGCCCACATAATTACCAACTCATAGGTACTTTCAATTTGAAATTTGACTGGACAAATTATGATTAATTACGAAGTCAAACTCTAATTACGACGGTTTGACTTTAAGCTAATTAATTAAGTAAAACTGAATTAAGGAAGGTTGAGGGAGCTTACAATAGTCCTATGCACGACTAATGACTTCTAGGAAATGTCCTTGAGCTCCAGCAAACTCCAGAAGTTGAGTTATGATGGTTTTGAAATGCAAGTGTTCAAGGTTGCAAGTTTGAAGCTCTTATATAGGGTCTTGGATGCAACAAGATTGTTACACACAAGTCTACAGGTGTTCTTTGATCAGTTCCAGGTGTCCCTATGCCTTAAAAACCATTGGAGCAGCCCCTGGAATCGAGAAACTAGGTTACAAAGGCGGTGGAACCTGCAAACAGGCATCTGCCAGTTCTGCTAAAAACAGCCTCCGTCGCGCCACGCGAGGGAACCGATTTTCAAGTTTTGTTGCATGTTCAGTCCCTGCACTTTTATTATTCGACATTCCGACATTTTCAGCATGCAAAGTCAGTGAAAACAGGCCATGGGTATCCTAGGGAGTGTGGCCATGCATTGGAAAGTCTTGAACACTTTGAAAAAGGCTTCCGAACAAAGAATCGTGATATTTACACTTTTAACCCTTATTCTTGGAAACTTTAATTTATCTCAAATTTTGAATTGGATCCTTATGAAACTTTTATCAGATGTTCTTGAGGGTGTAAAAATGTACTACAAAACTTTTGGGATTTATAAAAAGGTCTCTCAGAGGTAGAATTAACATGTTGACACTTTTAACCCCTGTGTTTTTTGTAATTTTTGATTTATAAGCGCAAACGGTTTCTAGTGCTTGATAATTTATTCAATGATGATTACGGACATTATACAGAGTCATTCAGAGGCACAAGTTTGGCATGACGACGCATTTGGTCCTTCTAAAAACATCTTTGCACTAGTTATCAATTTTATTCCCTCAAGATACCTTTAATCACAATCAGAGTTTATGACACGTGTCATTATTATATTGGACGTGATTTTACGAGGTGTTACAGGAACCGACTGGTCTCCCACGCTTTCGTTTTATAGTAATCGCTTCTGGGATTACTTCAATTTGAGCAGGTGCATTTGATGCTGGTACATGTAACTTTGTCACTCTATTCGTGTTTGTGAATGCATCTGGTAATTCATTCGATATTCTTTGCAAATGTATGATCTTTTGGACTTCATATTCACATTGACCACTTCGGGGGTCGAGATTTGATAGCGATGATGCATTCCACGTTATTTCTTGTGTTACCAGTCTTTCTTTGTCCTTATCTCCCCCTAAGACTGGGAACATTGTTTCATCAAAATGACAGTCAGCATACCGTGCTGTAAACATGTCTCCCGTCATTGGTTCTAAATATTTAATTATGGATGGGGAGTTAAAACCAATATAGATACCCAGTCTTCTTTGGGGTCCCATTGTAGTACGTTGTGGTGGCGGTATTGGTACGTATACCGCACAACCAAAAATTCTAAGGTGGGACAAACTTGGTTCTCGTCTGGAGACCAGTTGCAATGGGGAGTATTCGTGATCAGCAGTTGGTCTCAATCTAATCAGCGCAGCGGCATGCAAAATAACATGGCCCCATGCAGAAGATGGTAGTTTACATCTCCTTAAAAGTGGTCTAGTGTCACACCCCGATATTTCCACATATTACCGGTGGGCCCAGTGGGGAGTATCGTGACGTAGTTGATATCATCATAGTCAATACACACAATATAATAGCACAGCGGAAGGCTTGGTGAATAAACTATTACAAACCATAATGTCTGAGTGTTCGAGTGAAAGAATATACAGATTGGAATGTAATAAGATCCACAGGCGGATCATAAATAAATACAAAGAAACAAAATAACAGACTTCAGGTATCTATGGATTTGCAAGTGTAAGTCCCGTGAAACGGATCTTTCAATGATATCAAACAATCACCAAGTTTGTGCGGAATCCAAACTTGGTGAGATTCAAGAAAAACACAAAAATATGAAATACGAAGAACACAACGAATCACCTTTAAACACTTGCACACGATTCTATTACTATCAACTAGCAAAACCGTCTAGTACAAGTGCTCACAAATCGCCTCCCTCTCTAGCTCTCTCTAGAAATTGTAACAATGAAGTTCCAAAGGTTCAAAGAAGATCAAACCCTAAAACAAGTTAATAACTTGTTTATATACTAGACAAGCCCACTTCCCACATGGGCTCCCCTTGGGCCTGCTTGGCCCACATGGCCTAAAGCTTGGCCCAAGTGACCTATAAAGGTCCACAACCTAATATAAACTAACCCGGTAAGGCCCAGTTCATAACCATAGCTCGTTGTATTAATTTGATGCGTCAGTCTCACACTTTAGGGCCTAACAATCTCCCCCTAGACTGATGCCATCAAATTGTCTTCATAACATGAAATCAGCAACGTCTTCAACGAAGTCTATGGTTGTCGCTATGCTGCAGTTGTGAAAGTTCTTGACTTCTGAACTCTCAGCACTGGGTCTCTTTCTTCAGCTTTTGTGGTTAGCTTCATATCAGGATCACGATCAGCTTTGCTTGAAATATCTTTGTCAAAAAGAATGTGAGAGGAGGATTCTCAGCAGCTCATTTCTTCTTCAATCTTTGTCTTTCAAGAAGGTTCACAGGTACTTCTTCAAATGTACTTTCATTGTCAGATGGCGTTTCGTATCCGGTTCTTCTGACTCAGGTACATCTTGTAGTCGTGCTGCTCCATGCTTCGTCAGCAGCTAACAGCATCTCAGTCTTCAACAACCCCTGTTCTTGATTAAAATCAAGTTCTGCACATGCTCACAAACTCATAAGCAAACATTTCTTATGCAACAGGGAGAGTACCACATGAACACTAGGTACATCCAAGTACTTGTACTCGGATTTCACAATTTAAATTCTTTCAACTTTTGATGATCAGTCAAATCTTCAAGAACGGTTACATTTTTTATTTTAAGAAAAACAATTAAACACTCTATTTTTGGATTTTTGGTTTTATAGAAAAGCAAGACACTATTTTTGTATTTTTGAATTTTTTTTAATATAAAGAACTAGAAACAAATAAAAACTCAAAATATAAACAACTACCATAATATACAATTACAATTGCAATGGGATCAAAATTCATTCTCAGGCAGACTAAGGAACACTTTTCAGTACGAGCCTAATCAAACTGGTCTATGCGATTGCCAATATGTTTGTCCACTTAAACTTTAACGCTCAACTTTCAATTTTTCAACTTCATGATATGCTTTAGGTAATATTATACTATTATACCCGTGTGTCCCATTCCAAGGCATACCCCCGCGATCAAGGTAAGCACAACGATTCATCGTAGCAGGTGAGTATACTGATGTCATCCTTTAAGATATCCTGACTATGTCTAGGTCTGCATAAAATCTGTTTTATCATGTTTTGATTTCTTAACAATGAACACCCAAATAAATACTAATCAAATCCTGAAATATAAACAGCACACTCTATCATGAAAGTATCTTCCCTACCACATATTTCACAAGTCCAATCCAGATTTCTGAAATCTTAACTGGGAATAGGTTGAGAAGAGAACAGAATAGATCTTTTGTAGAGATGGTATAATATACAGATCAAATGAGTTTTTCTCAGTTTGATATAGGTTTCTTGGGTTTCTTTTGGGCACTTGAGGGCCTCTTTCGGGTGTATTAGATCTATAGCGCGACAACGTACAGCTAGGTCAGCATGTATCTGGATGCAGCAAAAGCTGTCGTTGCCTAGCACCTCCAGGTCAGCATATATCTGGATGCAGCAGAGGAGGTACACGACTTTTTCAGAGAAGATTTCAGAATCAGATCAAAATTGTGTGTATCGGGACAACATACAAACATTCAAATAGAAATGAGCTAATTCCAAGTGACTTTCTTTCCTGGGGTCATGTACAATTTTAGTTCTGAACAGAAGGACAGCCAAGATATCCCCGGATGATTCAACAATATAAAGACCCGAAACCTCAGATGTTGGCTATCTATCAACGCAAAATTTAAGACCATAAAATCATACGCCGTTGGTATGTTTCCCACATGATACATAGTTCGTTATGTTTATATCACTTAGTACCTTTTATCATGTTGAGCGTCAAGCCTATCAACATATCGCAGTAGATCCTAGTCTTTTCAGCTATGGCACCTTACATGTGTTAGTCAAAACCCTTTAACACGAACATTTATTTCACTAACCATATCATGCAATTTTTCTTTTTGGCTTTTTCATTTTTCAAATGTAGGGAAGTGGGCTTTAGTAAGTATATAAACAAGTTTCTAACTTGTTTTGAGGTTTGAACCTTTGGAACTTCATAGTTACAAAATTCCTCTAGAGTTAGAGAGAGAGGCGATTGGTTGTGAGCTTGTACCAGACGATTTTGCTAATTCATAGTAATAGAATCGTGTGCAAGTTTAAAGGTTATTTCTGTGTTCTTGTTCCTTTCGTTTTGATTTCTTGAATCACCCATTGATTGGATTCCGCACAATCAATTGGATTGTTTGATATCATTGAAAGATCCGTTTCACGGGACTTACAAGTGGTATCAGAGCCAAAGAACCTGTTTCTAGGCTCGGTGTGATATCAACGATTCAAGATTTTGAAAAACTAAATTTTTCGGCTCGGATTTGTCTTTTTCGAATCTGTTTTGGTAAAAGTTTCTGATGTTTTAAACAGTATTTCAACTTCATATTTCGCGTTTAATTGTTTTTTGTGGGTTTTGGATCGAAGTTGGGCAACCTATTGTTTTAGAAACTTGAAATTTTTGGTTTCATGTTCATCGGTTATTCAAACTGTTCATCAAAATCATCAAGAAAATTTTACTAGTTTGGTGTGTCAAATTTGTTTTGAGATTGTTAAAAGATATTGAAAAAGTTTTAATTTTAAAAGGAATATCTTTTTGTTTTAAAAAGATCTCTTTTTCAAAATTTTGGACTATCTGTTTTGTCACATTCCGAAAGATCCTCTCGAAATTTATCATCTCTTTCCAAGATAAGGTCAAGTCGCAATCGTGATCTCAACTCATCTTCATCATATTGCCACTACCATTAACAACCTGCAACTGCCATTAATGACCCTCTTCATCTCTATTGGTCTCGTGTTATCATTTCACGGTTTCGACTCATCTTCACCACGGTTCGGAGTCGCAATCTAGATCTCGACTCACATCTTTTCAGCTATGGCACCTTACATGTGTTAGTCAAAACCCTTTAACACGAACATTTATTTCACTTCCCATATCATGCAATTTTTCTTTTTGGCTTTTTCATTTTTCAAATGTTTTTGTATTTTTCTCATTTTCTCCCCCTAAAACAATACATATTTACAGCAAACTCTTTTTGTATTTTCTGAGTTTTCTCCTCCTAAACTCTATATCTATCTATATGTTCCTCTATTTAGAGGAACATATAGATAGATATAGAGTTTAGGAGGAGAAAACTCAGAAAATACAAAAAGAGTTTGCTGTAAATATGTATTGTTTTAGGGGGAGAAAATGAGAAAAATACAAAAACATTTGAAAAATGAAAAAGCCAAAAAGAAAAATTGCATGATATGGGAAGTGAAATAAATGTTCGTGTTAAAGGGTTTTGACTAACACATGTAAGGTGCCATAGCTGAAAAGACTAGGATCTACTGCGATATGTTGATAGGCTTGACGCTCAACATGATAAAAGATACTAAGTGATATAAACATAACGAACTATGTATCATGTGGGAAACATACCAACGGCGTATGATTTTATGGTCTTAAATTTTGCGTTGATAGATAGCCAACATCTGAGGTTTCGGGTCTTTATATTGTTGAATCATCCGGGGATATCTTGGCTGTCCTTCTGTTCAGAACTAAAATTGTACATGACCCCAGGAAAGAAAGTCACTTGGAATTAGCTCATTTCTATTTGAATGTTTGTATGTTGTCCCGATACACACAATTTTGATCTGATTCTGAAATCTTCTCTGAAAAAGTCGTGTACCTCCTCTGCTGCATCCAGATATATGCTGACCTAGAGGTGCTAGGCAACGACAGCTTCTGCTGCATCCAGACACATGCTGACCTAGCTGTACGTTGTCGCTCTGTAGATCTAATACACCCGAAAGAGGCCCTCAAGTGCCCAAAAGAAACCCAAGAAACCTATATCAAACTGAGAAAAACTCATTTGATCTGTATATTATACCATCTCTACAAAAGATCTATTCTGTTCTCTTCTCAACCTATTCCCAGTTAAGATTTCAGAAATCTGGATTGGACTTGTGAAATATGTGGTAGGGAAGATACTTTCATGATAGAGTGTGCTGTTTATATTTCAGGATTTGATTAGTATTTATTTGGGTGTTCATTGTTAAGAAATCAAAACATGATAAAACAGATTTTATGCAGACCTAGACATAGTCAGGATATCTTAAAGGATGACATCAGTATACTCACCTGCTACGATGAATCGTTGTGCTTACCTTGATCGCGGGGGTATGCCTTGGAATGGGACACACGGGTATAATAGTATAATATTACCTAAAGCATATCATGAAGTTGAAAAATTGAAAGTTGAGCGTTAAAGTTTAAGTGGACAAACATATTGGCAATCGCATAGACCAGTTTGATTAGGCTCGTACTGAAAAGTGTTCCTTAGTCTGCCTGAGAACGAATTTTGATCCCATTGCAATTGTAATTGTATATTATGGTAGTTGTTTATATTTTGAGTTTTTATTTGTTTTTTAGTTCTCAATATTAAAAAAAAATTGGAAAAATTCAAAAATACAAAAATAGTGTCTTGCTTTTCTATAAAATTAAAAAAAAAATAGAGTGTTTAATTGTTTTTCTTAAAATTAAAAATGTAACCGTTCTTGAAGATTTGACTGATCATAAAAAGTTGAAAGAATTTAAATTGTGAAATCCGAGTATAAGTACTTGGATGTACCTGGTGTTCATATGGTACTCTCTCTGTTGCATAAGAAATGTTTGCTTATGAGTTTGTGAGCTTGTGCAAAACTTGATTTCAATCAAGAACAGGGGTTGATGAAGAATGAGATGTTGTTAGCTGCTGACGAAGCATGGAACAGCACGACTACAAGATGTACCTGAGTCAGAAGAACCGGATACGAAATGTCATCTGACAGTGAAAGTACATTTGAAGAAGTACCATGAACCAGCTTGAAAGACAATACTGAAGAAGAAAAGAGCTATTGAGAATCCTCCTCTCACATTCTTTTTAACAAGACTTCAAGCAAAGCTGATCGAGATCCTGATATGAAGTTAACCACAAGAGCTAAAGGAAAGAGACCCAGTGCTGAGAGTTCAGAAGTCAAGAACTTCCACAACATCTGCTGCATAGCGACAACCATAGACTTCGTTGAAGACGTTGCTGAATTCATGCTATGAAGACAATTTGATGGCATCAGTCTAGGGGGAGATTGTTAGGCCCTAAAGTGTGAGACTGACGCATCAAATTAATACAACGAGCTGTGGTTACTAGCTGGGTATTACCGGGTTAGTTTATATTAGGTTGTGGACCTTTATAGGTCACTTGGGCCAAGCTTTAGGCCATGTGGGCCAAGTAGGCCCAAGGGGAGCCCATGTAGGGAAGTGGGCTTTAGTAAGTATATAAACAAGTTTTCAACTTGTTTTAGGGTTTTGATCATCATTGTTACATTTTCTCCAGAGAGAGAGGCGATTTGGTGGTAGAACACTTGTACTAGACGATTTTGCTTTGATAGTAATAGAATCGTGTGCAAGTGTTTAAAGTGATTTGGTGTGTTCTTCGTATTTGGTTCGTATTTTCATATTTCTTCGGTTTATTCTTGAATCACATCAAGTTTGGATTCCGCACAATCAATTGGATTGTTTGATATCATTGAAAGATCCGGTTCACGGGACTTACAAGTGGTATCAGAGCCACATAACCTGTTTCTAGGCTCGGTGTGATATCAACGATTCAAGATTTTGAAAAACTAAATTTTTCGGCTCGGATTTGTATTTTTCTCATTTTCTCCCCCTAAAACAATACATATTTACAGCAAACTCTTTTTGTATTTTCTGAGTTTTCTCCTCCTAAACTCTATATCTATCTATATGTTCCTCTCCCCCCCTAAATTTGTGCATAAATCTTGTATTTTTGCGCAAATTTACCATTTACTAGAGAAAGGACAATTTATATACAAAGTATAAACTAAGAAAAAGAGAGAAAAATATTTTTGCTTAACCGTTCTGTCATCAGATTGAAGACTAATCAATATTCAAATCAAAGTACTGAATTTAAACGGTACCTTTTGCTGATCATTTCTTACTTCTGTTATCTCCTCCAAAGGAAACATATCATCTGTAAAAAAAAATTTGAACTTTTTGCAACAGTGAAATGTTACCCGTTCTATCTCTGGAACAACCGCTATCAACACTCCAGAGATTGTCAACAGCTCCTCCTTGGTTGTTCCTGAAAAATAAGGAGGTTAGTAAGACATGGGTACCCAGGCCATCGTGGTCCTGGGATTTCCTGAAGCATCAAAATAAGACACTTCTTTTAAACACAAGTCCCCTTTCATTTCAAGGATTGGAGACGTTGCTGCTTTGGATTTGGGTTTCCAAATCTGTTTCGGTCTAGCAAACGCGTTTGTTGCCTTCGGTTGAGCAACTTTAGTTGTTTCAGGTTTGTTAGTTTTAGAAAAACGTTTTTGTTCCTGAACAGCCTTGCGTTTGTTTTTAGCAGCATTCCAATCCCCATCAGAAGGTTTAACCTTGGGATTCACATTCTTCATTGCCTTAGGTGATGATACCTTCATTGGCTTGGAATGATTGTTATCCTTTGATGTAACCCTCTGATTTTGCATATAGTAGGGTACGTAGGGACGCCTTGTGCAGTTTCTAGCAATATGACCCGCAATGCCACAGTTGTAGCAAGTTTGTCTTTTCATCGGCAAGACGTTTTGAGCAGCTTGATTCGCTCTAGCAGGTCCTGAAGGACAAACCGGTCCTTTTTGCGCTGGATGCGCCTGCACATTTCTCTTAGACGAAGATGAATTGGGGTGCTTGTATTTGTTGTTTGCAGAAGTGTTGTTGCTTTGAGCACCATTCTTCGTCTTTTCTCCCTGATTGGAGCTTTCAATCACCTTGACATGAGCCTTATGTGATCGTGATTGTTTTTGATGAGCATACTTCTTATATCCTCGACTTTGATCTGCTCGTTTTGGCTCCTTTTGTGTGTTGTGAACCGGCTCACAAACATCAGCACACAAGTGAGTGTTGGCATTTTGTTGCACTTTTGGATGACGAACACAATTTCTAGCAATGTGTCCAGGAATTCCACAGTTGAAACATGTCTGTCGTTTCAATGTATGGAGATTCTGAGAGCTAGCAGCATTAGCTGTTTTGATGGGTCTAGATGACCGAGCTTGCGTTGCTTGTGTTCCATGTGCCTTTTCTGAGTTCTTCTGTACCTGTTGATCAGAACTAGCACAAGCATGAGATGTAGACGGATGATGAGATTCATCCTTCTCACTTTTATCATGATCATTTTGAAAAACCGGTGTTTCAGTTTTATCTTTATTTTCAGAAACATTTTTCGGTGACTGTTCATTTATTTCAACTCCTTTTTCTTCTTTAATAGATTCAGATTCAGTTTCAATTTTAGAACAAGTTGAAATTTCATCAACGCATGTTTCATCAACACACGTATCATGTGAATCCGGTTTAGGTTTGCTTTCATCTACAGTTTCCAATGGGGTCCCACTAGATTCAACATTTGGGACACCCACTGAGACAGATTCAGAAGAAGAATCAGAATACTCTTGATTTTCTTGAGAAGTCATTTCAATGGTTTCACTGAATGCGTCCTGAGGGACCTCACCTGTAACATTTTCATTAACTGAAACGTTAGAAACATTAGGATCACACACATTAGCTGAAAAACAATCATCACCACACTTATTGTTCAAACTATCAACACAAACATCATCAGTTTTGTCCAAAACAACAGGCTCACAAGACGAAACATAAGCAGAAAAGGACGCAAATAAAGAACGACTAAAAGCCATGTCAGATTCAGTTGGTTCAGAATAAGGTTCAAAATAAGGTTCAGAAATATTTGAAATAACGACTGGTTCACTCCCATGAACATCTCCACGCTTTACTTCAGAAATATCATCTGCACATGAAGATGAAACGTTAGGATCAATCGAGCCTTTTGAAACAAAATTTAATGGAGTAGACTTCTGTTTCTCAACTTTTCTGTCATGAGAAGACGACTTGTTGGTTTTGGAACCAAAAGTCATGTTACTCTCATTCATCATCTCCTCCTCAGTCATTGGCAGATAAGTGTAATTATCATTATATGGAGGAGGAGTCTGATTATAACCCAAACCACGCCCTTTCTTTTCTTTGTACGCAAGCTGTTGATCGCACAGGTTTTTAACTAGTTTGCTGGAAGAATCAAATTTTTTAATATTAAGCTCATTAATTTGATATTTGTCTCTGATATCTTCCAGTTCCTTAGTCACTGTGCAAAGTTTTTCCTGAACGTATAAGAGTTGAGATGATTTTACACTTACATCATCCTTGAGTTTGATGATGTCTTTTCGCTGAGCTTCGATCTTTTCTTTGAAAAGTTTTTCGTTTTTCGATAAAGTAAAGTTTTTATTTTTTATGTCTTGATAATCTTGAATGAGCTCAGCGTTGTGTATTCTATAAACTTCAACTCTTTGTCTACACTCAGGAGTACAGAAAGCAGAAAGTACATCTTCACGAGTAATTTCTTGAGCCGCAGGTTTGTGAAACACAAATGCCATAATTTCAGCGGGTGGTTGATACTTTTGTTCTTTTCCTCAAAACACAAACCAAACGAGAACCCGTGCACTTGCTAACTCAAACACTCAGCAGTCGAATAAACCCGCTTTTTAAACCGCACCTTAAAAACCTGTCAAATTTTATCACAAACCAAAACAAACCTTTTTTTTTTTTTAAGTTATACTTATTATTATTATTATTAATTAATGATTGTGTAATGATGACAAAATGATTAATATATTAAAATCTAAACCTAAATAATCTAATTTACTGTGTCTTCTTCTTCGTATTCAAACGTAACCCTAAATTTCTTTTGAAGAGTTCAGCCGCCAGACTCCGATGAATTTGAAAAGTTCAATGCGACGGTGAACGACGGTGGTTGTACGATGAAGACGGAGGACTGTGAGGGTTGCAGGTGTGATGAAGGCGAACAGCGGTTGAACGGAGAAGACGGTTGAACTGGTGGCCGGAGAAAAGATGATGAAGGTGATGGTGATGTCGGAGATGGAGAGTTGCAGGTTGTGTGAGATGACCGAGATTATGAGATGATGGTGATGAACGAAAAAAACCAGAGATGATGAATAGTGGTCGCGACTCGAGAGAATACAACTCTAGACTTCTGTTGCGACTCCGGAGAATACGACTCGAGAACTTGTAGAGGATGAATGGAGGTTGCGACTCGAGAACTCGGAATGAGATGACTCGAGATCTCGGTTGCGACTCGGAACCGTGGTTGCGACTCGAGATCGAGGTTGCGACTGTGGAGGTTACGACTCAAATCAGTACAACTTGAGATCAGACAATGATGAAGATGGTTGCGACTCGGAATCTAAGAACACGATGAGTCGAGACCGTGGAGATGGGATGATGACTCGAGACTGAATTGTTGATGACTCGAGACCCTTTTGATGTTTGCGACTGGATATGCAGATGACTCGAAACCGTGAAGTCGAGACCGTTGTATCCTTAAGAATAGGACTCGAAACCGTAGGCAGGTGATTGCGGCTCAATGATTATGATGAACTGATGAATATGCTGATGACGTTGATGAATGATGATGTGTGGTGGTGACTCGAAAAGATGATGGAATACGTAGACTCGAAACAGTGGTTGATTGGAATTCAAAATTAGAAAGTTGAAAAATGTTTTGAGTTTTTCTATTTTCTATTTTTTTTCAAGTTTGGAAACAAGAATTTTCAAAACAAACTAATCAACCAGATTTTTTCGAAAATTTTGGGATTTTTAAATCCTTTTCAAACTTATCAA
The DNA here is from genome assembly GCA_030545235.1 of Helianthus tuberosus. Lineage (NCBI taxonomy): Eukaryota > Viridiplantae > Streptophyta > Magnoliopsida > Asterales > Asteraceae > Helianthus > Helianthus tuberosus. The sequence continues at coordinate 24,116,409 of CM060405.1, forward strand.
TTTTTTTTTAAAGAAAAAAAAAATTCAAATCTTAACAACTTTCAAGGATCAAACACCACCAAAATATAGAGATTTTTGATAAAATTTCAATGAATACTGCGAAGAACGCGAAGAACACCAACAAAAAATAACGAAAATCTTGAATCTTTGATATCACACCGAGCCTAGAAACAGGTTCTAATAGCTCTGATACCACTTGTAAGTCCCGTGAAACGGATCTTTCAATGATATCAAACAATCACCAAGTTTGTGCGGAATCCAAACTTGGTGAGATTCAAGAAAAACACAAAAATATGAAATATGAAGAACACAACGAATCACCTTTAAACACTTGCACACGATTCTATTACTATCAACTAGCAAAACCGTCTAGTACAAGTGCTCACAAATCGCCTCCCTCTCTAGCTCTCTCTAGAAATTGTAACAATGAAGTTCCAAAGGTTCAAAGAAGATCAAACCCTAAAACAAGTTAATAACTTGTTTATATACTAGACAAGCCCACTTCCCACATGGGCTCCCCTTGGGCCTGCTTGGCCCACATGGCCTAAAGCTTGGCCCAAGTGACCTATAAAGGTCCACAACCTAATATAAACTAACCCGGTAAGGCCCAGTTCATAACCATAGCTCGTTGTATTAATTTGATGCGTCAGTCTCACACTTTAGGGCCTAACAGCAAGATCCTCTTATGACACCTAATAGCTCCAGCCTATTACGAGAGGTACCTGTCAAATCAGTCTTTAAGAAAAATACGTCAGTTTACACTGGTAAATACAATTAACTGACTCTTTTGAAATCATTTATGAGTAAGTGCACATGGCACAAATCTTTTATAACTTGGGACAATTATTTAAATATAATCTTGTATACAGATTTACATGTTTGTCTTACAATTGGGGCCGGTTGGAAGCCGGTCGTGATTAACCAACTCACCACTTATAGAACCACAAAGGAGTTATCCCCACCATGTGGGTTTATATTTTAGCATTTGCATCTGTCAGGTGTATGCCTACACCTCGTGCATAGGTCGTGGCCATTTTCAAATGAAATGAGCCGAGGATATCCAGGACACGGTCGTATTAACCCCCAATGCTTATGTTATCAAACAAGACATATTAAAACGGGTTATGTAAATTTATTAATCACAATCCGATTAAATGATTTCATACCCGACCAAGTGGTATTATTATAATACCATATCCCAAGCCCGTATAAGGGAAAATAAGTTAAAAGTATTTACCTGATGCTAGCAGTAAAATCCTAAAGCTTTTCGAAGGCACCTTCTACTGGAAGCTATTTAATCTGTATAGAAGGTTTATTAACCTATTAGGATGCTAACGGGTCTTTAATTTAGTCAAGGACTTAGACCGGCTAGCTAGAAGGAAACCTTACGGTTCTAAACGCTAGATTAAGCGGAGACCGGAATAGAATGTGGTTTAGACCCGACAAGCTTGGATACTTGTATAATATGGGTAAACCAAACACATTCTGGAAATTGAGGATTTAATGATAAGGTTTGACCCGTTTCGGCTATTTTATGTAAACTAGTCACATAAGCCGATCCGAACGCGTAAACGCGTAACGGGTAACCAAATAAATTATATAAGGGTCTTAATCATTATTATGCTCAAAATATGTTAATACATCAGTAAGATGTTAACATATATGCCCAAAAAGTAATTTAAACCAAAATAAGTCCCATAAGGGCATTTTGGTAATTTTAATGCCCATAAAAGAGTTTAAATATGAAACTGAGTTTCAGGCCTGATTTAATTAGTAAAAATATGTATTTTTATGAGTTATATCAGTAGGGTATTTTATATATGTGAAATTTATCCTATATAACCAAACTATGCACCGTAGGGGCATTTTGGTAATTTCACATAGGCTTTAAAGGTCCAAATATACTTCTGAGTTCAAAAACTTTGGCTTACTGTTTAATTATATAAATTAGCTTAAAACATCAGTGGGTAATAAGTTTTATATGGCAAAAATAGTTTTGACCCATACTAGGTGCTAAAAACGCTTAAAAGTCGGTTTTAAGGGATATTTGGGTTAAAATAGGAAATCTGAGTTTTTGACCAGTTTATAAAGTTCAAAATATTTTATTTATCTTATAAAATCAGTAGCAACAAGTTTGACATCAAAATGTTATGTAAAACTCATTTTATGCACAAAAAGGGTAAAACCGACAATTACCGAATTCTAGTTATAATCCTATGTTATGCTCAGCCTAAAAATAAATAAAAATCTTCAAAAATCCTAAAATATTATTTTACATCAGTAGGTAAAAATTTTGATATCAAAAATTGGGTTTAGATAGGCTTTATGCTAATTACGCCAATTAAATAATAAAAAGTTCCTTAATTACGCTATTGAGCATAACTCTTATTCTAGACCTCAAATTGATGTCAAATTTTTGGGACATATCTAAATATCAGTAGCAAAGGTTTTAGTCCATTCACATTGCTAAAAATCTCAGTTGTGTGTCAAAAGGGCGTTTATGGCATTATTAAGCATAATTACGATCAAGTGCATATAATCCAAACCACTAGGCACTATGCAATATAACTCCAGAGGGTTATACTACTAAGTAATATGGTCCTAATGGAAGCTTAAAACATGGGAGAATTAAGCTTAAACAGGTCAGAACTGAAAGTCACAGCAAAAGTCAAGCTTTTGCGACTTTCGGTTATAAACTGACCTTAGACTATTAATTGTCGGGTTAGGTCTGATAAAACATGTTTTAATATTAATTGCCAAGTCATTAGAATGTTAAAATATAATTTAGAACCTCTGTTTTATTAATTAGAATCATCTTTGCAATTTCTGTCCAGTTTGACTTTTTGTCAAACTACTTTGACCCGACAATTGACTAGTCAAACGAGATAATTAGGAGGTGCCATTTTAAGGGTTAATCACCTACCTTCATATGGTTCTATAACCACTTTCAATTTGATCAGTGGTTAAACCATAGGTGATTAAACTGAAAGTCAAACCTAAATTACTATATGTTTGACTTTTAGGAAATTAAGCTAATTAAAACAATTAAGCAAGTAATTAGAGGCTTACTACAGGTCCTAGCTATCTTTTCTACACTTCAAATCCTTCTTCTTGTCCTTAGCAAGCTCCAGGAGTTGTAGATTAGTGAATTGTTGCAAGTGCGCATAAGAACTCAAGAACTAATGTTCTTATATACTACTTTGCAAGCTCATGGATCATTCACATCTGTTATGGAACATCATAGGATCACCCCAGGTGTCCTACTTGATGAAATAAACTGACATATAGCCCCTAGAGTCGATGCAATCTAGACTAAGGCGGTGTAACAGCTTAACCCACACCTGGCATGATGTTTCTGAGCTGGGCATGTTGAGGTGGGCCGCGTAAGACTTAAGGGGGGTCTTACGCGGGCCGCGTGGACTGGTTTAACTGTCAAAACAAGTTTCAAGGTTGGTAGATTCAGTCCCTTGTTGTTTTTAACCCTTTTTAACCTCATTGTTGACATGTAGGGCCCTTGTAGTCAGTTTGTTGAGTCTCAAGGATGAATAAACTAACTTCGTTAGGCTCCGGTTCGTTAAATATCACTATGGAAGCAAGTTTCATCAAGTTGACACTTATGGCCCAAAGCCTTGAAAACATGCTTAACGATCTCGAAACCAAGTGAAATTTATACCACTTATTCTTAAGAGTATATTTGAATATTTCGAAGCCTCGGTTTCGTTGAAAGGTCACTCAGAGGTCAGAATCGACATGTTGACACGTTTAACCCTTGTAATTTAATAATCTTCCGATTATTTTCATAAACGACTTCTTATATCCAATCAATCACTCGTTTAAAAATATATTCATCATGCATGGTCATTCAGAGGCACTAGATTGGCATGTTGACACTTTTAGTCCCCGTGGTTTCATAGTTTCACGGTTCGAAAACTTTAGTCCTTCAAACTCAATCTTTCATACCTTTAGAGTTTAGGACACGTGTCTTTACATAATTGGACATGTTTTTACGTGGTGTTACATCCTCACCCCCTTAAAAGAAATCTCGACCCCGAGATTTACTGGAATAAGTGAGGGTACTTTTGTCGCATAGTGGACTCAACGTCCCACGTATACTCGGGACCTCTGTGGGCGTCCCATTTGACCTTTACTATAGGTACATGCTTCCTTCGGAGCTTTTTAACCTATCGATCCTCGATCGATATAGGTCTTTCAACGAATCTCAAGCTTTCATCAATCTGTACGTCTTTATGAGACATAGCTAGAGATTCATCGGCTAGGCATTTCTTGAGATTACAAAAGTGGAACACATTATGAATTCCACTCACCTCCTCAGGCAAGTTTAGCTTATAAGCTACACTGCCGACACATTCGATAATCTCGAATGGTCCTATATATCTAGGACTTAACTTGCCCTTTTTACCAAAACGCATCACACCTTTCCAGGGTGATATTTTCAATAGAACCTTATCGCCTATCTCAAACTTTAGAGGCTTTCGCCTCTCATCAGCATAACTTTTCTGCCTATCCCTGGCAGCTTTTAGGCGATCACGAATCTGGACAATCTTGTCCGTCGTTTCAAGGACTATATCAGGTCCTGATAACTGAGCCTCTCCTACTTCCGCCCAACAAATAGGCGTTCTGCATTTCCTACCATATAATGCCTCAAAAGGCGCAGCCTGAATGCTCGTATGGTAGCTATTATTATAGGAGAACTCGATCAAGGGTAGGTGGTCATCCCAATTACCACCTAAATCAATAACACATGCACGAAGCATGTCTTCCAATGTTTGAATTGTACGCTCACTCTGTCCATCTGTCTGAGGATGGTAAGCAGTACTAAAGTTCAAACGAGTGCCCAAAGATTGTTGGAAGCTTTTCCAAAAGTGAGAGGTATATCTAGTATCTCTATCAGAGATAATAGACACCGGTACGCCATGAAGAGCTACAATCTTGTCTACGTACAACTGGGCTAACTTGTCGGAGCTATGGGTCTCTTTGATGGGCAAGAAATGTGCTGACTTAGTCAGTGTATCAACAATAACCCATATGGTATCATTTCCATGCCTTTTTTTAGGTAACTTGGTTATGAAATCCATGGTTACCATCTCCTACTTCCATGTAGGGAGTTCTGGTTGTTGAAGTAGACCTGAAGGCTTTTGATGTTTAGCTTTAATCTGAGCACAAGTCAGGCACTTAGCTACATGTGTGGCAATAGATTTCTTAAAACCTATCCACCAATAATTTGCCTTTAAATCATGATACATCTTGTCACCTCCAGGGTGGAGTTGTGAGCTTCCTGGAGGATTACATCTCGAAGTCCTCCATGAATAGGAACCCAAATTCTTCCATTCATTCTGAGGATTCCATCCTTCCCAGGCGCTAACTGCTCAGCAGTTACACCCAACTTTTCATTTGGAAGATTAACTTCCAAAACAGCATCTTTCTGTGCAGCTAATAGTCTTTCATTCAGACTATTCTTCAACTCAATGCTCTTGGCATTGATCCTGATTGGTTTAACTCTTTCCTTTCGGCTTAGAGCATCAGCGACTACGTTCGCTTTACCTGGATGGTAGCGGATCTCGCAATCATAGTCATTTAGAGCTTCCATCCAACGGCGTTGTCTCATATTAAGCTCTTTTTGATTGAACAAATGTTGGAGACTTTTGTGATCCGAGTAGATCACACATTTAGTTCCATATAAATAATGTCTCCATAAGTTAAGTGCGAATACAACAGCACCCAATTCCAAATCATGGGTGGTGTAATTCTTTCATGCACCTTCAGTTGTATTGATGCATAGGCAATCACCTTGCCACGATGCATAAGTATACGCCCCATGCCGGTGTGTGAAGCATCACAATATACGACAAACTCTTCAATCCCTTCGAGTAAGGTTAACACTGGAGCATTGCTCAACTTTTGCTTAAGAATCTCAAAAGATTCTTGTTGCTTGGGACCCCAATCAAATTTCACATTCTTGCGGGTCAGAGAAGTTAATGGTGCAGCTATCCTCGAGAAGTTCTCAATGAATCTTCTATAATATCCAGCTAAACCCAGAAATCTGCGTATCTCTGTAGGTGTCTTTGGTGCTTCCCAATTCATAATGGCTTCTATTTTGGCGGGATCAACTTGGATACCTCGCTCACTAACAACATGTCCAAGAAATTGGACTTCGCGAAGCCAGAACTCGCATTTGGAGAATTTAGCATACAACTTCTCCGGTTGAAGCAATCCTGAAGAAACACTAGATAAATGGTCGGAACCGAGATATCTAGGGGGTTTGAATCCGCATAAAAAGGTGGGTTTCCTCTCGATTGATTCAGGTACAACATGTCTCCTTCTCCGGTAATTCTGCAAAAAAGAGCACCGTTAGCCTCGCCAAGGGGAGAAGAGGGTTCTCTCCTAGACCCGACTCCGGTGTGAGAATAAGTATGGGTGATGAAGAAGAAGATGTATTTGAGAAGTGTGTGTAACTTGAATTCATACCTGGGTTGCTTCTCATATTTATAGCCGGGAGTCGTTCAGGCGGGAAAACCCGTTAGTGAAGAGTTGACGGAAGATGCTAACCCCGTAAGCGGTTACGTTTCCTTCCGTCAAACTCCTTGATCCGACGTGAGAGCACACGGATCGTGGTTTAGATCGAAGGCTGGGGATTTGCCACGTGTAAAGTGATCGAGGTGGAGATTACTCTCCTATTGCATGCTTTCGTTGTGATTTCAGGGATGCCTGAGATGGTGACACGTGTCCAGACGGTTATAACCGTCTTGGTGGTGCACGATTGTATTTCTTCTAGAAGATTACTGCTGTAACCTGGTGTGGCACTTTATTGTGTGGAAACAGCTGGATGAATAAATCCCAAGTCTGGGTAAATAATATCCAAGTCTGGATATTTAAGCAGAAGTATTTATAGGATTTTCATCCTTTGCTAATGGAAGAAGGCGCAAGGACTTATGATTTCCTTTGGGCGCGCGATTGTAGACTATTGACTGTTTCTTCTTTTTGTAAGACCAGTGCGCGGACGCGCAAGGTTAAAAGGTTAAAAGGCAAGGTTGTGGTATGGTCCCAGGTACTTGTTATGGGATTTTTGGGACCTTACCCCTTCAAGTCCCCCCAGTCTAGTGTTGCATTTATGCAAATAAGTGGAGCACTAGACTTATGTGAAGGGAATGCTTTTTGGGCGTGAAAAAATGGAAAATCTTCTTATGAGAAGATTTTTATTTTAAAAAAGAGCTTTTGGGAATTTATGACTTTTGCTTCCTTGTAATCATGCCTTGACGTGTGATAACGTCAGTTGGCAGTAAGAGTGGGTATTCTTCCTCTTTGTCTTGGGATTTGTAGTGGCGCTTGTCAGACCTTATTAATGGGGATATGACTCCTGCTCCTGTAGCGCCGTTTGGATGTGATATCTTTCTGACAGTTAATCATGGGGATCCAGTTTTTCTTTTCCCAGAGCTTTGCTCCTCCTTTATATATTTAGGGAATGGTTATTTCCTTTTCTTAACTTTGAAGAATATGAAGATGAAAGGTTCCTTCCGTACCCGTCGCCTTCTTGACGTTTTGAGATTCTATGAAACTGCTGAAAGCCTCTTACTGCTTGCCCGTTCTCCGCCGTTGACGATTAAGGGAAAAAGGCCGGTCGACTCCGATCCTTCGACTGTTGCCGGTCCTGTTTGTAAGGAGGACGTGTGCTATCCGCAGTGTTGTAAGAATCGCTAGGCGCTAGTCGGGCGGTGGGGTACCGACTAGCGATTAATCGGGATTAATAGGGATTAATCGGAATTAATCGGATTGAGACTTTTATATGTAATTTTTAGTTACATATATACACACACATTTTTATATATAGTTTTTTATAGTAGACATGTTTTAACCCCTCACTAACCCATTTTTGTAAGTAATTGAAAGGAATTTATATGGTTTGGTCAATATTTGGCCGGTATCTAGCCAAAATTTGGCCAGAATAGGACTGCCATTGACTGCCTAGCTATTAATCGGCCATTAATCGGTGAACCTCCGATTAGTGATTAATCGGCGACTAATCGGTGACTAGTCGGGATTTTTACAACCATGGCTATCCGTTGAGAGACTGATGTCCCGTTTTCCGATGATCAAAAGAGGTTAATGTCGTCTACGTACATGACTTCTTTGCTTGAGTATAGAATTGCAACTCCGGTTTCCGTTGGAAATCCACATGCAGCATGTGGGATAGAAGTGATCATGCTGAATTCTCTTTGTGACCTTCTTCCGAGCAGGACATCATGGCGTGATGTTGCCGGCATGACCATGAAATTGACTGTGACTGTTCGTGAATGCTCGCCATCCGATAAAGTTACAGGGAAAGCTATTTTCCCCAATGGGAATACAGCTTCATTGCAGAATCCGGTGAGGGGAAAATCGACCGGTTCTAGACGTGCTTTGTCTTCTGGATCTAGCTGTTTGAAGCATTGCTCGTATATGATGTCCATCGAACTTCCCGGATCTATAAACATATAGTCCGTCCGGTAGTGACCGAAGACGCCAGTGATAATTACTGGCGCTCTTCTTGAGGGCCTCCAGGGACAACGGGAAACACGACTTGTTGTTCCCTCCAATGTTGGTCATAACTTCGTTTATTTGCCCTTCGTGACGATCCTCCTTGAATCATGTTTATTTGTTTTGGTTTAGCTTTCTGGTGGCTGCTATTTCTGGATTGTATTTCAATATTACGACTAGATTGGATGTCCCCCCAACAGGATGTTGGTGGGTCCAATACTGCAGTGTTGATTTCTTCACCAGATCTGATGTTTGGGAACTCAGATCTGGCGATTTGCATAACGATTGTGTTTAAAGCAGCTTAGCATCTGTTGAACCAATGTTCTGGGGATCTTTCTATGATTAAATCTGAGAAATTCTCCCTATCTGAATGACAGTTATTTCTGTTTTCTCCTATGATTTCGTTAATCTGAGTGTTTTGGGTTGTAGAACCTTTGAACTCAGATCGGGAATCTGGTAGGTGGAATAATGAATTCGCTGCCATGTGCAAAACAGAGGATGAAAAGAACTGAATCAAAACGAGATGAAAACTGAAAAAACAGAGAAATCGGTGGGCGCCAATGAAGAAACACTAGATAAATGGTCGGAACCGAGATATCTAGGGGGTTTGAATCCGCATAAAAAGGTGGGTTTCCTCTCGATTGATTCAGGTACAACAGGTCTCCTTCTCCGGTAATTCTGCAAAAAAGAGCACCGTTAGCCTCGCCAAGGGGAGAAGAGGGTTCTCTCCTTGACCCGACTCCGGTGTGAGAATAAGTATGGGTGATGAAGAAGAAGATGTATTTGAGAAGTGTGTGTAACTTGAATTCATACCTGGGTTGCTTCTCATATTTATAGCCGAGAGTCGTTTAGGTGGGAAAACCCGTTAGTGAAGAGTTGACGGAAGATGCTAACCCCGTAAGCGGTTACGTTTCCTTCCGTCAAACTCCTTGATCCGACGTGTGAGCACACGAATCGTGGTTTAGATCGAAGGCTGGGGATTTGCCACGTGTAAAGTGATCGAGGTGGAGATTACTCTCCTATTGCATGCTTTCGTTGTGATTTCAGGGATGCCTGAGATGGTGACACGTGTCCAGACGGTTATAACCGTCTTGGTGGTGCACGATTGTATTTCTTCTAGTAGATTACTGCTGTAATCTGGTGTGGCACTTTATTGTGTGGAAACAGCTGGATGAATAAATCCCAAGTCTGGGTAAATAATATCCAAGTCTGGATATTTAAGCGGAAGTATTTATAGGATTTTCATCCTTTGCTAATGGAAGAAGGCGCAAGGATTTATGATTTCCTTTGGGCGCGCGATTGTAGACTGCTGACTGTTTCTTCTTTTTGTAAGACCAGTGCGCGGCCGCGCAAGGTTAAAAGGCAAGGTTGTGGTATGGTCCCAGGTACTTGTTATGGGATTTTTGGGACCTTACCCCTTCAAATCCTAAGATATATCGAATGTGCTTCTCATGATCAACTTGGCTACGAGAGTAGATAAGTATGTCATCTATAAAGACAATGACAAACTTATCTAAATATGTCTTGCAGACTATATTCATGAGGTCCATGAATGCTGCTGGCGCATTAGTGAGCCCAAACGGCATCACTAAAAACTCGAAATGTCCATACCTCGTTCTGAATGTTGTCTTTGGCATATCTTCAGATCTTACTTTAAGTTGATGATACCCAGATCTCAAATCAATCTTTGAGAAATAGCTCGCCCCCTAGAGCTGATAAAATAAAGCATCGATCCTGGGTAAAGGATAACGATTCTTGATCGTTACCTTATTCAATTCACGATAATCAATGCATAAGCGCATTGATCCGTCCTTCTTTTTCACAAACAGTATTGGAGCTCCCCAAGGCGAAGAGCTGGGTTGAATGAAACCTTTATCCAGTAATGTAACACCTCGAAAATTCACGTCCTATAATGTATTGACATGTGTCATAAGCTTGAACGTGAGAAAGAATGTTCTTGAGGGACTAAAGTTGACAAACATGGAAAGTATGTGAATATACGAGTTTAAAATGTCAACAGTGAATAAATATACTTTACAATAACCCTACATGCCGTTGATACCATCAGACGAATAAATCATGGATCATGCGAGGCTAAAAGTGAGAGATTACAAACTACAGGGGTCAAATGTGTCAACATGTTTAAGTTATACCTCTGAGTGACCTTTTACACAAACCCGAAGCTTTGTAACGGTTAATTATGCTCACTAGAATGCACGATAAAAATTTCATAAAGTTTCGTTATCGTATGAGAAAGTTATGATCAAATTCGTGTACGAGGGGTTAAAGCGTCAACGTTGAAAGTTTGGACCTTTCAGGTGACAATAAAGTTAACCGGGGACTAAACAAAGTGGGTAAATGTCTTAAAGCCCTTATATGTCAATTTAGAGGGTTCAAAGTGCAAGAAAATAAGTTAATTGACCTTTCGGAGGAACAAGAGCCAAGGAAGCAAACTGAAAAAGAGACTTTTGGCCCTGATGACATGCTTGCGCACCTCAACAACCACACTCTTGCGGTGCGCAAGGCATGCCCAGATACAACAAGTTGGCTGTTGGTTGTTTTAAACGTTGCAGCTGATCTTTAAATGATTTTCCTCATCTTGCTTGGCCCCTAAACAACCCCTAAACACTAGGGACACTTGTTAACAAGTTGTGGTCAGTGGAACACTTACTTGTCAACATTTTATGGTGATTAAATCACTATAAAAGGGCATGAAGTTGCAACCATTTGATCATTCATCTCTTGTGCAATTCTGGAGCCTTTGGGAGCTTAAGAGCAGACACAAGACCTTCCTAATCAAGCATAGGACTCAGTAAGTTTACTAATCCTTTCTTAATTAAGTTATAGCTTAGTTTTAGCTTAAAAGTCAAATCGTCGTAATTAACGGTTGACTTAACGATTAATCATTGTTAGTCCAGTGATTAGTCGAAGTGAAAGTAGTTATAAGTTGGTAATTATGTGGGTAATAAACCCTCAAAAGGGTTCCCCCTGGTTCCCACTCTAACTAGGTCAAATGTCGGGTCAAACTTGCTAAGAAAAAGTCAACAGGATACTTAAATTCTAATTTATGCATAATTAGCAATGTAGAACATATACAACCTATTTGATCATTAATATAACTTGGTAATTAGTGTAAGGACATGTCTAAACATGTTCAACCCGACAACTTACTGTTTAGACCCGGTTCGGAACCGAAAGTCGCAAAGCTTTGACTTTTGCTTTGACTTCAGTTCTGACCCGTTTTGGTATGATTTAGAAATACCTAAGAGCTTCATTTGGACCAGGTTACATGCTAGTATAACCCTCTGTGATTATACACCATGGTTCATTAGTTAACCGATTAATACGCATGATTCCGTTAATTGCCCATATGTTGACCATTATGCCCTTTTCACCTTAAAATGTGATTTTTGAAAATATAAAAGAGTAGAAACCTTAATTACTGATATATAAACTTGTATGCAAAGTTTGACATCAGTTTGAGGTGTAGATTGGGAGTTATGCTCACTAGCGTAATTAAGAAGCTTTGTGTTAATAAAACGGCGTAATTAACATATAGCCTATTTAAACCTAATTTTTGGTATCAAACTTATTACCCACTGATGTAATATATTATTTTGGGATTTTTAAAGATTTTTAATAAATTTTAGGCTGAGCATAACTCGTAGTTGTAGGCTTAATCCGGTAATTGTCGGTTTTGCCCTCACGGGCTATAAAATGAGTTTTACATATCTAATTGACTCCAAACCTTTTGCTACTGATTACATATGATAAATAAATTATTTTAAACCTCTTGGAATAATAAAAATATCAGATTTCTATATAGAACCCGAAAACGGCTTCTAATCGCCTAATTAAGCGTTTTTAACGCCTAGTATGTACTAGAACTATTTTAAACATACTAAGGGTGATACCTACTGATATTTGAGGTAAATTATAATATTTTAACAGTAAGCAAAAGTTGTTAAACTCAGACTTCGGTTTTGAGCTTTTCGGCTTATGTGAAATTACCAAAATGCCCCTACGGTGCATAGTTTGGTTATAATTGATAAATTTCACATATATACTTTACCCTACTGTTATAACTTAGTAAAATAAGTATTTTTTCTGATTATATCAGACCTGTAACTCAGGTAAATACTTAAACTCTTTTATAACCTCTTAAATGACCACACTACCCCTACGGGGCATAGTTTGTGTTTAAATACATTTCGGGCATAATGAAAGACATCTTAATGATTTCACAACATATTTGAGGCATAATTAACTTAGGAAACCTGTATATGATTCTCATGAATACCCGTTATGCTTCTTACTCGTTCGGTACGATTTATGTAACTAGTTTACATAAATTAGCCGAAACGGGTCAAACCTTATCGGTTTTATCTCAAGATCCAGAATGTGTAAGAAATACCCATATTATACAAGTCTTCAAACTTGTTGGGTCTAAAACACATTCTATTCCGGTCTTCGCTTAATCATGCGTTTGAACCGTATATTCCCTTAAGACTAACCGGTCTAAGCTTAGGCTTAATTAAAGACCCGGTAGCATTCTAATTGGTTATTTATACCATCATTCCAGACTAGAGCCTTCCGGTAAATTGTACCTACGCTTACTTAAGTGAATACGGCTGAGTTATTAATTCTTGCTATTTAAGACAGGAGCTAGCTCAGGTAAATACTCTTAACTTATTTTCCCTATACGGGCTTGGGTTACGGTATATAAAATACCGCTTGGTCGGGTATTAAATCTTCCATCGTTTGCTGGTTAATTGAATAATTTAATAACCCGGTTTAATCTGTATTGTTTGAAATAAAGACCTTTAGGGGTTAATGACCATGTCCCGGATATCCTTGACATCATTGTATTATAAAATGGCCACGTCTTAAGCACGAGGTGTAGGCATACACCTAACAGTTGCTTAAGTAATAACGGTATCTCACTCTCTTGTGGGCCTATACTTGTGGCGTGTCTGTTAATCTGACTCGGTTTCTACATCGGACCCTGAACGTATAACGAACATATAAATCTGTATACAAGATTATAAATATAATTGTCCCAAGTATAAAAGATTAATTTTGCCTCTGTGCATTTTAATCAAATTAAAAAAGATATTTTGTGCCACATGCATTCAAATCAATTTTATTAAACCTTTTCAAAATGAGTCGGTTGAGTGTATTTACCAGTGAAAACTGACGTATTTTCCAAAAGGGTTAAGTGACAGGTACTGAACGTAATTGGATGGAAGCTCAGGGTGTTTATAAGGAATCTTGCAAGTTCTAGGCGCCTAAAGTCTGTTGAACAATGTTTATGTTTTAAGATCCGCCTGTGGATCCTTTACTTTCCATTGTAATACTGGATATTACTTATTATTCGGAATGTAATATATTTATCTTTTGCTTCCGCTGTGCATTTAAATATTGTGTTGTTTGACTATTATGTTGCCAACTACGTCACGATACTCCCCACCGGTGACATGTGGAAAGTCGGGGTGTGACAAGTAAGTCGTCCAATTGAGTTCTGAGCTCTTTCATTTCTGTAGGCGCTAGATGATAATGGGCTCGTGCTATAGGTGCTGATCCTGGGAGAATGTATATCCTGAACTCTACTTGCCTCTCAGGAGGTAATCCAGGTAATTCATCAGGAAAAACATCAGGATATTCAGAGATAATTGGAATATCTTCAATTTTAGGCTTCGGGTCATTCACAGTCACTTGAGCCAGGTAAATGACACATCCATTTTTCAAACACTGCGATACTTTGAGAATAGACACGTTGCTAGGCAATCCATATTGTGTGTCTCCTTGAATAGTGACAGATTCACCAGAAGGGGTTTTGATAATAACTAGCTTTTTGTCGCAGGCAATTTGGGCTTGGTTATGCGACAACCAATCCATGCCTAAAACTATATCAAACCCAGCCAGTTTCATTGGCAAGAGGGACAGCGGGATAGAATGATTCTTAATGGATATAGAGCATCCATCAAGAAGAGTTGAAGCTGTTTCTAAGGTACAATCGGCAAGTTCTACCTCATATTTTATGTCTAGAGTCTTAATAGGCAGATTCAATAACTTACAGAACTTATGGTCTACAAAAGACTTATCAGCACCGGAATCAAATAAGACTCTAGCATAATTATTATTGATGAGGAAGGTACCTGTTATGACGTCATCATCGTTCACTACTTCCCTCGCGTTTATCTGGAAAATTCTCACGTTGTTCTTCTTTGCCTCCTCAGGCTTCTTTGTATTCTTGGGGCAATTGGTTTTAATGTGCCCCTTTTCATTGCAACCGTAGCAGGTTGCATCCTTGATATTTCGGCACTCAACAGACTTGTGCCCCTTCTTTTTACAAATCCCACATGGTTTAGCCTGTGGGTCCTGGTTGCATTTCCCAAAGTGTCTTTTATGACATGTCTTGCACCTGGGCCTATCATTCGACTGCCCCTTTTTGGAACTAGAGTTCCCTTTCCCCTTTTTATTTGACTGAGGAGATTTGTCTTCCTCTCTTTTCCTCTTCCCTTCATCGGTACTTTTCTTCGCCCTACTCCTCACAACATCCAAAGTGAGGGACAAAGATAGATCCACAGCAGATCTATAATTGGTTGGCTTAGAGGCCTTAACATTCCCTTTTACTTCAGGAGCCAAACCACCGATGAAACGCGCAATGCGTTTGGGTTCATGAGTGACTAAATATGGTACTAGCCTTGACATTGAATTGAAGCTAGTCACATAGGATCTACAATCCAGATCCTTCATCACTAAGGTGAGGAAATCAGTTTCTATCCGCTCGACTTCATGCTGAGGGCAATAGGTTTCCTTAACCAAATCAACAAACTTGTTCCTGGACAGATTGTACAAAGGAACCTTCCCGGTGGCTTGCACTAATGCTTTCCACCAAGTGAGGGCATCGCCCTTAAAGGATTGAGACACAAACTTTACTATATCCTCCTTAGCACATCCGCTGATGTCTATCACCGTCTCCATCTCGTCCAACCATTTCATACAATCAATCGCTCCCTTTTCTCCCGTAAAATCTCTTGGTTTACAGGATACAAAGTACTTGTAGGTACAACCCTTGGTGTATCAGTCGGCTTGAGGACTATCTGCCTCTTAGGTTCACTACCCTGGTTAGATGAGTGCTGAGACTCACTTTTCTTATGAGTATGAGGTTGAGAATGAGATTTTAAATGAGTTTGAGACCGAACAATACTCGGTTCTTTGAACTTATCATCCACAGCCTGAGCAACCGCTGCGGTTATCATTGCTTGCAGTTCGACACCAGTGATACTAATCCTGGTGTTATTTCCTTCTGCGGGATGACTGTTTGCTTCATCCGAGCCAGCCATTTTTGTTTACTAAATCAAACAGAAATGATATATTTAAATTGTATAATGAATCATCGCATTGATGATTAGATGGTCATGGTATTATTAAACCATGTAAAGACCATTATTATATAATCAATAGAATATAATATTCTTTATATCTATTAGACAGGGAAATTAAAATTTCACAACTGTCGATGTCATAAAAGACATTTTCTTATAGCACAAGGCTCGTCTCGAAGGACATTTAGATGGCACAAGGCCTTGTCACAAGGACAATTATAATTATTGATCTCTTGGATCAATAATCTCTTTAAGGGTCGAAGAAAGTTCATCGCCTTTTTGACAAGAAGTTTATAAAAATAAAACCTTCATTATCTTTATTACACCTTCGCTTCTAAGCATACATCTCTAATGGATGTTCTGGTGTTTACATCATATTGATGTTTATTAGCCATGATTCGTATTGATCATTCAGGCTATACTTAAGTGACTCGGAAAAATCCAAGTACATTTGGAAGATTGTGTGGTTTCTCGTACCACACAGCCAGGAATGTTAACATATTTTCAGATGTTAACAGGGATTCATTATCTTAAAAAGGTTGTACCATCATAGCCATTTAGTATTTTGGCTAGGTTATACCTCTAAGAATTTCTTTGGCAGATCAATAAAATTGAAATAATAAATTTGATGATGTAATAAAATACATATTAAAAATCGAAAATAACTTCATTAAACCATGAAACGAGTACAACACTGCCCTAAAAGGGACTTGAGAAAAACAACACAAACTGCCCACGCCGGGGCTACTGAAACAGAAAGTAAGTCCACGCAGGGACTTGGTACAAGAAAATAAAATAAACGTCCTCGCAGGGACTTATTGGAATACAACATGAAACAACAGTTTCCTACTTCTTCTTGCCCTTAAGAAGGTTCATAAGACCTTTGACAAAACCATTGTGCTTCTTCTTAGTTTCATGAGCTTCATGTTCAACCCTGTCTAACCTCTTTAGGATCTCTTGAGTTTGCTGCTGCTGAAAAGAAGGAGGTTGCTGGTATGGCGGGTATTGATAACCCTGCGCTGGGTATCCAGTTGGATAAACTGGAGGGTAAGAAGAAGAAGGGTAAAGATGATGGTATTGTGCAGCTGTAAGGTACGGATCATGGGTTCCATAGTCCGATGGGTATCCTGATGGATTATACCCGAATGAACCTGGGTATGTCGGGATCGGATTGTCGAAACCCAGCGGTGGCTGCAGTGGTGCGTGAGAAACTGGTGGAGGGTTGACTTCCGGCACCGTGTGTGAGGGTCCCCCCAACTGTGGGTCCTCTGGAATAGGGGGTAAGAACTTGAGCCCTGAGGAGATGCAAACCGTGGTCCCCCACGTACAGACATTCTAGCATTTCTACTCCGCCTTGGCGGCTCGGGAGAATGTTGAGGTGGTTCCTCAACTGGTAATGGTGGTGGGGTAACAGCTTGGAGCTGGGGTTCAACCAAGGGAGGTTGGGCTGGGGAGTTATGGTATGAAGGGGTAAAGAACCAATCATACTGAGCCATCCTCTCTTGAAATGAGTCGGGCCCATGGTACGGTGATCCCTGAAATGGGGAACCGCTTGAGATGCTTATTGGGTGGCCTGGTGTTCCTGTTTGCAATTCTGGGTTCGGGTCATCGTCCATCTCCATTTCCTGAGAAAAGTGATCCTCAGGCCCCAAAGGGTTATAGCCCAAAAAGTCGTTAACATAATCATTCGGATTAAATTGTGCGGGAGAGTAAGTAGAATCTGAGTGATGAAAAGGATGAGATTGAAAGGAGTGGTGTGATTGGTTTGAGTGATGAGATCCCTGCGAATGATGGGAATGTTGGGGTTCGATAGGAACGGGCAACCCAAAGTAAGGAGGGTCAGATGGTGAGGATCCAAGCGAGACAGAATGTCTTGCTGGTTCAAAGCTATGGCTCCAATAACCCCTTGAGTCGGAGCCAGAAAGTGAATCGGATGGTGTACGTCTGTGGGAGGGTCCCGCGTTGCCAGACGGTCCTCCACGCATTGGTCCTTTGCCTTTTCCTTTTCCTCTCACTCTTGGTGGCATTTTTCCAAGTGGTAACCTGTCAAAACAAGTAACTATAATAAAAACAATAAGAGGAAGGTTAAGAGTAAAATCCTAGGTCATTTGCATAGACTTGAGAGTCTAAGGAATGTGCTTATTGTGTCATTGAGATTAAACACAAAAGGTTAGTGTTTAATTCACTCAATGTTGGCTCTGATACCAACCTGTCACACCCCGATATTTCCACATATTACCGGTGGGGAGTATCGTGACGTAGTTGATATCATCATAGTCAATACTCACAATATAATAGCACAGCGGAAGGCTTGGTGAATAAACTATTACAAACCATAATGTCTGAGTGTTCGAGTGAAAGAATATACAGACTGGAATGTAATAAGATCCACAGGCGGATCATAAATAAATACAAAGAAACAAAATAACAGACTTCAGGTATCTATGGATTTGCAAGATCCTCTTATGACACCTAATAGCTCCAGCCTATTACGAGAGGTACCTGTCAAATCAGTCTTTAAGAAAAATACGTCAGTTTACACTGGTAAATACAATTAACTTACTCTTTTGAAATCATTTATGAAAATTGATTTAAGTGCACATGGCACAAATCTTTTATAACTTGGGACAATTATTTAAATATAATCTTGTATACAGATTTACATGTTTGTCTTACAATTGGGGCCGGTTGGAAGCCGGTCGTGATTAACCAACTCACCACTTATAGAACCCATAAAGAAGTTATCCCCAACATGTGGGTTTATATTTTAGCATTTGCATCTGTCAGGTGTATGCCTACACCCCGTGCATAGGTCGTGGCCATTTTCAAATGAAATGAGCAGAGGATATCCAGGACACGGTCGTATTAACCCCCAATGCTTATGTTATCAAACAAGACAGATTAAAACGGGTTATGTAAATTTATTAATCACAATCCGATTAAATGATTTACCAAGTGGTATTATTATAATACCATATCCCAAGCCCGTATAAGGGAAAATAAGTTAAAAGTATTTACCTGATGCTAGCAGTAAAATCCTAAAGCTTTTCGAAGGAACCTTCTACCGGAAGCTATTTAATCTGTATAGAAGGTTTATTAACCTATTAGGATGCTAACGGGTCTTTAATTTAGTCAAGGACTTAGACCGGCTAGCTAGAAGGAAACCTTACGGTTCTAAACGCTAGATTAAGCGGAGACCGGAATAGAATGTGGTTTAGACCCGAAAAGCTTGGATACTTGTATAATATGGGTAAACCAAACACAATCTGGAAATTGAGGATTTAATGATAAGGTTTGACCCGTTTCGGCTATTTTATGTAAACTAGTCACATAAGCCGATCCGAACGCGTAAACGCGTAACGGGTAACCAAATAAATTATATACAGGTCTTAATCATTATTATGCTCAAAATATGTTAATACATCAGTAAGATGTTAACATATATGCCCAAAAAGTAATTTAAACCAAAATAAGTCCCATAAGGGCATTTTGGTAATTTTAATGCCCATAAAAGAGTTTAAATATAAAACTTAGTTTCAGGTCTGATTTAATTAGTAAAAATATGTATTTTTATGAGTTATATCAGTAGGGTATTTTATATATGTGAAATTTATCCTATATAACCAAACTATGCACCGTAGGGGCATTTTGGTAATTTCACATAGGCTTTAAAGGTCCAAATCTACTTCTGAGTTCAAAAACTTTGGCTTACTGTTTAATTATATAAATTAGCTTAAAACATCAGTGGGTAATAAGTTTTATATGCCAAAAATAGTTTTGACCCATACTAGGTGCTAAAAACGCTTAAAAGTCGGTTTTAAGGGATATTTGGGTTAAAATAGGAAATCTGAGTTTTGGACCAGTTTATAAAGTTCAAAATATTTTATTTATCTTATAAAATCAGTAGCAACAAGTTTGACATCAAAATGTTCTGTAAAACTCATTTTATGCACAAAAAGGGTAAAACCGACAATTACCGAATTCAAGCTATAATCCTATGTTATGCTCAGCCTAAAAATAAATAAAAATCTTCAAAAATCCTAAAATATTATTTTACATCAGTAGGTAAAAATTTTGATATCAAAAATCGGGTTTAGATAGGCTTTATGCTAATTACGCCAATTAAATAATAAAAAGTTCCTTAATTACGCTATTGAGCATAACTCCTATTCTAGACCTCAAATTGATGTCAAATTTTCGGGACATGTCTAAATATCAGTAGCAAAGGTGTTAGTCCATTCACATTGCTAAAAATCTCAGTTGTGTGTCAAAAGGGCGTTTATGGCATTATTAAGCATAATTACGATCAAGTGCATATAATCCAAACCACTAGGCACTATGCAATATAACTCCAGAGGGTTATACTACTAAGTAATGTGGTCCTAATGGAAGCTTAAAACATGGGATAATTGTAACACCTCGAAAATTCACGTCCTATAATGTATTGGCACGTGTCATAAGCTTGAACGTGAGAAAGAATGTTCTTGAGGGACTAAAGTTGACAAACATGGAAAGTATGTGAATATACGAGTTCAAAATGTCAACAGTGAATAAATATAATTTACAATAACCCTACATGACGTTGATACCATCAGACGAATAAATCATGGATCATACGAGGCTGAAAGTGAGAGATTACAAACTACAGGGGTCAAATGTGTCAACATGTTTAAGTTATACCTCTGAGTGACCTTTTGACAAACCCGAAGCTTTGTAACGGTTAATTATGCTCACTAGAATGCACGATAAAAATTTCATAAAGTTTCGTTATCGTATGAGAAAGTTATGATCAAATTCGTGTACGAGGGGTTAAAGCGTCAACGTTGAAAGTTTGGACCTTTCGGGTGACAATAAAGTTAACCGGGGACTAAACAAAGTGGGTAAATGTCTTAAAGCCCTTATATGTCAATTTAGAGGGTTCAAAGTGCAAGAAAATAAGTTAATTGACCTTTCGGAGGACCAAGAGCCAAGGATGCAAACTGAAAAAGAGACTTTTGGCCCTGATGACATGCTTGCGCACCTCAACAACCACACTCTTGCGGTTCGCAAGGCATGCCCAGATACAGCAAGTTGGCTGTTGGCTGTTTTAAACGTTGCAACTGATCTTTAAACGATTTTCCTCATCTTGCTTGCCCCTAAACAACCCCTAAACACTAGGGACACTTGTTAATAAGTTGTGGTCAGTGGTAGACTTACTTGTCAACATTTTATGGTGATTAAATTACTATAAAGGGGCATGAAGTTGCAACCATTTGATCATTCATCTCTTGTGCAATTCTGGAGCCTTTGGGAGCTTAAGAGCAGACACAAGACCTTCCTAATCAAGCATAGGACTCAGCAAGTTTACTAATCCTTTCTTAATTTAGTTATAGCTTAGTTTTAGCTTAAAAGTCAAACCGTCGTAATTAACGGTTGACTTAACGATTAATCATTGTTAGTCCAGTGATTAGTCGAAGTGAAAGTAGTTATAAGTTGGTAATTATGTGGGTAATAAACCCTCAAAAGGGTTCCCCCTGATTCCCACCCTAACTAGGTCAAATGTCGGGTCAAACTTGCTAAGAAAAATTCAACATGATACTTAAATTCTAATTTATGCATAATTAGCAATGTAGAACATATACAACCTGTTTGATCATTAATATAACTTGGTAATTAGTGTAAGGACACGTCTAAACATGTTCAACCCGACAATTTACTGTTTAGACCCGGTTCGGAACCGAAAGTCGCAAAGCTTTGACTTTTGCTTTGACTTCAGTTCTGACCCGTTTTGGTATGATTTAGAAATACCTAAGAGCTTCATTTGGACCAGGTTACATGCTAGTATAACCCTCTGTGATTATACACCATGGTTCATTAGTTAACCGATTAATACGCATGATTCCGTTAATTGCCCATATGTTGACCATTATTCCCTTTTCACCTTAAAATGTGATTTTTGAAAATATAAAAGAGTAGAAACCTTAATTAATGATATATAAACTTGTATGCAAAGTTTGACATCAGTTTGAGGTGTAGATTGGGAGTTATGCTCACTAGCGTAATTAAGAAGCTTTATGTTAATAAAACGGCGTAATTAGCATATAGCCTATTTAAACCTACTTTTTGGTATCAAACTTATTACCCACTGATGTAATATATTATTTTGGGTTTTTTAAAGATTTTTAATAAATTTTAGGCTGAGCATAACTCGTAGTTGTAGGCTTAATCCGGTAATTGTCGGTTTTGCCCTTACGGGCTATAAAATGAGTTTTACATATCTAATTGACTCCAAACCTTTTGCTACTGATTACATATGATAAATAAATTATTTTAAACCTCCTGGAATAATAAAAGTATCAGATTTCTATATAGAACCCGAAAACGGCTTCTAGTCGCCTAATTAAGCGTTTTTAACGCCTAGTATGTACTAGAACTATTTTAAACATACTAAGGGTGATACCTACTGATATTTGAGGTAAATTATAATATTTTTAACAGTAAGCAAAAGTTGTTAAACTCAGACTTCGGTTTTGAGCTTTTCGGCTTATGTGAAATTACCAAAATGCCCCTACGGTGCATAGTTTGGTTATAATTGATAAATTTCACATATATACTTTACCCTACTATTATAACTTAGTAAAATAAGTATTTTTGCTGATTATATCAGACCTGTAACTCAGGTAAATACTTAAACTCTTTTATAACCTCTTAAATGACCAAACTACCCCTACGGGGCATAGTTTGTGTTTAAATACATTTCAGGCATAATGAAAGACATCTTACTGATGTCACAACATATTTGAGGCATAATTAACTTAGGAAACCTGTATATGACTCTCATGAATACCCGTCACGCTTATTACGCGTTAGGTTCGGTTTATGTAACAAGTTTACATAAATTAGCCGAAACGGGTCAAACCTTATCGGTTTTATCTCAAAATCCAGAATGTGTATGAAATACCCATATTATACAAGTCTTAAAACTTGTCGGGTCTAAAACACATTCTATTCCGTTCTTCGCTTAATCATGCGTTTGAACCGTATAATTCCTTAAGACTAGCCGGTCTAAGCTTAGGCTTAATTAAAGACCCGTTAGCATTCTAATTGGTTATTTATACCATCATTCCAGACTAGAGCCTTCCGGTAAATTGTACCTACGCTTACTTAAGTGAATACGGCTGAGTTATTAATTCTTGCTATTTAAGACAAGAGCTAGCTCAGGTAAATACTCTTAACTTATTTTCCCTATACGGGCTTGGGTTACGGTATATAAAATACCGCTTTGTCGGGTATTAAATCTTCCATCGTTTGGTGGGTAATTGAATAATTTAATAACCCGGTTTAATCTGTATTGTTTGAAATAAAGACCTTTAGGTGTTAATGACCATGTCCCGGATATCCTTGACATCATTGTATTATAAAATGGCCACGTCTTAAGCACGGGGTGTAGGCATACACCTGACAGTTGCTTAAGTAATAACAGTATCTCACTCTCTTGTGGGCCTATACTTGTGGTGTGTCTGTTAATCTGACTCGGTTTCTACATCGGGCCCTGAACGTACAACGGACATGTAAATCTGTATACAAGATTATAACTATAATTGTCCCAAGTATAAAAGATTAATTTTGCCTCTGTGCATTTTAATCAAATCATAAAAAGATATTTTGTGCCACGTGCATTCAAACCAATTTTATTAAACCTTTTCAAAATGAGTCGGTTGAGTGTATTTACCAGTGAAAACTGACGTATTTTCCAAAAGGGTTAAGTGACAGGTACTGAACGTAATTGGCTGGAAGCTCAGGGCGTTTATAAGGAATCTTGCAAGTTCTAGGCGCCTAAAGTCTGTTGAACAATGTTATGTTTTAAGATCCGCCTGTGGATCCTTTACTTTCCGTTGTAATACTGGATATTACTTTAAATTCGGATTGTAATATATATTTATCTTTTGCTTCCGTTGTGCATTTATATATTGTGTTGTTTAACCATTGTGTTGCCAACCACGTCACGATACTCCCCACCGGGCCCACCGATGACACGTGGAAAGTCGGGGTGTGACAGGTTGGTATCAGAGCCAACACTGAGTGAATTAAACGCTAGCCTTTTGCGTTTAATCTCAGTTACACAGTTGCACATTCTTGAGTCTTGACAAGAACATAGGACAAATTCCAATTCGTTTCATTGTCTTTTAATTACTTCCTTGATTATTTTTCTGATTAGCCTTTGCATGGGCAAGTCATTTTTATTAGAAGTCCCGTTTAGGGCAACTATATACTTGCTTAAATTTTAAAGGAACGATTATGTTTAAAATATCATTCCTATATTATAAGATCTACCATTATAATAAAATGGCAAAATCTAAAAAGGGACAAGACCTAGCCTGGTGTCATTATTAAGACGCGGCCAGGCTGGAGGGAGGTGGGCCAGGGGCACGGTGGGAAGTGGGTGTTGTGGGGGAAAGAGTTGGGCCGTGTGTATTTGAAGTAGGGTGTGGACTGGATGTAAGTGGAGAGTGGGCCAAGGAGATATGTGGGTACAAATGATAAGGAAAGGGATTGGACAGGAAGTTATAAGATGGTGCTGGTCCGATTTGTTGAGCAAACGGGAACGTTGTTTCATCAAACGCTACGTGATGCGAGATGAAGAACTGTTTGGTTTGAAGGTCTAGGCAACGATATCCGCGGTAGGTGGCGGGATAGCCTAGAAAAACACACGGTTGGGAGCCATATTGAAGCTTATGTATGGTCGTGGAAGGAATGAGGGGGTAACAGAGGCACCCAAAAACTCGTAGGTGATCATATGTTGGGGTGGTTTGATAAAGTATTTTAGTGGGTGAGGCGGTTTTGTAATGAGTGTTCGGTAAAATGTTTAGTAGGTAGGTGGCGGTCTCGAGAGCAAAGTGCCATAGATAGGTCGGTAGAGAAGCATGAGCAAGAAGGGTACGAATCATGTTATTTATCGTTCGGATTTTTTGTTTGGCTTTACCGTTTTGAGATGAGGTGTATGGACATGAGAGGCGGTAAAGAATACCGTTTGTGGTAAAAAAGTTTTGAAAGGAAGTGTTAACATATTCACGTCCGTTGTCGCATTGGAACGTTTTGATGGTTCTTTCAAATTGGGTTTTGATGGTGGATGCAAACTGTTGAAAAGATGAAAAAACTTTGGATTTGTTAGAAATAGGGTAAGTCCATAAAAAATTAGAACAATCATCCAAGAACAACACATAATATTTATGACCAGATGAGCTAATAATTGGAGAAGTCCAAACATCACTATGTATAATGTCAAAAGGTTGAACAGTGCAATTATTGGAAGCAAAAAATGGTATACTTTACCAAAAACACAAGACCGGCATACATTATTATGAAGTTTATTAAAAACAATAGAACTAGAAGTTTTTAACGATTGTAAAGAGGAGCGTCCAGGGTGGCCTAGACGATGATGCCAGAGTTGTGAAGAAATAGCAGCGAGAGCTGTAGGTTGAGATGGAGATGACCCGAGCACCAGAGGGTAAAGATCACCACTGATGTTGCATCTGAGAAGCGGCTTCTTAGTCTTGTAATCCTTCACAAGAAAACCAAATGGGTCAAATTCCACAGAAACAAAATTATCCATTGTAAATCGGCGAACGGATATTAGGTTTTTGACAATTTTTGGTGAGTATAGGACGTTTTTAAGTATATAGGACGTTTTTAAGTATAAAGGACGTTTTATTAAAAACAATAGAACTAGAATTTTTTAACGATTCTAAAGACGAGCGTCCAGCGTGGCCTAGACGATGATGCCAGAGTTGTGTAGAAATAGCAGCGAGAGCAGTAGGTTGAGATGGAGATGACCCGAGCACCAGAGGGAAAAGATCACTGCTGCTGTTGCATCTGAGAAGCAGCTTCTTGGTCTTGTAACCCTTCATAAGAAAACCAAATGGGTCAAATTCCACAGAAACAAAATTATCCGTTGTAAATCGGCGAACGTATATTAGGTTTTTGAGAATTTTTGGTGAGTATAGGACGTTTTTAAGTATAAAGGGCGGGAAAGGTTTGGGTAAGTATTTTGTGCCCTGTCCTAGTACCGGAATGGTGTCGCCATTTCCTACAATTATATTTAAAGACACGCACGAATTAGAAAAAGAATGGTAGTCACCTGATTCATGAGATACATTGGACGTTGCTCCCGTATCCATATACTGTGTAGGGTCAGGTTGCTGCAAAGACATGGTATACATGTCTTGTTTGATGTCTGTCGGGCTGTAGGCGGTGTGAACTTGAGTGGGGCGTGGGCTGAGAAGTCTTGAACCTTGGTCTTCGGAGTGCTGTTGGGCCGGTTGGTAGAAGGATAGGGGCACGGTGGTACGGGCCAATAGGCCTGCTGAGGTGGGCCATGTGAGGGAGGATATGGGCCGTAATTTGGGTTGGGCATCCACAGATTGCAGAGTTGATTAGGCCAGTGTTGCATTGGACACCCTCTGCCATAGGACCCATGTCCCCGTCCAAGTCTGCCCGACAGACCGTGGCCCCTGCCGCCGGTTCGGTCATCATGTCTATTCAGTTCGAAGGGAGCCGACCGTTGCGTCGTGGCTTTGAGAGCCGAACTAGCAGCTTTGGAGGCATGTAAGGCCTGTTCGGCTTTACGGCTTTCAAGTTGAATGATCTTGGAGCGGGCGGAGTAGAAGGACGGTAGCGGTTCCTGTTGTTGTAAGATGGTTGCGATGCCGTCATATTCTTCGTTCAAGCCGACGATTAACTGAAGCACAAGTCGATCATTATCCACAGCAACATTGACATTGGCAAGTTGATCGGCCAAGACTTTGAGTTCTTGGCAGTACGCTGACACATTCGGGAAACCGTCGAGCCTTGTGTTTGAGAATTTATGCATAAGGTGAATCGCACGGGCGCTTTTGTTGTCATGAAAAAGGTTTTCGATGGCAACCCAAGCGTCGTACGCGGTGGCGGTCTTGTTGATAATGGTGTGCAAGAGGTCGTTTGAGATCGTACTGTAAATCCATTGCAAGACAATGGCATCCAGACGCTCCCACTCGTTCGACGGTTTAGTGGTTTCGGTAGAGGAAGAAGATGTTTCAGTTTTGCGGGAAAGGTGATCATACACAAGAAAAGCTTTGCAGTGGAGTTTGAAGAGGGTGGCCCAAGAGTTATACTGTCCGGAGTCAAATTCGAGGGTAACAGGGATAAGGTTTTTGATGTTTGTAATGGTTGTACCAGGATGAATCTTGGATTCTATAGTGACAGGAGGAGTATTGTTTGAGCCTGTCATATTCGAAGGCAGAGATGGCGGCAGAATGTGGATTAGAGGAGAGGAGGGATGCGATTAGGGTTAGAGAGGATCGAAGGATGATACCATGAAAGAATAGGTTCCTTGACCTTTTCCATTGATTATGATCCCTATAAATAATACAATCGGTTTCGCTATTTTTGGTACAAATAGATACACATTGATATGCAATTACATCATAAAATCATTGCTTAATATATACGCTATTAGTAGTTGTTTGAGAATAAAGTTTTGAAAAGTGAAAATATTAGATAATTCATAAAGTTACAAGAATGTTTCCATTACCATTTCATTTCTTTTTGTTATATCTTCCAACTTTGAAAAAACTTCTAGTTACAAAAAAGTTCTTTAAAAATAGCATCCCTAAACTAATCACGAAAGAAACATAATAAAATACCTTATGCAACTCCTAACAATAAATGTGATCCAAGTCAATAAGGCTATGGGGTATTAGGATGTGGGATCATGAAAGGTGTGATGAGCGCTGATGTGGCATCATGACCACTAGTGAACGCCGCCCTCTACCCATATGAATCATGAAGATCACGGATATCTTCACGAGGCTCATGACTGCTTTCTCACTCACTCTCCATGAAGCATGAACAGTTGAACACCATCCCCTTGATAGGGATGAAGGGGAAGATGGTAACATGAAGGTCATGAAGCATCAACCACACTGTATGACATAAGTATGCCAAAATTAAAAAGCTTGTGTTAGGACTTGAAAAATGTTACGCCACCCCTTTATTAAGTGATTTATGTTTCACAGTTTTGTAAAATACTAGACAGGTCTAATTTGTATGTCACATGATATTAGTTATTATCCGTCATCTCGTTTACAATATATTTAACATATTTACAACTTTCATAATATAATTAGATAAAAGAATTAAATTAAATAGTTAAATCTTTTTGAGTAAGTAATATGGTATAGGGGAAGGATCCACTAAAAAGTTGATTTTGCCTAAATAGACTAAGGCATCTTAGCCTTCCATTTTTTAATCAATGGCTTAAATCAAAATGTAGGAAAAAAAGGGGTAGAATGGTATATTATGAATAACCAATTCTGTTGACTTTTTACAAGTATCCCTCACTTTTTTTAAACATTCATAACTTCTCTACACGACATTATTTTTTCAAAAGAATTATGTCATAAAAGCGAGCATTTTTTTCTCTTTAATTTGAGTACAATATTGCAATATAAAAAATGACGATTGAAAGAAAGTACGAAAATTGTGAACTCTCCTGCATTATTCATCCGGATGTTTCTAATTTGATTGTTGGGGAAATTGGCTCTCAATTGTATGATTTGAGCTAAAAGTCGGGCAAATGCTAAATTTCGAGTAGCTAAAAGACTCACATGTGACCACCTTGAGGATACGTCTATTAAGACCAAGAAATAGCGGAATGGTCCACACGGAGGATGAATAGGCCCACAAATATCCCCTTGGATTCTTTCTAAAAATGATGGGGTTTCATGTATCAATTTAGTTTGTGAGGGCCGAGTTATAAGTTTGCCCAGAGAGCATGCTGCACATGATAAGTCTTGTGGTAGCAAAACTTTTAAGTTTTTGAGAGGGTGCCCAGTTGCACTTTTGATTATTCGTCTCATCATTATACTACCAGGGTGACCTAGACGGTCATGCCATATATTGAATGTGTCTTTATCTAACAACTTTTGGTTACTCACCATGTATGATTCGATAGGATTGATATTAGTACAATATAATCCAGAGGATAAGGCTTCTAATTGTTCAACAATTGTTTCTTTGCCATTTTTGTTTAAAGTAATTTGAAGAGATTCAATATTATTTTCAGATGTTGTTTTTAGGTGGTAACCATTTTTTCGAATATCTTTAAAGCTAAGTAAATTTCTTTTGGATGTACTAGAATATAATGCATTATCAATAGTTAATTGGGTACCCGGAGATAATGTTATGTGTGCTCTGCCGGAGCCTTCGATAAGGTTACTGACACCATATATAGTACAAATCGGTGTCTCTGCCGGAGACAACTCAGAGAAAAATTTCATATCTTTGAGAATAGTGTTAGTACTATCGCTATCTACCAGACATTCATCACCAATAATAGCTCTACTGGAGCTAGCATACATATTTCTTCAGGATATAAATAAAAAAAAAACTTAATGCAAAGAAGTAAAATGAAACATTGCAAGAGTTTCAAACTAAACCAAATACAAAGGTCATAGTGTGAAAAGTAAAACATAAAAGGTATATTAAATATGTTTAAACATCACGAACATTTTCAATGAAATCACATGCATCCAAATGAACGTCTGGTATCGTGGCTGAAGGTGCATCCTCAATCAGATTAGTTTCAGCATTCTTTCCTTTTTCTTTCATCATGCGTTGATATGCCTCAACGAGGTGTTTAGGGGTGCGACATGTGCGGGACCAATGATTTGACATCCTACATTTATAACAAATGATGTTTTGGTTCCCGCTACTTTTCCCTTTTTAAGGTCGCCCTGTATTATGTCGACTCGATTCACCACTGCTATTTTTAGTGTTCTGGGACTCTCGATGCCATGTATATCCCCGTCCTCGACCACGACCTCTGCTGGGGCCGCGGCCTCTACCTCTACCTCGTCCGCTTTGATAATTGGCCACATTCGCTTCAGGGAATGGGCTTGCACCTGCAGGTCGCGATTGATGGTTTTTTAGTAGGAGCTTGTTGTTTTGCTCCACGACCAGAAGACATGATATCAATTCAGAATATCTAGTAAATTTACATTCCCGGTATTGCTGCGACAGGAGCATGTTTGAGGCATGGAACGTTGAGAAGGTTTTTTCAAGCATGTCTTCATCGGTTATTTTTTCACCACATAATTTTAACAGAGGTAATGCGGAATAAGGCAGAATTATATTCACTGATAGTCTTAAAATCCTGTAGTCGTAAATGAAGCCATTCATAGCGGGCTTTGGGGAGTAAGACCAACTTCTGGTGGTCAAAACGTTCTTTGATATTTGTCCATAGTTTAAGAGAGTCCTCAACAGTCCAGCCCAGTCCACATCCATGTAAGAAACCAAGGATGGATGTGAGGAACCTGTGAGCATCAAGCCTAGAGAGGCAGAACCCTTGACATACCGGATGATCCGTTTTAATGCATTCCAGTGATCGATCCGGGGTGCATGCATGTGCATGCAAATCTGTTGGACAGCGTAGGTGATGTCCGGACGGGTGAATGTGAGATATTGAAGTGCTCCTGCTAGGCTGCGATAGAGAGTGGGGTCGTGAAATGGTTCGTTGTTTGTGGCACTAAGCTTCGAATTCGTGTCGACCGGGGTGGCTACCGGGTTGCAAGACTGTATACCAGCGCGAGCAATGATATCAACAACATAAGACTGTTGCGAGAGAAACATGTTGTTGGCAATTCTTGAAACAGAGATGCCCAGAAAATAGCTGAGAGGGCCCACGATTGCGAATTCATGAGCAAGACTAGACAATAAGCGCTGACGGAGCGCGTCGGAGGATGTGACTAAGAGGATGTCATCAACATAGAGAAGTAAGAAGGCTGTATCACTGCCATGATGAAACGTGAATAGAGAAGCATCACAACGACTGTGTTGAAAACCCATATTGAGAACGTAGTCTGTGAACCTTTGGTACCAAGCCCGAGGTGCCTATTTGAGCCCGTATAGAGACTTCTTGAGGAGACAAACGTGATCTGGAAACTGTTTGTTTCTAAAGCCCATAGGCTGATACAAATAAACTGTCTCATGTAAATTCCCGTGAAGAAACGTGTTAGTGACGTCTAACTGATGAACTGACCACCGTTTAGAAAGAGCAATGGACAATACTATACGAATCGTTGCGGGTTTGACAACTGGACTAAAAGTCTCCCCGCAGTCCACACCAACCTGTTGCGATCTACCATTGCATAATAAACGTGCTTTGTATCTTTCCAAGGACCCGTCTGATTTGAATTTATGCTTATACAACCACATACATCGAATGACATTCATATTTGATGAACGAGGTACTAACTCCCAAGTTCCGTTTCTAATTAGTGCGTTGTACTCCGTAGTCATGGCGGAGTACCATTTTGGTATATTAAGGGCATCAGACGGGTTTTTGGGAATAGGTTTGAGTGTTGTGGAGGTGGAGGTAATATGTAAGTTTAATGGGTGTTTAGGCTTGAAAATGCCGCTCATAGAGCGTGTTTGCATCGTTCGGGGCGGCTGGGTTGTTGACGGTTGGTTGGGCTGAATTGGATTGGTGAGCGGATGGGTGGGTGATTGATCAGACGAGTTGGGTAGCGGTTGGGTTGTGGGCTCGGTGGTTAACGGCTGGAGTGGTTGGGTGTGCAAGTTGGGATGTGGTTGGGTGGGCTGGGTATCGGATTGAGTGGGCCGATGGGATGTGGTGAGGACGGGCTGGAGGGAGGTGGGCTAGGGGCACGGTGGGAAGTGGGTGTTGTGGGGGAAAGAGTTGGGCGGTGTGTATTTGGAGTAGGGTGTGGGTTGGATGTAAGTGGAGAGTGGGCCGAGGAGATATGTGGGCACAAATGATAAGGAAAGGGATCAGATAGGAAGTTATAAGATGGTGCTGGTCCGATTTGTTGAGCAAACAGGAACGTTGTTTCATCAAACGCTACATGATGCGAGATGAAGAACTGTTTGGTTTGAAGGTCTAGGCAACGATATCCGCGGTAGGTGGCGGGATAGCCTAGAAAAACACACGGTTGGGAGCGATATTGAAGCTTATGTATGGTCGTGGAAGGAATGATGGGGTAACAGAGGCACCCAAAAACTCGTAGGTGATCATATGTTGGGGTGGTTTGATAGAGTATTTCAGTGGGTGAGGCGGTTTTGTAATGAGTGTTAGGTAAAATGTTTAGTAAGTAGGTGGCGGTCTTGAGAGCAAAGTGCCATAGATAGGTCGGTAGAGAAGCATGAGCAAGAAGGGTACGAATCATGTTATTTATCGTTCGGATTTTTCGTTCGGCTTTATTGTTTTGAGATGAGGTGTATGGACATGAGAGGCGGTAAAGAATACCGTTTGTGGTAAAAAAGTTTTGAAAGGAAGTGTTGACATATTCACGTCCGTTGTCGCATTGGAACGTTTTGATGGTTCTTTCAAATTGGGTTTTGATGGTGGATGCAAACTGTTGAAAAGATGAAAAAACTTTGGATTTATTAGAAATAGGGTAAGTCCATAAAAATTAGAACAATCATCCAAGAACAACACATAATATTTATGACCAGATGAGCTAATAATTGGAGAAGTCCAAACATCACTATGCATAATGTCAAAAGGTTGAACAGTGCAATTATTGGAAGCAAAAAATGGTAACCGAATACTTTACCAAAAACACAAGACCGACATACATTATTATGAAGTTTATTAAAAACAATAGAACTAGAAGTTTTTAACGATTGTAAAGAGGAGCGTCCAGGGTGGCCTAGACGATGATGCCAGGGTTGTGAAGAAATAGCAGCGAGAGCTGTAGGTTGAGATGGAGATGACCCGAGCACCAGAGGGTAAAGATCACCGCTGCTGTTGCATTTGAGAAGCGGCTTGTTGGTCTTGTAATCCTTCACAAGAAAACCAAATCGGTCAAATTCCACAGAAACAAAATTATCCATTGTAAATCGG
Source organism: Helianthus tuberosus (assembly GCA_030545235.1). Taxonomy (NCBI): domain Eukaryota; kingdom Viridiplantae; phylum Streptophyta; class Magnoliopsida; order Asterales; family Asteraceae; genus Helianthus; species Helianthus tuberosus. The sequence continues at coordinate 24,149,214 of CM060405.1, forward strand.
CGAACGGATATTAGGTTTTTGACAATTTTTGGTGAGTATAGGACGTTTTTAAGTATAAAGGACGTCTTATTAAAAACAATAGAACTAGAATTTTTTAACGATTCTAAAGAGGAGCGTCCAGCGTGGCCTAGACGATGATGCCAGAGTTGTGCAGAAATAGCAGCGAGAGCAGTAGGTTGAGATGGAGATGACCCGAGCACCAGAGGGTAAAGATCACTGCTGCTGTTGCATCTGAGAAGCGGCTTCTTGGTCTTGTAACCCTTCACAAGAAAACCAAATGGGTCAAATTCCACAGAAACAAAATTATCCGTTGTAAATCGGCGAACGGATATTAGGTTTTTGAGAATTTTTGGTGAGTATAGGACGATTTTAAGTATAAAGGGCGGGAAAGGTTTGGGTAAGTATTTTGTGCCCTGTCCTAGTACCGGAATGGTGTCGCCATTTCCTACAATTATATTTTAAGACACGCACGAATTAGAAAAAGAATGGTAGTCACCTGATTCATGAGATGCATTGGACGTTGCTCCCGTATCCATATACTGTGTAGGGTCAGGTTGCTGTAAAGACATGGTATACATGGCTTGTTCGATGTCTGTCGGGCTAGAGGCGGTGTGAACTTGAGTGGGGTGTGGGCTGAGAAGTCCTGAACCTTGGTCTTCGGAGTGTTGTTGGGCCGGTTGGTAGAAGGATAGGGGCACGACGGTACGGGCCAATAGGCCTGCTGAGGTGGGCCGTGTGAGGGAGGATATGGGCCGTAATTTGGGTTGGGCATCCACGGATTGTAGAGTTGATTAGGCTAGTGTTGCATTGGACGCCCTCTGCCATAGGACCCACGTCCCCGTCCACGTCTGCCCGACCGACCATGGCCCCTGCCGCCGGTTCGGTCATCGTGTCTATTCAGTTCGAAGGGAGCCGACCGTTGCGTCGTGGCTGTGAGAGCCGAACTAGCAGCTTTGGAGGCATGTAAGGCCTGTTTGGCTTTACGGCTTTCAACATGAATGATCTTGGAGCGGGCGGTGTAGAAGGACGATAGCGGTTCCTGTTGTTGTATGATGGTTGCGATGCCGTCATATTCTTCGTTCAAGCCGACGATTAACTGAAGCACAAGTCGATCATTATCCACAGCAGCATTGACATTGGCAAGTTGATCGGCCAAGACTTTGAGTTCTTGGCAGTACGCGGACACATTCGGGAAACCGTCGAGCCTTGTGTTTGAGAATTTATGCATAAGGTGAATCGCACGGGCGCTTTTGTTGTCATGAAAAAGGTTTTCGATGGCAACCCAAGCGTCGTACGCGGTGGCGGTCTTGTTGATAATGGTGTGCAAGAGGTCGTTTGAGATCGTACGGTAAATCCATTGCAAGACAATGGCATCCAGACGCTCCCACTCGTCCGACGGTTTAGTGGTTTCGGTAGAGGAAGAAGATGTTTCAGTTTTGCGGGAAAGGTGATCACACACAAGAAAAGCTTTGCAGTGGAGTTTGAAGAGGGTGGCCCAAGAGTTGTACTGTCCGGAGTCAATTTCGAGGGTAACAGGGATAAGGTTTTTGATGTTTGTAATGGTTGTACCAGGATGACTCTTGGATTCTATAGTGACAGGAGGAGTATTGTTTGAGCCTGTCATATTCGAAGGCAGAGATGGCGGCAGAATGTGGATTAGAGGAGAGGAGGGAGGCGATTAGGGTTAGAGAGGATCGAAGGATGATACCATGAAAGAATAGGTTCCTTGACCTTTTCCATTGATTATGATCCCTATAAATAATACAATCGGTTTCGCTATTTTTGGTACAAATAGATACACATTGATATGCAATTACATCATAAAATCATTGCTTAATATATACGCTATTAGTAGTTGTTTGAGAATAAAGTTTTGAAAAGTGAAAATATTAGATAATTCACAAAGTTACAAGAATGCTTCCATTACCATTTCATTTCTTTTTGTTATCTCTTCCAACTTTGAAAAAACTTCTAGTTACAAAAAAGTTCTTTAAAAATAGCATCCCTAAACTAATCACGAAAGAAACATAATAAAATACCTTATGCAACTCCTAACAATAAATGTGATCCAAGTCAATAAGGCTATGGGGTATTAGGATGTGGGATCATGAAAGGTGTGATGAGCGCTGATGTGGCATCATGACCACTAGTGAACGTTGCCGTCTACCCACATGAATCATGAAGATCATGGATATCTTCACGAGGCTCATGACTGCTTTCTCACTCACTCTCCATGAAGCATGAACAGTTGAACACCATCCCCTTGATAGGGATGAAGGGGAAGATGGTAACATGAAGGTCATGAAGCATCAACCACACTGTATGACATAAGTATGCCCCAATTTAAAAGCTTGTGTCAGGACTTGAAAAATGTTACGCCACCCCTTTATAAAGTGATTTATGTTTCACAGTTTTGTAAAATACTAGACATGTCTAATTTGTATGTCACATGATATTAGTTACTATCCGTCATCTCGTTTACAATATATTTAACATATTTACAACTTTCACAATATAATTAGATAAAAAAATTAAATTAAATAGTTACATCTTTTTGAGTAAGTAATATGGTATAGGGGAAGGATCCACTAAAAAGTTAATTTTGCACTAAGACATCTTAGCCTTCCTTTTTTTAATCAATGGCTTAAATCAAAATGTAGGAAAAAAAAAAGGGGGTAGAAGGGTATATTATGAATAACAAATTCTGTTGACTTTTTACAAGTTTCCCTCACTTTTTTGAAACATTCATAACTTCTCTGCACGACATTATTTTTTCAAAAGAATTATGTCATAAAAACGAGCATTTTTTTCTCTTTAATTTGAGTACAATATTGCAATATAAAAAATGACGATTGAAAGAAAGTACGAAAATTGTGTTGTATTTCGAATCCAGCACATTTCTTTTTCTCTTTGGTCAAATCTAGCACAATCCGAAGAACAAAATCCAGCACATTAAAAGAATAAAAAAAAACCCAGCACATTAAGAAGAACAAAAAAAATCAGCACAATACCAAAATCCAGCACATTGAGAAGAACAAAAAGTCGAGCACACTACCAAAATCCAGCACATTGAGAAGAACAAAAAAATCCAGCACAATACCAAAATCCAGCACATTAAGAAGAAAAAAAATCGAGCACAATACCAAAATCCAACACAATAAATAGAAAAGCGTGTAATAAAAATTATAAAATAATAACTAATACTTTCCAAATGGACATAAAACCTTTGTTAGTCTCACTTTCTCGAAGGATCAAATTTGCGAATTTAAACCATTAAATTCTTATAAAAAATGGTTTTCTTTATACTTGGCCAAAAAGAACGAGACGAGACAGTTGCTCGGTCATATTTTGATTTTTGAGACCTTGAATACAACCAGCAACATCTTATCAACCCTAAATAGTTATTCACAAGGGTTTCAACTAGTTCTAGTACAGGAACTGGTTACCGGAAATGAGAAGGGTGCCGTCGAGATCAGACGCGATAGTTTGGTTGGATCTGGAATTTTGTACTGCATTTTGAGATTGAAAACTTCTTCTTATGTGTGAAGGATTTGTTGGTTGTCTTAAAAGAGGGTTGCACATCAGTGGATCTGAAATCAATAATCAGATCGTGCAATGAAGGTGTACGAGAGGGATTTGTACTAGATCTGAGATTTGTTGGTTACAGATTTGTTGAAATCGCCACTGTTAGAATCGCAATCGAACTTCTGATGAGAACGAGTGAAAAAGTCGAAAGCAATCCGTTGTGACCTATTGAACGATCATCGCCGGCAGTCAGCCGGTCGGTCGCTGTGGTTCTCGCCGGAGAGCTATAACCCTTTAGTTTCTTTCTTAAGTTGAAAAAGTGTGTGTGGAGTCTCTGTAAAAATGAGACGTGTTTGCTTGAAAAAACAAAATGGACGTAACTGCCCTTTATTCTTATTAGGAGGAAGTGCCACATGTCAGCTTCATATTACTTCTTAGCCTTCTTAGGCAAAATTAACTTTTTATTTGATCCTACCCCATGTGGTATATATAGGGCTGGCAATAGGTAACCTGCTAAGACACGATAATAGAAAAGTACACCATGTGATTTTTTACGTTTTTAAAAATAATCACAATTTGAAAGTTAGGATCCATTATTTCTCTTTCTAGGTGCATAAAATATACGGGGTAAAATCAAATAAAAAATTTATTTTGTCTAAGTAGGATAAGAAGGAATCTTAACCATTCATTTTTCAAATCAATGGTTAAGATGATAGTGTAGGAGAAATGAGTAGTGCAAGGGTATATTGGGAAAATCACTATTTATGGACTTTCTCTCTCCACATGCAAGTCACATGCATATTCCACCCTCATTTTTTTAAACGTTTATAACTTTTTATACGACCTTATTTTTTCATAAAAATTTCACCGTAAAATCGAGCGTCTTTTTATCTTTAATTTGAGTACCATATTGCTATATAAAATATGAAGACTAAAAAAACCACTAAAACGTGTTGTATTTCTATGTTATATAACAATTTTTGTGCTGGATTTTTTTTTCTCATTTTTTGTGCTGGATTTTTTTGTACTATATTTTTTTGCTGAATTTTTTCGTGCTATATTTTTTTGTACTAGATTTTTTTGTGCTATATTTTGTTGTACTACATTTTTTGTGCTATATTTTTTTGTACTAGATTTTTTTGTTATATTTTTATAAAACAAAAGGGGTGTCACATGTCATTTTCATTCCTATTTATAAGGACCAAAATGCTCTTCATTCCTACTTATTAGGAGTGCCACATGTAATTATCACAATCCTTCTTAGGCTACTTAGGCAAAATCCACTTTTTAGTGGATTCTTCCCCTAAAATATACATCTGTCTTATAGACATTGGATATAAAGTAGTTAAACGAGTCGTATTCAGGTTTAAAATTTTTGTTGTTCGCGTTATCAGATACCTGTTAAACCTGCTAAGACACGATTTTCCAGCCCTAGGTATCTATATATATATATAAATGAGATGAATTTGGGCTAGGTGGCATTTGTATTTGGCCATCTTGGCTGATGTGGCAATTCAGTTTAGGAGGGAAATCACAATTTTGGCTACGTGCATTCTCAAAATGGACGCGGGATCCGAATAAACTCCGGGTCGGATCATTTTGCTTTGGATCCCTTATATTTTTTGAAAGCTTTCTTCCTCTACACAATTCCATCAGATCTCCTTCGTCTCTACCATCACCCTCAAAACCCTAGCGGCGCATATGCATCATCTTCAGCAAATCCACACATCTTCTTCAGCAAATCGAACGATGGTGATTCTCATGTTACCTTTACACCACCGATTCTGTAGATTTGAGGTCTCAATCGAAACCCTAATGTTTTCTATTTTCAAATAAGTTTTGTTTTAGATTTGACGACTCTTTTTATTGTTTCAATGAACAGTTATTTTTCTTCGGTATTCAATTTATACGGTTTCATGTCCGATATATAAAAATCGATGAGCATACCACTGAACAAATAAAGCGAATTCAAGAAGAAAGGTACCATTCATATATTTAGGGTTTCTGATATGCTATCCTTATAGTTAGTTTCTTTTTTTTTTCGGTTTGTTTCTATTTAATATGATTATAAGGGTTTAAAGGATTTCAAGTTTTTGGGTGAGTAGACGAAGATCGTTCTGTAATTTTTTAATCGTTCGTTTTTTTACTTTTGCAAAAATTGATTAGGTGTGACTTTGGAGTTGATATTAATCGATGTGCTTTTGTGTTCCTATCTTCGCATTGACAGAGGTTTGTTTCTGCTCTTAGAAACTCTATCAAACTGATTAGGTAGATATTTATGAGTATTTTTAAAAGATGTTCTTGAAAACCAAATCAAAGGTATTTTAGAAATCATTATAGTTTGGATTCAGTTAAGTGATTAACCCATATTTTGTCCTTTCTTTATCAATTGTTAATATACTAAATCTGATCACAAGTTATTGATCCAAGTGCATGTCTTGATGAGCATTTAGGTTCTTTCCCTACCCTTGGGATTTGCATTTAGAGAGGTTTTAGTCTCTGGCATTTAAAAGCACTGAAAACATAACATAAGATGATAAGATCTTAACCTTGAAAGATGTAATTGTTATTCTTATTCTTATTACTGATCTTTTTTTTATATTTACAAAATTCGTTGGTGGTAGTTGTTATTTATTATCCTTCTCAATGGTAGTGTTGCTGTGGGATTTTATATTTTGCTTCGAGCTGTTGATCGATTATCTCGGCTAACTATAATACTTTCCCTGGGCAGTTTGACGGGTAGCAGTTTTTTGATCCAATTACCATTACCAAAGTTATAAATGTGGGGGGACTATACAACTTAAAGTCATATATATTTTTTTTGCTGCAGAGGGATGGATGAGGATATATCTAGATTAAAAACTACAGCAGTTAGTCTTCTTAGTGATTTGGGGTGCAACTGGTCCACTTTGACAGAAGATATCATTAATGAAATGTGTCGTTATGGTGCTGCCGAGTTGCATGCAGTTGCAGCTTATACTGGTGGAGTTGCATCATAGGAAGGTATAAAGGTTAAAACAATACATTTATTTTTTTTTCAATAGAGATGTCAGTCAGTTATAACTCATTTTTATTTGGGTTATATGATGTATAATGGGTCAAACAGGTTAAATAGGTGGACCATCCACGTAGCGGAACAACTTTATAGGCCACCTAAGCTTGGTTTTAAATTGCGTAATGCGCTCTGATGCGTTTTGGTCCAAAAATCCGATGCGTGATGCGCAATGCGTGATGCGCACGCATCACGTATACTGGGCGTCTCTTAGTATAAAAGTACCATAAAATAAATCATACATATAAAAACTACTCATAACAAACTTATAAAACATACTTAGTCTTTAAAATAACAAAACATTAATAAACATACTTAGTCTTTAAAATAAAAAAAAACATTAATAAAACATACTTAGTCTTAGACATAACAAAACACTTAAAAGTTAAACACTTTTTCCAGAAAAGTTACCTTTTTCCAGCTTATTTTCCAGAAAAGTTGCCTTTTTCCAGCTGTGTAAAGCTGTGTAATGTTAAAATATAAAAAAAAGGGTGACTGCATTTTCCCTCCAAAGCCAAAATAAGGAAAACCCTTCATTTTACATGTTGCACGCATCAGACCGCATATTGCAATGCTTCGCATCACGCATTATGCGCGCATCACTGCCGCATCACTGCCGCATCACGTAATAGCCTCGCATCGTTACATCTGATGCGCTATTTCAATCGCAACGTGCGCATCACGCATTATGCGCGCATCATGCGCTCATTTTAAAACCAAGCACCTAAGTATGTATACCAATTTTGGCCAAGAAGATGAAAATTATTTAGAAAGACTAATATTTTTGGTGAGATGTCAACATGTTATAGGTCATTAAGTGTCTTTTTACTATAGGTCAACGCAGGGTGGGATCAAAATAGTCCCCTTTTAGTATGCTCAAAACAACTTTGGTCAAATTTAGCTTTTACATAAAAGGGAAATGCAGAGGAATAATATTATTAATATTGTTCCTAAAGAGGAACATGCATATAAAATTATTATAATTCATAACATTTTATCAAATTCAGGGTTCTAACAATTAGTTCAATGTTTTCTCGACACTTTAACATAGTCCGATTCCATTACTGATTTAATGTTATAAAAGTTTTTAATTAGGATTCCATGTACTGATTTAATGTTATAAAAGTTTTTAATTGGGTTATGAAATCGGAACTTTTTGTTTAAGATTATGTGTTATCCTGATTCCATGTACTGATTTAAGGTAAACATCCTGTTAATAAAAAAGTTTTTAATTAGGTTATGAAATTGGAACTTTTTTATTTTTCATGTTCGTATGTTTTCTTTGGCGCTGAATCCTGGCTCTCCATGAAATTGATTCGATTTGATTTTATTGAAGAATGGTTGAATTTGATGTGATTTAGGTATGATAATTCTTTCTTTCTTTCTTTCTTTCTTTCTGTTTCCTCAGTTTAAATGGAGAAGATGATGGGCACACAGGGATGATGAATGTGTTTAAAGGTATGGAAAAGGTCTTTCGTCTATTTCTCTTATAATTTTTTTAAAATTTTGGCATAAAATACCTAATCAGTTTGATTAAGTTGACTTTTTTTAACCAGCACTTCCTGTTCTTTCGTTTGGCTTATTTTTTCAAATTTGTAGTTAAAATGATGAATTTAGTTTAAAAAGAGTGTCCTTTTGATATGGGGTTTTTAAATTTGTAGTTAAAATGATGAATTTAGGTAAAAAAGAATGTCTTTTTTAGCTGTTTTTTTTGTATTTGTATTAAAATGGGTTCAAGATTCATTCCCCTCTTTACTTGCTTTTGTAAGTGATCAATTTAGGGCAAGAAGATTGTCTTTTACATCTGGGTTTTTCAAATTTGTAGTTAAAATGATGAATTTGTGTCAAAAAGATTGTCTTTTTAATATGGGTTTTTTAAATTTGTAGTTAAATTGATGAATTATGTCAAAAAGATTGTCTATTTCATCTGAGTATTTTAAATTTGTAGTTAAAATGATGAACTTAGGTCAAAAAGATTGTCTTTTTAATCTGGGTTTTTAAAATTTGTAGTTATAATGATGAATTTAACTCAAAAAGATTGTTTTTTTAATCTGGGTGTTTAAAATTTGTAGTTAAAATGATGAATTTATGTATACTTTAGCTGTTGCGGCAGTTGCTGTGGATGCTGCTGGTACTGGTAGTGGAGAATCGGCAGTTACGACGACGGTGCACAAGTCCGGCGGATGGTTCAGTTTTATATCGGATGCTATGGAAGTTGTTTTGAAGGTAGTTTGTTTGTAATTTGTGTATTTGTACTGTTTTTTGGTTGTGGATGTAGTGTTTGGATATATGTTTTTTGTTAATATTTGTTGAATTAAGAACTTGATTTGTTTATATTGTGCGTGAAGAGTTAGGGTTTTACGAAGATAAAATACACACAGAAATGCCATCGGAATCGTCGATTACGGATCATGAACCTGACGATTCCGATACTGAGTTCGTTGAGATCGATCCGTCCGGTCGTTACGGTTGGGTTAGTGCGTTTAACTTTATTAATTTTGATGCAGATTTGAGCATTATCTGTTAGATTTTGATATTAAGTTGTATAATTTGCAGTATAAAGAAGTCTTGGGGAAATGTGCTTTTAAAAAAGTGCATCCTTATATTGCATTATTGTTTTATATTAGATATTTTATGTTGTCAATAGGTTTATAAATTAATTTCATATACAATTTTTATGTAATTAAAGCTTAGAAAGTAAGTTTTATGTTCCTTGATTATTGGGAATTTAGATACAAAGCATTTGATGAATTGGAAGGGATTGAAGTAGCTTGGAATCAAATAAAGGTTTCGGATTTCTTTAGGCATCCGGAGGAGCTAGAGCGTCTATACTCGGAAGTTCATTTGCTTAAAACGCCTAAGCATAAGAACATTATAAAATTTTACAGTTCTTGGGTTGATACAACGAAGGAGCACATCAACTTTATTACTGAGATTTCCATCTCAGAAGCTTCTATCATCATTTTTGCCTTCGGTTTCAGTGGTCGGACTGATTCTACTCCACCCGAAGCTCGAGCCCGATGGGACCGTGCAAAAAATGTTAATGTTTTGGGTGTTGAGTTTGCAAAGAGTTCAGTTGAGGTACCATTTGTGTGGCATATCCAAGTCAGCACATGGATTCGTCACTGTGAGTCACTATCCCAATGCTTTTTTTAGTTATATATGATTTATTTAACCTTAAATGTGTCTAACTCTGTGTTTTTTTTTTGTAGCTGTAGCTTGCTTTCACCAGATTTCATCAGAGGCTACTCGACAGGTATTAGGCACTTACACTATTCGGGATAAATTTTCTGTTAATCATGATTACGACTTATTATAATAACAAATAATCTTTTAATAAAATAATTTAAGGGGTTGTATGCATTAAATATAAACTTTGAACGACTTTCAATCCCTTTGCACCGTTCCCTTTTTAACTATTTTTTATTATAAATAATAACACGACCGGAATCGACTCATTTATTAGTACATTGCACAAATTGCTAACCTCTTTAAATTCTTTTTTCTTTCATGAATCCCTGAATGCTTTTATCGAGATTCTACAGGTAACAGTAAGATGGTAATTTAACGAACGATCTAATTTCTTGAAACCCGTGCCAAATATATAATAATCTGACATGGGTGTGTGCAATTGCAATGTATTTTCATGTACCTATAATTCTTTGTAAGGGAAATACGCAAATCATGGTTGCTTCAATTCAGGGACTTATTGAATTACTTACAACTGAAATGCAAAGCCACACCGCCAGATCCAGCTGCGGATGCTTTCTTTTCCAGTACGATCCGCTAATATTCGGTCGCAAAAGGCCAAGGGTGGAGCCACTGCAGAGAACTCGAGCAGATCAAGGTCTGGTTTGTTTTCACTGGCTATTGAATGTCATTCCAATTTTGTAAGGGAAGCTCACACTGAGAAAGAGGTAATGGCATATCGATTTTATTCATATTTTTTTAACTTTCTATACTACAGTTGGGAATTTTGGTTTGATTCCAGCCATTGGTTTCAAGTGAGTTATTGATTAAGGTTACATGTGGCAAGACGGGTCAAAATATTTTTTTAGAATAAAATTACTTGCAACGTTTATGTAGGGATACTTGAAAATTAAGATTACACAAGCAAAGCTCCTGATCGAAACTGCTATCCTGATTAAAAAAAAGTTTTCAAATAGGGATGTTCATTGCTTTTAGCCTTTCTGTATTATTATCCATTTGGCTCATGTTCATGTAAAACAAACTTCAGTCGTCCCATGGTACAACTTGAAGATGATGCCCCTTCTTTAGTAAAATTCCAAATCATCTACAAGACAATACTCCAATTGTTCAAACTTAAGTTTGAAAGCTTTGATGCAAATAATATAAATACTGTCATATTGGGTTATCGAGACCATCTGTTGACCATTCTGAAACTAGGTACAATTTGTTCCAACTGAAGTCTTGAAGGTTTTAAGATGTATCACATTAAACTGTATGTAATCACACCTAAGTATCTAAATACTCTAAGTAATATAACAAGATTATGTCGATTTGATTATATGGATGGTGGGTGCTGACTTAATCAAATACTTTATTTTTACAGTCATCACTACCCTTGGTCGGACATGTGGGCCATTCAATCTTTGATAGCTATTCAGAACCCTCTACCACTTGAACAATTTATAGAAGCTACAGGTCGTCTCAAGATCTACATGTTATGGTACTTTTGTCAAGTTTTTGTGTTTTAAGATGTCAAGCATTTCCAAGCTGATATGGAATCATACAACATAAGAGAACCATTAAGTCAAGAAAGGAACGATGGGAAGTTTGGGGTATTTTTGCTTTTATAATTCTTTTAAGTATATAAGCGTATTTTTGCAACTTTATGTTAGTTCTATTTGCATTAATTCTATGGAATAAGTAACACCAAGGTAGTTCTATTGTATGTACATTCAAGACCGTTGGAGGCGTTATCCAAACCGAAGTTATTTGGAATCGATTGGATTTAAAAGGACATATTTTTTTGTGTTCGGTTGCAGCTGGAACAAAAAAAGAACCGGTTATAGTTTGGTAAATTTGTTATTTTTAAGTTTTAATAAAAAGAGATAAATAGACATATTATTATTTGTTTTTAATAAAATAAGTTCAAATTGGTAAATTTGATATTATATGGTTTTAAGGAAAGGGACTTATGTAATTTAATTTTTGGGTTTGGCATATATGTAATTAGTAGAGTTAATAGGGAAATAAATGTAATTGCCCCTAACACGATATTTTTTACGCTACTTTTTTTATTTTATGTTTAAATTTGTTGCAGTAACGTATTTGGAGAACAATTGAGCGGGTATCACGGTGTTTGGTTTTATGCTGGATAGGACTTCATTGCACACTAAAGGTATGTTCATTTCCCTTGCATACAAGTTAATGACTTTCCTTTATTGATAATTAAATTTTGTCAACTGTCTGGTTTTATTGAAGCATATTGGTTAATCAGCAAAACTAGAAAGATTTGATTAGCTATATATTCTAATGAAAATCGTTTAATTTTCTTAAATTCAGGTAACGATCTGACAATCTGAGAGAGTAGGAATGTTGTTGTATCCGATTATTTCAAATGGTTCGAGATTCTGTTGGTGAATATAAATGATCTGATATGGATAAATTCTTCTCTATGTATTATGATACAAATGCTTCCTAAGTTCCTATCAAAACCATTACCTTCATTTTTTGTTTGTACGTATTTGTTATAGATTCTTCTGGTGGCATTGTTGCAGATAACCAAGGTAAGTTGGTTTTTAGGGATGTTTTTTGGTTGCAATGTGTCGAAAACTCATTTCTGCATTTGCGGCTCCTTATTACCCATTCGAGTGGTCTACGAGGGTTCCGAAGAAGGTTGATGTTCTCTGTTTGAGAGCAGAGCAAGACCGACTCTCAACTTTAGAGGGCCTGCATTGAAGGAACATTGTATGGGGTTCGATAAAGTGTCGTTTGTGTGGAGAATATACAGAGACGTCACACCTGTTCTCCTCATGTTTCATAGCTGCAAACTTATGAAGTAAAGTAAGCTAATGGTGTGAAATTCCGCCAATCTTTGCTTTCACTTTTAAAGACCTACTGCAAGCGGTAATTCTCACCACCTGCTGGTCATATGGAAGGGCGAAACGGACTTATTTTTTCAGGCAGAAGAGTTATTCTTGAGCAGCTGCTAAGCGAGATCAAAACAATGTCATTCATGTGGGTCAAAAATCGAGCGAAGCGTATTGAGGTAGAATGGGACAACTGGCGAAGATTCGAGGTTTCAAATGTTTTGCTTTGTCCATTTGCAGTAGGAAGTAATGTTGTACAGCCAGTATGCTTCAGTATGGTACGGTATCGGTACTGTATTGTTGTCAAATCAACGCCACCTGATTTGATGGTGTATTATCAGTAACTTTGTTTTTTTGTTTTTTTTGTAATTGTAGATTTAGTGAAACAAGTTATTGTTATGTGCAGGAGGAAGCAGGGAAAACTCAAGTTTGTATGCTTATCGAATGATAATATTGATGAACATTTGATGTGGTATCTACTGTTCTCTCTTAATTTGCATAGTTAATGTTTTTTCACCTTGATGAATGGTTCGGTATGCAAATGATAAAATTGATGAACATATGTATTTACAAGTTAATTGGATTACGAACATATCTTTCATTAGGATAATATTTACATATAGAAATCTTATTTTTTTTAATTATAAGGGGTAATGATGACTTATGTGGTGTAGGGAGTTGTGTAGTCAACTAACTAAATGTTAGTATCTTTAAACTTTTATATTGTTTCGGTTTAAGGTTTAGATTGGATTACGAACATATCTTTCATTGGGAGATTAGTTACTTTGTGATGTTATTTAATGTTTGTCCTTTATTTCGCAGATCTTTAGTGATGGCCGTAGCCAGAAGTTCTAGATGGCTTAGAGAAACAGTAAATGTTGTTTGTCGGGGGACACCTTAATCCTTGATAAAAGTAAAAAAAAATAGAATTTTTTATATTTCTATGCATTTTAACTGTATTTTCACTTTGTCAATAAGTAATTTCTGTAATAAATATGTCACTTTGTTTGTATTTATATTATTTGTACACTTTGTGATAATGTATATTAAATTTTCCGACCCGCGAAGTTCGCGGGTGATAACCTAGTATACTATATACTCGTTATATGCATGATGGTTCATTAACATATGAACTAATACAACAATATTGTTTAATTTCTTGTTACGATCGATCGTGACAACTTTTTATCACAAAAGCCGAGAACAAAGATACCATAAATCCACATTATTTTTATAAGTTGACCCGCAGCAAAGCAAATCTAAGGATGTTTAGCCACGTAAGTTCTTGGATTATTAACCCTTTGAATTCTCCGATGACAGACTTTGACTTCGATCATCTCCAAGTTGTCTTTAGTCAGTTACGAGAATAAAAGGAAAAGATTATTTGTTTTGCTCATGAAGCATTGGAAAATAAAGACGAAATGCGTGAATTACTTGAAGGTATTTATTTATGATCTTGTTACTCTTTTTAGTTACCATGTGTGGTGTGATTCTGCAAGTGTTTTAGCATAGTTTGTCTCACAGGCATTTATACAAACACCTGGTGTGCAGCATGATAATGATTTTTCATGGGGAGGGAGGTGTTATACGAACACCCACCCCTACTGGTTTTGATGTTATATGGCCGTATAAGGGTGTTCGTATATGCCCGTATAGGGATTTTATATGCCCATATACGGCAGGCGATGTGATGATATATTTCGTTTTTAAAAATGTTGTACGCCAATATATCGTTTGACTGACTGATGGATTGATGTGATGGATAGGGGGTGTGCATCCCGGCATTTGTGAAAGGGGAGGGGGTGTTCCTATAGCATGGCCGTTTTTTATGTAAAAGAGTTAAATGCCATTTTAGTCCCTGTGGTTTGGGCCATTTTGCCAGTTTAGTCCAAAGGCTTCATTTTTCGCTTGTGGGTCCAAAAATGTTTCATCGTTGCCATTTTAGTCCACTAGGTTAACTTAATCCATTTTTTCTGTTAACGAGAAGGGCAATTCGGACATTTTATATGTAACTCTGTTAACTAGAAGGGCAATTCGACCATTTAAAATGACTGAATTGCCCTTCTCGTTAACAGAAATAATGGATGAAGTTAACCCAGTGGACTAAAATGGCAATGGTAAACCTTTTTGGACCCACAGACGAAAAATGAAACCTTTGGACTAAACTGATAAAATGGATCAAACCACAGGGACTAAAATGGCATTTAACTCTATGTAAAATTTGATCCACTTTTGAATCAACCAATAAAATTGTAGTCTTTGGAAATTTAAACATGTTCCAAGATATGGATTTGTGTTCTCATCTAAACAAGAGTGGGCTTACATTATGGATCTATGTTTGGGTTTCAAACAATATTCTCAATTTTTGTAGTGAACACTAAAAATGGTGTTAGCTGAAAACTGAATAAAACTTTTCATTAAGAAATGTAGAACTTATGTCCTAATGTAACATTAGTATCCAAAATGATTAACTGATGATGATATTATAACCTTATATGTGGATGCAGCAATATCTCCAACACCCTTATCACTCAATGAAGAAAGCTCATCAAGGAAGCACACTCCATCTGCCATCTTCTTTTTCCTCGGAGGGTTAATCGTGCTCCTAGTTTTGCTGGTTCTTATATTCGTTTTCTGGAAATTTATCAGACCAGCGCGAGTCAACAAGTTAAAAAAGCGCGATACCAGCTGCAAAGGTTATAACTTTATTGTGTAGGATTGCGCAAATATTATTAGCGTTTGCTAACTAATGTCGTCTTTTGTGATGTGGGTTTAAAAGATTATTTCAGTGGGAACCTTAGGACAATAAGTTACTTTAGTTTTCAAGCGTTAAAGAAGGCGACTAAGAACTTTCATGAGTGTAACTTTCTTGGAAAAGGTGGTTTTGGTCCGGTTTATTTGGTATGTATCCGTTAAACCTTCTTTGTAATACGTAATGATAGTCATTGTTGATTTGTTTTCCTTCTTGTACTTGAAAACCAATAGAAGATAAAAAAATTAAAAAATAAAGAAAGATAGATGTAGAAAACGGTTTAGATCGATAACCTAAGATTAGTGTTAGATATAGTTCACAGACGGAAGTTTCGAGATTAAACATTCAGTTCGATAGAAATTTTGGCAGCATAACGTTTCCGACACATATTAGATTCATACCGAAAGAGTTTACATCATTCAGATCTCTTCTTACTTGACTCCTTAACGTTCTTTCCCAATCGTCTGACATCTTCAAACGATTGGCACACATTCGCTTGAGACTTTCAAGCAAATGTCACATGCTCACATTCACGTCATTCAAACGAATGGCCTTCAGTCAAACGAATCTCTCATTTGTTTGACCGTGTTCATTTGTTTAAAGTCTAAACACAATCACATACACGTATATTCAGTACAGTACCAAACACACTAAAATGCATTAACAAAAGACAATGAGTACGAAAATCTATTCATTAATATAGATACATGCTTTTATCATTTATGTGTTTTTCAGGGTAAACTACAAGATGGAAGACTAGTTGCCGTAAAGAAACTGTCTTCCGATAAGTCACAACAAGGAGATGCAGAGTTCCTTGCGGAAGTGAGAATGATCACTAGCATACAACACAAGAATCTCGTTCGCCTTCTTGGTTGTTGCTCTCAAGGACCTCAAAGGATTCTTGTCTATGAATACATGAAGAACAGGAGTCTAGACCTCATTATCTACGGTACATGACTTAAAAGTACATTTCTAGATGTATTAAATATGATTGTCAAAATACTAACATAGTTTTTGTGAATAGGGAAAAACGACGCGTATTTAAACTGGAGCACTCGGTTCCAAATAATTATCGGTATCGCTCGGGGATTGCAGTACCTACACGAGGACTCACACATCAGGATTGTGCACAGAGATATAAAAGCGAGTAACATTCTTCTTGACGACAAATTTCAACCGAGAATTGGAGATTTCGGGCTGGCTAGATTCTTCCCTGAAGATGAAGCTTATCTTAGCACCGCGTTTGCAGGAACGTTGTAAGCTACTTCGTATAAACATAATATATAAAACTATAATTATTAAACAATTTATAAAAATGCCTTTGTTTTGTGATTTGTAGAGGCTATACGGCCCCAGAATATGCGATTAAAGGAGAACTATCCGAAAAGGTCGACATTTATAGTTTTGGCGTTTTGGTGCTTGAAATCATTAGCTGCAGGAAGAATACCGATCTTAGTTTACCGTCAGAAATGCAATACCTTCCTGAATACGTAGGACCCAATCCCGTTTACGTATTTAATCTTGATTTAATTCAACAAAATTAAATCTTTATATATTTCTGTATTTTCAATGAAAATAGGCATGGAAGCTGTATGAGAGATCAAGAATGGCTGACTTAATCGATCCAAGAATGAAGAGCGATGGTTTTGTTGAGAAAGATGTGATGCAAACGATTCGCATGGCTCTATTGTGCATTCAGCCTCATGCAAACTTAAGGCCACCCATGTCAGAGATTGTATCAATGCTAACATGGAAAGTGGAAATGGTCAAATCGCCGATAAAACCGACATTCTTGAATGCAGGACGACGGCTAACGGATGACAAAGAATCTTGGGAAGCCGTCTCTGATTATTTTTCTTCTGCACTCGAAAACGAATCGCCCAACTTGACTCAACCTCCAAACTCTATAGATTCTAGTAACACCATAAGTTTTTCAAGAAAAGTTGGCACTTTCAAAAATGGTTAATTTTGTTTGTTTGTTTGTTTTTTTTTGTTTTTTTGTTTTTTTTTGTTCTAATCTTGTTTACCTAAACTTGCACCAAAAATGGAGTTGAGCTTGTAAATGAGTGGCATATTTTGTTAGAAAATAAGGCAAAAAGTGTTATGCTAGTATGTACCAAAAATAATAATACCCATTTGTTTATATGTTATTTATTTTTTGTTTTTTAATAATAAAAAAATTAAAAATAAATACCTAACGGTTCTTTCTGTGCGATCTTTGTGAAGGCCTCTCAAACAATTCATGATTTCCTTCAAAATCCCTTTTTGTCGCTTTTCTCTGAAATTTTCTCTCTCTAGACTCTGTATTCTCTCTCTCCTCTGTTTATCATTTGTATTGAACATGCACATAATTTCTGACATTTGGATTTGATCAACACGTTCTGAATTATATAGGTAATAATAATATAGCAATATATCAGAATATGAATAATGTGTGTGTGAATATTAATTTTAATGTTCATGAAATGTTCAAGAATATTGAATAATGTGTTTGTGAATTTCAGGTTGATTTGATTTCATCATAATATATTGATTGTGGTGCAAAAAGAAGCATGTCTGTTTCTATGAAAGAAGTAGATCCAGCCTTTCAAGGGGCTGGACAAAAAGCGTATCCTTTTATCGTTCTAAATAGGAATTTATATAAAGTTTATATTTTTATTAATTATATGAAGTGTATCTCTCTCTCTGCATGTTAATCTTAACATCTTCCCTGACAATTTATAGAGGAATTGAGGTGTGGCGGATTGAGAATTCTAGTCCGGTGGCTGTTCCGGAATCTTCTCATGGTAAATTTCTTACAGGGGAATGCTATATGATTTTAAAGGTGCGGTTTAATCTTAGTACAACTGACATAATTCTTGTTGTATTGAATTTTTATATCTGATGATAAGTATCGTAGTTGACTCCTAAGGCGTTTCGTATTGTTGGTCCGTCGTGTTGTTTTGTTCGTCATCTAAATGATATTCTTTTATAGACCCATGCTTCAAAAAGTGGTGCTTTCCGCTATGACATCCACTATTGGATAGGTAAAGATGCAAGGGAGGTGAGCTCATTTCTTTCCTGATATACATGATACATTAACTTGTTATATTACCACATAGATATGTTAACCTCCTTTTCTTTGTATAGTTCTTTGATTCGGTAGTTATTTATAAATACAGGATGAAGCCGACACTATATCTATAAAAACACTTGAACTTGATGCAGCTCTCGGAGGGCGAGCAGTTCAGTATCGTGAGCTACAAGGATATGAAACAGAAAGATTCCTTTCTTGTTTTAAACCATGTATAATACCAGAAGAAACTGACTCTCAAGAACACAAAACTCGCATGTTTTATTGCAAAGGGAAACATGTGGTTCACTTAAAAGAGGTAAATCAAGTTTATCGAAAACAGGTTATATATAAATATGACCATTTATGTGTATATATTAAAATTTATCGAAAACAGGTTCCTTGTGCACGATCGTCACTCAATCATGATGCAGTTTTTATATTAGACAGTAAAAATAAGATATTCCAGTTTAACGGGTCGAATACTTCAATACAAGAAAGGGCTAAAGCACTGCAAGTCGTGCAGTATATCAAAGATACTTACCATCGTTCAAAATGCGATATAGCCACTATCGGTAAGTGAATTTATATTATGTAAACGACCAAAGCATTTAAAAACAAAATAAAAAATCATAACTCGAAATTTGTTTACGGTTTTATTTAGACGATGGGATGCTGATGGCTGATGCTGAAGCCGGTGAGTTCTGGGGTTTTTTCGGTGGATTTGCTCCACTTCCGAGAAAAACTACAACGGTGAATGATGTTCAAAGTACTGATACTCTTCCTACTCAGCTATTTTGGTAATATAATCATCCTAAACATTTTAAAGAATATTTATTTAAACGATCTCTTGATTTAGTAAATAGCAGTACTGACAAGATATATGTTGGTATTCAAGTGTCAAGAACGGGCATACAGAACGTGTCGCTGCTGATTCCTTGGCGAAGAAGTTACTCGACACACAAAAATGTTACGTTCTGGATTGCGGATCAGAAGTTCATGTTTGGATGGGCCGAGATACTTCTATGGAAGAAAGAAAAGCTGCAAATGGAGCTGCAGAAGTAAATTTATAGAAAATGAATTTGTGTGGTTATTGTAATGATTTTATCTTATTTCCGCTTATAGTTTTTGATATTAATTTACAGGAATATCTACGTGGTCAGGACAGACCAAAATCTAGAATAACTCGCATGATCGAGAACTTTGAAACGGTATGTTTTCAGTCAAAGTTTGACTCGTGGCCTCAACCGACTGATGTGGTAGCATCTGAGGAGGGCCGAGGCAAGGTGGCTGGTTAGTTACGCCATACTTTTATAAATTTTTCCTTTAGAAATTATGCATGATAACTAAGGTTTTTTTTAAAATTATTTTACATTGTGTTAACGATGATTTTGTATTTGTAGCACTTCTAAAACGACAAGGGGTCGACGTTAAGGGTATTCTCAAAGCGGCTCCAAAAAAGGAAGAGGAGGAAGAACCTCAACCTTATATTGATTGCAGTGGAACTTTGCAGGTTTTTACAAGTTTTTTTTTTAAATCTTTGACTTAGTCAAGGGGTAGTTTTGTAATTTATTAATGTACGCCAAACACGGTTGTGCAGGTGTGGCGTGTGAATGGTAAAGAAAAGAGTCTTTTATCAGACACTGATCAGTCAAAATTCTACACCGGAGATTGCTATATCTTTCAATATACGTATTCCGGAGATGAACAACAGGAGTGTCTTATAGGGACATGGTATGGAAAGAAAAGTGTTAAGGTAATTATTTTTCTTTATTAATTTTTTGTACCCTTTTCAAGATATTATAAATTTATGATGCTTCATTTAGCAACAAAAAACATAGGCAATTAGTAATGTACATCTATAACAAAATATGTGTTGTAGGAAGATAGAGATTCGGCTCTCTTACAAGCGAACAAGATGGTTGAGTCGTTCAAGTTTTTAGCTACTCAGGTAGTCATTTGACGTGATAATTAACTTTATAATTTAATAAAGTTCGTAGAAGTGTTAGCTTGTGTTTATACTCATGATTCTATTTTAATGGTCTATAGGCACGGGTTTATGAAGGAAACGAACCGATCCTTTTCTATCAAATATTTCAGAGCTTTATGGTTCTCAAGGTGAGCTTCAACTAAAATACAAGGAAAGATATTCATAAAAAATGTATTATTTTTTTTTGTCTTCATTCAGTTTTTAAAAACTAATACATTTGATAAATTCTCAGGGCGGTCTTAGTAAAGGGTACAAGAATTACATATCGGAAAAGGGGCTACCAGATGATACTTACAAAGAAGACGGAGTTGCATTATTTCGAGTTCAAGGCTCTGGACCAGAAAACATGCAATCCATTCAAGTTGAACCCGTAAGTTCACTTAGGCACACACATGCGCTCACGCACACACACACACACACACACACACACATACATATATAATTTTGTTTCTAACTGGCTCAGGTTGCTTCATCCTTGAACTCCTCTTATTGTTATATATTACATAAAGATTCAGAAGTCTTTACGTGGAACGGAAGCCAGACAACCACAGACGATCACGACCTTGTTGAGAGGCAACTTGATTTCATAAAAGTATGCATCTTATCATATTGTAAATATAACAAATCTTTTTCTTCAACTTATAAAAAGATATACACATCTTATTTGTATAAGTGACTGATGATAATATTCATTTGTCATCACAAACGGTTGCAGCCTGATTTACAGACCAGAGTGCTTAAAGAAGGTGTAGAGTTAGACCAATTTTGGGAAATCCTGGGTGGAAAAACCAAATACGCTGCAAAAAAGATTCCACGTGAAGCTGAAAGCGATCCTCATTTATTCTCATGCACATTATCCAAAGAAGATCTGAAGGTTTGTATCTGTTATATATGTTTTGCATGTGAAATTAATAGATATGTTACCTTTTTATATTTTTTTGGATTTAAAAGATTGATTCCGGGTTTGTCGATGCAGGTGTCTGAGATATACAACTTTAACCAAGATGATTTGATGACAGAAGATATTTACATTCTTGATTGTCACACAGACATATTTGTTTGGGTAGGGCAGGGGGTTAATTCAAAAACCAAAACACAGGCATTAGCTATTGGAGAGGTATGATTTTTATTAAACGACAACGTTGACTAATTCTAACTCGATCAATTGCTGTCAACTTAACTGTATTTAATGTGTAATTTGACAGAAATTTCTTAAACTCGATGTTCTTCTTGAGAAATTATCTCTCCAATCTCCAATATTTATCACAATGGAAGGAAGCGAGCCACCATTCTTCACGCGTTTCTTCACATGGGATTCAACTAAATCTGGAGTAAGTTACCTTCTTTCATTTGATAATTTGGCACTTTATAAAGTATATTACATAAGTTTACTATTTAATATTTTTAACATGTTTGAATCTATTAATATGTCTACAGATGCATGGAAACTCATTCCAAAGACGGTTATCGATTATAAAAGACGGAGGTCGTTCTACTAGGAATTTTGTAAGCCACTGTAATCAGATAATCTAGAGCGAAAAAATGCAGTTACCAAAAAAAGTAAGCCGAGCGGCTCGAGAATAAGCTTGAAACGAACCGAGCCTTATCGAGCCCGAGCTGAGCTCGAGCTTGGCATGTGAAGCTCGTCAGGCTCGTCGAGGCTTAAGTGTATTATTAGTTTATTTAAAGTTGTCTAGTAAACGAGCCGAGCCGAGCCGAGCTTATTTAAACTTGTTTACGAGCCCGAGCCTAAAAATAAGCCTGTTTAGTAAACGAGCTCGAGCTTCACTTATCCAGCTCATGAGTCTAATATTTATTTTATTTTAATTTAATTTAATATATTAATTAATAGATAATAAACGAGCCGAACCCGATCCTGGTCGAGCTTGGGCTCGGCTCATTTGCACCACTTAAAAAAGATAATTATTCATTCTAATAAGATAATTATGACGCCATCAGAAACCGAAAAGGAGAGCACCGGTATCATTCGGGGGTAGATCGGCGTCCGAAAAACCACAACGGTCAAGAAGCGTGTCATGCAGCTCCGATCGCCCACGTGCCAGGGGCAGATCTCCAGCCTTCAATGCCCTTGCTTCGAAGTTCGATAATCCAGGTGGATCAAGAAACGTTTCAACTCCGCCACAAAGGAACCTCTCAACTCCGCCACCAAGTAATCTTGGTGGTGCCAATGCAGGCGGTGGCGGCGGTGGTGGTGTTCATGATATCTCTAAAGCTTTTTCCACGTCGAAAGCTATCGCATCACTAACTGCCTCTTATGACAAACCAACACGAGAAAAACTTATGCCCCGTTCTGTAAAAGGTAATATATCTTACATCATTTTTATGAATTATGGTTTAGAAATATTTGACTGTCGAAACTGATTAAGACGTTTTAATGTTATCAGCGAGCTCTGATTCTACTGCAAAATCTGAGTCAAACACTAGGGTTATTCCAATGAGCAGTGGAACAGATGTAAAGGAAAATGTGAAAGAGAATGAAGTTGAAGATGATGAAGGGCTCACATTATATCCGTACGAGCGTTTAACAACATCATCAACTGACCCTGCTCCGGATATTGATGTAACCAGGCGAGAGGTACATATTTTTAAAACAACTCGTTTAAAATATATATTTCTTAAATATATATATGTGACCATTAGATCAAAACGGACTCTTTTCGGTCTTGATAACATGCTTGACGCGTTAGAGATAAGGCGATATTTCTATGATAAATAAATTTGTGAATATTATTCGCAGATGTATCTGTCAAAAGCCGATTTCAGGGAGAAATTTAATATGACCAAAGAGGCTTTCTACAAGATGCCAAAATGGAGACAAAATAAGATGAAGACTTCACTTGCACTGTTCTGAGTTATCTACACTCTTTGAAGGAAAGCATGCTTACAGATTTTCTATATGTTTATGTTGCAGTAGGTCTATATTTCATTTCTTTTTTTTTTTCTGATATATATATCCATTTTTCTAGGAGTTGGTTACTTCCATTTCTGTATAACAGGCCTGCTTCACAATTTATTGTGTTCAGTTTCTTATTCCCATCAATTAAACATTCATTTGAATGAAAATGTATATGTAATGAAACCCTTCATATTCATTAATAAAATCTATTTTTTTTAAATTGTAATAATCATTAGTTATCATATCAAAAAATAAATTATAACCTTCAAGAGAGTGGCGCGGTGGTAAGCGTCGAATTTTCTTTAGCAATGGTCTCATGTTAAATTCCAAGTTATAGTGGTTTTCCGTCTTTAACCCCATTGAAGGTCACCAACCTGATCACAATACGTCTTGTAATTTTACTGGAAACATGTTCTAACGGTTAACAAAAAAAAATATCATTCAGCTTGCACCGGCTATTTTGATACAAGTCAACGGGTCAAAGGAATTGTTTTAGCTGCTTTTGTATAGTTTGTTAGTGCAGGGACTTAAATGTAAATTTAGAAAGTTAGGTCGTTATGGTTGTCAAATACAGTTGAATGAGAATAACAAACTACTGTTTGATTGGCCTTTGGGGGTTCAATGGTTGTTGCCATTAGGGGATATTGTTTGGAATTTGAAGGAGTTAACTATGCAATTTAAGGTTGAGAATGAAGTGTTTTAACTTAGGGGTAGTCATATAAACAAGCTAACTATGTAAAATCTGTTTTTTTTTTTTTTTTTTCTAAATTGTAATAATCATTAGTTATCCTATCAAATTATTAATTATAGTGTGGCGCGGTGGTAAGCGTCTAATTTTATTTAGCAGAGGTCCCATGTTAAAATCCAAGTTCTAGTGGTATTCTGTTTTTAACCCCATTGAAGACATCCTATGTTAAAATCCAAGTTCTAGTGGTATTTTGTCTTTAACCTCATTGAAGGTCACCTGCCAGCTATGTCGTTATAGTTTATAACCGCATTGAAGGTCACCTCCCTGATCACAATGCATCTCGTAATTTTACCATAAACATGTTCTAGCGGTTAACAAAAAAAAGTTATTAATCAACTTGCTCATGCTATTTCGTCTTAAGATATAAGATAGCTCAAAACAAATAAGCGGGTAAACATGTATAAACCGGTTTTATATCGTGTGATAGCATATCATCTCACTTTTAATATATTTTTCTAAAAAAAAAAGAAATTATCTAAAGAGATGAATCAGCCACATTTTGTCTTCTCCGTCTCCGACCGGATCTACACAACACCATGAAGAACTTGTTGAAAGTGATCGTAGACCACTCTCCGACACTCAAGTCAGTATCAAATTCCACCATTGACCTATGTATATATAAAATAACATGAATTTAAGTATAAAATGTATTAAGGAAAAAGAAGATAATTCACCATGAAGATATAGTCTTATTTTTTTATTAACAACAACGAGATTATCGGACGACACAACTTAACCACTGGTATGTTTTCTGATAGACAATAAGTTTAATAAGGGGCAAAACCGTATATTGAGAATTGTTGAAGGATGAAACATGTAACTCAACAAAATCATGTCTATCCAGTACACATGGCGCACGATATCACCTTACAACAGCTAGCTAGCAAGCCACACACACAGTTCTGGAGAACAATGGCGATCCACGTGGCCAACTTCACACACTAGTAGTAGTGTATCTATGTGTGCAAACTACACAATTCATACATACACAGCTGCTTATGGAAACCGTTAATTAACTAACTAACTAACTGATCACTCAAATGTCAACTTCAGAACGAACACCAGTTGAAGTCGTTAAATCCGTCAACGGTCTCGAAAAAGTTGTTCTCCGTGAAATTCATGGCAGCAGTGTTGAGGTTTGTAACTTTAATTTCATGTTTTGTTCAGTTAGGGTTTTGTTATAATCGTAATTCAGTTAGTTAGGTTATTGTTTCTGGAATTTGGGGGTTTGATGGTTGAGTTGAAGTTTTTGTAGATTGAAGAGGTTAATTTGGTAATTATGTTTATTAGAGGATGGTGATTTGGTTAGATTTGAGAGATATGTTTAAGATTTAGTGTTAGTTGCACTGCTAGTTCATACTGACTAAGGGCTGTTTGGCGACATCTGAATGGTTAAGTGCTGAACCACTAAGAGGTCTGAACCATTAAGAGCCTGTATAATGCTTAACCGTTCAGAGGCAAATGTCTGACCAATTCAGATTAGAGGTCTTAACCATTCAGACTCTGTATAATTCTTAACCATTCAGAGGCAAATATCTGAACCATTCAGACATCTGCTCGTGAAACAAACAGTCTGAACCATTAAGTGCCTCATTAAGAGGTAAACAAACTGCCCCTAACTGAATTGGTTTTATGGTTGTGTTGATGAAGGTTATGGTAGTTAAACTGACGTGATATCACCTAGTTATATCACTGGTATTACCTGGAGTTCATTTAGTTGGATCTTGTGGATTTAATGGGAAGTTAGGAAACTTCTGTGGTAGGCTTTGGCATCATAGTTGTCAATAGCGAGCGTAGCGATCGCTATAGCGCTACGTAGCGTATAGGTCTAGGCTTGCTATTAGGGTTGTAGCGAACGATAGCGATAATAGCGACAGTTTATTTTATTTTTATTTTTTTGTAATATAAATAACAATTAAATATAGCTATAAAATAGCTGGATTTTAGGTTTTTGTTAAATATACATGTAAAATAGCATGTATGCCTGGGTATTTTGATATAATATACATATCAATTTTTTAAAAAAAAATTCTAGTGTATCGCTATTTATAAAATAGCCGCCCGCTGTTCATAAAATAGCCACCCGCTATCGCTATTCGCTATGTAGCATATGGGTACCTTATCGCTATTTGTCGCTATTCGCCATTAACAACTATGCTATTAGGGTTGTAGCCTCGGAAGCACCGAAACGCCTAGTAGGTGCCGTCTCCCGTCCCGGGGACTGCTAGGGGACGGAAACGGCACGGGGACGGCCGGGAAACGTCCCCGGCATGTTGGGTACCGCCTGGAAACGCGCTGCAGAAGGGGACGGGGTTTGGGGACGTGCAGGAAACGTTTCCGTCAAGTTTCCGATGGAAGATGTAGGATTTGACTCAACGACGGTAGCTGACTGTACGGCGACGGAGCCGGCGGCGGCGGCGGAGCGTAGTTGTGGTTAGAAGACGTAGCGTACGGCTGAAGCTGCAGTGGTGTCCGGCAGTTGGAACAGTCGACTAGCATTAACATTTTCCGGCGATTGAGTTTGCTCCGGCGAAGATGAGGGTTTTGGTTGTGAAGAAGGTGGGAGTTGGTGAAAGAATTTGTAACGAGTTTTGGTAATAAACGGTGTGTTGTACGCGAAGGCTGCCATTTGACCAATAACTAGTATTCCGCGTTGCGGCGGGGGCGAGCACTAATGCCACACTACTGCCAGCAATCACCCACACTGAAGTTGCAGCGTGTTAATGTGAAGAAATTAAACCAAACGTAAAACATAGAATAAAATAACTAAGTTGATCTAGGGCTTGCGCGTTACGATAAACCCACGTCTGTTTTTTTCCGTTTGACATGTTCATCGTAATCTATATATAATATATATCATTACCACTATACAAACCATAATGCATACATTACAACAACCATTGCATCAATATGTTGCAAATTATATTTATACAAGATTTTTGCTAAATTAATTAGATTATTATAAATAATAATAATAATTTACAAATAAAACAACACAACTTTAAATGGATCAAACCGATTGAATTTGGTAAGATAATGAAATCATTATTTGATTATGGTACAACCACTTAAGCACAATTTACAACCATACATGCATACAAAACATATTGAATTTGGTAAGATACTCAAACCATTATTTGATTAAGGTACAACAACTTAAACTCAATTTACAACCATAAATTGCATGCAAATGTTAAAAAATAATAGTGTATAAATAAGGTACAACAACTTAAGCTTAATTTACAACTACAAATGCATACACATGTTACAAATTAATAGTATATAACTAGAATTACCATCCGCCGCAATGCGGTGGAGATTCGTTAGTTATATATCATATCAGATGAAAGTCAAATGTTTCTTACATAACCGCGAACATGTGTGTAAAACATAGAAAAAATATTAGAATAACTAAGTTGATATCTGACCCGTGTGTTGCAATAGACTTATCAAACGGGGGAAATGGACGCGCTGCGGCAGGCCTGTCAAACGGGAAAAATAGATGAAAAAACGTTGAACCCCACACGCACTTTGCGACGTGTTAACTCAGAAAATTAAGAACGAAATGTTAAACAGAAAACTTGCAAAAGATGAAAAGTATAAGGGACTAAAGTTGAAAGTTAAAAAGTGTTGGGGTTAAATTGCAAATGATGGAAAGCTTTGGGTTAAAAGTAAAAAAATCAAATGGGTTAAATTGCAAAAGATAGAAACTTTTGAATTATAAGTGAAAAATCAAACTAATTAAAGGGGTTAAATTACCAAATAATGAAACTTTAGACTTAAATTGACAAAGATTGAAACTTTAGGGTTAGAAAGGAAATTTTCAATTTTTTTTTTGGAAAACTCCCAAAACCAATGGTACAACTACCATATGCACATATATGTTGCTTATTTATAGTTTATAATATTATGAGGGAAGTTGCACATTTACTCCTTGTGGTTTTAATAGTTTTCTAATATTGCTTCCAACTTTTGTCAATTAGTTACGAAGTGTAAACGAGCGAGTTGAGCCGAGCTGAGGTTGAGCTCACGTATGCTAAATGAGTTTGAGCTTTAGCTTAGTTGAGCTCGGATTTGGATTGTTAAACCCCTTGTACTTGCTAAGCGTGTAAATGAACCGGAACTTGAAAGCGATTTGCTTGTTAACGTTTGATTAGATTAGGAAGATATGTGATTTTTGAACTTTACATTAATCTTTAACTATTTTGGGGTTTTGTGTTACATTATCTTTAATATATATTTATTTTTTTATATGTTTTTATTCCCGTACCCGTCCCGTCCCCGCTTCTTGAATTTTTTAATTTTGCCGTTTCCCGTACCCGTCCCCGTACCCCATTCCCGTACCCGTCCCAGTGCATCATAGGTTGTAGCGATAGATAGCGATAATAGCGATAGTTTATTTTATTTTTTTGTTTTGTTTTTTATAGTATAAATAACAATTAAATATAGCTATAAAATAGCTGGATTTTAGGTTTTTGTTAAATATACATGTAAAATAGCATATATACCAGGATATTTTGATATAATATACATATAATTTTTTTTTTAATTTTTTTTCCTAGTGTATCGCTTTTTATAAAATAGCCGCCCGCTATTTATCGCTATTCGCTATTTAGCATATAGGTACCATATCGCTATTTGTTGCTATTCGCCATTACAACTATGGTAGGCATGTAGTGACCCTTTTAAATTTTAATACACAGGGCATTCAGGTATAGGACTTTGACAATTTTGCTTTAGACCATGAGACCTCTATTTGAAAAAGTTATATTCGCTACACGAGGTAGAAACGTTATGTGGCAAGGTTTTTGGTTGTACAAAGTCTGGATAGGAAGACTGATTGACCCTCTTTGGTTTGACTAGTAGTGGAGGTTTCATATGATTTTCAAATCATGAGGGGCTGGTACATGACATGAACCTTGCATACAAACAGAACATGGGAAATTTATATTAACTTGGATGTGGGTGATTGAAGTTGGCATAGTTCCTTTTATTGATTTATGATATACATTCTCGATTTGTGAAATTTTACTTTATTTTTACCTCAAAATGCAACTCCTTGTTTGAAACCCATATGGAATATCTAATATTATAGTTATCATGATACATGCTTTTTGGGAAGTTTCCACTCAAGCAACCAAATACATATTCATGAGCTCCTAGTGGCCAAAGCAGGCAGTATTGGTTTGTATGAGGGTTGGATGTTACAATCATAGTGATAAACATATGTAGCGTATGTTCATCTTCTTCTTCTGATGAGCCCCCGATTAGCCTTATGTATGATAGTTTATTCATAAATTACATGGATTAGTTGTTCTTCATGATGCAGTATTGTAGTGTAAGTTGAATATGTATCTGATTGTTCTTTCCTTTCTATCTATCATGTAGGTATATTTGTATGGGGCCCATGTGACATCTTGGAAAAACGAGCACGGAGAAGAGTTGCTTTTTATCAGTAGTAAGGTGTCGGACTGGTAGATATAATTAGTAGCTTAATTACTTATGCGAATGAGTGAGTTACTAATTATCACTTGTCAACTGACCTTAAAGTTTTTTGGCTGGTTATATATCTATGTTGTTTTTCTCTCTCATATCATACATGCCTTTGATTAATTTCTAGTATACTAGTATACAAACATTAATATATTATATCTGCAGGAAATCTTCAAGCCTCCAAAGCCCATTCGCGGCGGTATTCCAATATGCTTTCCTCAAGTAAGTAACCTTTCATCTTTTGCTGTTTGATTATTCTGTTTTGATATTATATAAACTGGCTTCGTCGTTGTAGTTCTCAAATTTAGGTCCTCTCGAGCTTCACGGGTTTGCTAGAAACCGATTATGGGCATTAGACGATGACCCACCTCCTCTCCCACCTGATGTAACCAATAAGGTCTTTCTTGATTTGATTCTCAGGTCCACTACAGAAGATTTGAAAATATGGCCCCACAGGTACATCTTATAAAATTTAATCTAGTTAACAAGTTTTTGTTATTGCTTCATATTATTATTAACTAGTGGGTTACCTGTGGGTTCGAAACATAGATAAAAAGAAGCAAATTGCGAACTTAATGATAAAAAAGGCCCCGCGGCGGTATATTAGAAAGTCATGGAAAAGTTACGTCGTTGTATACGAAAGCTAAGTTATCCAAACAAAACTTACACCAAAACGTATATAAAGATAAACACGACGGCCACACAATAAAATATAACTTTATTAAAGTTGAGGGAACAAATAGTAAACTTATCAAACATCAAGGGTTGTAAATAAAAATTAGACACTAATAAACAAAAATACTACTATTTATAAGAGACACATAAATGTTATATTAATAATTCTCATTGCCTGTTTAGCTTTGAGTATCGTTTGCGAATCACTCTGGCACCTGGAGGAGACTTGATGTTGACTTCTCTGGTCAGAAATACCGGCACTGATGGAAAGCCGTTTACATTTACATTCGCATATCATACCTATTTCTCAGTTTCAGATATCAGGTATATAATAATATAACCCATTTTTACGTGTTCCAGTTTTATCATATATCCACTCTAACTTTTGTTGATTCAGTGAGGTTCGCGTGGAAGGACTGGAAACATTGGATTATCTCGACAATTGTCAAAAGAGGGAGCGGTTCACGGAACAAGGAGACTCGTTGACCTTTGAATCAGAAGTAAATTTAGTAACCTCTTCGTTAACCTCAGTTATTTAGTCCTTAACCATGGTTATACGTAATGTTATCTTTTGTGGTTTTACCAGGTTGACAGGATTTATCTTAGCACACCAACTAAAATTGCAGTAATGGATCATGAAAAGAAACGAACATTTCTCATCCGTAAAGACGGACTTCCAGATGCTGGTGACGAGACTGCACTCCCTTAATATCTTTTAGAGTAAAATGCCATTTTTGTCCCTGAGGTTTGGCAAGTTTTGCGACTTCCGTCCAAAGGTTTATTTTTCCGCATCCGGATCCAAAAGGTTTGAAGTCTTGCCATTTTCATCCGGCTTATTAACTCCATCCATTTTCTCCGTTAAGTCAGGGTATTTCCGTCTTTTTTGTTAACTTTAAGGGCAACTCAGTCTTTTTAAGGGGTATTTGGTCTTTTTACATAAAGTGAAAAAGACCAAAGCGCCCTTTAAGTTAACAAAAATGACAGAAATACCCTTGGGTAAAGTTAACGAGCCGGATGAAAATGGCAAGAGTTTAAACCTTTTGGATCCAGATGCAGAAAAACAAACCTTTGGACGAAAGTCACAAAACTGGCCAAACCGAGGCATTTTACTTTTATCTTTAGTTTAAGGTTGCTTATATAATAACCATGTATATTGTAGTGGTGTGGAATCCATGGGATAAGAAGGCAAAGGCGATGGCTGATTTCGGAGACGATGAGTACAAACATATGTTATGTGTGGAGGCTGCCGCAGTGGAAAAGCCGATTACGTTAAAGCCTGGTGAGGAGTGGAGAGGAAGGCAGCAACTTTCAGTGGTCAACAAGTTGCTCGACTCTTAAGGAATGTGTCTACAATTGCTTATGTTATGTACATGTATGTTGCATAATCTTATTACTCTCATGTTATTTCTAATTTTTACTTTTTTTCTGATTTCTTTAATATATGTGATTTTGTGCAGGTTATGTGGTTTGGGAGGAAACAAAGGTTCTTTTTCTTGTATAAATATGTTGATTACCTTGGTTCATAATGTCTGGACTTGCTGGCTGTTGTCAAGTTTTTTATTGGTGGCTAGCACCTGAAATGGACAATGAGAATCATATATAATTGTATCTATGATTTAAAATTCAAGTTGATTGTTTGTTATATGTACATGAGATAGAATTGGCTATCCTATCAAATGTATGTCGGATATGACTGTTGGATGGATGCATAGCTCTACTACGTTGATCGGTGATGAGTTCTGGTTATTCTCGACTCAAAGGCGAAATGGGTATTGGAAAAGGAATTTGGATTGGCAAAATGACACAAATTTGACAATGAAAATTATTAGGTTTTGGGTTGAGCTGTCTAAGTCGTTCAAGAAACATGTAATGTCCAGATTAGTCGTGCTTGAGTTGAGCTGTTTAACCTATTTAATTTAATATATGTCGACCCATCAAGCTATTTGACATTAGAATAAAGATTAAACGATATAGTTTATAAGGTGAGTGTGCTTAATCGTTTAACTCATTTATTACAAATCTGTCTACATGTTTACAACTTTATTACAAGCATCTATGTTTTTTTTTTTTTTTTTTTTTTTTTTTTTTTTGTATAATTGAGTTGTACGAGTCCTTTTCGGATTACATATTTTTAAAGTGTATCTGAATTTATAGTATATTTGGGTTAGGCTAATATTTTTGACACAGAAATATGTAGCTTATATTTGGGTTCATTTCTCTCTTCCGTTCTCTTCTCTTTGCTCTAGGCGGACTTAGAAATTATTTTCCAGGGTGTGAACGAAGGGTTCAATCAAAATTTCAAGGAGCGCGATTAAGGTTTCGACCAATGAAATACACTATAGTTTTCTTTTTAAGGGGTGCGCCCCGTCCACCCGACCCATCACTTAGGCCCGCCTCTGCTTCACTCCACTTCTTTCCAATTTGGAAGGATGAAAAAGAGTTAAATTAGCATAAAAATATAGATCAAATCAATTAACTATTTATAAATAAAAACATATGGCACACATTATTATTACTTTTGACATGACTTTACGGATTAAATAATATACGTAAATTTCTGATATAAACCATTCACCACCACAACACAATCATAATTATAACAAACAAAACACGATAGCAAAAAATGAAGAACCAAATGCTATGTTTGTTCTTCCTCTCTTTCTATGTTACTTCATCTTACTCTCAACTCACACACAATTTCTACCAACACATTTGCCCAAACGTCGAATCAATAGTCCGATCAGCCGTCACCAACAAATTCAAGCACACTTTCGTCACCGCTCCAGCCACTCTTCGCCTCTTTTTTCACGACTGTTTTGTTCGGGTATTAAAAGAGGGTTACGGCGCAGCTTGTTGCCCGTTTACCCGCCATCCTTCCTTATGTATTTTTTCTATCGTTTATTAACAAATTGCCATTCTAATATATAATATAATATATGGTTTGTTTTGTGACATATATAGGGATGTGATGCTTCAGTGTTACTATCTAATGCAAAGGCTGAGAAGGACCATCATGATGACATGTCGCTCGCCGGAGACGGGTTTGACACGGTGGTGAAAGCAAAGGCAGCCGTTGATAGCAACCCAAGTTGCCGGAATAAAGTGTCTTGTGCAGATATATTAGCTCTTGCCACTAGAGATGTTGTAGCTTTGGTAAATATTATTATTATTATTATTTTCACATCACTTTTGCTTCATTTGCCACTAGATGAGTGTATGGTAGGTAACACGCCAAAAAAGTTATCATTATTGTTTCTTTTTGTAATGTAAAACTAGTGGGATACCTTGCACGATGGGTAGGAATTCGGTCCGTATCGGTTCAGTAAGTTCGTTATGCGAGGAGGTTCCTTACGGTATTGGTAGGGTTCCGGCGCTTAGTACAACAACCGAAAAGAAAACCCAAAAAATAAAGTCGTGATATGCATAAAAGGATATCGATACGTGTTGTACATCGATCGAAAACCATAAAATACCAGAACCAGTTCTAATAATACCGATACTGATACCGATATCGATATTGGATTAGTTCATCACGACATTGGTATGGTACTACCAGTTGCTATAACTTACGATACCTAAAAAACACTATTTTTAATGAACTACATGTATAATGAAATTTATACCTGAATGTGGAGATATTTCTCAAACAGTGAGAGTTCAGATCCTATTAAAATTAAAAATAGTAAAAATTTGGGTTTCAGTTAAAAAGAAATAGAATCAATATTTTAACTATTTGATTTTAGAGTTAAATGTCATGTGGTTTGGACTATTTTGCCAGTTTAGTCCAAAAGTTTCATTTTTCACCTATGGGTCCAAAAAGGTTTCAACGTTGTCATTTTAATCCACTTGAACTTCATCCATATTTTCTATTAACGAGAAAGGGCAATTTGGTCATTTTATATGTAATTCTGTGAACCAGAAGGGCAATTCAGCCATATAAATGACCAAATTGTCTTTGTCGTTAACAGAAATAATGGATCAAGTTAACCCAGTGGACTAAAATGGCAATGGTGAAACCTTTTTAGACTCACAGACGAAAAATGAAACCTTTGAAATAAACCGGCAAAATAGCCCAAACCACAAGGATTAAAATAGTATTTAACTCTTGATTTTATTTTGGATACATAGACAGGTGGGCCATCATACAAGGTGGAACTAGGAAGGAGAGATGGTAGAATCTCTACAAGAAAAGGCGTTCAACACAAGCTTCCACATGCTGATTTTAACTTGGACCAACTAAACACCATGTTCGCTTCTCATGGTCTATCTCAAACCGATATGATTGCACTTTCAGGTAAATTGTTTCACACAAAAATTGTTGAGTAATTCCTTACGGACATATTTAAATACTCGTCGTTTTCGGCTAAAAAGTTATGGTTACAAGTTGTTTAATCGTCGATCTAACTTTTTGCAACGATGTAAAACTCTTTTTCATTCTCCCGTCAATGCGCTCTTCAAACCACGGGTTATTCGCTTCCACGTTGCTCACAATTTTTAAAAACAACCTTTTTGACATACGAAACCTATGACGAAAAAAATCATCATTGTATTTCGGCTCCTCGACAATATAATCTGCCACAAGAGTTTCGTGGCCTTTTTCCTGATCACGACGGACATGTCTTTTTTACTAGATGTGCCTGTGTCTTCTAGTTCGGCTTGTTCGATGAGATCTTTGAAAAAACTTAAACTACTATTGGTTGAGGAGATATCATCGTCGGTAATGTCGGGTGGAATAAACAACGGTATTTCATTCCCTATTTTGAAAAATTGTGATATAAATGAGAAGAGAAATGGTTTGGTTTGTATTGTTTGGTTGAGAATAGTTTTGGTTTGTGTAAAATGGATTGTGAATGGTTTGGTTTAAATATAAATAAAATGTAATTTAAAAAAAAAAACAAAGGCATTATAGCCGGTGAAACATCCCCAACGTTCGAAAACAACCTTCAATCTATTCGGTGACTCCTCCCCACTCCCCTTTGTTTGCCGCACACTATGGGGATGGTCAATGGTGGCGGTGTTACCGCGTTGTAACAGGCTCACCGCAAGCCATCCCCCGCACAAGCCCCTTACACCCTTAATAGTTAAATGTTAATATTTTAATTTAATCTTTAAACTTTCGTTTTTAAAGGAGCACATACACTTGGATTCTCTCATTGTGGTCAATTCTCAAAACGTATTCATTCCAAGTCTGGAATAGACCGGACCCTAAATCACCAATATGCTCTTCAGCTAAGAGAAATGTGTCCGGTTAATGTAGACCCGAGGATCGCGATTAACATGGACCCCACCACCCCGCAAACTTTCGACAATGCATATTATAAAAACCTCCAACAAGGGAAGGGCTTGTTTACCTCTGACCAAGTCTTGTTCATGGATGCTCGGTCAAGGCCTACGGTTAACCTGTTTGCTTCTAACAACAATGCATTCAATCAGGCATTTGTGAGCGCCGTCACCAAGCTTGGCCGTGTTGGGGTTTTGACCGGTTACCAGGGTGAAATTAGACGTGATTGTTGTAGGGTTAACTAGGAAAATGATGACCGTATTTTTTATTTATCTTAATATCTATGATGTAAATTTTGTTATCGAATAAGTAGCTACAATGTTAAAATACAACTAGCTTTTAAAGAACAATCATGTTGATTATGTTTGAATAATGAATGCACTTTATAGATGAGAATATAATACAAAACTAATTTTAAATAGAAAGCCCGAAGAACACATAAACATTTGTATATCACTCACCTTCTCTCCCTTGTTACATCAACAAAATATTATTTACATATGTATATAAAATGTCCAGTGACGAAGCTTGAGATTTCCGACCGGAGGGTCGAAAACGTATATACCCAAAAATTTCTATAAAACGGGGGTCGAAAACATATATACCCAAAAATTTATATACGAAAACTACATACTCTCACTATTGAGCGAAAAGTTCGGGGGGTCGGCCGCCCCCTCTCGACCCACTATATTGCACCCCTGAACATGCCCCATTAGACCAACCGTAGTGGGCGTGTTTTTTTTCAAAAAAAGCCTCCAAACACGCCCCATAATGCCTCGTCCCCACCCCCTTGGGCGGTTTTGGGCGTGATTGAGCGAAAAATCCCCCTCCAGCGTGATTTAAAACACGCTCAAATGGTATTTTGGTGGCCGATCAGATGTATCCCACTTTTTCTTGACCAATCCCCTTTTTTTGTTAATTTTTGTTTTATTTAATTCTTTAAACCCCCTTTTAACATAATACACACATCCCCACTACACCCATTTTAGAAAAACGCCCAATAATGCCCCATGGCAAAAAACGCCCAA
Organism: Helianthus tuberosus; assembly: GCA_030545235.1. Lineage (NCBI taxonomy): Eukaryota > Viridiplantae > Streptophyta > Magnoliopsida > Asterales > Asteraceae > Helianthus > Helianthus tuberosus. The sequence continues at coordinate 24,185,783 of CM060405.1, forward strand.
GGATGAGAGCATTATTCACCCTTACCACTACGCATAGTCTAATAATAAACATATTTTTATGACATAAAGTTTTTGTAGTAACTATTTATAGTCTTCTTTCTTTTCCTTTTAGTGCGTATCAAAAAGTTTATAATAATTCACCATTTTTCATGCGGGTATTGTTATAATTGTTCTCAGGTTATTATGAGCAATGGCAATTATGGTTGTGTGATATTTAGAAATTCGACTAAAAAACTGATTTTCTAAGTTTCTACAATACTTTCTATATTAAAAAATTGGGAATATTTTATAAAATGGTAACCAAATTTAAAAAATGAATTATATTTTTTTTTTCTCTAATTAAGTTATTGATCTTATATAGTTTACCTGAATAGCAGGTAAACTCTTTCATGTGACATTTATTTTGTTTTTTTAACATACTGGCAAAATTAATTAATATAAAGTATACCTTAATAACAGGTAAACTCTTCCATGTGACATTTATTCTATTTTTTTAATATACTGGCATAATTAATTAATAAAAATAAATAAATAAGTCACACTAACTAATAAAAACGAAAGAAAACAAATCAAATTAAACAATTATGTCGATCCAGTTCCACAATAAAAATAACCACAAATTTTATGTTTATTGTATTTCTTTAGCAACACTATTTTAAATCGTTTAATTAAAAAGGATTGTGGAGGGAATCCTGTCCCCAGTACCCATTTGGGTACTCATCATCCCACCCCGCAAGGATTATGATGCCAGCAAATAGCCTCGGTTACTACCTCCATAATATGGACACCACAAGGGTCGAACCCGAGTCACTACAACTTCCAGCGTAACTTTCATTGGTTGCGGGTACCACTGGGCTATAAGCCAATTGGTGAAAAATCGTTTAATCAAGGTTAGTATAAAATAGTGTTATGCTTGACCCGTATTGTTATAAGAGTAAGACATAATTCCAAAATATTTTAGAACGAGACAAGGTATATTAATAAAAGGAATTATTAATTTTAATAATCCTAACTATTGTTCGTTGGCCGGCAACGGTCCCAACTTCAAAAATTCTCACTGGTTGTCTCATCTTTTCAGATATTGGCCTTCAATGGTCCCTAACTAACGGAACCCTAACGCTGTTAGTCTCCGGTCGCCGGAAACGTTTTTGGCATGAAAACTCAACTTTTTCGTCTCAAACCTCTTTGTAACCTTATAACGCACCTTTAGCAACATTTTCTAGTAAAAAGCCCCAATTATTAAGGTCACCGGAAAAACTCCATTTTCGCCGGAAAACTTCTTTTTGGCCAGAAAACTTAACTTTTTAGCTGGAAAACTCAAAGTTTTCGTTCCAAACCTGTTTGTAACCATAGATCGGACCTTTAGGAACTTTTTTCTAACCAAAAACGTTTTCCCGATGACTGGAGTCATTTCCGTTGTGCAACAGGGCAATAAAAGAAAGAAACAATCACATGAAGTAAAAAAATTTATATCCACTCCAGATTCTTGTTCGTGAAAACGCTCCACAGATGATCACTGTATACAAGACGAGCATTGGATCTTTGAAAATCACGTCAAGACTTAAACCTAAGACCTCGCTTACAAAATTCTCATCTCATGTAAGAACATGGAGGAAAATTATTAATCTAAAAAACAAAACATTTGGAAAAAAAAAACTAAGCATTTTTGTACGAGATTATACGAACTATGGGCATATATAAGAACTAGAGCAAATATAAAAACTAATCTTAATCAACCCAAAAAATAAACGGAAATCCTTTTGTCTTCTGTGTAAGATACATTGCTTTTGAGGATTAAGAAACAAGAAAACCATTCATAGCTTTTCAAGTAAAGAAATAAACTAGAATACAAAACCGGTTGGCCAAAAAGAACCGAGCGCTTTGACTGGCATATTCATCTCTCGTTTCGCTTGATTGCCAGCCATTCATGCAGATACTTCTATTTCCTGCACAAATATATTCAACAATTTGTTAATAAACGGGCTGCATGGAAACCTCACAAAATAAAAAAAAAAAAAAAAAAAAAAAAAAAAAAAAAAAAAAAAAAAAAAAAAAAAAAACCTTTTTTAACAAGTATGATAGAAGAATACCTGCCACTCTTAGCTGTAGGGACAATTATTCCTCTTTTCTCAAAGCTCTTGTATCGGTCTCTAGCTAGGGTACAACATGCCTACAATATTAAGATGAAGAATCTTTTGCACTTAGCAACAAACATACATACATACATTGCCGTTAATGTCAAAAGGTAGTTTTAAGCTTTTTTATACCTTCAACTTCCTCAAAGAACCGGTAATCTCTTCAGATAGCAACACTTGAACAGGCGCAGGCTCAAATCTGAAATGTAATTTATCAAATAATGCTGCAAATAAGATACCATCAACTAACTAACTTTGCACTAAAAATAATATAATATTACTTACTTGTGCCTTCCTAAACGTGGTGGGCATGACTTTAGTCTTTCTTGTTTAGCGGTAACACAACGAAGATGTCGTTTCTTTTTCTCTTCATCCTCCCTGGCGATCTCATCAATTATATTTGGTAAGCTGCATTATTTGAACCAAAAATACAAGTTAGATAAATATAACAACAGCTAGCAAAAATGGGTAAAAGCAATTAACCTGTCGAGATCTTTAGAGAAGTCTTTTATCTTTTTGGCTTCTGCTTCCATCTTCAATTTTTCTTTGTTTCTAGACCTCTTATTCAGCTGTACTCTTGTTACCCTCTTTGTTTTAAAAGGCCTACATGGTTGTAAAATACAAATCGTGTAAAACTGGATCATAGATTAATACAAATCACGTCTTTTCTGCTTGACTGAAATGTAAGAATAATAATAATCTTAAATTTATGTAAAGCATGTCACACTATCCATTATGTAACTCAAAATTGACGTAAAACACCAACTCATTAAAAAAACTACAGTCCAGACCAGACTACAAATTAATTCTCAAAATTGTTTTGAAACTTTTAACACGACTGCCAAGGACGCAAACAATTGCAGTTTGGAAATAGAATGTTACATACGGTTTCCGAAGATTGATTTTTTTACGTTTCCACGGATTACTTTGAGTTAATGTTTAAAATATAGTAGAAAACATTTCCTATTTTTATTCAAAAGATGTTTTTTTGTGCTAAAGTTGTGTTAGTAAACATTTATTCGTTTTGCTGTCAAACAAAAGTCACAGCTCTAAATACAGAAAGGAAATCATTATATATATACAAGTGTTTATCAAATACTCAAATGAGAACTCAGAGTTAGACTTAGTTGGTGTTTGGTTTGCAGTCAACGGGTATGGAACTATGAATACTTGAAGCATTTGTTTTCTTGTTTGGTTAATAAAAATGGCGGAAACTGATGCTCTGTTTGTAATATATGGGTAAGTGAAGCCTTTATATGAAGTTTAAGAAACACTTCTGATCATAAACAGGTTTTAAGAACTAAATATTAATTTACCAAAACCATACATACGAAGTCATTTAATTAAAAAAGCATCACCTTGTTCTCATAAACTATTAAAATAACAGGCATACCTCTTCTCAAGATCTGCATCATCATTTTCATCAGCATCCTTCCCCTCAACATCATCATCATCACTCTCATTATCCGCATCTAGAAAATACATCTGCAAAGTTTTCTAACATTACGGATCCACTATCTAGATGAACCTAATTCTAAAAATGCAGAAAATTAAAGATACCCACATCTTCCTCATCAATAACTCCCCCTTCAACAGTTAAAGGAACAGGTGCTGGACGCAATTCTTTCGTATAAACTTTCTGCATTTCATCTGCAACAGCTTGAGCCAACGAATCCTGCAAAAAAACAATAAAAGTTAGCCAAATAATTCAAACATCTATAATCTATAATACTATATAAAGGAAATCTGATGTACGGAAATGTAATTTTACTTTGCGTCCAACTCTTACAGAAATATGTACAACTAATGAAAGCTTGTTTTATGGGGGTAAAATTGTAAAGAAGTCAACAATTTAAGACACTACAAGGGTATAATAGTAAATTGCATCTACACCCATACTCAATTAAAATCATTTCCTCCTCTGCTAAAGAAACCTAATCGACTGTCAACCGATCGACATCTTCAAAATCAAAACATTCAATTAGGAAGTCCAAACTTCTTCCTCTTTATTTTTCTCCTCTTAAAACCACCCATTGCCATCTATCTCAGTTGCATTTGAATCCAAATCAGAGACCTACAATCGGCCAAGGACTCCTCTTCATGATTTTTGGTTGAATCACGTAATTCGTTTTCTACAAATGGTTGCTGAGTTTTTGGATCTGGTTATCAAGTAGTAATATTTATTATACGGTTAATCGATTGGTTTTGAATTACGTTTGCAGGTTGCTTCGTTTTCATGGAATTTGGTTACTTAATCACTGATGCTCGATGGGTCTGTGGCGGTTGTTCTCTTGATCAAAGCTATGTCGTCGGTCAGTTTTCCTAAACCCTAATTTTTCAATTTTATGTTCTAATCTAAGTGACCCCATATCCTAAGTAAATCGAAATTTGTATCTAAGTTCTCTAATTGGTGTTCTGATGTTTGAAATTTCATCCATTTAGGGAAAAAGGAGTTCTCTAATTGGTGTTCTAATCGAAATTTGTATCCAGTTTCATCAGATTGTTATAAAGGAGAGTGAGGTGTGAGGGTTTCCCTTCATCGCCATTGCCGTCAGCTTCTAGGGAAAAAGTAAGGAATTTTTCATGATCATGATATTTGATAGATGAGATACATACTTGATGTAGCAGTAGTTTTCTTATAGTAATTGTGCTAAGGGCAGTTTTTTCATCTACAACCTTAGTTTTCGAGTGAGAATTTACGAGGGTCAAAATGATGAAGAAACTCTTCTTTTTCAAGGGATCCACATCTAGCAATGGATCAAACAATCTAGCATCATCTCCATTAAAAGATAAACAGTTCCACTCGGAGAACTCATTGGGGGATGGGCTTCAAGGGGCCCGTAAATCCAGAGCGAACTTCACGACAGATCAATACCAACGCAAGAGGTCATGTTTGTCAACCAAATGGTGGCGGAAAAAACCGCCACGGTTCCAATACGCAGCACCAGTATCGCCTACCAATGCTGGTTTGACTCAAAAACCTAGGTCACATTCGTTTAGAGACCCGAATCGAGAATCTAAACTCTCTACATCTACAAGAGACTGGGTCGAGAACGTAGTTGCGCACAGATCCCCAAAAAAAGAGCAAAACAGGTTGTTGAAAGACTTTCTCAGACTCGTGCTTTCCCAAGGGTTGACTCGAAAGAGTTTGACCATGATATTCCAATCACTTGAAGATATATACTCTGGGTCTCCAAACTGTGTACCTCAAGACAGAACTGACAGAATCGTTAAAGAAAGTTCAAGTTTTGATGAAATAAACTGTGGGCTTGATGAAGTTTCTACTAGGGTTTTGGACTATAAAGAATCAGAAGATGCTGATGACGTTACGTTACTGAAAGCTGAACTGAATTTTCGTACACGAAAGCTGGAAAAAGAGAAAAACGAGTTGCAGTTGACTTTGGAGAAAGACTTAGACAGGAGGTCAACTGAGTGCTCAATGAAGTTCGAGAAATATGAAATGGAAGAACATAGGCTCTGGGAACGAGTATGTGAACTTGCGGAACAAAACGTGTCTCTTCAAAGGGAAGTCTCAATGCTTGGAGAAAAAGAATTGGATAATCAAGCAAAGTCACGTCACGCATTTGGGTCAACAAGTCAAAGACTTGACCGTAAAGATGGAGGAAGCAATCAAAGAGAAACAAAAACTTCATCAAAATTATTCAGAACTAAAAGAAAAATGCAGAGCAGCTGAAGAAGATAGAGATCTTTTCAAAAGAAACTTAGAAGAAAAGGATAAAGAGTGCAAAGAATTGCATAAAGCCGTCACGAGACTTGTTAGAACTTCCGGTGAGCAAGATAAAACCATTGAAGGGTTGCGTGAAGGTCTTGAGAAAGAAGTAATACACTTTGACCAAAACCAACAGTTAGAGGCGCAAATTGAGCAATTGAGGTTAACCGGGGTCTAACAAAGTTTAAGAAAAGAAGCAGAATCATATAGGATTGAAGCTGAATCTCTTAGACACGAGAATATAAACCTTCTACACCGTTTAAAAGGAAGTTCAGAAGATGGTTGCTTTTCAACATTTAAGCTTGATCAAGAATTGTGGAGTCGTGTTCAGTGCTTGCAAAATGAAGGCATGTGCTTGATTAATGATAGTGTCCAGTTATACTTAAAATTAATTGAAAATGTTAAAGAAAGAGGATTACATAACGGCTTATATAGCCAATTTATCATGGAATCGGATATGAAAGTTCAAGGGTATGAAGGGGAGCCGAATGTCTAACAAGAAGTTTGCAAAATGTATCTGATGCGCTGCAAGAGAAGTCAACTCCGGATAAGGAATGTTCTGAGGTAAAGTTGACTTTATGCTTCTTGAGGTCAAACATATTTTTTACCTATAAAGCTAAGCACTTAATATCGTGATATATCACCGATATATCGGTGCAAAATATTGGTAAGAATATCGGTAATATCACCGATATTGACCAATATTTTGACTTATATATCACCGGTTTTCCTGATATATATCGGTGCAAAATATTGGTAAGATTTTCGGTACTACTTGCTACAATTGTTAGTGTTTTGCAAGTTGCAAAAGGTTAATCTGTTAATATATAAATTCAGCATGATATTAAATTTACTGATATCCCACCGCGATTACCGATATCTCAAATAGCAGTCCTTGACCGACATCCGATTTTTTACCAATTAACTGCTTAGCTATAAAGACAATGAATTTTGAATCTTTTGTTTGACTTGTGGCAGTTTATGAAATCTGAATTGAAAGCAGAAGCATTGTTGACAAGTTTACTGCGAGAGAAACTGTATTCAAAAGAAGTGGATGTAGAACGACTCGAGGCTGAGCTGGCAACAGCTGTCAGAAGAAACGATGTTCTGAGATGTGAAGTGCAAAACGCAATGGATAGTCTTTCTTGTATTACACACAAGATGAAAGAACTTGAACTCCAAGTAATGGTCGTTATAATTTATTTATTTTTTATATACAACATGATATAAGGTTTATAAGTTGTGGGATTTTTTGTTTTGTTTTTGAATAGGTGATCAAGAAAGATGAAAGCATTTATCATCTGCAAAATAGCAAAAAAGAATTAGCAGTCGTTAATGGGATCCTACCAAAAGTGTCAGAAGAACGAGACATGTTGTGGGACAATGTTAAGCAATATAGTGAAAATAACATGCTGTTGAATTCTGAAACGTTGTCTTAAGAAGCTGGCTCGATCTTGAAACGGCTTAAGGTGGGTGGAACGTATGTCGGAAACAAGAAGCGAGTTTTAGTGACACTATAATTTTCTTGAAACGGCTTAAGGTGGTTGTCTTAAGAAGCTGGCTCGATCTTGAAACGGCTTAAGGTGGTTGGAACGTATGTTGGAAACAAGAAGCGAGTTTTAGTGACACTATAATTTTCTGTGATATTAGTCGGGATACCCGCCGCAACGCGCGGGCATTCCAACTATTATATATACACACACGACGTATATATGATTTTTTAACGTTTTAGGTTTAAATTATGTTTTCGGCCCATATTGTCGGCTACTCGGCTCCGCTGCAACGCGCGGGTTTCCCACTAGTACCACTAAATGAATATAAGTACATAACCATATATATAATATATAATTAAGTATATATAAGCATGTAACCTGATGACTTTCAGATGTTGGATTGTATGAGCATCCAGGCGGCTCTACTTCCACAGCAGGAATAACAATAGCCTTATTCGAAACCTATCATAATCATCCACGAAAAATAAAGTGAGACAACTAAAAATAAAACCGCATCACCAAACAGGTATAGGTGAGCAATAACCGAACCGTTAACCGAAATTAACCGAAAATCGGTTATCGGATATTTTTTGTACCATCGATTAACCGAACCGAATCATCTAAATCTTCATGTATTTCTAGCTTGTAAACCTCTATTTCATGTTTTATACTTCCATTTCATGTGTTTATACCTCTATTTTATTTACTTATACATCCAATTCATGTATTTATATATCTATTTCATGTATTTATACCTCCTTTACATGTATTACTAAACAAAAATTTTAGCCAATGTTTGGTTTGGTTATTAACAGAAATTAACCGAAAAACCGACAAATTAACCTAATAAACCAAACCGATTAACCGATGACTTTGGTTACGGTTACGGATAACGCTAACAACTGAACTGTGCACACCCCTAGTATACAATTCATGTATTTATATATCTATTTCATGTATTTATACCTCCATTACATGTATTCTTGGTTTAAAAAAGCGTGCCTTAAGCGCAAAGCGACCCTAGGCCTAAGTAGTTAAAGCGGTAAAATAGCGGATAGCGGTCAAGGTCCGCTATACGATATATAGGTTATAGCGGTGGTATAGCGGTGATATAGCGGTAATTTTTATACCATGCATAATTTATGTATTTTTATATTATTATATACATATACCATTAATTTATGTATTCTCCATCAGTTATCTCTACAATGGTTCAAAATCATGGAGCAACAACTGATTTTTGTTCGAATTAAGGTAACAATTCGTTTCACTTAACCGATTTGGTCAATTTTTTACTAATATTTGATCCAGTTTTGACCGATTTGGTCCGATTATAGGCAACTTTTGACCGATTTTTTCAAACTTTGACCTAATTTGACTTCGACCGCTATACAGGTTTCCAAATAGCGGCAAATAGCGGCCAAATAGCGGGCTATAGCGCCGCTAATAGCGGAACCGCTATGAGCCACCGCTATTTGGACCGCTACAACCCCAGACCTCCGCTACACCGCTATAGCGCGCTATAGCACCGCTATAGCGCCGCTATTAACTACATAGCCCTAGGCGCAAAGAGTTGCGCCTTGTGTGACATAAAGCGAGCTTTGTACAAAAAGCGAACTTTTTTGGAAACCCCCCCCAGGCGCGCACTTTTTGTACAGAAGGTGTTTTTGTGCTTTAAAGTGTTATACATGTAGCTAAAATGGTTGTACATTATATGATTTATACATTAAATCATATATAAACCTTATTTATCACTATAGTTTGGGTAAGGGATGCTAAAAGCCTATAGGATATATATATAAAAAAATTTATAAGCACGTTGCGCTTCACGTACGAAACGCCCACCGCTTTTGCGATTGCGCTTCACGCTTTGATCTTAGACCTTGTCGCTTTTGTGCGCTTCACGCTTTTTTAAACCAAGCATGTATTACTAAACAAAACATTTTAGCCAATGTTTAGTTTGATTATTATCCGAACCGAACCGAAAACAGACAAATTAACCTAATAAACCGAACCGATTAACCGAGATAACGCTAATAACCGAACCGAACCGTGCACACCCCTAGTATACAATACATAAATGTAAAATTTTTACCTTTCTTTTCTTTACAGCATGATCACCTGAAATACAAAACACACATTCATAAACAATAATAACTAATTAAATTTCAATTCTTTTAACACCAAAAGGATATTGATATACAAATAGGTAAAACTTAAACCTTCATCAGTCCATATATCAACCATGGTGGAACCATTTTTCTTCAAAGAAGTTGCTTCAGCTTTAACCTTTTTCTCTTTATAATTCCTACACTTTTTAGTATTGGACGATGGCACAGGTTTCACAAAAGAATTCTTTTGTAGTATGCTATCCACACGCAGTATCTTCTCTCTGCTTTTGTCAATCTTACGCTTCACAGACAGATCTTCAACCACAAATAATTATTAAAATATGAAATAAAATTTCGATATTTAACTTCAAAAAAAAAAAAAAAAAACAGAAAACAAGAGAAAGAAGAAGAGGTTAAGTAGTAACCTCTGGATTTGTCGAGGAAGAAGAGAGAATCGCTAGGGAGTTGGGTGAGAGAGCCGCCAGAAAGAGCGTCTTTGGTGGATTTGTGGTAGAAATCTTCGATGTCTTGAGTGCTGATGTTCGATCTCCATGCTTTCTTTCCTTTCCTTGAGCTTTTTGATTTACCCATTGCAGCAGCAGCAGCAGATGGAGAAATTTGAAAACCCTAATTATCCAACTGGTGGAGAAGGAAGGAAGGAAGGAGGCGGGTGTTAAGGTTTGTTGTGTTTTAAGGGTATGTATGTGACAATTTAAGTCCTTTGGTTATTTGTTTGTGTCAAGTTTCGCCACCCTACTATTTACCATCGCACAGTTTCAGTACTGTGCGGTTATACTCACGTGTATACGCGGGTTGAATAATAAAAATAGTTTATTTGTAAATAAGACAAGTAGATATATATGATAGTTATTCCAGGATTGTAATCATTTGCTCATACTGATTAATACCTAACCCAATTGTTAACCCAATTGTAAAGTGTTTGTTACGGTCATTAATTCTTTAGGGAACTTTTTAATTCTTTTTAGCAAATGAGGTAACGGAGTAATGAAATAATTTTCATTAAATACATCGGAGAATCTACGACATATTTGACTATATTTTATTATGTTTAATTGTTATCTATATTGTTGAATATTTTTAATTGTAGTAAAATTTATATATTGGTTAATGATAACAAAATTGAACAAAAATTGTCATGTGGTAATTGTAGTTAAACATAATAACGATTAAACAAAATACAAGTTACTTGTAGTAAAATATATTAATTGTACTTATCCATATTAATTGTAGTTATCCATATGGTATTTATTGGAATGGTTTATTAGAGTTTAGATGGAAGATTAGATAATACTAGTGGGAATACCCGCGCGTTGCCGAGGGTACCTTATGTTTTTTAGCCCACGTTGCATGACGAGTTTCACATAGTTTATCTTTAATATCAATTCGCTAAAACAACTAATATATCAATTCACAAAGAGCAATCTTATCGCACGTTATCGCGTCTTTGCTTCATGTTCTGACTTGAGAAGTGAATTAAAGCTACATAAACATTTGCTAATTTTGGAGGAGGTGACAAACCAACAATATTGTTTGTTTGGTGTGTTATTTTCAAGGATGGTTGGACCCATGCTTTTTACTGGGTTTGAAAGTAACCTAGCTTTTGACTTTTATGGCCATCTTTCATCTCAACTGCACATATTTTTGTCAATTTAAACTCATTAACAATAGTAATCAAAATCAAAATATAAGCAAAATAAAACTCACAAACTCATCAAACCAAGTTTAAAATTTATAACAAGGGTTTACAACAAACCAATTATTAAAAAAATCATATAACTAAGACCATCTGCACTCCATAGCTAGACAATGTACCAGTTCACCATCTCTTGGTGACATGTACGATTTTACTATCTGTAGAACCAACAAATGTACTTAACCGTCTGTAGCATTCATGAAGCAACACAAAGCCGACAACAAGCGGATCATGAACCAACATGGATGCCCAAAAGAGAAAAACAGAATGCGCTTATCGACAAGACGTGGTAAAACCGACAGGCTGAAAAGGGGTAGTACTTGGTGATGGTCTTGTATTGAATCTGAGTTAATTTTTAGTTTTTGATTTGTTTAATCTAGAATCTATATTTACCACTTTGGTGCACAAAAGAAGTGATAAAATGGAACTTGAAAACTCCAAATAGACATAAGGTATGAAAAGTGCATAAATTGATGCTACATTTCTAACAAGTTCTTCAAACAACACAATCTTTCCATGTTCCAAACAGAGAAGAATATTTCAACTGAAAAACATAACATAAAACTCAAAAATCGAATCCCTTCCTCCAGATAACACTTCTCTAAGCCACCAAGGTGCTAGCAGTGGTTGATTCGCTGCAAAACATAATAAACATTTATTAGAAAATCAATGTATATAAACTGTCAAAACTGATCTTTTAAACAATCCAATTTGACCAGCAATGGATCCCAACGAATGACGATAATAAACGATGCATACAAAACAATATTGACGACCATTTATAAAAGATATATTAGCTAAGAATAGTGTAACATACTATTTCCAGACATGGGGAACCTTCTTGGTCTTCTTGTAGTAACGGGCAAGATGATGAATCCTGCTCTCAACAAGAATCAATCTGAAGCAACGCTTTCATCCGAAATTGCATCCCTTCCAATTATTCCGGACGGATCATTAGTAATAACCGTAACCTGTGAGCCTAATTTTGTAGTAATCTGCAAGTCATAATAAACAACTCAGTATAACTTGATTTAATTACGAATTATTTATTTAAATATTGAAAATTCCATAACAAATTTTAATTAGAAATAACATACGAGTTGGTGAGCCTCTTGTAAATCGACCGAAGGGCCAATAGAAGCGATGGCAATATGAGGACGAATCGGCTCCGATAATACCTTATTAACCACTTCTTCTACAAGTTTAGTCCTTTTTAACGAATGTTGAAAATTTTGTAAGTGTTTGTAGGTAGGTTTGGACTTATTCTGGTTTCTATGAAATACAACGCTATTTCAATAAGCGGACTATGAATTCGCTATAGAGGGGAGCGAACTCCAGCTCACTTGCACACCAACCGCGTCTAGCACGTTTTAATGTTCAAATGAAAGAGCAGACTATCTAGAAACCAAAATAAACCCAACAAAAAAACCTACAAACACTTTTAAAAATTTTAGAGTTAAGTTCTTTTTGAGTCCCTGTGGTTTGTGTAGTTTAACTGTTTGAGTCCAAAAATCAAACTTGTCTTGATTTGAGTCCCTGTGGTTTGTATTTTTAACCATTTGAATCCAAATGGTTTTTGGATGAGGTTTGCATTTTGGATTCAAATGGTTAAAAATACAAACCACAGGGACTCAAATCAAGAAAAGTTTTTGCATTTTGGATTCAAATGGTTAAAAATACAAACCACAGGGACTCAAATCAAGACAAGTTTGGTTTTTGGACTCAAACAGTTAAACTGCACAAACCACAGGGACTCAAAAAGAACTTAACTCTTAAAAATTATAAACCCCTAGACGTTAGAAAAGTTCAAAATTATACCTTAAGTATCCTGGCTGGATCAGAACGGGACCGGAACGTCCTTATCAATCTCTCACAAGCGTAGAGCAAGATTGGAACCGCCAGGTACATCCAAGTCTACATCCGAAAGTCATGATTAGATCAAAGATTATATATACCTATTTCTAAGACACTAATAAAGCAAACAAGTAAAAAAAAGGTTATTATTATAAAATGAGATATCATACAGAAACTAACCGTTTTCTTGTACCATTCCTTAGTGAGGTAAAGTTTGATACCGTGAACTATAAGCATCGCGTAGACGATAACAAAGAGGTGGTGGGAGTACCAAAAGACATTAAATCCGGTTTTTTTGTTAATAAAGGCAATAGGTCCCTTTAATGTCTTTTCAAAGGCACCATACCACTTTGAGTTTTTGAATACATCAAATCTCTTTGATTTCATATAGTGTGAAGGTGGTTTGAGACCTTTTCTTAGCCATGCTAGTGTAAAAGCTATAGTCATTAGTACTACCATTATTATTATTATTCCTGTATACCCTTCTACTTCCTTCAGAAAATGCCAATAATTCTTGGCTTGATCCCCAAAAAACTGTTGCATCGGTTTATACTCTTCCTCCGTTGTGTGGATTAATCGGGGGAAGTCACATGCTAAATGGGAAATCGCGTGTAACCCAACTCCAATGGCAATCGCTACCGCAATGACCTATAACACATATAGTAACACTAAAAATTGGTATTTTTATTTGAAGTTCCAATAGTAAGTTTTACACATATCAAATTAAACTCTTAAATACAATCATCATAGCATGATTCAACGGTATCCAAGTTTCTAGAACTAAGAAACAATATATAAGTTAAAGTCTGAATAGCATTAATCATTTACTAATGCAAAATGCCAAAAGCTTAAAACTCAAGAGATTCCTTATTTAATTAGACAAGGGGGTGCATGCACTAATCGGCGTTTGTCTCAATTGCTGAGTGTTATGTGCCTTATGTCCAAGGCTTGATGCAAAACCACAATTGAGCCGGGGGTCTCATTGGAAGCAGCCTCTCTATTCCTACAAGGTAGAGGTAAGGCTGTCTACATCTCACCCTCCTCAGACCCTACCTTAGCTTTGCTATTGGTGGGATATACTGAGTATGATGATGATGATGATGATGACCTAATGTTCGGTTCTAATATTTGATTAGTCGTTGGGCTAATGAATTAGTAATATTGATAATTTAGAAATAAATTTAATTAAATATGTAGGTTAATATAAACGAATGGATAACTTAGAAATAAATTTAACTGAATATGTAGTGAACATAAACAACTGAACGTAAATGAACAAACATAAACAAATGAACTTCTCACCGAACTGTTCATTTAACGCTCGGTCAGCATTTTTCATATGTGAGAATATTGACTTACTTGGTGGAAATTAATATTGTCATCGAACGGAACCACGACACCTAACTTAGTCTTGTTCCTCAACCAAGTAATTGTGTTTCGACAAACGGGTAATAACATAATCGCCATGTTTAACTTTAAAGTCTCGGCTGCTCCTTTAGCTATAGATACACATGATCCCAATACATCGTATACAGCTCGGTGTTTGTATTCAATGTACTTCCATGAAAATAAACCAATCATTGCTACTATCCAAAGTACAACCACCCAACATCTCTGCCAGTTATCATGTGCGTGTTGGTTTCGTCTGTTGGCTTGACGATTCGCTCAATTGTTGTCTTTCGTTACGTTTTGCTGCCTCTTTTAATAACTCCTCCAGCTTGTCAATCTGTTTGATAATTAATCACTAAATATTCTCAACACAAGTATATCAAATGTAGATGCAGTTTGTTTAATAATAGTACCATGATGTACCCGCGGTTGTCGCGGTTTAATTCTTCCATGATTAATTTTGTATATTTGCCTGCATGATTTTTTATAGCTGATAACTGGTTGGCTGACGCGCTTGCCATGATCATCTGTATCACATGGGTCTCATTAGTTATGATTTATGAATAATAGTCAGGACAAACAATTCTAATCTACCACTAACAGCTCTTTAAATTCTTGTCCATCTTTTTTTTTTGAACGGCCCACAAATCAATCCCGAGCACTCTCGGAGCACCCACTGGACAAACGGAGTACTCCGAGAGTAACCCGAGTCGTCCACCACCAATTCCGGGGAAAACCCGATAACCCAACCGCCCGTAGGCACGACGGAAAAATTACCGGTAAAACCCGTTTGGCTCAAGGATCGAACCCAGGTTTCCCTAGGTCTCCTATCACTGACCACCAGTGCCTCACTCCTTTTTGCACCAAATGAGAATTGAACTTGAGTCTTCAAAGAAAAACTCAAGTACTCTTACCACTTGAGCTAGAGGTCATTGGCTAAATTCTTGTCCATCTAATGGTTTAATTTGTATAACAAGGGGTATTTTATATCTCATTATCTATTATTTATGGATCATTTTACATGTAAATATTCAAATAATCGTTTTTTCTATACCTGTCTGATTTCGGCTTCTGTGATCTTACCATCTTTATCTTCATCAACCCTGCATTTGGTTGTTTCTGAATATAAATTTTTCTCAAACAAAATATAAACTAAAAGACTAATAAACAAATTAAATTGTAGATACTCAGATGTCTAGGAAAATCTGTAGCCTTGAATCAAAACTCTGAGTAGTAATTTCCTCCAAAAACTCCTTAAATTGTTCTTTGTTAATAGAATTACCGCTTATGTTCTTCCGGCGGCAAAGTGAATCAAACAAACCTTTGGCAAATTCTTTTTGAATTAGAAATAACATACGAGTTGGCGAAAAATCGACCGAAGGGCCAATAGAAGCAAAGGCAATATGAGGACGAATCGGCTCCGATAATACCTTATTAACCACTTCTTCTACAGTAACCTGATCATAATTAGGGCATACAAAACATGTCTAATTACACGATTTCGAGTATAATTTGTGATTAATGTACGAGTTAGGGTTTGAAAAAAGTAACCTGGAGAGAATGATTGAAGGAGCATGCGGCGACCTGATCATAATTAGGGCATACAAAACATGTCTAATTACACGATTTCGAGTATAATTTGTGATTAGTGTAAGAGCTAGGGTTTGAAAAAAGTAACCTGGAGAGAATGATTGAAGGAGCATGCGGCGGAGAAGGAGGATTGTTCTTCTTTAGTGCATCCAACCGTTTCCAATATTGAAAAACCTCATTCTATTGAGAGGCTTTCCAGTATTAAAAGCCTCTTCCAGTAGAGGTGAAATCCCGGAATTGCCCTCTAGCGTCTTAAACTTTAAAACTTTGAAGAATATCCCATTTCACCCCCTCTAACATAGCTTCTTTCTCTTGTATACAATGCTTTAAAATCTATAGAGTTAAATGCTTGGTTGGTCCCTGTGGTTTTCAAAAATTGCAGACTTGGTCCCAATGGTTTACTAATTACACGCGTGGTCCTTGTGGTTTTAAAAAATGCACTCGGTTGGTCCCCAGCCCTAACATCAGTTAAATATCTCAGTCAACTATGTGTGAAATGACTATATTACCCCTGAAACCTAATCATCTTCTTCAACCTCTTACCCTGAAAGCCCTAATCATCTTCTTCAACCTCTAACACCACCGCAGACAAACCTACCTTATCTTCAACTCATAGTTACGAGGTATGCTCGTCTGATCGGACGGCACCCTCTGACAATTTCCTCCGACAGACGCACCCTCCGACAAAGTAGAACTTTGGGTGACCACAAGACAAGACTGTCTCCAATGAAAACACAGTACACAGAGGTTGATCTACGCGATTCCAGTGACCAGAGCCATGATTCCGGCACCACCTCTTCTGTCCGGCAACACTACACCCCAAACACCACTCTTCTCACTTTGATTTTCACCCACAACCCCACCTCTAAACTCACCAACCTTGGTCATTTAACATGGACTTAACTGAGATATTTAACTGATGTTAGGGCTGGGGACCAACCGAGTGCATTTTTTAAAACCACAGGGACCACGTGTGTAATTAGTAAACCATTGGGACCAAGTCTGCAATTTTTGAAAACCACAGGGACCAACCAAGCATTTAACTCAAATCTATATGTGTGGCAAATTATCAAAAGGGCAAAAAAACCCAATTTCTTTAATATAGTATATACAAGTATAAATTAATACTAAAATTTAATTTAAATTGAGAGAATTTATAATAAATAATAATGATAATAAAATTATTTTTAAATAAAATAAAAGTAAGATTATAAGATTGAAGGAGAGATTGTCATGTGACATTAATATTTAGATTTAGATTAGATATACTACAAACTACATGGTCTTATTTGACATTTTCTCATTGTTCCAGCTAAATTACAATTTTGACCCGTTTAAATTTACAATTTTGTCGTTGATTTTGTTTTTTTTCCTCCTATCCAAATTACAATTTGGCACTCAGTTCAAATTTACAGTTTTGACATCGTTTTTTTTTTTTCGTGTCAAATTACAATTAATAGTCATACCATCGTTTTACCTTTTTTAGCAAAACCATGGTAGTGTTTTGTTTTAACTGGTTGACTCGGTGTAATTTTTATGTGTGCGAGACGGCTGCCTGACACACGTTCATTTGTCCTGAAACATTACAATTTTTCCCATAGTTTAAAGTTATAGTATTTCCATTATTTTTAGTTTTTTTAGCAAAAATATGGTAGTGTTTTGTTTTAATTCGTTGACTCGATTTTTTTTTTAGATCGTGTTATGAGTAGTATGTACAAGTAACCGAAACACATACGTATAAGTAACCAAAACATAAACGTACATATTATGAGAGAGAAATATTCGACTTAGCACTCCCGTAACACGGACAGGGCAAAACCTAATTTTAACAAAGTAGTATTTACGAAAATTTGTCCCCTCACAAAAGTTTTATAAGTGAGATCGAGCCCATATTTTTATTATGTCAAACTCTATAGACATTAAAAAGAGTTATTGGTTGGTCTCCACTACAAACTAATAACGGTGTTCATAAACTCACTTATTTAAATCACTTGTTAGTACTATAAAAGAAAATCGTCGTATATCAACATGCTCAGCTCTTGGACCCCATCGGGTCAGGCCGGTGCCCTTTTACTCTTTTAGAACTATCCATGGTCTTGGCTTGGCCCCTCAAAGGTACCTGAAATCATAATATTCTTTCTTATCAAGTGCGTGCCTCACACTTCTAAGCTCGAATCGATGTTTATTTTAGTTTCCCGTTCGGTCGGTCTTTTTATGCTAGACGGTGTGGGCTTCGTTCCACCCTCGTCGTCGCCCGGCGCCGCTCCTCCCTCCATTTCCCCCACCGGCAGCGTCCTCCCCGGCTTCTCCCGGACGTTCAAGCCGGTCCGCTACAAGACAAAACTCCCTCACACACACATATATACATACAACATATACATATATTTTAGGCTCATCCCCATTTCCTTACCTCCATCCTTTTTGCCCCATCCTCACACTCGATCTACGTGACGGCTACGTGGCGGATCATCCTCCAAGGGAGGACCATCACCATACCGGATACCTTATAAACTCACTCTTGATTATCTCAATAGTGTTTGGTGAAACTAATATTACCAAAACAAATATATATTAAATGATGTTTATTTAATTTAGAGTTAAATGTCATTTTAGTCCCTGTGGTTTGGACATTTTATCAGTTTAGTCCAAAGGTTTCATTTTTCGTCTGTGGGTCCAAAAAGGTTTCACCGTTTTAGTCCACTGGGTTAACTTCATCAATTATTTTTGTTAACACGAAGGGCAATTTGGTCATTTTATAAGACCGAATTGCCCTTCTAGTTAACAGAATTACATATAAAATGACCGAATTGCTCTTTTCGTTAACAGAAAAAATGGATGAAATTAACCCAATGGACTAAAATAGCAACGATAAAACATTTTTGGATGCACACGCGAAAAATGAAAACTTTAGACTAAATTGGGAAAATAGCTCAAACCAGGTGCACTAAAATGGCATTTAACTCTTTAATTTATTATGCTTCAACAAACTATTCTTGTTCACTTTTTTGACCTATAAGTTTTTAAAGCTGTTTTGGGCTTTGGAAGAGTGTAGTTTGCATTATAATTAGATGGAATGATTCATGATGAGTCTCTTGCTATTAAGAGCAACTTGGGCCTTTTAAAAATAGTATTTAAGTTAGTTTGGGCTTAGACCACCCATAATGGAGGGTTTTTTGCGTTTTTCATCTACGTCTTGGAACCGCCCCCGGGCATTTCTTTCAAAAAATAATGGTTTGGCGTTCTTTTTTCAACGCCCTTGTTCATTCTTTTTGGCCAATGACTTTCCTGATGGTTTTTGTTTGGCCAATAAGATTTTTTTGATGCCCCACAATGCACATATCCCAACTACACTCATTTTAGAAAAACGCCCCATAATGCCCCATTGCTGACTGGACTGCCACATGGCGCACAACGCCCATGGGTGAGGGTATTATTCATATGTACCACTACACATGGTCTTAATGGACTAAAAGATAATCATGTCTAAGTATTAAAAAAATTCTAAACGCCACCATGACCATCAGGGGCGGATCTACACAGAGGGAAGGGATTTCCCGGGCTACCCCTCAACTTTCTTGGTAAACAGGAAAAAAAAAGTTTCTCTATTGTTTTATGTATTGAATACCTATGTTGTTTTATGTTTGGGATATCCCTAAACAAATATTAGCATACCTTAGGATTAGGTAAAGCTCCTTTTGGTTGTTTTTATTTTTTTACATTTAAATTCTATACTCTTTTTATTGTATAACAATAGGCAACGAAGCTTCATGCGCCCTCAGTAGGTAACTGGTGGGGAATTTCAGATTACCGGATGAACAGAGAGGCGTGATCTCACTATCAGATCAAATTATTTCGGTGGTTCACCCGAATAATTTAATCGGATACAACTCTGTTTTTCAAGAATAGAACCAGGGTATGTTATTTTTGTCTGCGAATTTTGTGAACCAGGAAAAATAATGATAAAAAAAACTGTTTGGGAATTTTGGGGGTGTTTTGCAGATAACTGCCTCTGGCAGTTACGTTCGAATTTTAATCAGACTGCATTGAAACTGCTTGATTTTTTGTGAAAATTAATGACGAATTTTCATAAATTTTAATTTCCTAAGGCATTTTCCATAAAGCAATTTAATTAAAATAATTTTTTTCCAAGCTGACCTGGCAACTCGACCCTAGCCAGGGGCTGCCGCCCCTTGGACCCTGCTCCCAAGGGCGTTGCACCCGGACCCCTACCAAGGGGGCGTTGCCCCCTTGGAACCCCGGTAGAGTACGGGCTTCGCCCATACACTTCGAATTATAATAACTCAAACAAGCGTGCACTCCCGCACCTCCTAACTTGCTTGATGTGTATTATTATTCGCTTTGATCACCAAGTCAATCCCGATTACACTAAAATATCTAACAGTAACTCATGGTGATAATGTGATATTCTTGGCTGGGTATATTTTTAATGAATCTTATTCTGAATCTTAGACGCAGGTCGTGTAGTTTTAAGACTCGATAAATGGGTTGCACGCACCACATGTACCTCTTATCAGAAGTCCTTCTATTACATTTGAAGGCGGATTTTTTCGCCCAAAAGAGCTGAGGATCCATAAGCTGGTAACAAGTTTTATTTGCTATGACTCTTATGGTTATCTGATGCCAAAGTTGAAACCAAGCCTAAGGGAAACCTTAAACAACAATCCAAACCCTCCCTTCAGCAGCAGATTCTTAAATCCACTCGAGATTCTTTGGGTTGCAAGTCAAACTTGTTAGTATTTGAAAATGCAGTATTAGCACTTCGACTTTTAGTTCTTCGTTGGTATGGACTCTTATGTAATTAAATTTGTAAAGTTATCTTCTTGGTTGCATGTTCCATGATTCAACATACAAACATAGTGTGTTATAAGCAGGGTCGATCGTATGTGTCTATGATTTTATTTTATCCATTCTTAATTGATTCATTCCTTGCATAAGTCAGGTTTTATTAATCGTCTGTTTCTTCTTCGTCTCATGTTTACCCGTGCTTCTACCCCGTCTTATAAAGCATGACAACTATATCCAATTGCTTGAGTCGAAGTGTGTAGCTCAAACTTATGGTTTGATTTGCATTCGCATTCACATTCGATCCTTATGTTTTATCTTGGTCATTAGCATAATTATGTTGATTTAATATAATCACCTTTAACTATTTAACTTGCATATGAAGTGAATTTGTTGTATATTCTTTGATACCACTTATGTAATGTTAGACATTTAAGGCGTGGTAACATGAATGATAAGACAATCAGTAGTTTTCCACAAGATGGTTTCTCGCCCACCACGACTTGTTCAGTCTCGATCAAAAAGGGATTAATGCGAGATAAATATGGATTCAGTTAGTTTGATATTCCCTCCTGAGTCCTGAGGACTACACTCCCAGTCCAGCTTCTTTCCTAAACTCGATCACAATCGCGTGTTCTTAACTTTGACCGGCCGAACTGAGTTCGGTTCGTCCTTAGAACTTAGCTCGTGAAATATACAAGGGAGTCTACTTCTAGAAGTTAGCCTTGAATATCGGTTACCTGCAATCACGACCCAATCTTCAAACAATGAGTTGAGTTGAATAAATTGTATATAAACTCAAATCAGAATCAAACAATGTGCCGCCGCCCCACCCACCACCACTACCCATCAATGGAAAAAAAATAAAATTTTGGGTGAACCTGTTATGGTACTTTTTATTATATTAAATGGCTCATGTCAACACGAACCAAATTGATAATATTTAAAACGGTGTATGTGTGTGCGCGCGCACATGTGTAGTAAACAAGTTTGTTTGTTGTTCATTAAAAAGAAGTAAAATAATGAGAAGTTCCGAAATTTGTTTCTTAAAGTCACTCAAAACCTTTAGAACATATAAAGTCGTTCCATTGTTTTGAAGTGTTCATAACTGGTTCAACCAAATAGGACAGGCGACGGTTAGCGCATGATTTTACTCACTCTTAAGGAAGGTGGTTACGTATGACGGATATTGTACGCGTGCTCCGGTATACGTGTTGACAATTGAATTGAATTGAATTGAATTGCGGTCCTGGTGTTTGGTTACTAAAGCTGAAGTGATAGCTTTGGATCCAGCATTGGCATATGGAGATACAGATTAATTAAGTTATTCACCTCTATGCTTAATAATGTCATTAGTTTAGGAGTTGGAACAAATTAAGAATATATTTTGTCAAAAGTGAGAAAAAAGTTCGTGACATAAAAATCTCCAATTCCCTTACAAGTCGTTTTTGATAAGAAGGCACATAAAACTTTTTGAAAATCGATATATATATAGAGAGAGAGAGTAGGGTTCGTACGGAAAGTGTGTTTTTCCTAGAAAGTCTAGGAAGCGATCTGGTCCATCCGATTGATGTGTTTAAGGGTTGAGATTAAATCAATGGCAATCTTGTAATATTTGAGTTTAATTAATTGATTGTTTTAAATGAGTAGGGGCAATTTTGTCAATGGCCGTGTTTTAAATCAATTAGATAACCGTCCAGTTCCTAAATTCAAGCGATTTTCCCTCTCTCTCTCTCCAAACCCATCTTGGAAACCCCAATCCCTACCAAAAATAACTACAATCATGGAAGAAGATAACTTTAGAAACGATGGAGAGCACCAGATCAAATTAAAACACTTCTCCATCTCCACCATCTCCGAGTTAATCATCACCATTCAAATATTGTTCTTATCATCTCCGTTTTCTTGACGATGTGTTTTAACAGCAAGCAAATTAATACAGTTGTGTTTTAGCGGCAAGCAGATTCATACAGTTGTGGTTTAGCATCCAGATTCATACAGATGTGTTTTAACAGCAAACAGATTCATACAGATGTGTTTTAAGAGCAAACAGATTCATACAGTTATGTTTTAACAACAAGCAGATTCATACAGACGTGTTTTAACAGTAAGCAGATTCATACAGTTGTGTTTTAACAGCAAGCAGATTCATACAGATGTGTTTTAACATCCAGATTCATACAGATGTGTTTTAACAGCAAGTAGATTCATACATATGTGTTTTAACAGCAAGCAGATTCATACAGATGTGTTTTAACATCCAGATTCATACAGATGTGTTTTAACAGCAAGCAGATTCATACAGTTGTGTTTTAGCATTCAGATTCATACAGTTGTGTTTTAACAGCAAACAGATTCATACAGTTGTGTTTTAACAGCAAGCAGATTCATACACTTGTGTTTTAGCATTCAGATTCATACAGTTGTGTTTTAACAGCAATCGGATTCATACCCTGTGTTTTACCATCTTTATATTGTGGGATCTATAAAAATTGACTTTAGCCCTGTAAACTGTTAAAACACAGCACCAAGAACATGCTGATAAATTCCAGTAATCTTCTGAACAATGGAATATGCGATGTAATGTGACATGGAATTTTAGTTAATGAACACATTGACTTCCAGATTTGAATTCGAAAATAATAAAAATTCCGAAAATCATGAAATTTTAGTTAATGAAGATATATTCAAAAAATAAAATTAAAATGTGAAATTACATGATAGCCCTTCTACTTAAAATCCCTCAATGACACATGTCCAATTCTTATTCCTTCCTAGACTTTCTAGGAAAAATAGACTTTCCACCCAACTCCTACTCTCTCTCTCTCTATATATATATATATATATATATATATATATATATATATATATATAAAGTGTCCTACAAGCTAGAGTTACCTGCTGAGTTGGGTAATGTCCATGATGTTTTCCACGTGTCGCAACTGAAGAAGTGTTTGTCAGATGAAACACTTGTGGTACCGTTTCAAGAGTTAAGAATCGATGACAAGTTGCAGTTCGTTGAGGAACCAATAGAAATTATGGACCGGGAGGTCAAGGTCCGTAAGCATAGTCGAATTCCGATTGTGAGGGTTCGTTGGAACTCAAGACGTGGACTGGAGTTCACGTTGGAACGTGAGGACCAGATGAAGCTCAAGTACCCTCACTTATTCCCAGCTGACAAATCTAAACCTGATGCAACTAGTGAATTTCGAGACGAAATTCCCTTTCAAGTTGGGGATGATGTGGCACACACGGAAAATATACAGTCATCATCCTGATTTAACACCGTTCTATTTTGGGATTACTTACCAAATTTCGGGATGAAATTTCTTTCAAGTTGGGGATGATGTGACAACCCGAGATTTCGAGGTCTTTCCTATGCACATCACTTGCTTCACAATCATGTTAGTCGTGTGTGGTTATTTGTATGTTGAATGTTAATTGTGTAATGTTTGGTTGTCAAAATGTTAAAATGTGAAACTTGGTGGTTAAATGTGAAGTCTTAAATATATTTTACTCCATGTTTCTCGCCATAAGTATTACTCGACGAAAGACATGTATTTTCGTCATCATCATGCCCGGCGAAATCCGTATTTCGTCGATAAGCATGTCTTTCGCCATAAGGGCTGTCGGCCCAAGTAGTTACGACCCAACAAAGAACGATTTAAAACATAAACTTGTGATATTGAAACCGTTAATCATAAACTCAAACCCTAGTCCTTTTTACACCTAGCGATGGCAACAAACTCTCTACGAAGCATCACCTTCTCAGTTTGATTTCCCTAAGCACGTATCCGGTATTCTAGCGCGAGACTACATTCTCTCTCGGTTAGTCGGTTTGCACTAGCATTAACTCTTGATTGTTTGTGTTATGTGACGAATCTATTATGAATTGTTATGTTGTTGAGAAACTGTAATTGCTCATGTTATTCGTCGATGAACCAGTGTTAGAATACTAATAGATTTGATAATCTAGATTGTACGATGCTTGAGAACTGTTGTGTTTGTATGTATAATGATTGATTCACTATTAGGGTTTTTGATATGTTATTGTTTAAGTCGGTAGATTGGAACACACATGATAAGAATCTGATGTCTTGTAATCGGCCATGTTCACTGGATGATTTTGATGATTCTGTTTCTGTATGAGTATCATGTTGGCTGTGTGTAGTCATGAACAAAACGGAACTGGAAGTGTTTAGGGTTGCTGTTAATCCCGACGAAATACCCTGATGATTCGTCACCCCTCACACCGACGAAACACCTTAGTGATTTGTCACCCATCATATCGACGAAACACTTTAGTATTTCGTCACCTCTCATGACGACGAAACACCTCAGTGTTTCGTCGGTTGAAGTTTCGCCGCCCAAAGGATAGTTCAGACTGTGGTTGGAACTTGAATGATATGAATGATTCTTTTTGATGAAACCCTATTACCGTTTGTTAATGATATAAACATCGACTAAGGAAACATGATTTGGTTGTTATGAGTAGTACATGTAACTGTTAACACCGTTGTGAAACATACATGAGAATTGTGGAATCGTATGAACTTGAATAACTGTTATGTTGTTCGAATGCACACTATGATTGTAAATTATACATGAACCATGCGAATGAAAACTAATTACGTAAACATGAATACCATAGGCTGTGACTGTTTAAGTGTGAGCAAACAGCTAGTCATACCAAGCAAACCAAGGTGAGTTCATTGCTCTTTCTCCAAGCATGCGTCCCGGGGAGGGACATCTGGTAAACGTTCCGGGGAGGAACGTCGGGTTATTGGGATGTTGGTTATTACACTCATTTCTATCATTAAGTCCCACCATATACCGATTGGTTACCGGGGAGGCAACGGGGTTATTAGTTGATAGTGCTATTAGGTTTGGCACCCTCACACCGTACCGGGGAGGATGGTCGTGAACTAATTACCTTAACTACTTGACCAATGTATGATAGAGCATTGGGGTTGGGCAAATAATCTAGAGCCATCTGCGGTAATCGAGTTAATAACAACATCAAATCACTGTACTGTTTTATACTCATATCTGGTAACTAAAACGTGTTAACAAACTTTAAACTCACCAGCGTCGTCTGACATACTTGTCTGCATGCTTGTAGGTCGTTAGGTATCTGGGTATGGACTTGCTATCTGGGAGTGCTGGAGTGGCCATGGATCGAGACTCTTGGATACTTG
The DNA here is from genome assembly GCA_030545235.1 of Helianthus tuberosus. NCBI lineage: Eukaryota > Viridiplantae > Streptophyta > Magnoliopsida > Asterales > Asteraceae > Helianthus > Helianthus tuberosus. The sequence goes on from CM060405.1 coordinate 24,211,800, forward strand.
TTTCATTGGTTTTGAACACTTGTTTTGAAACAGTTGATTTACAATTTACATTATGCTTCCGTTGAACGTTTAATTTGGTTTTAACTTATGACTTGGATTTATATTATGAAATGAATCGAATGTTTTATTTAAATATTTATTATTGGTTCAATGTGATTGGTGGCTTGGATCCTGGTACGTCACACGTCCCACGGTGTTCCCGCATGTGGTATTTTGGGGGTGTGGCAATCTCGGTGTATTGTCTTATGTCTTGATGATCTCTTTAACAATGAGCTTGTAACCATCATTTTAATATAACATAATCTAAATTTTCGGGACAAAAATTCTTTCAACAAGGGGATGATGTGACACCCGACATTTTCAGGTTAACACTGTTAACACAAACTCCGTTATCTCAAACACTCATTCATGCATTACACTTGATTAGGGTAAATTAAGTGTGTCAGTTATTTCGCAAAACTCACGTAATGGTAATTCGGGGAATTACGGAATCACACATGGGTTTATACACGAACATTGATAAACAATCGGAACATATTCCTGAACAATTAATAAATATAAATTTGGTGGATTTATATGTTATGTGACTCTATATGCTATGTGACTTATATGTGAATTAGTGAAACTTCGTGAAACCGCGTATATTTACGCGTAACGTGTTATCGACGAACCCCTAACTGGAGAATAGAGTATACCTTAACCTAAATTTCGAGGACGAAATTTCTATAACATGGGGAGAATGTGACAATCCGTTTTATTGACCCTTGTTAATTATAGAAGGTTACCTATAGAAATATTGTGGATTATTATTTAGTAAATAATACCAACTTTTAATAGCAAACTACGACGCGTGAAACACGTATTCAACTGTTAACTCTGATCAAACGCCGTTAATTTATCAAACACACACACACACACACACACATATATATATATATATATATATTTCTAAAATAAGTACATAGATATATCACGAATATTCAATTTAACAAGATTTATACAACTAGAGTACTTGGTATATTTTTATGGTTTAAATGAGTTAATTATGTTAACGAGGCACTTGACGTCAAGCGGGTTCGTATACGCGACACTGGCCACCAACCCACCTAACCTACCCAAACCCTAGGTATAAAACCATCTTATTCCCTTTTCACCTCACAACATAAACAACCCTAGCCCCTTCATAACTCTCTTTTCCCTCTCTCTAGAAATCCGGTCACCGGATTAGGGTTCCGGTGCCGTCTTTCCGGTGAGTCACACCTGACCACGAACAACACTTATCCCTAACGTCTCATGCTAAAACCCTTGCTAGCCAATCACTTCAGATTAGAGAGAGATGGCAGCCATGGCGGCGCAAGGTGGTTGCGGTGTTCAGGCGGCAGTGGACGTGGGGGTGAAGACAAGGCGGTGAAGGTCGTACGGTGGCGGCGCTGCTAGGGTTCCGTTGAACTTGTGGCGGCGGCCTTCGTCGCGTAGCGACAACATCAACAACGTGGCAGCAGCAACGCTACGTCTGTGGCCATGGCAACGGGTGCAGCAACGGTGGAGAACCACCGTTCTGACGACGGAAACTGGTAGCTCCGATTTATGGCAGTGGATGTGGACTCAGGTGGTGGCTCACGGCGACAAGGGAGTTTCTTGACCTTCCGATGAATTCCGGTGAGTCCTTTCACATTTTTTCACTTAAGTTCTGATTTGATGAACCGATTAACCTCTTTCTTTTAAGTCTCTCGATTTCATACTTAGTCCGGTTGAATCGGTTATGGGTGGTTGCCTTTGGACAGATCTTAAAGTAGCAGATTCATGGGTATAGGTTGTCAAACGACTCTTGCGTTTAAGGGTGTTTGGACTCTGTCAAATTATGGATCATCGAGCCGGAGCTAGATCAAGTACACGGGGTTCGGGTCAGGTCAACTCTTGGTCAACAGAAGTCGATGCTGGTCAAAGTCTAGTCAGCTGGTACGTCACACGCCTATCGAGGGTTTCCTGTATGTGGTATTTTGGGGGTGTGACAAGCTTTTAGGATTTATAGTTTAGATTTTATGGTTTAGCTTAGGTTTTAGCCTTGTTTTTTTACCTTTAGGGTTTAGAGTTTAGGAGTTAGGATTTAGAGTTTAGGGTTAAGAGATCTTAGTTAGGGTTCGACGAGCCGGTTTCAACGCCGCTGGAATGAGTCCAATCGGAGTTCGTTTGAGTCAGTTCCTCGCTATTCCCCACTTTTTTAGTGTTTCCCAATGAACCTTCCCTTATATATATATATATATATAGGATAAGGATCATGTGAGAAGTGATAGGCTAGTTGAGAAACTTGAGAAGCATTCTGGACCACACATTTTTCTAAGCCTTTCGTAATATACACATATGTATAGTTTAAAATTGACTATATACATATGTGTATAACTCAATATACATATATGTATATAGTCATTTTTAAACTATACATATGTGTATATTACGAAAGGCTTAGAAAAATGTGTGGTCCAGAATGCTTCTCAAGTTTCTCATATAGGGTGGACTTCTCTTAGGATCCCTACCCTATATATATATATATATATAAAGTTAAAAGTATATCTACTTTTGATACATTGAATGACCATGAATTAATTATCTTAAATGTTGTTAAGAATCTACACGAAACGTCTACATTATTTGTTATCCAAACACACCGGGGTTGGTATTAATTGCACAAGTTTTGTCGGTCAAATTTTGTTTAACAGGATTATCACAATATCAATTAATTAACATCAAATCCAATACAACATCAAATTCAACAAAATTATCCTAAACTTAGGATCATTGTTTTCAGGACCGGACCGGAGGTCGACCCGGTCGCCTTACGAGGTCAAAGGTCGGACCGGTTTGACCGGATTTAAGACCCGGATTACATCATAAATTATATAAAAATATATGTAAAATATGTCTATCCAATTTATATATTAAATCAATCTTGATAAATTCATAAAAAAATTTAGTTAAGAAAGTAATCAAATAATTACAAATAATTAATTAGAAAAACTTAAATTCATGCATACATTTCATGTTAAGTTAAAAAAAATCGTGCATACATTTCATGTTAAGTTAAAATAAAGGAAAATTACTTTGAAATTTGAATAAGACAATAAATGAATGACACAATAGTACATACACTTTATCACTTTATCAGAAAAAGTATTATATTAAAACCAACTAACCCCTACTTTTCAAATTTCATTTCCTCTTCTCAACAAATTTACAGAGCTCGCCAGCGGCAAGCCGGAAAAACTTCAAATTGCATTATCCTTTACCCCGACCCTTCGGTATTTCTGTCCCTGATTAAGGGGTAGCATAATACAATTTCAAGGGTAACATAATACATAAAAGTTGAAAATAAAATGGCCTGTTCCATTAGATCGAGGTATTTTTCTCTCTTCTTCAATTCTCTCACTAGAACATGTATTAGATGATTGGATGAAGAAGGGCTGATGAAGAAGATGTGCGTACAGAAGCTTTGACCGGCCCGACCACCGGCCAAATGTTGAAACGGCTCAAACAAGCGAATCGGCATGCACTAGACTCCGGGTCCCGGCCAGACCGGTCTGACCGGCCGGCCCGGTCTGGGTTTAAAAACATTGCTTAGGATTTTAACTAATCGTTGAGATTCTACTTGTGAAAAAAACCCGACACCGGTACTCTCCTTATATCTACAAAAAGAACAACAGAAACAACAAATAGATATATGTAAATTAGGGCATTATAGTTTAAACATATGTTTTATTAAAAACCTAAAATATGTTGAACTAGCAAGAGTAGCGAAGACCACACGATCACTCGTGTAGCAGTTCCATATTGTACTTCTTGTATCATACCGATAAATGAGGTATCGCCAATTTACATCGATTGTTGACAATGACAAGGTTACGGTATCGTTGACGGAATGGAGGTACTCATTTATGGGATTTAACATTATGTTGGGTATAAAGTCATCCGGAACTCTAGATTCCAAGCGCCATCCGCTGAGGTCGTCCCTTAAGACGTAAATAGAAATTCTTCTTAGCCTACACGCTCTTGTAACGAGATCTAAGAACATGTCTATCACCGCTGTGTAACCGTCCATGGTGTGCACGGAGGTGGAAATCGGGTCAAGCTCAAAATTCTCATCATCGGGGTGCGGTTCAAGTAATGGTGGGTGGTTTTCCAACGGGGGTTGCCTGAATATGTGTACCGGGAGTCCGACACTGAAGGATAAAAGGAAGCAATGTGGCAGAAAGATAAGAGGTAAAACAATTCTCCGGGGATTGAGGATCTCATCCGATGTCAACTCATCAACCAAATTGGCGAAGATAATTGATGGTTATTGGCCGGAAGACGAGACAAGTGACTCCAAAGCCTAATGGGATCACCTTGAATCGTAGATAGAGCAAATTCAAGAACGTAATGGGCCTCGTTCACCATGTCCTCGTAAACTCTTACCCCCTCCTAATCAGACTAAAATATGGCAGATTCCCATCAGCAAAATGAGGTATGTTCGGAAACCCAATTACGCATCCCAAAGGTTTATTATCAGAAAGCCGCGGCACGGAACCCCGAAAACGAGGGTGGATCTCCAACACCTCACAAGTTGAATCACCGGAACATTTAAAATTATACCTCTATTTTGTAGAAGTCGGTTAACACTAAGCTGGACAAATAACCTATCATTTTCACGTAAAGCATACACAAATCTAAAATTAGGGTTACCGTTAACGACATGACGATGATGATGTGCAACATAATGAGTAAAACGCCATTGAGTCCCCCCATTATAAAGTCTCCAAAAGTTAGGCTCGTAAATCATACCTTCTACAAGAAGATCGTAATCCAACTAGCTAAAAAAAGGTTTGATCTTAGAAAAATGCTAACAATTAGCTCCTCCAAGTCAAAACCTCCTCCGGTATACCCTCCCAAAATGGTTATCCATGAGTGAAAACGTTTGTTTTGAAGAAGAAAGTAAAAGAAAATGAGGTTCTTGAGGATATGAAACAACCCCTAAGCTAATATGGCATCATCACATCGTAAATAGCACAAATCACATCGTTAGAAAAATTAGGATAAGAAACTACAGAAGAAATGGGAAGGAAGGTGTTGCAGAGGTTTAGACAAAACCCTTTTCTTTTCCTTGAGAAGAAAGGAATTTGAAACTATCCCCAAAAGCTACATATAGAATTACACTTCAACCCTCCAAGTTTTTTGTCTTTACAAAATTATTGTGTAGTGAAGAGAAACAGAATAAAGACACGTTTTCCTGAAAAAATAATAATATTTTATCTTCTAGATACATTTATTATATTATATTATATTATATCATATTATATTATATAGTGAAGAAAAACGGAATGAAGACACATTTCTTTTACACACATTTCTGGTTTTGATAGAAAGGGATACATGTAAGGTGTCACTTTCGAATAATCAACTACTTAACCACATAACACCATTGTTGGTCGTAGTATGTTTGTTTGTTTGTTGTATCCATTTAATATGACTTCATACATTTTAATATAACATTTTGAATTTAATTAATATGTTTCATAATCTTTAGTTAACCACAAACAAACAAGTCACGTTTTTATTATTCATTATTTGGTTTATCAACCAAGTGGCTACAAACGAAACTGATATTTCAGACTCACCATAGTGGAATGTAATACTTGAATCGTCGTTTTATATGATCACTTTTTTATAAAGAAATTGGTACCAAAGGTTTTTTTTATATTTGTATATAGAAGAAAACAAGATAAAAGGAAATACCAATCTCCAAATAATTGGGTTGGTGTATCTTATGGGACTTCCAGCTCCTTAAGCAACCAACGAACCCATAATATTTCACCGACCATCGTTGCCATAGCCCTATATTGTGCTTCAACCGATGATCTGGAAATGATAGATTGTTTCTTTAACTTCCAAGATATGGGCGCTCCCCCTAGTAAGAGTAAATGTCCGGTTCTTGAGCGTTTACTAAAAGGGCATCCAAGTCAATCTACATCACAATAAGTGATAAGTTGCATTCACCCTTTGTTAGGTGACAAAACTCTCTATTTCGGTGTGGTCTTCAAGTACCATAAAACTCTATGAACAACCTCTAGATGATTCTTTCTAGGATCCGCCACAAACTGACTAAGCACATTCACTGAGTAGGCCATGTCAGGTCGCATAAAGTAAACGATTAACGGGTCCGGTCTCCTATATTGATTTGCATCAACTTTGTCTTCTTCGTCCCCTTTATCAAGTTTCAAGTTTTGTTCCATTGGGAACGAGCTCGGACGTGACCCTTGAAAGCCTTTGTATTCAAGTATGTCTAGGGTATATTTTCGTTGGCTAAGGACAAGACCTTTTGATATTCTTGCAACTTCTATGCCCATAAAATAGATCAAGGAACCGACATCTTTGATGTTGAATTACTTATCAAGATGAGATTTCATTTGTTGCATTTGCTCGACGTTGTTGCCCATGATGATTGCATCATCAACATAAATCAATGCCACAACAAAAACATTCGAGCACTTGTAGATAAACAAAGAATGATCCGATTTAGACTGTTTGTAACCGAGACCAATCAGTGACGTGGTGAACTTGTGATACCAATTCCTTGAAGCTTGTTTTAAACCGTAGTGGACTTCTCGAGTTTGCAAACTCTTGTGTCAGTTGCATCAGCAAATCCACTCGGTATTTTCATGTAAACTCATTCTTCCAAGTCTGATTGTAGAAAGGCATTATTAGCGTCGAGTTGTTCGATTTCCCATCGTTGTTTTTACAGCTACGGCTATGAGGGTTCAGAGTGTAACAAGTTTGGCAACTGAGGCAAATGCATCTTGGTAACCAACTCCTTCAATTTGCGTATAACCTTTAGTCACAAGCCTCGCCTTGTACCTTTCTACTTCTCCATTTGGTTTGAACTTGATTTTATATACCTTTTGGAACCAATAGCTTTCTTCCCATTTTACTTAATATTTGAATCTTGTTAAAATATTTAGTTTCTTAGGGTCAAAACCTATAATAAGTTTCGGCCAACCTCAGAATACAATTAGCGCTATTTATATGTATATATTCATTTAATCATCTGGGTATTTGCACAAATCAAATATATATCTAATACATTGATAATATATTTCAAGATGTCATCATAGTACATAACATTGGAGGGTTTTTTTTTGGAACGTCGTACGGTTACGATGTCGGTAACCGTGTTAGTAGTTCGTATCACCAAGTTAGTATTAAAATTTCATCTTGCCTGGATTTGAACACATGACCTTCAAGAGAAGCAAAAGCTTCCCACCTCCTTAACCACGAGGCCAAGAGATCATTGGTAGAACATTACACATCTATTTTTGAAAATGTTTTGAGGAACTCACCTAATTAAATGCTTGCCAAAACCCTTGTATACGAACCAGGTTATATGCTCCTTTGTAAATCTAAGAAATTAAAACCTATTTTTATTATTTCGGACTTATTCTTTCTATTAATTGTTAGCATTTGAAATAATCGTTTCTCTATTAGGTTAAACGAAGTTACTTTGTAAAAGTAACTGCAACGGCTGTACTAAAATGAATGAATTAATCTAGGTAATATAGAAATATAGTTTTACTTGATAATACGTAAAAACCTGTTTGGACAAAATAAATTATATGGTTCTATATTTATGAGTACTTATACAGTCAATAATGATCAAACTAAATAATAAAAAGACAATTGTTTATGGTCTAATTATTTTAACAAATGCAAGTCTATATGATCCAACAACCACCCTTTTTACTTAATATTTGAAACTCGTTAAAAATATTTAGTTTAAACTAAATATTAAGTAGCTTATTAAAGTAGGGGTGAACAAGTTTAGGCCCGGACCGAAAATAACTGAGAACTGAACCGAAAATAACTGAGAACCCGACCCGAACCCAAGTACCTAGGTATTTAGATAGGTTCCAATTTTTCACATAAAATCGGGTCGGGTCGGGTCGGTTCTCGGTTCTTTTCATGGTGAAACCCGACTTGTACCTATGGACCGGAACCGACCCTATATTTAGGGTAGTTAATCGGTACTGTATTTTATGTTTGATCGATTCCCAGGTCAGGTCGGGTAATGATCGGGTAGGGTCAGGTTTTTCCTTTTGCTCACCCCTGTATTAAAGTACTTAAAATACTACGAACTTAAGAAATCATTCAAATCTTTTGGTTCGTCTTAAAATTCCAGTGGGTTGATTGTTAAAATCACCTAAAGACAAAAGTATTGGTCCAAGCTTATAATAAAATTTTGTATTCGGCTATCCTTTGTGATAAGGAACAAGTTACAAAAACCATGTTTAATCAAAACTATGGTAACATGCCAGATAAATAAAAGATATAATCTTTTCAAGTGTTTGTTTCAAAAAATTTAAATTAATATTCATTTATTTATTTTTTTAATTTAATTTTTCTAATAACTTAAGTTCGTTTCGGGGTACTGATATACATTTTTATGGTTTCCAGTTTCAATAAATTGACATTGTATCGCTACTGTATCGAGTCGAACGACATCGGTACATGCACCCATATTAATTTTTATGGTTTTCGGTTTCGATTATATTTCATAATTTATAGTTCGGTTCATCACGGTATCGCTATGGTACGGGCACTCGATATAGCAACCGGAAGAGAAAACTTAAAAAATAAAGTCGTTATAAGTCCAAAAGGATGTCGATAAATGTTCTACATCGATTGAAAACCATAGTAAACGAATACCAGTCGTCACAAGTCCATGCGAACAGACCACCATGGATTTGAGGGGGGGGGGGGGGGGTGTTTCATGACATTAATGTCCCACGTGGCAGTCAATGATCCAAACCATATTCCGCATACCCTTCTGCCTTACAAAAGAAAATTTAAATCTGGTTTCATAATTGTAGGAACCGTTCGCGTAATTAAATAAAGTAAAACAGTTTTATTAAATAATTACAATACAGAAATAAGAAAGCTGGAAAAACTAGTACAATTACAACTGAAATAATCAAATTACAAGAAAGAAAGATGAAACATAAATGCATATTGGCTGAGGGTTGTGTTTAACACTGGGCCCTTAAAACAAATTCCGAGTCTCCCAGGAGCACTCGTTTTGTTTCCCAGGGTACAACAGCCGAAGTAGTGTGTACTACCGGAGCTGGCACAAGAACCCGAAGCATCTACTTCAATAATCGCCCGTATTCTAATACAAAGCATTTTCTACTATACGCGTCAATGCGCGTATTTTCGTCAACTATATCAATCGTTTTAATTGGGGTAACGTGTATCACACGATAGCCCAATGTGTTGTTTACAACACTTTAGCATGCTAAGCTGTTAACATACTTGTACTTACCGGATTTGCGATCAAGCCTCGAACCGAACACTATTCTTTATCAAGAGCATAAGGTTTAAGTTCAAGCATGGTTCCTCCCCACTGACGGGTGGTCCGTTGGACAACCCTTAAATGGTTTAAAAAGATTAAAATTCCATGCTTTACTTGGTTATTTGCTTGAACTTAGTAACTACGAGTGTTCGTGTGTTTTACAGGTAAATCGCTTAATTCGGTTAAATTGGCAACGCACATTTTGGACTATAAGACATCATCACGCATCATCAGTATTGTTTCTTTGGGTTTCGAGAGGCACATGCTGACTTTTGGAGGCCATTATTGTTTTAATAAAAATCAAGTCACATCACAAAGAAACATGTTGGCTTCAACATTAAAGAAACATCACAGTGGTGGCACAAGGGGCATTTTTGGCGGCATATTAAGACTTTGGGAAAGAAGATTAAAAGAAAATCACAAGATTAATATAATACGCTTGAAAGTGGGTGACTTCTATGCATACAGACATTGGGAAACACATCAAGTGCAATTCTTAAAAAGGCATCAAGTATTTAATGAGACAACATGAGTGTGCATTGAGATACTTAAGAGGCTGACATTACATGGACAATAGTCAAACAAGCAGAGACATATCACGTGGCTTTTGGAAACCTTTGTTTGAGAAAACATTATCATCATCAGAACATAGTTCACGTGAACATGGGCTGAGTCTCTTGTGATTGGGCCGCCACACAAAGTGAGAAGAACATCAACATGTGGGCTGTGGACAATTGGACTTGGCGGCATATTTTGGACTTTTGTGAAAGTGGGCCGCACACGGATATACACACATCGAAGGGTCTGTTTTTTTTGGTCAACATCCATCATCATCTCTTGAAGGCTGCACGTGTGTTTGGAGATAGTGGAGCCGAAATACATCATCAAAGGTAGGAGATTGGGCCGCACATGGGCATATAAGGTGGAGATATTATTATCAGTTTTATTTTAAAACACAATACATCATCATCAAGGCGCAGACAAAAGAAAGGGGGTTTGGTTTTTAATTAATTCAACATCACATTTGGGTCGTCCTTAACATTACACGCACACTTGGGCTCATGCAAGACGTGCACATGTGGGCTGGACTTTTGGCGGCAGACTTCTTTTGTTCGACGATGGAGAGTTTTTGTAACTTTCGCAATAATTGGTCAAGTTGATGGATTTTTATTGGGATAGTCATTGGTTTTTCGGTTACATGTTGTGGGGGGTTCTAATCATTTTTTTTTTCGGTTACCAACCACTGACCGGTGAAAGATTTTTGGGGAGACAGGGAGCCTGGTGAACGAGATGGGGGAAGTTCTCGGAAGATTGGAGACTTTAACGAGTGACATGATCGGTTAACCCTCCAGTGACACTCCGGGTGATGATTCTTGTATTTCACTTTTAATTTAGTTTTGTTTGTTTGAGAATTAGATTGTAATTAGGTGTTGACCGAATTGCATTTACATATATACAATTTGTGTGACAGACAAATCCTGGTGATAACCAGAGACGTATTTATGTTGAATCTAATTGTGCCTTTGCTGATTGAATAATTATTTATGCTTGCGGTTAATATCTCTCTGATCAATTGGTATTATGCTAGGATCTTGTATAAGTAATTGGTTTACCATTTAATCAGTGGCATCCAAATAAACAATAATTAGATTATTAGGTGTTTACAGAATCTGAATCCCGGAGTGGTCACGTTCCTATCATTGTTTTCTCATTTTCACAATACTTATTCATAAAAATTACAAAAATATATAAACTAGCAAATTTCATAAAGTAAGTTTAGATTAATTAAATGGTATTACACTGACCACATGCTCCTCTGGATTCGATACCTGACTTACCCTGTCTATAGGTAATTTTAGGTTTTTGCATAGACCCGACGACAGTCTATCAAAATGGCGCCGTTGCCGGGGAGCTAGTGCGCTTAGTGTTATATCGTTTATTTGATAAAAAAAAAAAGAGAGAAAATTTAAAATTTACAAAACCACAAAAAATATATATATATTTTTTATTTTATTTATTTTCAATACTACTTTTAGTGTTTTCTATGTTTCAGGGCTATGGCAACATTCGAGTGTGGGAAGATGTGCGGATATTTGTGTGAATGTGGTGATAGGAAATTGGATCACTTACAATATATGTTGTGTCAAATTTCACCAGGTCAATGTACTCTTTCCTTAGTCTTGATATGCTCATTAGCTTTGAAATATTGGTAGTTAGTTTGTTTGCTTTTGTTTAAAAAAAAAAATACAAAAAGAAACTTGGGGTTTGAGAGTATAAGCAATTGTTGATGTTCTTGGTTAAAGCGATCTTTTCCTCAAAACCATACATTGGGACAATGTATCCCAAGTGTGGGGATGGGGGAATTTTTGAGAATTTTAAAATTTTTGTAAATTCAAGCGAAAAGTGTAAAAATTTGAAAGCTTAATATTGTCCCATTTGACACACCGACACCCATTCCTAGTCTTTTCTTGTTGAGGATTTGAGCCACACATGATTGTTATTGATATTTCATTGTTTGAGTGGCGGTGTGCGTTGTGTGTTAATAGAACTTGTGTGTGAATACTTGTTAAATCCTAGAATTAGCATGCTTTTGAAAATGATAGGGGACTTTTAGGTAGCCTCGTCTAGATGTGTGAGAATGCGGGATTGGTGGGTTGGACCTCATACTTTACATATATGAGCTTGGTATTGTGAGGGGTGGGGGTTTGGTCTTTAGAAAGCCATATTTGAGCCTTAAACCATTCGGTTGCGACCCAAACCTACTTCCTCCAAAAATTCTACCTTTTGAGATGACCCGGTTTAGGAAATTTAGCATGTGGTGTTGATGTTCTTGTATATATTGTTGAAGTTCGAAATGAGACAAAAAGAAAAAAAAAGGAGAAAAAAGAAAAAAAAAGGAGAAAAAAAAAAGAAAAAGAAAAAAAAAATATGAGAAAGATATGAGAAAAATATAAAAAGAAGTGATTGGTTGCAATAGTAGTTGAGAATGTTGAAGAAGTTGTGTATATATTCGATTGTTGCTTTGTTTAGTGGTAGAAATAAAAACCGGGTCAAATCAATTAGCTCTTTCATATGTATTCCACCATTTTCCTACCTTGACACCTAGCCCCGTTGCAACCCGCAAGTCCCTTTGATTCTAAAGCATGTTAGATATTTGTTAGGAGGAAACTTGATTTGTATACAAGCTTATTGTCGCGCACACACACACACGCATTGAGTGGTTTAGCATTATGCTAATAATTCTTGTAACCGAGAGATTTTTGTGAGGGGTGTGTCTTGTGGTATGATTGAAGGTTAGTAGAAGGACGATATATTTTAGCTTGGTTTGCATGTTGATCGCTTGTGGTTTTGAAATAATTTTCGAATGGGTTGCTTGGGACAAGCAACGGGTAAGTGTGGGGATGTGACGGGTGGTCCGTTGGACAACCCTTAAATGGTTTAAAAAGATTAAAATTCCATGCTTTACTTGGTTATTTGCTTGAACTTAGTAACTACGAGTGTTCGTGTGTTTTACAGGTAAATCGCTTAATTCGGTTAAATTGGCAACGCACATTTTGGACTATAAGACATCATCACGCATCATCAGTATTGTTTCTTTGGGTTTCGAGAGGCACATGCTGACTTTTGGAGGCCATTATTGTTTTAATAAAAATCAAGTCACATCACAAAGAAACATGTTGGCTTCAACATTAAAGAAACATCACAGTGGTGGCACAAGGGGCATTTTTGGCGGCATATTAAGACTTTGGGAAAGAAGATTAAAAGAAAATCACAAGATTAATATAATACGCTTGAAAGTGGGTGACTTCTATGCATACAGACATTGGGAAACACATCAAGTGCAATTCTTAAAAAGGCATCAACTATTTAATGAGACAACATGAGTGTGCATTGAGATACTTAAGAGGCTGACATTACATGGACAATAGTCAAACAAGCAGAGACATATCACGTGGCTTTTGGAAACCTTTGTTTGAGAAAACATTATCATCATCAGAACATAGTTCACGTGAACATGGGCTGAGTCTCTTGTGATTGGGCCGCCACACAAAGTGAGAAGAACATCAACATGTGGGCTGTGGACAATTGGACTTGGCGGCATATTTTGGACTTTTGTGAAAGTGGGCCGCACACGGATATACACACATCGAAGGGTCTGTTTTTTTTGGTCAACATCCATCATCATCTCTTGAAGGCTGCACGTGTGTTTGGAGATAGTGGAGCCGAAATACATCATCAAAGGTAGGAGATTGGGCCGCACATGGGCATATAAGGTGGAGATATTATTATCAGTTTTATTTTAAAACACAGTACATCATCATCAAGGCGCAGACAAAAGAAAGGGGGTTTGGTTTTTAATTAATTCAACATCACATTTGGGTCGTCCTTAACATTACACGCACACTTGGGCTCATGCAAGACGTGCACATGTGGGCTGGACTTTTGGCGGCAGACTTCTTTTGTTCGACGATGGAGAGTTTTTGTAACTTTCGCAATAATTGGTCAAGTTGATGGATTTTTATTGGGATAGTCATTGGTTTTTCGGTTACATGTTGTGGGGGGTTCTAATCATTTTTTTTTTCGGTTACCAACCACTGACCGGTGAAAGATTTTTGGGGAGACAGGGAGCCTGGTGAACGAGATGGGGGAAGTTCTCGGAAGATTGGAGACTTTAACGAGTGCCATGATCGGTTAACCCTCCAGTGACACTCCGGGTGATGATTCTTGTATTTCACTTTTAATTTAGTTTTGTTTGTTTGAGAATTAGATTGTAATTAGGTGTTGACCGAATTGCATTTACATATATACAATTTGTGTGACAGACAAATCCTGGTGATAACCAGAGACGTATTTATGTTGAATCTAATTGTGCCTTTGCTGATTGAATAATTATTTATGCTTGCGGTTAATATCTCTCTGATCAATTGGTATTATGCTAGGATCTTGTATAAGTAATTGGTTTACCATTTAATCAGTGGCATCCAAATAAACAATAATTAGATTATTAGGTGTTTACAGAATCTGAATCCCGGAGTGGTCACGTTCCTATCATTGTTTTCTCATTTTCACAATACTTATTCATAAAAATTACAAAAATATATAAACTAGCAAATTTCATAAAGTAAGTTTAGATTAATTAAATGGTATTACACTGACCACATGCTCCTCTGGATTCGATACCTGACTTACCCTGTCTATAGGTAATTTTAGGTTTTTGCATAGACCCGACGACAGTCTATCACCCACCATACTCAAATCTCTTAAACCAAGGCTCTGATACCAACTTGTAACACCCTTTCTTATAAATCAAGGTTTAACGTAAATTTTACGTTAAGCAATCATGTAATTAAGATTTCGTAAACATTTGGAAATACGGGTTTATTAAAACTTTTACAAATCACAAGTTATTCTTCATAACGTGATCGGGTTCGTCGTTTAAAATTTACAATGTTTCAAAGTGCGGAAGCGTATGTCTTTATCGTGTTCGGTTCTTCGTTGAGCTTGATCGTCTTCCGGCATCCAAGGTGTACCTACATTTCATAAACATGAAATGCTTTAGTCATACAGGACTTAAAACGTGTCTAAACGAGTCCGAGAAACAATAGATAACAAAAACAAAATTTTCAACCTGGCCTCCACCGTAAATTACGGTGGGACCGTAATTTACGGTGACCTCAGGTTTGGCATGCCCCTACCGTAAACCAGTAGGGGGCTGCCGTAACAGTTTTCAACTCCACCGTAAATTACGGTGGAACCGTAATTTACGGTGGACCCTGCATCTAGCTTTCCATTTTTGCCGTAATTTGATACGAAATCTCCCGTATCTTTCAACCCGCTTATCCGTTTGTCCTACCGTTTCTTCCTACGTGTTTGTAACTTGACTCTCCATCATTTGGAGTAAAAATCCGACATTCGGCTTAACAAAATTTAAGACTTTTAAGTCTTCGGCTTATTACCCCTTTATACCAAATTTCGACCCGTTCGCGATTTTGTCAAACGAACCTGTTTATTTGATCCTTATTCCCATGATATTCATAATTTCAATAATTCCCGTCATATTAGGTTCAAGTCACGGGTTTCTTACGTATCATAAACCGTTTATGCTCATTTGCGTGTTTTGACCCGTTAAGGGTGTTTAAACATATTTTGAGCATGAAACGCTTTCGTCCGTTTCTTACATTATTATACAACATTTCTTACCGAGTAATCTTCCACCACAACCATAATTGTGGTGGACTTAATGAGGTGATCTATATAATCCGAGTTTCTCTCGTCGGATTGCTAATTTCCGACAAAGACTCATATAGAGTCATTTGACCGAAGAATTTCATCTTTCGCTTCTTACACTTATTCCAATTATTTATTTGATCATAAAATTTGTTTCAAAACTACCTTTAAAGGTCGTTTGTCCAACTTTGCTTATAAGGGCGTTTTAGTCCGTTTAGCCAATCATTTACGATGAAGGACTTTTGGAAGCCTAATTGACCCATAATCCCTTTTTAAACCTATGATTTTGTTTGAAAAGTCATTAAGCTTCCCAAACGCAATATTCATTATTTAAAACATTCGGTTACTTATCAAGTAACCAAATGTTTATTTTGACTTCTTTTTAACACTCATTGAACCGCATATTCTAAATGAGTGTTGCTTTTTCTCACATACCTGGCGCGGATCAATATTTTGACCCGTTTTTAATACCTTGCTTTTATAACCGCTAATCCATAGCGTTGCTAATACCCATTTGACATTTACCCCTGAAATAATATAACTCGACAATGATCATTAGTCATTATTGTCAAAAGGTGATATCTTCACCTTTTGACCCATTTGGTCTAAGTGACCGATTATGTTGGCGAGATGATGTTTAATACCGTCTCATCTATATGACTCGCTCCAGTACACACCGTGCGGTCATTTCATTTATTAATCGTTTCTTAACGCCTTTTAGCCTATCATAGCTTTCGTCATATATTGCCTTTCAAACCAATGGTTATGGTCAACACGTGGCCAATTTACCGTTTTACCCTTGTTGTTTGTTTTGGTTTACCTTATAAGGTACCCATTCAAAAGTTTCATTTTTCCATTTGTCGTAAAATGATCGAATTACCAATTTAGCTCCTTTTAACCATCAACATAGTTTCTTGTCGTACTCGACTATCTTGTTCCGTACGTTTACACGCCGGAACATCATACCTCAATTATGTATTCGTCCTATTCGTAACTAATACGATAAGGGAATATTCTAAAATATAAGACTAGTGTAAGCTATACTTACCTTGCACCCGGATTATGCTTTTTTTCTTCGTTCTTGATTTGTTTGACCCGTTTTCTTCCCAAGCTTTCACCTAGCTCGTCAAGCATCAAACTATCATCATAATTCGCGAGATGGTTAGATTAGTCATAATTATTCACGACTATTCCATCTCACTTAGTTCATACGTCGAAACTACTATTCGACTTCATGATTAGTTAACTTAGATTATTAGAGTTAACCACTTTAAATCACAAGGTTCTCAACATTAAGTCTAAATCAACATTGTATTTAGAACCCTTCTCACTTCCTATTACGCGTAATCTCCATAACATTCAAATGCGCGTTTTCGCTCTAATTTCAACACTTTAGTCTTCACTTAGGCATTTTAACAAACACCTAATGTGCATACATTTTACTCATTTATAACTAGTTCATAACTAGTTATTTTTACCAAGATTAACATCAAAATTCACCACTATCACTTATGATCAAATACTCAAACTTGCAAATTGTTTAAGTATTTCCCGATTACTAACATGCATGATGATCCTAATCACAATCATATCATCAAATTCATCATAAGATTAAAACCCACTTAACCTAGTGTGGTAAATCATTCAATCATTCAATCCATAGCATGTTATGTATGATTTTCACTTAGGGTTTTGTTCCTAAGCAAATATACATCACTAATCTAGCCATAGCTTCTCTAATCCATGCCTAATTCGCGATTAGGATGATTATCCAATTTTTACAACTTCAAGATTGTTAGAAATTCGACATACCTTACGATCCCCTTGACTTGGTGACCGTTTCTATGTGTTCAAATCCGAATTTGGCCCTTGTTTGATCCTTCAATTTGAGGGTTTTGTTGAAGTTTAGGGTTGAGCTCCATGGGAGCTTGCTCCTGCTCGATCTCAGACACACACCGTGTGTGTGTTTGTGTGTTTTGTTTAGTTAAATAACTTTTCTAGTTATCCCACTTTAACCCCTCGTGTTTGGTTCGTTATTAAGTAGGCCACAACCTACTTATTTTTAACAATATTCCCACTTATTAACTAGGTTTAATATTCCTAATTAACTTAGCGGGTTCGGGAATATTTGTGACTAAGTTTATTTTAGGTCCCGTTAGCTCGGGCCTTTTATCCATTTTATTTCCTTAAAGCTTTTATTCACTTTTATTTATTATTAGGATTAATTATTTAAATCCTAACATTCCACCGGGTAAATTTTACCACTTACGGTACTTTTACCCGTCTTTTAGTGTTAACGGGGTTTAATTACTAAACCCGTTTTCGGGGTGTTACAAGTCTACCCCCCTTAAAGAGGTTTCGTCCTCGAAACCTTTTCTTACTTAATTTATCGAGTTCAACTCCATGTATCTGCTCTCGATAATCAATTAAGCATTTCTCATATCTTAACCGATTGTTAGTATTACCAGAAAAGTATGGTAATATTCTTTTGGTTATTAATCATCTACGTATCTTACATGACGTAATGCGACTGGAAATAACGTATTCTCGTTATTTCCTCTAGTTTAATTAACTTAGCGATATTCCTCGCTTTCATATACTATCGAATTCTTTATGAATCCGTGACTTTGACCCGTTTAAAGGTCTTTAGTGAAATCTCTCACTTTTCGCAACGATTTCTTTTATTTTCAATTTTATTTATTCGGTTCATTTATACCGAATCCACCGCTTACAAGCAAACCAAATTTATTTAAATGACCTTGACGGGTCTCACTAATTAGACTTATTAGTCCAGTTACTATTTACCGCTTGCTTGGTTATAATGTGATTCTACTTCACATTACATTTCTTGACCGTGATTGTGTTACATCATGTTTAATTTATATCAAAATTTCATTTTCAAAAATATCACTTTTCGAATATATCGTCTTGCGCCTATCAGCGTCAAGACTTGTATCTTTCATGCTTACTATTTAAATTCCTATCAGAATTTATGTTTGTAAAAACATTACTTCTTACTAAAACCGAAGTTTTAGTTTTAGGATCTTTTCTTTAACTTGTGTCAATCATCCATACTGGGATATTGACAGTCCATAATTTAATCCTTTACAGTCTTAGTTTTTATGCGGGGATTCTTAACTGAATTCCTCGCTTCATTCCATCTAACCCGTAGGTTCTATCACTTAGCCTTACGGGCTATTTTTGATTAGACATTCACCTCTTTAAGGCGAAGTCCTTATGACTTCTTTCAAATCATGACCCGTGGGTCGTTTTAGTCCGTATATCTCTCATTTGTTTATAACCCTAAAGGTTATGTTGATCCCGTAGATCACTCTTTTTACTCGTGTCTTATTAAAATATATATTTGGTGTCAAAGCACTCTTTTTTACGTTTGAAATTCATTTGTCTCAAGCTTACCGTTATCCGGCTTGCGCTTACTTACGCCTTCAAGCATTATACTTTATTCAACCCGTTCAATCTCAAAATAGTTGAATATAATTATCAGAATTTCTGTTTACGAAATTTTTATGGTCTTTTAGTCATAACTCATAATCCGAGTCTTTTGACTTTAAATTCATGTTCTCGTTTCTCGGTTTACGCATGTGTTTAATTCTTACCCATCAACCGGGTGTTTTACCAAAGTCATTATTATTGCAATCCTCCCGGTATGCATTAAGACCTCGCTTCATTTTTATATTCTGACTTTGTCTTTAAGTTCGACGTTTTACAAAAATGACCCGTTAAAGGACATATTTGCATTTTCCGGGTTCGAGTGCAAGTACACTCCCTCCCATTGCTTGTCTAAATCATTTTTCTTGTTTGTGTTTTCTGGGTTCGAGTGTAAGCACACTCCCTCCCATTGCTTGTGTAAATCATTCTACTTGCTTGCGTTTTATGGGTTCGAGTGTAAGTACACTCCCTCCCAATACTTGTCTAAATCATTTTACTTGCTTGCGTTTTATGGGTTCGAGTGTAAGTACACTCCCTCCCAATACTTGTCTAAATCATTTTACTTGCTTGCGTTTTATGGGTTCGAGTGTAAGTACACTCCCTCCCAATACTTGTCTAAATCATTTTACATGCTTGCGTTTTATGGGTTCGAGTGTCAGTACACTCCCTCCCAATACTTGTCTAAATCATTTTACATGCTTGCTTGTCCCTTCACTCGGGCTCATTATCCTAATGTAACACGCTTCCGTCACTCGGTTGTGTGTTTACATTATTTTCAAATATCTTGCTTATCTGACTCATTTGGGTACTTTTTAACTAGTCCCATTCACCCCGCCATTACCACATCGGACGTAAACGTGTCCGCCATAAGAAGTTCATGGTATCATATGCCACTACTTACTTGGCCAGAGTAAGCGATTAACACATGATACACATGACCTTTTTATAGTTTTCACATCACGCCCTATGTAAGTAATACCTCTACTTGTTTTTCTTGGAAACAATATCCTGGATAGGTATTCTATTCAGGTTTTTCCCAAGTTTTCTATCTACTTATGCAACTTTTAATCTCTATGTATTTGTTGCATATTACTACTCATGTAATAATTTAGAGCGTGTACCTGATTTTGCTTGCTTTAACAGGCTTTCCTTGCCATTAGCTTATCTGCGATCATTACGCGATTTAGGTCCTTAATGAGCATGCTCTTTTTATCATATTTCGGACCATTCCATCATCATATCCACAATTTGTTTGACTCTCGTCGTCTTCAAACGCGAGTGTCCTTCAATTAAGACATTCACAAGATTTAGTAGCATCTACTTCAATAATCGCCCGTATTCTAATACAAAGCATTTTCTACTATACGCGTCAATGCGCGTATTTTCGTCAACTATATCAATCGTTTTAATTGGGGTAACGTGTATCACACGATAGTCCTATGTGTTGTTTACAACACTTTAGCATGCTAAGCTGTTAACATACTTGTACTTACCGGATTTGCGATCAAGCCTCGAACCGAACACTATTCTTTATCAAGAGCATAAGGTTTAAGTTCAAGCATGGTTCCTCCCCACCATACTCAAATCTCTTAAACCAAGGCTCTGATACCAACTTGTAACACCCTTTCTTATAAATCAAGGTTTAACGTAAATTTTACGTTAAGCAATCATGTAATTAAGATTTCGTAAACATTTGGAAATACGGGTTTATTAAAACTTTTACAAATCACAAGTTATTCTTCATAACGTGATCGAGTTCGTCGTTTAAAATTTACAATGTTTCAAAGTGCGGAAGCGTATGTCTTTATCGTGTTCGGTTCTTCGTTGAGCTTGATCGTCTTCCGGCATCCAAGGTGTACCTACATTTCATAAACATGAAATGCTTTAGTCATACAGGACTTAAAACGTGTCTAAACGAGTCCGAGAAACAATAGATAACAAAAACAAAATTTTCAACCTGGCCTCCACCGTAAATTACGGTGGGACCGTAATTTACGGTGACCTCAGGTTTGGCATGCCCCTACCGTAAACCAGTAGGGGGCTGCCGTAACAGTTTTCAACTCCACCGTAAATTACGGTAAATCTCCCGTATCTTTCAACCCGCTTATCCGTTTGGCCTACCGTTTCTTCCTACGTGTTTGTAACTTGACTCTCCATCATTTGGAGTAAAAATCCGACATTCGGCTTAACAAAATTTAAGACTTTTAAGTCTTCGGCTTATTACCCCTTTATACCAAATTTCGACCCGTTCGCGATTTTGTCAAACGAACCTGTTTATTTGATCCTTATTCCCATGATATTCATAATTTCAATAATTCCCGTCATATTAGGTTCAAGTCACGGGTTTCTTACGTATCATAAACCGTTTATGCTCATTTGCGTGTTTTGACCCGTTAAGGGTGTTTAAACATATTTTGAGCATGAAACGCTTTCGTCCGTTTCTTACATTATTATACAACATTTCTTACCGAGTAATCTTCCACCACAACCATAATTGTGGTGGACTTAATGAGGTGATCTATATAATCCGAGTTTCTCTCGTCGGATTGCTAATTTCCGACAAAGACTCATATAGAGTCATTTGACCGAAGAATTTCATCTTTCGCTTCTTACACTTATTCCAATTATTTATTTGATCATAAAATTTGTTTCAAAACTACCTTTAAAGGTCGTTTGTCCAACTTTGCTTATAAGGGCGTTTTAGTCCGTTTAGCCAATCATTTACGATGAAGGACTTTTGGAAGCCTAATTGACCCATAATCCCTTTTTAAACCTATGATTTTGTTTGAAAAGTCATTAAGCTTCCCAAACGCAATATTCATTATTTAAAACATTCGGTTACTTATCAAGTAACCAAATGTTTATTTTGACTTCTTTTTAACACTCATTGAACCGCATATTCTAAATGAGTGTTGCTTTTTCTCACATACCTGGCGCGGATCAATATTTTGACCCGTTTTTAATACCTTGCTTTTATAACCGCTAATCCATAGCGTTGCTAATACCCATTTGACATTTACCCCTGAAATAATATAACTCGACAATGATCATTAGTCATTATTGTCAAAAGGTGATATCTTCACCTTTTGACCCATTTGGTCTAAGTGACCGATTATGTTGGCGAGATGATGTTTAATACCGTCTCATCTATATGACTCGCTCCAGTACACACCGTGCGGTCATTTCATTTATTAATCGTTTCTTAACGCCTTTTAGCCTATCATAGCTTTCGTCATATATTGCCTTTCAAACCAATGGTTATGGTCAACACGTGGCCAATTTACCGTTTTACCCTTGTTGTTTGTTTTGGTTTACCTTATAAGGTACCCATTCAAAAGTTTCATTTTTCCATTTGTCGTAAAATGATCGAATTACCAATTTAGCTCCTTTTAACCATCAACATAGTTTCTTGTCGTACTCGACTATCTTGTTCCGTACGTTTACACGCCGGAACATCATACCTCAATTATGTATTCGTCCTATTCGTAACTAATACGATAAGGGAATATTCTAAAATATAAGACTAGTGTAAGCTATACTTACCTTGCACCCGGATTATGCTTTTTTTCTTCGTTCTTGATTTGTTTGACCCGTTTTCTTCCCAAGCTTTCACCTAGCTCGTCAAGCGTCAAACTATCATCATAATTCGCGAGATGGTTAGATTAGTCATAATTATTCACGACTATTCCATCTCACTTAGTTCATACGTCGAAACTACTATTCGACTTCATGATTAGTTAACTTAGATTATTAGAGTTAACCACTTTAAATCACAAGGTTCTCAACATTAAGTCTAAATCAACATTGTATTTAGAACCCTTCTCACTTCCTATTACGCGTAATCTCCATAACATTCAAATGCGCGTTTTCGCTCTAATTTCAACACTTTAGTCTTCACTTAGGCATTTTAACAAACACCTAATGTGCATACATTTTACTCATTTATAACTAGTTCATAACTAGTTATTTTTACCAAGATTAACATCAAAATTCACCACTATCACTTATGATCAAATACTCAAACTTGCAAATTGTTTAAGTATTTCCCGATTACTAACATGCATGATGATCCTAATCACAATCATATCATCAAATTCATCATAAGATTAAAACCCACTTAACCTAGTGTGGTAAATCATTCAATCATTCAATCCATAGCATGTTATGTATGATTTTCACTTAGGGTTTTGTTCCTAAGCAAATATACATCACTAATCTAGCCATAGCTTCTCTAATCCATGCCTAATTCGCGATTAGGATGATTATCCAATTTTTACAACTTCAAGATTGTTAGAAATTCGACATACCTTACGATCCCCTTGACTTGGTGACCGTTTCTATGTGTTCAAATCCGAATTTGGCCCTTGTTTGATCCTTCAATTTGAGGGTTTTGTTGAAGTTTAGGGTTGAGCTCCATGGGAGCTTGCTCCTGCTCGATCTCAGACACACACCGTGTGTGTGTTTGTGTGTTTTGTTTAGTTAAATAACTTTTCTAGTTATCCCACTTTAACCCCTCGTGTTTGGTTCGTTATTAAGTAGGCCACAACCTACTTATTTTTAACAATATTCCCACTTATTAACTAGGTTTAATATTCCTAATTAACTTAGCGGGTTCGGGAATATTTGTGACTAAGTTTATTTTAGGTCCCGTTAGCTCGGGCCTTTTATCCATTTTATTTCCTTAAAGCTTTTATTCACTTTTATTTATTATTAGGATTAATTATTTAAATCCTAACATTCCACCGGGTAAATTTTACCACTTACGGTACTTTTACCCGTCTTTTAGTGTTAACGGGGTTTAATTACTAAACCCGTTTTCGGGGTGTTACAGTAAGACACACAGATGCACGTGCGCACCCTTTTGGCTCAAGTTCATGCATGCGCAGGTCTGCACGCTCATGCGCACGTCCGCCATTTTGGCTCACTTTTGTGCGCGAGATGGATTACACAACTCATGCGCGCGAGCGTTAGTAGGTCTGCACCACCCTTGCGCGCGTGCGCCGACCACCAGTGAACCTATACGAGCACGCCACACAGTCACGCCGTATTGGCTCACTCTGGTGCGCCCGCCAACTTGCCACGTGTACTCGCGCGCCGCTGCCACGTCCTCCTCCAAGGTCTACCTGCCACCTGGTCCTTGCAGCCCATGTGCATCACCACGCGCGCGCGGTCAAAAATATAAAGGCGGCTCTCAAGTGGCTCGCGGCGTTGCGAGCGTGCGAAGTGCTAATGCCATCAAAGCGCCACAATGTGCCCATCGCCCACGCCACGCGCATGCACGTGAGCGAATGCGAGTTAGGGTGCTCCGCACCTTTCGCGAATACACTTAGTGTGTGCTTCCATGAAATAATAAGGATAGAGAATTCCCCCTTAAATACTCCTTTAAGTTTCGTCTCTCCTCCTATGTGGGACAAGGTGTCACTTTCCCATTATTTCAGCATTCAATGTTTCAAACACCGAACTTTGAGCATCGATATCTCATTCATCTTAGCTCCGTTTTGGACGTGGTTTAGTTCATTGCGAAGCTCTTCCAACATAGAACACAAACCCACAAATAAATATATGAAATATCCTTTGTTCTTATGTTTATTTCTAGTACAAATTTAGGAAAAATGCTTTTCCTATATTTGTGAAAAATGCTATTTTTCACAAAATTTCCAACAACCCCCCACATGAATGTAAATCGATCTTTCCTTACAAGTTTCAACGATACACTTCGACAGTTGAGTATTGCAAGATAGGTAGGTTGTTACCTTTGAACCTTCTTTTGTGAAGTATACTTAGCTTACTAGCGGTTTGTAGACGCGATGTAATTGAACATACCCCCATTTATGTAAGCGACAATACACTTCACACAATACTCTCCCTAGCCTGGCCAACCCCTCATTGCCGTGTCCTATTATGGTCCTGGAACACTAGCCTGGTTCTGCGAGAGCTCTAGGATTGCGCACCCCGTAAAGCCATTCGAAGCGACCCTACTTCTCTCTCCATAGGTGATTCCCATGAATCACTAAAAGCATGATGGTTATTTGATTTCCTGAAATTGTTAACCTTAATATGCTTAGCCTCACTTCAATGTCACTGATTTGGAATGGACGAGGAAGTATATCCCTTTTATTTGGTTTGGGGTACTCCCCCACAGTGACTCCGCTTTGGTCATATGAATAAGTTGTCCTATTGAACTTAGATCTAGGGATCTCCAGTCAACTAAGTTAGGTTTCCCTCATATTCCCATTTACCACGGGCTTTAGTCCCATTCCTCTTGACGACATTTCAACTAACTCTTTGCTTAAGCCTTTTGTAAACGGGTCCGCAATGTTATCTTTTGATCTCACATAGTCAATTGTGATAACACCCGTTGAGAGTAGTTATCGTACCGTGTTGTGTCTACGTCAAATGTGCCTTGATATGCCATTATACATCGAGCTTTGAGCTCTATCAATCGCTGGTTGGCTATCACAATGTATACATATGGCTGGCAAAGGCTTTGGCCATCTTGGAATATATTCCACGAATTGGCGTAGCCATTCCGCCTCCTCTCCTGACTTATCCAAGGCGATAGATTCGGATTCCATTGTGGATCTTGCTATGACAGTTTGCTTAGAAGACTTCCAAGCAATACCCGCTCCTCCAAGTGTAAACACATAACCACTTGTTGATTTGGAATCTTTATTATCCGATATCCAGTTTGCATCAGTGTATCTTTCGATCACTGCTGGTTGTCGGGTATAATGCAGCCCATAGTCTCTTGTGTATCGTATGTATCTAAGCACCCTTGTTATACTTACCAGTGTTCATGACTTGGATTGCTAGTATATCTACTTAGCCTACTCACCGCGTATGCTAAGTCGGGTCTAGTACATGTCATTAGATACATCAGACTGCCAATAATTCTTGAGTACTCTAACTGAGCAACTCCCTCTTCTCTATTTTTCGTTAGATGTTGGGAGGTATCAACTGGAGTTCGAGCTACACTCGTATCTCCCAAGTTGAATTTTTCAAGAATCTTATCCACATAGTGAGATTGACTTAACACAAGACCATGTTGGGTTCTTATGATCTTTACTCCAAGAATCACATCCGCTAAACCCCTGTCTTTCATGTCAAATCTCGCTTTCAACATGTTTTAGTAGCTTTGATAATTTTATCATTACTCCCAATGATAAGCATATCGTCTACATAAAGGCATAAGATCACATAACCTTCATTTGTGTCTTTGAAATAAACACACTTGTCGCACTCATTTATTTTGAAACCATTGTCAATCATGACATAATTAAATTTTTGGTGCCATTGTTTTGGAGCTTGCTTCAAGCCATACAAAGACTTGACGAGTTTACATACTTTACCCTCTTGACCTGGGGTAGAGAAACCTTCAGGTTGCTCCATGTAAATCTCTTCTTCTAAATCGCCATTTAGAAATGCGGTTTTAACATCCACTTGGTGAACTTCCAAATTTCTTAAAGCCGCTATAGCAAGAACCAATCTAATGGAGGTTATGCGTGTCACAGACGAGTAAGTATCAAAGTAATCTAGACCTTCTTTTTGTCTAAATCCTTTAATCACCAACCTAGCCTTGTATTTATCAATACTTCCATCAGTTTTCTTCTTCCTTTTGAATATCTAATGATATCCAAGTGGTTTGTAATCAGGTGGAAGATCTACTAACTTCCAAGTATGATTTTGCAATATAGAATCAATTTCGTCCTTTATTGCTTCTTTCCATTGAGGTCCTTCCGAAGAGGAAACCGCTTCGCGATATGTATTGGGCTCGCCCTCAACCATATAGCTAATGAAGTCTGGACCGAATGATTTTTCAACCCTTGGCCTTTTGCTTCGCCTACGATCACCCTCGTCAACCTCAGGTCGTTCATGTGTCTTATCAAGAATTACCTCATCAACTGGTGTAGATGAGCTTTCACCTACTTCAAAATTGGGTGTTGATGACGTTGCATGTGTTTTTCCTCTTAAAGGAAACACATTTTCAAAGTACGAAACAACGTTAGGATTCACCTCCATGATAGTGTGTTTGTGTACATCTTGATTCTTGGACTCATGTACAAGAGAACGATGTGCACTACTTTGATGCGCATACCCAATGAATATGCAATCAACAGTTTTGGATCCTATCCTAAGAGCCTTAGGAGGTGGTACAATCACCTTTGCTAGGCACCCCCACACTTTGAAGTATTTGTATGAAGGTTTTCTTCTTTTCCATAACTCATATGGAGTTCCGTCCCTCTTTTTGAGTGATATCTTGTTTAAAAGATAATTGTCCGAGAGAATGGCTTCCCCCCACATGTCCTGGCTCACCCCAGAACTGATCAACATGGCATTCATCATTTCTTTCAATGTACTGTTTTTTCGTTTCTCCATGCCATTTGTTTGTGGAGAATAAGGAGGTGTACACTCATGTACAATGCCACCTTTTGCGCATAAGTCAGCAAAAGGTGCAACATATTCGCCTCCTCGATGGCTTCTCACAGCTTTTATCTTCTTTTGAAGTTGATTCTCAACTTCATTTTTATACAAGATAAATTTACTTATTGCTTCGTCTTTACTTTTAAGTAAATATACATAGCAATATTTAGTACAATCATCAATAAACGTGATAAAGTACTTATTTCCTCCTCTTTTGGGCACCGCTTTTAAATCACAAATATCAGTGTGAATTAAATTAAGGGATTCGGTTATTCGTTCAACCGATTTCGATTATGATCTTGTAAGTTTGGATTCTACGCATGTTTCACATTTTGAATGTGAATCAAAATGGAATGTTGGTATACATTTTAAATTGATTAAACGATGTATTGAATTAAAATTTACGTGACCTAATCTACCATGCCATTTATTCGAATCAGAAAACTCAAGCATATAAGTAAAGTAGTAGCAATTTTATTCATGTTCTTTTTGACAGCCATTACATTTAATTTAAACATTCCATTTTGGGCATAGCCCTTACCAACATAGGTGTCTCGTTTAGTAAGCACAAACTAATCACTTTCAAATACTAAACGAAATCCAAACTTATTAAGCAACCATCCCGAGACTAGGCTCTTGCGCAAGTCCGGAACGTACAAGACGTTGCTTAGAGTGAGCTCCTTCCCCGAAGTCCACTTCAAAATCACCGTGCCTTCACCCTTGATGTCCGTGGTGGCTGCATTTCCTATATACAGCTTCTCATCTCCCGCAAGCTCCTTGAAGGTGGTAAAGAGGCTCCTACTTTGGCAGACATGACGGGTCACGCCCGTATCAACCCACTATCCTTTTGGAGTGTTGGTCACAATATTGACCTCATCCATCACTGCGTTTTTGTCGGAAATCATTGCCACCAAAGGCATTCCGTCTTCATCCACCATGTGTGTGCGCTCACGCTTTGGTTTCTTGCATTGGTTAGCCCGATGCCCTGGCTCGTCACAATTGTAACAAGTCCCTTGGAACGCTTGAGGTTTCTTTTTCACAACCCCTTTCTTTGGTCCAAGTTTGCTAGCCTTTGAAGATATCATGGTTGAACATGTAAATGGCATTACTCAACGAGCCAATATTTTAATGAAAGCTCTAGGAGAGATCAAGTTCAAGGATATGATAAAAACTTGGAGTTGAAGACTTGTCTGATATGAGTTCGAAATTCCAAGGGTGATTGCTGGGAATTTTGAATTGAAGAATTCCTTTGCATGCAAGGCTAGGAAAAATTAAAGGAGTGGATAATTATATATAGTTAAAATCTGTTTAGATGTAAATTATTAGTTATAATTATCATGTCCTAGTTATTAATTAGAGTAAACTGCAATTTTACCCACTAGGGTTATATGTGATTGGCACTCTTACCTCCTAATACAAAAATCTTGTTGTCTTACCCCTCAACTATTGAAAAACGCTACAATATTACCCCCCGGTGTTAAAAAACTTAATAGTTTTGTTAACTGGGATATTAAATGACTCTATTACCCTTTTCTTATTACCCCCTATGCTTTGTTGTAAGAAAACGTATTACTCCCTGGTGTTAAATGACTATATTATCCTTTCTTATTACCCCTATGCTTTGTTGTAAGAAAACGTATTACCCCGATGTTAAATATTTCTTTGCTTCCTTCAAAAAAAAGTTTGTTTTAATAGATATACACTCATGAATTCAAAAGATTTCAGTAGTGGATGTCAAAACATGTCATATTCATCAAAACAACATAAAAACTACATTAAATTTATAAAAACCTAATCTTCAAACAAGTGTATCCTTACTCCAAAAACTCATACTTCTATAGATTTCAAAATAAAAAAAATATGTTTTCTAATTTGCTAAAAAAACTTAAACACCGGAGATGCTCCGGATCCGGTAGATCTACTTTTTTTATGTGAAAATTGCCTTGGGCAGTGTTTGTGTCACACCCCGACATTTCAACTTAACCCGGTGGGGAGTATCGTGACGTAGTTGATATCATCATAGTCAATTATACACAGTTATAGCACAGCAGAAGGCTTGGAAGGAAATTACTATTACAAACCGAATGTTCAAAGTTCAAAATAATAATTATACAGACAGTTGTAGAAACGGATCCACAGGCGGATCGAATAAATATAAAAAACGATATTTAACAGACTTTAAGGCATTTTAAGGACTTGCAAGATCCTCTATTAGACACAAAGCAGCTCCCAGCCTAATTACGTGTAGTACTTGTCACTTAGTCTTTTGAAAATACGTCTGTTTACACTGGTAAATACAATTAACTGACACATTTGAAAAATGTTTCAAAAATTGGTTTAGGTGCACAAGGCATGAAAAATCTTTTATAACTTGGGAAAATTAAGAATTTTAATCTTGTACATAGTATTACATGTTTGTCAATACATATGGGGCCCAATGTAGAAACCGAGACATGATTAAACGACACACCACTTTTATAAACCCACAAAGGAGTTATCCTCGACCTTGTGGGCATAATATATTAGCATTTGCATCTGTCTGGTGTATGCCTACACCCCGTGCATAGGTCGTGGCCACTTGCAATTAAATGAGCTAAGGATATCCAGGACACGGTCTTGTTAACCCCCAATGTTTAAGTTATCAAACAAAACAGGTTAAAACAGGTTATGCAGATTTATTAACCACAATCCGGCTAAGTGATCCCATACCTGACCAAGCGGTGATAATTTACCGTATCCCAATCCCGTATAAGGAAAAATAAGTTAAAAGTATTTACCTGAGTTATAACTTTGATTTTAAAAGCTAGAGTTAACTACTCAGCCGTATGATTCACTTAAACTCGCAAATGTAGCTTTTATCGAGGCTTCCTAGTCTGGAATGAAGGTAGTATTAACCTATCAGAATGCTAACGAGTCCTATTTAAGTCTAGACTTAGACCGGTTAGCTTAAAGAACGATTTACGGTATAATACGGTAGATTAAGCGATGACCGGAATGGAATGTTACTTAGACCCAACAAGTATGAAGACTTGTATAATATGGGTAAACTAAATACATTCTGGATATTGAAGTCTAAATGATAAGGTTAAACTCGTTTCGGTTAATTTATGCAAACTAGTCACATAAGTCGAACCGATTGCTTATAAGCATTAACGGGTACCCGGATGAGTCATATACAACTTCCATATTTTATTATGATTAAAATATGTTATGATAACAGTAGGATATCAACATGTATGCCCATGAAGGTTTTAAAATCGAATTAAGCCCTGTAAGGGTATTTTGGTCTTTTTATGACTTATAAAAGGAGCTTGCAAGTAATCTGATGTTAAGGCTATACTCATTATATAAAAATATTTAATTTATGATATATTAACAGTAGGATATCAAATATATGTGTGGTTTATGCTTTATGGCCAAACTATGCATCGTAAGGGCATTTTGGTCATTTCACAAATAGTTTTAAGGACTTATTTGGGATTTTGAGTTCATGGCTGATACCTATTGTAAAAATATATAAAATGTTTTATAAAATCAGTAGGTAACAAGTCTTAGGTGCTAAGTATGGTTTAAAACCATACTATGCACCTAAATAGTGTAAAAGCAGTAAAATGACGATAATTTCGATGTTTAAATAATTCTGATGTTATGACCAGTGATGTGCGTGAAGTGTGTTATGGTTTTAATGTTTATTTTAAGCCCTTTTACACTTTTTAGCCATGTTTTAAATTTATAAAACACGATATTTACTAACACTAAACACACATATGGGCAAGTGCACCCATCGTGAGCGTACTATAGTGTCGGTAAGATACCGAGGTCGTCCAAGGACACAAGAGCTTTTAGTACTGGTTTATCCTCAACGTCTAATCAAATCAAAAAGTTAGAAAAAGGTTTTAAACTAGAAAAATAAAAACTAACTAAAATGCTGAAAATAAAATAAAAAGAAAAACAGATAGACAAGATGAATCACTAGGCTCCGACTCGTGTATAGTGTAACCTTTGATTATTTCCGCACTTTTGCACTTTTTAAGAGATTATCTTAGTTATTGTAGTAGGCCCCTCTTTTGAAGGTGACGTTACCCTCAACCCAGTAGTTTGAGTCAGCAAGGATACAATCCTAAAGGGTCGGATTATTGAAAGATAATTAATTAAGTTATTAATGCATATTATGGTAGGCCCCTCTTTTGAAGGTGACGTTACCCTCTGCTAAGTAGTCTGAGTCAGCAGGGATACAGTCCTAAGTAGCCGGGTTAAAGTATTAATAGTAGCTTACATATGAGGGGATCAAAGAGTTTGGACCCCCGCCATCCAATACCGTTAAGTATTGAAGGAGGTCCTACTAAATTTGACCCAGGTCCTTGCATGATCTATACACTGAACAATGCAAGACTTTTACCAAACCGTTCCCTTAACCCCCGACCAGGTAGCCAACATACCTCCAGGCTCCATATAGCGTGGAGATATGAATGGTGAAAATCTTTTATTTTATATAGACAGTAAAATAATGCCAAGACACCACGGACAAACGATAAGGAAAAATCACCTTCAACCTAAGAAACTAGTTATTAAAGTCATTAATACATAACCAAGTAAAAAGTTCGAAAAGATTAAAAATAAAAAGTATTACACTAGACACTTTGTCTTCACCAAGTGATGTAAGAGACTTAGGCAAACATGGCCTTGATTATCAAGAACTATTACGATCAATCTTGGATCCCGAGACGACTCACACACTCTATGATGGACAATGGATGATGGTGGTGGATGATGGTGTTATGGTGGTGGTGGGTGAAGCACTCCTATTTATAGGCTGAACAGAAGCTCGGGCACGATCTCGTGTCCACATCCTTCTCTGTCTTCAATAATTGCATTTTGTCTGCATCAGTTGACCACGCCCCCGTGTCCACTGGACACCCCCGTGTGCAGAAGCAAATCTGTACTATCAAGATTTCCCCAGATCCTGCGAATCTTAGAGTTGACCACGGCCCCGTGTCCGCTGAGCACGACCCCGTGGTGGGCGATAGAAGCTTCTACAGCTTTGTCTTTTCTGCTGTTACTTGGGCACGCCCCCATGTTCACTGAGCACGAGGCGTGTTCAGCCTTCTGTTTTCTTGTTTTGCTTGGGAAGATGCTGTCGTGGGGTCGGGCATGTCACGTTTGATCCTTTTCTTGTATTTATGTTAGATTTAGCTGTCTTTTTGCTTCTTTTGTTAATTTGAGCTCATTTAATCCTGAAAATACAAAAGGAAGACAAAATCACACTTTTTCCAACATTAGTACTAAAAAAAGGGTTAGTTTTATGACACAATTGATGTAATTTATATGTTGCATTTTGCACACATCAAATACCCCACACTTGAATCTTTGCTTGTCCTCAAGCAAAACTCTTTTTAATGTGGCTTTACACTCCCAAATGGAATGGGTAGAAGAGAAGGTTTTTGGGCTTGTCATAGAGTGTCGGGATTTCCAAGATTCTTTATTAAGTTTTATTTTTATTTATATTTATTTACAGTCCTATTCGTCATGATTTATTTAAAACTTTTCATAAGATAAATTACTTATTAGGGAATAACATGCCTCTTTAAAATTCCATTTATATACAAGTTCACTTACCTCACGGGGATCACTCAACACTCGGCCGAAAAATGTATTTTAGTGAATCACTCGAGAGCGGCATGGAACTTACTCCTACTATAGGCTTGCCAAGCAATCAATCCTCCTCCTTTTTAACTATACACCTTTGTAAATATCAAGAGGACTTTTGGGGTGAAGGGTTAGGCTTGGGTTAAAGGTAGGTGGTTGGGTTAGTGGTTAGTAAAAGGGCGAAAAGCGTAACAAGCGTTGGTTTTCGTAAGACTTTTTTATTTTTGCAACTTTTATTTTGATGAAGCTTTTATTCAAACAAAGTTATTTTTGATAAACTTGTTTGTTTATTTCTCTTTTGCTTTATCATCAATATTTTTTTTGAAAAGTCCTACGAGAAACTCAGCTTGTTACTAAAACAAAAGGTTAAAAATAAAAAGGGTTTTGGTGGGTGAAAGGGTGTTTGGTTTGGGTTATGAAATGAAAAGGTTTAGGCTCAAAGGGTCTAACTAGGGAGATTTTGGGTAGGTGGTAAAAAAAATAATGGTGTTGAAATAAAAAGGGTTAGTCCTAATGCCTCCATCATTTACTTACTTGGGTTTAAGTTGGTAAGGATCGGGTCGTGGCAAGTTCTAGAGTCGTAAGAACCAAGCGGCTATTCACACAAGAAACGAAAAATGACATTTAGTTTAATGATATGTATTTGTATGCTCAATAAAGGCTCAAAACTCACTTTTGTGGGAATGGATTTTTATGTGATCAAGTATATATAATCAAATTTTAACTAAGCTTGTCATGCCATTTCATAATTTTCTTATGTTGGTTCTTTTTATCACGACGCTATCGGTTATAAATTAGTAAAAATATAACCCTTTTAGAATTTGAAATTCCCAAGTTAAACCTAGACAAGTAAAAAAAAATGAAAATTTTTGAAATTTTTTTTTGGGGTGATTAGCGGTTCCAATAGAGTTTTGTGTAAGGCTTGTAGTTAGGACTTGCAAGATTCAAGGTTTTAGCATCCCCCTCACACTTAAATTACACATTGTCCTCATTTTGTCCCAAAAATAAGTTTTTAGGTTGATTGAATGTGTAAAAAGGTGTGAAAAAGCAAAAATTTGTGTTACTGGGCGCTGGACACGGCCCCGTGTGTCCGGGCACGGCCCCGTGTTCAGTCGCCAGTAACAAAATTGAAAAAGAGAAACAGAAGCCTGGACACAGGGGCGTGTTGGGTGAACACGGCCCGTGTCCAGTTTACCTGAACTGGGCATTTTCTGCAGACTGTGCAGCACGGGGCCGTGTTGGGCGGACACGCCCTGTGCTGAACTTACTTTAACGAAGAAATTTTTTTCGGATGGCCCTGTTTTCCTGCATGGGGTGCTGGTTCAAGTTTCCCTTGTTCCTTTTGCCATCCTGAGTGTGTTTTATTCCTGAAAATTAAAACTAACTTAGAAACCATAAAAATTAATCTAAACTAAACTAAGGATAGTTTCGCGGAATGCCTCCGTGGTGCGCCACGTTTATAAGGGTCCTTGGCTAGACCCAAAGCCTGGTCATATGTCACCCAAGTGGGATGTTTTGCATCCCAAGCTACACCGTCGGAGAGCATCATCCAAGCTTGAGTCTATGACCTTCATGTAGTTGACCGGGTCTTCATCTTCTACTCTCTTTCCAACTCCAAACTTCACTTCCTCGTCCCCAAACTTCAATGTTAGTGCTCCGTCATTCATATCTACCACTGCTTGGGCGGTGGCTAGAAATGGCCTCCCGAGGATGAGAGGGACATCGGCGTCTTCATCCATGTCTAGTATGACAAAGTTGGCAGGGAAGACGAAATTGTCGACTTTGACCAATAGATTTTCAGCGACACCTTGTGGAAATTTGACGGATCTATCGACAAGTTGTATGCTCATGTTTGTAGGGCTCGTTTTTCCTAGGCCGAGTCGTTTGAACATCGATGCGGGCATGAGGTTGATGCTAGCCCCAAGATCGGCTAGTGCATTGCGAATGGGGGATTTCCCAATCGAGCAAGGAATCGTGAAGCTTCCAGGATCAATCATCTTTTGTGGGAGTTTGTTGAGTATTAAAGCGGAGCATTCTTCGCCTAAGTTAACTAATTGCAATGATTCAATTTTCCTTTTGTGAGTGAGGAAGTCCCTCATAAATTTTGAATATTTAGGCATTTGGGTTAGGACTTCGATAAAAGGAATATTAACATGCAATTGTTTTAGCAAATTTTCGAACTTAGCGAATTGCTCATCGGTCTTTTGTCGAATTAACCGACCGGGGTACGGAACCGGAGGAGTCTTAGTGGGCTCTTGAGTTGGTGGAGAAGCCATTTCTGGTTGGGGTGCGGGTGGAGTCGTGGTTTGGCTGGATTGGCTTCTCTCAGCTGGCGGTAATGGAGCCTCCTCGGGACCCACGGTTCGGTTTCTTAATGTGATCAGATGTACTTGCGCTTTTGGGTTGGTTTCGGTATTGCTCGGTAACGCGCCTTGTGGTCTCTCGGTGAACTTTTGAGCTACTTGATTTAATTGTTTTTCAATGTTTTGAATGCTAGCTTGTTTATTTCTAAAATTCGATTCCAATTGTTGAAACCTATTCGAGTTTTTCTTTTCGGTTTCGGAGATGAGGCGAGATACAGTATCTTCAAGCCTCTCTCGTCCACCTTGTTGTTGAGAAAAGTTTTGTTGTTGAAAGTTAATTCGTTGGTTTTGTTGGTTACTACTATTGTCGGGATCTCTCCAACCAAGGTTAGGGTGGTTACGCCATCCTTGGTTGTAGGTACCCGTTGGTGGACCCGACGGCCTAGGTCTATTATCAATGTAGTTTACTATTTCCGTTTGATCATCTACTTCTTTCATACAACTCCAATTTTTATGTGGTCCACCACACCCCTCACAAGCCATTACCGAGGCCGTTTTTGCCATTTCTAATTTTTTGATTTTTGAAGAAAGGGCCTCGATTTGGGCTTGTAAAGAAGTGCTTTCATCAACCTTATGGGCGCCCGGGGCAATAGATTTATTGCCTCGGGGAGTGTGCCACTGAAAATTGGTTTGAGCAATTTCCTCAATTTGATTATATATTTCATTTGGGCGACGATTACCTAGAAGTCCCCCGGAGCTAGAATCAAGTGTTTGTCTCGTGTGGGGCAATAACCCATTGTAGAAAGTGGATACTTGTTGCCATACCGCTAGACCGTGATGGGGACACTTTCTTAGTAGCTCCTTGAACCTTTCCCAAGTTTCATATAAGGATTCCCCATCCTCTTGTGAATATGTATTAATTTCAGTCATTAATTTAGCCGTTTTAGCAGGAGGGAAATACTTATATAAAACTTTTGGGCTAGTTCATCCCAGGTGTTTACCGAGCCAACTGGGAGGGTGTTAAGCCAAGCCTTAGCCCGGTCTTTTAGTGAAAATGGAAACATTCGAAGGCAGATGGCGTCATTTGATGCTCCATTGATCCGAAAGGTATCATATATTTCTAAGAAATTAGTAATATATAAATGGGGATCCTCGTCCGCAAGCCCATGAAAGGTTGCGGAGTTTTGAAGCATTTGTATCAAATGTGGTCGAAGCTCGAAGTTATTGGCTTCGACATTCGGTGCATTGATAGCGGCGCCGAGATTACCTACAGTGGGCCGTAGTTAATCCATGAGGGTACGTTGGTCCGCCATTGGAAGTGGGTCCCCCAAAACTTTCTCTTGGTTTTTAGATTTAATTCTTTTTCTGAGAAAGCGTTCGGGTTCTTCTAGAGGTTCTTTTATGTCTCTACTAGAACTGGAGCTCATACACTACGTAGGAAGTTCGAATGTGGCGCCTGGGTTCCAAGTCCTGCAATAAAAACATAAAAGAACGTTGGTCAGAAGGTTCACCACGGCCCCGTGCTCAGTGAACACGGCCCGTGGTCGGAAGTACAGCGATTGTTTTTCGGATCCCTGTTACTGGGGAGTTGGACACGGCCCCGGGTTGCACCGACACGGCCCCGTGCTCAGCTCTCTGTAACTCGGAAAATAAAACTGACAGTGATAATGCTGGACACGGCCCGTGTCCAACCAGGCACGGCCCGTGCTGAGTTCTACAAAAACTGAAAAATTAAGAAAAATTCTAAAAAAATAGAAAAATAAAAAAAACGATTAGGCCGTTGATTCCTAACTTTCTTAAAATCCTTGTGTCCTCGGCAACGGCGCCAAAAACTTGATGTGCGTGAAGTGTGTTATGGTTTTAATGTTTATTTTAAGCCCTTTTACACTTTTTTAGCAAAGTTTTAAATTTATAAAACACGATATTTACTAACACTAAACACACATATGGGTAAGTGCACCCATCGTGAGCGTAGTATAGTGTTGGTAAGATGCCGAGGTCGTCCAAGGACACAAGAGCTTTTAGTACCGGTTTATCCTCAACGTCTAATCAAATCAAAAAGTTAGAAAAACGTTTTAAACTAGAAAAATAAAAACTAACTAAAATGCTGAAAATCAAATAAAAAGAAAAAAAGATAGACAAGATGAATCACTAGGCTCTGACTCGTGTATAGTGTAACCTTTGATTATTTCCGCACTTTTGCACTTTTTAAGAGATTATCTTAGTTATTGTAGTAGGCCCCTCTTTTGAAGGTGACGTTACCCTCAACCCAGTAGTTTGAGTCAGCAAGGATACAATCCTAAAGGATCGGATTATTGAAAGATAATTAATTAAGTTATTAATGCATATTATGGTAGGCCCCTCTTTTGAAGGTGACGTTACCCTCGGCTAAGTAGTCTGAGTCAGCAGGGATACAGTCCTAAGTAGCCGGGTTAAAGTATTAATAGTAGCTTACATATGAGGGGATCAAAGAGTTTGGACCCCCGCCATCCAATACCGTTAAGTATTGAAGGAGGTCCTACTAAATTTGACCCAGGTCCTTGCAGGATCTATACACTGAACAAGGCAAGACTTTTACCAAACCGTTCCCTTAACCCCCGACCAGGTAGCCAACATACCTCCATATAGACCGTGGAGATATGAATGGTGAAAATCTTTTATTTTATATAGACAGTAAAATAATGCCAAAACACCACGGACAAACGATCAGGAAAAATCACCTTCAACATAAGAAACTAGTTATTAAAGTCATTAATACATAACCAAGTAAAAAGTGCGAAAAGATTAAAAATAAAAAGTATTACACTAGGCACTTTGTCTTCACCAAGTGATGTAAGAGACCTAGGCAAAAATGGCCTTGATTGTCAAGAACTCTTACGATCAATCTTGGATCCCGAGACGACTCACACACTCTATGATGGACAATGGATGATGGTGGTGGATGATGGTGTTATGGTGGTGGTGGGTGGTGGGTGAAGTGTGAGAGAGGTGGTGTGCCAAGGGATGGTTTGCAATTGAGCCAAGCACTCCTATTTATAGGCTGAACAGAAGCTCGAGCACGGCCCCGTGTCCACATCCTTCTCTGTCTTCATTAATTGCATTTTTTCTGCATCAGTTGACCACGCCCCCATGTCCACTGGGCACGCCCCCGTGTGCAGAAGCAAATCTGTACTATCAAGATTTCCCCAGATCCTGCGAATCTTAGAGTTGAGCACGGCCCCGTGTCCGCTGAGCACGACCCCGTGGTGGGCGATAGAAGCTTCTACAGCTTTGTCTTTTCTGCTGGCACTTGGGCACGCCCCCGTGTTCACTGAGCACGGGGCGTGTTCAGCATTCTGTTTTCTTGTTTTTCTTGGGAAGATGCTGTCGTGGGGTCGGGCATGTCACGTTTGATCCTTTTCTTGTATTTATGTTAGATTTAGCTGTCTTTTTGCTTCTTTTGTTAATTTGAGCTCATTTAATCCTAAAAATACAAAAGGAAGATAAAAGCTCATTTTCCCAACATTAGTACTAAAAAGGGTTAGTTTTATGCCACAATTGATGTAATTTATATGTTGCATTTTGCACACATCAACCAGC
Source organism: Helianthus tuberosus (assembly GCA_030545235.1). Classification (NCBI taxonomy): domain Eukaryota; kingdom Viridiplantae; phylum Streptophyta; class Magnoliopsida; order Asterales; family Asteraceae; genus Helianthus; species Helianthus tuberosus. The sequence continues at coordinate 24,250,800 of CM060405.1, forward strand.
TTTGAATAGTCAAAATATTTTATTTGTCATAACATATCAGTAGAAAAAAGATTTTGCATGTATATTATGTTTAAAATCCACTTTATGTGTGAAAAGGGCATTATCGTCATTTGATAACATTATATAAGTACATATGCATAAACTCAATAAGTAATCTGACTTGATATCCCAATTAATCCTAAATATGATATCATAATAGTTGGTAATGAGTTTTATGTTAAAATTATGTTAAAAACTCATTTTATATGAAAAAGGGCCTTTTAGTCCTTTTAAAAGCTTAATTTACGATTATTTAGGCAAACTCAGTTTATGACCAGTTTATATATATCAAAATGTTAACAAATCAGAATGTAATTTATTTGCATGCTTGATTATGTTTAAAACCTCATTTTTAAACAAAAGGGCATAATAGTCAACATTAAGCATAATGACGGAACTAAGTAAATGAACTCAGATTACTATGTGACTATGTAATATAACCTCAGAGGGTTATACTACAACATAATATGGTCACAAAGGAACCTTAATACATAATGAAAGTATGCTAATTCTGGTTAGAACTGAAAGTCAAAGTAAAAGTCAAGTGTTGCGACTTTCGGTAGTGAACCGAGCTTAAACCTGGAATTATCGGGTTGAACATGTTTATACATGTTCTTATGATTATTACCAAGTTATTAAAGTGATAAAACATAATTTATAACATCTACATTATCAGATTTGAATTTTTTAAAACTGACCCGTTTGATTTTTATATTAACAACTTTGACCCGACAATTGACAAAATAAACGTGATAATTAGGAGGTGCCCTTTTGCGGGATTAACACCTACCTAATTACGATCACATAGCTATATTCGCCTAGAACAATAGGTGGACCGTTAAGGTCTAAACCGAAAGTCAAAGGCTTTTATCGAAAACTTTGACTTTCGGCTTTTAAAAGCTTAAAAACCGAAAAGCAGAGGCAAGGGACACTTACAATAGGTCCTAGCTCGAAAATTTGAACTTAGGGGAGTCTCCTTATGACCAGGTAGCTCCAAGAAGTGAGATAAGAAAGATTTTTGAATTGAGCAATGAAAAATGGCAACCAAGGTCTCTATACTAATTCATGACCTCACAAGATGAAGCCAGGTGTTAGGGATCATCCCTGATCATTCCAGGTTTCCTATAGGTTTTAAAAACCATCCAATAGTCCCTGATTTCGAGTTCTGAGCATGCATGGCGGATTGTGTGGGCAACAAGGCTGCAAACATGCAGCTGCGAGTTTAATTCTGAGCTGGGCACTCTCTCGCACCCTGCGAGAGAGGGAGAGAGATGGGTCGCGGCCCGCGAGCCACTTGAAATCAGGTAAAACAAGTTTCAGCTTTGGCATAATCAGTCCCTGGCCCTTATAACTTATAATATGTTTCATTTTTGTCACAATAAGTCCCTCTAAGGGATTTTAAGGTTCATATTTGGCATTTTGATCTTCAAGATAGGTTATAAATATTCCCGAGAGTGTAAATCGTGTATCTTTAAGCTTCGGTTTTGTTAAAAGGTCACTCAGAGGTATATATTAAACATGTTGACACTTTTAACCTTTCGATTTACAAACTTATGATTTAAATCACAAATGGCATCGTATGTCCAACATGTGGCTCGTTATTAAATACGAATACCGAAAAAAAATCATTCAGAGGCACAGGTTATGCATGTTGACACGTTTAGTCCCTCCACATACATCTTTTCATTGTTTGACAACATTAGTCCTTCGTAGTTGAAGTTTGACTTTATTAGGGTTTAGGACACGTGTTCTCATATCATTGGACACGATTTTACGAGGTGTTACAGTCTGGCTCTGTACAACAAGAACAATAATGGCGAACAACACTATATTGTATCAAAACAGACGAATTAAATGCCCTTTTTCTGGAAATTTACAAAAATAGGCAATAAGTTTATGTTAATTATGACTAAAACTAGTACAAAAATCAAACACCCCAAATCCTTTCCCCAATAAAGTTAACAATCTTTCTTACAGACCCTTTTTCCGACGACCCAATGACCACTTCATCTTCATCCTCAATCCTACTTTGCTCCATTGTTAGCGGCTCACAACTCATGTTCTCCGTCACAGCCGGCGGCGTGTGTAAACCACTCGACGAACTAGAACAAGAACTTGAAGAAGAAGAAGAAAATAAACACTTGTTATTCTTTCTTTCTTTTTTGTTCTTACCATTTTTCTTGTTGTGAACTAACCCATCTTCATAAGCGTCTATGATTTCATGGATAACCTTTTGGTTTGGTGAAGCATCCCAACGGACCCAGAAACTTGTATAACATCTGAAGCAGTTGTAGTTGAACTGTGCAGGGTGGTTTGCGCCGGTGGAGGGTTTTCCGGTGGTAGTGGTGGCGGAGAGAAGAATGGAGATTGGGGGAATAGTTGGGGGGTAAGGTCGAAGTGAAGTTTATAATATAGGGTGTTGTGTTGAGAAAGCAGACAAACACAAGTGGAAAAAACTATATTACCCTTTGACCGTTAATAAGTGATGTTGACTTTAAATAGATTTTAACACCGGGGGGTAATATTGTAGCGTTTTCAATAGTTGAGGGGTAAGACATCAAGATTTTCGTATTAGGGGGTAAGAGTGCCAATCACATATAACCTCAGGGGATAAAATTGCAGTTTACTCTATTAATTATTTAGAAATCCTATTTATAATCTAATATGTTTGTTTAGGTTATATATACCGTGAATTGGAATTGGGTGTATCGGATACTGTAGTTCCATGACGCTCCCGAGTGTTACACAAAAATACATCTTCAGCCGAGTGTTGAGTGATCCCCCGTGAGGTATGTGAACTTGTATATAAATGGAATTTTAATGAGGCATGTTATGCCCAAATAAGTAATTTCACTTATGTAATGTTACAAATAAATCATAACGAATAGGATTGTAAATAACATAAAAATAAAACCTAATAAAGATCTTGGAATCCCGACACTCTAGACAAGCCCAAAACCTTCTCTTCTACCCATTCCATTTGGGTGTGTAAGCCACAAAATAAAGAGTTTTGCTTGAGGGCAAGCAAAGATTCAAGTGTGGGGGTATTTGATTTGTGTAAAATGCAACATATAAATTACATCAAATGAAGCATAAAACTAACCCTTTTCTAGTACTAATGTTGGAAAAAGTGTGCTTTTGTCTTCCTTTTGTATTTTCAGGGTTAAAAGAGCTTAAATGAACAAACGAAGCAAAAATGCAGCCAAATCTAACAATAATACAAGAAAAGGAACAAACGTGGCATGCCCGACCCCTCGACAGCATCTTCCCAAGCAAAAACAAGATATCAGAAGGCTGAACATGCCCCGTGCTCAATGAGCACGGGGGCGTGCCCAAGTGTCTGCAGAAAAGACAAAGCTGTAGAAGCTTCTATTTCCCAACACGGGGGCGTGGCCTGCGGACACGGGGCCATGGTCAACGCTAAGATTCGCATAATCTAGGCAAATCTTGATAGTACAGATACGCTTCTGCACACAGGGTTGTACCCAGCGGACACGGGGGCGTGGTCAACTAATGTAGACAAACTGCAATTAATGAAGAAAGAGAAGATGGGTGGATACGGGGCTGTGCCCAATGGACTCGGGGCCGTGTCCGGGCTTCTATGCAGGCTATAAATAGGGGTGCTTGGCTCACTTGCAAATCATCCCTTGGCAAACCACCTCTCTTACACTTCACCCACACTCCACCACCATCATCCATCATAGAGTGTGTGTAGTAGTCTCGGGATCCAAGATTGATCGTAAGAGTTCTTGACAATCAAAGGCCATGTTTGCCTAAGTCTCTTACATCACTTGGTGAAGACAAGCATTTAGTGTAATACTTTTTATTTTTTATCTTTTTGCACTTTTTATTTGGTTATGTATTAATGATTTTAATAACTAGTTTCTTATGTTGAAGGTGAAACTTCCTTATCATTTGTCCGTGGTGTCTTGACGTTATTTTACTGTCTATATAAAATAAAAGATTTACACCATTCATATCTCCACGGTCTATATGGAGATATGTTGGCTACCTGGTCGGGGGTTAAGGGAATGGTTTGGTAAGCGTCTTGCCTTGTTCAGTGTATAGATCCTGCAAGGACCTGGGTCAAGTTTAGTAGGACCTACTTCAAAACCCACTGGTATTGGATGGCGGGGGTCCGAACTCCTTGATCCCCTCATAAGTTAACTACTATTAATACTTTGACACGACTATTTAGGATTGTATCCCTGCTGACTCAAACTACTTAGCCGAGGGTAACGTCACCTTCAAAAGAGGGGCCTACCACATTACGCATTAATAACTTAATTAATTATCTTTCAATAATCCAACCCTTTGGGATTGTATCCTTGCTGACTCAAACTACTGGGTTGTGGGTAACGTTACCTTCAAAAGAGGGGCCTACTACTATAACTAAGATAATCTCTTAAAAAGTGCAAAAGTGCGGAAATAATCAAAGGTTACACTAAAGGCGAGTCGGATCCAAGTGATTCATCTTGTCTATCTGTTTTACTTTTTATTTTCAGCATTTTTAGTTAGTTTTATTTTCTTGTTTAAAAACCTTTTTCTAAATTTTTGATTTGATTAGACGTTGAGGATAAACCGGTACTAAAAGCTCTTGTGTCCTTGGACGACCTCGGTAACTTACCAACACTATACTACGCTCATGATGGGTGCACTTGCCCATATGTGTGTTTAGTGTTAGTAAATATCGTGTTTTATAAATTTAAAACTTGACAAAAGTGTTAAAAATGGCTTAAAATATACATTAAAAACTATACGACACTTACACGCATCAGCGCGTGTGAGCGAATGCGAGTTAGGGTGCGGTGCTCTGCACCCTTCGCGAGTACACTTAGTGTGTGCTTCCATGAAACAATAAGGATGGAGAATTCCCCCTTAAATACTCCTTTAAGTTTCATCTTTCCTCCTATGTGGGACAAGGTGCCACTTTCCCATTATTTCAGCTTTCAATGTTTCAAACACCGAACTTTGAGCATCGATATCTCATTCATCTTAGCTCCGTTTTGGACGTGGTTTAGTTCATTGCGAATCTCTTCCAACATAGAACACAAACCCACAAATAAATATATGAAATCTCCTTCGTTTCTTATGTTTATTTCTAATCCAGATTTAGGAAAAATGCTTTTCCTATATTTGTGAAAAATGCTATTTTCACAAAATTTCCAACAATCCCCCACATGAATGGAAATCAATCTTTCCTTACAAGTTTCAGTGATACACTTCGACAGTTGAGTATTGCAAGATAGGTAGGTTGTTACCATTGAACTTTCTTTTGTGAAGTATACTTAGCTTACTAGCGGTTTGTAGACGCAATGTATTTGAACATACCCCCATTTAGGTAAGCGACAATACACTTCACACAATACTCTCCCTAGCCTGGCCAATCCCTCATTGTCGTGTCCTATTATGGTCCTGGAACACTAGCCTGGTTCTGCGAGAGCTCTAGGATTGCGCACCCCATAAAGACATTCGAAGCGACCCTACTTCTCTCTGACATAGGTGATTCCTATGAATCACTAAAAGCATCATGGTTATTTGATTTCCCGAAATCGTTAACCTTAATATGCTTAGCCTAACTTCAATGTCACTGATTTGGAATGGACTAGGAAGTATATCCCTTTTATTTGGTTTGGGGTACTCCCCCACAGTGACTCCGCTTTGGTAACATGAATAAGTTGTCCTATTGAACTTAGATCTAGGGATCTCCAGTCAACTAAGTTAGGTTTCCCTCATATTCCCATTTACGACGGGCTTTTGTCCCATTCCTCTTGACAACATTTCAACTAACTCTTTGCTTAAGCCTTTTGTAAACGGGTCCGCAATGTTATCTTTTGATCTCACATAGTCAATTGTGATAACACCCGCTGAGAGTAGTTGTCATACCGTGTTGTGTCTACGTCGAATGTGCCTTGATCTGCCATTATACATCAAGCTTTGAGCTCTACCAATCGTTGATTGGCTATCACAATGTATACTAATGGCTGGCAAAGGCTTTGGCCATCTTGGAATATATTCCACGAATTGACGTAGCCATTCTGCCTCCTCTACTGACTTATCCAAGGCGATAGATTCGGATTCCATTGTGGATCTTGCTATGACAGTTTGCTTAGAAGACTTCCAAGCAATAGCCACTCCTCCAAGTGTAAACACGTAACCACTTATTGATTTGGAAACTTTATTATCCGATATCCAGTTTGCATCAGTGTATCCTTCGATCACTGTTGGTTGTCGGGTATAATGCAGCCCATAGTCTCTTGTGTATCTTATGTATCTAAGCACCCTTGTTATACTTTCCAGTGTTCATGACTTGGATTGCTAGTATATCTACTTAGCCTATTCACCGCGTATGCTAAGTCGGGTCTAGTACATGTCATTAGATACATTAGACTGCCAATAATTCTTGAGTACTCTAACTGAGCAACTCCCTCTCCTCTATTTTTCGTTAGATGTTGGGAGGTATCAACTGGAGTTCGAGCTACACTCGTATCTCCCAAGTTGAATTTTTCAAGGATCTTATCTACATAAAGAGACTGACTTAACACAAGACCATGTTGGGTTCTTATGATCTTTACTCCAAGAATCACATCCGCTAAACCCATGTATTTCATGTCAAATCTCGCTTTCAACATGTTTTTAGTAGCTTTGATAATTTTATCATTACTCCCAATGATAAGCATATCGTCTACATAAAGGCATAAGATCACATAACCTTCATTTGTGTCTTTGAAATAAACACACTTGTCGCACTCATTTATTTTGAAACAATTGTCAATCATGACATAATTAAATTTTTGGTGCCATTGTTTTGGAGCTTGCTTCAAGCCATACAAAGACTTGACGAGTTTACATACTTTACCCTTTTGACCTGGGCCAGAGAAACCTTCAGGTTGCTCCATGTAAATCTCTTCTTCTAAATCGCCATTTAGAAATGCGGTTTTAACATCCATTTGGTGAACTTCCAAATTCTTAAAGCCGCTATAGCAAGAACCAATCTAATGGAGGTTATGCGTGTCAGAGGTGAGTAAGTATCAAAGTAGTCTAGACCTTCTTTTTGGCTAAATCCTTTAATCACCAAACTAGCCTTGTATTTATCAACACTTCCAACAGTTTTCATCTTCCTTTTGAATATCCAATGATGTCCAAGTGGTTTGCAACCAGGTGAAAGATCTACTAACTTCCAAGTATGATTTTGCAATATAGAATCAATTTCGTCCTTTATTGCTTCTTTCCATTGAGGTCCTTCCGAAGAGGAAACCGCTTCACGATATGTATTGGGCTCGCCCTCAACCATATAGCTAACGAAGTCTGGACCGAAGGATTTTTCAACCCTTGGCCTTTTGCTTCGCCTACGATCACCCTCGTCAACCTCAGGTCGTTCATGTGTCTTATCATAAATTACCTCATCAACTGATGTAGATGAGCATTCACCTACTTCAAAATTAGGTGTTGATGACGTTGCATGTGTTTTTCCTCTCAAAGGAAACACATTTTCAAAGTACGAAACAACGTTAGGATTCACCTCCATGATAGTGTGTTTGTGTACATCTGGATTCTTAGCATTTGCATAACATATTAGCATTTGCATCTGTCTGGTGTATGCCTACACCCCGTGCATAGGTCGTGGCCACTTGCAATTAAATGAGCTGAGGATATCCAGGACACGGTTGTGTTAACCCACAATGTTTAAGTTATCAAACAAAACAGGTTAAAACGGGTTATGCAGATTTATTAACCACAATTCGGCTAAGTGATCCCATACCTGACCAAGCGGTAATAATTTACCGTATCCCAAGCCCGTATAAGGGAAAATAAGTTAAAAGTATTTACCTGAGTTATAACTTTGATTTTAAAAGCAAGAGTTAACTACTCAGCCGTATGATTCACTTAAACTCATGAAGGTAGCTTTTACCGGGGCTTCCTAGTCTGGAATGAAGGTAGTATTAACCTATTAGAATGCTAACGAGTCCTATTTAAGTCGTAGACTTAGACCGGTTAGCTTAAAGAACGATTTACGGTATAATACGCTAGATTAAGCGATGACCGGAATGGAATGTTACTTAGACCCAACAAGTATGAATACTTGTATAATATGGGTAAACTAAATACATTCTGGATATTGAAGTCTAAATGATAAGGTTAAACTCGTTTCGGTTAATTTATGCAAACTAGTCACATAAGTCGAACCGATTGCTTATAAGCATTAACGGGTACCCGGATGAGTCATATACAAGTTCCATATTTTATTATGATTAAAATATGTTATGATAACAGTAGGATATCAACATGTATGCCCATGAAGGTTTTAAAATCGAATTAAGCCCTGTAAGGGTATTTTGGTCATTTTATGACTTATATAAGGAGCTTGCAAGTAATCTGATGTCAAGGTCATAATCATTATATAAAAATATTTAATTTATGATATATTAACAGTAGGGTATCAAATATATGTGTGGTTTATGCTTAATGGCCAAACTATGCATCGTAAGGGCATTTTGGTCATGTCACAAATAGTTTTAAGGACTTATTTGGGATTCTGAGTTCATGACTTATACCTATTGTAAAAATATTTAAAATGTTTTATAAAATCAGTAGGTAACAAGTCTTAGGTGCTAAGTATGGTTTAAAACCATACTATGCACCTAAATAGCGTTAAAGCCGTTAAATGACGATAATTTCGATGTTTAAATAATTCTGATGTTATGACCAACTTTGAATAGTCAAAATATTTTATTTGTCATAACATATCAGTAGCAAAATGGTTTTGCATGTATATTATGTTTAAAATCCACTTTATGTGCGAAAAGGGCATTATCGTCATTTGATAACATTATATAAGTACATATGCATAAACTCAGTAAGTAATCTGACTTGACATCCCAATTAATCCTAAATATGATATCATAATAGTAGGTAATGTGTTTTATGTTAAAATTATGTTAAAAACTCATTTTATATAAAAAAGGGCATTTTAGTCCTTTTAAAAGCTTAATTTACGATTATTTAGGCAAACTCAGTTTATGACCAGTTTATATATATCAAAATATGCTAACATGTTAACATATTAGAATGTAATTTATTTGAATGCTTGATTATGTTTAAAACCTCATTTTTGAACAAAAGGGCATAATAGTCAACATTAAGCATAATGACGGAACTACGTAAATGAACTCAGATTACTATGTGACTATGTAATATAACCTCAGAGGGTTATACTACAACATAATATGGTCACAAAGGAACCTTAATGCATAATGAAAGTATGGTAATTCGGGTTAGAACTGAAAGTCAAAACAAAAGTCAAGTTTTGCGACTTTCGGTAGTGAACCGGGCTTAAATATGGAATTGTCGGGTTGAACATGTTTATACATGTTCTTACGATTATTACCAAGTTATTAAAGTGATAAAACATAATTTATAACATCTACATTATCAGATTTGAATTTTTAAAACTGACCCGTTTGATTTTTATATTAATAACTTTGACCCGACAATTGACCAAATAAACGTGATAATTAGGAGGTGCCCTTTTGTGGGATTAACACCTACCAAATTACGATCACGTCTAAACTGAAAGTCAAAGGCTTTTATCGAAAACGTTAACTTTCGGCTTTTAAAAGCTTAAAAAAACCGAAAAGCGGAGGCTAGGGACATTTACAACAGGTCCTAGCTCAAAAATTTGAACTTAGGGGAGTCTCCTTATGACCAGGAAGCTCCAAGAAGTGAGATAACAAAGATTTTTGAATTGAGGAATGAAAAATGGCAACCAAGGCCTCTATACTAATTCATGACCTCACAAGATGAAGCCAGGTGTTAGGGATCATCCCTGATCATTCCAGGTGTGCTAGAGGTTTTAAAAACCATCCAATAGTCCCTGGTTTCGAGTTCTGAGCATGCATAAAGGTTTGTGTAGGCAACAAGGCTGCAAACATGCAGCTGCCAGTTTAATTCTGAGCTGGGCACACTCTCGCGCCCCGCGAGAGAGGGAGAGAGATGGGTCGCGGCCCGCGAGCTACTTGAAATCAGGTAAAACAAGTTTCAGCTTTGGAAGAATCAGTCCCTGGCCCTTATAACTTATAATATGTTTCATTTTTGTCACAATAAGTCCCTCTAAGGGATTTTAAGGTTCATATTTGGCATTTTGATCTTCAAGATAGGTTATAAATATTCCAGAGAGTGTAAATCGTGTATCTTTAAGCTTCGGTTTTGTTAAAAGGTCACTTAGAGGTATAAATTAAACATGTTGACACTTTTAACCTTTCGATTTACAAACTTCTGATTTAAATCACAAATGGCATCGTATGTCCAACATGTGGCTCGTTATTAAATACGAATACCGAAAAAAATCATTCAGAGGCACATGTTACGCATGTTGACACGTTTAGTCCCTCCACATTCATCTTTTCATCATTTGAAAACATTAGTCCTTCGTAGTTAAAGTTTGACTTCATTAGGGTTTAGGACACATGTCTTCACATCATTGGACACGATTTTACGAGGTGTTACAGTCTGGCTCTGTACAACAAGAACAATAATGGTGAACAACACTATATTGTATCCAAACAGATGAATTAAATGCCATTTTTCTGGAAATTTACAAAAATACATACAATAAGTTTCTCTTAATTATGACTAAAACTAGTACGAAAATCAAACACCCCAAATCCTTTCCCCAATAAAGTTAACAATCTTTGTTACAGACCCTTTTTTCCGACGACCCAGTGACCACTTCATCTTCACCCTCAATCCTACTTTGCTCCATTGTTAACGGCTCACAACTCATGTTCTCCGCCACAGCCGGCGGCGCGTGTAAACCACTCGAGGAACTAGAAGAAGAAGATGATGATGATGAAGATAAACACTTGTTATTCTTTCTTTCTTTTTTGTTCTTACCATTTTTCTTCATAAGCGTCTATGATTTCATGGATAACTTTTCGGTTTGGTGAAGCATGCCAACGGACCCAGAAACTTGTATAACTTCTGAAGCAGTTGAACTGTGGAGGGTGGTTTGCACCGGTGGAGGGTTTTCCGGTAGTGGTGGTGGCGGAGAGAAGAAAGGAGATTGGGGAAATACTTGGGGGTAAGGTCGAAGTGAAGTTTATAATATAGGGTGTTGTGTTGAGGAAGCAGTCAAACATAAGTGGAAAAGACTATATTACCCTTTGACCATTAATAAGTGACGTTGACTTTAAATAGATTTTAACACGGGGGGGGGGGGGGGGGGTAATATTGTAGCGTTTTTCAATAGTTGAGGGGTAAGACAACAAGATTTTCGTATTAAGGGGTACGAGTGCTAATCACATATAACCCCAGGGGGTAAAATTGCAATTTTATCTATTAATTATTTAGAAATCCTATTTATAATCTAATATGTTTGTTTAGGTTATATATACCGTGAATTGGAATTGGGTGTATCGGATATTGTAGTTCAAGTTTTGTGTAAGTTATGTAGGATCGCTTATCGTTCGATTAACGAACGCAAAGTGTGGAAACCAATGAATTCGATATAGGTGATGAACAAATAAACAAGAAATCAAGATTTAAACTTTAATGGATAAATTACAAGTTTTGTCCTTTATCTTACTTTACAGGCGGTGTCCTTTTTTTCAAATGTTGACAAGCGGTGTCCTTTAGTATGTATTTTGTTACAAGTTACGTCCTTTGAGCCTAACCCAGTTAAATTTTTCTGTTAAATGTTATTACACATGGGTAATTTAGTCATTTTACTTATTTAAAGGACAAACCTTGTAATTTATTCTTTAAAAAATTATATATATATATATGTGTATACTGTATAGCAAACAATCCAGATTATCCCCCCCTCCCCCTCTCTCCTCCTTCATCTACCACCACAATCGTCTTCACCACCACCACTACCACCGTCTTCACCAACACCACCATATTCCGCCGCCACCACCATCTTCACCACCACCTTATTCACTATCCAACCACCACCTCCTCCACTGCAAACACCAATTCTTATCCTAATTAACCTACGGCTGCCGGAGCGGCTCCGGCTTCAACACCGTAAACTCCGGCAACTTCCCGTCAGGTAGCTTGACTCCAGTCACCTCCTGCACCATACGCCTAAACTGGGATTGAATAAATGGGTTGATTGAAGAGCGATTACTGTAAAGCTAGGGTTAGGGCGGAGTTGGTTTCTCTGGCGAATGATGTCTCGGGGTAAAATGGATCGGTTATGAGGGATATGAAGTTCCACGGGGCCAAATTGTCAAAGGAAGCCATTGATGGTGATTAGTGGATTGTTCTAGAAGTTGATGTGATGAGAATAAGGTTTGTTCCCAATTCTTATCCTAATTCATCTGTTGTGGTCCAAACAAGATTCTCGAATTTGAACAAGATAAGGTCTTCTAAAGCCAAAGAAGAAACAATTATAGTTCCTGAACAAGAAGAACAGAGCAGTGGTAATCAAGGGGATGTTGAGGCCACTGTTACTGTTCTTGTTTCCCGTTCGGATGTGCTCACCATGTTCTTTGAGGTAGTTTTTAACAAGAAAAATTACATTTTTTTCATTGGGTCTATGTTTTTTGATTGATATATGAATGTACATCAATGTTAAGTCACAGAGAACATTTTGTTCATTGGGTATATGTTTTTTGATTGTGTACTTTGTTTGATGTTTGAGCATATGGTGGATTGCAGTCGAATGGGTAGAGAAAATGATAAGAGGGTGTTGGGGTTTTTGTAGGTGGCTGGTGGTGGCGGTGGCGGCGGGCCGGCGGCATATGGTGGTGTTGGTGAAGACGGTAGTGGTGGTGGTGGTGGTAGGTGAAGGGAGAGATAGGGTGAGGGAGAGGGGGGAGGGATAATCTGGATTGTTTGTTACAAAAATTGTCCTTTATATGTATAAAGACTAAACTACCCTCAAGTGACTTGCATGTGACCATATTTAACAAGAAAATCTAACCAGGTTGGGTGGAAATGACAAAACTTGTAACAAAATACATACTAAAGGACACCGCCTGTCAACATTTGAAAAAAAGGACACCGCCTGTAAAGTACTATAAAGAAAAAGGACAAAACCTGTAATTTTTCCAACTTTAATCCCGAAACTTATATTGATTGAATAAAATATTATATATCAAACCCACTTTCTCTCTCTAAAAAAATAACAATGAAAACCCTAAAGAAAGTTCTCTCTAATTACATGTACCTAAAATCTATTTATTGCCCATATTACAAGCAAGGAAAAATACAATTAAACCCCTAATTTATCAATATTATTTAATTAAATCTAAGGACTTTGATGTAGAACCACACAAAACTGCACCAACAAATTATCTTGAATTAGTAAAAGTAATTTAGGCGCTAGCCATTTACTTTTTATTCTCTATTGCTTCTGCTTGATACCAATTCTGTCTTGAGCTATGTTATTTTTTCTTAAAATACATTGTGTATTTTGATGATAAATAACCTGTAACTTCTTCATGCTTAAAATCGCATTAGGGCACCAACAAGTACCCCACAGAGTATAGCTGCAAAACAGAGACAATGTCTTGATGACATGAGAATATCACATAAAAAAATTTACAAATCAATTATTTTAGAGTTCATTGCCAAAATCATCCTTGAGGTTTGGGCATGTTTGCCATTTTCGTCCAAAATGACACTTCTGTACCAAATTGCCCACAACGTTTGTAACTTTTTGCCATTTTCATCCAAACCACTAACTTAGTTTATTTTTTCTATTAAGTTGAGGATATTTGGATGAAACTGGCAAATATAAAACCACATGGACGATTTTTGCAATTTACCCAAACCCTTTTTAATTTCTTTTATTTAATTATTTTTGTTACTTATATAATAAAAAAGAATATACATGGAGTTTTTAGAAAAAAATTAATAGTTTTGTCACATAATTTTTATAAATTTACATCAAAATCACTAACTCAGTTTATTTTTTCTGTTAAGGTGGAGAATGTTTTAATTTTTATAAATTAAGACATAAATTAATTTACAGGTTCTTTATATAAATCAGTTTTATAAAGAGAAAATGTCATTGGTGTTGAGCACCTAGGAAATATGTTGGTAGAAATAAAATATTTCTTTAATTAAGATTATAAGGGTAACTAACTAATACTTATTCTGAGTGGCTTGAGTAAAGAAACTTTTGGTTGATAGCTTTATAATTACAATTTGGTGGGTAATTTTAAGGTTTGGTAACGATACGTTGTTTGTTGGGGGGGGGGGCACTGGCTTCTGTTTTTCCTTAGGAGCGAATTTAAAAGAGTAGAAGATGAATTACAAACTTGGTACATATGATAAGATTTTTTTATTTGACATCTTTCAATAAGGTCACCAGCATTTTAGTTTTATAAAATTTAGAGGTTTAAGTAGATTTTATTTTTATAAAACTGATCTATATAAAAAATTAGAAATTAATTTCTGTCTTAGTTTATAAACATCCTTCACCTTAATAGAAAAATTAACTTATTTAGTGGTTTGATGAAAATTTATAAAAATTATGTGATACATCTATTATCTTTTTCATATAAAAATTGCATGTATATTCTTTTTTATTATATATGTAAAAAAATTAATTAAATAAAAGAAATTAAAAAGAGTTTGAGTAAATTGCCAAAATCCTCCATGTGGTTTTATATTTGCCAGTTTCATCCAAATATCTTCAACTTAACAGAAAAAGTAAACTAAATTAGTGGTTTCGATGAAAATGACAAAAAGTTACAAACGTTGGGGGCAATTTGGTACAAAAGTGTCATTTTGGATGAAAATGGCAAACCTACCCAAACCTCAGGAACGATTTTGGCAATTAACTCATTATTTTATGAAAGCTAAATAATTTACTTACTTAAAAAAGAAGAAGTTATATTATAATGATAAAATTTATAGGATCCAAGTGATTACCTTTCACATAAAGAGATAGAAAGACTCAATGGTTTCATTGTTTTCCAGATCAACCTAGTTTGCATTTCTCCGAAGTATAGAACCGAGAACGCCATGACTGATTACCTATTTACCACAAGTCGAAGCAAAAGATGTAAGGTCACAAGATTAACGTTTATTTATATATAATTATAGTAGGTTAGATACCCCGTATTAAATGAAATATCAAGTAGTTAGTAGTGAACATTCAGGAATTATAAAACAATATTTTAAGATAAAATATGATTAAAATTATGCATAAGTTACTATATTTAGTTAATTTCCTATATTTAAAATACTTGGTTTATTAACATTGTGAAGAAACACGGAACTAATTTTAGAGTTAATTAGTTTGGTTTATGTTCCTTTCATAAGGGTTAATCTTCTTAAACTTTCTGAGCTCCGATCCGATCCGATCTTCCTGCAAAACAGAACACCGTTAGCTCGTTAAGAGGGGAATATGGGGGTTTCCCTCTTAACCAGACTCCGACGTGAGAATAAGTATCTGCTTTGAGGAAATAAGTGTGTGTTAAGAGAGAGAAAGAGAGAGTAGAGGGAATATAATGTTTAACCTGTGCATGGAGGTCTCTATTTATAGCCGGAGAGGTGTAAGAGGAGATGGGCTGATGGGCCGGAAGGCGACAACCAGAGAATATGCTCTCTGTCTCACTAGTATCGACCGTTAGTGTCTTCTAGAAGATCTTCGGTGCTGGCGCACCGTGATTGGAGCCACGTGTCTCAGTTGTCAGCCTTGTTGTCCCTCTGCCATCACCAGGTAAGTGGAGATCATGGGGCAGGTCTCGCCGCCCCCTGATTGGTGCCACGTAGGCGTCCTTGTGTACTTTCTGTCTCCTGCACGTCAGACGATCGTGGAGCACGATAGAGCACAGCCGGGAGGACGCTGATTGGCTTATTCTCCTGCCACTTGTACCTTAGGTACTTTCTGAAGTGGCCTTGTGCTTTGACTCCCGCGCGACCTTTGCTGGGCACGTTACTGCGCAACCTTTGCTGGGCACGTAAGTAGCTCGCGCAGGGTTCCAGAGGCTGAAGGCTCTTATTTAGAACGTTAAGTATAGAAATTGATGTTATCTCTTGTTTGGACCTCGCGCGAGGTCAGGCTCTGCTTGAGCATCACGCGCGGGTCTAAAGATTGATCATCAAAGTTATTAAGGAGTATGGTCCAACACGCGACCTGAATGGTCTGCGCGTCATTTTTGGGACCATACCCTTTCAAGTCCCCCGAGTCCAGTGCTGCACCACGCGCGAAGTAAGTGGTTGGAGCTCTGGACTTAGAAAAAAGGAAGTGCTAGGTTAGAAAAATGTCTGCTAGATCTAGGTAAGTCGCGCGCGTGTAATTGTTTGTCAGTGTCACGACCCCCGACCCACCCTGGACGGAATCGGGAGCCGCGAACAGCCAAGTGGTACCGGTGATTATTTTGAAAAATATTGCAGCGGAAATTTCATCAGGACCGTGAGTTAGGAAAAATATCAGAGTTTAGAAAACACCGGATTTTATTTATTAAATAGATGGGATAAACCCATGTTTTACAAAGGTAGCTTTAATAAGGGATAAACTCAATTACATAAAACAATATTTCTTAATTTGATTTAATTAATAAAATAAGCCACTTCTTAAAGCCTTTCAGTGCCGTATCCAACTCTTACTCCAATCTATTGTAATTACCTGAAACATGTTTGAAAAAGGTTTTGTCAGCGGGAAATACTGGTGAATCATTCTTTTTATGAAAACGACGCGTTTGTTATAATTTACAGTATTAAGAGCGATTACAATGTTTCCATATATCAACCAACTACCCACAGTACTTGTCACTCGACATTCACGGGTAGCCTCTGAGCCCGATGGTGTCTGTGACTATGGTCATATCACCCCTTGGCCCCGTTGTCCAATGGTGACGGTTATCAAGTAATGTATACAAAACCCCACATACTGGCTGTAATTTGGTGATTACAAAGACTTAATCCCCGTAATTATAACCTTGAAAACAAACATGATTTTGAAAGTAATTTGATAAAAAGAGAATGACTCACATTATAAGCATGCAGATTTATACGGGCAGAGCTTAGCCTATTGATTAGTCTTGTAACCTAGTGCACACAAACTAGGTAAGTAACTAATACAGCATTTACGATAACTCACGAGATTAAAACCCTCACAACGAATGACAAAGTGCAATCACTTAAACATCCAGCGGATTCACAACGAATGACAGAGTATTCCCCGAGTTCGGGTAGTACTCAAACATCCTGTCGGAATCTCGACTAATGACAAAGGATATCACTTAAACATCCGGTCGGATAGTTTCAATCGATCGGACATTGAATCGTAGCAGCGATCGAGTTAATACCCTGTATCGTAGCAGCGCCTCGCTAATTTGAGAGTAATATTCGAATTATGGCAGTATAACTTCGTTTTTATGAAATTGTTTCGACACCAGAGAATTGCTCGTAGCCTGCTCTATTTATAGCTGGAATTTGGGTCTCACGCGGCCCGCGTGAGCCCTTGCTCGATCCTTACGCGGCCCGCGTAGCCGCCTAGTCTACGCGTAGGGTTGCTGAGTCACCAGTAGGTGTGCCAGGTGGATGCCACGTGTTCCTCAGGCTTATCCGGAGATCTGCCTTGCTGGCGCGGCCCGCGTACGCCTCGGCTTATCTTTACGCGGCCCGCCTGAATACCACAAATCTTGATTTCTTGATTTTTGATATGGATTGGGGTTTCAGGGGTCCGGGTTTTTACTTATGGATCAATTTGGGACATTTTTTAATATAATTATATCATAAAGAAAAAGGGAATAAAATAGTGAGAAAAGAGAATGGACCCTCTTTGTAACTTTAGGGTTCAACTAGAAAGTCTCCGGGTAGAATATTGGGTATAATTTCTGAGCTAAAAAAATATATAATGCACTCGTGTTAAGTATAGTACCCCTCATTCAACCTTGTCCCGATGTCCCGAGACCGAATCCCAACAACTTAGTCGGGCAGAGCCCTAACATACGTTATGAGGCTCAGATCAATCGGAAAGGGTAGCGGTGATCGGGAGTTAAAATACTTAAAACGGGGCAGTGCTTTATTATTATTATGAGGTAAATAATAAAAATATTTACATATATATATATATATATATTGAGAGAGTAGGCGATATCTAGAGTAGAAAGAAGAGAGGTAACTGATAGTTGAATCAATGCCTTGTTATTTGTAGTACAAAATTAAGTATACAGCTACACACACCAAATAAAGACACGTAGACATTCAATTTGAGAATGTTAAATATTT
The DNA here is from genome assembly GCA_030545235.1 of Helianthus tuberosus. NCBI lineage: Eukaryota > Viridiplantae > Streptophyta > Magnoliopsida > Asterales > Asteraceae > Helianthus > Helianthus tuberosus. Next base: position 24,269,034 of record CM060405.1, read on the forward strand.
TAATTATTTTATTCCTTTACAACTTATCTTGATGACACGTAATTCACAAATCAAATTTTCAAATGTTTACTTGTTCTTTATCCTACACGTACCATCATTTACATTTTAATATTATTTTAGTATTTTATATATTATAATTAATTCAACTGCTTTACTTATTTGGTGTGTATAACTTGTAAAATATAACGTTTTAGAAAATAATAAATATGTTATTAGAACGAGAATATTTTTGTCTACATTTGGGTCTAAGTTTTATTAAAAATAGAGTAGGTTCAAAATACAATGTATTTTTATAATTTAATTATTATACGGTTCCTAGGTCCGTCTAGGAACTTCATATTTCTTACAGTCAACTTACCTGTAAGTTACCTGTCTAATAATATAAGTTTTTATATACTTTTATTTTATTAGAAAGGTCACCCATATACAAGCCAATTAATATTTCAACCAACTATATAAAATAGTGTTTAAAACTATTTATGTTGAAGATTTATATTAAAAATAAACTAGTTACTAGTGGTTAATAAATTTAACAAAACCTATAATTTTTATATAAAAATAGGAATGTTACATTCTCCCCACCTTGTTTTAAATCTCGTCCTCGAGATTTGGGTTACGATATTTCTTTTAAACTTATGTCATATTTTAGTCAATAAAAACAATATTACGATAGATGACACAGAATTAAAATATCAAATTTTGTGAATACTAGTTGTACAATAAGTAGGATTCAATGGTTCAACTGAATTAGTTCAAGAAATTGATAACAAACGAATGAGATGAAATGATATAATTTCCAAGGTGACTAGGTTCAAGCCAAAAGATATATGATCAATAGATATTTAAAATGAATGTGAAGGACTTTTAGAATCAATAAAATTCTTTGTCAAAAGAAAGATTACTTTGATTGGCAACTGAGTAAGACTTAGAATTGTCAAGTTCCAAATGAAATAAAAGCATGAAAAATGATTTGTCATATATTAAATTATGATATAAGAAAATCAATGTGTTGAGATGAGTGAATTGCAAAGATACACCAAAAGACAATAGAGTTAGTGTATCATTGTTTAGAGTTTCAAGTTATTTTAATTGTGAAACAATGTGATAGTACACTATTAGTGACCATATTTTTCATACTATGTCATAGAGATCGAAATATAATAAAAACAAGTTGTTTTGACATGACCAAATATTATATTTGTAAAGCAAATGTAATATATATTATTTGTGTCCTTGCCTGAACCGTATCTTACATATCAAATATAAATACTATGTAATATATATTATTTGTTACGCATTTTTACTATATGTAAATGGTCACTACTTTTAAATAAATATTATTTTAGTATTTTACTATACTATGTAAAATAACTTATATTTACTATGTAATATATATTACAAAACACCGCAAATGAAGTTATTACATTACAAAATATTTTAGTATTATTATTTTGTAAAAGAAATCACTATTATTTATAACGTTAAATGAAAGTTGTAAATAAATGTGTAAAAATATTTATTGTACAAAAGTATTTGTAAAATATATTGTAAATATATATACAATGTTCCCCTAACCCAACGTAGTTGATGACTACCATATTATTCTTATATGGTCATTTTCTTGCCAGAGCGTTACAGTACATAGTTACCACAAAACATGTGATAGACAATTATTTATATAATTTTATTCGTCCCTCTAATTCTTGTATTGTTTTATGAAAATATGTCTTCTCCTTACAGTATAAAGTATATATATATAAAAATATTTTTACATATAATTAAAATTTACTAAATAAGTATGATGACTTTAATTTATATACATTAACTAGTTATTATCATGGTTGGATATTGGTTAGTGCTGCCTTGTTTAAGCATAGGTGATCAGTCCATGCCTAACTAAGGATAGGCTATTCAATATCTGCCCCTGACAATAACCCTAGTATTTAAAAATAATACTAATACTACTACTATTAATATATTATTACAAATAATAAAACTAAACATAAACTTAAATGAGAGTATACCGAAATATGAAATGGATTTGTGTATCATTATCTGAGCACATGATTGTTTTAAGATTGCTTGTATAGAATAAATCAACAAAGCGGATTCAATATAAATAATTAAATCCGAGATTAGCCCAAGCTTCAGATTTTGTGAAAACGCCACCACAAGGTGATCGTGATCAAAGAAATAATTCAGTGAAGTCGAAGGCCAAGTAAGCATGTTATGATTCAAAACAAATGAAGTGCTTGTTGGTACTATTTTGAATATGATAGCTTCAATCCTTCATATGGGATTTTGAAATGAATATGTAATGCGAGCAAATTCAAACAGTTGAACTTGGTTTAAATAAAATGAATTTTAATAAGAAAGTTCGGACATGGTCACAACAAAAACCATATATACCTAAGAAAATTGAGTTTTTCAAGAAAGTCATTGACTTGATATCAAAGAGTCATCGTTTTGTATTAATAAGGTTCACATTGCAAAAATCAAGGATAGCGAAATGATATTTGAGTTTTAATAAAACAACAAATTGGAATGAAGCCCTCCAGTGGTCTTCATAAATTAAACGAACCACATGCGCAACAAACAGAGCATGTGTAATGTGTGGATTTACCAAGAAATGAAACAGATCAATATTCGATACTATGAAAGAAATCCTTATGGTATGATGACCATTAGAGGAAGTAGAAACACAAAAGTCAACTCATTATATGCAGAAGTTAGAATTAGAAATATAAGAACTTTATCTGGAATTTCGTGTGATAACCGTTGTTAAGTGACATCACCAAGGAATGTGAATAAAATGAAATAGGGGATTTGCAAAAGTATGTGACTTCTTTTGCAGTGATAATAATTATGACTCTGATTAGACTGTGCACCGATGGTTGTGAAATCTTGTTACAACGTACCTCAGCGAGATTCATGTCGTTTGTATGATCGCGTGGCAAAGTGCTTCTTTTTTATTAGTAGTTCTTCTACTGACGGAATTAGCATTGGTGTCATCGTGCCCAATTTATATTTTCCAAAGGTCTTGCCTTGGAAGTCGTGTGTGATATACTTTGACGTCTGTGGACGTATAATTTATGTTTCATGTGTTTTCTTGTGCACTAGCACAACTTTACATGTTTTCCATTTGCGTGAATAGTCTATGATAACGCATTGGAATTTCTTATACTTTTGATGACGTACCAACTTTATTTTGTCGCACGAGACAGATGATCAAACGAAATAATGTTTGATATCGGAATTATAGATAAGAGATTCTTGATAAAGAAATCCAAATTTATTATTGACACATATGCTTGTGCTTTATTCCTAATTGACTTTTGGAATTCCTTATAGATATATATATCTATATAATCATATATTTCACATGTTGTAATATACCTACCCTTCATAAGGTCAATGTATTTAACAAATTCTTATGTCCAAAAATAAGTCAGATATCAGATCATGATACTATTTAGGGAAATCTTGTCACTTGTTTGACATATTATATACCCCGTTTTATCCGGTTCTCGCCGGAGAGGTAACCTCAGTATATCCGGACAAGCTGGAGAGTCTGCTACACCATACCCAGTCTTGCCGGAGAAAATTTGTATATTCCCATAAATAGTATTTTTAAAAGTGCCTCTTTTATTAGGCTTTTATCCAGAATTAGGGAAATTTGTATTCCCGTAACATATCTTATTCTAGACCAAGTAATATCAATAAGCAAGAATTAATAGCAATTAAGTGCTATTGCCTGCAATGTTCTAATCGTCATTCTTACAGCATACCAAAATCCATCATACTTTATTTACACAAGTACTTAGCTTATCTAGAAGCTTATACTAAGGCATCTTAAGTTCAAGTCTAAATGCTATCATGTGTGCTACCAGTTAATAGCAATCTCCTAACTCTTTTATATAAACTTAGGTATTATTATCACAACACCAATAGGCTTAAATCAGTGGCTCTGATACCACCTTCTGTCACGACCCCCGACCCACCCTGGACGGAATCGGGAGCCGCGAACAACCAAGTGGTACCGGTGATTATTTTGAAAAATATTGCAGCGGAAATTTCATCAGGACCGTGAGTTAGGAAAAATATCAGAGTTTAGAAAACACCGAATTTTATTTATTAAATAGATGGGATAAACCCATGTTTTACAAATGTAGCTTTAATAAGGGATAAACTCAATTACATAAAACAATATTTCTTAATTTGATTTAATTAATAAAATAAGCCACTTCTTGAAGCCTTTCAGTGTCGTATCCATCTCTTACTCCAATCTACTGTAATTACCTGAAACATGTTTGAAAAAGGTTTTGTCAGCGGGAAATACTGGTGAATCATTCTTTTTATGAAAACGACGCGTTTGTTATAATTTACAGTATTAAGAGCGATTACAATGTTTCCATATATCAACCAACTACCCACAGTACTTGTCACTCGACATTCACCGGTAGCCTCTGAGCCCGATGGTGTCTGTGACTATGGTCATATCACCCCTTGGCCCCGTTGTCCAATGGTGACGGGTATCAAGTAATGTATACAAAACCCCACATACTGGCTGTAATTTGATGATTACAAAGACTTAATCCCCGTAATTATAACCTTGAAAACAAACATGATTTTGAAAGTAATTTGATAAAAAGAGAATGACTCACATTATAAGCATGCAGATTTATACGGGCAGAGCTTAGCCTATTGATTAGCCTTGTAAACTAGTGCACACAAACTAGGTAAGTAACTAATACAACATTTACGATAACTTACGAGATTAAAACCCTCACAACGAATGACAAAGTGCAATCACTTAAACATCCAACGGATTCACAACGAATGACAGAGTATTCCCCGAGTTCGGGTAGTACTCAAACATCCTGTCGGAATCACGACTAATGACAAAGGATATCACTTAAACATCCGGTCAGATAGTTTCAATCGATCGGACATTGAATCGTAGCAGCGATCGAGTTAATACCCTGTATCGTAGCAGCGCCTTGCTAATTTGAGAGTAATATTCGAATTATGGCAGTATAACTTCGTTTTTATGAAATTGTTTCGACACCAGAGAATTGCTCGTAGCCTGCTCTATTTATAGCTGGAATTTGGGTCTCACGCGGCCCGCGTGAGCCCTTGCTCGATCCTTACGCGGCCCGCGTAGCCGCCTAGTCTACGCGTAGGGTTGCCGAGTCACCAGTAGGTGTGCTAGGTGGATGCCACGTGTCCCTCAGGCTTATCCGGAGATTTGCCTTGCTGGCGCGGCCCGCGTAAGCCTCGGCTTATCTTTACGCGGCCCGCCTGAATACCACAAATCTTGATTTCTTGATTTTTGCTATGGATTGGGGTTTCAGGGGTCCGGGTTTTTACTTATGGATCAATTTGGGACATTTTTTAATATAATTATATCATAAAGAAAAAAGGGAATAAAATAGTGAGAAAAGAGAATGGACCCTCTTTGTAACTTTAGGGTTCAACTAGAAAGTCTCCGGGTAGAATATTGGGTATAATTTCTGAGCTAAAAATATATATATATAATGCACTCGTGTTAAGTATAGTACCCCTCATTCAACCTTGTCCCGATGTCCCGAGACCGAATCCCAACAACTTAGTCGGGCAGAGCCCTGACATACGTTATGAGGCTCTGATCAATTGGAAAGGGTAGCGGTGATCGGGAGTTAAAATACTTAAAACGGGGCAGTGCTTTATTATTATTATGAGGTAAATAATAAAAATATTTACATATCTATATATATATATATATATATATATATATATATATATATTGAGAGAGTAGGCGATATCTAGAGTAGAAAGAAGAGAGGCAACTGATAGTTGAATCAATGCCTTGTTATTTATAGTACAAAGTTAAGTATACAGCTACACACACCAAATAAAGACACGTAGACATTCAATTTGTGAATGTTAAATATTTTATTCCTTTACAACTTATCTTGATGACACGTAATTCACAAATCAAATTTTCAAATGTTTACTTGTTCTTTATCCTACACGTACCATCATTTACATTTTAATATTATTTTAGTATTTTATATATTATAATTAATTCAACTGCTTTACTTATTTGGCGTGTATAACTTGTAAAATATAACGTTTTAGAAAATAATAAATATGTCATTAGAACGAGAATATTTTTGTCTACATTTGGGTCTAAGTTTTATTAAAAATAGAGTCGGTTCAAAATACAATGTATTTTTATAATTTAATTATTATACGATTCCTAGGTCCGTCTAGGAACTTCATATTTCTTACAGTCAACTTACCTGTAAGTTACCTGTCTAATAATATAAGTTTTTATATACTTTTATTTTATTAGAAATGTCACCCATATACAAGCCAATTAATATTTCAACCAACTATATAAAATAGTGTTTAAAACTATTTATGTTGAAGATTTATATTAAAAATAAACTAGTTACTAGTTACTAGTGGTTAATAAATTTAACAAACCTATAACCAAACCTATAGTTACTAGTGGTTAATAAATTTTTATATTAAAAATAAACTAGCTACTAGTTACTAGTGGTTAATAAATGTGTCAACATGTTAAAATTATTACCTCTGAATGACCTTTCTATTAATTCCAAACTTTAATATGTTTTTATAAACATCTGATATAGATTCAAATCCGGTTAACTAATGTGATAAATAATTCAAATTGCAAATAGTGGAATCCTATGTCCATTTACGACAAAACTTCATTTAAAAAGCATTCTTCAAAGTCCAAGAACATGTAAGTGCATGGCATCACATGCAAGGGCACACAAGGTCTGAATATATGGTCCACTCTGCTGGAAAATGACATGAGATTCGAACTTATGAGATTGCATGGTCAAAATCTAAAAGTTCACAAAATTTTTGTCTTCTGGCCAAGTCTTACGGACCGCAAAGAGACCACCTTACGGACCGTAAGGTGGCTGATCTAGGCGATAAAGATTATAAAGCGGATACGGACCGTAAGGCCCTTCGCTTACGGTCCGTAAGACCTGTAACTGGGCAGAAAAATGGACAGTTGCCTGTTCAGCCGGTTCCACCGCCTTAGGAGCATGGTTTTCGAATTCAGGGACTGAGCCAATAGTTTTTCATGCATAGGGGACACTTGGATTCATCAGGGATCAATAGTAGACTTGTGTGGAATGATCTCATGCAATGTAAATCACTATATAAAGAAACCATGTTGCAACTCTTGAACTTGCTCATTTGGAATCATTTCAAACCTTTCTCTGGAGCTCTCTGTACTTCAAGCAACCTTCTATTAGCTCCTAATTCGTGCTAAGGACCATTGTGAGTGCTCTTAGCCTCCTTAGTTCATGTTTTATTAGCTTAATGACCAAAAGTCAAAGCCGTCGTAATTAAGCTTTGACTTAGTGATTAATCACTAATGGTCCAGTCATTAGTCAAATTGAAAGTGGCTATGAGTTGGCAGTTATGTGGGTAATAATCCCTTAAAAGGGTACCCTCTGATTTCCAGTCTAACTAGGTCAATTGTCGGGTCAAACTTAATTATAAAAAGTCAACAGAAAGCTATTTTGCAAATAAATTCATAATTAGCAATGTAGAAGCTATGAAACCTGTTTTAACACTTATATAACTTGGTAATTAATGTAAGAACATGTCTAAGCATGTTCAACCCCGACAATTTTGAGTATAGGCTCGGTTCGGAACCGAAAGTCGCAAAAGTAGACTTTTGCTTTGACTTTCAGTTCTGACCCGATTTAGCTTAGTTTAGACATGCCTTAGAGTTCCATTAGGACCAAGTTATAGGTTAGCATAACCCTCTGAGGTTATACAACTTGGTTCCTAATTAATCCGATTTATTTGCATGTTTCCGTTAATTACTTAAATATTGACCATTATGCCCTTTTGACCTTAAAACGAGATTTTTGAAAATGTGAGAGGAAAAAAACCTTTATTACTGATTTATAAACATCTCCTAAAAATTTGACATCAGTTTGTGGTCTAAATTAGGAGTTATGCTCAATATCGTAATTTGAAAGCTTTTTATTAATTAAACGACATTATTAGCATAAAGCCTATCTAAACCCAAATTTTGACACCAAACTTTTTACCCACTGATGTAATATAATATTTTTGGATTTTTGAATATTTTTATTTATTTTTAAACTGATCATGACATAGGGTTCTTGCCTTGATTCAGTAATTGTCGGTTATACCATTTTTGCTAATAAAATGAGTTTTACATAACATTTTGATACCAAACTTTTTGCTACTGATTTTATATGATAAATAAAATATTTTGAACTTTATAAACTGATCAAAAACTTAGATTTCCTATTATAACCTGAAAATCGCTTAAAACCGACTTTTACGCGTTTTAAACGCATAGTATGGGTTAAAACTATTTTTGGCATATAAGACTTAATACCTATTGATGTTTTAAGTAAATTTTTATATTTTAACAGTAAGATAAAGTTGTAAACTCAGATTTCCAATTTTGACCCTTAAGGCTTATGTGAAATGACCAAAATGCCCCTATGGTGCATAGTTTGGTTATAAATGGTAAATTTCACATATATGCAATACCCTACTAATATAACTTATTAAATTAAATATTTTTTTCAGATCATTTAGGACCCGAAACTCAGATTATTATTTAATCTCTTTTATAACCCTTAAAATGACCAAAATACCCCTACGAGGCTTAAATTGATTTTAAATCCGTTTTGGGCATAATGGAAGGTATCCTACTGATATCACAACATATTTAAGGCATATTAACTTAGGAAACCTGTTCATGACTCATTTGGTTACCCGTTAGGCATTTATCGCGTTCAGTACGGTTTATGTAACTAGTTTGCATAAATTAACCGAAACGGGTCAAACCTTATCATTTTCACTTCAAAATTCAGAATGTGTTTAATTTACCCATATTATACAAGTCTTCATACTTGTCGGGTCTAAACCACACTCTAATTTGGTCTTCGCTTAATCATGCGTTTTGAACCGTATACCGTTCTTAAAAACTAACCAGTCTAAGTTTAAACTTAAGTAAGACCCGTTAGGAATCTAATAGGTTATTAAAACCTTTGTTCCAGATTTAGGAGCCTAGTAAAAGATAGTTGCACTTGCTGATTTGTACGTCTGGGATAAATTTGTACAATTTGCTCAGGTAAATACTCTTAACTTATTTTCCCTTATACGGGCTTGGGATACGGTATTATAATAATACCGCTTGGTCGGGTGTGTAGTTATTTAAATCGGATTGTGATTAATATAATTTCATAACCCGTTTTAATCTGTTTTGTTTGGTATATGGCCTTTGGGGGGTTAATGACCATGTCCTGGATATCCTCGGCTCATTCATTGAAATGGCCACGACTTAAGCACGGAGTGTAGGCATACACCTGACAGTTGCGTATGTATAAAAGTATCCCACAATAAGGTATTCCTTGTGGGCATTATACTTGTGGTGTGTCAGTTAATCTTGTCCGGCTCTTCTAACCGGCCCTGACGGACGACAAACATTTAAAACTGTATACAAGATTATTTTTATAATGATTGTCCCAAGTTATAAAAGATATTTTGTGCCTTGTGCATTCAAATTAATTTTCTTAAACATTTTCAAAAATGAGTCGGTTAATTGTATTTACCAGTGCAAACTGACGTATTTTCCAAAAAGGTTAAGTGCAGGTACTAGACGGAATAGGCTGGCTACTCCTGAGTGAATAAATAAAAGTCTTGCAAGCTTTATCACTTAAAAGTATGTTGAACAATTATCTTCTTTTATTTGATCCGCCTGTGGATCCTTTACATTCTGTGTAATTCACTTGATATTACTTCTAATTCGGTTTGTAATGATTTTATCTTTCGACTTCCGTTGTGTATTAAACTGTGAAAAATTGTCTATGATGATATCAACTACGTCACGATACTCCCCACCGGGCCCACTGGTAACACGTGGAAATATCGGGGTGTGACAGGTTGGTATCAGAGCCAACATTGAGTGAATTAAACACTAGCCTTTTGTGTTTATTCTCAATGACACAGTTTGCACATTCCTCGACTTCCGAGTCTAGACAAAGAACTTAGGACTAACCCTAATTCATTTTATTTTGTCCTTTGTTGTTTTCCTTTGTTGTCTCTTTTGTTGTTTTGACAGGTTCAACAAAATGCCACCAAGGTTTCGAAGGGGAGGAAGAGGCAAGGGGCTATTCAACGCCCCCAACGATCACGAGGCCGAACCTTCCCACCGGAGAACTCCGTCTGCGACAATGAGCACAAGTCCTCAAGAGGATTGGAGGACATATTTAGAGCCCATGAGGCGATCTATCTCGCTAAGTTCATCACCCTCGTACCTTCATTCTTTCTGGCCGCAATCGGAGAACGAGCTCGAAGATTCGCACCACTCTTTCTTGCCGTTGCGGCGGTCAACCTCACATCAGGCCTTCCAAAACCCGACCCCGTACTTCCAGAGCCGGTTTAACCCGGCAAACCAGATTGAAGAACCAATGGGTCATAACCCATTGGGCCCCAAAGACCATTTCCCTGAGGCGCAGGACATGGATATGGATGATGACCCAGATCCTGCCGAACCACCAACTGGGACACCTACTCACCCCATAGAGATTTCGGATGGATCGTATTCTCAAGGATCACCTTATCGTGGTCCAAACAGTTATGAGGCAAGGCTTCCCCAATACGGCTGGGTGTTTACTCCCAGTTACAACCCATCGTAGCAGCAGCAGGATCCCTCGGAGGATTCACGTTTTGTAGCGGTCACTCCACCGCCACCACCACCAGTGCAGCAACCGCCTCCGGAGCCACCGAGGCGTAGGAGACCAGGAGCATGGATGTCCGTGTGAGGGGGATTCCATTTCAGCACCCCTCAGCATTCGAGTGGCAGTCATTACCTGCCACTATATGAAGACCCACAGATGGGTGGGCCTTCTAACCCTGTTCCGAGATGAACTCTGCGCCAGTCGCACCGCCACCAGTGGGTTATGATAACCCAATTCCTTCATACGCCAGTGCAGTGACGTATAACCCTTTTGAGCAGCCACCCCATACTAACTACAACTACGCCGAAGTTGACCCATACCTTGTAGTGGCGAACTACAATGCTCTTCATCTTGAGGGGCCCTATGGAGCCCCATATCAGACTGGGTACCAATACCCGCCACCTCCTCAACCTCTGCAGCATCAGCAGTAGCCGCAGCCGCCACTGATACCGCCACCACAACAACAGGAGATTCTACAAAGGTTGAGACAGGTGGAACGGGAGGTTCGAGAGGAGCGTAGAAGCCACCGGGGATTTCTTAAAGGTTTGGCGAGCTTAATCAAGGGAAAGAGCAGAAGGGATCATTGAGATTCCTTGTTTGTTTGTTTTTTTTCTTTAATTTTCAATAAAGTCCCTGCGTGGACATCTATTTATGTATTCAGTCCCTGCGAGGACTTGTATTTTCAGTTTAGCCCCTGCGTGGGCAAGTTATTTCTGTTAAAGTCCCATTTAGGGCAAATATGTACTCTTTTAATTTTAGTAGAATGTTTAATTAAAAATTTCATTTTGTCATTATATGCATAAATATAAAATATGAAATAAATTAAAAATACCATTCCTTTTAAAATTAATTCTGTCATTATATATAAAAGACAATCTTGAAGACAAAAACCTAGCCATGTGTCATTTTAAGACAGGGCCATGATGGTAGTTCCTTGTAAGATTCAAAATCCTTGTTAACATCTGGAAAACATGTTAACACTCCTGACAAATGTGATTCGATAAAGCCACATAAGTCATCCTTATATTGGATCCTTCCAGTTCCTTTCTTATTATTTTAAACATCCATTAGTGATGTAATGCCTGCGGGCCATATTTAATGTCATATAAGACAAAAGACAGTTGTAGTTCAAGAAAGGTAATGAACTACGATTCAAGCCTTAATGCCTCGATCCTATAAGATCATGGCTTATAATTTAAATTGTCCCCGTGACCTGGCCTTATGTGCCATTATAATATATTAATAAATTATGACTGAGGATAATTATAATCCTGAATGAATATGCTTAATTAAATTAACCAATATGGCTTATGATTACCATGGTTAATGAATTGCCATAAAAGACAATTCCATAATGGACTTTTGAATAAATCTTGTCAATATTTTATGTAGCAAACAAGCTACATGGCTGGGTCGGACGAAGTCAACAGTCACCCGCGGGAGAATCATGACACTTCCAGAGTTAATGTAGCGGGCGCGGAATTGCAGGCATTAATAGATAATGCCGTTACTCAAGCTCTTAATAGACAATTTAATGAATCGAGTGAAACTCACGTTAGAACTCAATCTGTACCTCATTCAAAACCACCCTCCAAGACTCATACAGCTCACAAGAGTGATTCCCATCACTCATCGAACCAGAGGAGTGTTCCATCTAGGAAGGTTGTGCTCAATCAAGAGCCACGTATTAAGGGCTGTTCTTATAAGTATTTTGTCTCCTGCAAGCCTAGAGACTTTACAGGGGAGAAGGGAGCCGTCGATTGTATGACTTGGCTTGATGAGACGGATACAATGGTTGACATTAGTGGTTGTGCAGAGCAGGATGTTGTGAAGTTTGTGTCACAATCATTTAAGGGAGAAGCTCTAGCATGGTGGAGGTCACTGATTCAAGCTACAGGAAAGATCCACTTATATAGCATGTCTTGGGAGCAGTTTGTTGCTCTAATCAAAGAAAAATTCTGCCCTCAACATGAAGATGAGAAGATTGAGATGGATTTCTTAACTTTAGTTATGAAGAATTTAGACTGTCAGGCCTATCTCACGAGCTTCAACACTATGTCACGTTTGGTTCCATACTTGGTTACACCAGAACCAAAACGTATAGCTCGATTCATTGGAGGTTTAGCTCCAGAGATTAAGGCGAGTGTGAAAGCGTCAAGACCTACTACCTTTAGGTCAGTGGCTGATTTATCATTGTCTCTTACCCTCGATGCGGTCAGGCTGAGATCGCTTAAGAGTTCTGAAGAAGGAAAAAGGAAACGTGAGGATGATAACTCACGTCGTTCTGACAAGAAGCATAGGGGGAACTCAGACCACAAGAAGAATTCTCGGTCTAACAAGGGTAACCAGCAAATGGATGAGAAGCCTAAATGCAAAACCTGCCAGAAACGTCATTTCAGAAAATGCAGGTTTGAATCAAAGTCACAGTCACAATCGAAGTCGATTGGTTGTGGGATCTGCAAGTCCAAAGAACACAAGACTTTGGATTGCAAGAAGTTGAAGGATGCGACCTGTTATGGTTGCAACGAGAAGGGGCATATTAAGAAAAACTGCCCGAAATATGCGAAGAAACCTGAAGAAGGTAAAAAGACCAATGCTAGGGTCTTTCAAATGAATGCACGGGAAGCAGTTCAGGATGACAACGTGATAATAGGTACCTTCCTTATAAATGATGTTTATGCAAGGGTATTGTTTGATTCGGGTGCAGATAAGTCGTTTGTAGATGATAACTTTTGTAAGTTATTAAACCTGCCCGTTAGAAACCTAAGTATAAAATATGAGGTAGAATTGGCCGATGGTACCATAGAAACTGCTTCAACCATGTTAGATGGATGTTTCATATCCATTAGGAACCACTCTTTTCCATTGTCTTTGCTTCCTTTGAAACTAGCTGGATTCGACATAGTAATAGGAATGGATTGGTTATCTCATAACTAAGCTCAGATCGTTTGTGATAAAAAGCAAGTGGTTATCAAGACTCCATATGGTAAGCCACTTACCATTCAAGGAGACACTCATTACGGGTTGCCTAAGCAAGTGTCTATGCTTAAGGCATTAAGGTGTATGAAGAAAGGTTGTGTCATTTATATGGCACAAGTGACTATAGATGAACCAAAGCCCAAGATTGAAGACATCCCTATCATCTCTGAATATCCAGACGTATTCCCTGAAGAACTACTTGGTTTACCCCCAGATAGGCAAGTGGAGTTCAGAATCGACATTATACCTGGAGCAGCACCTGTTGCAAGAGCACCTTACCGGTTGGCCCCGACCGAGATGAAGGAGTTGAGAACTCAACTGGATGATTTATTAGCCAAAGGTTTTATTCGACCTAGCTCATCCCTTTGGGGAGCACCGATTCTGTTTGTGAAGAAGAAAGATGGATAGATGCGTCTATGCATCGATTATCGTAAGCTAAACAAGGTCACAATCAAGAACAGATATCCATTGCCCAGGATCGACGATCTGTTCGATCAGCTTCAAGGAGCAAGCTACTTCTCCAAGATTGATTTGAGGTCAGGCTACCATCAACTGAAGGTGAGAGATGAAGATGTGCACAAGACTGCATTTAGAACTCGCTATGGTCACTACGAGTTCTTAGTGATGCCGTTCGGGCTCACTAATGAACCAGCAGCGTTCATGGATCTCATGAATCGCGTTTGCAAACCCTACCTGGACAAGTTTGTCATTGTCTTCATTGATGACATTCTTATTTATTCAAAGAATCAGGCTGATCATGAGAAGCATCTTCGTTGTATTCTGAAACTACTTCAACAAGAAAAGCTCTACGCCAAATTTTCAAAGTGTGAATTTTGGCTTCGTGAAGTCCAATTCCTTGGACATGTGGTTAGTGAGCGTGGTATCCAGGTGGATCTCGCTAAGATTGAAGCTATCATGAATTTTCAAGAGCCGAAGACGCCCACAGAGGTTCGCAGCTTCTTGGGTCTGGCAGGATATTACAGGCGTTTTATTGAAAATTTCTCAAGGATTGCTACACCCCTAACTTCGTTGACTAGGAAGAACATAAAGTTTGATTGGGGTCCTAAGCAACAAGAATCCTTTGAGATTCTTAAGCAGAAGTTGAGCAATGCTCCTGTGTTGACATTGCCTGAAGGGATCGAAGAATTTGTAGTTTACTGCGACGCCTCACACACAGGTATGGGATGTATGCTTATGCAGAAAGGCAAAGTTATTGCCTATGCTTCCCGTCAATTAAAAGTGCATGAAAAGAATTACACAACACACGATCTGGAATTGGGTGCCGTTGTATTTTCACTAAAACTTTGGAGGCATTATTTATATGGTACCAAGTGTGTGATCTATTCTGATCATAAAAGCCTTCAACACTTGTTCAACCAGAAGGATCTGAACATGAGACAGCGTCGATGGATAGAGACACTGAACGACTATGATTGTGAAATCCGATACCATCCAGGCAAGGCGAATGTAGTCGCCGATGCTTTGAGCCAGAAGGAAAGAATTAAGCCCATTAGAATTAATGCCAAGAGCATTGAATTGAAGAACAACTTAAATGAAAAATTGCTAGCCGCTCAGAAGGAAGCTGTATAAGAAGCCAACTATCCGAATGAAAAGTTGGGAGTAACTGTTGAACAGTTATCGTATGGCAAAGATGGAATCCTAAGATTGAATGGACAAATATGGGTTCCAATTTATGGAGGGCTTAGGGATGTGATTCTTCAAGAAGGCCATAGCTCCAAGTACTCAGTTCATCCTGGAAGTGATAAGATGTATCAGGATTTGAAGGCAAATTATTGGTGGATAGGCTTGAAGAAGTCTATAGCCACTTATGTGGCTAAATGTCTGACATGTGCTCAACTTAAAGCAGAACATCAGAAACCGTCAGGTTTTCTGCAACAGCCCGAACTTCCCACCTGGAAGTGGGAAATGGTAACTATGGATTTCATTACTAAGCTACCAAGGACGAAGCGAGGAAATGACACTATTTGGGTTATAGTTGACAGGTTGACCAAATCAGCCCACTTCTTACCTATTAAGGAGACACACAGCTCAGATAAGTTAGCTCAGCTGTACATGGACGAGATTGTATCTCTCCACGGACTACCAGTGTCTATTATCTCTAATAGAGATACAAGATACACATCTCACTTTTGGAAAAGTTTTCAGCAATCGTTAGGTACTCGATTAAACTTCAGCACGGCATATCATCCTCAGACGGATGGTCAAAGCGAGCGCATAATTCAAACGCTGGAGGATATGTTAAGAGCTTGTGTTATTGATTTAGGTGGAAGTTGGGATGATCACCTTCCATTGATTGAATTTTCATACAATAATAGTTATCATTCGAGTATTCAAGCTGCACCTTTTGAAGCTTTGTATGGAAGGAAGTGCAGGACGCCCGTTTGTTGGGCAGAAGTTGGAGATGTCCAACTAACAGGACCTGATATAGTCCTGGAGATGATAGACAAGATTGTGCAGATACGTGATCGTCTCAAAGCTGCAAGGGATAGGCAGAAAAGCTACGCAGATAAAAGACGTAAGCCTCTAAAATTTGATGTAGGTGACAAAGTGTTACTTAAGGTATCACCCTGGAAAGGGGTGATGCGTTTTGGTAAGAAAGGCAAGTTAAGCCCACGATACATAGGACCATTCGAGATCATCGAATGTGTCGGAACAGTGGCTTACAAGTTAAACCTGCCTGAAGAGCTCAGTGGAATTCATAATGTGTTTCACATCTGCAATCTGAAGAAATGTCTAGCTGATGAATCACTAGTCATGCCACATACGGATGTGCATATAGATGAGAGCTTGAAATTTGTTGAAAAACCCTTGTCCATTGAGGATCGACAGGTTAAGATACTTCGAAAGAAGCACGTACCAATTGTGAAGGTTAAATGGGATGCCCGAAGGGGCCCAGAGTATACGTGGGAGGTTGAGTCCACAATGAAACAAAAGTACCCTCATTTATTCTAGTAAATCTCGAGGTCGAGATTTCTTTTAAGGGGGTGAGGATGTAACACCTCGGAAAAACCCGTCCAATATAATAAAGACACGTGTCATGGAAGGTAAACGTGTTATAAACCCGGATCAAGTTGAAAGATATCTGAAGGGATTAAAGGTGTCAACATGTTAAAATTATTACCTCTGAATGACCTTTCTATTAATTCCAAACTTTAATATGTTTTTATAAACATCTGATATAGATTCAAATCCGGTTAACTAATGTGATAAATAATTCAAATTGCAAATAGTGGAATCCTATGTCCATTTACGACAAAGCTTCATTTAAAAAGCATTCTTCAAAGTCCAAGAACATGTAAGTGAATGGCATCACATGCAAGGGCACACAAGGTCTGAATATATGGTCCACTCTGCTGGAAAATGACATGAGATTCGAACTTATGAGATTGCATGGTCAAAATCTAAAAGTTCACAAATTTTTTGTCTTCTGACCAAGTCTTACGGACCGCAAAGAGAGCACCTTACGGACTGTAAGGTGGCTGACCTGGGCGATAAAGATTAAAAAGTGGATACAGACCGTAAGGCCCTTGGCTTACGGTCCGTAAGACCTGTAACTGGGCAGAAAAACAGACAGTTGCCTGTTCAGCCGGTTCCACCGCCTTAGGAGCATGGTTTTCGAATTCAGGGACTGAGCCAATAGTTTTTCATGCATAGGGGACACTTGGATTCATCAGGGATCAATAGTAGACTTGTGTGGAATGATCTCATGCAATGTAAATCACTATATAAAGAAACCATGTTGCAACTCTTGAACTTGCTCATTTGGAATCATTTCAAACCTTTCTCTGGAGCTCTCTGGACTTCAAGCAACCTTCTATTGTAGTAAATTTGGGCGGGAAAAACCTCAAATTTTGAATTCTGACAGGCTGAAGAAGAGAACCCAGGTGACGAAGGACCCCTCCGTGTCCTCAAATGGGACCTGGGATTGTTTGAACACATTGCCTTTTGTTTTAATTAAGAGTTAATTACATAGTTAGTCCCTGTGGTTTGCACAAAATAACATAGTTAGGTACTAATAGTTTAAAATCACCTTCTAAGGTATTAACTTTTCATTTTGTAACGTTTGGAGGTATTAACTTCTAGGGTATTAACATAGTTAGTCCCTGTGGTTTGCACAAAATAACATATTTAGGTACTAATAGAATGTGATTTTAAGCCTACAAATAACGTTAATACCTTCAAACGTTACAAAATGAAAAGTTAATACCCTAGAATGTGATTCTAAACTATTAGTACCTAAGTATGTTACTTTGTGCAAACCACAGGGACTAACTATGTAATTAACTCTTTAATTAACTTTTAAAAAATAATAAATACAAATGTGTGAAATAAAGGAATCGAGAAAATAAATCTTGGATTACTGAATTGTAATACATGACACAACCACCTCCTTATTTATTAGGTACATGCATAGACTCGGACTTTATGAACTTTCGCCGTTTAGAGCTATATAACCAGTTAAAGGAAAACTATTATAAAAGTGTGTGTATCTTATCCTAAAAATTCTTTTTCAATTAATGATTAAGATCCAACATATAACTTAGACTCCCAGAGGAGATTTATTGTAACACCTCGGAAAAACCCGTCCAATATAATAAAGACACGTGTCATGGAAGGTAAACATGTTATAAACCCGGATCAAGTTGAAAGATATCTGAAGGGATTAAAGGTGTCAACATGTTAAAATTATTACCTCTGAATGACCTTTCTATTAATTCCAAACCTTAATATGTTTTTATAAACATCTGATATAGATTCAAATCCGGTTAACTAATGTGATAAATAATTCAAATTGCGAAGAGTAGAATCCTATGTCCATTTACGACAAAACTTCATTTAAAAAGCATTCTTCAAAGTCCAAGAACATGTAAGTGCATGGCATCACATGCAAGGGCACACAAGGTCTGAATATATGGTCCACTCTGCTGGAAAATGACATGAGATTCGAACTTATGAGATTGCATGGTCAAAATCTAAAAGTTCACAAAATTTTTGTCTTCTGACCAAGTCTTACGGACCGCAAAGAGACCACCTTACGGACCGTAAGGTGGCTGATCTGGGCGATAAAGATTATAAAGCGGATACGGACCGTAAGGCCCTTAGCTTACGGTCTGTAAGACCTGTAACTGGGCAGAAAAATGGACAGTTGCCTGTTCAGCCGGTTCCACCGCCTTAGGAGCATGGTTTTCGAATTCAGGGACTGAGCCAATAGTTTTTCATGCATAGGGGACACTTGGATTCATCAGGGATCAATAGTAGACTTGTGTGGAATGATCTCATGCAATGTAAATCACTATATAAAGAAACCATGTTGCAACTCTTGAACTTGCTCATTTGGAATCATTTCAAACCTTTCTCTGGAGCTCTCTGTACTTCAAGCAACCTTCTATTAGCTCCTAATTCGTGCTAAGGACCATTGTGAGTGCTCTTAGCCTCCTTAGTTCATGTTTTATTAGCTTAATGACCAAAAGTCAAAGCCGTCGTAATTAAGCTTTGACTTAGTGATTAATCACTAATGGTCCAGTCATTAGTCAAATTGAAAGTGGCTATGAGTTGGCAGTTATGTGGGTAATAATCCCTTAAAAGGGTACCCTCTGATTTCCAGTCTAACTAGGTCAATTGTCGGGTCAAACTTAATTATAAAAAGTCAACAGAAAGCTATTTTGCAAATAAATTCATAATTAGCAATGTAGAAGCTATGAAACCTGTTTTAACACTTATATAACTTGGTAATTAATGTAAGAACATGTCTAAGCATGTTCAACCCCGACAATTTTGAGTATAGGCTCGGTTCGGAACCGAAAGTCGCAAAAGTAGACTTTTGCTTTGACTTTCAGTTCTGACCCGATTTAGCTTAGTTTAGACATGCCTTAGAGTTCCATTAGGACCAAGTTATAGGTTAGCATAACCCTCTGAGGTTATACAACTTGGTTCCTAATTAATCCGATTTATTTGCATGTTTCCGTTAATTACTTAAATATTGACCATTATGCCCTTTTGACCTTAAAACGAGATTTTTGAAAATGTGAGAGGACAAAAATACCCCTACGGGGCTTAAATTGATTTTAAATCCGTTTTGGGCATAATGGAAGGTATCCTATTGATATCACAACATATTTAAGGTATATTAACTTAGGAAACCTGTTCATGACTCATTTGGTTAGCCGTTATGCATTTATCGCGTTCGGTACGGTTTATGTAACTAGTTTGCATAAATTAACCGAAACGGGTCAAACCTTATCATTTTCACTTCAAAATTCAGAATGTGTTTAGTTTACCCATATTATACAAGTCTTCATACTTGTCGGGTCTAAACCACACTCTAATCCGGTCTTCGCTTAATCATGCGTTTTGAACCGTATACCGTTCTTTAAAACTAACCGGTCTAAGTTTAAACTTAAGTAAGACCCATTAGGAATCTAATAGGTTATTAAAACCTTCATTCCAGATTTAGGAGCCCAGTAAAAGATAGTTGCACTTGCTGATTTGTACGTATGGGATAAATTTGTACAATTTGCTCAGGTAAATACTCTTAACTTATTTTCCCTTATATGGGCTTGGGATACGGTATTATAATAACACCGCTTGGTTGGGTGTGTAGTTATTTAAATCGGATTGTGATTAATATAATTTCATAACCCGTTTTAATCTGTTTTGTTTGGTATATGGCCTTTGGGGGGGTTAATGACCATGTCCTGGATATCCTCGGCTCATTCATTGAAATGGTCACGACTTAAGCACGGGGTGTAGGCATACACCTGACAGTTGCGTATGTATAAAAGTATCCCACAATAAGGTATTCCTTGTGGGCATTATACTTGTGGTGTGTCAGTTAATCTTGTCCGGCTCTTCTAACCGGCCCTGACGGACGAGAAACATTTAAAACTATATACAAGATTATTTTTATAATGATTGTCCCAAGTTATAAAAGATATTTTGTGCCTTGTGCATCCAAATTAAATTTCTTAAACATTTAAAAAAATGATTCGGTTAATTGTATTTACCAGTGAAAACTGACGTATTTTCCAAAAAGGTTAAGTGCAGGTACTAGACGGAATAGGCTGGCTACTCCTGAGTGAATAAATAAAAGTCTTGCAAGCTTTATCACTTAAAATTCTGTTGAACAATTATCTTCTTTTATTTGATCCGCCTGTGGATCCTTTACATTCCGTGTAATACACTTGATATTACTTCTAATTCGGTTTGTAATGATTTTATCTTTCGACTTCCGCTGTGTATTAAACTGTGATAAATTGTCTATGATGATATCAACTACGTCACGATACTCCCCACCGGGCCCACCAGTAATACGTGAAAATATCGGGGTGTGACATTTATACTAATCATTATAAATATAGTTTGTGATAACAAAGTAGTTTAGTTTGGTTTAACTTTATTTGTTGAGATTATTTTTCTTAGTTCAAATAGGAGTCTTAGGCACTAGTATAAATAGTTGTTTTGTATTAACAAGAAAAAAAATAAATACTGGAAGTGTAGGATCGTTTTGACGACCAAATGAGTCAATCAGAATCAATACACAACTGTTTGAGAGGCGGAAACAAACAAACAGCCTAGAATCAGTGTAAGAAATGAGTAGAAACAGAGTATGATACTTTAAACTAGTTTCTCATTAATATTTGACTTGAAAATCGGGCAGCACTTCGTTACACTTCAGCTAATTCCGTGCCAAATGAGAAGCACAACACACCTATATATAGGCATGTGATTTCGCTTGAAATGACAACATGTCATTTCAAGCGGAATTAACAAAACTAATTTCGTTTGAAATGACCATGTGTCATTTCAAGCGGAATTACATCAAAATAACATAAATTTACATTTACACCCCTGTAAACCCTATACAAACATAACCTAGACTTTAGACGTAGGCTATAGACATTATGCACCAACAAACTCCCCCTTGGATATTGCCAGAGTCTTCAGTCTGGTCTTCAGCTCTTTCTTTACAGTGACTTGAATTTCTCTTCTCTCGGCTTAGGCTTTCTTTGCAACAACTTTCTAAGCCTCTCGTTCTTTTCAACTCTTTTCTTTTCTTCAGCAGCCATTCTTTGCACAACTGTATGCCTTAGCATGTTGTCTCTATCTTAATGAGCTTTCCTTTCTCTTTCAGCCTTCAACTTTTCTTCTTCCTCAATTTTTCGCCATTTAGAAGACCATTTATTGTCAGCATTGATTCCTTTCTGAAAACAAATAGAAACAACTTTCTGAAATTGCATGGCTTGGTCTTTGTCTTCAACTTTGAAACCAATATTGTTAACAAACAAGCAATCAATGTCTTTCACCGAGCAATTTACCAACCATAAAGGATCATACACATGAATGTATCTCAATTCATTCTCAACCCTGTAGATGATCACAACTTCAGTAGTCAAGCAGCTGTACACCCAATACATAAATCCTTTGTAGAAATCCTGTTCCATTTTTGGTACTGGAATGTTCTTGATCACCCTTGGCTTTTTAATCTGCATAATTGTTTCTTCATTTCCTGTCTCCGGATTCATTCTTCTCACCTTCTTAGGGTAATGAGGTTTCCAATGTTTGAATCCTCTGAAGGCTTTTCAAATTTCATCAAACCCCAGATGGGTACATCATGCTTTCTTACAGGATAATCTAGAGTTCTAACTTGTGACAACTCTTCAACATCCCACCAGGGTAGTGACATGATATCCTGTATGTATTCAAAGTATTGCACTCCAAATTCTCTCCTGATAGCATAAACATTCACTTGTGGTAGAAAACCCCAACTGATAATATCTCCCAGTGAAACATCCCTGTCTCTCTTATAATACTTCAATGGCCGCTTGAATTTTCTTTCAGAACTCTTTCTAAACCACTTTTTGCGTTCTTCGGCTTGTGCATCTTTCGTTGTACCATCAAAGTTCTTATCTTTCAGACATTCTGCGACTTTCCTTCTCAACTCATCTGCATTTGCTTGATTGAAAAACTAAAAAAGCGTAGGAAAGTTCGATGTATCAACATTTTCAGAAGTTTCTTCATCACTGCAATCCTCTACCTCAACTCTATCATAATTGTCTGCTTCATCAACATACTTATACTCATACTCAGGCTGTTGATTCATATCAAATGCATTCAACTCTTCTTCAAAGTCAAACTTGAAGTTAGGATCATCAATACGTGTCATCTCTATAATATCAGCCATGGTGTATGTATGTCTGATTTCTCCTTCCTCAACTTCAGGCTCTAGATGCAAAATTAACTTTTCTCATTTATCAACATTTTGTCATCAACGTTCTCCCCCTCACCTGTAGCATCCTCAGGTTCTTCATTCACATCATCACGAAGATAATCATTGACGTTTTCTTCATTAGATGCTTCTGTAACTTTGATGCCTGTACCACCCTGATCATCGTCATCACCATCATCATCACTGTGACTACTAGCAGAGAATACATCATCTGCATCATCCTTTTCACTTTCATCATCTTCCTCATCTTCATCATCTTCCTCATCATCATCATCATCATCATCCTCCTCAACCTCTTCCTCATCATTAATAATATTATCAATCAACACATCCTCTTCAAAAATAGCAGACACAGCAGAAATAGGACGAGGATTCTGAATTGGTGATTCAGGAGCAGTAGATAAAAAAATTTCCCTCTCAGAAACACCTTCAATACCCTTGCCTTTATTCATCATCTGAGCATCAATTTCAGCTTGACGTTGAGCTCTAACCTCCTCAATCTTTATCTCATCGAATTTCTGTTCAACAAACTTTCCAAGCATACTCTCTAACACTTTATTTATCATGTACAACTCGTGTTCTTTCATTGCTTTAGCAACTTCCAATTCTTTGTTCTTTAACTCAAAGTATTTGTTTTGCTCATCTCTGCGTG
This sequence comes from Helianthus tuberosus, assembly GCA_030545235.1. Taxonomy (NCBI): domain Eukaryota; kingdom Viridiplantae; phylum Streptophyta; class Magnoliopsida; order Asterales; family Asteraceae; genus Helianthus; species Helianthus tuberosus. The sequence goes on from CM060405.1 coordinate 24,292,672, forward strand.
CTTTCTCTTCTTCCAACTCTGCAACTTTAACTTTCAGAATATCAATTTCTGTCTGATCAGCTTCAACTTTCTTTAACAATGAAGAATTTTCAGCTTCCACAGACTTTACACGCTTCTCAAGCTTTTTCTCACGATCCAACAACTTCTTGTTCTCAGATAACACTTCATCAACTTTCTTTTCCAAACTCTTAACTTGCACATAGGTCGCAAAAATGAAATCACCAATGTCTTCAAGAGTAATACCTTCAGGAACATGTGGAAAAGTCTTGTAAGCAGAAGAACCAGGTGTAGTTTGGACAGGTGATTGTGTGGATAGTGGTGTTTGAAAGATTTCTGTGAAGTAACAACAGGTTGTTTTTCATGTGGATGTGTAGCAATATGAATCTATTGTGGTGAAAGATGTGGTGGTGAAAGATGTGGTGGTGATTGGATTGGAGATGTGTCACACCCCTATTTTCCACGTGTCACCGGTGGGCCCGATGGGGAGTATCGTGACGTAGTTGGTATCATCATAGACAAACAACACAATATTTAAATGCACAGCGGAAGCAAAGATAAATTCATTTCAACTTAACAAAGTGTAATATTAAATATCACGAATAGTTGAAACGGATCCACAGGTGGATCAAAAATAAAAATAAGATATTGTTCAACAGTTTATTGTCGTCCAAGCTTGCGAGACTTATTGTGGACGCTCTAGAAGACAGTCAGCCTATTACGTGTAGTACCTGCACTTAACCTTTTGGGAAAATAGGTCAGTTTACACTGGTAAATACAATTTAACTGACTCATTTTGAAAATGATTGAAAATTGATTTGAATGCACGTGGCACAGAACTTTTTGATAACTTGGGATAATTATATAATATAATCTTGTAAAGGATTTACATGTTACTTATGCGTTCAGTAGCCCGGTTCGTGCCGGGTTAAAGATCAATAGACACACCACAGGTATACTGCCCACAAGGTTGATTCCTTTAAGTGGGATACCAATTTTTACATATGCAGCTGTCAGGTGTACGCCTACACCCCGTGCTTAGGTCGTGGCCATTTCATGAATGATGCCAATGATATCCGGGACATGGTCATTAACCCCCCAAAGGCTTTAAGCAATAAAACACATTCAAAACAAGGCATCTCAATAAATTTAACCTCTATTCGATTAAAGAATTCAATGCCGGACCAAGCGGTATTTTATATACCGTACCCCAAGCCCGTATAGGGAAAATAAGTTAAAAGTATTTACCTGAGTAAAGTATAATTCTCAACAAGCAAAATGCAAGTAGCTTTTACCGGTGCTCCTAATCTGGAACGAAGGTTTATAATAACCTATTAGATTTCTAACGGGTCTTTATTTAAGCTTATGCTTAGACCGGTTAGCTTTAAGGACGAAACGGTTCAAACGCACGATTAAGCGAAGACCGGATAGAATGTGATTTAGACCCGACAAGTTTGAATACTTGTATAATATGGGTATACTAAATACATTCTGGATTTTGAGACAAAAATGATAATGTTTGACCCGTCTCGGTCAATTTATGCAAACTAGTTACATAAACCGAACCGAACGCGAAAAGAGCGCTACGGGTAACCGTAAGAGTCGTATGCAAGTTCCCTGAGATAATATGCTCTAAATATGTTATAATATCAGTAAGATATTTTCTATTATGCCCAAAACGGATTTAAACACAATTTATGCCTCATAAGGGCATTTTGGTCATTTAAAAGATTATAAAAGAGTTTATTTGTAAATCTGAGTTACAGGTCTGGTTCATACAGTAAATATATTTAATTTAACATGTTATAACAGTAGGGTATGACCCATAAGTGAAAATCATCATTTAAACCAAACTATGCACCTTAGGGGTATTTTGGTAATTTCACAAGGGCTAAAAATGTCAAAACTGGAAACCTGAGTTTATAAACTTGTACTTACTGTTATTTTATAAAAAATATACTAAAAACATCAGTAGGTATCAACCTTATATGTTTAATATGGTTATAGTACATACTATGCGTTAAAAACGCTTAAAAAGGCGGTTTGGAGCCGTTTCCGGGTTTGTAAAAGAAATATGATATTTTTATAATTCCAGAATGCTCAAAATATTTTATTTATCAAATAAAATCAGTAGAAAAAGGTTTGGGGTCAAAAGGATTTATAAAACTCATTTTATGGCCAAAAAGGGCAAAATCGGTATTTACCGAATCTAACTTAGAGACCTATGATATGATCAGCCAAAAATCAAATAAAAATCTTTAAAAATCCCAAAATATTATATAACATCAGTGGGTAAAAAGTTTGGTATCAAAAAGTGGGTTTAAATGGGTTATATGCTAATTACGCCATTTAAGTGACATAAAGCTTTCAAAATACGATAATGGGCATAACTCTTATTCTGGACCTCAAACTGATATCAAATTTTCGGTGCAAGTTTATAAATCAGTAACAAATTTTTCTACTCTTTCACTTTTTCAAAAATCACTTTTTATAGTAAAAAGGGCAAAATAGTCAACTTTAAGCATAAATCGGAAACATGCATATGAATCGGTTAAGCATTGAACCAAGTGGTAAAATCTCAGAGAGTTAAATGATGCGTGTGAAGTGTTATATATATTAGGTGTATATTTTAAGCCCTTTTTAACACTTATTTTAGCCAAGTTTTAAATTTATAAAACACGATATTTCACTAACACTAAACACACATATGGGCAAGTGCACCCATCGTTGAGTGTAGTATAGCGTTGGTAAGATACCGAGGTCGTCCAAGGACACAAGAGCTTTTAGTACCGGTTTATCCTCAACGTCTAACCAAAATAAAAGTTTAGAAAAATGTTTTAAACTAAGAAAAATAAAACTAACTAAAATGCTGAAAAAAAAAAAAAAAAAAAAAAAACAGATAGACAAGATGAATCACTTGGTTCCGACTCGTATCTAGTATAACCTTTGATTATTTCCGCACTTTTGCACATAATTAAGAGATTATCTTAGTTATTGTAGTAGGCCCCTCTTTTGAAGGTGACGTTACCCTCACCCCAGTAGTTTGAGTCAGCAGGGATACAATCCTAAAGGGGTGGGTTATTGGAAGATAATGAATTAAGTTATTAATGCAGTATTGTGGTAGGCCCCGCTTTTGGCGGTGACGTTACCCTCGGCTAAGTAGTCTGAGTCAGCAGGGATACAGTCCTAAATAGCCGGGTTATAGTATTAATAGTAGTTAACTTATGAGGGGGTCAAAGAGTTTGGACCCCCGCCATCCAATACCGCGAAGTATTGAAGGAGGTCCTACTAAATTTGACCCAGGTCCATTGCAGGACCTCTAAACGCTGAGCAATGGCAAGACCTTTACCAAACCGTTCCCTTAACCCCCTACCAGGTAGCCAACATATCTCCATATAGACCGTGGAGATATGAATGGTGAAAATCCTTTATTTTATATAGACAGTAAAATAATGCCAAGACACCACGGACAAGCGATAAGGAAAGATCACCTTCAACATAAGTAACTAGTTATTAAAGTCATTAATACAAAACCAAATAAAAAGTGCAAAAGATTAGAAATAGAAAGTATTATACTAGACACTTTGTCTTCACCAAGTGATGTAAGAGACTTAGGCAAACATGGCCTTGATTGTCAAGAACTCTTACGATCAATCTTGGATCCCGAGACGACTCACACACTCTACGATGGACAATGGATGATGGTGGTGGATGATGGTGTTGTGATGGTGGTGGGTGGTGGATGAAGTGTGAGAGAGGTGGTGTGCCAAGGGATGGGATGAAATGAATCCAAGCACTCCTATTTATAGGCTGAACAGAGAGCTGGACAAGGCCCCGTGTCCGCTGGACACGGCCCCGTGTCCGTCTGACACTCTCTCTCCTCATTAATTGTAATTCTCAATTACAATAAATGCGCCTGCTGTACTTTCGACACGCCCCCGTGTCCGCTGAGCACGGCCCCGTGATGGGCAATAGAAGCTTCTATAGGTTTGTCTTTTCTGCTGCTTCTTGGGCACGGCCCCGTGCTGGCTGAGCACGGGGCGTGTTCAGACTTCTGTTTTCTCTATTTTGCTTTGGAAGGTGCCGTTGAGGGTTCGGGCAGTCCACTAATGTTCCTTTTTCTTGTATTTATGTTGGATTTAGCTGTCTTTTTGCTTCTTTTGCGTTTTTGAGCTCATTTAATCCTGAAAATACAAAAGGAAGACAAAAAACACTCTTTTTCCAATATTAGCACTAAAAAAGGGTTAGTTTTATACCTCATTTGATGTAATTTATATGTTGCATTTTATACACATCAAATACCTCCACACTTGAACTTTTGCTTGTCCTCAAGCAAAACTCTTTAATATGTGGCTTACACTCCCAAATGGAATAGGTAGAAGAGAAGGTTTTGGGCTTGTCGTAGAGTGTCGGGATTTCCAAGATCTTTTTGGGTTTTATTTTTATTTATTTACATTCCTATTCGTAATGATTTATTTAGAACTGTTCATAAAAGAAATTACTTATTTGGGCATAACATGCTTTTTTTAAAATTCTATTTATATACAAGTTCACATACCTCGCGGGGAAATCACTCACACTCGGCCGAAGGTGTATTTTTAGTGAATCACTCGAGAGCGGCATGGAACTTATTCCTACCATAGGCTTGCCAAGAAATCAATCCTCCTCCTTTTTAACTTTTATACCTTTGTAGATATCAAGAGGACTTTGTAGGTTAAGGGTTGGCTAGGGTTAAAGGTAGGTGGTTGGGTTAGTGGTTAGTAGAAAAAGGGCTAAAAGCGTAACAAGTGTCGGTTTTCGCATTTTTGCAACTTTTTTATTTTGATGAAGCTTTTATTTAAACAAAGTTATTTTTGATTACTTTGTTTGTTTATTTTCTTTTTGCTTCATCATTATCAAAAAAATTTTATTTATTTTTATTTTTATTTTTTTTTCACGAAGAACCGAACTTTGTTACTAAAATAAAGGGTTAAAAATGAAAAAAAAAAAGTTTTGGTGGGTGATGAAACGAAAAGTTTAGGCTCAAAGGGGATAACTAGGGGGATTTTTGGGTAGGTGGTAAAAAAAAAAAATAATGGTGTAGAAATGAAAAAGGTTAGTCCTAATGCCTCTATCATTTACTTACTCGGGTTTAAGTTGATAAGGACCGGGAATGTATTGTCATGGCAAGTTCTAGAGTCGTAAGAACCAAGCGGCTATTCACACAAGAAACGAAAAATGAGCATTTAGTCAAATGATATGTAATTGTGTGCTCAATAAAGGCTCAAAACTCACTTTTGTGGGAATGGGTTTTTATGTGATCAAGTATATAATCAAATTTTAAATAAGTTTGTCATGCCTTTTCATAATTTTCTTATGTAGGTTCTTTTTATCACTACGCTATCGGTTGTAAATTTGTAAAAATATAACCTTTTTGAGGACTTGAATTTCCCGAGTTAAACCTAGACAAGTAAAAAAATGAATTTTTTTTTTGAAAAAAATTTGGGGTGATTGGCGGTTCCAATAGAGTTTTGTGTAAGGCTTGTATTTAGGACTTGTAAAATTCAAGGTTTTAGCATCCCCCCCACACTTAAATTACACATTGTCCTCAATGTGTCCCAAAAATAAATTTTTAGGTTGATTAGATGTGTAAAATAGTGTTTAAAAAGCAAAAATTTGTGTTACTGAGCACTGAACACGGCCCCGTGTTGAGTGGGCACGACCCCGTGTTTAGGTGCCAGTAACAAGAACTTACAGAAGGTGGACACGGCCCCGTGTCCACTGAACACGGCCACGTGTCTGACAAAATTTTGCCGTACAGAAGCCAAACAGCAGGTCTGGGAGGTGAGCACGGGGGCGTGTTGGCTGGACACGTCCCCGTGTGGACAGTCTGAAAGCCTGAAAAACAGGCTTCTTCCTCCGGTTTTTCCATCCTAGCCTTATAAGTGCTGAGGCCTAACACCCCAAGCCTTGGTTTGTACCTGTTTCAACACTTAATACCACACCAAGCAATACAAACATCCTACATTACCATAGTTAATTGTTCCAAGCATAAAGTAAAAGAAAAATAAAACGGAAAATAAAAGTGTTTAAGGAAAGTAAATTGTTCAACTTCTGGCACGCAGGCCACCAATTGTTCGATAGATAAAGGGACTTAAACCTGTGGGCTCGCCATCAACCCGCTCCTGCTCCTCCAAACCCTCTAATCCATATCTTCATCGCTATCATCACCTCCATCCCCATGCCCTGCCATGTACTCCTGGATGCTGCCGATATTGTCTCGTATATCGTTGATGTTGCGTTCAATAGCTCCGACCCGTTGGTATGTGTTGTTGGCGAGGTTGTAGGCGTTCCTGGTACACATGAGGTTTTCCTGCATAAGATCATGTAAGCTTTGAAAATTAGGAAAACCGCCTCCTTGTGAGGAGGATTGACCCGGATCACCATGGGGTGGATACTGGTGGTGAGGAGGTGGTGCGTGAAGAACTAGGGCCTCCTGTGGGTTCCATGCATAGCCTTGCGTTCTTTGGAAACTCACTGTTCCGTCTTCCGCCTCATAGAGTAAGTTCATGGCCCGGCAAATGTGGTAGTCAACTCGTCCCGACCATGGGCTTCTTTCAAAGGCTCTTGGAATTCGCGTGTAATGCTTAAAAAGACGGTACACCCATCCTCCGTAGAAGATAGGAGTTGGAGCTCGAGCAAGGCGGTTGAGATGCATGTTTTTCAACAGGAGATACGGAACATCAAGAGGCTTTTGGTTGTGGATACAGTGGAGGAAAACCAAATCTTTCAACCCTACAACACCACTACTGTCGTGTCGTTGGTTTAGAGAGTAGGTGAGGATCCTGTGAATGTAGCGATAGAGCGGATCCCTCAGCTTTGTACTCTTGGTGCTACGAGGGTCGTAGATTCCTTCACCTATTTGAGCCCATGCGGCTTGTCTTTCATTCACCTCCAAGTCTCGTAATCCCCCGGTATTTTCTTCGTTTCCCGATTCCTCTTCTTGATCTAGACCTATTATGGCTCCAAACTGTGCCATGGAGATCGAGTACATTGTTCCTCCACACCGAAATACAACCCCAGTATTGTCAAATGGGTCACATCTTGAATCGAAGTTGAAGGTACTGTAGAACTCCATGGTACATTGATGTACTGATTGAAGCCTAGTGTTTAATGCAACAGCTAGTGGTCCCGTAACGATGTTGTTGAATCGGTGCAGCTGGTTTACCAAGGTTAACAGCTCCGTGCAAGCTCTCCTGGGGTACTCTTCGGGTCTTGTTTGAAGAACTTCATACCTTGCCCTTGCATCAAGCTCACTTGCATTGAACCTTGTGAACTTTGCCATCTGAAAGAATACACCAAAAATTAGTACGAAACAGAAGTGTTTTCGGTCAAAACTGCAAACAGTGGGCTGGACACGGCCCCGTGTCCAGCGGACACGGCCCCGTGTCCAGCGGACACGGCCTCGTGTCCAGAGGTCTGTTACTCAAAAACTTCAATTTTCGACCCGGTTTCGAAAACTTGAAAATTTTTTGGTCCAATAGGTGCGGTTTCCCCCGAAAATGAAACCCTAAACACCGTTTTTTCCCAAAATATCCTGTTTTCCCTATCAATTTTGTCTTTTTCGGTTCAAGAACAAGGGTTTTGGGGTTTTTGTAAGAAATCGGGTGAATCTATGAACAATCTAAGTTTATTTACTTCTCCTAACACTAATCTAACTAAATGCAAGCAGATTTAGGCAAAAATTTTAGGTTCGATCCAGATGAACATCAAGAACCCTAGATTTTTCCCCAAATTTGCGGTGTATTAACTACATGCAAGTAACTAATCTAACTACTAAGAGTGATAGAATCATACCTTGACGTTGTTAGATTAGTAAGAGACGTTGGAATTTTGCGAAAAATCGCCTGGAACCAGAGCTTTTGTGGGGAAACGGGGCGTGTGGAATGAAGAAACTGTTTTGAAAAAGGGGTTTTATCCCGTCTGCAGCGCGAACACGGCCCCGTGTCCAGCAGACACGGCCTCGTGTCGAGCTTTTTTTTTTTTTTTTTTTTTTTTGTGTGTGCGCGTGTGAGTGCCCCTTTTTCCCATAAGCTATGGTTTAGAAACTTACCGCTTTATTTTGTCGTCTCAACCGTTCATAACTTTCCAGGCATGATGTTTTATTCTTCCACGGTTTGAAGCGAGATCTCTTCTTCCTCATCCTCAATAAATCCTTGATAGAGTTTCAGCCGTTGGCCATTGACTTTAAATGGTGGCCCATTTCGAGGTTTAATTTCTACTGCACCGTGTGGAAAAATGTAGGTGACTGAAAAAGGTCCTGACCACCTAGACTTTAATTTACCAGGAAACAATCGAAGTCGTGAATTAAACAAAAGAACTAAATCTCCTACCGAAATTCATTAGGTTTAATATGTTTGTCATGCCAATTTTTCATTCTCTCCTTATAAATCTCGGAGTTTGAGTATGCATAATTCCTAAGCTCGTCTAATTCATTTATTTGACAAAATCGATTTTTACCAGCAAATTCTAGATCTAAGTTTACATTTTTGATTGCCCAGTAGGCTTTGTGTGCAATTTCTACTGGCAAGTGACAACTTTTTCCATAGACTAGCTTATATGGGGTCGTTCCTATCGTTGTTTTATAAGCAGTTCGAAAAGCCCATAAAGCATCATCTAATTTATCAGCCCATTCCTTTCTATTTAACCCTACGGTTTTTTCGAGTATTCGTTTTAACCCTCTATTGGTCACTTCGGCTTGTCCGTTTGTTTGAGGGTGATATGCTGTCGAAACCCGGTGATAGACCCCATATCTTGTTAAAAAATTTTCAAGTTGATGGTTACAAAAATGGGTACCTCTATCACTTATTAAAGCTTTAGGTGTGCCAAAACGAGAGAATAATTTTTTCAGAAATCTTACCACTACTCTTCCATCATTTGTTGGAAGTGCCTCGGCCTCGGCCCATTTAGACAGGTAATCTACTGCCACAAGTATGTATTTGTTTCCTTTCGATGGTGGGAAAGGTCCCATAAAGTCGAGTCCCCACACATCAAAAATTTCACAAACAAGAATGCCATTTTGTGGCATTTCGTTTTTGGAAGAAATATTACCTGTTCTTTGGCAAGCATCACATGTCTTTACAAGATTTTGAGCATCTTTGTAAATGGTTGGCCAATAAAATCCTGAATCAAATACCTTTCGTGCGGTACTGGCAGCACCATGATGTCCTCCGTATGGACCTTCGTGACAATGGCGGAGAATTCTTCGTGCTTCACTACCATGTACGCATCGTCTGACGAGTTGGTCGGCACACATTTTGAAAAGATATGGATCTTCCCAAAAATAGTGTTTCACATTGGCAAAGAATTTTTTTCTTTGATGATGTGGCCATCCTTTTGCGACTATTCCGCTAGCTAGGTAGTTAGCAAAGTCGGCGTACCATGGTTCTTCCTTAAATTCCACCATTTCCAGGGATTCAGTTGGAAATTTTTCGTTGATTTGCTCGTCCCTGGTTGCCTCCAAAGCTGGGTCTTCTAAGCGCGAAAGATGATCTGCTGCGGTATTTTCTGCTCCTCTTTTGTCTTTGATTTCAATGTCAAATTCTTGGAGAAGTAGAATCCACCTAATCAAACGTGGTTTTGCGTCTTGCTTCTTAAAGAGATATCGAATGGCTGCATGGTCTGTATAGACTATAGTTTTAGAAAGAACAAGATAAGAACGAAATTTATCAAAAGCAAATACCACAGCTAGTAACTCTTTTTCCGTTGTTGTGTAATTTTCTTGTGCATCGTTAAGTGTTTTACTAGCATAATATATTGGGTGGAAATGCTTTTCTTTTCTCTGTCCCAAGACAGCTCCAACTGCAAAGTCACTAGCATCACACATGATTTCGAAAGGAAACTTCCAATCAGGTGCTATCATGATAGGTGCATTGACTAGCATTTCCTTTAGGGTTAGAAATGCTTGATTGCAATCCTTGTCAAAGATGAAAGGAGCATCTTTTTCAAGTAATTTTGTTAGAGGCCTTGAGATTTTTGAAAAGTCTTTGATAAACCGCCTATAAAATCCGGCATGCCCTAGGAAACTTCTAATAGCTCTTACGGAGGATGGAGGAGGTAATCTAGAAATGGTATCTATTTTGGCTCGATCCACCTCCATTCCTTCGCTTGAGATTTTGTGACTGAGTACTATTCCCTCCATTACCATGAAATGACATTTTTCCCAATTAAGGGCGAGGTTAGTTTCCTGACATCGGGATAGCATTCGTTCAAGGTTATCGAGGCATTGGTCGTATGAATCCCCAAAGATAGAAAAGTCGTCCATGAAGACTTCCATTGTCTTTTCTATCATGTCATGGAAAATGGCTACCATGCAACGTTGGAATGTTGCGGGGGCATTACATAGACCAAACGGCATGCGTCGATAAGCAAAAGTTCCATAGGGACATGTGAAAGTTGTCTTTTCTTGGTCTTCGGGTGCTATCGGGATTTGAAAGTAACCTGAAAAACCATCCAAGAAACAGTAAAATTTATGACCGGATAATCTTTCTAACATTTGATCAATGAATGGTAAAGGAAAATGATCCTTTCTTGTTGCTTCATTTAATCGTCTATAATCTATACATACTCTCCATCCTGTGACGGTTCTTGTTGGTATTAATTCATTCTTTTCGTTAGTAATTACCGTCATACCTCCTTTCTTTGGAACTACTTGGACGGGACTTACCCAAGGACTATCGGAAATAGGATAGATAAGTCCGGCGTCAAGTAATTTGATGACTTCGTTTTTAACCACTTCTTGAACATTTGGATTTACGCGACGTTGTGGTTGTATGACTGATTTGTAGTCATCATTCATCAAAATTTTGTGTGTGCACATAGAAGGACTAATTCCTTTTATGTCAACAAGTTTCCAAGCTATTGCATTTTTGTGTTTTTTCAAAAGACTTATTAGTTTTTCTTTTTCTAGGTTATCTAATTTAGACGAAATAATTACAGGTAACTTACCATCTTTGTCCAGAAAAGCATATTCCAAACCTTTTGGAAGTTCTTTGAGCTCAAGTGGTGGGTCTTTAGGAGACTCCTTATTTGGTTGCTCGTTTCGATCAAGAACTTTAAAAGTTTGTTCTATGGCTACCTCTTCTTCAACAAAGTGGTCAATCTCTTCACTTGTATCGGGTGGTTCATCTTCATCTTCAATTAGGGGGTCATTATTGCCGAATGGATATTTCATTGATCGTTCGAGATCGACACTTCTTTTAAATGCCCCTAATTGAAGAGGTAAATTGTTGAACTTCCGGTTTTTCAAAGCTTCGTGAGTTTTTACAAATGGTCGTCCCAACACAAGAGGAGCGTCATCGAGGATGACAAAGTCGGTTGGGATTACCATTTGATTTGTTTGAACCAAGACATCTTCAACTATACCGATTGATTGTATTACTTTCCGATTGGATAGAAAAATGGGTAATTGAAGTGGAGAAAAATCACTAATACTTAATTTTTCGAAAATGTAGTTAGGCATTATGTTAACACAAAGATCTTTATCGATTGTGACATTACTAATAAACGAATTTTGAAAGAAACATGGAACCGGTGTGATGTTAATTTCAAATGGGTCTTCCTTTATTAGCGAAGTTTGATCATTAGTTAACTTAACACTTACTGTTTCGTCAATTTTAGTGTTAGTGTTTAACTCTTTTAAAAACTTAGCATGAGTGGGTACTAAACAATGATTTTCGAAAGAAGGTGTCAAGAGATTAATTTCTTCAAAATTAGACTCTTCTTGGATTTTAACGTTATTGAACTCACCTTTTTCGTTGTTTATCTCATGTGTCGGTTCTTCACTTATTTGTTCTTCCATTTTTTCGTTTTTAGTTATCTCTTCTTTTTTTAATTCTTCTCTTGCACGGGACTCCTCTTCCCTTGCGCGAGCTTCTTTTATACAACGATCGATAACTCTAATGTGTTCTAATATCCTATCGGTCACTTCGGTTATAGAAAAAGAATCATTATTTTCTAAGCTTGAATCCGGTTGTTCGACCCTTTGTTCCTCATAATACCCATATGAAGTAGATGGTTCACACCATTGTCCTTCATTGTAAGCATATGATGGATAAGGTTCATAATTTTGTTCTTCATAATACTCATATGAGGTGGGTTGTTCACGCCAAGGTTCCTCATAATAAGCATATGAAGGTGGTGGCTCATATCTTAGTTCCTCAAAGTATGAGTAAGAAGGCTCATACCTAGGTTCATCAAAATATGAGTATGAGGGAGGAGGTTCATACCTTTGGTCTTCATAGGATGTGTATGAAGTCGATGGCTCGTACCTGGGCTCCTCATAGTAAGTGTATGAATTGGATGGTTGATATGAGTGATTATTTTGAATCGAACGTGTATTACGACAATTTGTGCAATAATTACCCCTATAATCATCCTCATCATAGGTGTAGTTGTAACCTCCTGAGTATTGATCCATAAGAATCACTCAGCAGATCACAACTGAGTCTCGGGACCAGAAAATGAAACACAGATTGAAACAGAAGACTGGACACGGCCCCGTGTCTGGTGAACACGGCCCCGTGTACAAGATCTGTATCTGGGCGTTTTAATTAAAGTTACTGGTCACGTTGAACACGGGGGCGTGTTCAGCGAGCACGGCCCCGTGTTCAGACTCTGTATCTGGGTATCTAACTAAAAATACGCAGCACGGGGGCATGTTCAATGAGCATGGCCCCGTGTTCAGGCTACTGTAAATGCAAACTAAACTAAAATGCAGAAAAATGTGCGCGCGTTTTGAAAAGGTTTTGAAAAACTGATTAGGCCGTTGATTTTAAACTTTCTCAAAATCCTTGTGTCCCCGGCAGCGGCGCCAAAAACTTGATGCGTGTGAAGTGTTATATATATTAGGTGTATATTTTAAGCCCTTTTTAACACTTATTTTAGCCAAGTTTTAAATTTATAAAACACGATATTTCACTAACACTAAACACACATATGGGCAAGTGCACCCATCGTTGAGTGTAGTATAGCGTTGGTAAGATACCGAGGTCGTCCAAGGACACAAGAGCTTTTAGTACCGGTTTATCCTCGACGTCTAACCAAAATAAAAGTTTAGAAAAATGTTTTAAACTAAGAAAAATAAAACTAACTAAAATGCTGAAAATAAAAATAAAAACAAAAACAGATAGACAAGATGAATCACTTGGTTCCGACTCGTATCTAGTATAACCTTTGATTATTTCCGCACTTTTGCACATAATTAAGAGATTATCTTAGTTATTGTAGTAGGCCCCTCTTTTGAAGGTGACGTTACCCTCACCCCAGTAGTTTGAGTCAGCAGGGATACAATCCTAAAGGGGTGGATTATTGGAAGATAATGAATTAAGTTATTAATGCAGTATTGTGGTAGGCCCCGCTTTTGGCGGTGACGTTACCCTCGGCTAAGTAGTCTGAGTCAGCAGGGATACAGTCCTAAATAGCCGGGTTATAGTATTAATAGTAGTTAACTTATGAGGGGGTCAAAGAGTTTGGACCCCCGCCATCCAATACCGCGAAGTATTGAAGGAGGTCCTACTAAATTTGACCCAGGTCCATTGCAGGACCTCTAAACGCTGAACAATGGCAAGACCTTTACCAAACCGTTCCCTTAACCCCCTACCAGGTAGCCAACATATCTCCATATAGACCGTGGAGATATGAATGGTGAAAATCCTTTATTTTATATAGACATTAAAATAATGCCAAGACACCACGGACAAACGATAAGGAAAGATCACCTTCAACATAAGTAACTAGTTATTAAAGTCATTAATACAAAACCAAATAAAAAGTGCAAAAGATTAGAAATAAAAAGTATTATACTAGACACTTTGTCTTCACCAAGTGATGTAAGAGACTTAGGAAAACATGGCCTTGATTGTCAAGAACTCTTACGATCAATCTTGGATCCCGAGACGACTCACACACTCTACGATGGACAATGGATGATGGTGGTGGATGATGGTGTTGTGATGGTGGTGGGTGGTGGATGAAGTGTGAGAGAGGTGGTGTGCCAAGGGATGAGATGAAATGAATCCAAGCACTCCTATTTATAAGCTGAACAGAGAGCTGGACACGGCCCCGTGTCCGCTGGACACGGCCCCGTGTCCGTCTGACACTCTCTCTCCTCATTAATTGTAATTCGCAATTACAATAAATGCGCCTGCTGTACTTTCGACACGCCCCCGTGTCCGCTGAGCACGGCCCCGTGATGGGCAATAGAAGCTTCTATAGGTTTGTCTTTTCTGCTGCTTCTTGGGCACGGCCCCGTGCTGGCTGAGCACGGGGCGTGTTCAGACTTCTGTTTTCTCTATTTTGCTTTGGAAGGTGCCGTTGAGGGTTCGGGCAGTCCACTAATGTTCCCTTTTATTGTATTTATGTTGGATTTAGCTGTCTTTTTGCTTCTTTTGCGTTTTTGAGCTCATTTAATCCTGAAAATACAAAAGGAAGACAAAAACACTCTTTTTCCAATATTAGCACTAAAAAAGGGTTAGTTTTATACCTCATTTGATGTAATTTATATGTTGCATTTTATACACATCATTAAACTTATATGAAAATTGGTCCAAAATATGCTCTAATGCAGATCTCAACATGCATGAACGGATCAGAACTGAAAGTCAAAGAAAAAGTCAATTTATGCGACTTTCGGTTCCGATTCGGGTTTAAACTGAAAATTGTCGAGTTGATCGTGTTGAAACTTGTTCTTACATTAATTACAAAGTTATTTTGATGATCAAAACAGGTTGCATGTAGCCTACATTGTTAATCATGCTTAAATTTGCAAAAACACATTCTGTTGACTTTTTAAGAAAAGCTTTGACTCGACAATTAACATACTTAGAGTGGGAATCTGAAAATACCCTTTTAGGGGTTTGTTACCCACATAATTACCAACTTGTAGGTACTTTCAATTTGAGAAATGACTGAGCCATTTTCGTTTAATCATGAAGTCAAAGTTAATTTACGATGGATTGACTTTCGGTTGAATAACTAAGCTAGAACGAATTTGAAAGAGTTATGAACACTTACAATGGTCCTAAATAAGCTTAGAGATCACTAGGAAGATGCCTTGTCGTCCAGCGAGCTCCAGAGGTTGTCTTGTGAATTTTGTGAATGTAAGTGTTCTATGTTTGCTACTTCAAGACCCTTTTTATCACACTTTTGATCTGATTAAAGGGTGATACAGGTGTTTGTAGATGTTGTATGATCAATCCCAGAGTCCTTACATGCCTATAAATCCATTGGAGAGCCCATGGTATCGATAACAGCTGGAAACAACTCGCAAACAGACTCATAACTGACATCTGTTCGTTGTTCTGATGCTGGGCAGGTCATGTGGCCCACTTTAGGCCTCAGGCGGGCCGCCTGGCACCTTCAGACTTGCAAAACCTTTTTAAACATTTGCGTTTTGGCCCTTGGTCCTTTGGAACGTGGTTTTGGCGATTTATCTTGCTCATTAGACCCTCAAATCTGAATTTTAAGGGCCTTGGGACTTTTAAAAACATGGTAAAGTCCTCGGTTAACTTTGTGCTTACCCGAAAAGTCACGAATTTCATCGTTAACGTAATTAACCCTTCGTGTACAGTTTTGATCATAACTTTCTCATACGATAAGGAAACTTGATGAAATTTTTACCACATATTCTAGTGAGTATATTTTACCATTACAAAGCTTCGGGTTTGCCAAAAGGTCACTCAGAGGTATACTTTCAATATGTTGACACATTTAGTCCCTGTAGTTTGTAATTCCTCACTTTCTTTCATTTCTCGCTTCGTATGATCCATGATTTATCCGTTTAAGATTATAAACACTATGTAGGGTTATTGTAGAGCCTATTTATCAATTGTTGACACTTTGGACCCTTATATTCACATAGTTTCACTGTTTGTCAACTTTAGTCCCTCTAAAGTATGTTTTCACATATTCAAAGCCCATGACACGTGTCAATACATTATTGGACGTAAATTTTCGAGGTGTTACATCCTCACCCCCTTAAAAGAAATCTCGACCTCGAGATTTGCTAAAATGCTGGAAGTACTTTTTGTCGCATAATGGACTTAAGTTCTATATCATATATGGAGTCTCTCCAAGCTCCCAAAGTGACCTTTACATTTGGTACATGCATCCTTTTGGAGCTTCTTAACCATCCTCAAGTGATAATGCTTCTTGACTTACTGGTGAAACACATCCTCAAGGCATTAATGTATATTGCATTGCATGCTCTGCCAAGCTCCTTAATTAGGTTTTAGCTTATAAGCTATTTGATCCTGATACATTTGATTCCTTCGAATGATTTAATATATTCAGAGCTCAACTAGTCTGATAACTAACAAATTGGCACACCCTTCCAGGGTGATATCTTTGTTGAACTTTATTCCTTCCCAAGAACTTAGGAGGGTTGCTACTTTCATAAATTCTCGACTTCCTGCCGTATACTGGCAACTTACAATCGATTAAGGATTTGTATGATCCCATCTGTTGTTTCCGAAGCAACCTTCTGATCCTAATAATTTGGACTTCCCAAAGTCTCATCCATCAAACGGACGTGTTGATATTTTATCTATACAAGGTCTCCAAAGGAGCAACCTTGATACTTATATAACAACTATTATATAAGAACTTATCTTAAGGTGAAATGGTTATTCCAACCACTGCTTAGAATTAATCCCAAGGAATAATTAATCCTTGCGTTAGTCGAATAAATCGACGATCCTGGGCAGCTGATGTAAATTCTTAATTGTTGCCTAAATAGGGTTGCGGTAATCAAATGCATACGCAAAATGAACCGTCTTTCTTAATTAACTATAACGGATTCTCAGAATATTGAGTTAGGCTATATGAATTCTTTATTCACTTAATCAGGGTTTCCATTCTTCCAATGATGGTATTAACCGTCTTGGAGATTTCATAATATTACAACCCTAAATGGGATATAAATCTTAATTCTACCTGCCTCTCGGGAGGTAAACAGGGTGATCAAGATACAATGAGGTTACATAAATTTTCTAAATCTCAGGCTCCAGTTCATCTGTCACATTCTGTGTCAGATAAGTGATACGTTTATGTCATAAGTCCATGAATTCCTTAATCGGGAACATTTACTGTGGCAATTCCATTCTGGCTATCCTCTTTGAATACCTTTAGCGGATTTTAGTACCATATGACCATCGGAATATCTTTGTGGTTCCATGCATTAAACCTCCATACTGATCAGGCATGGAAGTAATCTATGGAATTTATTAAGATACATCAATCCTCATATGGTGCTTTTATCATACTGTCTGGTTTTCGCAATCTATAGAGATCAAAGAGATATCAACTATATATGCTGACGCACCTCTTCTAGAGAGAGGATACTTCTAGAATTCCATAATTAGAGATTTCTAACTGGAGCAGAAAAATGGTTCTTATGATTTCGCCTGGAAGTTTTACCTTGCTTAAGATCTGGGGTTCTTATGGGAAAATTTCTAAAAGTTTGCTAAGCTCGTGGTCTTATGAGAGACTTAGCGGTATCTGAACCCAAACATAACTCTTAGCCATAAAATCACAATAAAGGATTCATCTAGTGTCATTAATAATGTGAACTGCCTCTAATTATTCATCAGGAGAGTTAAACGCCTCCATTCTTAATCCTTTTAAACTTAGCTACAAAATCTTTGACAAACTTTTAAGGCAGTCTCAACTTTGACTGGTTATTTCTTAATCTATATAACCCGAGTAGCTGAGTTAGGTCCATAATGGATTTATAATGAGCATGTTTTGAAACCCTAAAGTTCCCTTTTATAGTCGATGCTAAATCATCGATATATATATAGTGCATTATGCTTAAGTTCTGGGTTAACCGAATAAGAGCACTATTTCAACCAATGAACCAAGGTTTGCAACCTACTGCCGATAGTTTATAACTTTTATGGGGGAGTCGGAAAAATTTTTATTTCATCTTTTTCCATTTCGTGAAGCGGTTAATAGGTTTTCTAATAAGGTCCTCAAAACTTGGACCATCCCATAATGTATAAGAGAATCTTTCTTGTGGACTCCATTAGTGTCCTCACTAATCAAGGGTGTTACCACCGAATGATTATGACGCACACCTTACCGCGTGCTTTTCAGCATAACCACTAATATACCTACTGGTTTCTACTTCATTTAACAATTTCGTGCAATCGATGGTCCCTTTTTACCATTGAAGTCTCTTAACTTCTAAGAGGCGAAGTACTTGTAAGTACGTCTTAAAAGAAATGGGCTCCTTGCCATATATGATTTTGTTTGGTTTAATCTTCGTAATTGAAGTATGAATAAAGCTCTTTTCATGAGCAGTGTCATGAGTTTTAGAGCGAGCAGCGTTTGGCTCTTCATGGCGTTTCTCATAGCCCTTCTTAGCAGTGATAATTACAGTTTTGGAGATGTATTCCGTTAACATTGAGGTTCACACTTGATGCACTATTAATATTTGTCGCATCTCTAGCATCGCGACTGTTGTTTGTTTCTTCTGAGTTTTCTGTACTCAAATCTTTTGGTATTAAATACCAATTTAACAATTAATTGAGTGCATTTCACAGCTAGTCATCATCCTGACAACTGATCATACTTCGACCATGGTATTATTAAACCATATGAACATTCCTAAGAAGTGTTATTAGATTGTACATGTGCTTATATTTAATCAAAATAGAAATTTCACAAACTAGGCACCTAGCTCGGTTGGCTAGGCGCGCGAAAGGGTGCGGCCTAGACCCAGGTTCGATTCCGGGGACGGCCAATTCCACCATTTTTTTATGTTTAATCTTTATTAATCGAACGGATGCATGTAATTATGAGGGTTGTCTCATAAGGAGTCTTGATAATTAATTGCTTCTTATCACCCACAATATGGGCTTAATTTTTCAAGACAACCAAACGATTTTTATCACTATATTGGGTCCTTATACTTTAACGGAAACTAGGACATCGGACGAATGATTCCTAATGGATATAAAACATCCATCTAATAATGTTGAAGTAGTCTCTGAGGTACTATCTACCAATTTTTTACTTTATACCCAACGCTTAGAGTGTTTAACAGGCAGATTTTAATGATTTACAAAATCTATTGTCTACGAAAGACTTATCTGAACCTGAACTAAATAATACTCTAGCATGAGCGTTATTGATGAAGATGGTACCTGTTGTGACATTGTCATCCGGAATAGCCTCTTGAGCGTCCATTCGAGAGCTCCCAGCTTTGGTCTCCTTAGCCTCCCTAGGCTTCTTGGTTTTATTTGGGCAATTTGTCTTGATGTGCCCTATTTCATTGCAACCATAGCAGGTTGCGTCCTTTATGTCTTGGCACTCCGAGGTCTTGTGCCCTTTCTTGTTACAAATCCCACAAGATCTCATGTGAGACTGGGATTTCGACTCCAATCGACACTTCCCAAAATGGTTCTTCTTACAAGTTTTACATTTGGGTTTTGCCTCCTTTGGTTTGGACTGGTTATAGTTCGAACCGGTCTTACCCTTTTTACAACATTTATTTGGGGTATCATCGCACTTTCGCTTATGATCCTTCAACACACGGTTCACAGCGTTGTTTACGGCTGTATCTATCATAGCCTGTAACTCGGTGCTGGTTAAGTTCAGTCTTGTATCATCATTCTGATTAACTGGATGATTGAGAGCTCCTGGGGAGTCAGCCATGGTGAAGCCTTGCAGGCTACTAACCAAGTAGAAACAATTTGTTTAATCATAAAGCGAATTGTCGAATTTTGATGAATAAATAGCCATGGTGCAAATAAACCATATGGGCCAATAGATAGTATTTAATTTAATTGATTATGTTTTGCCTAGGTTTTTAAATAGACCATCTTTGGCGTTTAAACGGGATAAAATCCTTCAAATTTACTAGACAGGGGACATAAGTCACGACTGTCAATGTCATACTGACATCTTATATAGCACAACGGCTTGCTCCAAATGACTTTTCGATGGCACAGATGCCTTGTTACTAGGGAAATTTTAAAACATAATCAATGATTCCTTTGGATCGGAAAATTTTATAATTCATTGGCTTAACAAGAGGTTATGAAATAAAACTATCTTTTTCATGTATACATCTTTGCCCGTAGGTATACATCCCAGACGGATGTTTAGATGTGTACATCACGTTCGACGTTTATTAGCCATGATTCCTATTGATCATTTAGGCTAAATAAGGGGTTCGGAAGTTCCTAATATAAAAATGACAAGCGTGATTTTATCGCATCACCGTTGTCGGAAGTGTTAACACGTTTTCAAGTGTTAATAAGGATCGGAATCTCTTTTAAATGGGTTTTACCATTTTTGCTACGTCTTCAATGATATTCATGCTAGGTCAAACCTTGTAAGATTCTCTTTTAATATTTATACTGATAGGAAAGGAATGATATCTATTTTATTTATGATTTTCATTATAATTATCCTAAATTTAATAAAAATATAATTATGGCACAAAAGACCAAGTCACAGGGACAACTTTATATTATCAACCCTGATTTTGTAGAATTAAGGTATTTAGGCTTGAACGTGTTCTTGCCTTTTCTTGATAGGGAGTCGTAGGCTACGACTGTCTTTTGTCTTATATGACAATGAGTATAGCCCGTAGGCAGTATATCCCTAGATATAATTTAATAATAGCTCAACAGCCTAGTCACATGGACAGATTTAATTTATAAACCAGGATGTTACGAAATCGAGGTATTAAGGCTTGAATCAAAGTTCATTACCTTTTCTTGACAGGGAGATGTAGGCTACCACTGTCTTTATTACAATTTCTGGCCCATGGGCCTATCAATTAACATCTCGTAAGATGTTAAGACATATAGTCATTGCACTGATGATACGTTCAGCGGTCATAGTAATGACATGACGACATGATCAGTGCCATTAATTTAATCAACTGTTGTTCAGTGGTCATAATAATGACATGACGGCAGGATTAGCACTTTAATTTAAATCAACTGTCATTCAACGGTCATAATAATGACATGACGACCAGATTATCGTCTAGAGGGCTTTGAGCATAGCTCACCCCCTTAGGACGGGGAATCTCAAAAGATCACAACGGTCGATGTCGCAATCAGACAATGTGTTATAGCCCGTGGCACTTCGTCCTTAAGGGATGATTATTTTAATAGGGAAGGATTGGAATAACCCATTCTAGGGATGACTTATATGATTTTATCGAACCACGTTTGCCAGGAGTGTTAACATATTACGGATGTTAACAAGGATTTGAATCTCTTGAATAGGTCCTACCATCTTGGCTTCGTCATATAGGCTAGGTTTACCCTTAAGATTCTTTTTAATAATTAACGCAGAACAAATTTTAAATCTAGATGTTAATAAGGATCTGAACCTAAATTGAGGAAGTGCCATCTTGGCCGGGTCTTAATAATGACACCAGGCTAGGTCTTGTCCTTTTTAGATTTTACCATTTTATTATAATGGTAGATCTTATAAAAGAATGTTATTTTAATTTATTTCATATATTATATTCATATATAATGATATATTTGAAATTTAGATAAAACATCCCAATGGTTTTTAAAAGAGGTATAGAATTGCCCTAAAAGGGACTTAAAAGAAAATATGTTGTCCTCAAAGTGACTAAAAGATAAATATCGTTATAAAGACTTTTAAGGAAACGATCTTCAGCAAAAGGAGTCTCTTCTTCAATTTAGTTCTGAATGTCCTCTCCTTGGTCGTACGTTAATCCTAGTCGCAACACGAAGCTTGGCCTTTCCTAGGCTTCGAATGGGGAGAATTCCCATTACAGTTTCTTGCTTGGCGACATATTAAAATATAATTGAAGGTAATTATCCTCCGAATAGTGACGAGAGTATTCCTATGTTAAGTCTAGACTCAGAAGGTCAAAGAATGTGCTATCGTGTCATTGAGATTAAACACAAAAAAAAAGCTAGTGTTTAATTCACTCAATGTTGGCTCTGATACCAACCTGTCACACCCCTATTTTCCACGTGTCACCGGTGGGCCCGATGGGGAGTATCGTGACGTAGTTGGTATCATCATAGACAAACAACACAATATTTAAATGCACAGCGGAAGCAAAGATAGATTCATTTCAACTTAACAAAGTGTAATATTAAATATCACGAATAGTTGAAACGGATCCACAGTCGGATCAAAAATAAAAATAAGATATTTTTCAACAGTTTATTGTCGTCCAAGCTTGCGAGACTTATTGTGGACGCTCTAGAAGACAGCCAGCCTATTACGTGTAGTACCTGCACTTAACCTTTTGGGAAAATACGTCAGTTTACACTGGTAAATACAATTTAACTGACTCATTTTGAAAATGATTGAAAATTGATTTGAATGCACGTGGCACAGAACTTTTTGATAACTTGGGATAATTATATAATATAATCTTGTAAAGGATTTACATGTTACTTATGCGTTCAGTAGCCCGGTTCGTGCCGGGTTAAAGATCAATAGACACACCACAGGTATACTGCCCACAAAGTTGATTCCTTTAAGTGGGATACCAGTTTTTACATATGCAGCTGTCAGGTGTACGCCTACACCCCGTGCTTAGGTCGTGGCCATTTCATGAATGATGCCAAGGATATCCGGGACATGGTCATCAACCCCCCAAAGGCTTTAAGTAATAAAACACATTCAAAACAAGGCATCTCAATAAATTTAACCTCTATTCGATTAAAGAATTCAATGCCGGACCAAGAGGTATTTAATATACCGTACCCCAAGCCCGTATAGGGAAAATAAGTTAAAAGTATTTACCTGAGTAAAAGTATAATTCTCAACAAGCAAAATGCAAGTAGCTTTTACCGGTGCTCCTAATCTGGAACGAAGGTTTATAATAACCTATTAGATTTCTAACGGGTCTTTATTTAAGCTTATGCTTAGACCGGTTAGCTTTAAGGACGAAACGGTTCAAACGCACGATTAAGCGAAGACCGGATAGAATGTGATTTAGACCCGAAAAGTTTGAATACTTGTATAATATGGGTATACTAAATACATTCTGGATTTTGAGACAAAAATGACAATGTTTGACCCGTCTCGGTCAATTTATTCAAACTAGTTACATAAACCGAACCGAACGCGAAAAGAGCGCTACGGGTAACCGTAAGAGTCGTATGCAAGTTCCCTGAGATAATATGCTCTAAATATGTTATAATATCAGTAATATATTTTCTATTATGCCCAAAACGGATTTAAACACAATTTATGCCTCATAAGGGCATTTTGGTCATTTAAAAGATTATAAAAGAGTTTATTTGTAAATCTGAGTTACAGGTCTGGTTCATACAGTAAATATATTTAATTTAACATGTTATAACAGTAGGGTATGACCCATAAGTGAAAATCATCATTTAAAACCAAACTATGCACCTTAGGGGTATTTTGGTAATTTCACAAGGGCTAAAAATGTCAAAACTGGAAACCTGAGTTTATAAACTTGTACTGACTGTTATTTTATAAAAAATATACTAAAAACATCAGTCTGTATCAACCATATATGTTTAATATGGTTATAGTACATACTATGCGTTAAAAACGCTTAAAAAGACGGTTTGGAGCCGTTTCCGGGTTTGTAAAAGAAATATGATATTTTTATAATTCCAGAATGCTCAAAATATTTTATTTATCAAATAAAATCAGTAGAAAAAGGTTTGGGGTCAAAAGGATTTATAAAACTCATTTTATGGCCAAAAAGGGCAAAATCGGTATTTACCGAATCTAACTTAGAGACCTATGATATGATCAGCCAAAAATCAAATAAAAATCTTTAAAAATCCCAAAATATTATATAAGATCAGTGGGTAAAAAGTTTGGTATCAAAAAGTGGGTTTAAATGAGTTATATGCTAATTACGCCATTTAAGTGACATAAAGCTTTCAAAATACGATAATGGGCATAACTCTTATTCTGGACCTCAAACTGATATCAAATTTTCGGTGCAAGTTTATAAATCAGTAACAAATGTTTCTACTCTTTCACTTTTTCAAAAATCACGTTTTATAGTAAAAAGGGCAAAATAGTCAACTTTAAGCATAAATCGGAAACATGCATATGAATCGGTTAAGCATTGAACCAAGTGGTAAAATCTCAGAGAGTTAAACTTATATGAAAATTGGTCCAAAATATGCTCTAATGCAGATCTCAACATGCATGAACGGATCAGAACTGAAAGTCAAAGAAAAAGTCAATTTATGCGACTTTCGGTTCCGATTCGGGTTTAAACTGAAAATTGTCGAGTTGATCATGTTGAAACATGTTCTTACATTAATTACAAAGTTATTTTGATGATCAAAACAGGTTGCATGTAGCCTACATTGTTAATCATGCTTAAATTTGCAAAAACACATTCTGTTGACTTTTTAAGAAAAGCTTTGACTCGACAATTAACATACTTAGAGTGGGAATCTGAAAATACCCTTTTAGGGGTTTGTTACCCACATAATTACCAACTTGTAGGTACTTTCAATTTGAGAAATGACTGAGCCATTTTCGTTTAATCATGAAGTCAAAGTTAATTTACGATGGATTGACTTTCGGTTGAATAACTAAGCTAGAACGAATTTGAAAGAGTTATGAACACTTACAATGGTCCTAAATAAGCTTAGAGATCACTAGGAAGATGCCTTGTCGTCCAGAGAGCTCCAGAGGTTGTCTTGTGAATTTTGTGAATGTAAGTGTTCTATGTTTGCTACTTCAAGACCCTTTTTATCACACTTTTGATCTGATTAAAGGGTGATACAGGTGTTTGTAGATGTTGTATGATCAATCCCAGAGTCCTTACATGCCTATAAATCCATTGGAGAGCCCATGGTATCGATAACAGCTGGAAACAACTCGCAAACAGACTCATAACTGACATCTGTTCGCTGTTATGATGTTGGGCAGGTCATGCGGCCCGCTTTAGGCCTCAGGCGGGCCGCTTCAGACTTGCAAAACGTTTTTAAACATTTGCGTTTTGGCCCTTGGTCCTTTGGAACGTGGTTTTGGCGATTTATCTTGCTCATTAGACCCTCAAATTTGAGTTTTAAGGGCCTTGGGACTTTTAAAAACATGGTAAAGTCCTCGGTTAACTTTGTGCTTACCCGAAAAGTCACGAATTTCATCGTTAACGTAATTAACCCTTCGTGTACGGTTTTGATCATAACTTTCTCATACGATAATGAAACTTGATGAAATTTTTACCACATATTCTAGTGAGTATATTTTACCATTACAAAGCTTCGGGTTTGCCAAAAGGTCACTCAGAGGTATACTTTCAACATATTGACACATTTAGTCCCTGTAGTTTGTAATTCCTCACTTTCTTTCATTTCTCGCTTCGTATGATCCATGATTTATCCGTTTAAGATTATAAACACCATGTAGGGTTATTGTAGAGCCTATTTATCAATTTTTGACACTTTGGACCCTTATATTCACATAGTTTCACTGTTTGTCAACTTTAGTCCCTCTAAAGTATGTTTTCACATATTCAAAGCCCATGACACGTGTCAATACATTATTGGACGTAAATTTTCGAGGTGTTACAAGATGGTTGTCTTGGTGGTGATTGATGAATTGGTGAATGTATTGGAGATGGTTGATCTTGAAGTTCAGATGGTGGTGATGGTTGTTTACTAGGTTCCTGGATTGGTTTCTTCTTTAACAATACTTTCAATCTTTTTGTAACCTTCGGAGTAACAACTTTCTTTCTTGCAGATTGTTTCTTCCTACCACCAGATGATGGAGGCGTCTTAGATTTTATCACATTCTCAGGAGAAGGTTTGTATAACTCATCATCTTTATCTTCTTTCCTCTTTCTCTTGAGCTTCTTTTCCTTTTCAATCTCAGCTCTAATTCTTGCTGCACGCTCAATTTCATCAATTTCTTCATCAGATGAGATTGAAGAACTGCTATCTGCATCATCACCTTTATCACCAGCAATCTTTCCTGTGTCAGCATTATAATCAGTAAGAGATTTCAACAACTTTTCAGATTCAGGAGACAAACGAACATCTCCTTCAACATTAACTTCTGCTTCAGTTTCAGCTTCATCTTCTTTATCAGATTCATCTACAAGCATAGTTTCAACAACCTTCTTTTGACGCTTTTTCTTAGGTTGTGATGAAGAACCCTCCTCCACTTGAACTTTCGGAGTTGTTTTTCTGCTTCTCTTCTTTTTCTCTTTCAAGAACCACTCGTTTCTTAATTCTTTGAAATCTTCAAGTGTTTTCAACTCATCAGCATAACCTTTTTCTTTCATTTCTTTCTCATTTCTCCAGTTTTGATGATTGATAGGATCTGGATCTTGATAATTCTTATCTTTGATGAAACAAAAAAAAATCAGCTTTCGTTTTTGGCTCTGGATGATTTGGGTGATATCTGGCCAATTGTTTCAAAGACTCATTATCCATATGAAATAATACCAACATATCATTATCTTCATCTCTCTCCAAATCAGGATAAGCATGATCTATCATCATCTGAACAAGTCGTGGATACACCCAAGTCTTGCTCTTTGAAGTAATGTTCTCAACCATATAAAGAAACACAATCTTCAAAAAATTATACTTCTTGTTTAATACGAGAGCTGTCACCATGTTCATTTGATAATCCCTCATTGCATCATAAGCTCCCTTTCTATGACTTAGAGCAATCAACACTGAGTGAATAAGAAACTTGTATGGCTTGGAAAACTTTGATTTCAAGTAGCTAGCACTGTTCAGCGCACCATTATAACCCATTCGCAATATGCAACCTTTTACCATCCTCTCTGGGAACTTTGTAGGAGAATTTTCATCATCCGGAAAATTTATCACCTCTCGTACAAGATGCTCTGAGATAATTATTGGTTTATCTTGCCCGTTTAAGCTCACAATCGAATTTATTGTCTTTTTATCTTCATCATATGTTGCATTCTCCCAAAAACGCTCAATATGTGATTTGAAAACCAAATGTTGATTCGTCAAAGCTTTTTGAATAGGTAACCTTCTCTTAAACTCCAGAATACTCTTGAATTCGATCAACTTTGGTATCTTCTCCTCATCGAAATCACAACAACTGTTGTGTAATGGATCAAATATCACATTTGAAGCCTGAAAAATAACAACATACAATCAAGTTAATCACTTTGAAAATTTTTCATCAAAAACACTACATTCAAACGGAATCACTTCAAACTAAATCACACATTCACACGGAATTACATTTCATGCGGAATCACATTTGACAATTTGAAGCGAAATCACAAGTTGAAACGGAATCACAGTTTGAAACGGAATGACATCTTGAAACGAAATACCATTTGAAACGGAATGCTCATTTGAAGTGGAATTATATGTTTCAAACGAAATCATGAATAGATTTTTCAAAAACTTTTCTAATGATGAAATTGATTTGTTCCTTATCAGATTCCGAGCACACAGGTGTATTTTATTCACATTTTAGACCAACAACAAATCCTAGATCTAAGTCTGAACTTTCAGATCTACCGTGTTCAAACGGAATCAAGCTATACAGACCAAATTGAAACCCTAATCAGGATATATATCATAATCCGAGTTCAAGGGTATGATTATCGGTCATTAAACAACACAAATAAACCCTAGATCTATGTTTAAAACATGTTCATCGCCGACCAAAAGAAATCAGGTCAGATCTGGGTCAAATTAACACGATATCTCACCTTTCCCATGATCTAAGATGTGCAAACCAAACTTAGATCAGATTATAAACAACAATCGGGTAGAGTAACGGCTTAAAAACGATGATGTAGTGATTTCGCTTGAAATCGCCTGATGAGGAACTTTGAAGCGAAATAACAATAATGACAAGTTCAAGCGGAATACCCTCACTATTTATAGACCAGCTAATTTCATGTGAAATTGGCACTGATGTCTGTTCAAACGGAATCACCGGTTCAAGCGGAATTAACTTTCAAACGGAATTACCTTTTCAAGCGGAATTACGTTTACAAGCGAAATCACATCAAAATTTTCAAATTTTTAACTTTTTGAGATTTTACCGACACACCCAGTTAACCAAGTCCAAGTTAATGACCCTGGTCAATTGTTTAGCCTGCCAAGTCCAAGTTAATGACCTTGGTTGACCAATTTATGAAGATGCTGATTTTCTGAAACAATTTTAAGTTCAAATTAATGAACTTTTGAACTTTCAAACAATTACCAATCACTTTTTCAATCTTCTGCTTACCTAACCCTCATAATCCAGACTTGTTCAGCACATAAAACTTTGATCATCTGATCCCCAACGTTCGTTGTCAAAAATAAGATGAAAAACAAATCTTTTTGGATTTTAGAATATGATAAGCAATAAACTGTACACACAATATTTTGTGAGTGTGTTAGGGGATCATATCAGCTGCCGACAAGATACAAGCACCGTTAAGCTTTGATTACATTTTAAGTATTAAACAGTTTGCATTGATTGCCGATATACTGATCCTCTTTAAATTTTCACACAAAGTTCAATCTGTTCAGGATACTAATTAAGTGTTTTAGGACTTAACTTTTACATGTGTACCACCTCAGAATATACTCCCGTATCCAGATCCCAATATTCAGTCTTACAGGTGAGTATACCTAGATGATATCTGTAAGGGGTTAAATGCGAGGGCCGTGAGAGCTTAGGTTATTGCTTCCGCAAAATCAGAGAGATGTCGGCTTCGAATTTTGGTGGGTTCTCTTTAGAGAATCTTTTCTTCAACAGCACATGATTAGCATTTTGCAATGTTTCATCATTTTTTATGCCGAGGGGGGGGGGTGTTATTTCAAGCAAAGTAAAGTATTCTCCGGGGACTAGGCCATTGCTTCCGCAAAATCAGAAGTCCCGGGATAATACCCCAGATATCACTAAGCATAAAGACCTAGTATCTCAGAAAGAGGGACCTTTCAAACAAGATTTCGGGGGTTACCCATATATCCGAGAGATGTTCCCCACATAAAAGCAAGTAATGATTTTATGTTTATATCCCGAAAAATCTACTAAATGTATAAAAACCTATCGGCATAGCATCTGCAAGACTGCTTAACACATTAAAACTTTACATATCTTTAGCGTACTGCATCTGTCTAGCTGATGTACTATCATTTCCCCATTTTACACAAACTCATTTTCAGTTTTTCAATGTTTTTGGATTTTTGAAATTTTATCATGTTTTTGGATTTTCTGCAAACTTTCTCCCCCTAAAAACAAAGACATATTTTTGTGTTTTTGTTTTTTTCAAAAGCAGAAAATAAACTGTACAAAAACTTTGACAACACAACGTGGATCACATCAGATCGCCGTCCTCCTCGGCTTCACATTCAACAACCCTCCCAGAAAACAAATTTTTCATCCCATTTAATTTCAAAAGATAGTTAAATCTCTTTTTATCAAACGGTTTGGTGTAAAAATCAGTTTTCTGTTCATCGGTGTGTATATGTTCAATTCAAATCAATTTCTTCTCGTGACAATCACAGATGAAATGATGTCGAATTTCTATATGTTTTGTTTTAGAATGGTGAACCGGGTTTTTCGTTATGTTAATAGCTGCTTCATTGTCCACAAATATAGGCGTGTCCAAGAATTGAAAACCAAAGTCTCGCATCTGCTGTTGAATCCAAATGATCTGTGAGCAACAGCTCGAGGCTGAAACGTATTCAGCCTCGCACGTAGAGAGCGCTACTGAGGTTTGTTTCTTGCACTGCCAAGTGACTAGTCGAGTTCCGAAGAACTGACAGCCAACAGTGGTGGACTTAGCATTTTGCTTGCAACTACCAAAATCCGAATCAGCAAAACCGGTGAGAGAGAAATCGTCAGACTTAGGATACCACAAGCCGGTGCTTGGCAACCTTTTAAATACCGTAAAATGTGTTTCACGATCGTCAAGTGTGACTGGCGTGGGCTGGACTGATATCGGGCGCATAAGCAGGTCGGATACATGATGTCTTGGCGGGAAGCAGTAAGATACATCAAGGATCCAATTATCAACCGGTAATATGTCTCGTCCATTTTCTCTCCACTTTCAACTGGGCAAATCCCATGATTCTGAGCCAGGGGGTTGATGTTGGAGTAGATTCAGACATGTTGAATTTGTCCAGAACATCGTTCACATATTTTGTTTGATGAATGAAGATTCCTTCGGGCATTTGTTCCACCTGCAACCCTAGGAAGAACTTCATCTCCCCCATCGAACTCATCTCAAATTTCTTCTTCATAACCATCTCAAAATCTTTACACAAATCGTCATTTGTCGAACCAAAGATGATATCATCAACGTAGATCTGCACGATCAATAGATGCCCTGCAACCTCTTTAGTAAACAAAGTGCTATCAACTGTCCCCCTGGTGAACCCGTTGGCCAGCAGATGTTGGGAAAACGTCTCATACCAGGCTCTCGGGGCCTGGTGAAGTCCGTAAAGCGCTTTATCCAGAAGATAGACTTTGTTTTTGTGTAGTGGATCAGTGAAACCTGGCGGTTGTCCAACATACACTTCTTCTTTGATTTTGCCATATAAGAATGCAGATTTCACATCTAATTGGTAGACTTTGAATCCTTTCCAAGACGCGAACGCCAAGAAGATCCTAATCGCCTCAAGTCTAACAACAGGCGTATACACCTCGGTAAAGTCAATGCCTTCTTGCTAACTGAATCCCTGTACTACCAATCGTGCTTCGTTTCGAGCAATGACTCCTCTATCATCTCTCTTGCATTTGAATACCCACTTTGTTTTTATCAACTTTTGATTTTCAGGAAGGTCTACTAATCTCCAGACGCCCAGCTTCTCAAACTGCTGCAGCTCTTCCTGCATAGCATTAACCCAACTTTCTTTAGTTAAAGCTTCTTTATACGTCTTGGGTTCAACCTGCGAGATGAAACACTTAAGTGAGAAATCAACTTGCAAAGGAGCAACAGATGTATAAAAACATGTAAGAGCTCTGTTGATTTGATCCCGCGTTTTTACTCCGCTCTGAAGATCACCAATTATCTGCTCTGAAGGATGATACGACAAAGTTCTTGCCATAGCAGTGTCAGGCACGCTCACTTCCGATTGCAAGTTCGTAATATCTTGATCACCGGTGTGATCCTCAGCTTCTGTCGTTGCAACATTTGGTTCCTCGTCAAAAGTCGGACCGTCTTCCGATTCTGAGTCGTCAGAATTATCAAACGTTGGAGCTGGTTCCTCTGGTGGTTCGTGAGCAGTTCCACTTGGACCCGCCTCGTGATCGTTTGTACCACTTGTAGGGTCACTTGTACCCACGTCGGGTTGAGAAACTACCAACGGTGTTGGCACCTGATCTTGTGACATAGATTGTTGATGTTGGTATAAGTAAGCTAGTTCCTCTTCACTAGGCTCAGTCGGCAGTTGGAAAGACTCCCAGAGTTTGTCGTAATCAAACATGAATCTTTGTCCGGGAAGTTGTGGTGGAGCAGTATGCTTCTGACAATCAACATGCTGAACTTGAATTATCTTCCCCAGGCACGGTACGAACACCCTCTTCACTGGACTCGCATAACCTACAAAGAAACCATCATTACTTTTAGCACCAAACTTACCATCTTGATCAATGAAAGTACAAGGCGATCCAAACGGTTCTAAAAACTTCAAATTTGGTTTATAACGATGAAGAAGTTCAAAGCAGGTTTTCTTGTATTTCTTCACTGTGAGAACATGATTCAATGTATAGCACGCTGCTGCAACTGCTTCACTCCAGAAAAATATCGGCAGCTTGGAATCGGCGAGCATCGTTCGAGTTGTTTCAATCAAGGTGCGATTCTTTCGTTCAGCTACACCATTTTGCTGTGGAATGTATGGTGCACTGAATTCATGAAGAATTCCTTTCTCATTTCAAAACTCGAGCATGCGTTTGTTTTTGAACTCCGTTCCATTATCGCTTCGTATTCTTCTGATCAGCAATTTGTACAGCGTCTCCATCTTCTTGAACAATACCATCAACGAATCAAACGTTTGGTCTTTACTTTCAATACACATCACCCATGAAAACCTTGTGTAGTCGACAGTGACCACAAGAAAATACAAGTCTCCGCTCACACTTTTTACATTGACTGGTCCGAAAAGGTCCATGTGGAGCCTCTAGAGCGGTACTCTGATTGAATTCAGCAACTTCTGTGGATGTGACTTTTTCGTATGTTTTCCTTTCTTTCACTCTACACAATCATCATTTAAATGAATTTTTTTCAAATTTACACCTTCTACAAGATCATTGTGCACAAGAAAATTCATTTTTCAAATTTACACCTTCTACAAGATCATTGTGCACAAGAAAATTCATTTTTATGATTAAACATTCATTTTTAGTAAAGTGTACTGTAAAAGACTTGTCACAGATCTGTGATATACTCAACAAATTGTTTTCAAGTTCGATGATATAGTTCAGTTTTTCAAACGACACAACTCCATTTGTTAGAGTTCCTTCACCAACTATCCTGCCACCCTGATTTCCTGCAAATCCAACATAACCACCGTTGATTGATTTAACGTCGCAGAGTAAAGCCAGCATTCCAGTCATATGCCTTGAAGCTCCGCTGTCCATTATCCATTTTGAAATTATCAACCTCGGCAGCCCCTGCATACATCACAGAAATTCATTCAAACAATGAAGCCCATGATTTCTTTACCTTTGGAACACTACCAAACACTAGATCACATGATACATCAACTTTTGGAATGTTAAAGATGACGTTTGGAACAACATATTCAGATTTTGGTTTTAAATCACCCTCTTTAATTGGAGGAAATTCCTCAAGTAACTTGTCTAGTTCAAATTCAAGTTTCTTAACATCATTTGCAAACACCTTTGATTCAGATTTTAGCTCATGTTCCATCTTCTTTTCTTCAACTGACTGTTTTGGTTTTGCCACCCATGATTGGTTTTCAAAATTTTTTGTCTTTGGATAAATCTTTGAAATCTTTTGAGTTTTCGAAGATTCACCAATCTCAAATGTTGATTTTGGTTTTTCTTTTTCTTCGGAATTCAAAGATTCACCTCTTTTCAAAATTCGAACAGGAGAAATCATTGGTGTTTTGCCCTTATCATCAGTTGAAATTTTAGATTTCGGTTTTTGCAAAACTGGTTTCTTGAAAATGGGGTTTTCAATCTTTTTGGTGCATTGTTTCGCCATATGACCAATCTCATTGCAGCGGTAACAAACTCTTTTGTCATACTCAACAAAAGTTGATTTATAGGTCTCTTCTCTCAACTTTTTAGCTGCATTGAAATCGTCAATGGCTTTTTGACTGAATATATAATCCTTTTCAGCATCAACACTAGGACCAGCAACAAAAACATCACTCATCTTTTCTTTTGGCTTGACATTTTTAGCCATCTTCTTTTCAAAACCAATACCTTTGTTTTTAAAGTTGTTACCATTTCTTTTGTTAGACCTATTTTTACCCACCCAATCCTTTTTCCCAGGGTTGTTCAGTTGTTGTTTCACAAAAGATTTTTTAGGTTTTGAAAGAAATTCGTTATTGTTAACCTCAGAAATATCAATTTCAACCAGTTTAAACACCTTCTCAACATTTTCCAATCTGGCATTTTGAATTGGATACTCAGAATCAGAATAGAGTTTGTCAGTTCCAGTCATTGTGTAAACCACAATGATAGAATCATCATTCACAACCTCTTCTGATTTTGGTATGAACTTGTCTAAGAAGTTTCCATATTCTTCAGAATCAGAAATGGAGTTTTCAAAATGAGTTTTCACAGTATCAAACTCCGAGTTATCACTTTCTTCATCTAACACTTGATCAACAACGGTTTTGATCACCTGTGACTCATTATCAGTGTCGGGTGGAGAAAATGTAACATCAATGCTCTCAGGTAACTCATTCTCAATCGTTCTCAACTTGAGATTCAATGCATATTCCACCCCATCTGGATACTTTTGAGTATAATGATTCCACATTGGGGGTGGAACACTTTTGAAGACAGGTTTTGCATCAGATTGTTTCGGAACAATTTGATCAATAACATATGATGAAGCATCATAACTCATTAGTTTCTTATCAACCCATTCAGTTTCAATTCTCATTAACTCAACTTCTTTTTTCAAAGAAGCAATCGTGTCTAAAAGAATGTTAATTTCCATTTGTTTATCCATGACAGTAGATTTTAGCAATTTCGTGGCTTTATCATTTTCAAAACTTTCTTTTTTAATCATCTTGATTGATCGTGCCAAAGTGTCATATGCTTCTCTTATCTCACTGAGATTAAATTTTACTTCATCAGTAAATTTCTTCAATTCTTGAAGTTGTTTGTCTTTTTCAAGACAATCCATACAAGGTTTTGAACAGTTTTTGCATGGAACTTCATGAATCGAATCAACCTCTTCGATAACCTTTTCTTCATGATCAATTTTAATATCTGTTTTACCAAAACCATCAGACTCTGACTCAGACTTGTCTCCTGATTTAATCTCCTCATTTTCCGATTTCTCGTCAGACTCCTTTTTGACCGTTTCGACAGACACACTTTCAACTGACTCGGTTTCGACAGACTTTGATTCGACAGATTCTGTTTCTACCTCTTTTAGCTTGCCCATCAATGCTTTGTCAGCAATCTCTTTTAGAGTGTCTTCATTCATTTCTTTTGACACGTCTATTATCTCTTCGACTGGCTCTTTTTCCTCATCGTATCGTGGACATAATCCTGTGGTTGGCTCATTGAAGAAACCTGTAAAAGATTCAAACATATTAGGAGGCATTATTGATTTGAAAGAACTTGCAATAATCTCCTGTTCAGATTGATAATAGTAGACTTCTGCAGCAACTTCTTCAAGTTCAGCCAAACTCTCTTCAGACAAGACTTCTTCTGTTTCAATAGAGCATTCCGGTTCTTCCACAATCTCTGCCATCATTGCTCTACCCTAACTACCAGGGATGTACTTATCCTAACTAAAGCCTTCAGCAACCTTCTCATCATCTTGATTAGCCTTCTCCGACTTGTTTTCGATCTGAGGTCTTTGGGTAAATGGTTGTTGACTTGTCTTATGATAGATCGCTTGTTTGTAATAGTCATTTGAGAACGGGTTTTGATGGTTGTTAACCTCCCTGTTTGGATATTCCCACTTGAAATGTCCCTTCTCTTTACATTTGAAACATGTGAATTTCGATTTATCAAACCCAAGTTTTTGATCTGGTCCTGAAAGACTGTTCCGACCAGTAATTTCCATAAAACGTTGAGCTCTTCTCACCAAGCTTGCCATTCCCCATTTGATGTCGATCAATTCCAACTCCTCTGGATCGAACTGATCATAGTCTTCCTTAGTCATATCGGGGTTCCCAATTCTACCTGCAACCAAGCTTTCATACGATTCAAGCACTGAAGCAAGAAGTGCTATGTGCTGCTTCGCTGATGATTCAGTAAAATCTTGAGCATTCTTAATGTTCACTGCTATGTTGCACAGACTTCCTGGACCTTGACTTTGACTATTTGATCCTGACGAACTTTGAGTGTAGGATTGATCAGGTGAGTTTTGAACCTTAGGATTTGGCTCAAAACTTGCAAATGGTGAACTATTGTTGCTTGATGTGACAGATGATACTCCGGATGTTGAATCTGCACTAAAGGTTATCTTCACTTTTGGACTTAGATTTGATGTTGATGGAGTACT
The DNA here is from genome assembly GCA_030545235.1 of Helianthus tuberosus. Taxonomy (NCBI): domain Eukaryota; kingdom Viridiplantae; phylum Streptophyta; class Magnoliopsida; order Asterales; family Asteraceae; genus Helianthus; species Helianthus tuberosus. The sequence goes on from CM060405.1 coordinate 24,328,328, forward strand.
TCCTTAGTAATACAATGAGACATCTTGTTGAACACTTGAAGACTTCATCTTTCTAATCTTTGTCAACTCATGCTCGTGTGACTCAATCTTCTGAATGAATGTGCTGAGGTTGAATCCCACGTACTCCAAATTATTCTTTAACACCAACAGATAAGTTCCCCATTCATCATATGGCAATCCATCCGCCAATTTATCGACCCATTCCTCATCCGTCTTGGTTATGCCCAACCTCTTCATCTCAACAACCAGATGGCAATATCGTTCAATCAACTGCTTTGTTGTTTCACCTTTTATACCCGTAAAGATATCAAACTCTTTCTTCATCAAATCAGTTTTGCTTTTTATCATAGACACGCTTCCAAGAAACTTTACTTTCAATGAATTCCAAACAGACTGTGAATCACCCTGATGTTGTAGCAGAACTAAGATATCCTCTTTGATGGCTTGTTGTAGAATGCTCATCATTTTCTTTTCTGCCTTGAAATCTTCTTGTTCTTGTGGAGTCAAACTTCCGATTAATTTCTCTAAACCCGAACCATTCTTTGGAGGAACATATTTAGACTCGATTTTCATCCAGCATTCAAATTGGTTAGCTTGCACCCAAGTCTTAAACCTTTCCGACCACCCAGCATACTCATCAATGTTCATCAACTTCGGCGGTTTCTGCATAGTGCCGAATTCATTTTCCATGTTCACATTTTGCATGATACTGGCTGGTGTTTGTGCTGCCGTCATTCCCCCACCGGCAAAGAAGTTGTAAAACTCTTGATTATCCATTTTACGAAAATAGTTTCGGAAAATTTTCCAAGTTTTGAACACAGGTTACTTTCAAGTGATAACACTTTCTACACACGAAATACACTTTCAAACTAAATACCAAGAACGAAATGGACTTTCACACGAAATCAGACTTTAAAGTGAAATTAGCTTTTTCAAACGAAATTAGGTTTTCAAACGAAATCACTTCTCAAACGGAACCACCTTCTCAAACGAAATAGCATTTTCAAGCGAAATCAAGTGCCATTTCAAACGGAATTACTTTTTCAAACGGAATAAGTAATTTTGTGTGAAATTGCCTAAACTTTTCAAACGAAATCAGGTGTTTTTCAAACGGAATTAGTAATTCCGTGTGAAATTGCCTCAACTTTTCAAACGAAATCAGAGGCTCGTTCAAACGGAATTAACTATTTGGCCCATTTTTGTCACTTTTAATATGAATTCAGGTCTGATTCTTTCAAGGGTTTGTTAAAATTGTATTTTACACACAATATCAAAAGATCAGTCCATTTTGTCCATGGATTTGTCCAGAAGTCCAAAAAATGATTAGAAAAGGCACTGATTCAAGTGTATTGACTCATCCTGAGCTCTGATACCACTTGTAGGATCGTTTTGACGACCAAATGAGTCAATCAGAATCAATACACAACTGTTTGAGAGGCGGAAACAAACAAACAGCCTAGAATCAGTGTAAGAAATGAGTAGAAACAGCGTATGATACTTTAAACTAGTTTCTCATTAATATTTGACTTGAAAATCGGGCACCACTTCGTTACACTTCAGCTAATTCCGTGCCAAATGAGAAGCACAACACACCTATATATAGGCATGTGATTTCGCTTGAAATGACCACATGTCATTTCAAGCGGAATTAACAAAACTAATTTCGTTTGAAATGACCATGTGTCATTTCAAGCGGAATTACATCAAAATAACATAAATTTACATTTAGACCCCTGTAAACCCTATACAAACATAACCTAGACTTTAGACGTAGGCTATAGACATTATGCACCAATAGGAAGCTTAGGAACACAAACAGATAACGATGCATATAAAGATAAGGTTGAAAAATTCCAAAGAATTATCCTAATGATTTAAGAGATTGTTTAATAGATGAATTTGGATTTATGTTCAAAGATTTTAAGAAATTATGGGAATCCTGGATGAGATTATAAAAGTTTAAATAAATAAATTAATAAGCTGAGTAAAAATTATTAAATCAACGCATGTGCTTATTATCAACGCATGTGCTTATTATCAACGCATGTGCTTATTATCAACGCATGTCTCATGCCGCATGAGACATACGTTAAAGGTTTTTATCAAACGAATGCTTGATACGAAAAAAGAGACATAAAGATGTGTGATACGGCAAAAGACATTCGTTGATTCACTAATAATTATTGAAATATGTCAAAACATGAGACATAGCGTACAAGTCATACGTTGTGTTCATGGTTACTTAACAAAATAGGTTAATACATGAGATATACGACATATAAGTCATACGTTCCAGTTTCAACCAAAAAAATCCTGGATCTTTAATCCCAAAATTTAATGTGATTTGACCTCTAGGGGTTTTGTTAAATAAAGAAACACGAACACAAAGCACATAAAAATCATACCCAAAGAGCTTAGATTGACTTGACAGGAGTTTGGATTTTCGGAGGTTGTGGAGTTATTAGATACATGTTAAATGAAACGAAAAACAGGATAAAGCATTTGTGTTAGGTTAAGATTAAGTGGAGATAAGGATTATCGCAAGATTAACAAGTTAAAATCTTTTAGATTAGGATTTCGTGTTTTACCGGAATCTGGTGAAATTGCCGGATTGGGAAACGGGGTGGCGGGGTTAGGTGTGTTTTGTTTTAAAAGTTTTGAAATTTTACACAAATTGTCCCTACGGGGGCGAGCACTAATGCCACACTACTGCCAGTGACCACCAACACTGAAGTTGCGCCGTGTTATAAACCGAAACGTAAAACATAGAATAAAATAACTAAGTTGATCTAGGACTCGTGCGTTACGATGAACCTGCGTCTATTTTTTCCCGTTTGACAGGTTCATCGTAATATATATATATATATATATATATATATATATATATATATATATCAGTACCACTATACAAACTATAATGCATACATTACAACAACCATTGCATCAATATGTTGCAAATTATATTTATACAAGATTTTGGCTAAATTAATTAGATTATTAAATAATAATAATTTACAAATAAAACAACACAACTTTGAATGGATCAAACCGATTGAATATGGTAAGATAATGAAACCAGTATTTGATTAGGGTACAACCACTTAAGCACAATTTACAACCATACATGCATACAAAACAGATTGAATTTGGTAAGGTAATCAAACTATTATTTGATTAAGGTACAACTACTTAAGCACAAATTACAACCAAACATGCATACATGGTAAGGTAATGAAACTATTATTTGATTAAGGTACAACTACTTAAGCACAAATTACAACCAAACATGCATACAAATGTTTCAAAATAACAATATATAAATAACGCAAACAATTTTATAGCATGTGGTTTTTTAAGATGTAATACAAATATGTTTCTTTAAAGAAATTACTTTTTGATGTAGTGGATTTACATTAATTAATTAATTAATTAATTAATTATTAATATTAATTTACAAACTTTGTGAGTAGTACTTTAGGGCATTTAATTTAAGTATTAATTTACAAACTTTGTGAATAGTAATTTCTTTAAAAAAATATTTGTATTACATCTTAAAAAACCACATGTTATAAAATTGTTTGCGTTACATATAAATGTCGTTTGATCTTTTTTATTTTAATATTTAAGAAATATAATTATTTATTTAATATACAATTAAATAAGATAAAAATAAAAATTCATAACGTTTTATTTATGAATGAACATGTACAAGTACAATGAAATAATCGAAAATGAAAAAGTCATGTTGTTACAGTCTCTCGTACTTTTGAGAATTTCGTCCCCAAAATTGATGTAGAGTTATTAGGAAAAAATGAGGGTATTTAGCTTTCATTCGGTCTTCACGTTCCCAAGTGAATTTTTTGCCACACTTGGATTCCCAACAAACTTTGAAGATAAGTATACGACTATACTTGAGTCTCTTCACCTCGCGATCCATTATTTCCATGGGTTTCTCTATGAAATCCGTAGTGTCATCAATGAAAATCTCGTCGAGAGGGATGTGGAGGTTTTCATCAACTAGGCATTTCCTCATGTAGGATACATGAAAGGTAGGATAAATATTGCTAAGTTCGGGAGGTAATTCAAGTTTGTAGGTAACATTTCCAATCTTTTTGATGATTTTAAAAGGACCCACATAAAGTGGTGCTAGTTTTTCTTTCTTCCCAAATCGAACAATCCCTTTCCAAGGAGTTACCTATATAAATACGAGATCACTGATTTGAAATTCCAGAGGTTTCCGTTGTTTGTTAGTATAGACCTTTTGACGGCTTCTAGTGACTGGAAGGTTATCGCGGATTTGCACAATTTTGTTAGTGTTTTTAGATTAGTTCGGGACCAGTGATTTGAGCTTCACCGAACTCGTTCGAACAGATGGGGAAGCGACATTTGCGACCAAAGAGTGCTTGGAATGGGGCCATGTCAACACTCGCATGGTAGTTATTATTGTGTGAGAATTCAATCAATGAGAGATGTGAATCCCAGTTTCCACCAAAATCGATGACACGCGCTTTAAGCACATCAAGGGTTTGGATAGTTCTTTCAGTTTGAGCATCGGTTTAAGGGTGATAGGCAATGTTAAGGTTTAGTTAAGTACCTAAGGCAGAATGTATAGATTCCAAAAAAAGAGAGGTGAAATGACTGTCACAATCAAAGATTATGTTTAAAGACACACATGACGACTTACAACTTCGTCAATGTAGATTTTGGCTAACTTCTCAATTGTAAAGGCTTTACGAATCGATAGGAAATGAGCTGATTTAGTTAAGCAGTCAACGATCACCCAAATGCTAATGTGATCTCGAGATGTGTGTGGGAGCTAGGTAATGAGATACATAGCTATATTTTCCCACTTTTATAAAGGAGTTTATAGTTTTTCAAGCAAACGAGACGGATGTTGGTGTTCCGCTTTAACTTTCAGGCAAGTAAGATATTTGGCCATGTAGAGGGCAATGCATTTTTCATGCCCGGCCACCAATAGTGATAACGAAGATCCTTGTACATTTTGTCTGCACCAAGATGAATGAAATAACGAGACTTGTGGGTTTTGTTCATAATGGAGATTTGTTGATGCACTTTGTGTGGACGCGACTCGGCTCGGTTCGACTCGGCCTTGAAGACTTGAAGACACGAAGATCGAGACAAAGTTACAGCCAAGGGGGAGTTTGTTGGTGCACTTGTGTCTGTACTTTGTCTGTATTTCGTCATGATACAAAACGATGTCTTATGTTAGTCTGGGCTACGTCTTAGTTTGTTACAATGTGCGTTCGATGTAAGTTTGACCAAGTCAACCATCCTCCTGGTTTGACTTGGCCAAACAGTTAGCACATTGGTTGAAAGATGGCTGTGTCGAAGGATGGTCATCGAAGGATTACTTACATCCTTCGATGATGATGAGCTCGAAAGATAACCACGAAGGATAGACCACGAAGGATATCATCCTTCGTGGTCGACAGATGATCTTTCGATGGCGTTCTGGTCGACAGATGATCTGTCGATCAATCTGTCTGATCCTTCGACCAGACCTGCTGTGTCGGGTATAAATACCCATGTGTTGTGTTCAGTTCGACAGTTGACACGAGAGAAACAGAGAGAGCATTCTGTTGAGAGCACACACACACTTTGAGAGTTTATAGAACATATCTGTAAACATTGAGCTTGTAACCGGACCCTTCATTCGTATTAATACATGTGGTGTTAATCGGTGAATCTTGTGTGTTGTGTTTTGTGCTTGCTCTCGTATAAATTCTCGGTTGCATGCTAGCTTGGATTCCGCACTCGCTAGTGTGTTTGATATAACAAGGAAAAGGTTTCGATCTCATCCTCGGATAGGGACCTACAAGTGGTATCAGAGCTTTGGCTCTTTTCCTTGTTAAAAACCGAGATTTTGGAGTGTTTTGGACAAAAACTCACTTGGTCTTGCATACGTTTTTACTGATTTTCTCGCTGTTCTTGTTGATTGAAACGTGTTATAAACTTACCGGGTGTGTTTTTGATCGGGTTGGGTAACTTAGAAACTTGTTTTTAAGTATTTTGGTGTTTTCCGGCCAAGATTTCCGGCTTATCCGGTGACCGGTTTCTGGATAAGAAGTTTCTGTTTTTGGGCATTATTTTATTGGTTCAAATCTGCTTTGGCAGAAAAGTATGGTCTGAACATACCTTCTGCCGAAAGATTTCACCAACCCATCACCTTTTTCACCAACCCGTCTCACTTTGTCAACTGTGTCAGACAAGATCGATAGATATCCTTCGAAGTCGAAAGTTCATCTTTCGATCAAGGGAGGTTCGATAGATAATCATCTTTCGAACCAAGGAATCTTTTCGAAACATACATCTTTCGGTCTTCTGTTCTTTTTCGAAAGACTAGGATCCTTCGACTGGGGAGTCTTTCGAAATCATCTTTCGTGTTCATCTTTCGGTCTACAGTCCTTTTTCGAAAGATAAGGATCTTTCGTTTGGGAGAATCTTTCGAAAACAATTGTTCGAAACTCAACAGTGATCTTTCGAACACTGTTGATCCTTCGAACAGGTGTTTGATCTTTCGATCATTAGTCTGTTTAAGTTTAACAGTTTGTGCTTTTCAGGTCTTTCGATTCTTGATCTTTCGGCTGGTTGTTACCCTTCGAAATTTTAACATAGTTTGTGAAAATTAAATTTTTAAAGAGAACTTGTGTTCAAATTTTAAATCTATTTTCACTTAATATATTAATTTTCATAAAATGGGAACAAACGGTCAGTGGGATCCAAGCGCGTGGACTCTAACTCCACAATCAGCAGCTACGCAATCATCAGCTACACAATCTGCGTCAGATTTCAACAAAGCATGGATGCAGGCTATTGTCCCACCTCAAGCAGCAATGATAACTGCAAATCAATGGGCATTGGTCACAAATCAAAGCAACAGCATTCAATCTATGATGCAGAACGACAGTGAAACTGGTACAAGCACGAAACCGCCAAAGCTAAATCATATCAATGATTGGGGATGGTGGAAAGAAAGGCTGAGAACTTATGTTCAGGGGCAAGGTCAAGATCTATGGATGTGCTTCTTCACTGCATTTGATAGTGATTTGGAAGTTGCAGGATCTAATCCAGAAACTTACAGCACTATGTCTGATGATGATAAGAAGAAATTTGAGTTAGAAAAGAAGGCATTCATGATCCTCACACAAGCTCTTCATAAAGACATTTACCACCAGTTTGTTTACTGCACGACTACTAAAAGCTTGTGGGATATGCTTACGTTACGGTGTGAAGGAAATGCTCAATCTAGAAAGATCAAGCAAGAATTACTGAAGAAAGAATTTGAAGGTTTCACGTGCATGGAAAATGAGACTTTGGCAGAGTTATCTACAAGATTCCATCACTTGTTGAGCGAGATGTTTGGTTTTAGAGTCACTGCGACTCCACAAGAAATGGTGAAGAGATTCGCTGATAGCTTACCAGCAAAGTGGAGCAGTTATCTTGAAATCCTTAAAGAAAATGGTGTTCTAGACACAATCAACGTTTATGAGTTGATTCAAAAACTGGAGAACAAGGATGTAGAAGAAAAACTGAAGGCAAAAAGAACACAAACTCCTCAAAATCCAGAAATGTACTTTGGGATTGCAGGAGGTATCAGTGGAGAAAGACCAGCTTCTCAACATGCGAAGCTTCAAACAGCCTTTGTCTCTAACACCGGACCTTCAACAACAGATCAGTTTGATCCTTCAGCTTACATGATGTCTTCAAGACCGAATGTGCAGCCGACAGCTCAGCAGCAAAAACCGCAACAGCAAGGGTTTTATGGAAGCTCGTCAAACTTTCAAGCCACTTCCAATCCGAACACTGTCAGATTAGATACTTCCAACTTTTCCAAAGTCAGTGTCGAAGTAGCCAAGGAGCATATGGAGATGTTAAATACCTTGGTTAGTGCATATAGTGGATTAGTTGCAGGTCAGATTGGGAATATCAATCTAACCAATGAAGATTATCAGCAAGTGGATAAAGAAGAGTTTGAAATGATGGATATCAAATGGGCTCTTGCTAGTGCAATTCGAAGAGCTAAGGAGTTTATGGAAAGGACGGGGAGAACCAACTTGGAAAGCAAGAAAGATACCAAGTATGGGTTCGACAAGCAAGCTGTAACATGCTTTAACTGTGGTGAACGGGGTCATTTCAAAAGGGAATGCACAAGACCAGCTCAGCATGGAAACCAAAACCCCTTCAGAAATCAAGGCAACCAGCAGAACCAGAACAGGAACAATGAGCGTATGTTGATACCTGTCAACAACCGAACTCAAGCAGGACCATCAAATGCAAACCGGGGGCTGGTGGTTCAAATAGATGAGGGTTGTGATTGGTCGCTTCAGCTTGGAGAAGGAGGAAATGGTGGAACAGCATGTTTTGCTGAAGTAGTAAAGGATTTAAAGCACGCCAGTGGTGGAGAATCTTCCACCAATGGTGTTGCATCTTCTGGAGATGAAGACAGTTCTGGTTATAGTGGAAGCTCAGATGAAGAATCCTCCACTTCAGGAAATGATCATGTGGGTGAGACATCAGGAGTGTCAGTCGATGCAGATATTGATGAGCTTTTGAAAGAAGCTGCAGCAGGAGCTGAAAGAAGATCTAATTTGACGGATCAAGCTGCTTACTCTTCGTCTTCTCTCCATTCAGCCTTTATGGCTAATGTCGACAGTTCATCAGGTCAGGTATGTGTCGATGAACCCACTGTAGTTAGCTGTGAAAATTGTGATAGTTTAAATGTTAAATATGCTGAACAGGAAGGTCAGATTGAAATCCTATCCAAACACAATCAAGAATTGATTGTAAACCTTTCTAAAGCAGCTGAAGCTAACGTGTTTTTAACCAGAAATGAAAAGGAATTTAAAACCACAATTGCGTCATTAAGACATGATGTTACAGAATTACAAAAAGCTGTTTTGCGAAAACAACATGCTAACAATGATCTTATAGACACAATTGAAAAGCAGATGGTAGAATTGGCCACCGCTCGATGTGAATGTGAAACAATCAAGCAGAAATTGGAAAGTTATTCCAATTCCCGCTATGTATTGGATCACATTATTGATGTTCAAAAGAAAAAGGGGGATAAGAAGTGTATGGGATTCAAATCATGTCCTCCCCCAATGAATCACAATTACTCCAAATTGCCTGATGACGAGGATATGCCCCGTTTTGAACCTACTGTGCCACTCGGTCTAGATGACTTTGCAACAGGCCTCGGGTTCACAACTGGTACATCATCCTCAGGCCAATCTGAATCTGAATCTGAGACTGTGACAGATTCATCATGTGTTAAGGAACAGAGTCCTCCCACTGTTGAGGATGCTGATTCTTCGGATGATGAATCTGATGTAATTGTGAACCAACAGTCTAACTCGGTTACACCAGATATTCCAATCGAGAATCACATCCTGTGTGATCCACCAGTGAAACCGAGTGAGACTGAAATGTCAAAAGAAATGGAGTCGAGTGTATCAAGTGTTGAAGGGAGTAACTTGTTGTACACGCTCAAAGGAGATGACAAAATTTACTCTAACAAAGATTTTCCAATTAAAAATGTAAATCAAGATTTAATTGATTAAATTTTTGAAGGATGTACTGACAAGTTTTTGGGAAACAAAAGTGGCAAAGTTACCGTCACTCAATGTGATCCAATTCCGTGTGAACAAATTAGAAAACAATACGGAAACCAAAAACCAACAGTTGAGCGAAAACAACAAGTCAACTCCGGAAAGGGTAAGGGACAGGGAAAGAAGGCTCAGAACAAGAATGTTCAAGCACCTAAGGTTCAACAACAATGGGTGCAAAACAAAAGAGCTCCTGTTAAGAAAAGAGAACCGAAAGTGAACTTTGTTGGATCCACGGGTTCAGACAAACTTGAAACATTTCAGGATAAATCTAACCTTGATTTTATAAAACAAGTTAGAATTTTGAAACGAAATGAACAGAATAATTACACCCAACACACCAACGGATGTGATTTAGGTCCAAGCACGTCTAGATCACAAAGTTCATGGTCTGGTTCTTCGTCTGGTAATCAACATGTTTCTCCGAGGTTTGTAGAGCGGAGAATGTGTTTTGAGTGTGGCACCATTGGGCATATTGTAAGATACTGCCCATACCTGCAAAAGTTGAAGCCAAAAACAAGTGCTCCCCAAGAAGCCAATTACCAAAAACGTTCATTTTCCCCGAAACAAGACCCACGTGTCTTGAAAGAAAGGGAAAAGAAGTTAAAACAAAAGAATCAAAAGGTAATTGAAAAGGCCTTAAAATCAGAGGTCAAAGAAGAAAAACCTGTTCAAGCAAAACCTAAAACTGTAAAACCAGTAAATGCTAAAACACTTAATGCAAATACTGGTAAAGAACAAACAGCTTGGAAACAAAAACAGGTAATTCAGTCAGGGGGAGCACCACAGGTCCTTTTTCCTAATCATCGAGTGATTGAAATCACTTACCTTGATGATCAAGGACGACCCAAGTCCACGAAGGCTTGGGTCCCTCTCTCCAACTAATTTTTGAGTGAGTGTGTAGGATATTCCAGGAGGAACTTTCGATAGTCGTAAGATTGTTGATAGTGGAGCATCCTTGCACAAGTTAGGCGACAGAAGAAATTGTTGCCTTTGATGGAGAGGAAGAGAAAAAGGAAACATAAATGTCTGTTGAAAGAGATTGAAAAGCTTCGACAAAATGAAAATCATACCAACATTTGATTGTTCAAGGTTTTGATCGGGTCCCAGGGATAGATTCAAATCAAAATGTACGCACCTGCAGCACGTCTGAAGTTCAACAATCTACAAGATGAACGTGCAGTGTACATTTCTTAGTGGTGTGATTGAAGAAAATGTGTTTGTTGAACAAACCAACCAGGTGTGCGGACGCCTTGGCATGGGTTGAACAACCGCACACTACTTCTGAAAGAGAAAGACAAAGACCTTCGCTGGCGCAATGTGGACGACCAGACGGACCAAAAGTTTTCTGATCTTGTTGCTGTCAAGAGATTTTTAAGTAGCTGCAAAGAATCGACTTTGAAATCCACACCGGGTGGATATCCAGTTTGGGAGAGCACTCAGTTTCCTGTCAATGCACGAAGCAGTTGCAGGATACGGTTTTAAATTTCTAATCTCTCTTTTACTTGTCGATTATTAAGCTGCTTTGTGAATTATTATCTCGTACAGCACTCTTTGGCCAGACAATGTTGTCATGGTCCGCACCGCTTACCGACATGCCAACTGATTATGTTTTCCAAAATTCGCTAAATCATTTCTGATTAAAACTTATTTTTGGTAAACGGCATTGAGGTAAAACATGAGTTAACCAACATCGGAAAATCATTTTTGTAAATACCTTTGTGTTTTTAAATTTGTTTTAGTTTATTGATTTTAGGGGGAGTAAATCCAAAATTTGAAAAATCCAAAAACATCGAAAAATTTCAAAAACACAAAAACAATAGAAAAACAAAAATGAGTTTCCTGGCGAGAAAAAGAGAAAATGATAGTACATCAGTGGTCTGTCTAAATCTCTTTAAACCTAAAATGAAAAACGATAAGCAGCTCTATATAAGATGTATCGGTAGGCTCACAATCATTTTAAAGTGTGCAGGGTGATATAAACTTTAATCGACTGAGGACTGGGTGGGAACCATTCATTGGCATATGGTCTTAGTACCAAAATTTCGTTTGAGAGATTGCCGAGGTTCTGAGATATTCGGTCTTTATGCTGCTTATCATCTGGGTATCATGGTTGTATCTTTTACCGAAAAATAACGGGGACGCAAGTCTAGATCTTCCATGATACTATACATACGTGTACATATTGCATACGACCTCAATAAGTGATCAACAATCACATGTCCATACAAATAAGTGATAATATATCACATTCATCCGGGTGTCAAGTTCGTCTCTCTGCTGTACGAAAGTACTGACCTGTTCACGGACTTGCTCCTGTGCCCTCATGCATCGAAAATCAAGTTCCTCATCAATAAGTGATTATATCACACAGGGCTTGTTTTCAATCAAAATAAGTGAGAATCTCACATCATATACGGTCAAACAGATGATAATCGGTATACTCACCGGTAAGATGAACCCTCGTGCATACCTTGATACGGGAATGTGTCGTGATGTGGATGAACACCGGTCGGTAAGTATAAATTATACCTTAACGTATCCCCTCGCCATGATTACAAATGATAAGTTGAGCTTATGTGGACAACAATACCGATAATTGTTATAGGATGCTTATCTTAATGTTATCTAAAAGAACAACAAGAGCGTTTTGGCATGACCGTACACTGATATGATTCTCTTACCCTCGAAACTCGCAAAAAGAATGTCTGTAAATATTTATTTAATGTTTCCTGTTTATGTATCTTTGTATATATTTATTTATTGTTTTCCGTCTTTACGTTGAAAAATGAAAATTTCAAAAAGATTTTAGGTGTGTTTTAATATAAACTTTATAAAATCCAAAAAGATTTCTCTTCTAGTTTATTTTTTGATTGACTGATGTTGGAACTCGAGTCTATCCTATTCAAATTCCTGATCGTAAGCTGGAAACAATTGCATCTTCATAAACAGTCGAAGTTAACGAGTTTTGAAAGTTAAAGAATTAAAATGAATATTTTTCTAAACTTTCAAACTACTGTCGGTTGGTGTTTGATTGAGATTTGATCTCATATGTGTCGTTAGTTTAAATGTTAACTATATTCCAAGCAGTTGTTCTCATTATGCGTTTAGCTTTCTTGCATGTGCAGATGCTAAAGGCCAGGAGAACATGTTCGATGAAAAGCTTTGGAATGAAGACACGAAGTGGAGGCACTCAAAGGATAAGATGATCGAGTTGCCGCTGTCCCTTCATCAACACCACAAGGATCTGAAGAATTGTCAAGACAAAAGATTCACGAGCATGACTCAATGGAGAGTTCAATCTAAGGGGGAGTTTATTGACACACTACCTAAGTTAAATGGGGAGTTTGTTGATACACTTTCTGCTTTCAAGATGTGAAGACTTTGAAGATCCTCCGACATGAAAGACATAGAAGACGAACCATCACGAGTAGCGTCCAAGGGGGAGTTTGTTGATGCACTTTGTGTGGACGCGACTCGGCTCGGTTCGACTCGGCCTTGAAGACTTGAAGACACGAAGATCGAGACAAAGTTACAGCCAAGGGGGAGTTTGTTGGTGCACTTGTGTCTGTACTTTGTCTGTATTTCGTCATGATACAAAACGATGTCTTATGTTAGTCTGGGCTACGTCTTAGTTTGTTACAATGTGCGTTCGATGTAAGTTTGACCAAGTCAACCATCCTCCTGGTTTGACTTGGCCAAACAGTTAGCACATTGGTTGAAAGATGGCTGTGTCGAAGGATGGTCATCGAAGGATTACTTACATCCTTCGATGATGATGAGCTCGAAAGATAACCACGAAGGATAGACCACGAAGGATATCATCCTTCGTGGTCGACAGATGATCTTTCGATGGCGTTCTGGTCGACAGATGATCTGTCGATCAATCTGTCTGATCCTTCGACCAGACCTGCTGTGTCGGGTATAAATACCCATGTGTTGTGTTCAGTTCGACAGTTGACACGAGAGAAACAGAGAGAGCATTCTGTTGAGAGCACACACACACTTTGAGAGTTTATAGAACATATCTGTAAACATTGAGCTTGTAACCGGACCCTTCATTCGTATTAATACATGTGGTGTTAATCGGTGAATCTTGTGTGTTGTGTTTTGTGCTTGCTCTCGTATAAATTCTCGGTTGCATGCTAGCTTGGATTCCGCACTCGCTAGTGTGTTTGATATAACAAGGAAAAGGTTTCGATCTCATCCTCGGATAGGGACCTACAAGATGCGAAGTTCATCATGATAAAAAAACCAAACTTGACTTAGATAGTAAGTAGCTCATCAGGTTTAGATTCTAGCTGGAGTTCGGCACCACATGACATTTCATCATGCATGTTGCCTTGAGGGACAGAGGTATGCTAGGCTTGAAGAATGGGGGCTTGGATATCGGTTTGGATCTTAATGGTATGAAGGTTGGCCACAGTGAAGTATTTCGGCGAGATCGCATAAGAAGAAGCTGAGAGAATTGAGAGGAGAATTGAGAGAAGAATTGAGTTTGTGCGAGTTGGAATGAGGCCTGAGGTCCTCTTTTTATACTCAATTTAGGCGATAAACTGATAAGGACAGGAGTTTGGATTTTCGGAGGTTATGGAGTTATCAGATACATGTTAAATGCAACGGAAAACAGGATAAATCATTTGTATTAGGTTAAGATTAAGTGGAGATAAAGATTATAATTTTACACAAACGGTCCCTATGGATTTTAATTATTTTAAAACATGTTTAAAACTTAAATTCCTTTTGTTTTTAACTTTACAAGTGTGGTAACTTTGCTCCTTTCCAATAAAAACTTATTTCTTTTATAACTTTATAAAATCTTTTATAACATTTTTGTAAATTATTAATGATTAAACCACTAAAAAAATATATATTTGTTTTTTAAGAAAATTAATTATTTATTTAATACAAAATTCAATAAGATAAAAAGAAAATTTCAGAATGTTTTATTGATAAAATAACAGGTACAAGTACAAAGACATAATAAAAAATGAAAGAGAGTCATGTTGTTACACTTAACAAAGCTTAAGGTACAACATATCAAAGAAACCCAATGTTGCTAATTAATAATATAAAAATATTCCGTAACGCCTTCATCCTTAAAATTGCAGAGGATATCGATTCTTGATCGTGATTTGTTTAGTTCACGGTAATCGATGCACATTCGCATCGAACCGTCCTTGTTTTTAACAAAGAGAATAAGAGCTCCCCAAGGCGAGGAACTCGGCTGTATAAGCCTCTCTCCAAGAGTTCTTCAAGTTGTGCCTTCAACTCCTTCATATTAGTGGGTTACAGACGATACGGTGCTCTGGCTACAGGAGCTGATCCAGGCAGAATGTTGATCCTAAACTCAACTTGCCTATCCGGGGGCAGACCGGGTAGGTCTTCAGGAAAAACATCGGGATATTCCGAAACGATTAAAATATCTTCAATCATTGGCTTCGGCTTATCAATGGTCACATGTTCCATGTAAATGACACATCCCCTCTTTAAGGACCTGGATGCCCTGAGCAGAGACGCTCCTTCGGGCAATCCGTAATGTTGATCTCCATGGATAGTGAGTATATTTCTAGATGAGTATTTAATTTCGATAAGTTTCTTGTTGCTGGCAATGTGGGGGTGGTTATGGGATAACCAATCCATGCCTAAAACTATATCGAATCCCACGAGATTCATAGGCAAGAGGCTAATAGGAATAGATTGATTCTTGATGGATGTAGCGCATCCGTCAAGAATAGTATAAGCTACTTCTATACTACCATCGGCCATTTCGACCTCATAAGTGACGTCTTTCTTAAGGGTATGTTTAGAAGTTTGCTAAACTTATGGTCAACGAAGCTTTTATCGGCTCCAGAATCAAATAAGACTCTAGAAAATATGTCATTTACAAGAAACGTACGAGTAATGACTTTGGCATCATTCACTGCCTCCTTTGCAATCAGCTGAAAGGCTCTAGCATTGCCTTTCTTAGCTTCAGCGGCCTTGTTCTTGGCATCAGAAACATATTTAGGGCAATGAGTCTTGATGTGCCCTTTGTCGCCACACCCCATAGCAGGTGGCGTTCTTTAGATCTTTACACTCGTGGGATTTGTGGTCCATCTTCTTACAAATGCCACAACCTTTAGGTTGATTAAACAAACATTTCTCAAAATGCCTTTTCCCACAGGTTTTGCACTCGTGCTTTGCCTCAGTTGGCTTGGACTAGTTATAGTTCGAACCAGTCTTGTCCTTCTTGGAATCCCTTGCAGGAGTGTCATCACATTTCCTCTTGTTTTCACCATCGGCCGCTCTCACCCGTTTCTCATCCTCGGTGAGAGATAAAGCTAGATCCATAGTTGATCTAAACGTTGCAGGTTTGGAGGTTTAACCATGCCCTTGATTTCTGGAGCGAGTCCTCCAATGAATCGTGCAATGCACTTTGACTCCGGTGTAATCAGATATGACACGAGTCTTGAAAAAGAGTTATACTCAGATACATAAGCTCGACAGTTGATATTTTTCATGGTTAGTTTGAGAAAGTCAGATTCAACTTTCTCCACCTCGTGAGGTGGGCAGTAAGTCTCGCGGATCAGTTCCACGAACTTGGCCAAACTTAGGTTGTAAAGTACAACCTTGCATGTGGATTGGATCAGTGCCTTGCACCAGGTTAAAGCGTCTTCCTTGAAGGATTGGGACACATACTTGATAGTGTCCTTGATAGCACAACCGCTTATATCAATCACAGTCTCCATCTCATCAAGCCATTTTAAAGCATCAATGGCTCCCATTTCACCCGTAAAGTCACAGGGCTTACATGAGACGAAGTATTTGTAGGTGCACCCATCTTTAGAGCTGCGGTGCTCAGTCTTGACAGTGTTCTTGACACTTTGCTCACTTTTAGTTATGGAGTAGTGAGTCTTTTCAGTTCTAGCAACCCCGACCCCTACCCGGGAGCGGGTGCCGCGAGATCCAGATAAGTGGCATCAGTGTTTATTATTTTGGCAGCGGAATACATCAGGACCGTAGTTAGGAAATATTTTTATCAGAGTAAAACACCAAACTTTTTACAACAAATCAATGGGATAAAACCCAAGTTCATTTGACAATACATTTGTAGGGATGAACCCTAATTATTGAAAACAAAAACTCCTTTTTATTTAGGAAACTTTTATAGCCACTTTTCCAAGCCCTCAGTGATCTTCAGCTGGCTTATATTGGCTTTCACATTGTGTTACCTGAAACTCATTTTAAAAACATTTTATCAGCAAGAAATACTGGCAAGTACATTCCATTTGGTGAAGCATCAGTTGTTACACATTACAATATTAAGGGAGATTACAATGTTTATATCTACACAATTACTCGGTCAGTACATGTCACTCGTCGGATTTGTGACTATGGTCATATCACACATTGGATATCCGCGCCCAATTATGAAGGTTATCAAGTACTATATACAAACCCCATAATACTAGCAGCAATTGTAGAATTACAAAGACTTAATCATTGTAATTGTATTTGAAAACATTTGAGGTTTTGGTAAAGCATTTTGACTCATAAAAAGTGTTTTTAAAAGAAAATGTACTCACAAATAGTGAGAAAAAGTGAATGTACTTACATTGTTGACTTAGGTGATACTACGATAGCTTCCTGGTGATTCTCCTGGTTATTATCTATTAAAATTAAACAATCCACATGTGTTAGTAAAATAACCCAATCATATTAACCGTACAACTCGAGACAGAACTCCAATGACTGAGTTAGGCAGAGCCTTGACATGCGTTACGGATCCCTAAATCAATCGGGTGTAACACGAGACAGAACTCCAATGACTGAGTCAGGCAGAGCCTTGACATGCATTACGGAGCCCTAAATCGACCGTGTAGGGTAACAGCAGGGTTATAATACTTACAACAAGGCAGAGCTTCGCTTTATAGGGGGGTATTGTTTCCCAAGAGTTTTAGCTTACTAGTGATCAGAGAAAAGAAAGAAATTTGAATGAGGAACAACTGAACTCGACCACCCCTTTTATAGGCTGATCGGAGGTCGGCTCGCGCCCCGCGTAAGCTTCAGCTAACTTTCTTGCGGCCCGTGAGAGAGCGCGTGTTGAGTATAGCTTGGTCGAATCAAGGGGCTAGCTTTGATGAGTCACCTGCCACGTGGCGGTATGCCTTGTCCGGCAATACAGGCCAGTCGCGGCCCACGAAAGACGAAGCTAAGGGGGTCACACCCCACGAGCGACTCCTAAACTTCGTTTTTCTTGATTTTTATAAATACAAGGGTATTCCAGGCTCGTTTCTCGCATACGGTGTATATACGGAACGCTTTTGGGTCACGTTAAGGGTTCTAGGAGGGTTGTTGTATCCTCCCCACCTTGTTTTAGATCTCGTCCTCGAAGTCTACTGGAATAGGTGTGGGTATTTTTTTTGCATCTCTGACTCGAGCTCCCAAGTGTATTCTGGTCCTCTCTTGGAATCCTATTTAACTTTGACTAAAACTAGTCTATTGTGTTTAAGTTTCTCATTTACCTCTATGTCCTTAAGAGGTATCACTAATGATTCGTCTGCTAAACACTTTTTGAGATTACATACATGAAACACATCATGTATTCCTGCCATTTCCTCTGGAAGTTGTAGCTGATAGGCTATGGGTCCTACTCTTCTAATAATCTTAAAAGGTCAACATAATTGGGGCTTAGCTTTCCTCTTTTAGCGAATCTGACTACTCCTTTACATGGAGAAACTTTTAATAATACCTTTTCACCTACTTGAAATTCTAAAGGTTTTCGTCTGTTATCTGCATAACTCTTTTGACGATCTTGTGCTGCTTTTAGCTTTCCTTGACTTGAATTATCTTATCTGTTGTTTTTTGCTGTATCTCTGGTCCATATAGTTTCTTTTCTCCGATTTCTGCCCAACAGATCGGAGTTCGGCATTTTCGTCCATAAAGTGCTTCAAATGATGCAACATTAATGCTAGTATGATAGTTGTTATTGTAGGAAAATTCTATTAATGGTAAATGGTCGCCCCAATTTCCTCCATAATCAATTACACAGGCTCTAAGCATATCTTCCATGGTTTGTATTGTCCTTTCGCTTTTTCCATCCATTTGTGGATGATAAGCTGTGCTTAGATTTAACCTAGTTCCCATTGCTTTTTTGAAACTTGTCCAAAAATGAGAAGTAAAACGACTATCTCTATCAGATACAATAGATAAAGGAATTCCATGTAATGAAACTATTTCATTTACATATAGCTTGGCTAACTGTTCCATATTGAAAGTTTCCTTCATTGGTAAGAAATGAGCAGATTTGGTCAATCTGTCTACAATCACCCAGATTGTATCATTTCCTTTTCTTGTCTTTGGTAATTTGGTAACAAAGTCCATTGTTATCAACTCCCATTTCCATATTGGCATTTCTAGTTGCTGCAATAAACCTGAGGGTTTCTGATGTTCAGCCTTAACTTGTGAACAAGTTAGACTTAGCAACGTAGTTTGCTATATCCTTTTTCATTCCTCTGCACCAGAAATTCTTTCTTAGATCTTGATACATCTTATCACTTCCAGGATGTATCGTATACTTAGACTTATGAGCTTCTTCTAGAATTCTGTGACGTAGGTTTCATTGTTTAGGTATCCACATCCTTTTCTTATGGAACTTCCAAATTCCATCTGTTCATTGTTCTAATTCTTTAATAATTCCTTTTAAACTTTCAGCATCGTCCTTGAATGTTGTTTCCTATACTTCTCTAATTTGATCATTTAAATCTATCTGCAGATTTAATTTAAGAGAACGTACTCGTTTCAGTGTTTCATGATACTTTCAACTTAAAGCATTAGCTACTACGTTAGCTTTTCCAGCATGATACTGGATATCACAATCATAATCACTAAGAATTTCCATCCAGCGTCTCTGTCTCATATTTAATTCTTTTTGCCCAAAAATATATCTTAAACTCTTATGATCGATGAAGACAACAAATTTATTTCCATATAAATAGTGTCTCCAAATCTTAAGGGCAAAAACTATTGCTCCTAATTCTAGATCATGGGTTGTATAATTCTCTTCATGTTTCTTAAGTTGTATAGAGACATAAGCTATAACCTTTTGACATTTCATCAACACACACATATATATATATCCTAACTTAGACGCATCACAATAGACTATAAAGTCTTCAGTTCCTTCTGGTAATGCGAGTATGTGTGCGTTGGTTAATCTTTACTTAAGAATCTTAAAAGCTTCTTCCTGTTTTGGTCCCCATTCGAACTTAACTGATATGCAGGTCAGTTTAGTTAATGGAATGGCTATTCTAGAGAAATCTCGGATAAACCGTCTATAATATCCTGCCAGTCCAAGAATACTTCTTACTTCTGTTGGCGACTCAGGGACTTTCCATTTAGTAATCGTCTCGATCTTTGTGGGATCCACATGAATTCCTTTATGATTAACCTGATGTCCAAGGAATTGCACTTCTTGTAACCAAAATTCACATTTTGAGAATTTAGCATAAAGCTTTTCTTTTCTCAACAATGTGAGAAGTGTATGCAGATGCGCTGCATGTTCCTCTTTAGTCTTAGGTGCTGTTTGTTTTTTTAGAGGTAAAATGTCTGCAGTCTGCGGACCACATCTGCAGACATCTGTAGCAGAAGAGGTGGACCAAACCTCTGCAGTCCGCAAGAAGAAGACTGCTTGTTTTTAAACTTCTGCAATCTGCTGAAATAGGCTGAAATTTAAATAAACTGAAATAATAGTTATATAACAGAGTTTTTCAACATTCAAATGAACTGAAATTTAAATAAACTAAAAATTTTAAACTTTAACGAGTTTTTCAACATTCGAATTTAAATAATAGTTAAACGTCCAATATCTAATGAGAATCCAAAGTTCGTTTGAACTACTAGAAATCCTCAAAATAATATCCTCATGAGAACGGTGTGGAAGATTATGTCTCAATTTCATTCCCATGACTGAATGCAAACACCTCATGGCTCAACAAGATATGGAAGCCTGGGAGTCGGTATATTTTTTCTTTTACTTTTTTTATGATGTAAATTTGCTATTGCAAAAACAAACACAGCATTTAATCAACATTTAATGGTGCTATTGTCTATTTCTTCCAATATGTTCCAAATACTAGCCCTTTCTCTAGAAATACAATTTACATACTTCTTTCAAGTCGTTAACTTTAATTGCCTCTAGATTTGAAAAGTTACAACTATTTTCATCCAGCTTTAAAGCAATTTTTGCTATGTTTTTCTTTTGGCCATGTAAAGTATTAGTTACATTCTTTTTAGAGATCATTTTGTGGAAGGCCGCAACATGCATTTTCTTATGTTTGACTTTTCAGCAGTCAAGATCAGATCAGATTGAGCCATTATCCACCAAAATTCATCATCAAGATCAGATTTTTAATAGAAACCCTTAACTACCAGCTAAAATTAATAACACCCAGATAAAGTTTTGATAGAATTTAACTGTTAATAATCTCAAAACTATGGTATATGATAAGAACACTAATAAGGATCAAAGTTTTTTCTTACTGTACAGTGTTAATCAACTAGACCCACAAAGATTTCTCAACAACTCAATCAGTATCAATCAATAAACACAACATTTAACCAGTAACAACGAGGTAGCTGGGTAAAACAAACCTTAAGAATGATTTTCTGCTCCTTTGTAGCAAGGGCCGACGAGGTAGCAATCGGAGGGGAGATGTGTTGTCAGAGGTGAAGGAGGAGGTGGGACAGGTGAAATCGGGCAACCGAAGGTGGGGGAGGAGAGATGGGTGTTAGCTGGGAGGAGCAAGTGCTAGGTTTCAGAGTGTTTTGAATGAGCAGAGGATGAGAAGAGTTTTAGAAGAGGGGAGTCCTGATCTGCGCGAGGAATAGGTTTGGAAGACCTTTTTTTAATGAAATCAATTCTAAAAAACAAACACACTACAGACTCAAACGTCTGCGTGTGGTCTGCGTGGGGCAGACATAAGAGGTCCAGAAGTACTTTTCACAAAAAACAAACACCCCCTTAGAGTAAATTAGAATATCATCTATAAAGACAATTATGAATTTATCCAGGTATGGTTTACATATCCTGTTCATCATGTCCATAAATGCGGCTGAGACATTGGTTAAACCAAATGGCATGACGGTAAATTGATAATGACCATACCTTGTTCTGAAAGCAGTTTTAGGAATGTCATCTTCCTGTACTTTCAGTTGATGATATCCTGAGGGTAAATCGATCTTAGAAAAGAATCGAGCTCCTTGAAGTTGATCGAACAGATCATCGATTCTCGGTAGTGGGTACCAATTCTTAATTGTAACCTTGTTCAATTCTCGGTAAATACGCATCGATCCGTCTTTCTTCTTAGCAAATAACACCAGTGCTCCCCACGGTGATGAACTTGGTCGTATAAAACCTTTGTCAAGAAGTTCGTCCAATTGTTTCTTCAGTTTCTGCATCTCCGTTGGTGCTAATCGATATGGTGCTTTGACAATCAGTGCCATCCCTGGAATTAGGTGAATCCTAAATTCAACCTCTCTATCAGGCGGTAATCCAGGTAACTCTTCTAGAAAAACATCTGAGAATGTAGATATTATGGGAATATCTTTTAATTCTTTTCCTTTAGTATTAATGATTACAGAAATCATATATATACTATTCCTCCTTTCCTTTCATAACTTGCGGCTTTCATCACAGAGATGAATTTTGTCGATCTGGTTGGCTTATTTCCTTTGATTGTGATCTTTTCACCACTTGTTGTACTTACTTGCACTGACTTTTGATCACATAAAATACTGGCACGATTGGCTACCAACCATCCATTCCTAATACAACATCAAATCCGACTAGATTCATTGGGTAAAGGTTAGCAAAGAAATGATGGTTCTGGATTTCTATTCTTGCTCCCTGCAAGATCTCACTAATCTTAATGGATTCTCCGTTTGCTGTCTCTACCAGACAATCTTGTTGAAGTTTGGCTAAGGGTTGGTCGAGAAGTTTGTAGAAAGAAGTATTAATAAAACTTTGGTTTGCATCAGAGTCAAATAATACTTTGGCAAAAATGTTGTTAACTAAAAACATACCGGCAATCACATCCGGAATCATCTTGGCTTCTTCAGCTGTTAGAACAAATGCTCTGGAATTCTTCTTAGGTCCTTCATTTGTCTTAGCCTTATTGGTTGTTGCTAGAGCTAGTTTCGGATAGTTTGGTTTGATGTGACCAGCCTCTCCACAATTGTAGCATATTCTGGCACTAGCCTTTCTCGTACAATCTTCTTCCTTATGTCCTGGGTACTTGCAAAAGTTGCAGGACACAACACACTTTCTTGAGTGCTTCTTTTTACAGAACTTACAATAGGGTGCAGAAGAACCTGTTCCTTTTCCACGGTAGGAATTACCAAAACGAAATTTCTGTGTAAGCTTTTGAGCTTGGTTCTTTCTCTGGTTTTCCTCTTGGGTGCGTACCAATTCACCAGTCAGGGTATTTGCTAGTTCTACTGCTTCTTCTATGGTTTGTGGTCTAGCTGCCTTGACTACGTGTCTAATCTCACTAATTAATCACCAAACGTAATGGGAGATTAACACTTGCTCAGGTGAGGCTAAGGTTGGCATTATTCTAGCATATTCGG
This sequence comes from Helianthus tuberosus, assembly GCA_030545235.1. Lineage (NCBI taxonomy): Eukaryota > Viridiplantae > Streptophyta > Magnoliopsida > Asterales > Asteraceae > Helianthus > Helianthus tuberosus. The sequence goes on from CM060405.1 coordinate 24,351,568, forward strand.
AGAATATGGTAGTGTAACCTTTGCATTCTATTCCAGTTATTCTAAGATTTAAGAACTTATTGGCGATTTGTTCCGTTTCATTAAGATGACATAATTTTCTTTCAACCATTTCCTTAAAGTTGATCCACTCCATATTATAAACTTTGTCACTTCCCCTAGACTGAAGAATAGTATTCCACCATTCTAAGGCTGCATTTTTGAAAACATTAGAAGCAAACATAATCTTATCTTCGTTTGCACATTTACTTATCTTTTTGACTGCTTCTGCCTTTTCTATCCAACGTAAGGCTGCAATGGCTCCTTCATTTCCTGAGAATTCTGTTGGTTTGCAGGCCAATAATTCTTTATAAGAACAACCGTAAGTGTCACACCCCAATATTTCCACGTATTACCGGTGGGCCCGGTGGGGGAGTATCGTGACGTAGTTGGTAACATTACAGTCAAACAACACAATATTTAAATGCACAGCGGAAGCAAATGAAAGATATATTTCAACCGAATATAATTGTAATATCAAGTATCACAAACAGTTGAGAATAATCCACAGGTGGATCAAAAATAAATAGGAAACATTGTTCAACAATTTTGACATCCAAGCTTGCGAGACTTATTGTGGACACTAGGAGAAAGCCAACCTAGTTCGCGTAGTACCTGCCTTTTTGGGAAAATACGTCAGTTTACACTGGTAAATACATTCAACCGACTCATTTTGAAAAGTTAATAAAATTGATTTGAATGCACGTGGCACAAACTTTTTATAACTTGGGATAATTATTTGAATATAATGCTTGTAAAAGAATTACATGTTCCTTATGCGTTCAGTAGCCCGATCCGTAGACCGGGTTAAAGATCAATAGACACACCACATTATTTATTTATGCACTGGCGGTTGTACGCCTACACCCCGTGCTCAGGTCGTGGCCATCTCGTAAGATGATGCCAAGGATATCCGGGACATGGTCATTAACCTCCCAAAGGCTTTAAGCAAACAAAACATTTCAAAACGGAGCATATCAATGATTTAACCTCTATTCGATTAAAGATTCAATGTCGGACCAAGCGGTATTTTATATACCGTACCCCAAGCCCGTATAGGGAAAATAAGTTAAAAGTATTTACCTTTGCAAGTATCAATCACAATTAGCAAGTGCGTGTAGCTTTTACCGGGTCTCCTATTCTGGAACGAAGGTTTATAATAACCTATTAGAATCCTAACGGGTCTTTAATTAAGCCTAAACTTAGACCGGTTAGTGTTGATGCATGTTATGTGACAACAGCTGTGGATTGGTCTTTGGATATTAAACAGAAGATTGGACTATGAAGACATAAAGATTTCGAGATTATCAAGCCCAATCAAGTCCAAGTTTGTATGAAGTTTATTAGGTCCAAATTTATTTTGTAAATTGTATACGGACCAGAGCCCAATTCGTGTATGGGAGGTTGTAGTATATAAACAACCTCTTGCTACATGTTTAGGGTTAGACTTTTGGAGATTATTGAGAGCATTCGAATTGTGAGAGGTTTAGAACAAACAGAAATCAGCTGTTAGGTTCTTGGAGATCTTAGTGATTGTAAAACGTTTTCTAAGGTTTGATAATCACAGAAGATCAGTTTGAAAGTTTGTGTGTTCGAGTTCTTATTCTTCTACACGTTCTTGTTTCTGTGTTCGAAGCTTAATCAAGGAGATTCCGCATCCTTGATTAATTAGCAGTCTTGTTAAGATCCATACGGGATTACGGGACCTACAATTGGTATCAGAGCTTTTGCTCTTGTGCGTGGTTCAAGACTGATCGAAGGGAATCAAGAAAATTGTTTGTTTGAATTTTTCTGGTTAAATTTTGGATTTTACGAAGAACAACAAGAACAGTTGAAGAACAGTTTAAATTCGTGTATTTTGATCTGGTTTGATTATTAGTTTTGACTGTTTTCGTGTTTGTAGGAGACTTTGCTTGGAAAGTTTGAAAAAGGAAGTGAATTTCGAGTTTTTGGAAAGAATTGCTGATTGTTAGTTGCTGATTTTTTGGGATTCAGTGGCTGATTAGTTGAATTCAAAGTTTAAAACTTGTGCGACCCGGATAGTTCTTGTACGACCCAGATTGATCTTGTGCGACCCGGATAGTTCTTGTGCGACCCGGATTGTATCTTGTGCGATCAGAAGTGTTCTTGTGCGATCTGAATTCATCTTGTGCGATTGGAGGTTACCTTGTGCGATTCAAAATCTTGTGCGATCAGGCCCAGGCCCGTTTAAGTGACTGTTCAACCCAAATTTAGTGGATTGTGCGATCCGGTAGTACTTGTGTGATTGAGGCTGTCTTGTGCGACTGTATATTGTACGATTCACTAGTGGTGGAATTTTCAAAGGCAAGCGTAGGAAATTTTTCGCTGTTTTGTGTCCAATGAAGTATCTATAGCTCATATTTTCAAGACGAATCTAACGATATAAGTTTGTGAAAACAGCTTTTGGAGAAATTTTGTACGGTTTTACTAGTCTGCAACGTTAAAATGTCAAACATGTCTAGTTTGAATGAGCTTTTGAGAATGGAGCATGAGGTTGGCATTACCAACAAACCGCCTAAGATGATGAAGGTGGAAAATTATCTGACATGGAAGGATCGTTTTCAATCATTCATTGAATATCAGGATACTCGCATGTGGATATGCATTTAAGAAGGGTACATAGACCCAACACATGACTTTGAAGGCAGACCACGTAAAACTGCCTATGTGAACATGGAAGATGCTGATAAAAAGATGTATGAGGCTGAAAAGAGAGCCTTGGCTGCAATAAAAATGTCCTTACCTGATAGCATCAAGCATACTTTCAAGAGGTACACAAATTCCAAGGATATGTGGGATGCATTGGAAAAGAGATATGCGGGAAATGCAGATGTCAAGAAAAACAAAGTTGATCTACTGAAAAAGCAGTTTGCTGTTTTCAAGTTCATGAAACATGAGTCACTTGAGGACATCATCACTCGCTACTATCATCTGATGTCAGAAATGGAAAATTATGATATCGATTGCTATACTGACGTAGAGAAGAATGACAAGCTGCTCGACGCCTTACCTACTAAGTGGGATATCTACACTCTCATGATTAAGGGAGAGGCAGATTATGAGACAAAGGAGCTGGAAGAAGTAGTTGGCAAGCTGAGAGCTTATGAGCTCAGTATGAAGAAGAAAGATACTGGATATGACCATGTTCAAGATCCAGCGATTTACAACGGGCTTACGTCTTCTTCATCTCACAACGCTTCTAGCGACTCTTCTACTGCGTTTCTATCGTGTGAAAATGAGCAGGTCACAGTGAATGAGGATGGTGATGTGTGTTTTGTAGCTGCTTCAGGAGGATCAACAGGAGCCAAGAAAACATCAGCTTCTAAGCAGAGTAGTGGTGTTAAGTCGATGCCTATGAGTGTGAAGTCTGCTGAAGAACATCTTGCTCTACTTGCTTCATTCGTTGCTTCCTATGAGAACTACATTCAAGGGAAGATATCTGATCCTGCCACGTTGGATGAAGATTATGATCAGATTGACCCTGATGATCTAGAAGAGATGGATTTGCAATGGCAAATGGCCATGATCTCTAGACGAGTGAAGAGATTTATGAACCGGACAGGAAGGAAGTTCGTAGGGAAGAGTGTTGGTTTCGACAAGACCAAAGTGAGATGCTTTAACTGTCAAAGTTACGGTCATTTCGCTAGGGAGTGTCAAAAACAAAAGTAGGATACTTCGAGTCAGAGTTCAAACAATAGGAATGCATCAAACAACTCTAACTCAAGAGCGTTGATCTCTACAGCAATAGAAGGTTCATATGACTGGAGTGTTCACTTAGAAAATGATGAAAATGTCACTCAAGCATTCATGGCAGAGATTACTCCCATTGATGATGGTGAAGCTACAATAGATGATGCTGAAGTTAAGAAGGAAAGTGAAGCTGAGGAAGAGAAGGGTAATCAGACAACAGATGCTGAAGAGGAAAACCCAAAGTCTGCGCATGAAAGGGAAGATGAAGAGAAGGATGAAATCATCAAAAGAATGGAAGTTCAAATTGCTGCTCTCGTGGCCAACTTAGACAAATCAACAGGAGAGGTAAGTAACTCTGCTACTTCTGTTTGTTTAAAATGTCGTGAACTACAGGGTGAGGTTGACAGGTTGTCAACACAAAACCAAAGTCTAGTAAACGAGATGTCTAACATCAAAGAATCAATTTTTTTTTGCTAAAAGAAACGAATCTTCATACTTGAAGAAGATAAAAGGTTAAGAAAGTAAAATTAAAGCTTTAACATGCAAATTAAACGAAAAACTTCAAGTCATAGAGTTAGCTCATGAGATGATGGGTGAGAAAACAAAAGAGATTTCTGAAAAATGCAAAGAGTTGTCAGATGCACAACTTAAAATTGTTGAACTTGAAAAGAAATTAGGTCAATTCAGGGACTCTACTTTTGTTATGAAACACATGATGGGCGGGTTGAAGAAAAGTAATGACAAGACTAGTGTGGGCTTCCAGGGCTTTAATGAAGTCCCACCTCCTCTTAGTCACGACTATTCTTTCCTACCTGATGAAGATGAGTTTACAGACTTTCTGTCAACATCACCAAGTAGTTTCACATCAAGTCAAGGTGATGTGTCTGAGAGTGATGATGCTAAGAAGGATCATAACAGCAAACCTATTTTGAAAAAGAAAACTTCACATCCTAGGAATAAAAATCCAACTCTTGTTAAAAAGGTTAATTTTGTTCAAGGAAGTGACATGAAAAACGAAACATCTGTTATTGAAAACGAATCAAATATTGAGTTTGCTAAAAACAAAAACAAAGATGTTAAGATCTGAGGCTCTCATGAGAGTGTTTGTTTGTTTAAAATGAATGATCAATGAATATGAAAACATGTTAGGTGCAGCGGAAATGAAAACAAACTTTGTAAACACAATCAAGGGAGAAAATAGTTTGATAAACAATTGCTTCACATAGAGTCAAAAGATTACAAATCAAAGCAAAAGATTACAGACATGCTTACAAACTATACTCCCCCTCAGCCTGATGCCCCAAGGTTGGTTGCACACAAGATGAAAGGATTAGACATGAGGAGAAGAACCCACTCAGTCAATCAAATGTAACAGTACAGGGTATTGTTACATTTATAGGCAAACCAAACCACTGAGGATCTCAGCTGACGTCACCATGAAAGCGACGTCTAACAACCTAACAACCTTTAACAACTGATCTATGACTACTGACCATACAGACACTGATTACATTCTAACTACTGATGTATAAACACTGATTCTTCATTCCACTGATGTAGTCAACCACTGATGTCTAGTATCAGTGCTTTCTTCAAAGGGTGATCAGACCTTGAATGGGCAGTGCTTTAATCCTTCAGCAGTGCTAGATTTCCATCAGTAGATTGAGCTTCAGCCTTTAAACTTCATCAATACTTTAGAGTGGTTAGCAGTTGCAAGGCAGCAGTTGTATATGGACAGTGGATAGAGACTATCAGTTGTTATAAGTCACTTTCAAGGGGAAAGCAAAGTGTAAACTGCTGCTTATTGTGAATCCTCTGTTGTGACCTGGTTTTGGCTTTACATTATCTATTCCTCTGGTAGGGTTCAATCCCAATAATCTCCCCCTGGAACAGATAATGCCAAAACCTTTCATTATTCAGGACCTTTATTACTCATCAAGAGTGCCTTAGCTTGTTCTTTGAATTCAGCTTCAAATTCCTTTGCACTCTGGTCATCCTCATCCCTACACAGTGAAAGTTCAAGGAGATCCTGCAAATCTTGAACACTAAGGCCTAGTGCTTCTTTCCTTGATATGTACTTCACATCGCCATTGGCTCTGACCAGGGTCAATACGTGAGTCTTTTGATCAGACATCCACTTTAGTATTTTTAAGCCAAGTGGGTTTCTTGGGAGAGACTTATTTGAAGATAAGTTGAGGGATAATGGCCTTGAAAACATCTGCAGACTTTCAGACATTCTTTTGAAAGCTTCTTCAATGACTTTGTCTGCTGCAGCTATGTCTTCTGCAGTTTCTTGCTCAATAAGCTCTTGTCTTTCAACTTCTGTCTTGTCTTTTGCAGTGTTTGGAGACGCAGGTTTGTTTAATACCTTCTTAAAAAGGTTTTGAAGCTTTGATAAGCTGTCTTCATTCAGACCCATTTTTAAGATGGCTCCCATGAGATACTCTGCTTCTTTTTCTATTACCTCTTCTTCAGTCAGTTGTTTGCCTTCAACTTGGTTTGACACAAGAGTAGAACTGTCTGCTGATTTTAACATTGTTATGAGGTTTTCAATTTTCTGTTCAAGCTTCATCATATGTTCTCGCTTCTTTGAGGTGCTTGAAACAGTTATCTTTCTTTTCTTTAGCCTTTCATAGGCTTCATCGGTCTGCTGTTTTGACCATTTTGATATGGCTTCAGCAGTATCCATTTTCGCATCCACCAGCTCCCTTTTCTTTCTCTTATATTCAGCAGTTAAGTCAGCAATGAGCTTTTCATATTTTCTCCAGTTAGGAGCATTCCTCTTCTTCGTAGGATCATTCTTAATCTTTTCAATCCTTTCTGCCTCACGCTTAAGAGCTACTACTGGCCATTCTTTGAACTGTTGTTCTTCAGCAGGATAGAATTTCTCTTTCATGATGTAGGCTAGATATTGTTTTCTTAGCTCTTTCTTTTGATCAGCCTTTTCTTTGTTTAGGTCTTGTGCAAACCCTTCTATCTGCTTTACTTTTGTGAAGTAGAACTCCAGTCTTTTAGCTATGCCATCTTCGCTTAACTTATCTTTTTCACTGTCAACCTTGGCTTTTACTTTAGCCTGCCTTGCCTTGAGTTTGAGGTAATCATCCATATCCTCTGGTGGCATGTAGCCTATGAGTGAGGAGAATCTTCTTTTTGAAGGATCTTCTTCTGTATAGAATTGCCTCATCTCATTTTTGATAGCTTCAAGTTCCAGTGGATGTTGTGCAGCATTAGGATCATGTATACCCTCTTCGGCAGGAATTGGTCTTCTTTTTCTGTTGAAGAGCTTTGGTTGTGATGTAAGAGATGTGAGAATAGTGGTGGATGACTGACAAACAGCTGTTGAGACAACTGGTGTTTCAACATCTGCTGTCATTACAACTGCTGATATGTCAGCAGTTGTCTTCTGCTTTTGAGCAGGGGATGGAAGTGGTGAGGTATTTTTTTATGGTGGTGATGGTGGTGGTGAATCATCATCTGATATGAGATTCCTTCTTCTTTTTAATGAAGAAGGAGCAGATGATGTTTTGGGTGGATCAGTGGTGGTAGATTGGATAGCAGTGGTTTGTGACAGTGATTGACTGACAGTGGTTGAAACAACTGGTGTTTCAATCACTGTTGTCATTACAGCAGATGTTATAACATCTGCTGTCTTCTGCTTTATGGCAGGAGGCAGTGATGATGGTGTGATTGTAGATGATGGTGGTAGAGCAGTAGTTGTGGTGGTGTGTGTTGAAAGTGTGTGTGTTGATGACATGACAGCTGTTTGGCTACTGACATCAGTTTTTGAAACTACTGGTGTATCAGCTGTTTGACTAACAGGTTTTGAGACCTGCTTTTCTTTTTCTTTTTCTTTTTCAGGCTCAATACGGAGGCCATGTTCTATTCCCTTCTTCTTCATTTGCTTCATTATCTCCCCCTTTTTGGCATTATCTGCAAGGGGGTCATCAAAGAATAGTAAAGTTGAAGGAGCCTTTCCAGTGGTAGTTTGGATACTGGCCTTTATAGCCTTGATACCTGCTTGAGCATCCTTGAACCTTGATTCCACCATGTTGGTCAGCAGTTGTACTTGAATAGCGTGCTTTTGATCAGCCATTTGTTGCTGTTTTTCAAGCATGGGTTGGAAAATATTCCAAAGCTCATTTGCAGCAGGTGCTTGTTGTGGAGCAGGTGCTTGAGCAGGAACAGCATTGGATTATGCTTTCTGAGCTTTTAAAATCTCTTGCACCATCTCTTTTATTTCAGAAACTGATTCTTCAAGTTTTTCCACTCTGCCCATCAATTCCTGATATTTTGAATCATCACCTACTTTAGTAGGATCATCTGAATCCCCACCAGCAGTGGTTATATCAATGTGTGTCTTAGGAACAGAGTCCCAAAAATCACCCATTGATGCCCCTTGTTCTTGGTACTGGGGACTTCTTTCTTTAGCACTTGATAAACCTTTGATGGTGCCAGTGGTTAGATCCAACTCACTGGTGGTTATCGAAGCTGTCATGGAAGAAATTGCCTTCAAGGGAGTCTGATTTATGAAACAACTGGCCAACTGGAGACCTGTTGGTCCACCAGTTGTAGTTGCTGCTCCACTTGAACTACCACCGAGAGTTACTTGTAACTCAGGGGGTGTAACCTCCTCAATTGTTGCTGGGATAGCAGGAGTAGTAGCATCAGACCCAGTCACCTGTGGGGGTATACTCTCAGTGACAGGTGATAGAGAGGAACTGGTTTGTGTCTGAGCTATAGCAGCTGCATGCAACAAAGGTAGCATGGATTGTGGCATTATTATTGGTGAGGGGATGGGGAGTTGAAAGAGACATGTCCTTGGGATCAGGACTGAGGAAGATGGATCCGAGTGGATTCAGAGCTTCATATTGTGGTGTCCCTGTGCTTACAACCTGATCCTTTTGTGAGGATGCAGGAGGAGTTTTAGGCATGGGTTGAGATCTTTCTTCCAACTGCTGTGAGGAAGTAGCAGCAATGGTTTGTGGTGACTTTTGTGTTGTCACAGGCATTTCCTCTGGGATCTCATCTTCCAGAGTTGCCTTTGTTTTGGGTTTGGTGGGTTTTCTGGATGTTTTTCTTTTGGTCTTTTTGGTGATGTCAGGTGTGGGTTTCAAAGCAGTGGTTGTGCTGCTTTGATCACCTGGTGTAGTGGGCTCAGCAACAGATGTCTGAGGAGCAGTTGTAACTGCTAAATTCTGCTCAGGCACATCTGCTTTTGTTTTTATAGGTGCCATCATCCTTGAAAATGTTTCTTTTGTTAAGCTTTTTATTTGAAAATAGACACCTTGTTTAAGCAAATCTTCATTTTTCTTATCAAATTTTTGTAGAAAATAATAACTCAAAAATCTTGGAAACAACAAAAATGCTTTACTTTCAACGTTTTTCACCATGTCATTGAAAATATCCTGGGAGTAGTTGTAGTCCTTATTATTCAAAATAGCGTAACCCAGGCATTGAATTTTCAATGGTATTTCATTAAAAGATGTTGTTTTATTCGAAGCACACATCAGAAGTGTGTGAAATAAAAATCTGGGTGCAGATGGAAAATAACCCTTTTGTAGGGTATCTACCTTTGCCTGTTCTGCATAGCCCCTTTTCAGAAAATCAGCTTTTAACTCGTTTTTGTCAAAGGAGGCTTTACCTTTCTGATCATCGAGTTTGAAGATTTCTGATAGTGATTGCGGAGTGATTTGAATCGCCGTACCCTGTATCGAGGAGTTAATGGCTACTACTTTATCATCTTGTTTGTCACGAGTAGCATTTTTCCAGAACTCTCTCTGGGTTTGCAGATATATGGGGGCATCTACTGTCAACAAAGTTTTGTACTTTGATGTAGATATAGTGTCGAGAATGGAATCGAAGGTTAGGTTGTTTGCGGGTTTTGTGAGTAAACCCAAATAGTTGTGAGATTGTTTGTATGGTATTTCGATGGTTTCTTCAGCCGTTTGAGCGGCCTCTGTTGAAGGTGGTGGTGATTTTGATTTTGATTTTGATTTTGTCATTTTTGCGAAGATGAACAAAGAAGGATTTTTGGAGATTTTGAGAAGAAGGGTTGGAAACTGCTATGAGAAGAGAATTTTGGAATTCAATTCGACAGTGTAAAACCCTGTTTGGGGGTTTAGGGCAGGGTTTTATTTATGAAAACTGATTGCTGATGTGGCAGCGGTTATTATGATCTGAGGGCTAAAAACCGACCACGTGTCAAACACTGATGAAACGGATGAAGTATGGAGAGCAGTTGTTTTAAGAGCCACTGACGTATCAAGTATCAGTGGTTACAACGGTAAAAATTGTGGGCAGTGGATGATTTTTACTATCAGTGGATAGCATATCAGTGGATAAGACATTGATTTTGAACATCAGTGCTTTTCAAGAAAATGAGGGATCAGTGGATAACTTTCAGCAGTGGACAGTGTTTAGAGATCAGACATTTGAACAAAACAGTGGTTAGGGTAAATGGTACAAATCTTGAAGGACAGGTGTTTCAGCAACAGTTATGAAGATTTTCATTCAGGGTTTTGCCACATGTCAATTTTGAAATACAGTGGTTTAGTACCCCAGATGATGAAAACTTTTTGCTAAGGCAACTCATTTTCGTTTAATATTTAATTAAAACATGAGTACCTTAGTAATTCAAGCATAGTTTGCAATCAATTTTTTGATGAAAATTTAGGAGCAAACCTGAGTATGACATGATCATGACATATGTACCAATTCCTTTTGACCCAATTAAGAGGACACTAATACCATCAAAAATAAGGTATTACATCCTGACAGGAGCTGAAACTATTGCCAACAAAAACAAGTAAAAGTTCCAAATATATCCAAAAAAAATGATATATCCTGGATATTCGAGAAATTCCTTTGAGAAAAAAAAAATGATTAAAGGATTTTCTGAGAACAGCATCAAAAAGATTTGATATAATTTCAAAAAGCATATAATCTCATCATTCTCAAGTTATTGAAAATGGTCAGTGGTTTTGACAATAGTGGTAGGAAAATTTTGAACACATTTTGACCACTGTTTGGTACCATTTTCTTTGTCAGTTGATTGCAAACATGATCCTCTTTGTAATTCATTCACTGGAATTAAAAACCCTTTTCTGAACAGATGAATGCACATAGTTGCTTAATAACCATTATTACCCTACTTTTTGACTCTTCAGTGTTTTATGTTTATACTCTTTTCTTCCGACTTCAGAAGTTTTGAGATAGACACACTTCAGAGTTTTTGTGAATATTAGTCCAAAATCATTTTGCAGTAATGTTTTGAGAGACTTGGACATGTTGCCACAACTTTTCAATCAATCTCACATTACACATGATACGGACTATGTTGACCCCTGATTTTCTTAATGCATTATTAACAAAGTTGATTTGTTCCTTTTGAGGATCTCAACCTGTTTTCAACACATAAGATCAAATGACTAAAGTTATAATTTCCCTCTTTTTGTGTTAGCAAAACATCAATGTTTTATGAACAAATGTTTTGTTAATCTGAGGTTCAGACTTTAGTATTTATGGAAAACATCAAAAAATTACACATCAACAATTGAAATTAATTTAGAAAATAAGAAGTAATCTCATAGTTTAACAGATATTTATTTCAGATCTAGAAACCATGAGTGTTTTGTGCATAAATTCACTTGTTGTGTGAAATTTTGTGTGCCATATGACATCTTGGTTGATTTACAGAGTTTTTGAATAACCATTTTGAACATGATTTACTCGATACTCTGTTTTTTAAACTAAATACAACCAACCTTAGTATCAATGAATTTTGAGCCGAACTGTTATGTCAATTTGACTGTTAAATTGAAATTGACTGTCCAAGATCTGATACCAATTGTTAAGATCTGAGGCTCTCATGATAGTGTTTGTTTGTTTAAAATGAATGATCAATGAATATGAAAACATGTTAGGTGCAGCGGAAATGAAAACAAACTTTGTAAACACAATCAAGGGAGAAAATAGTTTGATAAACAATTGCTTCACATAGAGTCAAAAGATTACAAATCAAAGCAAAAGATTACAGACATGCTTACAAACTATACTCCCCCTCAGCCCGATGCCCCAAGGTTGGTTGCACACAAGATGAAAGGATTAGACATGAGGAGAAGAACCCACTCAGTCAATCAAATGTAACAGTACAGGGTACTGTTACATTTATAGGCAAACCAAACCACTGAGGATCTCAGCTGACGTCACCATGAAAGCGACGTCTAACAACCTAACAACCTTTAACAACTGATCTATGACTATTGACCATACAGACACTGATTACATTCTAACTACTGATGTATAAACACTGATTCTCCATTCCACTGATGTAGTCAACCACTGATGTCTAGTATCAGTGCTTTCTTCAAAGGGTGATCAGACCTTGAATGGGCAGTGCTTTAATCCTTTAGCAGTGCTAGATTTCCATCAGTAGATTGAGCTTCAGCCTTTAAACTTCATCAATACTTTAGAGTGGTTAGCAGTTGCAAGGCAGCAGTTGTATATGGACAGTGGATAGAGACTATCAGTTGTTATAAGTCACTTTCAAGGGGAAAGCAAAGTGTAAACTGCTGCTTATTGTGAATCCTCTGTTGTGACCTGGTTTTGGCTTTACATTATCTGTTCCTCTGGTAGGGTTCAATCCCAACAAAAGAAAATTCTGAAACTAAGCAAACTGAACCAAATCTTTCTAAGGCATCATCATCAAAACAAGGATCTAGTTCAAAGGCTTCAGATAAGAAGTCTTCGAAAAAGAGATCGTGCTTCAAGTGTCACACCAAGGGACATGTAGCTAGTTGCTGTCCTACCAAAAAGACTGAAGCACAAGTGAGTGAGAAACAAAGAGGTAAATCACCTGAAAAGAAAGGTGATAATGAGGAGAAAGTCTCAAATTCTCCAAAGACATCTACTCCTAAGCAACAAGGGGGTGTTGCACGTGGTGTAGATAAGGTTGAGAAAGGAACTCCACAAGTTCCTCGTTTTCAAAGAAATCAATCAAGATTTCAGCCTGAGTCTACATCAGGCAGATAAGAGAGACCTAGATGTAGTTCACCAAGAATGAACAATCATAATTCTAATAATTTCAGAAGTCAAGGAAAATATCAAAATCGATACCAAAATAATGGAAATCGAACTTTTTATAACAATGGCTTTAGAAATTACAACAAATAAGCTTCTAGAAATCAAAATTCAAGGTTTCATAGGTCAAATAGTCCAAACACATCTAGGAACCCTCAGGACCAGAGACCTAGTGGAAATCAAACCCCATTTCCATCAACAGTTCTGAGATCCAAGACTCCAGTTAGGAGTGATGGATATTGGATGGACATTCCTGTAGTTGATGAATCTGGATGACCCAAGACCATCAAGGCTTGGGTCCCTCAATCTAACTAATCTTTTGGTTGGTGTGTGCAGGAGCTGCTAAGGAGGATTATCAACTTATGGTATGTTGATAGGGGCTGCTCCAGGCACATGACGAGGGATGCGAGGTTGTTTTCTGAATTTGAAGAATATGATGGTGGACATGTGAATTTTGCTGGTGCTAAAGGTGGTAGAATTACTGGACGAGGAAAAGTGACGAATGGGAAGATCACATTGGACAAAGTGAACTATGTAGAGCAACTTAAACACAATCTAATGAGCGTGTCACAAGTCTGCGACAAGGGTCACTCGGTCCACTTTACCAAGTCTGAGGCATTGGTGTTGAAACCGGGTTTGGTTATTCCAGACGACTGGATAGTGATGCGTGCACCAAGGAAAAATGATACTTATGTCATGGACATGGGTGCCAAGGATCCGACTGCTGCTGCGGCGTGTTTGCTCTCCAAAGCATCTGAAGCTGAATCGATGTTGTGGCACAGACGCATGGCCCATATTCACTATCGAAAAATGAATTACCTTGTTAAGAATGAGCTAGTGAAAGGGGTTCCAATGCAGAGGTTTCAAGTGGAAGATAAATTTCTTCCATGTCAAAAGGGAAAACAACATAAGAAACCTCACAAATCAAAAACAGTAAATTCCATGGATACCCCTTATGAATTACTTCACATGGATTTATTCGGTCCAGTGAACGTGAGGAGCATAGGTGGAAAGTACTATTGTCTTGTTGTTACTGATGATTACTCACGTTATTCATGGGTTTTCTTTTTAGGTACAAAAGATGAGACAGCAGAGATGTTGATAGATCTTTTTACAAAATTGGAAAACGTCCATGATGCAAGGATCAAGAGGATAAGGAGTGATAATGGCACAGAGTTCAAGAATCAAATTCTGGATCTCTACTGTCTTTGAAAGGGAATTGAACATCAATATTCTGCTCCTTATACACCTCAACAGAATGGAGTAGCTGAGAGGAAAAACAGGACGTTGATTGAAGCCGCTAGGACAATGCTTTCAGATTCAAAGCTACCAGTTCTTTTCTGGGGAGAAGCTGTGAATACAGCTTGCTACATCCTAAACAAAGTTTTGACTGTTAAACGTTTTAATAAAACTTGTCATGAATTGATGTTTAACAAGAAACCAAACTTGGAAGGCTTTGAACCATTTGGATTACCCTGCACCATTGTGCGAAATAAAGATAAACAAAAATTCGGTGAGGTGGCTAACGATGGCTACTTTCTAGTTTATGTTCCTGGCACACCGAATAAAAGGGTTTTTAATCTAAAAACTGGTAAAATTGAGGTTGTCTTTAATGTTGAAATTACTTCATACAAACCTCAACAATCATCGAATGGACCTCCTATATTATATGATTATGACAGTGTTTTTAAATCATTTAATATTCCTGAGTTTCCAAATGCAGATGAATCTCAGTTGATTCAAACAGTGATTGGTGAATACGATGAAGGCGAGTTCATGCCTAGATCGAATGTTGATATGACAGATGCTGCGGAAACTTCCAAAGGTGCTGTTGATCCTGACTCAAGCGATAGTGACTCTGAACCCATTCAGGGGGAGGAGTTTGTTAATCCATTTGCAAATCAGAATATTCAGGGGGAGGTTGGATCAAACCTGGGAGACAATCTAGAAGTTGATGCTGTTGCTTCTACACGAGCAAATAGGGATCATCCAGTTGACATGATACTTGGGGATCCTATTGCAGGTGTTCAGACGAGAAGAAGCATAGCAGCGAATTCTGGATTATTTGTTTCGATTGAAAAGACTGGGATTGTGAATGAATGCTTGTATAGTTGCTTTATTTCCCAAGAGGAGCCTAAGAACATTCATATGGCTCTTAAAGACAATTCATGGGTTGAAGCTATGCAAGAGGAATTGGCCCACTTCGCGAAGTTGAAGGTTTGGGAGTTAGTTGACCTTCCTAAAGGTGAAAGAGAGATTGGCACTAAATGGATGTTTAGGTGCAAGAAGGATGAGAGAGGAATAGTCACACGCAACAAGGCTCGTTTGGTGGTTAAAGGTTTTAATCAACAAGAGGGAATAGATTACAATGAGGTGTTTGCACCAGTGGCAAGGTTGGAGGCAATTCGTTTGTTTCTGGCTTTCGCTTCTTTCAAGGGCTTTAAAGTTTTCCAACTAGACGTGAAGAGTGCATTTCTTTACGGGAAAGTCCAAGAAGTGGTGTATGTCTCACAGCCAGATGGGTTCGTTGATCCAGACTATCTAGATCGAGTTTATAAACTTGATAAGGCTTTGCATGGGTTACATCAAGCTCCCAGGGCATGGTACGAGACACTGTCTACACATCTGATCAAGAATGGTTTTGAAAGAGGTCAGATTGACAGTACACTGTTCATTAAGAGAAAGAAGGAAGATTTTCTGCTGGTACAGGTATACGTGGATGACATCATCTTTAGGTCATCAGATGAGAACATGTGTAAAGAGTTTGAACATGTGATGAAGAGCAAGTTTGAAATGAACGCTATGGGTGAGCTGTCTTACTTTATGGGATTACAAGTTGAACAGAAGGAGGATGGGATGTTTATTCATCAAACGAAGTATGTGTTTGACATTTTGGATCGGTTCAAAATGAATGATTGCTCTACTTTCAACACACCCATTTGCGAAAATCACACTCTCGGCCCAGATCATGAAAGCACTGAAGATGTTGATCCTACTCAAT
This sequence comes from Helianthus tuberosus, assembly GCA_030545235.1. Lineage (NCBI taxonomy): Eukaryota > Viridiplantae > Streptophyta > Magnoliopsida > Asterales > Asteraceae > Helianthus > Helianthus tuberosus. The sequence goes on from CM060405.1 coordinate 24,367,394, forward strand.
ACAGGGCGATGATTGGTTCTCTAATGTACTTGACTGCTTCAAGACCTGACATCATGTTTGCCGTATGCTTGTGTGCCAGATATTAGGCGAATCCGAAAGAGTCACACATGAAAGCAGTGAAGCGTATTCTTCGTTACTTGAAGGGGAAACCTAAACTTGGGTTGTGGTATCCAGTTGATAGTGATTTGAGGTTCGTTGCTCACACTGACTCAGACTTTGGAGGATGCAAATCAAACAGAAAGTCAACAACAGGTGGTTGTCAGTTCTTAGGAGGCAGGATCGTATCTTGGCAATGCAAGAAGCAATCCTGTGTGTCTACATCTACGTGTGAAGCTGAATATATTGCTGCGGGTAGCTGTTGCTCTCAGGTTCTCTGGATTCAACAGCAGATGCGCGATTACGGTTTGGATTTCACTCGTACTCCTATTATGATAGATAATAATGCCACTATATCAATCACAAACAATCCCGTAAAGCACAGTAGAACTAAACATATTGACATACGTCATCACTTTATACGGGATTGTGCTGAAAAGAGACTAATTGAATTACATCGAGTCGACACAGAAGATAACATGGCAGATCTTTATACTAAAGCTTTTGATCGAGCTCGCTTTGAACACTTAGTCGAACTCAACGGGATGAGGAATCCTGAATAACTGGTTTTTCATAAGAATTTTGTAAATAGTTTACTGCTTTCTTTAAAATTCAAAAATACAAAAACATTAAAAAATCAAAAACATAAAAAAAATAGAAAACCAAAAATGAGTTATCACTGTGTTAAAAAGAAGAAATGATAGTACATCAACAAGTTAGACTGTCACACTGAAAATGAATTAAATTGCTTAAGTGTGATAGCAGCTTCATCATATGAAGTACCAGTAGGCAAAAATATGAAATAATAAACTTACCAAAGTGATATAAACCTAAATGCACTGAGTATGAGTGGGTAACACATCAGTGGTGTGTGGTTTAATGACCTTAAATCTTGCGTTGATAGATTGCCAAAATCTGAAGTTTTTGGTCTTTATACTGTTATTTCATCCGGGGATATCAGGGGTGTCTTTCTGCTGCATCCAGATATATGCTGACCTAGACACACCCAGGATATCTTAAAAGAGCTAAAAATGCCAAAACCCTGTAAATGAAGAAGCTCTCCGAGAGAGTCATTCAAAAAGTGCAAAATGCATAAATCGTACCAAAAATTGGTATTTGTCTTAGCCCTCGTTAGATATTTTGGTCTCTTTGCTGTACGGAAGTACTGACCTCTTCACCAATTATCTAAACGTTGAAAAACAAAACGGATGAATTCAGTATACTCACATGCTACGATGAATATTTGTGCATACCTTGATCGCGGGGGTATATCCTGAAGTGGGACACACTAGTATTTCAGAAATAGTATTACCTTAACGTATCATACGGTAATGGTACTTGAAATGTTCACGCATTTTGTTTAAGTGGACAAACATACTGGTAATCGTCTTGGACTGCTTTTAACGAAAAATTACATAAAGAATTAACTAATGGTGTGAAACAGTTTGATTGTGCAGATATGATCTTCTTACCAGTGATTCTCACAAAAAATAGAGTGTTTATTGCTTTTTGTATTTATTTGCTTTCAGAAAATAAAAAAATACAAAAATAATGTCTTTTTCTGTTAAAATTTTTAATGTACGAAAAACTGTTATTCTTGGAGGAGTTGTTACCTATAGGGGGAGACGGTGTTAGATAGTGGGTTCAAAATTTTAAATCATGCAGGTTATAAGGTGGTTGATTAAAAATTGTTGTGTGTTGGTGCTTAAATTGAAAATGCTTAATCTGATACAGTTTCACTATCTCTTGAATAATAATAATTCTTTAATTATGTTGAAAAATTCTTATGGTTTCTCGAGATGTTTGTTTTATAGTATACAGATTGAAGCAGTTTGTTGATGAGAAGTTTCTTTGAAGAGATGAGAAGTTGCTTTGAAGAGATGAGGAGTTTGTTGCTGCTTGGTAGAATCCTCCTTCTACAATGCAGAGTGAATGCTGTGAAGACTTATTGAGAATGCTGAATCACAACTTGGAAGATTTGGTGATTGGATACATCAGCTTAGGGAGAGTCTATTGCTGACAGAGTTCATGTTGAAGCTGACGCTATCCAAAGACCAAAGACTGTGAGATTATGAAGACTAAAGTTTCCTTTGCAAGCTATTGTCAAGGGGGAGTTTGTTGATGCATGTTATGTGACAACAGCTGTGGATTGGTCTTTGGATATTAAACAGAAGATTGGACTATGAAGACTTAAAGATTTCGAGATTATCAAGCCCAATCAAGTCCAAGTTTGTATGAAGTTTATTAGGTCCGAATTTATTATGTAAATTGTATACGGGCCAGAGCCCAATTCGTGTATGGGAGGTTGTAGTATATAAACAACCTCTTGCTACATGTTTAGGGTTAGACTTTTGGATATTATTGAGAGCATTCTAATTGTGAGAGGTTTAGAACAGACAGAAATCGGCTGTTAGGTTCTTGGAGATCTTAGTGATTGTAAAACGTTTTCTAAGGTTTGATAATCACAGAAGATCAGTTTGAAAGTTTGTGTGTTCGAGTTCTTATTCTTCTACACGTTCTTGTTTCTGTGTTCGAAGGTTAATCAAGGAGATTCCGCATCCTTGATTAATTAGCAGTCTTGTTAAGATCCATACGGGATTACGGGACCTACAGTTAGTTTTAATGAAGGATACGGTTCGAACGCGTGATTTAAGCAAAGACCGGAATAGAATGTGGTTTAGACCCGACAAGTTTGAAGACTTGTATAATATGGGTAAACTAAACACATTCTGGATTTTGAGATAAAAACGATAAGGTTTGACCCGTTTCGGCTAATTTATGCAAACTAGTTACATAAACCGAACCGAATGCGTAAAAGGCGTAACGGGTAACCATGAGAGTCATTTACAGGTTTCCTAAGTTAATATGCCTTAAATATGTTGTGATATCAGTAGGATATCTTCCATTATGCCCAAAACGAGTTTAATCTCAATTTAAGTCCCGTAGGGGTATTTTGGTCATTTTAAAGAATATAAAAGAGGTTATTTTATAATTCTGAGATTCGGGTCTGAATACATCAGTAAAATAACTTATTTTAATAGGTCATATCAGTTGTGATAAGTCTTGTATGACAAAAAAATGGTTTTAAACATAAACTATGTGTTTAATACGCTTAAAAAGCCATTTTAAGCGATTTTCGGGTTATACCGGAAATCTGAGTTTTCTGGACAGGTTATAAAGTTCAAAATACTTCATTTATTAAATAAAATCAGTAGCAACTAGATTGGCATCAAAATACTTTGTAGAACTCATTTTATAACCAAAAAGGGTATATTCGGTATTTACCGAATTAATGTCATAACCTTAGGTTATGAGCAGGTTAAAAATAATTAAAAATCTTTAAAAATCCCAAAATATTATATTACATCAGTGGGTAAAAGTTTTGGTGTCAAAAATTGGGTTTAGATAGGCTTTATGCTAATGACGCCGTTTAATTACAAAAAGGCGTTCTAATTACGCTAATGAGCATAACTCCTAATCTAGACCTCCAACTGATGTGAAAATTTAGGGACATGTTTATAAATCAGTAACAAAAATTTTTGTCCTTTCACATATCCAAAATTCTCGTTTTATGGTCAAAAGGGCATATTGGTCAGCATTAGACATTTAACGGAAACGTGTAAACGAACCGAGCAATCAACGAACCAAACACATAGGGTTATTCCAACATGTAACTTGGTCCTAATGAAGCTCTATGGCATTTTTAAATCATGCTAAATCGGGTCAGAACTGAAGTCAAAGCAAAAGTCAAAGTTTTGCGACTTTCGGTTCCGAACCGGGTCTAAACATAAAATTGTCGGGTCGGACATGCTTAGACATGTTCTTATACTTATTACCAAGTTATATGAGTGATAAAATAGGTTAGATGCCTTCTACATTGCTAATTACATGTTAATTCGCAAATTAAGTTTCTGTTGACTTTTTATAAACACGTTTGACCCGACAAATGACTAAGTTAGGACGGGAATCAGAGGGTGCCCTTTTAAGGGTTTGATGCCCACATAATTACCAACTTATAACTACCTTCAATTCGACTAATCACTGGACCATTAATGATTAATCGCTAAGTCAAACGTTAATTACGACGGTTTGACTTTTAAGCTAATAACTAAGTAAAACTTGATTAAGGAAGGTCAAGGGTACTTACCAAAGTCCTATGCACGATTAGTGATGACTTGGGTCTGCTCTTATGCTCCAGGAATGATCAGAAATGCAGATGGAATGAATGCAAGAATGTTGCAACATTGTGGGACTTTATATAGTGCTTTTGATCTCATTAGATCATGCCAAGCAACTCAACTATTGTTCCCTGATCATCAACAAGTGTCCCTAAGGACTAAAGGCATGTAGGGGTCGCCCATGGAAGAGGAAAATCGTTTTTAAGTTGGTTACAAGGCATAACAGGCTGATGCCTGTAATTTCTGTATCTGGGCATCGCACGCAGCCCGCGTAAGATCTTGGCAAGGCTTACGCGGCCCGCCTGATGCTTGTTGTCAGGTTTAAAACTTTTTAGCTTTTGCACTTTTGCTCTTGGTCCTTCGAAAGGTCACTCCACCCTTGTTTCTTGCATTATGAGCCCTCCAAATTTACCTATAAGGGCTTCGAGACTTATACCCACTTTGTTAAGTCCTTAGTCACTTCATGTTTACCCGAAAGGTCATAATTTTCAACGTTGACGCTTTAACCCCTCGTATACGAATTTGATCATAACTTTCTCATATGATAACGAAACTTTATGAAATTTTTATCATGCATTCTAGTGAGCATAATTAATCGTTACAAAGCTTCGGGTTTGCTAAAAGGTCACTCAGAAGTATACTTTAAACATGTTGACACATTTAACCCCTGTAGTTTGTAATCTCTCACTTTCTTTCATATTTAGCTTCGAATGATCCATGATTTATTCGTTTGAAGGTATAAACATCATGTAGGGTTATTTAAAAATATATTTATCCATTGTTGACATTTTGAACCCCTATATTCACATGCTTTCCATGTTTGTCAACTTTAGTCCCTCTAGAGTATTCTTTCACACGTTCAAGCTTATGACACGTGTCAATACATTATAGGACGTGAATTTTCGAGGTGTTACAGTAAAAAGCGGTTCTTCTTCTTTTGGGAAATGGAGCTTGGATCATAGGTCCGTTATTGTTTACACTATGACTTGGTTCAGTGTGTTGGCGTTTACTTCCATTTGTTGATTTATTATTTTCTGCTTCCTTAACAGTCTTGATAATATAAGGCATAGCATCTATAATTCCTTGTGCTACTATGTGTTGGATGGCACTGTTATCTAATTGGTTTCCGTTATTCTCACTATTCTGATTTTCCTAATTTACTTAGTTCGACATCTGAATTGTGAATATTTATCAGGTATTAATTATCACAAATAAAATTTAGTACAAATATTTATACACATCACACAAATAGATAGATCAAAATCGTCGAACATTGCGACTTTTACTCTATATATATATATATATATGCATCGGTTATATAATACAATTGGAAATCAAATATACTAGTAGTTATGCATCTGTATCTATTTTAGTCTATCTAGTTGTTTTTTTATCAAAATACAAAATTACACATATATCTAGGTATTTTCTAAGTGGCGTTCCTCCGGTACTGCATCTCATTCTCATCATACTTCCAAACTAATTTATCCCCGATCTGTCAGATTCTATTCCCTTCATTTACTAAACTTTCTCCATACTGATGAAGTTCCTGCACACATTCTCGACTCATTGGTGGGTTTATTAGGTCAGGGTTATGGGGTATGGGTTCCTCGTAAGTGTCTACGCTATTCATTTCAAAAAAGTTCTATCGTCATCCCACCACTGATCACATTCTATAGGCATTGGGGTTGGGGTTGGGATTCTTGGTAATTCGTTAGGGTCAAATGCAGGTATTGGGAATTGGTTTTCTTGGTTTGGTTCTAGCATTTGTTGGTCTCGGAATAAAGGTTGCAGTGGTGGTTCAGCTATTTGGTTTACGTTAGCGTCTACTGCTGTAGTGGCTAGCATATGGAAATCTGCCAATTGTCTATCTAGTTCCTCTTCCCACGGTGGCCTAACGACTGCTTCCTGGGTTTGGGCATTTACTTCCCTATTAGCTCTGACTATCGCTCTCTATTGTTGTAATTTCTTCATTCTTTTTCTTCTCTCATGTGCTCCCCTATTAAACCATCCTCTCTTTTTAGTAGTGAAGGGTTCCTCAGACTGTGCCTCAAATATAAATATCCCTTCCTCAGTATCGGCTGAGTATCCTCAGGGATTGGGTTCAGATGATGTTCCCTCATCTTTCGGTGAACTAGCTATATGACGATAAGTTTCCGATGTTCCTTGCTCAGTCATACTGTAAACTAACAAATAGTCAAATAACACAAAATATTTACACGTAATCACATAAATTATTTCCTAACAGAAGTTAAGTGTCAGTAGAACACTTCTTTGGCTTAAACCAGTGGCTGTAGCTCTAATACCACTCTTTGTCGCAACCCTCGACCCCTACCCCTACCCCTACCCCTACCCCGAGAGCGTGTGCCGCGAGATCCAGATCAGTGGTATCGGTGTTTATTAATTTGGCAGCGGAATACATCAGGACTGTAGTTAGGAAATATTTTTATCAGAGTAAAACACCAAACTTTTTACAACAAATCAATGGGATCAAAACACAAGTTTATTTGACAATACATTTGTAGGGATGAACCGTAATTATTGAAAACAAAAACTACTTTTTATTTAGGTAACTTTTATAGCCACTTTTCCAAGCCTTCAGTGCTCTCCAGCTGGCTTCTATTGGCTTTCACATTGTGTTACCTGAAACTCGTTTATAAATATTTTATCAGCAAGAAATACTGGCAAGTACATTCCATTTGGTGAAGCATCAGTTGTTACACATTACAGTATTAAGGGCGATTACAATGTTTATATCTACACAATTACTCGGTCAGTACGTGTCTCTCGACGGATCTGTGACTATGGTCATATCACACATTGGATATCCGCGCCCAATTGTGAAGGTTATCAAGTACTGTATGCAAACCCCATAATACTGGCAACAATTGTAGAATTACAAAGACTTAATCACTGTAATTGTATTTGAAAACATTTGAGGTTTTGGTAAAGTATTTTGACTCATAAAAAGTGTTTGTAAAAGAAAATGTACTCACAAATAGTGAGAAAAAGTGAATGTACTTATATTGTTGACTTAGGTGATACTACTATAGCTTCCTAGTGATTCTCCTGGTTATTATCTATTAAAATTAAATAATGCACACGGGTTAGTAAAATAACCCAATCATATTAACCGTATAACTCGAGACAGAACTCCAATGACTGAGTCAGGCAGAGCTTTGACATGCATTACGGAGCCCTAAATCAATCGGGTGTAACACGAGACAGAACTCCAACGACTGAGTCAGGCAGAGCCTTGACATGCATTACGGAGCCCTAAATCGATCGTGTAGGGTAACAACAGGGTTATAATACTTACAAGGAGGCAGAGCTTCGCTTTATAGGGAGTATTATTTCCCGAGAGTTTTAGCTTACTAGTGATCAGAGAAAAGAAAGAAATTTGAACGAGGAACAACTGAGCTCGACCACCCCTTTTATAGGCTGATCGGAGGTCGGCTCGCGCCAGGCATAAGCTTCAGCTAACTCTCTCGCGGCCCGCGAGGGAGCACATGTCAAGTATAGCTTGGTCGAGTCAAGTGGCTAGCTTTGATGAGTCACCTGCCACGTGGCGGTATGCCTTGACTGGCAATCCAAGCCAGTCGCGGCCCGCGAAAGACGAAGCTAAGGGGGCCGCACCTCGCGAGCGACTCCTAAACTTCGTTTTTCTTGATTTTTATAAATACAAGGGTATTTCGGGCTCGTTTCTCACATACGGTGTATATACGGAACGTTTTTGGGTCACGTTAAGGGTTCTATGAGGGTTGTTATATAGAATGAGGTTTAGAAACAAAATTGTCCTTTGGTACTGATGGTTCCGGCCATTTTAACTTAGCCATGAATTCGGCTATAGATTTTCCGACTTCCTAGGCGATTAAGGATCGAATATTATTTTCTCCGTCTGAAGGGTCTCGGTGATCATAGTCGTCACTATCGTTCTTTTTAGATATATTGCTAGTATTTTGGCTCGCTATTTGATTAAGTCGGGAGTTATATCACCATCAGTAAGAGTTTGGGATATTAATAGCAGATCAATTAAATAGAAAAGAAACTTGAAATTGGATTTCGTTCAATCGAGAGATTACAATACAATGTCCTATAAGGACTTTTGGAATTGAAATACAACATTGTCCATAAGTGGACTTTTGAAAACAAACAAAACATAATTAAAAAGAGAGTGTTCAGTCATCCCCCTATCGTCATACAAGCTATTCCTCTTCTTGCTTTACCCTGCTTGATGTTGGAGGGTTCAATGATTCGATAAAGTTTTCTAGGTGAGGAATAGATGAGGTACTAGCGGGGGTTCCAATGATAGCGAGTAGTATGGATCATGAATAGGGAACTGGCTAGTATAGATAAGGTTTGGGATTTCAAAGTTAGGGGGTAGAAAGTATGGATCTTCACCGTCCACCGGTATTGGTTCTGATGTCAGCTTTACAGGTTTGTCAGTTTGGGGGTTTAGTTTTGGGAACAAGGTATTGACCATAAGTGGAGGGTAATGAACTCATCCTCACGCCTGGTCTTATCGACATCCTTGGTTTGGTACGATGCTTAGGATTCCGATGCTTTGGATAGAAGTTTTCTATGAAAGGGAATAACATGGAATCATCATCAATGGTCTCCTTTCCGAGCGACATTTCCTGAAAATCCACAAAAATCGATAGCTATATTAAAATGAGAGGAGTAGTCCTAAATTTAGGTCTAGAACTTGGAATAATCTTATGGAATCTGCATATTGTGATATTTTAGTTTAGACATAAAAGGCTAGTGTATAATTCACTCAAATTGTAGCTTTGATACCAACCTGTCACACCCCGATTCCCGGTGGGCCCGAATGGGTTTAGTCGTGACGGTTGGTCAACCGTTATCACAATTTAATATTAATGCAGCGAAAGTATTAGGAGTAAAACTATTCATAACATCAAAAGTGTTTAATATTCAAATACATCAAGTGTTGAATAATAGCCCACAGGCATGATCAAAGTAAAACGAAGCTTAGACATCATAGGCCTTATGCTAGGAGTTGCAAATTCCAAAGCTTTTAACATAGCCGACCCGGATTCCCAGCCTAATATCAAGGTTCGGTACCTGCATTTCAATATTTTGAAAATCTGTCAGCTTTCGATGGTATGGCTCATTTTGAAGATAGTTTTTTCAAAAATGATTTTATACATAAAGAAAACCCGTAGGTAATCATTTAATATTTCTTGGGATTTAGTCTTGTCACCAGATTTACATATTTGTCATACAATGGGAACCATATATCAAAGCCGGTCATTTTCAGTGCTATAATGATTACGGTACACACCAAAGTTGAATAATGTGTCATACAGTCAGTATGCCTACCCCGGCACGTTATTCTGTATAGCCATAATAGTTCATGAGTTGGGAAGCCCGGACACGGTACCAATAACCCCCAATTGTTTCAGTTATCAAATATAACGGATTAAACTGGGTTCTTACATTTATGAGCAATCATAGGCGGCTCATTTATGTAATACCCGCTCCAAGTGGCGTATTTGCCATATCCCAAGTTTTCAAAGAAAATAAGTTAAGAGTATTTACCTTTTAGCTAGCTTCCAACCGATAACGGTTTTCAATATAGTAAAAAGCCATAAAGACAACGTATTTAACTCAAGCCTGATTATCTAGGGGGGGGGGGGTCTATAGTCCGGAGTGAACATATTTAGCTATCTGTTAGATTATATACGAGTCATAGGTTAGTTCCTTTGACACAACCCATTACGTAGGAATAAGATTAACTCGCTAGATTAAGCGTAGATTGATTAGAATGTAGTTTATACCTATCCAAGTGTAAGGACTCATTGGATAAAGGTTAATTAAACCAACATTCTGATTTGGAAAGGTTTAAAAAGGTTTTGACTCGTTACGCCTAGTTTTATGCGAACTAAGCTCGCATAACTAGTTATGCGCATAAAGACGGGTTTGGAAGGTCGGATGGGCATACGACAAGTCCAAGTAGTAAATTACATTCTTAGTTGAAGTACTTACTATTACAAAGTCAAATTATAAGTTTGATTTAGTTTAAAATCATTCAATTAGTTCCTTTAACCACATAAGGGCATTGTGGTCATTTTCAACAATATATTCAAGACTTGTTGTTTAACCCATCAAACGGACTGAACATGTGGTATAACTTTATAGAGTTATACTCTACTATAACATGGTCTTAAAAATGCTTAAAACAGACCTAAACGTCAACTAAACGGGTCGGAATCAAAAGTCAAAGCAAAAGTCAAACTGCTTGACTTTTGACATAGAATGAGATCCTAAACTGAATTGGACAGGTTGAGCATGTTATTATCTGGTTATATAAGTTATAAAACTTGTATATATGCTAAAACAATTCAGTTACAAGTTATAGAAACTGTTTATGCAATTTAGTTAAAAATTCAACATTTATAGAATATGCTCAACTTAACAATTCAACTAGTAAACGTGATTATCCGAGGGTATGATCACAGAGGGATCATACCATAGTTATTACAATCACATAGGAAAGTTCAGATTGAACTTTACCTTGACCAAAATGGTCAGAAGCTAAAGTCAAACAGAAAGTCAACTGTTTGACTTTAGACTTCAAAACAACTAAATAAAATGAAACCGAACTAATGGAAACACTTACTTGGAAGTGTTGAGCAGAAAATCTACTGAGAAGGGAATCCTCTTGTCTAGAGGAATGCTCTAAGCAGGATAGAGTGAAAGAAATAAGAATGAGCCAGGAATGGAGGATGATTCTTGGCCAATTTATACTTGGAGATGATACCCAAGAACATTCCAGGTGTTAAGATCTATTATAGGATGTCCCCAAGTGTCCTTAGACGTGTCAAGAGCTCGTACAAGGTAGTAAAGTGCGAGATAGGTGGCAATATGGCAGATATGCTTGGGTAGCAAGCATAAACTGCCACTGGCAATCGCTTACAGACCGTAAGGGATAAGTACTTATGGTCCGTAAGGACCTTAAGCGCGCTGATCATTCAAACATGCTTACGAACCGTAAGGGTGATGGAGAGTGTGAAACCCAAGTGTTAATGTGCGTATTTTGTGTGAATTATTGTAGTATAAGCGATAATGTGCCTTGAATATATTAACTATATGTGTTTGCAATTTCACAGATAAAACGCGTAATACGGAGGAGTTACAAAGATTAACGCATAAGTGGGTGGTGAAAGATATTAAAAGGATTTTGATGAACTCTAAAAATCAAATGCACGTGAGACTTTGGGGACAATATAGAACATCATCATCAATCTTTTTAACATGATCACATCGTCCAACATCGAAAGTGGCGGCATATGTGGACGTGGACTTTGAAGGAAAACATAAAAATCATCCGTCAGATCACATGCGCAGACTTGGAAGGATTATTTATTATCACAATGATGATATAATCCATCATCATCACATCACGTGATCTTTAGCAACATATCATCATCATTGAATTATTAGGGGCCATTAATTATTATTTTGGGCTCTCAATTTATGGGCCGATCATCATATCAGCGAATGGGCAGCCATCATTAAAACTTTGGGCTCCCAATCGGCCCAACATCATCATTAATACCCATCGATTATTGGCAGCCGTAGGGAATTAATTTTCAGTTTTTTTTAAAACGGATGTCCAACATTAATATACATCACCATCGATCAGACGAGGGGGGAGAGAGCTCGGACGAAAAAAAAGGGGTTTCAACTATGGTTGGAGCCTCTGAAGATCAACAACCTGCCATGATCGGTTAACCCTCCAGTGACACTCCGGGTGATGATTCTTGTATTTCACTTTTAATTTAGTTTTGTTTGTTTGAGAATTAGATTGTAATTAGGTGTTGACCGAATTGCATTTACATATATACAATTTGTGTGACAGACAAATCCTGGTGATAACCAGAGACGTATTTATGTTGAATCTAATTGTGCCTTTGCTGATTGAATAATTATTTATGCTTGCGGTTAATATCTCTCTGATCAATTGGTATTATGCTAGGATCTTGTATAAGTAATTGGTTTATGTGACATTTACCATTTAATCAGTGGCATCCAAATAAACAATAATTAGATTATTAGGTGTTTACATAATCTGAATCCCGGAGTGGTCACGTTCCTATCATTGTTTTTTTTATTTTCACAATACTTATTCATAAAAAAAAAATACAAAAATAGATAAACTAGCAAATTTCATAAAGTAAGTTTAGATTAGTTAAACGGTATTACACTGACCACATGCTCCTCTGGATTCGATACCTGACTTACCCTGTCTATAGGTAATTTTAGGTTTTTGCATAGACCCGACGACAGTCTATCAAAGGGGTTAGCCTTTGTGGTTCGTATAGAACGTCTAGGATTTGAATTTTGAGAATTTTACAAGTTTAGTCCTTGGACTTTACATCTTTGGCCATTTAGCACTTTTAGTCCCTCTCCTTCCTCGTAGTTGGGATTAGTCGGAGATCCGGGACCCGTTTTAGTTAATGCTCAATAAAATTTCTCTCTCCTTTCGAGAGTCGGGATTAGCCGGAGATTCAGAACATGTTTCAATGAACGTTTAGTGTAGGTCCTTCCTCCTTCCACATAATCGGGATTAGTTGGAGGTTCTTCCTCCACGTAGTTGGGATTAGTTGGAGAATTGGACACGTGTCGTCACATAATTGGACGGAATTTTTGGGGTGTTACATACAAACATTTTGATGGATTCTAGCGATTCGAAGGTTATCGTGGATTTGCACGATTTTGTTAGTGTTTTTTTATTAGTTCAGGGCCATCGATTTGAGCTTCACCGAACTCGTTTCAACAGATAGGGAAGCGACATTTACTACTAAAGAGTGCTTGGAATGGGGCCATGTCAATACTCGCATGGTAGTTATTATTATGTGAGAATTCAATCAATGAGAGATGTGAATCCCAGTTTCCACCAAAATCGATGACACACACTTTAAGCATATCGTCAAGGGTTTGGATAGTTCTTTCAGTTTGACCATCGGTTTAAGGGTGATAGGCAATGTTTAGTAAGTACCCAAGGCAGAATGTATAGATTCCAAAAAATGAGGGGTGAAACGACTGTCAAAGTAGATTTTGCCTAACTTCTCAATTGTAAAGGTTTCACGAATCGATAGGAAATAAGCTGATTTAGTTAAGCAATCAACGATCACCCAAATGCTACTGTGATCTCGAGATGTGTGTGGGAGCTTGGTAATTGATGTATGTCGTTAGTGACATGCAAAACCCGAAATAAACTAGTAGCTAGAGTAAGTCGGATATCGAACCAAAGGAGGATTGTGGAAAGTGTTGTAATGAAAAGTATTGATTAACTATTACTGAATTGAAAAATCGGTTTGATTGATTATGGGAAATAGCTAAATTAATGAACAAAATTTAAGATTTGAATCAATAGGAGAGAAAATGGCTCCTCCAGATTTCAGGTTTTACAGTTAGTTTCCACTATGTGTTTTAATCGTAACCTACATAGACATAGGTATTAAACTCGATTAATTAATTGCGATTAACAACGACTAAGTACTCCAGTCAATACATAACGGGAGGTTATCGAATGATTATCAATTAGAATTACAAACTCTAACCCCATGTCAAATATATCTCAATTACTAGAACTCTCGGGAACTGAATGCTTAGAAATTAAGGTTTAAATAATTGCAATTGTTTACAATCAATAAATCAAATCAATGGTGAAAAGCTGTTAGAAACACAGATAAAATAAACCAACAGATAGAATCACTCAATCAAATATATCAAAGTGATGAACCAGTCATCACAGTTTTACAAGAAACAAAAGGATCTCTAGAAGGATGATCAATACAAACAAGAAACCCAACACCCACGAATGAAACGTGTGAATGATAGGGAACCAAAACAAGCAGCCAAGAAGAGGTGCACGAGACAATGATGAGATCGAGTGCACAAAGCTCTAGAAGCACAAGCCATTTATAAGAGGGTATAACCCTAAACGTAGCAGGCCACACAAATGGCTATAAGCCCAAACCAAGGAGCCCAGCAGAAGATAAGCCCGAGACAGGGAAGGAGAGCCCAAAACCACCAAACCTCAAAAGGAAAACAATAAACAAAATAGATTAGAATAAAAGGAATAACGAGAATATATAAAGAGAACATTTAAACTGTATTTTAACATCCCCCCTCAGTTTAAATGTTTAAAGAGATTAGTGATCCCCAATGACTTACACATTTCAGAATGGTCTTTCGGCAGTAAGCCTTTAGTGAACATGTCGGCCAACTGATGCTCAAATTTGACTCCTACTGTTTTAATCAAACCTGAAGCTATTTTTTCCCTTAGGAAGAAAAGATCAACTTCAAAGTGTTTTGTTCTGTCGTGAAAAACTGGGTTGGCAACAATGGATAGGGCTACCGTATTGTCACATTTTAGCACAACAGGAATGTTAACATCAACTTTCAGTTCCCTTAAGATATTTATTAACCACAACACTTCACATGTAGCACTGCACATGGAACGATACTCAGCTTCGGCTGATGATATAGAAACAACACTTTGTTTCTTGCTTTTCCAAGAAACCAAAGAGTTGCCAAGAAATATGCAAAATCCTATGATAGATCTGCGGGTATCAATACATTTAGCCCAGTCTGAATCTGCAAAAGCAGTTAGATGAAAGGTACTTCCTTTTTTGAACAAAATACCAGTGCCAGGAATACCCTTTAAGTATCTCAAAACTTTGAAAGCAATCTGTGTATGTGCCTCAGTCGGCTTATGCATGAACTGAGACAGATATTGAACAGAATAACCAATGTCCGGTCTAGTGTGAGATAGGTAAATTAGTTTACCTATCAGTTTTTGGTATTGAGTGACATCGACGGTTTTAGAGTCTTGCTTAGTTAATTTTGTCAAGACATGGTTTTGTTCTATGGGACAGCTGGTGGTCTTGCTACCACTCATCCCATATTCATTCAACAGATCCATACAGTATTTCCTTTGGGAGAGACAAATACCATCAGTAACTTTAATTACTTCTATCCCAAGAAAATACTTTAGTAAGCCAAGATCCTTGATTAAAAACTCAGTTTTCAGGAGATTTTTAATCTTATTTATCTCATGTTCACAATTACCAGTTAGCACAATATCATCTATATATACCAAGAGGGCAATAAAAACAGTTTTTCCAGACTTAATAAACAAGGAATTATCACATTTTGATTGAACAAACTCAAGTTTAGTCAAGACTTGAAGAAGTCTTTCATTCCACATACGTGGAGCTTGTTTTAACCCATATAGAGACTTGTTCAATTTACAGACTTTATTTTGTTTTTCAACATTTAACCCTTCGGGAAGAGTCATATAAACTTCTTCCCTAAGGTTTCCATAAAGAAAAGCATTATTTACGTCAAGTTGGTATAGAGGCCAGTTTTTTTGAACAGATAGACCGATGACACACCTAACGGTAACCATTTTAACAACAGGAGAAAAGGTCTCCTCAAAATCAATACCTTCGCGTTGATTAAAGCCCTTAGCTACAAGTCTAGCTTTGAACCTATCAATTTCACCCGTTGATTTGTATTTTACTTTAAAAACCCATTTACATCCAATAGGTTTTTTCCCACTCGGAAGATCAACAATATCCCAAGTGTTGTTTGTATATAAAGCAGATAATTCATCATTCATAGCATCAATCCATCTTTTATCTTTAAGGGCATCTTTATAGTTGCAGGGTTCAGAGATTTTATTAACATTAGCAACAAAACAAACATTTTCACAAGGCAAGTTAGAGTAATTAACAACCTTATCATAACTATATCTAGCATTGCCAACAACATAATCATCAATTTTTTTAGGGGCAGAAGTAGATCTCGAGGATCTTCTAGTAGTTTGAGTGCCCTCAGGAAGGTTTGACACATCATTAACACTACTTGACTCAGCCCTCACAAGACCAGTTTCAACACTCATAGACTCACTACCCTCAGGCAAGTCATTCGTCCCTGATGACTGCTGAGCATTGCTATCAATGGTAGATTCAACTTCATCATTGTGTTGCTGAGTCACAGTAGTTGAATCAATAGAACCCTTCTCTTCATCATCGGGATTTAAATCACTTGAAATTTCAAAGTTATCAAAAAAGTTTAATAGATTTAAGTTGTTTGGATTGTGTAGATCATGGCAGGAGTCATTTTTAAAGGGGAATACAGTTTCATGGAAACTGACGTCCCTTGAAAAAATGAACTTCTTTTGATCTAGACTCCAAACTTTATATCCCTTTTTGAAATTTGAGTATCCCATAAAAACAAATTTCTCAGCTCTTTCTTCAAATTTATCAGAATTATCTAAAACAGTAAAAAAACATAGGCAGCCAAAAACTTTCAAGTGATAAAGAGAAGGTTTAAAGCCAAATAGCATTTCATAAGGGGAACAACCACGTAGCACAGAAGAACTGTTAATCATGTAAGAGGCAGTCAGGACACATTCAGACCAATACTTAAGAGGGACTTTAGACTGAAATAATAAAGCTATTGCAATATGTAACAGGTGTCTATGTTTTCTCTCCACAACCCCATTTTATTGTGGAGTATATGTGCACGAAGTTTGATGAATAATTCCCTTTTGTTTGACAAAAGCACTCACTTGAGAATTAATAAATTCTGACCCATTATCACTCCTAAAGACCTTGATGTTTACCTCAAATTGAGTTTTAGCCAGATTGTAGAAACTTTGTATATTTTCGAAAACCTCAGATTTTTATTTCATTAGATAAACCCAGACAGACCGGGTATAGTCATCAACTATGGTGAGAAAATACTTGTACCCTTCTATACTAGTGACTTTGTATGCCCCCTGATCGGACTGTCGCGCTCCGGTCAAAGATAATATTTATATGCCCTAATTACCCTTAACAAATAGCTAGTGGTAGTAAGGGGTCGAACCACGAAGAGTATGTGGTTTGTGTATGGATTCGAATGAATTAAAAACAATTGTCACAATTATGAAGCTTGCCAGATATTTTTGTATTTTTGTTTAGTAGAAAGATGTGAATTTAAACTAAGTGAATTGATTAGACTGATTAACAACTAATGATTAACGATTGCAAGAAATTTGGATACTAGAACAATAATAATAAAAAGGAATCACACCCGGTTTCGGTAATTGTTAACCTAGGATTTCTACAAGTTTTAGTTTCAACTCAAATGCATTTGATTAACGGATTTAGTGTACCGTGACTTAGGTGCTACTAACTATCAACGCCCCGAAGAACGGACAAAAAGACACTTTGTAATCAACACAAGTAAATCCTAACAAAGACAACGTACAATTACATATCACCGTTTCGCAAAGTCATAACTTTTAACATCGTTCGACAATTCACGAATTCGTAACAAATGTAATACTATTGTCGAAAGTTTCAAAAACCAAATACAAATTGTCACTAAGATGAAACAAGAACAAATTGAAACCCTAAAATTAACAACTACCTACACCGGGGTGAAACCGAGATGATTAGCCGCTCATGGTTGATGCAACTTGATCACCGGATGATTGAAATGCAAAGGAAGTCATCTTGAAGCTTGAAAAGTGTATGAATGGTGAATGATGAATGTTTGGTGAAGAATGATAGTGGTAGAAGGATTAGGGTTTGTGGAATTATTGATTGTATAGATGGCTTGATGATGATGATTGATGATGTTGTGATGTAGAGATGATAGATAGGTTCAATGGTAGGTGAATTGATGGTGATAATAGGCTCCAAGATCCAGTTCAAAACTCAAAAGTGAGTGTAACTCCCGACTTCAATAGCCAACAACCAATAGAAAACGATCTTGATCCCCAAAATACATAAATTCGCGTTTCAGGAATTGACAAGCCGTCGCCGACGGCCACTAACCCGTCGGCGACGGGCTCTGAATAATGCGCCCCGTCCGACGGCTTAATTAACTGGATACGATCGTTTCTGGCCGACGGGCATTTCTGTAGGTCGTCGCCGACGGGTATAGGGCCGTCGGCGACGGGCTCTCGTTTACACACTTTCTGTTTTCCACTTCCAACACTTCCGGTTGACCCGTAACGCATCCTGGTGCTCCGGTTTTTGACCCGGTGACTCGTAAAGCTCCCGAAAAGCTCCTTAAACTCCATCAAACCTGCAAAACACATTCTTGATTAAAAGTAGGCTATTCGAAACTAAAACTTACGTAAAAACGTCAAGTTAAACAATAACGAGCATCGGTTTGCAACCACGTATCACATCCCCACACTTGTCTTTTGCTTGCCCTCAAGCAAATCCGTTTTTCACTTTCACGTGGGTCGAACAACGAAAACACATCCCATTCCCGAGACAGAGGTTAAGGTCCATTGTCATACAAAAGTTCAAATTCTTTACAATTTTCAATATATTTAACGGTAACGTGATTTTACATACACAAATGGTTACCCAAGATTAACCCGCCCGTGAAACCAATAATTCATGCACATCCCTCACAATGTTCTCTCCACTCGGCTTATAAATTGGCTAATATTTATAATGTATTAGCACTTCAGAAATGATTCACTCCAAACCGATTAGAACACATACCCGCATAAGCTTGCAACTCAATCATTCTCCACCATTGATCACGAATACTAAGCACAAGTCAAAAGGTCTTTGAAGGGTTGTAATGGGGCTAGGCGAAGGGTAGGAATTAGGATATTTTAAAGTGGCTAAGGTGATGAAAATTCGATTTTTATTACAAAAGACTAATCTAACAAGACTAACTATAAACACCAAATATGAGGCAACAACATTCGCCTTTTATTCAACAACTACTAACACTTCTTTTTGTATTTTTCTTCAACGATTTTCAATTCTTTTTCATGATTTTTTTTTTTTTTTTTTTTTTTTTTTTTTTTTTTTTGCAAACAAACAAGAACAACTATACAAAAACGACTCCTATCATCGAATTTCCATCACACGGGTTTAAAAGAAAAGGTTTAACGGTTATGGGCTATAGGGTGGTCAAACGAAAGGTTTAGGCTCAAAATAGGTGACTAGGGAATTTGTTTGGGTAAGGATAGAAAAATGGTTTTAAGAGAAAAGGTTTACCTAATGCCTTAATCATTCTTGTGCTTGTATTCAGTCTATAGTCTCAAACGTATCAAAAGTTGCAAGTTCTACAATATATGACTAATGGTCCACTCAAACAAAGAAACATAAGTATGTAATCTATGATATAAAAGTGGCTCAAAACCTCACATATCTAAAAGGGTATGGTATGTGACATGCATAAAAGATTAGTTTCTTAGGCGGATTATTCCCAAATAACCACCCGTTAAATACCCGTCATGCTATTAATTCGAACTTGACCATGACAATAGACCAAATGGGTTGTGACATCCCTCGTTGACTTAGTTACTTGTGCTTTTAAGATCGCTTTTTGAAACAAGATATTTTTGAAAATTTTTTGAAATTTTCCCCCATCCCCACACTTGAGGTGAACATTGTCCTCAATGTGTAGTATTTAAATGAATGGGTCAAAATCTAAAATTTTTACTACTCCCCCATCCCCACACTTGAGATACATATTGTCCTCAATGTGTAAGAACTAGAGTATTACACGCACAAGGGATGTGACACGACTAATTCCCCAAAATTTCACCCCGGAAAAATAATATACAAAATACACTCCACTTATTTGCTAATCTAAAGATCAAAAGTAAAAAGAAACGTATGCACCTGGCTTGTGAGCTCATTCTTCGTATGCTCCTCTCCTCTTCATGAAAGCGGTTGTCCCACGAACCAATTGTACCTACAAATCTTAACCCTTGTGTAGAAGCATGCTTCTCACAATCACTAAAATTTGTTAGTTACCTAGTTCTACCACTTTTATGAAAATATTACCAAGCTATACATTATTTCACTTTGATTTATGTGGAAAATAAATTACAACAACAACAAACCTAACTCACTTTCGTAGGAATCACGGTTGCATTTAGCTTATGCAACAAGCCCTTTTAAACCCCCCAATAGCTTGGGAGGACGAGAGGTCTCGTGAGGGTTATATAGGGAACACACCCACAAAGTTCATTTAACTAGGCGAGAAATTAAATAACAAAATGAAAATAACGAAAATAAAAATAATATACAACAACAACAACAGACATACCATACCTCTACCGCTGATATCGCTCGTTTGGATCCACTGGCGGGTTGGGCTGGTATTGATAACCAGTGAGGGCCTCGAACATCTCCCTATAGTTATCGAGGGGACTCTGTTCCCCTTGAGGCGGTGCCGGCGGTTGGTACGGAATCGGGATAAAGCTAGAACCAACTGCCTCGGGCCAATGAGGGGTGGGATCGGATGGACCTAATGGATGAGGAAGATTGGGGTAATCAGTCCACCCTGAGTGTTCGGCGTATGGGAGACCGGCTTGAAGGTCTCTTTGATGGCGCTCCTGATCGTGGAGTATCTTGGTGTTGTTAATCGCCATTTGGTGAGAAATAGCCCAAGCACTCCAACGGCGTTGTTCCAATTCCCTTGCTTCATTTCGACGCCTAACCTCATCTTCTTCCCATGCCCGTCTCCGGGCTTCCTCATCCTCTTGCCTCTTTGCCATCTGTTCCATATGTGACCTTTGCATCGCTTGGAACAGTTGTTGCTCTTCCATAAATTGATTCATTTTTTCCCTCTGGGCTTCTTGAGCCGCCCAATACTCTTGCATTGAGGATCCATGAGATCCCTCCCAAGCTTCCCTTCTTCGATTGTACTCCCGTCCTTCACCTATGCAAGCAGAGACATTGTCATATATCTCCTGCTCTCCCCGATCAAAATTTTTATAGGAGGGCACCCGTCTAGTGGTCACAAAGCCCGCCACTTCTGCATTAATTTCTCTATGCGGCCGCATGTATCGTTGCCTTGGTCTTTGTGCACCGGAAGGTTCAACTTCCTCCTCTTCATCCCCCATCTCTTCATCTCTTGAGCAAGTTGCCCCACTTGCCTCTCTAATGCCTTTTGGGATTTGTCTCTCACCTCAAACTCTTTCCGCATTTCAATTTTAATTTCTTGATTTGCATTCCGCATTTCAGCTCTAAGTTCTTGATGCGAGTTGAGGAGAGCGTCTAGTTTCGAGCTAATCGAATCATCACCTTGGGAGTTAGATGCACCACCCCCATTACCACCTTGATTGTAACCCCGTTGATAGTTGCCTTCACGGTTTTGATACCCTTGGTTACCACCTTGGTTGTAATTCCTTTGGTAACCTCCTTGGTTACCACCTTGACGATTGTTGTATGAAGATCCACCTTGACCTCCTTGGTTACCCGATTGAAAATTCGGGTTCATTTGATTTGAAGCATTACCATACCGGAAATTAGGGTGATTTCTCAAGCCCGGATGGTAAGTGTTGGAGTTCATGTCATATTGCTTTCGGTCCCCATACACTTGATTTACTTCCTCGGTGTAATCACCCGACCCCGTTGGACATTGTTCCGCTCTATGCCCAATATCACCGCAACCTTCACATACTTCAAATTGAACCGCGTTCACTTCTTTCTTCTTCATTCGAGCCATTTCCCTCTCTAAAGTAGAAATCCGATCTTTAGAATCAAGATCGGGAAGTGACCGGGAAACGGGATGCTTCTTGGCTCGGTCGGCCGATTCTTTCTCTTTCGAACGCTTGCTCATTCGTTCCAAAAACTCCCAATCATCGTCTTCATGGTTACTTAGGAGGGTCCCATTGCTTGTGGATTCAAGTCGGTTCCATGTATTGTCATCTAGACCCCGTACAAAACATTTAACTAACTCCCACTTCTCAATTTGATGATGAGGGCATCTTCGCATCATTTCTCTAAACCTTGTAAAGGCTTCATGTAACGGTTCGCCCGATAATTGGCGAAAAGACCTAATTTCATCACGAGCGTCATCGGTCTTCGCCATTGAGTAGTATTCATCAAGGAACGCTTGTTGCATTTCTCCCCAAGTGCGGATACTATTTGCGGGAAGTGTGAGGAACCATTGCTTTGCCTTATCCTTCAGTGAAAATTGAAATAGTCGAAGTTTGACCTCATCTAAAGCAAAGTTGTGACCTCCGATAGTGCTGCAAACCGAAGAAAATTCCGTCAAATGTGTATACGGTTCGTCATTAGATCTTCCATTAAAATGAGGAAGTATGTTGATGTAATGTGGTTTACAATCAAACATCCTCCTCTCACAAACGATTGGTGAGTCGTTCTCGGTGACAACCGGCCTAAAACGATCATTCACTCCCCGTGGAGGTCGTTGATGACGATGTGGACCGTTAACTTCTTGATCGACCGGTCTTCTATTATCCCGTCTTTCACCTCTTCGATCATCTCGTCTATCCTCTCTTCTATTATCCCTTGGGTTACCACCTCCCACGAAACGAGGGATCCGGTTAGGGTTTGCATTGTTGTTGTTATTATAAAACCCATCATTCCGGTTCCGTTGGTCATTGTTTCGTGGTTGACGGTTGTTCCCATAACCATCATTTCTTCCACCTCCATAACCGTATTCATCGTTCCCAACGTAATTGGCATTTTGATAGCCAAATTCCTCATCATCATATCTTCTTGCGTTGTAGACGTTTCCCCTATTCACATAGCCCCAATCTTCGTCATCGTTAGCCCTATCATCATAATATCCCCCGTCATCCGAATTTTCCGTATGAACACTCACATGTTCCGGCGATTGATAACCGGGAACACTATAAGGCTCATCATCGGGGATTGCATTCCTCAAGTCGTCGATGTTGAAGAATGGGTCTTCATTTGCGGGATTGCCGCGATCACGATTTCCCCGTCGGTCGGAATTGACATTCCGGTCATCTAGGTTAATTGGTAGGGAGTTATGTCTATGAAGATTTTGTTGTTGAGGTGTTCTTTGATTGTTGTTGGGATTTTGGTTTTGGAAAGGTGGTGTAGGTGGTCCATTGTTATTGTTACCACCCGGTTGCTCTTGAGGTATAGGTTGCATATTTGGAGCAGGATAAAAGGTTCCTCGGGATTGAAATTGGTTTTGGTTGAGGTTTGGGTGATTGGAGTTTTGGTTAAAGTTTTGGTTGGAATTTTGGTTCGCCATTGAATCGGTTTCAATGGTCGGTGTGAGTTGTGGTGTTTGGTTGGTTTGATTAGAAGCAAGTGTTGCTTCTAACCGGCTTGCTAGGTTTCTCCTTGCAACTCGTTCGATTTCCGGTTCGTAGACTAAAGGTGAAGTCCTCCCGGAGTTCCGCGTATGCATGCACTACCTGTAATCTGCACAAGTAACACACCCCGCGTAACAAGGAAAAAGACAAGTACAAAAAGAAAGCTAAACAAATTAAACAGATAATCACACAAATTCAAACAAAATCCAAACACAAAGCGCACGCACTCCCCGGCAACGGCGCCAAAATTTGATCGGACTGTCGCGCTCCGGTCAAAGATAATATTTATATGCCCTAATTACCCTTAACAAATAGCTAGTGGTAGTAAGGGGTCGAACCACGAAGAGTATGTGGTTTGTGTATGGATTCGAATGAATTAAAAACAATTGTCACAATTATGAAGCTTGCCAGATATTTTTGTATTTTTGTTTAGTAGAAAGATGTGAATTTAAACTAAGTGAATTGATTAGACTGATTAACAACTAATGATTAACGATTGCAAGAAATTTGGATACTAGAACAATAATAATAAAAAGGAATCACACCCGGTTTCGGTAATTGTTAACCTAGGATTTCTACAAGTTTTAGTTTCAACTCAAATGCATTTGATTAACGGATTTAGTGTACCGTGACTTAGGTGCTACTAACTATCAACGCCCCGAAGAACGGACAAAAAGACACTTTGTAATCAACACAAGTAAATCCTAACAAAGACAACGTACAATTACATATCACCGTTTCGCAAAGTCATAACTTTTAACATCGTTCGACAATTCACGAATTCGTAACAAATGTAATACTATTGTCGAAAGTTTCAAAAACCAAATACAAATTGTCACTAAGATGAAACAAGAACAAATTGAAACCCTAAAATTAACAACTACCTACACCGGGGTGAAACCGAGATGATTAGCCGCTCATGGTTGATGCAACTTGATCACCGGATGATTGAAATGCAAAGGAAGTCATCTTGAAGCTTGAAAAGTGTATGAATGGTGAATGATGAATGTTTGGTGAAGAATGATAGTGGTAGAAGGATTAGGGTTTGTGGAATTATTGATTGTATAGATGGCTTGATGATGATGATTGATGATGTTGTGATGTAGAGATGATAGATAGGTTCAATGGTAGGTGAATTGATGGTGATAATAGGCTCCAAGATCCAGTTCAAAACTCAAAAGTGAGTGTAACTCCCGACTTCAATAGCCAACAACCAATAGAAAACGATCTTGATCCCCAAAATACATAAATTCGCGTTTCAGGAATTGACAAGCCGTCGCCGACGGCCACTAACCCGTCGGCGACGGGCTCTGAATAATGCGCCCCGTCCGACGGCTTAATTAACTGGATACGATCGTTTCTGGCCGACGGGCATTTCTGTAGGTCGTCGCCGACGGGTATAGGGCCGTCGGCGACGGGCTCTCGTTTACACACTTTCTGTTTTCCACTTCCAACACTTCCGGTTGACCCGTAACGCATCCTGGTGCTCCGGTTTTTGACCCGGTGACTCGTAAAGCTCCCGAAAAGCTCCTTAAACTCCATCAAACCTGCAAAACACATTCTTGATTAAAAGTAGGCTATTCGAAACTAAAACTTACGTAAAAACGTCAAGTTAAACAATAACGAGCATCGGTTTGCAACCACGTATCACCCCCCATACATCAAGATGAACAAGGTCCCCAACTTTAGTTGATTTGTGGTCACTAAGTGGAAAAGGGACCCAATGTTGTTTAGCTTTGTGACATATGTCACAAGGTTTAATCTCATTAGACTCAGACTTGATTTGCAAAACATTCAACACCTGTTTAGCAGGATGACCTAGCCTAAAATGCCAGAGCTTTATATTTTCAGTCTTACTTAAACATGAAAAACCAGAACTTACAGAGTTACCACTAAAATACAGACCCTCAGTCTGTTTACCAGTCACCAGGGTTTTCTTTGAGCATAAATCCTGAATATAGCAAGCATTTTCATCAAAAATAACTCTAAGCTTATTGTCCTTAGCTAATTTATACACAGAGATGAGATTCACACAATATTCAGGAACAACAAAGACATCTTTTAGAATCACAGAATCTGACAGTTTAAAACAACCAATTTGTGTTACTTTAGCATCAGTTCCATTAGGATGTTTAATAGTGATATTGTATTCAGACACATCAACAAGATTAAACATGTTGTTGCTGGTCATAACCATATGTTGGTTTACACCAGAATCTATTATCCAGTTCAGATTCTGTGTTGAGGAACATTTTGAATTAAAACAGAAGGTGTTTTTGTAGCAAACAGAAGAAAAAGAATTGAAACATTTACCTCCTATGTTGGATTTACTTGAGTCCTCAGTTTTATTTTCATTCAGCATCCCTAACAACTTAGAAAAATGATCAGCAGTCAAGGAGTTCAAGGAACTAGCATTTTTATCATTCACATAATCATTTATGGAGGAACTAGGACCACTACTGGTAGAGTTGTTGGATCTAGTCCATTGATGATTATTTGGTTTTTGCCTATAATTTTAGGGATACCCATGTAGTTCAAAGCATTTATCAATAGTGTGACCAATCTTGTTGCAGTGAGCACTTAAGATTTTGATTAGGTCCTTTGTTAAACTTTTTCTTATTATCATTATAGTTATTTGATTTAGCAACAAACCCAACATTTGGAATTTTTGAAACATTATTAGATCCCCTATGGGATTCTTCTCTAGAGATAATAGAAAAGCAATTTTGATAGTTTGTAAAGGGTCCCTTGTTAACAGATTGGTTCTAACAGGTTGATAAATGTCATCTAATCCCATCAAAAACTGCATAAGTTTGATTAATTGATTGAATTCATTAAACTTAGTAGAGGAATTGCAGGTGCAAGCA
The DNA here is from genome assembly GCA_030545235.1 of Helianthus tuberosus. Classification (NCBI taxonomy): domain Eukaryota; kingdom Viridiplantae; phylum Streptophyta; class Magnoliopsida; order Asterales; family Asteraceae; genus Helianthus; species Helianthus tuberosus. The sequence goes on from CM060405.1 coordinate 24,393,646, forward strand.
GGTAATTGAAGCATGGAATCAAATTGTTTCCACATTGTGTTAATCTTATGATAATACTCAGAGACACTAGCACCATTTTGACTCACAGAGTTGATTTTTTGAAACAGACCAAACACAACAGAACCATTAACTTTATCATAAGTTTCTTTTAAATCATCCCAAACTTCAGATGCAAGTCTAGAGTAAACTTGTCCAACATATAACTCTTCAGAAACAGAATTCAAAATCCATGTTAACACAATACAATTGCATCTGTCCTATTGACTAGCTAGAACATCGTCAGTTTTAGATTTAACATAGGTACCATCAATAAAACCTAACTTGTTTTTAGCCATAAGTGCAAGTTTCATAGCATTTGACGAAACCACGTAGTTTTCAGTTCCTTTCAATTTTATATTCACAACAGTAAGACCACTAGAATCACTGGCATGGAGATATAAAGGATCACTAGCATCAAGCTTACTAACCAAAGTGATAGATGACTCAGACTTATCAGTCATTTAAGCAGATAAAAAACAGATAGTAACACAAGAACAGAAGCAGGCAGCACAGAAGCAGGCAACATGTAAGGACTCTCAAAATTGTCCTAAAAATATCCGTAAGCACAAACCCGGACCCCTGAAACCCTAATCCATATTAAAAAATAAGAAATTCAGAATCTTGGTCCTCTTGCGGGCCGCGTAAACCTTAAGGGAAGTTTACTCGGGCCGTGCCAACTTGAAATTCAACCGGATAAGTATCCGGATCCACGTATCACCCACCTGGCCAACCTATGCATGACCATGCAAACCTATACGTAGACTAGGCGGCCATGCAGGCCGCGTAAATGTTAAGCCAAGGTTCACGCGGGCCGCGTGAACCTTATTTTTCACCTATAAATAGGTTTGATCAGGGGCAGTCTGTTGGTGTCGAAATCAAATATCAAAAAACGAAGTTAGGCTGCTCCAAAGTCGAAATTACTTTCAATTTTAGTGGGGTGCTGCTACGATACCGGGTATTAACTCGATTGCTGCTACGATTCAATGTCCGATCGATTAAAACTATCTAATGGATGTTTAAGTGCTGCCCACATTAGGGTTTATGCTTTGTCATTCGTCATGAATTCGATGGATGTTTAAGTATCGCACTTTGTCATTCGTTGTGAGGGTTTAATCTCGTGAGTTATCGTAAATGCCGTATTAGTTACTGACCTAGTTCGTGTGCATGTTATTAATTTAGGTTACAAGGCTAATCAGTAGACTAGACTCTGCCCGTATTAAATCTGCAAAGTGAGTCATTCTCTTTTTATCAAAGTGCTTTATAAATTCTTAAATATTTTCAAAGTTATAATTACAGGGATTAAGTCTTTGTAATCACCAAATTACAGCCGGTATGTGGGGTTTTGTATACATTACTTGATAACTGTCACCATTGGACAACGGGGTAGCCAAGGGGTGATATGACCATAGTCACAGACACCATTGGACAATGAGGTTACCAATGGATGGTCGAGTGACAAATACTGTGGGTAGTTGGTTGATATATGGAAACATTGTAATCGCTCTTAATACTGTAAATTATAACAATGTGTCGTTTTAGTAAAAAGAATGATTCACCAGTATTTCCCACTGACAAAACCTTTTTCAAACATGTTTCAGGCGATCTGTTGTGATCCAGGAAAAAAAGTGCCGTGAAGCACTACAAGCTTAAGGAAGTGGCTCAATATAAAATAAAGAAACATGTTTTGTAAAATAAAGATTTCTCAGTAAAATCATATGATTGTAAACAACCGGGGTTTATCCCGAATTGGGAAATAAAATAATCGGGAAATTTCAGTTTTAAAAAGATCCTGTTAAAATCTTCCACTGTCAAATCAATTAAATAAATACCACGGGATTTTCTGTCCCACGGCTCCTAAACCGGGTCAAACCGGGGCTGGGGCCGTGACACAACACAATAAGCAAACACAGTCAGTAGATAAGAGCAGACACAACCAGCAATATTCAATAAAAGGACCGGCGAAGCCTGGACAGAGGTCCGATCAGAGGTTCGTCACTCAAGGTGCCTCCGCAGACGTAATCCAGGGAGCCACGACACAACTGAACAACTAAATGCAACAGAGTGTACCCTCTCTGTGTCCCAATATCAAACCCCTCTTGCCTAAAACCAGGTATCAAGATGCCTAGACTCAACAGGAAAAATGATGCAAGGAAAGGTAAAAAAGGAGAGATGGAACGAACTCACAGCGGGTGCAATAAACTCCGGCAAATCTGGCTTGTAACCTTCACTTAGAGTTACAAGCTTCTGATCAGAAAACAAGCACAAGATCTGTTGGTTTGCCCTAAAGAGGGACCAACGAGACTCTTCTCCGAGAGCAATACAAAACCCCCAAAAGCTAGGGTTTCAACCTTCAAGATCAGATCCGTCTCCAGGAAGTCAAAAGGCTTCGGAAACAGAAAAAACTCCAAACCCTAGAAATTAGGGTTTCCATCTTCACGATTGGCGGCGAGACCAGAAATAGAGCAGCGGAAGAGCACCAGAGCACCGTCTTAACCTCGGGGCTCTGATACCATGTCAGAAACACGGATAAAATGAACCAACAGATAAAATCACTCAATCAAATATATCAAAGTGATGAACCAGTCATCACAGTTTTACAAGAAACAAAAGGATCTCCAGAAGGATGATCAATACAAACAAGAAACCCAACACCCACGAATGAAACGTGTGAATGACAGGGAACCAAAACAAGCAGCCAAGAAGAGGTGCACAAGACAATGATGAGATCGAGTGCACAAAGCTCTAGAAGCACCAGCCATTTATAAGAGGGTATAACCCTAAAAGCAGCAGGCCACACAAACGGCTATAAGCCCAAACCAAGGAGCCCAGCAGAAGATAAGCCCGAGACATGGAAGGAGAGCCCAAAACCACCAAACCTCAAAAGGAAAACAATAAACAAAATAGATTAGAATAAAAGGAATAATGAGAATACACTACTAGAAAACTAGGCAATTGCGACCAAAATTTGTGACCTACATAAGGCGGTCGCAAAATTGGCGACCGCTCTGTGACCAAATTAAAAGTAGTCGCAAAATTAAAGACCAACCTAGATTCAGTCACAAAACGGTCGCAAATTTTGTGACCACATTTTTCGATTCGCAAATCAATTGAATAGTGGTCGGAAAATGGTCGCAAATGAGAAAAGTAAAAAAAATAAAAAAAGTTGTGACCGTTTATAGCGGTCGCAAATACGATATATATAAAAAGAGAAAGTTGCGACTGTTTAAAATCAAATCAAATCAAATCAAATACAAGAAATATATAAAAAAACAAAATATACAATGGACAAAATATGTATAACTCAACAAGGACTATACGTAATTACTTACTTGGTCCAAATCCCCAGAGCCCTCAAAATTAAACACACACTACTAAAAAAAAGGTATTTGCCACCAATTTTTGCTACCGAAAAAATAGATAGCAAATAATTAAAAATTTTACACCGGATGCCTTCAAATTTGCTACCGTGTTTTACTGGTGGCAAATATAGTCTACTTAATTTACCCTAAAATCACATTCACCTTCAAATATACGCTACGCCTATTCACACGTTCACACATTCACCTCCTGAAGAACCCTAAATCTAACGATTCACACGTCGTTCAACCCTAAATAACAACACCGTCGTACATAATACGACTTCAATTTCATCAACAAACCTTCCGAATCATCAGCATCGGTGTCTAGGGTTTCGATTTTGTCCTTGATTGCGATGAAGAAGGTATGTATCTATACAATTTCTTCTTGTTTTTGTTGAATCGAATCGGTGTTCACTTACTTTTACTGTCGTGTTCTATACTTTCTCTCTCTAAAAATCCTTCGCATTCTCTCCATGTTCTTCTGCTTCAATCATTACAGAGCTATGGAGGCCAATGAATTCGAGCTTTGTACTCATTAAATCCACCGTTAATTCATCAGAATCGTAATAATTCCGCTGGTTCGTAATAATTACACTGAATTATCATGATATTGTTGTTTTGTTGTGGTTTGATTGGTTGATTAGGGTTAGATTTGTGCTTTTCTTGTTCTGATTGATTGTGGAGCTACTGCGTTAGTTAATTAGAGTTGAGTGTGTGATTTTGAACTCTAATTGATTGTTGAGCTACTGGCGTTAGTTGATTAGGTTTAGATTTGTGATTCTTTGATTCTGATTGATCATTGAGCTACTGGCATTAGTTAATCAGGTTTAGATTTGTGTTTTTTTTTTGTTCTGATTGATTGTTGAGCTACTGGCATTAGTTGATTAGGTTTAGATTTCTGATTTTCGATTATGATTGATCATTGAGCTACTGGCATTAGTTAATCAGGTTTAGATTTGTGTTTTTTTGTTCTGATGGATTGTTGAGCTACTGGCATTAGTTGATTAGGTTTAGATTTGTGATATCTCGAGCTAAGTCACTGAATGGTCTATATAGCTTATATATAAATCCAGAACATCAATGAACCTTGCAATGGGTTTCCAAGCACTAAAAAGCATAATCTCATGTACACAGAAAGGCCTGACATTAAATCCCAGTTTAATGCATTGTTGTATCAACTTCTCATTGATCCCAGTGACACAGTTTGTTTTGAGGCCATCACTTGTGCACTAGGAAAATATGACAACACAGACTGGTACATGTTTGCAGTACTTATAAGCGCATACAAGAAGTCAGTAAAAACTGATGTGACATTAGTTTTTATATTCATTCAATTAAAAGCTGATGTATATTTCACAACTGATACTAAAGCTGGTCATGTGGCACCAAAACAATTTTGTTAATATCTTATTGTCGTTGTCCGTTTATTTGATTGACATGCAAAAACTAGTATTTAATGTAAGCAACCATGTGCTATCTTTTTGCCTAATTTCCACTACATGATGGAGGTACGAGCCCTTTGATGGTACAATCTGACTAGGGAATTTCTCAAAGTACCGTATAAAGCAGGTAAATCTTCGAAGAAAAAATGTCCATAGCTCCGTATCAAAGTTGTCATGAGAAGGTTTCCTTCTGATTATTTACACTTAATTTTTCTACCACAAATATTTGTCATAGTTTGTGTTAATTATATCACAAGTTTTGAAATTAACAAACGGTTGCCTCAGCCTGGTTAGAAAAATAAATCAAATATCTATTGGCTTTAAATTCTAATTTAAATTTGGAAAACATTATTCTTTTTTACATTTTTCAGGTTGAAAAATTCTTTTCGAAGTTCCTCATGTATTCTTTTTTAATACATGTATTATTAAAAAAATATAATACATGTATTAAAAAAATGTGTCCCTTGATGAAATAAAAAAAATGTCACAGTATGTTGATCCGGAAAATGAAATATATTAATCGAAAAAGAAAATGAAATATTATGAATTGCAAAGAAAAAAAATAAAGATAAAAAACAGTGTTGATGGAAAATAGTATATATATATATTGGATTAATTGAATAAAAAGTAAAAAATATGAACCAACGGAAACCAGGAGGGAATTGGACCTTTTTCTTTAATCCAATAAATAAATGAAACTATGAAAAAGTTAATAAAAAGCAATGAAAACACTATTTTGGTAAATAGTTTTTAGAGAACACCAAAATGGTAAATATTTTTTCTCTAAACACCACTTTGGGAAAAAACTCTTGAAACAAAAGCCCCACACGACTTATTATTTTCCCCAAAGTCACGTGATTATGATAATAGCTGCCACCAAAGATGATAATGTGATGTTGATGATTATTTAATAAAAACCCTTAATCCTCTGATGCTCCACGTGAACCCCCAAAAAGAGTCTGCCACCAAAGTCCCTATGTGTGTATTATGATTCCTTGTCACGTGTGTATATTAACTAGTATAAAGTCTCCGCGTTGCGGGGCGTGGTGCGTAAAACCGTGCAACCAGCGTTGTGGGTCTGGTGACATAAAATCGTGCTAAGCAACAACCGAACAACAACCAAAACCGGGAAAAAGCGTAAAAAACACGAAGTTATAATACCAAGTGACTCACATGACGTATAAGTAGACAAAGTCGAATTTATAGTGACACGTATTAGAAAGTCGAGAGGGTAAAAACCCGAGAGACTAAATGTGACCACCAAATACCGTAGTAAGTAGCAATCGAACGACAACAAATTCAGAAGAAAAAAAACGTAAAATAAAAACTAATAAAAAAGTAAACTTATTTAACTTTTGTTGCAAATTTATCAAAATCAAAATTTTATTACAAATTAAAAAATAAAACCATAAAGTTACTGTGAAAGGAAAAGCAAAAAACAAAATCAATTAAAATATTACTATATATATATATGGTAAATAAATAAATACCTTCCGTTCACGACGAAAATTTAGTTGGTATCACTTTGATTCGTTATGTTAGCCTCATTTTTTATAGCAATCAAATAGAGAAAACCCAAGGCGTGACCAATAGTAATCAAATATAAAATTATGTATTTAAATTTAAATTAAATATTAAAAATTAATAGTATTAATAAACTTGATTTAATATAATTTATATGTAAATAAATGCATTATTATTTATAACAGGAAAACTTAATTCACCTGTGTTTAATAATTCAAATCATCAACAAATTTCGGTTACTCATCTTTATCCACATTAATGTTTTTATAAGCGCATACAAGAAGTCATTAAAACATGTACTGCACTTTGTACTACATCTCAGATTTTTAACTTTTCATCTTTTCATCTCATCTCTCCCTGTCAGCCTCTCTTTTTCCCCACACCACCACCATACAACACCATTGCCATAGCACAACCATAACCACGACAGCACCATCACAGTCACTACCAAATTCGTTCACCAACTTCCAACATCTTTTTTCCGATTCTCTACTCTTTAAAAGCTTTAATGCTTCTCTCTCTCTAGAAGACCCAAATCCATGGCCGTAGAATCATTCCGACCCCCCTTTTTTGTCGTATATTTGTTGCAGATCTGTTGACGAAAGTAGGCTTGATGATCCAATCACAAGTCACAACACAACACCTGCGAGTTGTTTGGGGTTGCTGGTGGATGAGGATGTCACACGTGAAGTGATGCGGATGCCACCGGAGGCTATGACCGGGTCTTCTTCCGCCATCCTACTCTCTCTATCTCTCTCTAGATATTTCTCTCTGCTGTGTTAGCAATTAATAAGTGAGAGGCTATAGTTGTAAACCAGAAAGTCAAGTGAAATAATTTGACGCCGTTATAGCTGTTACCGTTAAAACACTGTTGCTCGGTTATGTTTGAAATTAATATAGGTATACAATTGGTGCCCTCTTCACATGTGCCGCCCCCTCTACTTGTGATGTCGGCTAACAAAATTAATACACGCGCAGCCTATGGTTAAGAATCGTAGGTTACGGTTCATACATTCTGTTTCTTTTAAAATTCTTGGCATCTAAAAGTCACGTGATGATTTGATGTTTATATCTCCTTGCATGTGCGTTGATGTTATGGCTTCATCTTTAACATGTAATTCAACTTGTGTTGTAATTAAGACGAGTGGTGGGTAGGATATTGTGTAGGTAGGCGGCCGTGTGAAGGGCCTCTACCCAAAAGGTCGGGGGAATGTGAGCATGGGTTAAGAGAGCACGTACGATGTCATTAAGACGACGTATCATACGCTCTGAGCGACCATTTTGAGAAGAGGTTTGTGGGCAAGAAAAACGAAAGGTTAGGCCGGTGGAGTTTACAAAACTTTTGAACGCATGATTATCAAACTCACCACCTAGATCACATTGAAAAGCTTTTATATTTTTATGAAACTGAGTTTGAATAAACTTGTGAAATTTTGCAAAAGTGGCAAAGGTTTCGGACTTGAATTTTAAAGGGTAAACCTAAACATAATTGGAATAATTGTCAACAAGAACCATGTAGTATTTGTAAGAATTATTGCTAAGTACGGGAGAAGTCCATAAATCACAGTGGACTATATCAAAAGGTGCATATGTAAATGAACTAGAACCATGAAAAGGCAATCGTTTGCTGTTGGATAAATGACATGAATCACAAAATCCAAAAGTTGTCTTATTACATGAAAGATTAAAAGTACTGGAAAGAAATTTTAAAACTTGAGGGCATGGGTGGCCAAGGCGATCATGCCACTTATTGGAAGAAACTGTCAAAAGTACTTGAGTTGGTGGAGTGAATGGGTAAAGGTCGCCGGTACTGTCATGGCGTGAAAGAGGTTGTCCAGTCTTGAAATCCTTCAAAGTAAAGCCATTAGGATCAAATTCAACAGAAACAAGATTGTCACGAGTAAATTTTCTAACAGAAATAAGGTTTTTCACAACGGTTGGGGCATATAAAATATTTTTAAGCAAATAAGATTGGTTATCAGTTTGGTGAAAGCCATCGCCCGAGCCCAAAATCTGTAAAGATTGACCATTGCCAACAAGTATATTAGTATTAATAGAATTTGATAAAGGAGAACTAATTTTACCCTGATCTGCAGTGACATGTGACGATGCACCCGTATCCATGTTCCAAGTAGGGTCCGGTTGATTCAACGTGAGTGTAGCCAATGCCGCGCCAAGATCAGTGGGCTGAAGCGGGTTCACAGGTGTAGAAGGTTGGTTAGTGGGTGGGCCGTATGGGCTTAAGTGGTTTGGGTTTGGTTGCTGTTGGGCCGAAAGCCCATAGCCATTAAAGGGCTGTTGAGCTGGTGATTGTGGTGGGTTATTTGGGTGTTGGGGCGGGGCAGGTTTGGACCACGAAGAAGTCCATGGGGACTGGGCCGGGTGAGGACATGGGGGTGGGCTTGGGTACCAGGATTGGTGGGTTTGAGAGTGGTGAAGGATGTAGTTAGGGTAGGTGTGGTTCGGGTATGATGTGTAGGATGGGTAAGAGTTTGGGCGGCCTCAGCCACGACCACGGAATGATCCACGACCACGGCCTCGGCCACGAGATGCGGTACGGTTTTGGTATGAGTCAAAGGTTTGGGCAGGATTGTAGGATGGTGGTGGGGTGTTTTGTGAGTTCGAGTTGGAAGGGGTCGGTTGTGGTGGTTGGTTTTGGGAGGGTCCACGAGGGATGGTTAGAGCGGATTGTTGGCGAGCAAGTTGGCGGCGTTGTTCCCGTTCAACCATGTCACGGGCATAATCCCAAGAGGTGTTCGATTGGTTGATGAATGATGTTGTGGTGTCATATTCCGCGGGAAGGCCTTGAACCATTTGGAGGACCAGTCTCGATTCGGTGACCGGTTGGTCCACGTCCGCGAGTTGGTCGGCAATGTCTTTCAATCGTTGAAAATAGTCATTCAACGAGGAGCAAGAGGCAAGGGTCGTGTTGGTGAAGGCGCAAAGCAAAGAAGAGGCACGGGAGTTTTTGTTATTGTGAAAAATGGATTGAAGTTTGTTCCACGCTTATTGAGCGGTTGTTTCATCTTCCAGAATTCGGACAAGGAGGCTGTCCGAAAGGGTAGCATAAATCCATTGGAGTACAATGGAATCAACTTTGGCCCATTCGTCGAAACGCGGGTCCGATGCAGCTGGTGGTTCGGTGCCATCGATGTGTTGCAGAACGTCATATCCTTTGGCATGGAGCTTAAAAAGCTTGACCCATGCCGAGTACGTGACCTTCTCACCATCGAGGGTACGGACCTTATTTTGAATGTTTGTAACCGAGTAAACCGGGTGGAGATGTTTGTGATCGGTCATAACCGAGGTATTTTGTTGTTGTTACTGTTGGTCAGCCATGGCACCGAAAAAAAATGGAAGAAGGTAAACAAAAAGTGAAGAAAGAAGAAAAGTGGGGTTTAGGGGAATAGGTGGTATAAGGCTCTGATACCATGTAAACATACGAATATGTTTGGGAAATTGGCTAATTCTCCTTGATCCCATGATACAGAAAGATACAAAATTATATACAGGTCCAAAGCAAAACTGAAGGACCAATGAATGCTCTCCTATAATTATGTTTTCCTAATATACATGATTTGATATTAAAATTGATAGTATTATTTCCTCTAATACTTTCGCCCCTAAACTTTAATCTTTCATAATTCTTGAATTTTCAAGCTATATTTCGGACCGAACACTACCCGTATGCTATGATTTCGCTCGACAAACATCCTAGCTTGTTCCTCTTCGCTTCTAAGCACTTTAATTTCTCCGAATTATGCCGATTAACCTGTAACACCACAAAAACTCGTAGATATCACATTCGACACGTATAATCAAGTTCACGACAATAAAACACTTATAATACACTTTAGCACCCGATTTTCACACACTCCATCAGTAATGAGATCCATAGCTATATTTTCACACTTTCATATAGGAATTTATAGTTTTTCAAGCAAACGAGACGGATGTTGGTGTTCTGCTTCAAGTTTCAAGCAAGTAAGATATTTAGCCACGTAGAGGGCAATGCATTTTCATGCCAGGCCACCAATAGTGATAACGAAGTTCCTTGTACATTTTGTCTGCGCTAAAATGAATGAAATAACGAGACTTGTGGGTTTCGTTCATAATGGAGATGCGAAGTTCATCACAACAAAGAACCCAAACTTGACTCAGATAGTAGAGTAGCCCATTAGGTTTAGATTCTAGTCGGAGTTCGGCACCACATGAGATTTCATCATGCATGTTGCCTTGAGTGACAGAGGTATGCTGGGCTTGAAGAATGGGGGCTTGGATATTGGTTTGGATCTTAATGGTATGAAGGTTGGCCAAAGTAAAGTATTCAGGCAAGATCGCATAAGAAGAAGAAATTGAGTTTGTGCGAGTTGGAATGAGGTCTGAGGTCCTCTATTTATACTCAATTTTGGCGATAAACTGATAAGGACATGAGTTTGGATTTTCGGAGGTAGTGGAGCTATCAGATACATGTTAAATGCAACGGAAAACAGGATAAACCATTTGTATTAGGTTAAGATTAAGTGGAGATAAGGATTATAATTTAACACAAACGGTCCCTGCGGATTATAATTATTTTAAAACAGGTTTAAAACTTAAATTCCTTTTGTTTTAAGTGTGGTAACTTTGCTCCTTTACAATAAAAACTTATTTCTTCTATAACTTTATAAAATCTTTGATAACATTTTTGGAAATTATTAATGATTAAACAATTAATAAAATATATATTTGTTTTTTAAGAAAATTAATTATTTATTTAATACAAAATTCAATAAGATAAAAAAAAATTCAGAACATTTTATTGATAAAATAACAGGTACAAGTACAATGACATAATCAAAAATGAAAAAAGTCATGTTATTATACTTAACAAAGCTTAAGATACAATATATAAAAAACCCAATATTGCTAATTAATAATATATAAATAATCCATGAAGTCTTCATCCTTAAAATCGCATTATTGGTACCAACAAGTACTCCACATAGTATAGCTGCAAAATAGAGACAATGTTTTGATGACATGAGAATATAACTTAATTTATTTTACAAATCAATTATTTTATTTTGTTATATATATTATATACTTTAAAAAAAAGAAGAAGTTATATTATGATGATAAAATTTATAGAATCCAAGTGATTACCTTCCACAAAAAATGATAGAAAGATTCAATGGCTTCATTGTTTTCCAGATCAACCAAGTTTGCATTTCTCCAAAGTATAAAACCGAGAATGCCATGACTGATTACCTATTTACCACAAGTAGATGTCACATGAGTAATGTTTATTTATATATATTATACTAGATTAGATACCACGTGTTAAATGAAATATAAAATAGTTAGTACTAAGCATTAAAGAATTATAAAACAATAATTTAAGATAATTAAAATATGATTAAAACTATGTATAAGTTACTATATTTATTAAATTTACTATATTTAAATTTAAAATAGTATGGTTTAATTTATTAACATTAGCTTTTGTTTAGTTAACTTTTCTAAAACAAGAAATAGAATACGAAAGAAATAAGAGAAACTGGTAAAATAATCTTGGATTACAAAATTGTAATACGTGACGCAACAGTTACTTATGTATTAGCTGGTACAAGTATAGACTTGGACTTTATGAACATTCATCGTTTAGAGTCAGATAACTACGTCACATGAAAACTGTTATAAAGATGTGTGTATCGTATCCTAAAAATTCTTCTTCGATTATGGCAAGATCTGACATATAACTTAGAGGGTGTTTGGAATTACATTTTGAAGTGATTATTTGATTATTGCGGTTGCAAAACATAAATAATCTAAAAAAGTGTTTGGATGAAAAAGTGATTATCTGCCTCCAAAACGCAATTTTGGAGAAGCATGTACCTACATGCTTTTTCAAAACGCAGTTTTGAAAACGCAAAATCTATTTTAAAAACACACAATCTATTTTGAAAACGCAACACCAAACACCCCTTAGACTCTTATGTTTATTTGTTTAGATTAACTTTCTAAGTTTAAATAGGAGTCTTAGGCATTAGTATAAATAATTGTTTTGTTTTAACCAGAAAAAAAACAAATACCGGAAAAAACAAATACCGGAAGTAATCCATCACATGAATGCATGACATCATTTGGGGCATAGTAACTAATTATTTCATAAGTAACGTTATTGGAAATATATGAGTACCATTAATGACCGGATCCAAATATGCGGAGATGATAACCCTATTACTATACCCATGCCGCATGCCATTTCCAAAAGCCATACGCAAATCCAAAACATCTGCAAAATTAAATGTGTAACTTGAAGGTTTGATTTCTTATTAAGTGATACCATAAACTTATATATAGATAGATATATTGTTTGGAGCTTACTCGTTTTTGCCCGAATTGCAAAGCAAAGGAGTTAACCCCATGAGTCTTATCTCCCTCGACATCAGGAATGTCCTGTTGAAATCAAACAAGTGAAACTGATAATCAAGAACCAATCAACCCAAGCACACCAATCAGACTTGTTCCAAACACGAGGGACAGTTTTTATAATAATTCGACAAACGAAAAATTATAATCGAAAAGCACAAACGAAAACAAAGACCTACGGGTTTATATATTACCCTTAGATCACCCGTAGTGGAAAGGTGAAGTGGCGTGAAGCTGCCACTTAACGCCCATAATGCCCCGCACACCACACTCTAGGTGTGATTCGATAAAAAAAAATGCTAGACGTGCTTATGAAAAGCCTCCTCAACTTTGAAATGGTCAATAAGAAATTTTCAACCCATCCATAATAATATTATTTGTTTTATTTTTCTAAAAAAATAATAATTGGGTAATCATTGCAAGGGAATTATGAGGCATTATACCGCTACACTACTTTTGAACTTCAAGCCCTAACACATGGTTTAAACTCTTAAGCATTTAATCCGAAGTGGAGAGTTATCTTTAGAATGCTAAATATTGTGAGAGCCAGTGTCGTCTCTGAGAATTCACGTACCCTTTTCGAGCTCGAAAAATGGGCCCATATGCTTTAACAATAAACAACATAATTACGAAAATGACAAAAAATTAGTATTGGATTGGGCCCAATAAACCTATTGTTAAGTTGAGTAAATTATAAAAAATACTAATCTTTTGATAATGGGCCTCTATATTAGATTTGTTATGCGTGTACAATTTTTTCTAAATAACATATATATATATATATATATATATATATATATATCGATTTTTTTTTTACAAAATCCCGTGCCCCTCGAAAAAACGGGCCTTGTGCGGAAGTCCTCCCCGCACACCTAAAGAGCCGCCCATGGTGAGAGCCATGAAAACGAATGAAAAAAACCATCCAAAATCAATTTTTTAATGCAAACCTCATTATAATTAAAATACAACATTAAAAAAAGAATTTACTCTTTAAATAATTTATCTCTTGTTTCAAAATCACTCTTGATAAGTTTTTTACACGTATATAAATACAACAAACTTACACATGTGTAAATGGCAAAGGTACACATGTGTAAATTTTCTTTATTTACGAATACATGTAAATGTAAACACGTAAATTTAAATTATAATATTGTATTCGAATAATAATAATAAGTATAAAAAGAAATTTTGAATTTGAATTGTTTTTGATCAAGTTCTCGTTGTATTTTCATTCGTTCTCACGGTTCTCGCGATATTTAACGTTCTCATTTAAACCATTCTCTAAATCCGAATTTAAACTAACAAATAAAATAAAATTCAAATAATAATATATAATCAGCACATTATTATATTTAGATCTCATTCAAGTCAAAACTGAACCACCCTTATCTCCAAGTGTTGCTATGTTTCAATATGTCCTAAATTTGACATTCCATATGTTTATCTCCAAGTGTTGTTAGGTTTCAATATTTCCTAAATTTGACATTCCATACGTATAATTATAAAGAATTACCTTAAACAAAGCGGCAACTATTGCAAAGATGCTCATGAATCCAAACACAAACATGGCATGCTTAGAAAGCAAGAGAGTTCTTCCTTTTATGCACGTCTGTAACACTTCATCTTTGTTAAATTATCTATGTATTTTTTGATAATATTATTGGTAACTAAGCAAATATAAATAAACATAAGGTATTGAACCTGGGCGTGAAGATGGAACAAGATAGGAATGATCGCTCCTTGAAATGACCAAACGGACATCGCTGCAAGTGCAGGAACATTCTTCCATCGAAGTAATGGCATCTAGAATTATATATATAGCCAGATAATAATGAATTAGTAACTGGTAAATGGTATATTTATAAATACAATGGATTGTTGCTGTACTCACATGAGCAGAATACGCAGTTCCAATAGCGTACCATAAGAAGAGACCCAATTTTAAAGGCCAAGATTTAACAATGCATCCGAGACAAAAACCCTAATAAACATCGAAACACCATTACTCCAAATTCTTCATTTCATATAGCTTATCAATTACTTTTTTAGGGTTAACTTGTACCAAGAAAGCATACGACGAGGTGAGTAAAATGGCGGTTCTAACGGGAAGTTCTCCTGATGCCAAAGGCAAATATGGTTTGTTAACCTTGTCGATCTCGACATCTGAGAGTTGGTTTATACCCGCAACATACAAATTGGCCAAACAGCCACCAATAATTGCCTGAAAGATTTGTGTTGTATCAATATGAGTTGACAACATGAATATTGGACAAAGTTATAGAAATAATTACAACAAAGGAAAAAAAAAAAAAAGAAAAAACAGACCTGCAAAACTCCAAGGAAAAACGACGGAGTAAAATCTGAAAGATTCTGTACGGCAAGTAAAGAAATTGAACCGATGGACAATGCCTGCTCAACAAAGCACGTATCACACATCATGATAACCGACGAATAAATTCACACAATTAAACAAAATGATATCTAAATGTGTTATATTATCTGCGTTGTAGCCGGCTCTGAACATGAAAATAATAAGAAAAGGTAAAAAACAAAAGTAAAAAAGGTAAACGAAAAAGAAAGCGATAGGAACTTGATCAATTTCGGTGCACTCGTTATAGCAAACAAAAAACAGAAGTTAAAAAATATGTTCAAAAGGTTATCTGCGCATGTTCAGTTCATTAAAAAGATTTCAAATTTTAAAAACGGTTTTTTTACCGGTATCGATCCGTTATCTTCGTTATAGAAACTAATCCCAAAAAAAAAAAAGATACAAGTTAGCAAATAGCAAAACACTAAACTAAAAAAAGACTCAAAGTTAGTAAACCCCCAATACTCACTTAGCATATGGGCACTATTCAAATTCTTTTCTTTTTACACAGAGTTAGATTTTTCAAAACAAAGATGTAGCAGTCTAAAATGAAGACTTTAATCCTATTATTCAAACTAAATAATAGGTTGAAAGTTAGAGTTATTGGTTAAGTTTACTTATTTATTAGCATATTTATCTTGTTATTTGAATGTTTATAAAAGGTCACTGTCATAGTATATTTGTAGTGTCTTTTTCCTTATTATATAACAAAATAAGTTTTGTTCATAGTTTCCATACCGTTCCTTTGATCGTGTAAGCTCTCGAATACTTGTAAATAACATCCAATGTAGCTCCAAGTGATTTTCCATTCATTTGAGGACGAAAAACTTCAGGATTATTACGCGCTTCATCCGAAAATTCGGACACTGCATTCACTACAAATTTTGTTTTCTGTCTTTCATGTCGCCGAATATCGGTAACATGTTTGTAGTAACAACTCAACTTACGAATCTGTAGAGAATTCAATTTCGAGTTAACGGTTTTCCACACATCAACCCTTGAAACTTTGACGTCTCCATTACCTGTAAAAATTTAGAAATCGATCTATAGTTATCAGTAACTTATTATGCTCATCAATTGATGTGCCTTTGTAATCTATATTTTAAGCGGCACAGATGAAACTAAATTATTATATATAATATAATTGAAAAATTTGTTAGCTATAGTGAAAATTATGTTAACATGCAGGTTATTCACAAATAAATTTATGTCCAATCATATGGAATGTGATGTCATCTCATAAATTCTTACGTATTTTGCATGAAAAATCTAAGTTGATGTTGTTGTAATTTTAATGAGTTATATGTATTTATTTATTTAATTTCATTTTTTAGGTAACATCCTTATTTTATAGTTAATATTAAATTAAAATGATTAATAATAAACAGAATTAACTTTTATGAAATCACATGGGTTTAGTATTTATGGCGTATGTATATTTATTAAAATTTTATGAAATCATATGGATTTAGTATTTGTGACGTATGTATATTTAGGGTAAGGATAGTCTAAAAAGGGCCTAAAGTGTGAGAAGTGTATTATAACACTATATATAATACTATATAACACCATATAAACACCGTATAACAATATGTAACACCATATAATACCATATAACACTATGTAACACTATATAACATAATATAACAAATATAACACTATACATCTATCATAGATATGCTATCAGACAACCTATAGTGTTATATTTGTTATATAATGATATATAGTGTTACATAGTGTTATATGGTATTATATGGTCTTACATATTGTTATACGGTGTTATATAGTATTATATATAGTGTTATAATACACTTCTCACACTTTGAGCACTTTGAACACTTTTTACAGGACCCTCTACCTGTATATTTATTAGAAGTCTATAATTAATTGAAAAGTTAGACTTGAAACTGTCCAAAAGATCTTACTACGATTAATAAATACAAAATTGCGCTACCATGTGGGTTCAACCACACTAACACACCATGAGATCCGACTACAATTCACTTCTCAAACAACTTTGTAAGTATCAAAAGGGTTGGAAATGTACTTGCTCGTTATTCTCTTAAAAGACAATTGCATATATATATACACACGCTTAAATCACATTAAAAAACCTGTCCCGCAGCGTGAAGAATCAATTCTAGTTCAATTAAAATGAGAAATGATGGAATGATTATTGATCAAATTAAGTTTTAGAAGAATGATGAGCCCTTACCGCAAGAAACTGCTGTTGGAACCAATGGAGATTTTGAATATGAAGAAGTATTTAGAGCTGATACAATCTGCATGGAGTTCATGTTTACTTGAAGTAAAACTAATCCACGAGAAGTGCAAAAACTTGGCTGTTATTTGTAGTGAAAAGTGCCGTTCAAAAAAAATTTGTAGTGAAAAGTCAACAATAGTTTCATGTAGGGCAAACCCAGTTTTGTTTAGTCAAATATGGAGGGTTGTCTCGATACAAAACATTCGCTTTTCATTTTCAAGTATGACCACACGTAATTTATTACGAAAACCAGTTTTCTTTGCTCAATATCGACGGCTTCACTGAATTTAAGTCATATTTTTTTTTTTTGGCAAATGATGAGAACTAGTGAAATTTCCCGCGCTACGCGGCAGGGAATTCGAACATTATCGATTTGTTTCGTTTTGTAA
Source organism: Helianthus tuberosus (assembly GCA_030545235.1). Taxonomy (NCBI): domain Eukaryota; kingdom Viridiplantae; phylum Streptophyta; class Magnoliopsida; order Asterales; family Asteraceae; genus Helianthus; species Helianthus tuberosus. The sequence goes on from CM060405.1 coordinate 24,411,447, forward strand.
CGGGATGAGCACGGTACCCGTTCGGTACCGAACCGGTATCAAAAGTAACGGTATCTGAAAACGGGGAAAGTGGTACCGGTAGCGAATACACCGGTTCGGTACCGGTACCGAAAATGTATTAGTACTTACCGGTTTTTACCCGTAAATACCGGTACCGTACCAGTTGGTTATAAAAATTAATTTCCCGCACTACACGGTGGGGAATTCGAACGTTATCGATTCGTTTAGTTATGTAATGTAATGGGATGAGCACGGTACCTGTTCGGTACCGAAAGTACCGGTATTGAAAAAGGGGGAAAAGTGGTACCGGTACCAAATACACCGGTTCGGTACCGGTACTGATACGGTTATAGGTACTTACCAGTGTTTTACCTGTAAATACCGGTACCGTACCGGTACCGAAAAACGAGGAAAACGGGAACCGGTACCGGTATCGAATATACCCGGTATGGTTCGGTACCCGAAACCAAATGTTCATCTCTAATCTACGCTACACTGTAGGAAGATGAAGGTTTGTTAAAAAGGTTTTTGTTTTAAATATTTGGCAACATGTAATAAAAATTTTCTTTCCAATCAAAAGGCTTCGAACCCAAGACACTCACTATATTCGAATGTTCATACAATCAACTTAATCGCGGAATTTTTTTCTTTTTTAGTTGTGGGCAAAAGCATCATTTTATTTTGAACTGGGATAAAAACGTAATTTTGAACTGACTGCAAAATCGTAATTTTAAAGCGGTGATAAAATCGAAAATTGGTTGGGCCAATAGGGGAGTTCCAGGCAGCTACCTGGCACTACTCCTCCATCTTGTGTCTGTAGTTATACACTGGTTGGAAAATCGTAATTTGACTGGGAAAATAATGAAAAACGATGACAAAAATGTAAATTAAAATTGAGGGCAAAATCGTAATTTACCTGGGAGGAAGAAAACAAAACTAATGGCAAAACTCTAAATTTAAACGGGGCAAAATTGTAATTTTTCACCGGGGGCAATTATTTTAAACCGGAGGTAAAATCCTAATTTTAAACTGATGCCAAAAACGTAATTTTAAAGCGGGACACAATCGTAAATTGGTTTGGCCAAGAAGACAAAAAAGTCAAAAAGCAAATATAAAAAAAGAATATAGCACTGTTCATGCGATTTTCAAAATGTAATAGAGTTAATATAAACATTGATCAAATCAATTTAATCAAAATAAACATTTGAAGCGTTCAAATTTAGAGAACACACGAAAATCCATTCACTTCATAACTTAACACTTGTCAGTTGTCCCAAACCTCTAAAAAAATAGATTCCTAAATCATGGTTGGCTCACCCTGAGATCCAACAAAAACAACCATGTGGTAAAGAGTAAACAGAGACTCTATGTTTGTTGATGCAAAAACAACCATGTGGTAAAGAGTAAACAAAGACTCTATATATGTTGATGCATCTAAATTTAAACTCTACAAAGCGAATCACATAAAGAATCTATGGAATTTATTTAGACTATACATTTGAACTTAGCCACTTCAGTACATTCCCAAAGACTCTTCATGGTTTAATTTGTAGAGTCTAAATCTAGACATATCTACAAATATAGAGTATATGATAGTCTTTTCTTATTTTATTATCCCTATGATTTTTAAACGGGCATGACTTTTTTCATACGCTAATATTAAAAAAATACAAATAATTAAAAATTATTTTATGTTCTTTAATTTGGTGTAGTTAAAAAAAATCGTACTAAAGAGTTATGCTTTTCTAAAAATCGTTGAGGAAAACCAAGGAAAAAGCTATTCAAACTCTTCCTTCATATGAATTGTGTGTGATGGCTTTGAATTTATTTTGCTAATTTGTTAACGGTCTCTTTCGTATTAACCTTACCAAACACTGTGTTGTTTAGTCAGTATTGAGGGCTTGCCAGAATTTTAGATATTTTCTTTCCATTATCCTACGTATAAGGGTGTAAGGGGCACTCACCTAAGAGGTGAGTCCCCTCTCTTACGCCCAACCAATCAATCAGTGCCACGTCAACTCCCCTCTTAAACTCCCCTAACACCCCATTTTGATGGCGGCACTCCCCTCTTTAGGTGACTTGGTTTTTTTTTTAATAAAAATTAAATAAAATTTAACAAAATAAAAATAACATTAAAACTAGAAAATACATTCAAACTAGAAAATAAAAATTACATTCAAACTAGAAAATAAAAATTACATTAAAACTAGAAAATAATAATTTTAGAAATCGATTGGCCACCCGTACTTGTTAGCGATGTCGCGTTTTCGGGCGAGGATGTACGGCAACATACTTGGCGGAGCATCGTCGTGCGGCTTGATGAATATTTCCATATCTCGATCGTAATTGTAGTTTTTCATCGTCTCGCGTTGTTCCGCTATGAGCTCGAGAGCCTGCGCCTCTCTTTTCCTCCTCAATTCAACCGCCTCCAATTCAATCGCGTTTTTCTTTTCTTTCATGGCGGTGTACTCTTTGAATTGTGCCGCCAACTCGGCCGAGCTTCCCTCGGACGATGTCGCTTGACGTTTGTCTTGCCGTTGTGCTCTTTGTGGCGAGGGATCTTCGTTCATATCGGGTATGGAAGGGTCCACCTCAACGGGCTTTCTTTTATGTCCCGAACCTTCCCCTTCCTCACCCAACAATGGGACTTGGGCCCATTTGTCGTGTTTTCGAAGGACCTCCCACGTCTCGATATGTTGAAAACCGTTCGGATATCTCTCTTTAAATTCTGTTAAAGCGACTTTCATCACGTCGAGATCCTTGACTCCGCTTCCTCGTGTGCGATCCTACATGTTAAAAAAAACATAAACTTAGTAAAGAAAAAAAAAATATACATGTTAAAAAAATATAAACTTAGTAAAGAAAAATAAAAAATATACAATGTTAAAAAATATAATTTTTACCGCTTGTTGGTATAGGCCGTTGAAAAAGTTTATTTTCGTTTGCAACGGGCCCCATTTAGACCGTACTTGATGCACGGTCCGGTTACTTCCACCGACGGTGGCGTTAAAATGATTTAAAATCTTACGCCAAAAACTATCGCGGTTTTGTTGATTGCCCTTCTTTTTGTCGGTAGAGCAATGTACATACGCCTTCGCCAACGCCTCTTCTTGGACCTTTGTCCATTTTTCGCTCGTCATTTTTCCCTTTTTTTCCCGAGCGTCATCTTCTTCGTTGCCCAAATCTGCATCCACATTATATTCATCGTCCTCGTCGCCCAAATTTTGAGTTTCGGGCACTACCTCATCGTCCTCGTCGTCCCAAACAGGTAGAGGACGTTCAACATTTTCTTGGACCGATGGAACTTGTGGGGAACGAAAACTATATGGGTCGAAGGCGGGGGATAGAGGAGGAGCATCCATTGATAACAAATTTTGAAAACCGTAGCCGAAATTGGGTTGAAGGTTGGTTGCTTGGGTGTTGTAAAAGGAGGGGTGTGAAGGTTGTTGGAAAAAAAACGGGGGTTGTGGAGTATATCCGAAAGGGGGTTGTGATTGTGCACTTGCACCGCTCGAACCACCACGAGACGGTTGGTTGCTTGCCTCGTCCCTTAGTTTTTTTCTTGGCTTCGCGGGGTTGGTTCTCCATTGCTCGGTTTGAGAAGTGGGTGGGGTTTGAGAATATAAATATTTGTGAAGTGGGTGTGGTTTGAGAGTATAAAAAAATGAAATTTGTATAAAAAATGTGGTTTGATGAGAGTATGAAGGTATGGTTATTTATATTTGAATAAAAATTGAATTTTTTTTTTTAATAAAAATGACCGTTTGACAACGGTCCTCTTTCGAAAATCGTGCCAAACCACGCGGTTACTCCACACCAATCCCTATCACCGATTCGGGTCCCCGCTTTGATGGCGGCGGTGTTCCCGATCGGTGACTAGGGTCACCGCACCCCTTCCCCGCGAACGCCCCGTACACCCTAAGTTGGGGGAATAGTGCCAGGCACTCTTTTATTGAATCAACCAGTTTATTATTTTATATCCATTCTAAAATCACGTTTTTGTCCTTTTTTAAAATTACAGTTTTGTCCCCAGCTCAAAATAAAATTACGTTTTTGTCCCTAGCTCAAAATTACGATTTTTCCATCTATTCAAAATAAAATTGTGGTTTTGCCATAAGCTCAGAATTACCTTTTCGCCCCCAGTTCAAAATAAAATTTTCTTTTTGCCCACAGCTAAAATTTACGATTTTGCCCTCTGTTAAAAAAGTGATTTTTCCCCGTTTAAAAAATTGTGATTTCGCTCTCATTTCAAAATTACGTTTTTTACCCAGTTCAAAATAAAATTATGTTTTTGCCCCCAACTCAAAATTACGATTTTGCCATCGGTTCAAAATAAAATTGTGTTTTTGCCTACAGCTTAAAATTACGCTTGCGGCCTTAGTTCAAATTTATATTACGTTGTTACCCCAAGTTCAAAATTACGAATTTTCCCATGTGAAAATTTACATTTTTACCCCTGGTTCAAATTTACAGTACTGCCATTACTTTAGCTTTTGGCAACTTACGATTTTACCCCAGTCAAAAAATACAACTTTCCTTCGGTTAAAAATTACAATATTGCCATTGTTTTAGTTTTTTTTTATCAAAACTATAAAAGTGTTTTGTTTTAATTAGTTGACTCGATTTAATTGTTTTTCGTGTCAATGAGCTAACTAACACTCACTCATTATTCGGCCATCGCCCCGCAACGCGGACGGAGCATCAACTAGTTGTACACAAAGGGTACGCATGACAAATAAGCAAAGTCTTTCTCTATGACCATCCACTGTGATGACTTTCCACTTGATTTGGTCCCCAGGTGGCAACAACACTATACTTGCAACCAGTTGCAACCAGTCAACACTATACTTGATTTGGTCTTCGTGGCAACCCAAAGTTGCAACCAGTCAACACTATACTTGCACACATTTGATTAGTGTAGTGCTTTAGTTTTTCTTTTTTATTATTTTTTCTTAATCACTAATTCCCCCAATAAGTTAATTACTCAAAATAATTTGTAATACTTAAACTTAAAAAAAATAACAAAATATATTGTATTTCTTAAATTTTTTTTGTAAACATTCCGGTATAAATATTTTAAAAAACAGAATTTGTTCTAAGATATATATTTAGTATCTTTTCTTTATATTTAAAATAAATAACTTTTCCTTGTTTTAAAATTAAGAAAAAAAATATGTTTGGTACATGCCCATATTTTTTTGGTTCGCTAGATTTTTATTGAATAAACTAAAACTATAAATCAAATTTATTTAATAGAAAAATAGTTTAGGTTAGGTTATTAATGGGTGTGAAATTTTAGTTGGGTTAGGTTGTATAGGTGGAAGACAGAGAAAATATTTTTTTATTGGAAAGTTAGATTAGGTTGGGTTGTGAACGTGGATAGTCTAATTCTCTTTTGATGTTGTCGAATTTCGATAACATTTTTGTAGTAACGATTCAATTTATGAATTTTAAGAGAATTTAATTTTGAGTTTCATCGGTGGAAACTATTTTAACTAGTTTAATACTCGTCCGGTGGACGGGTTACACTAACAACGTAACAAACAAAGATAATCTATATTGAGGGTGTTTGGGATTGCTTGTCCTTTTTAAATAAGTCACAACCATCTAACTTTTTAATGACTTGCACTTTGTGGCAAATGAAAAGATCCACCAACGTAAAGCATTTGATAAACAGGACTGATTCTAGTGGTTAAAATTAAACCTGCAAACAAACAACATCATGAATTTAGTAGATACAGGGTAAACCCCTTACATAATTTAATAGATACAGAGTTATGAGAATCATATGTTTAATTTTCATACATCATCATGTAAATTTAATATTTTTTCATGCAATATTTAGAAAGTAGTAGCAATAGGTATTGTCACGACCCCCGACCCCACCCTGGACGGAATAGTGCAGCGGAAATTTCATCAGAACCGTGAGTTAGGAAAAATATCAGAGTTTAGAAAACACCGGATTTTTGTTTATTAAATAGATGGGATAAACTCATGTTTTTTGAAATATAGCTTTAATAAGGGATAAACCCAATTACATAAAACAATATTTCTTAATTTGATTTAAGAGTTAACTGCCATTTTCGTCCCTGTGGTTTGGTCACTTTGGCCATTTCAGTCCATTTTTCAAAAATGCGCCATTTTCGTCCCCCACGTTCTGGAAAGGTGCCATTTCAGTCCAAAAATGCGCGAGTTAACTGCCATTTTCGTCCCTGTGGTTTGGTCACTTTGGCCAAAAATGGCGCATTTTTGGACTGAAATGGCACCTTTCCAGAACGTGGGGGACGAAAATGGCGCATTTTTGAAAAATGGACTGAAATGGCCAAAGTGACCAAACCACAGGGACGAAAATGGCAGTTAACTCTTGATTTAATTAATAAAATAAGCCACTTCTTGAAGCCACTTCTTAAAGCCCTTCAGTGCCGTATCCAACTCTTACTCCAATCTACTGTAATTACCTGAAACGCGTTTTAAAAAGATTTGGTCAGCAGGAAATACTGGTTAGTTCATTCAGGTTTTATAAAATGACCTTTAGTTATAAATTACAACATAAGAGCGATTACAATGGCTTCTATCTTATTTTTATCTGACGCCGTGTCACACTGTGTGACGATGGTCATACCATTATTGGGTCCTGTCACCCAAGTAGTGATGATTATCCCTGTTAGGTCAATGAACCTAACCGGGAGAAAATTAGTAATGTGCACAATACCCCACTAGCCAGTGATTCAAGATAACCACGACTTACTCCCTGTAATTATAACATTTGAAAATGGAGTATTGTAAAATGCTTTTGATAAAAAGAGAATGACTCACATTGCAAGTTTAAACGAGCAGAGTTTAGCCTATTGATTAGCCTTGATACCTAGTTTAAATAATAATGCACATGAAACTAGGTAAGTAACTGAATATAACTTTTACGATAAGCTCACGATATTAAAACCTTCACAACGAATGACAAAGTGCAACACTTAAACATCCATCGGATTCACAACGAATGACAAAGTGTACCCCGAGTTTGGGTGGCACTCAAACATCCTGTCGGATTCACGACTAATGACAAAGTATAGCATTTAAACATCATGTCGGATAGTTTCAATCGATCGGATATTGAATCGTAGCAGCGATCGAGTTATTACCCTGTAATTGCGGCAGCGTTTCGTGATTGTGTGTGTTTTGTAGCAAACGGACTATATCTCAGTGCCTGAATTGAATTGTTACGTCGAACCAACGCAGAATATCAAGTCCCACACCCCTGTATTTATATCTGAAAAACAGCTCCCTCGCGTGGCGCGAGGGACACCACCCTAGCATAGGGTAGCCCCGTGTCTTGGTAGCCTAGCTGAGTCGACCGTTTGTTAAAATTCAATTTCGACAACAAACTGTTTAGATAATACTGACTAGGAAATACCCCCCCCCCCTCAGTTTTACGGGCCCAGATCCTGATTCCGATTGTTCTGAATATTTTAAGGTTTGTGCAGGATTACTTGGGGGTCTCAATTAGGGTTTCCTATTGGGCAAATAATAGATAGTACTTTTGATGAGAGTTGTTACAGAATAAAACGATGAGAAAAGAGAATGGACCCACTTTGTAACTTTAGGGTTCAACAGGAAAGCCTCCTGGTATAAATCTTGGGTATAACTTTTGAGCTATAAAAATATATAATGCACTCGTGTTAAGTATAGTACCCCTAATTCAACCTTATCCCTATGTCACGAGACAGAACCCCAATGAACTTAGTCAGGCAGAGCCTTGACATGCGTTATGGGGCTCAGATCAATCGGAAAGGTTAGCGGTGATCGGGAGTTAAAACACTTAAAACGGGCAGAGCCTTATTATTATTATAGTGTAGATAATAATAATAGAAATAATATATATATATATATATATATGAAATAGACAAAAAGGGGAACGAAAGAAAACTAAAGAGTAGAAATCATTCAGAAATGTAGGTATTTTATACTACCTCCAAGATTTTTGGAGGCTACACGTAGCTTATATTGAAGACACGCAAGTTCCATAGCTAGACACGTTCACCATTTTAATTGTAGATATTTTCAATTTTAATGATTATTTTATTTTCTTCTAATTGACACGTACACAGATACATATCTAAATTGATATGTATTATTTTATTATTAATATATCTAAATTGATATGTATTATTTTATTATTAATATATATTATAATTAATTTAACTGCTTCACTTATTTGGTGCTTATAACTTCTAAAATATGGCGTTTTATAAAACAATAAATATGTTATTAGAATGAGAATAATTTTATCTACAGTTTGAACCAAGTTTCATTAAAAACGGAGTAGGTTCAAATATATTGTATTTTTATAATTTAATTATTAAACGGTTCCTGGGCCCGTCTAGGTACTTCATATTTCTAGCATTCAACTTACCCGTAATCTAGTTGTCTAATAATATAAGTTTTATAGACTTTTATTTTAATAGAAATGTCACTCATATACAGGCCAATTATTTAATATACCATTTCAACCAACTATATATAAAATAGTTTTTAAAACTATTTGGGTCGAATAATTATATCAAAAATAAAACTAGTTACTAGTGGTTAATAAATTTAAATAACCCTATAATTCTTATATGATAGAAATTGGAATGTTACATCCTCCTCACCTTGTTTAAAATCTCGTCCTCGAGATTTGAGCTAAGATATCTCTTTTAGAGTTATGTCACGTCTTAATCAATAAAAACAATATTAAGGTAAATGATACAGAATCAAAACATCAAATTTTGTGAATATGAGTTGTACAATAAATAAGACTCAATGGTTTAACTGAATTATTTCAAGAAATTGATGTCAAATGAATGAGATGAAATGATATAATTTCCAAGGTGACTAGGTTCAAGCCAAAAGAGATATTTGATCAATAAATGTCTAAATCGAATGTTTACAAGTTGTGAATGATTTTTAGAATAAACAAAATTTATTGCCAAAGGAAAAATTACTTTGATTGTTAACTGAGGAAGACTCGGAATCAACAAGTTCAAATGAAATAGAAGCACGGAAATGATTTGTCAATTATCAAACTATGATATGAAAAAAAATCAATGTGTTGACATTTATTGCATTACAAGGATACACCGATATACAACAGAGTTTAGTGTATCATTGTCTTAACACATAGTTGTATTAAGACCACTTTCAAGGATGAGTCAAGTGAAAGGTATATATATATATAGATTAGCTCAAGATACAAGTTTATAGCGACGGCACAAGGTGTCGTAGTAATCAAAATAATAATAGCGGTGACTGAATGAGTTCACCATGCTTGAAAATGAAAGTTTAATGAAGTAAATCCGAATGTTTGTTTCAAACAAATCTAGTAGGATTTTCGATTGAAAATGAGACAATTGAATAATGTTTTTCGATTGAAGATGATAAAGCAATAATTATATTTTTTTTGTTTAAAAGAGTTTCTCATTTTCGATCACTGCTTCATAAGAAGTCATTTCCATCTACAAAAAAAATAAAACTTAAAATCTAAAAAAAAACTTGGTAAGAACTTTTGCTAGAATGTAATGAAAATGGAAAATCAAGAAAACGGTAAAGAGATCTATGGTGTCGAGATATTAGATGCATTGTTGTTGAAGTCTTCATCTTGGACACTCTTAAACAAGATTCACTGAAGCCACAAGGTGTCGTAGTAATCAAAATAATAATAGCGGTGACTGAATGAGTTCACCATGCTTGAAAATGAAAGTTTAATGAAGTAAATCCGAATGTTTGTTTCAAACAAATCTAGTAGGATTTTCGATTTAAAATGAAACAATTGAATAATGTTTTTCGATTGAAGATGATAAAGCAATAATTATTACGAAAGGCTCGATTGATACTGTAAGAACCATTAAGAGATACACTGAAATATGACAAGAATTTGTGTATCATTATATTAGCACATGATTGTGTTAAGATTGCCTTTATAGGATAAACCAACAAAGCGGATTCAATATAAATAAATAAATAATTAAATCCGTATATGATGTGTGCAAACGAGATTAGCACAAGCTTCAGATTTGTAAAAACGTCACCACAGGGTGATCGTGATAAAAGAAACGATTTAATGAAATCGAAGACCAAACAAGTATGTTATAGTTCAAGAGAATTGAAGTGCTTGTTGGAATTATTTCGAATATGATGGCTTCAATTCATCATATGGAACCTTGAATTGAATATGTAATGCGAGCAAGTCAAACAATTGAACTTGGTTTAAACAAAACGAGTTTTAATAAGAAAGTTCAGACATGGTCACAAATGAAAACCATGTATACCACTTAAAAGAAAATCGAGTTTCTCAAGAAATTCATCGATTCGATAAAGAGTCATCGTTTTGCAATAATTCGGTTTATTTAGGTCATAATGAAAAGATCAAGTATAGTGGAATGATATTTTAGATAAAACAACAACTTAGAATGAAGCCCTCCAGTGGTCTTCATAAATCAAACGAACCACATGCGCAACAAACAGTGCATGTATAACGTGTGGATTTACCAAGAAATGAAACAGATCAATATTTGCTACTCTGAAAGAAATCCTCATGGTATGATGACCATTAGGGGAAGTAAAAACACGAAAGTCAACGCATTATATGCAGAAGTCAGAATATCAACGAATGAAATATAAGAACTTTTATCTGGAATTTCGTGTGATAACCGTTGTTAAGTGACATTACCGGGGAATGTCGAATAAAATGAAATAGGGGATTTGCAAAGGTATGTGACTCCTTTTGCAGTGCTAATAATTATGACTCTGATTAGACTGTGCACCGATGGTTGTGAAATCTTGTTCCAACGTACCTCAGCGAGATTCATGTCGTTTGTAGGATCATGTGGCAAAGTGCCGCTTTTTTATTAGTAGTTCTCCCACTGCTGGGATGAGCATTGTTGTTGTTGTGCCCAATCATATTTTCCAAAGGTCTTGCCTCGAAAGTCGTGTGTGATATACTTCGACGTCTGTGGACGTATAATTTAAGTTTTATGTGTTTTCTTTGTGCACTAGCACAACTTTACATGCTTCTTACTTGCGTTAATAGTTTATGGTAACGCATTGGAATTTTTTTTTATACTTTTGATGACGTCCCAACTTAAAGGATTTTCGTCTTTTATTTTGTCGCGTGAGTTAGGAGACATATGATCAAACAAAATAATGTTTGATATTTGGAATTATAGATATATGCGAGAGATTCCTGATAAAGAAATCTAGATTTATTATTGACACATATGCTTGTGCTTTATTCCAAATTGTCAATCCTTATGGTTTTTGGATTTCCTTATAGATATACAAATCTATATAATCATATATTTCACATGCTGTAATATGCATACCCTTTATAAGGTCAATGTATTTAACAGATTCATATTTCCAAAAACAAGTCAGATATTAGGTCATGATACTATTTAGGGAAAACTTGTCACTTGTTTGACATATTATGTACCTTCTTACCCGGTTCTAGGCCGGAGAGGTAACCCCGTTATATCCGAACAAGCTGAAGAGTCTGCTACACCATACCCAGTCTTGTCCGAGAAGAAATTTATATTTCCCATAAATAGTATTTTTCTTAAATCATGATTTGGAAAGTGCATTATGCCTTTCAACAACGAATCAGGAAATTAATATTCACCTGACTGATCATATTCTAGAACAAAGTAGTACCAATAAATAAGAAATAACAGTGGTCAAGTGTTATTGCTTATTTATTATACTTGCAATGTTATAGTTATTATTTCACGGCATACCAAAACCCATCACACTTTATTTACACAAGTATTTAGCTTATCTCGAAGCTTATACTAAGGCATCTTTTCTTAAGTTCAAGTCTAAATGTTATCATGTGTGCTACCAGAAAATATCAAGTTCCTAACTCTTTTACTTAAGCTTAGGTATTATTATGACAACACCTATTGGCTTAAATCAGTGGCTCTGATACCACCTTCTGTCACGACCCCTGACCCCACCCTGGACGGAATCGGGAGCCGCGAGCAGCCAAGTGGTACCGGTGGTTATTTTGAAAATAGTGCAGCGGAAATTTCATCAGGACCGTGAGTTAGGAAAAATATCAGAGTTTAGAAAACACCGGATTTTTATTTATTAAATAGATGGGATAAACTCACGTTTTTAGAAATGTAGCTTTAATAAGGGATAAACCCAATTACATAAAACAATATTTCTTAATTTGATTTAATTAATAAAATAAGCCACTTCTTGAAGCCCTTCAGTGCCGTATCCAACTCTTACTCCAATCTACTGTAATTACCTGAAACACGTTTTAAAAAGATTTGGTCAGCAGGAAATACTGGTGAGTTCATTCAGGTTTTATAAAACGACCTTTAGTTATAAATTACAGCATAAGAGCGATTACAATGGCTTCTATCTTATTTTTATCTGACGCCGTGTCACACTGTGTGACGATGGTCATACCATTATTGGGTCCTGTCACCCAAGTAGTGAAGATTATCCCTGTTAGGTCAATGAACCTAACCGGGAGAAAATTAGTAATGTGCACAATACCCCACTAGCCAGTGATTCAAGATAACCACGACTTACTCCCTGTAATTATAACATTTGAAAATGGAGTATTGTAAAATGCTTTTGATAAAAAGAGAATGACTCACATTGCAAGTTTAAACGAGCAGAGTTTAGCCTATTGATTAGCCTTGATACCTAGTTTAAATAATAATGCACATGAAACTAGCTAAGTAACTGAATATAACTTTGACGATAAGCTCACGATATTAAAACCTTCACAACGAATGACAAAGTGCAACACTTAAACATCCATCGGATTCACAACGAATGACAGAGTGTACCCCGAGTTTGGGTGGCACTCAAACATCCTGTCGGATTCACGACTAATGACAAAGTATAGCATTTAAACATCCTGTCGGATAGTTTCAATCGATCGGATATTGAATCGTAGCAGCGATCGAGTTATTACCCTGTTATTGCGGCAACGTTTCGTGATTGTGTGTGTTTTGTAGTAAACGGACTATATCTCAGTGCCTGAATTGAATTGTTACGTCGAACCAACGCAGAATATCAAGTCCCACACCCCTCTACTATCTGAAAAACAGCTCCCTCGCGTGGCGCGAGGGACACCACCCTAGCATAGGGTAGCCCCGTGTCTTGGTAGCCTAGCTGAGTCGACCGTTTGTTAAAATTCAATTTCGACAACAAACTCTTTAGATAATACTGACTAGGAAATACCCCCCCCCCTCAGTTTTAGGGGCTCTGATCCTAATTCCGATTGTTCTGAAAATTTTAAGGTTTGTGCAGGATTACTTGGGGGTCTCAATTAGGGTTTCCTATTGGGAAAATAATAGATAGTACTTTTGATGAGAGTTGTTACAGAATAAAACGATGAGAAAAGAGAATGGACCCACTTTGTAACTTTAGGGTTCAACTAGAAAGCCTCCTGGTATAAATCTTGGGTATAACTTTTGAGCTATAAAAATATATAATGCACTCGTGTTAAGTATAGTACCCCTAATTCAACCTTATCCCTATGTCACGAGACAGAACCCCAATGAACTTAGTCAGGCATAGCCTTGACATGTGTTATGGGGCTCAGATCAATCGGAAAGGGTAGCGGTGATCGGGAGTTAAAACACTTAAAACGGGCAGAGCCTTATTATTATTATAGTGTAAATAATAATAATAAAAATAATATATATATATATGAAATAGACAAAAGGGGAACGAAAGAAAACTAAAGAGTAGAAATCATTCAGAAGTGTAGGTATTTTATACTACCTTCAAGATTTTTGGAGGCTACACGTAGCTTATATTGAAGACACGCAAGTTCCATAGCTAGACACGTTCACCATTTTAATTGTAGATATTTTCAATTTTAATGATTATTTTATTTTCTTCTAATTGACACGTACACAGATACATATCTAAATTGATATGTATTATTTTATTATTAATATATCTAAATTGATATGTATTATTTTATTATTAATATATATTATAATTAATTTAACTGCTTCACTTATTTGGTGCTTATAACTTCTAAAATATGGCGTTTTATAAAACAATAAATATGTTATTAGAATGAGAATATTTTTATCTACAGTTTGAACAAAGTTTCATTAAAAACGGAGTAGGTTCAAATATATTGTATTTTTATAATTTATTTATTTATCGGTTCTTGGGCCCGTCTAGGTACTTCATATTTCTATTCAACTTACCCGTAATCTACTTGTCTAATAATATAAGTTTTTATAGACTTTTATTTTAATAGAAAGGTCACTCATATACAGGCCAATTATTTAATATACCATTTCAACCAACTATATATAAAATAGTTTTTAAAACTATTTGGGTCGAATAATTATATCAAAAATAAAACTAGTTACTAGTGGTTAATAAATTTAAATAACCCTATAATTCTTATATGATAAAAATTGGAATGTTACATCCTCCCCACCTTGTTTAAAATCTCGTCCTCGAGATTTGAGCTAAGATATCTCTTTTAGAGTTATGTCACGTCTTAATCAATAAAAACAATATTAAGGTAAATGATACAGAATCAAAACATCAAATTTTGTGAATATGAGTTGTACAATAAATAGGACTCAATGGTTTAACTGAATTATTTCAAGAAATTAATGTCAAATGAATGAGATGAAATGATATAATTTCCAAGGTGACTAGGTTCAAGCCAAAAGAGATATATGATCAATAAATGTCTAAATCGAATGTTTACAAGTTGTGAATGATTTTTAGAATAAACAAAATTTATTGCCAAAGGAAAAATTACTTTGATTGTTAACTGAGGAAGACTCAGAATCAACAAGTTCAAATGAAATAGAAGCACAGAAATGATTTGTCAATTATCGAACTATGATATGAATAAAAATCAATGTGTTGACATTTATTGCATTACAAGGATACACCGATATACAACAGAGTTTAGTGTATCATTGTCTTAACACATAGTTGTATTAAGACCACTTTCAAGGATGAGTCAAGTGAAAGGTATATATATATATATATATAGATTAGCTCAAGCTACAAATTTATAGCGACGCCACAAGGTGTCGTAGTAATCAAAATAATAATAGCGGTGACTGAATGAGTTCACCATGCTTGAAAATGAAAGTTTAATGAAGTAAATCCGAATGTTTGTTTCAAACAAATCTAGTAGGATTTTCGATTGAAAATGAAACAATTGAATAATGTTTTTCGATTGAAGATGATAAAGCAATAATTATATTTTTTTTGTTTAAAAGAGTTTCTCATTTTCGATCACTGCTTCATAAGATGTCATTTCCATCTACAAAAAATATAAAACTTAAAATCTAAAAAAAAACTTGGTAAAAACTTTTGCTAGAATGTAATGAAAATGGAAAATCAAGAAAACGGTAAAGAGATCTACGGTGTCGAGATATTAGATGCATTGTTGTTGAAGTCTTCATCTTGGACACTCTTAAACAAGATTCACTTCTTTACCTTCTCCTATATCCATCCTGACTTCTAAAAAAAATTGAAATTCGGTACATAATTCATAAATATTATTCTTTGCTAAACGCTTAGGCTTTGTAACATGTTCTTACCAGTAGAAAAGCTTCTTTGCTTGGAGAGTGCAACCATTTAAGGTAATAAAAGTGAAGATTATGCCCACAATGATGCCTTGGATTGATCTGCATAAATGCAAGATATATATATATATATATATATATATAATATAAGAAAATTTCGAATCTGCATAATTAGGATGTTGAAGATATCAACTAAGATCCATGTGACCATTTGATAAAAAAAGATGATCTTTGTGTATTTCTCACTAGTTTTCATAACCTTTTTCATAATCTTGCAATTCATCCAACATATCAATGCATTCATCTATGCAAAGTGACTTTCAAATGCTAATGCTGTCATACTTAAGCAAAACTGGACAAAGCAGAATTATGAGTTTAATATTAGATTTAGTAATTTGAAATGCTACCAATATGATTTAGTATTTTTTGGATGACATTCTCTAGCACATCCTCAAACTCATACTCCCTTTGTCTCACGAAAACAACAATAATTTACCTTACATGTGGGTCAGTAACGATTATTGACTAAAAGCTAGCTTGTCTCTGTGTAATTTACTACAAATTTTGGCCAAATTATTTTCAGGTTTGGAAGTCATGGCTCTCTTTTAGGTATTTCATCAAACAGATTATATCCATGTAAAATTGTAAAACTACTTGTTCAAATTGAATTGATAAATCGTAAACATATTAATAAACTGAAGTTGTTTGCTGATAAAGAAAAGTGAAGTTAAAAAGAGGCATACCTATGACTTAAAATTGGTTTAGATTGCCAATGATATTAAAATAACCAATGAAGAAAGCGCTCTCCTAACAACCCTCTCCAATAACCAAGCATGTCCCGTATGTCTCTCTGCGATGAACATCTCTGCATCTGGGGTTTCCCTTCAATTTGAGCCCTATAGAAGCATTGCTGTTCTAATTGATAAAATTTAGGCACGCGGGTTGACTCAGTTGGACAATCAAACGAATCCAAATCAAACAAATTAACATCGATGACTAACAACAATCAAACAAAAAATTAGGGAAAATCAAAGGTACGTCCAATCGACTTCAGATTTGAAGAGAGCGTAAGTGTCGGTAGGGTTGAGGGGCGATGGAGACCTGGAATCATGGGGGAGTGGAATGGGGAAGAAACTATCCACTAAATCCAAAACTGTTAAAACTGCCAATTTTATGTTGTAGGTTTGAAGGAGGGAGATAGTGGAGGTGGGGGTTTATAATGGGTGGCGGCAGTTGGTTGAAAGATGTGAACAGAGACGTGGGTGTAAAACCGTTAAGGCTGAAATTACGGGGAGAGTGGGGATGAGGAAGAAACTATCTTGAACTGCGAGAACAGTTTTCTCATAATAATAACCAGAAACGGCTGAAAACTGTAAAGAACTGCCCTTAACTGCCATGACAGCAATTATTTTTACGAGTTTAAGTGGCTGAGATTTAATCTCAGCTAAATCTCAGCCAAATCCAATGGTCAAGGTTGATTTGAAAGTTGGTTACACTTAATGGGAACAATATATATATATATAGGGAGCCGCTAGAATGAGAACCACCTCCAGTTATGAGAACCATGAGAACCATTTTCAACCAATCAGAATTTGACAACCCGAAGGGTATTATGGTCATTTACCCCATATGTCAAGTTTGTCCTCTCTCTCTTCATTTAATATGACTGACTAGTTATATATCTCTCTCCTCTCTCCTATTTCATATCTCATTTTACATCTTCTCTTTCATATTTGTTCCAAAATCTTCTGCAGACACAAATCAAAGCTCAAAAACCTTATGAAAACCCCAAATCAAAAGTCAAAACCAACCACCACACACCATCGTTGATCACCACCGGCTACCACCTCGGGGAGAGACTCTATGGGTGATCTGCAACCCCATCTCCGTTGCTCGTTTATGCGACTTGGGATTTCGAGTTTATGCTCTGGTCGACGGCTGGGTGGTGGACCGGCGGCAGCGCCGCCGTGAGCGGCGGAGGTCCCGGTCTCCTCCCAACGAGTTCATTGGCCTGTTTTGTTGATTTCTCTGGTATTTTTTTTTATCTCTGTTTTGATATGTTTGGGGATTTTGATTTGGCATGTGGGGATTTTGATTTGGTATGTGGGTATTTTTTTTTATTTGGTTTGAATCTGTTTTGATATGTTTGGGGATTTTTTTATCTCTGTTTTAGTTTGGTATGTTGTGGGTTTGAATCTGTTGAATATGGGTTTGAATGATGTTCATGTTCCTTTTGCTGGGTTTTTGTTTGAATGATGTTCATGTTCATGTTTTGTTTGAATTTTGTTGAATCTGGGTTTTTAGTACTGTTGAATCTGGGTTTTTGTTGCTGTTGAATCTGTTGAATCTGGGTTTTTGTTGCTGTTAAATCGGTTGAATATGGTGCCTTATTTGAATCGGCTGTGATGATGCAAAAAAAAAAAAACTGACGATGGTGCGGCAAAGATGGTGGAGGGTAGGTTATTGAACCCGCAACCCCACTTTGCAGCCTCTGATTATCGGGAAATCTGAGCCAAAACTTCGTTTTTTTTAACCCGTTTTTTTTTTCGAGATACACTTTGTTTTGATGTTGTTTTTTTTATTTTTTTCCCCTAGTCGATGATGATAACGATATATCTGAGACACCTCCCGAGTTTGCGATTTCTGAGTGCGTTCATTTGTGTGTAAAAAGTTTTTGTAAAAAAAAAGTTAAACCGTAAACTTTTTTTTACATTAACCGTAAACTTTTTTAACGTAAACCGTAAACTTTTTTATTGTAAAAACGTAAAGCGTAAAAAGTTTTACGTAAAACGTAAAAAGTTTTACGTTTTACGTAAAAGGTTTTACGTAAAACGTAAGACGTTAAACATTAAAAGTTTTACGTAAAATGTAAAAATTTTAACGTAAAAAACGTAAAACGTAAAAAGTTTTACGTAGAAAACGTAAAACGTAAAAAGTTTTATATAAAACGTAAAACGTAAATTTTTTAACGTAAAATGTAAATTTTTTTTAACGTAAACCGTAAAACGTAAAAAGTTAAACATAAAACTTAAAAAGTAAAAAGTAAATTACGGCGCGTAAAACGTAAAAAAACGTTAACGTAAAAAACCGGCGCGTAAAACGTAAATTACGTTAACGTAAAAACTGCGCGTTGAAAAACGACGTTAAAAAACTGCGTTAATAAACGGCGCGTAAAAAACGGCGTTAAAAAATTGGCCTGTAAAAAACGGCGTTAAATAATTGGCGCGTAAAAAACGGCGTTAAAAAATTGGCGCGTAAAAACGGCGCGTTGAAAAAACGGCGCGTAAAAAACGGCGTTAAAAAATTGGCGCGTAAAAACGGCGCGTTGAAAAAACGGCGTGTAAAAAAACGGCGCGTAAAAAACGGTGTTAAAAATTGGCGCGTAAAAAACGGCGCGTTGAAAAAACGGCGCGTAAAAAACGGTGTTAAAATTTGCGCGTAAAAAACGGCGTTAAAAAATTGGCGCGTAAAAAACGGCGTTAAAAAATTGCGCGTAAAAACGACGCGTTGAAAAAAGGGCGTTAAAAAATTGGCGCGTAAAAAACGGCGTTAAAAAACGGCGCGAAAAAAACGGCGCGTACAAAAACAGCGTGTAAAAAAACGGCGCGTTTAAAAAACGGCGTGTTAAAATGACGACGCTTGAAAAAACCCGGCGTAAAAACGGCGCGTCAAAAAAACGTAAAACTTAAAAAGTTTAACGTAAAACTTAAATTGTAAAAAGTATAAAAAATCTTTAAAAAAATCCGAATTTTAAAATGTTTTTAATAAAAAAAGTTTTGTTTAAAAAATAAAAAGTAATATAATAATTCAAAAAACTAATAAAAAACAATAAAGATAAAAAGACAAAATTGAGTTATTTTACTAAATTACCCTTTTGGATTATAATATTAAAGACATAATAAGACAAAAAACATTTAATATTAATTTTTACTACTTTTATTCTCATCCATCCATCCTAAAGATCTAAAGGCTAGAAAGTGGTTCTCATAAATGGAGGTGGTTCTCATTTTAGCGGTCCCCTATATATATATATATATATATATATATATATATATATATATATATATGAATAAGTTAAAATGAGAACCACCTTGAGTTGTAAGAACCCGCGAGAACCACACCCGCCGGGGGCCGTTGACCACGATTTTTTTTTTTACAACTAGATGTGTATATTTTAACACCCTACGCAAAGTTTGGGTTTAAACGGCGCGCCCGAGGGGGTAGTTTTTTACGCCCAAAGTTTGGTTAAAAAAAAAGAAAAATTAAAAAAACCCAAACTTTGGGCGTAAAAAACTACCCCCTCGGGCGCGCCGTTTAAACCCAAACTTTGCGTAGGGTGTTAAAATATACACATCTAGTTGTAAAAAAAAAATCGTGGTCAACGGCCCCCGGCGGGTGTGGTTCTCGCGGGTTCTTACAACTCGAGGTGGTTCTCATTTTAGCCTTCCCCTATATATATAGGAATAATTTATATATATATATATATATATATATATATATATATATATATATATAATTAAAAAAAAGAAAAAAAATTTAATGATGGTTAGAAAAAAGTAAAAAAAAAAATTACAAAAAAAAGTTCTTTTTTAGTTAAATGGCTTCTATATGTGTTTATAAACAAAAGCTCAAAAAAATATTTAAAAATTCATTTTTATCATCTAAAAATGACCTTTTTACAGTAAAACTAATGGTATCCTGGTTTTTCACTTTTTTATGGTTCCTGAATTAACCTCTCTTAAAAAAAAATAGAAAAAAGTAAAAAAAAATTACAAAACTTATTTTTTTATTTAAACAGCTTAAAAACGATTTTTTCTATCTAAAAATATTTTTTATAACTTTTTTACATACTAATGGTTTCCAGTTTTTCACTTTTTTATGGTTCCTCAATGAACATCTCCTTACACACACACACACATTAATTTATAAGTTCAATGGTTGAGATTGATTAACCTTTCATCTCTACCATTTCATTGTCTGTTTGGCGAGTTGCTTACTTTTTTTCGTCCCTGTGGTTTGTTGAAAATAGCTATCATAGTCCATTAGTTAAACCTTTCCAATTGAACATCAGTACTTTCACTTTTGTAACAATTACTGTCCAGCTCTATTAACTCAATCCATTTATGTTGTTAAGTTATGGTGAAATGACCAATTAAAAAAGGGTTATTGGATTTTATCCCTCTCAACTATAGGGTATTAGCCACTGTCACTCCCAAACATTACTTTGACTCTTACCACTCTCAAGTTAACACTTTGTATGTTGTGTCACTCTGCAGGTGCACAATTCTTAGTGTTTAACTTTTGTTATTGGTGATATTAGGCTAACACTTTGTGAATTACTAAAGACTGCAGGTGAATCTGTTCCTAAAAGACAAAATGAGAGCCAAAAACCACTCAACCAGAGTGACACAACACACAAAGTGTTAAGTTGGGAGTGCTGGAAGTCAAAGTGATAGTTGGGAGTGGCAACAGCCAATACCCAATAATCGGGAGTGATAAAATCCAATAACCCATTAAAAAATTCTAAAAAAAATGAAACAATTAAGGGTAGGTATCACTTCATAAATTTGTAAGACTTCATCTTTCCCACACCCCATTTTTTTCCGATCATCTGCTCTAGTGACCCCATGTTTTTCTGGTTATCTTCTCCGGCAAGCTCTTCATTTCCAGCAAAGTGAAGCTCACATTATGAAGGTTCCCAATCCGCAGTTTCGGGTGTCGAATCCCGAACGAAGTGAAGCTCCAATTGGACGAAATAAACAATAATTCCTACCTATATAACCATAGTCTTTTTTCCCTTCCTGTTCACCCCTACATCTTTCTCCTTGTTCTGTTTCTGCCTATGTTTTATCTGTTTATAAACACTTTCGTTTCATGCTCTGTTCTGTAAAGAGAAAAACATAGCAAATGGAGAAGCTTTTTACGATGGGATTTATTTCGGAATTGTTTGTTGGTGCATATTTTAACATTGCAAGGCAAATTATGCTAATCTTGGGTCAGATTAGGGCGTCATTAGTGGTGCCATTTCTGACAATTTTTACATGTTTTTGGTGGTTGCAATTAACATATTATTCGATAGAAAACCGGAAAAGCGTTACAAATTTGAATCATTTGAAGATGATGTTAAGCTGGGTAACTCTGTTTACCCTCTTGTTCTTGTCCAAGTTCAAGTGCCAATGTTCAATGCAAGAGAGGTTTCTTTTCGCAATTACTCTGTTTTTGGTTTTGTTTTGGTTTATACTTTTTTAAATTGATTTGTGTAAATAAGTTTATCAACTTTCTATTATAGCTGCATGTCGGCTTTCATGGGGGGGGGGGGGCAGAGAAAGATGTGGTGGAGTTGGTAGTGGGGTTAAGGAAAGTGAGAGGGAGCTGAAGATGACAGTGCATTGTGGAGAGAGAGATTTATATAAATATGTTTTTTTAGTTTTTTTAACGGATGGTTATTTTAATCTTTTCATTAAAATTTAACGGTACATTAGATGGGGTTAACCAAGGTGGACTGTAATTGCTACAAAAGTGAAAGTACTAGTACTGTTTTGACAATTATTGGACTATAATTGTTATTTTTCAACAAACCACACAACGAAAGACAACGTAACTCTCTTTTTGACAAAAAAGTACATAAAAGGGTATAAAAAGAATTTAACACATCTTCTCTCTCCACCTTTCCATTGTTTCAAGAGAAAATTACCAAAATAGTCAAGAAAAAGTTTGACTTACCAAAATAGCCACCTCATGAGTCTTTGGAGAGGGGCATCACAGATTCAAATGCGCGGGATGCCTCTTTCAAGACCCCTCATGCGTCGTTAAATATGGAAGTGACATGTGTCTCAATGATTAGGTAGACTCCTCCAATGCCTCGGGCAGACTCATCCAATGCCTCGGCAGACTCATCCAATGACTTCATCCAATGCCTCAGCAGACTCTTTCAATGCCTCAGGCAGACTCTTCCAAATATTTTAAGAAAATACTTTAAAATATTTAAAAAAATACTAAAAATATTTTTTTAAATATATATTTTTTAATTTAAAAAAATATTTTTTAAATTTATATACGTAAAGTATTTTAAATTTATATACGTATAGTATTTTTTTTAAAGTATTTTAAAGATATCTTTACATATATAAATTTAAAATATTTTTTTTTAATTTTAAAAAAATAATTGAAAAAATTAATTTAAATATTTTATTAAAGTATTTTTTTTTTAAATTTTTTTATGTAATTTCTTAAAATTAGCCAAGGTATCTTTACGTATATAAATTTAAAAAAGTATTTTTTTTAAATTTAAAAAAATTATTTTTAGTATTTTTTTTTAAATATTTTAAAGTATTTTCTTAAAGTATTGGAGGAGTCTGCCTGAGGCATTGGATGAAGGCATTGGATGAGTCGGCTGAGGCATTGGATGAGTCTGCCTGAGGCATTGGAGGAGTCTACCTAATCATTGAGACACATGACACTTCCATATTTAAAGACGCATGAGGGGTTTTGAAAGAGACATCCCGCGCATTTGAATCCGTAATGCCCCTCTCCAAAGACTCATGAAATGGCTATTTTGGTAAGTTAAACTTTTTCTTGACTATTTTGATAAATAGCTCTTGTTTCAATCTTCTCTTTTCATCTTTTCTACTTTCTCCCTACACCTTCTCTCATTTAAACGACATTATCTATCCACCTTTTCATGAGACTTTTTAAATTAAAAAGTTTTGTGAAACTATATTTTTTAATAGTCCGATTAATCAGGTATTTGCTTGTTGCGTATGTAGTAATGTAACTAGTAAATATATATTAGATATTGAATGGGTAAGATAGTTGGAATAGAATAATTATCACATCAATTTCTTTATCTGAGAATGGTGTAACAACGTATAAGCACAAATAAAGTGTATAAATTTATAAAAAAATCATTACAAATAACATTAAATGTAACAAACTATTTTCATACAAACTTAAACATTTAATCAATGATCTAAAACTATCATAAATTTACAAAATTGAAAAAACGTAAAACTTAGTTATGCTTCATTCCTTGATATACTTCTTTAGCTTTGACACAAAAAGCTCATCACCTACGAAAAAACAAGTTCCTCAAACCGTATACATATGTGGATAACAAATAATACATATGCAACTAATAGTGTTATATGTGTATATAACAAATAATACATAGGTAGCTAAATAGTGTTACGTACATAATCATTAGTGTTACATATATAACTTATAACTGACAATGTTACATATATAACCAGCACATAATGTTACATATGCTACTTATTAATCTATACGAATGAAGTGAAATGTTACATAATATAAACTAGAGTTATGCTCGTAACTCTGACCGTTACATATATATATAATAAAATGATTAAAAATGTTGATAAGTTGACGTTACATATTTAACTAATAAGTATTACATATATAAATGTTTCATCTAAAATGGCACAGATGAAGTGATAAGCAATGTTACATTCGTATTAAACGTGTCGTGCCATACGTGTTTCATAGGTTGATGAATTGACGTTACATATTTAACTAATAAGTATTACATATGTAGTTATGTTAATGTTGCATATAACTAGCGATGTTACATTTGTATTAAATGTGTCGTATCATTCGTATTATTTAACTAGTTACATAAAAAATTGTGTCATGTAATCCTCTTATCAAAATTGTGCCATGTAACGCACTTGTCAAACATCCCTTTATCAACTAAAATATTGTAAAACAAATAAAGTAAAATTATCATATCTAAACAACAATGATTGTACTTTATTACCAAATTCTATACTTATAAAGTCAAATATGCATCATCATTACTAAAGTACCAATTGCAATAACAACAAGATTAAATAGTTATCTATTGTTGAGACCGCCCGTAATGGGTGTTTTTTTTTTAAATTGCCCAAACACGCCCGATCATGCTCATGTGCCGCCCCCTAGGCGTTTTCTGACGTTATTTGCGAAAAAAAGGACCTTGACGTTTTTTTAAACACGCCGAATTGAAGCATTGGGGAACGAGTTTACCTTTCAACGGTAACTTTCTTTAATTATTATTTTTTTTAAATCCCATTTAATACTATAAAAACCCCACTTTACATCCACTTTTTTTATAAAAAACTCACCCTCCATCAAAGTTTCTCTCTACTACTTCTACAATTTATAAAAGTGTGAACCCATTCCAACCCCCATTTGGTGTCCCCTCAAGACCCGAGAACCCGAACACAACCCAACCGCAACAAACCTTTAACCTTCAAGACATGGACCCGAAGATGTTATCGTACGCGTCTTTCTTGAGTGGCTCTACTCCTTTCATGCCACCCACTTTCGGCTTTGGCCAAGCCAGCGGCTCGCAACCATCACAACAACAACCCGAACCCGATGTGGATATCGTGCCGGAGACGCAACCCGAACCAGAGCGAGAGACATAGAAACGCGGCAAAAGGTCGCATAAAAAGAAGGAACCGAACCAACCTCGTCGTAAGCATAGTTACGTTATTTGGACGAAGGACGAGGAATTCACGTTGGTTCGGGCGTGGGTCGACGTTTCGGAGGACCCCTATGTTGGTAGGTTTTATTTTTTTACTTTTTTTTTCGTACACGTCGATTTTATTTTATTTTTAACGTACAACTTTTTTTTCTATTTGTAGCAAATTTTCAAACGGGTCCCGAATTTTGAAATAGGATCCGTGCACTATTTTCTAGCAAATGGACCGACATCAACAACAAGTGTCACTTCTTCCAAAAAGTTTATCAACGTAACTACGATAATCGGCAGAGCGGAGAAGGTGACGTCAGGGTTTTAACGAAGTGTAACATTCCCCAAAATTTTATTTTAAATATATAAAAACTTATATTATTAAAAGGATGCATCATGGGTAAGTTAACCAATGGAAATATGAGATATTTTAGGCAAGCATAGGAACCATTTAATAATTAAATTATAAAAATACATTATATTTGGGCTTACTCAGTTTTTAATGAAACTTGGTTCAAAATGTAGATAAAATTATTCTCGTTCTAATGGTGTATTCAGCATTTTATAAAACGTCATATTTTAAAAGTTATAAGCGCCAAATAAGTGAAGCTGTTAAATTAATTATAATAATAAAATAATATAAAATCTAAAGCTTAAAACAACTAATATTTACTTCTACGTATATATTATATAAATAAAATAATAAAACTTAAACATTCAAATATGAATGTTAGGTGGACTTCATGAACAAACCTCACAATTAATATAAGTATACGTATGCATGTAGATTACTACAATTCACACATTGAATTAAATGTTGGAGGACACGTGGTCGTAACCTTAAGTCCTAAGGATTCGAAATTTAGTATATATAGCCTTGTCCATTCAACATTTCCTTTGCATTCTTCTTTTTCTTTCTCCTTCTTGCCATCCCCCTGTCTTCTTATTTCATCCATAATTCACCCCTAAATCCTACAAAGCCCTGCCCTATTTTAAGTGTTTTAACCCTAGATCACTGATACCCTGTCTAAGTGTCGTAGGGCCGTGTAACGTATGTCAAGGCTCTGCCTAAATTCGTTGGGGTTCTGTCTCGTGACGTAGGGATAAAGTGGAATTGGGTTACTATACTTAATGTGAGTGCACTATATATTTTATTAAATAACCCAGGAGTTATACCCAAAATATATCAACCCTCCAAAATATTTCTGACACCCCTAATATATTTAGAATACCCCTATATGTTTTTAAATACACCCCGTATGTGAAAACCGAGCCCGAAATATAATATAACATTAAAAATAAATGAAAAACAAGAAAAGTTAAGTTGAGGCGGGCCGCGTAAGGTACCTCATAACCCTTACGCGGGCCGCGAGAGGCTAAAAAGGTGGCGCAGCCTGGTGCGGCCTCGTGGCCCAACACCCGGCTAAGCTAGTTGTCGACTCAGCCCAGCTACGCGTTGACCCAGCTTTGACGCGGGCCGCGTAAGCTTTGTGCTTATGTTACGCGGGCCGCGAGAGACCCAGGTTCAGCAACTATATAAGAAGGCCATCGGGTTCAACCAAATTTCGTTCACAATTCATTCTCAATCTCAAAATTCTGAATTAGAGTTATTATACTCAGGTATTATACCCCTAATTAGCGAGGTTCTGTTCCGTTGTAAGTATTATAACCCCAGTTTCGTATCAGATACGCTGCCCGATTAATTTAGGATTCCGTAACAACTGTCGTGGTTCTGCCCGATGTAGTTGTTGGAATGCCGTCTCGGGGAGGGTATCATTAATATTTTCAAAGGGTTATGATACTAACCTATGTACATTTGTGTAAATTATAGATTATTCCCAGGAAACCCTTACGCGAAGTCTAAGATAGCAATGTGAGTTTATCCTCTTTTTGTTAACCTTTTTGGAATGTTTTACAAAACCTTAAATGTTTTTACAATGCGATTAAGCGGTGATTGAGTCTTTGTAGTTCTTCAATTACTTCCGGTATGTTGGAGTTTTGTATACAAAATTTACTACATTGCGAGTAGTAAGTCAGGGATGACAGTACGTTTGATGGCAATGAGCTTCTGAATTGGATCGATATACCCGAAACAACACTAACAGCAACGACTTGCAACAGGCTACAGTCACACCACCCGAAGAACTCGTTGAGCAGAAACTCTAACCCGAACTCTCGATACAGTCACACCACGAGGATCAGAATTAGACGTCCAAGATCACCTTCTAATTTCCTGCCAAAAAACTAGAATAGCATGGAACTATGAAATCCTCTAGTACAGAGAATAATTTTAGGAATTTCAAAACTGTCTTCTCATTCCCATTTTTCCAGTACATATGAATGAAACAAAGAAACTACCACACACTACTACCCCACGTTTCCTACACTTGTGGAAACTTCAAATAACTGTCAAACTACGACATTACAAGAAATTACGAATTAAATAAATAAAACAAAACAAGCAAACAAACATGCTGTGAAATAAAAACACGGGGCTGAGATAAAAAGACAACTCCATGCAATCAAGTCTTCGGACACTCCAGCTGGGCGAAGCTGATCCATTTTCGAGTTGGGCCTGCAGTCGGTGGATCATGGGGCTGGATCGGTGTTGGTGACTCTTGGGCCTGGTTCGGGGTCTGGTTCAGTGCCTTCCTATCATCCTCTCCGGCGTCAGAAAAGTTTGACCTCAAACTTGGAAGAGGTTCATCGGGATCGTAATAGGGCTGAAGATCAGCAACATTAATGGTGGCTGAAGCTGACGAATTTCCTGGTAGATCAATTTCATAAGCGTTGTCATTGACCTTAGCAGGAACCTTAAATGGACCATCAGATCGAGGACTCAGCTTAGAACGAAGTTTAGATAGAAATCGCTCCTTTCGAAAGTGCAGCCAAACGAGATCACCCGGTTTAAAAAGAACATGCTTCCGCCCCTTATCACGCCGATACTTAATGAGCTCATTAGTCTTTGTGATTTTACCCTGAATACGCTGATGAATTGACTTGATATCAGCTGCTACATCACAAGCTTCTTTACTGAATTTTGCAGACGTGTCAAGGACAGCAAGATCAAGCGGAGTGGTCGGGTTCAAACCATAAACAACCATGAAAGGGCTGATGCCAGTCGTCTTACTAGGAGCACTGTTGTATGCAAATTCAGCCCGGGGCAGTAGTTCCTCCCATTGCTTGACGTTGGATGTGATGAGAGCTCGTAATAACGATCCAAGGGTTCGATTGGTGACTTCGGTCTGCCCGTCGGTTTGTGGATGGCTTGACGTGCTGAATTTGAGTTTTGTGCCCAACTTCTTCCACAATGTTAACCAGAAGTGGCTTAAAAACTTAACATCCCGATCACTAACCATAGTCTTTGGTATCCCATGGAGACGAACTATTTCTTTGAAATATAAGGTGGCAATCTGAACAGCATCAAAAGTTGTGTGACAGGCAATAAAGTGGGCCATCTTAGAAAAACGGTCGACCACGACCATAACAGAATCCTTGTGCCGTTGGGTACGGGGTAGGCCGATTACAAAATCGAGGCTAACATCTTCCCAAGGTGTAACTGGAACTGGAAGTGGCAGGTATAACCCGTGTGGAGACGATTGACCTTTGGCTTTGTGACATTGCAGGCAGCGCCGAACATAATGATCAACATCTCGACGCAGACGAGGCCAAAAGAAATGACTGCGCACTATATGGATTGTTTTATCAGTGCCTAGATGGCCTGCTAAGCCTCCCTCGTGGGCTTCCTGTATGATAACCAATCGAAGGCTGTGGCGGGGAACAAAAAGTTGTTGGCTTTTGAACAGAAACCCATTACAAATATGAAATTCACCCGACGCATGATGTTGGCAGTTGGTATATATCTCCCCAAACTCAGGATCCGATGGGTAAACATTCGGCAAAAGCTCAAAGCCAATAATTTTCGGTTGAAGGGAAGTAAGGAGGGAGTACCTGCGGGACAGAGCATCGGCTCCTTTATTGAACCTGCCCGCCTTGTGTTTAATGGTGAAGGTGAATGCTTGAAGAAACTCCACCCATTTAGCATGTCGGGGCTGCAACTTATGCTGACCTTGAATTTACTTCAACGCCTCGTGATCCGAGTGGAGGATGAACTCTTTAGAAATTAGATAATGCTGCCAATGATCTAACGTCCGAATGATAGCCTAAAACTCCTTGTCATAGGTTGAATATCGTCGTTTGGCGTCATAAAGTTTCTCACTAAAATATGCAATGGGGCGGTTCAGTTGTGACAGTACTGCTCCAATCCCTACCCCAGATGCGTCACATTCTACCTCAAATACCTCATGAAAACAGGGCAGCGCCAAAACCGTGGTAGAAGATAAGTGACGCTTGATCTCGTCAAAAGCTAGTTGAGCTTGTGGCGTCCAGTGGAAGGACTTGTACCTGGTCACCTCGGTCATTGGGGCCACGATGGTGCTGAAATTTTTGATAAAACGCCGGTAAAAAGAAGCGAGGCCGTGAAAGCTTCTAACTTGTTGAATGGTTTGGGGTACCGGCCAGTCACGTATTGCTTGAACCTTCTGATCATCCACTTGTATGCCCTGTTCAGACACAAGATAGCCAAGAAAAGTCACTTGTTTAGTAAACAATTCACATTTATCCAAATTCCCGTAAAGCTTTTCTTCGTCGAGAACTTTGAACAACTGTGAAAGATGGGATTGGTGTTCAGCAATAGTTCGGCTAAACACCAGTATGTCATCAAAGTAGACAGCAATGAAGTTCCCTAGGAATGGCTTCAATACATGATTCATCAACCTCATGAAAGTGCTCGGTGCGTTCGACAACCCGAAAGGCATAACGAGCCACTCATATAAACCCTCCTTAGTCTTGAAGGCTGTTTTCCATTCGTCTCCTTCGTGAATCCGTATCTGATGGTAGCCACTGCGCAAATCAACCTTAGAAAACACTGTTGAGCCGTGAAGTTCGTCCAGCAAATCATCCAGTCTCGGTATGGGAAACCGGTACTTTATGGTAATCTTATTGATCGATCGACTATCCATACACATTCGCCACTCCACGTTCTTCTTTGGTACGAGCAAGGTGGGGACTGCACAAGGGCTAAGCGACTCTTGAATGAGTCCCTTTTTCAATAGTTTGTCAACCTGATTTCGGATTTCAAAGGTTTCTTGCGGGTTGGTTCGATAGGCGGGCTTATTTGGTAAAACAGAACCGGGTATAAGATTGATTTTGTGTTGAATGGAGCGTTTAGGGGGTAAACCAGGGGGAATTTCAGTGGGGAAAACGTGGGAATATGATTTTATAAGGTCCTGCACAAGAGGGGACAGAACTGTTTGAGGCTGGTCCTCATCTTCATCGAGTCCCAACAAAATCCATTTCCTGAAGGATTGATATTCATGATGTTTGGATTGCAGTAACGTACTCAAGGTGGTTGAGGGTGTTGGGGAAGCTGTTGAAGGGGTGATTGGGGTGAGTACGATTTTATGGTTATTATGAGTAAAAGAATACGTGTTGAGGTAGCCATCATGGATTGCTCGTCTGTCAAACTGCCAGGGACGTCCTAGTAGTACATGGCACGCATCCATCGGGATGACGTCACACCACAACTCATCAGTGTACGATTTGCCAATACTGAAAGATAATAAAACTCGATGAGAGACGCGTATCCCTTTTCCCTGGTTAAGCCATTGAATCACATAAGGAGAAGGATGTGGCTGAGTAGGGAGGTTTAGCTTCATGACTAAGGTCTGGGAAGCGACATTAGTACAACTACCCCCATCTATTATCACAGAGCATACCTTCTATGCAATTGTACAACGGGTATGAAAAATTGACTCCCGTTGAAGCTCGGTTCCATGAACTGGGGTAGTGCTAAGTGTCCGACGAACAACCAGGAAAGGACCATCATCGGGACCAGTCACCTCCACCTCATCGTCGGGTGGTGGCTCTGGAGCAGCAGTGAAATCAGTTACGAACTCAAATCCCCCGGCCGATTCGAAGTCGGCCAACGAGATCATACGCTTGTTCGGGCACTCGGAGGCGATGTGCCCCAAGCCTTGGCATCGGAAACAACGGCGAGGGGATTTGGGTGTTTCTGAATTGGGAGTGGATGTTGATGACGACTGTGAATGGGTTGGTGCGGTGGTTTTAGGGGCTGAATTGGATTTGGGATATGTGGTGGGCCTAAAAGATTGACGGGTGGGCTCAAGTTTTCCTTTGGATCGTTGTTGGGAGTCCACTTTGTGGGATAACAAAGTTAACTTAGCCAAGGTTTGGTAGGAGTGCAATTCAACAACGTTAGACACTCGTGGTTCCAGTCCCCCTAGGTATCGAACAAGGGTCTGCGGATCATCCTCCGGTACATCGCACTTCATCAAGAGGTACTCGAATTCACGAGAATATCCCTCTGCGGTACCGGTTCCTTGCCGTATTGAGTGTAACTGTGAAAAACTTTTCTGGACATAGTAAGTGGGCAAGAATTTTTGCTTCATTTTGGCTTTCATCTTTGGCCACGTTTGTATTTTCTCCTTCCCAGCTCGTTCGCGCTTCAAGCAAGTGTTCGACCACCATGTAGAAGCATATTTTCGGAGTTTGAGGGCAACAATTTTAATCTTGTTATCCTCGGAAGTCTGCTTGTAGTCAAAAACCCGTTCCACCGTTCGTAACCATTCCACGAATTCATCCGGATCCAACTTGTCATCATACTCTGGGATGTCGACTTTGATGTCATTTGGATGCCAATTACCCGCACCTCCTTTGTCAACTGATCCGGTAGACGTGGATCCTTCCCCATGGGTTTGAGAAATAACCAATTCTTGAATCTGCTCGTGCATAGCTTGCATCTTCTGTGCTATCTCCTTCTTGTCGGCTTCAATTGTCTCCAAAATCTTCTTTAAATCGGTACTACTTCGGGTATCCATGCTCTGATACCAAATGATGGCAATGAGCTTCTAAATTGGATCGATATACCCGAATCAACACTAACAGCAACGGCTTGCAACAGGCTACAGTCACACCACCCGAAGAACTCGTTGAGCAGAAACTCTAACCCGAACTCTCGATATAGTCACACCACGAGGATCAGAATTAGACGTCCAAGATCACCTTCTAATTTCCTGCCAAAAAACTAGAATAGCATGGAACTATGAAATACTTTAGTACAGAGAATAATTTTAGGAATTTCAAAACTGTCTTCTCATTCCCATTTTTCCAGTACATATGAATGAAACAAAGAAACTACCACACACTACTACCCCACGTTTCCTACACTTGTGGAAACTTCAAATAACTGTCAAACTACGACATTACAAGAAATTACAAATTAAATAAATAAAACAAAACAAGCAAACAAACATGTTGTGAAATAAAAACGTGGGGCTGAGATAAAAAGACAACTCCATGCAATCAAGTCTTCGGACACTCCAGCTGGGCCAAGCTGATCCATTTTCGAGTTGGGCCTGCAGTCGGTGGATCATGGGGCTGGATCGGTGTTGGTGACTCTTGGGCCTGGTTCGGGGTCTTGTTCAGTGCCTTCCTATCAACGTTACCATTGGACGAAGAGTTAGCCAATGTGTAATATGACCCACAAGTCAGGATTGACAGTACTGAATGAGTAATTGTGTAGAAATAAACAATGTGATCGCTCTCAATACTGTTTTAATTGATAAAATGTTTCTTGATTAAACCGGGATTCACTCACCAGTATTTCCCATTGACAAATGTTTTTAAACACGTGTTTCAGGTAACACAATGTGAAAGCCAAGTAGTAAAAAGCCAGCTCGAGAGCACTGACGGCTTGGAAAACTGTGGCTATAAAAGTTATCTAAAATACGATGTTTTTAAACTCAATAAAAGAGCGTTTAACCCTGTGTTGTAATAAGAAACTTGGGTTTTACCCATGTGAGTATTAATATAAAATAAGGTGGTTTTACTCTGATAAAAAATTTCCTAACTACGGTCCTGATGAAATTTCCCCTGCCAAATTAATAACTAATACCACCACAAACGAATGTTCACGGCCGCCCGTTCCCAGGACAGATAGGGGGCGGGGGTTGTGACAGAAGGTGGTATCAGAGCCTAGCCACTGGTTCAAGCCAAAGAAGTGTTCTGCTGACACTTAAATTTTAATTCTGTGTTAGGAAATAACTTATATGATTATGTGTTTTATATTATTTGACTATTTGTTAGTCTACAGTATGGGTAAGCAAAGAATTTCGGACATCTATCGTCAACTAGATAGTTTACCAAAAGATAAGGGAACCTCATTTCAACCAAATCCCTCAGGATACTCAGCAGATACTAAGGAAGGAATATTTATTCGTAAGGCACAGTCAAAGAAACCATTTACCACTAATAAGAGAAGTTGGATTATTAGCAAAAGTCGAGAGAAAATAAAGAAGTCACAACCAAATGGAGCGATAATCAATCAGGAAATAAATACACAAACTCAGGAAGCAAACAATAACCCACTAGGAGAAGATGAATTAGATGAACAATGGGTAAATCTCCATATGTTAGCCACTACAGCAGTAAATGCTAACTTATATTAAATAGTCGAACGGCCAAACCAGTACCAGCACCCATGCCGCCTATGAATTAGAAACTTTAAAGGAACTTTGCCCATTAGATAAAAACTTAGTAGAGACAGGAGATAGAATAAACCTTACGTAAAAGCATGTTGAGCATAATACTTCTATAACCTAGATAGACTAAAATAAGTTACGGATGCATAATCCCTAGTTTATTTTGAATTCCTGTTGCAGTTTGTAATGAATACATATATATATATATATGAGTCGCAATGTTCGCCGTTTTTAATCAATCCATTTTTATGATTATACCCAAATGTTTGTACTAGAAATTTTTCTGTGATAATTAATACCACCTACTCAAATAATTTCATAATATGTATACGTTAAAATAGTTAAAAGAATCATGAAATATTTTATTTAGAAATGGGAGTTGATCAGTTAAAATAATTACACGCTTTATTATTAATACATGTTTTAATACTGTCATATATATCATTAGATCTGACATATAAAATGTACAAATGTAATCATTTGTATACCTATAAAAATATATTTAAATACATTCAATTGTTAATATACATCAAACTAAGTTAGTTATTAACAAAACAATCATGTTTATGATTCTCTTTTGGAACCAATCATTTACTTTGATTTAAAATACATATTGAAATATACGGTATACAGCTTTAAAACTTTGTGGTTTTAATAATAGTGTTTCAAAATAATTTATATTTAAATAAATAAAACCGAAGCTATTGAATTAACCAAAAGGATTTTAAGAATTAATAAAAATTTAAAAGATTGCTTTAGTGGATCTAACCAAAGCAAGTTTTGAAACCTAGGTGTACCAATTCACCACTCTATTTTTATCCCTTCTGGTTTGTAACCAGTTGGTCATAAGACTTCATACTTTCATGATTTTATGAAATAATTGATGATGTGATTACTTGTAAAAATTTCTATTAAATTACTTAGTAATAAAATAGATGGTGGGTATTCATGATTAAATAAAATCATTTAAATTTTTTAGAGATTTGGGTTGGTTGTACTACGTAGAAAAGGCCTAACTAAACGATGAAAGCATTTCTATAGATCTTTAATATTAAGGTATGCCCAGAATAGGTCTTATGCATGGAGATAGTTAATATTTTAAAATTAACCAGTCATATTAGTTATAGGATTGTGTATCCTAACTTTATAAAGAAAAATATTTGAGTCAACTGGCTAATGTATAATAGTTAAATAAAATTCTATTTGAAATATATATATACATTCCAATACTTTTAAATAATATATACGTGTATATAAAATAAAAATATATATTTATATATATATTAGGATACATGTAAAATTTATAAAACTATAAGGAGAGGGTATGATAAAAATGATCATTATGAAGTAAATGTTTTAAACTTATTGACTAAATTCATATATTACAACAAGATATTTGGTATAGTTATTATTATATTTATTAACTATAGTTGAGATATAAACCAAAGTACAATATTGATGATTATAACATAGCTTATAATAGTAAATATTAATAATATCCTATAACTCATCCAAATACGTGTTATATTGTTTTATTGCCTTGTTTAGTATTAATAATTGGGAATATATATATACACACATTATCATAACGTTTAAATAACATTTATATATTTATACGTGTATATAATATAAACTAAAAGTTATTCTACATCGGGTACATGTAGAATTTTATACGTATAGCATAATTCAAAGAAAGTATATGTTCAAAAGATTTTTTTAATCATCATGTTTTTATTCTTTACCATTTAGAATATTATATTTAAAAGAAGTAATAAATTTTATTTTACAATATATTATAAAAGAAAAGAAAAGACGGGTCTAATGGTTTATACAATTGGTATATATAAAAGAGAATAAATAATTTTAAGAGTAAAAGATGTTATAAAATGAAAACCCCTTTTTCCTACTCGACTTAAATTAATAATTTAAGTATTTTATTTATTTACTTATTTATTTATTTTACCTGCCACATTAAAATTTCCCTGAAATTCTAGTTTTGTTTCATTTTCAAAACTAAAATTTAAAATAGATACCCCACATAAATATAATTGACCCAAATGTGTGTTTAATACAGTTGTCTTTTATACAACTTTATTTAAAAATCAGATTACAATTTTAATATTGTAATATCTTTAATAAATTACTATTATTGTATGGAATATACATACATATTCTAATACATGTATATTACTCAAATATATTTAGAATCAATTTTAGAAACGTCAAACTTACTTACCATAAGTACTTCTTTGAATAAATAATATAATATACAAGAAATTGAGAGTTAAGTTTTGATATTTTAAACCCATATGGTTCAACCCACTAGTTAAAAATAAATTTATTCCCATGAGTCCATAAAGTTCATATTTCGAGTAATTCATTTCTTTAAAACTTTTATTTATCCATCCTTTGTGTAACACCCGTCTTATTATTACTTGAATTTAATAAGATTTCATACGATTTTTTTAAAAGGTGTCTAAATTAAAACATAATTACCAAAACAAAGTTCCAAGTAATCAAAACCAGTCAACAAGCGACTAGTTAAAATATTCATGACCTGATTAGCAAATTGTTTACATTCAAAAGAAATAAAAAACATTGTTTAACAAGGTTATGAAATCGCGGAAGCTTCAAAAGTTGTGTTCGGTTCTTCAAAAATTTGCTTGACCGCCATCCGTATTTTTGCAATACCTAGAAACTGAAATGTTTACATAAAAACTAGTATTAGAGTTCTTAGAAATATTACATAATCGAAACTACGATCAAAACGGATTCGATTAGCTATAATATGCAAAAATTTACAAAAATTTCAGGGCTCTACCGTAACTTACGGTATCTACCGTAAGTTACGGTAGTCACTTGATGTTTCTAGTCTACCGTAAATCAGTAGTGATGCACCGTAAAGCTTCTGATCTCTACCGTAAGATACGGTGGATACCGTAACTTACGGTAGTCATTGCAAGTTTATGTTTTGACTTATTTAATTATAAAGCCCAAACCAACTCTCGGATTTCTCATTCTTACAAACCAACATGTTAAATTCTCATCTTCTAATATGTCGTTTATCGACAATAACAAAAGACCAATTTACTATATCACGAAGCATTCGCCACGCATTAATCGATTATTCGACCCGTTTGGCTCATCTACGGAATCCTCCATTATGATGACTACCAACAAGTTGTAACCAATCCTGGTCTTATTAATCAATATAGCGAACATTATCACTTCAAATCAAGACAATCTTTATTCTACAATTCACTATACTTATGCAAATTATCAAAGTTTACCCAATGTAACAAATCAAGTTACATACCTTCAAAGCACGCCCTTCAAACGCAAGTCGCCACCGGCTTGTCCACTCGACGCTCCGGTATCTTTTCCTATAGAGTTCAATCATGATACATTTAGAACTCCTTTTTAAATCATATGTCGCATAATTTGTCTAAACCTCAAAATTATGCGTTTTAACTTTAAATTTCAGTTTCAAGCCTTCTTTGAGGCATTTATACAAACACTTATAGGGCATAATTTTATATCTTTTATTTTCAAGTTCATGGCTTGTCGTTTAGCCATAATTTAACATCAATCGAGTTATCACATATAAAATTAAACATCAAATTTTCAGTAATCAATTTCTATGCATCGATTTACACTAGAATAACATTCAAAACCCTAGTATTCATCTAGTTCTTTATAACCCACTAATCACCTACAATGGTGGCCATGTATTTCACTAAAATTTGGCATGATTTCAACATGTAATTGCCTAGGGTTTACTCCTAGACATTTAAATGTTCTTATTTCATCTACATAACACACATGCATTAACATATTTCAAGTTCTGTAAATTCATGAGAATTTCAAGTAGAGAATTTTTATAAAATTTTGCATACCTTATGATCTCCTTTCGATGGGGATCATTAATCTTAGCTCGGATTTCCTTTTGGATCAAGTTTGAACCTTCAATTTGTGATTTTTGTGATGAACTAGGGCTTTGGGGGAGCTTGGGGTCGCCCCTGCTTCTGGTCGATCTCAACAACACACAGGCAAGTGTGTTTTGAGTTTAATTTTGTTATTTTATTAAAAATAGTTTTCATTTAGACATTTTTAGTCCCTCATCTTTCATTCTTTATTTGTTTTAACTCTTAACTACTCATAAGTGATCAACTAACTAGGTTAATGTCATTCCTAGTTAGTTTATTCTACTAATTTATTTGCAACTTAATTGCAAATTTAAGAATTTGAATTTTCGGGATGTTACAAGTCCACCCCCCTTAAAAGGGTTTCGTCCCCGAAACCAAAGTACGTACCAAATAAAGTAGGGTAGAGACGTCGCATCTCCTCTTCAGACTCCCACGTAGGGTCCGAACCTTTCCTATGCTCCCACTTGATCTTGACTTGATCGATTTGTTTGTTTCGCAAGAGCTTGACCTTTCGATCTAAAATCTCCACTGGTCTCACCGCATAATTCAGGCTATTATCCACCTCGATGTCATCATAATGGATATAAGTTGTTTCCTCCGCTAGACATATCCGCAATTGCGACACGTGAAACGTGCCATGAATTCCA
Source organism: Helianthus tuberosus (assembly GCA_030545235.1). Classification (NCBI taxonomy): domain Eukaryota; kingdom Viridiplantae; phylum Streptophyta; class Magnoliopsida; order Asterales; family Asteraceae; genus Helianthus; species Helianthus tuberosus. Next base: position 24,449,631 of record CM060405.1, read on the forward strand.
TTCAACTCTTCCGGTAGTTCGAGGCGATAAGCCACCTTGCCAACCCGTTCGATGATTTTAAATGGCCCGATAAACCTCGGGCTTAGTTTCACCCTTTTCTGAATCTGATCACACCCTTCCATGGGGAAACCTTTAACATAACCATGTCGCCTACCTGAAATATAGCATTTCGTAAGGTGCCATGCCGATACTCGAATGATAACTATTGTTATACGAGAATTCGGCCAAAGGTAGATAAACATCCCAACTTCCACCAAAGTCTATGATACATGCCCGTAACATATTTTCTAGCGTCTGTATTGTTCTTTCACTCTGCCCATCCGTCTGAGGATGGTAGGCGGTGCTAATGAAGAGTTTCGTTCCAATCTGTTCTTGGAAATCTCGCCAAAAATTTGAAGTAAACCGTGTATCTCTATCCGACACAATAGATACCGGTACTCCATGACGTGCCACTATTTCATTTGTATACACCTCGGACATCTTTTCCGAAGTATATGTTTCGCGTATAGGAATAAATTGTGCACTCTTCGTCAATCTATCCACAATCACCCATATGGCGTCGAATCCCCGAATCGTTGTAGGTAGTTTGGTCAATAGGTCCATAGTGATATGTTCCCATTTCCAAACCGAGATCTCCAAAGGTTGCAGTTTCCCATAAGGTTTCTGGTGTTCCGCCTTGACTTGTAAACAAGTTAAGCACTTCTCTACATATTTCACTACATCCCTCTTCATTCCGGGCCACCAATAGTTTTGTTTCAGATCATTTTACATCTTGGTCGCATCCGGATGAATAGAATATCGGGATTTATTAGCTTCATCAAGTAGAAGCATCTTCACCCCACAAGTATTTGGAACCCATACTCTTCCGGATCGAGTCTTCAACCCGTTCTTTCCATCCGACAAATCTTTCAACTGGCCGATTATTCTTTCCTTCTTCCAGTTCTCCTCTTTCACTGCTTCTACTTGCGCTTCTCGGATACGTTCAAGTATACCCGAGGTCACCACGAGCTGCATCGATCTTACTCGTATTGGGGCATAGTCCGCTTTTCTGCTCAGAGCATCCGCCACCACATTTGCTTTTCCAGGATGGTAGTGTATTTCACAGTTGAAATCCTTCACCGTTTCTAATCATCGCCTCTGTCACATGTTTAACTCCTTCTGATCGAAGAAGTATTTTAGACTCTTGTGATCGGTTAATATGGTGCACTTTACCCCATACAAATAGTGCCTCCATATTTTTAACGCAAACACCACCACAGCTAATTCGAGATCATGTGTTGGATATTTCTTTTCATGTATTTTCAATTGCCTCGAGGCATAAGCTATGACTTTGCCCCGTTGCATTAAAATGCATCCGAGCCCCGATAATGAGGCATCCGAGTAAACCACTAAGTCTTCGACTCCGTTCGGCAATGTTATTACTGGAGCTTGAGTTAGCTTCTCTTTTAGCGTTTGAAACGCCCTTTCTTGTTCAACACCCCAAGTGAACTTCTCCTCCTTCCGGGTTAACTTGGTTAGCGGCGACGCAATCTTGGAGAAATCTTGAATGAATCTCCTATAGTACCCCGCAAGCCCTAAGAAGCTTCTAATCTCCGAAGGGTTCTTCGGGGGATTCCATTTTGACACAGCCTCGATCTTTGACGGATCTACCAATATTCCATCGGCACTTATGATGTGGCCGAGGAATTGCACCTCTCGTAACCAAAAGGCGCACTTAGAGAATTTCGCATACAACCTTTCTCGTCTAAGTGTCTCTAACACCTCTCGTAAGTGGTGCGCATGCTCAGCTTCACCTTTCGAATACACCAAAATATCATCGATAAACACGATGACCAATTTATCTAGCATTGGCTTGCAAACCTGGTTCATGAGGTCCATGAAAGTCGCGGGTGCATTTGTTAGCCCAAATGACATCACGAGGAACTCGTAATGTCCGTATCGCGTGCGAAAAGCCGTCTTCGGCACATTTTCCTCCTTGACCTTTAGTTGGTGATACCCCGATCTAAGGTCAATCTTTGAAAACCAGTTCGCACCTTGTAATTGGTCGAATAAATCATCTATCCTCAGAAGCGGGTATCGGTTCTTTACCGTGAGTTTGTTTAACTCCCGGTAATCGATACACATGCGCATGCTTCCATCTTTCTTTTTCACGAACAGTACCGGTGCGCCCCAAGGAGACACACTCGGCCTTATAAATCCTTTGTCAAGCAGGTCTTGAATCTGGGATATCAACTCTTGTAATTCCGTCGGTGCGAGTCGGTACGGTGCCCTAGCTATAGGTTTTGCGCCCGGAATCAATTCGATTACGAACTCTATTTCCCGTTCGGGCGGTATCCTCGGTAAATCTTCCGGAAACACATCTTCGTAGTTTTGTACTACTGGTACATCTTCAATCTTCAGTGATTCCTTCTCGGGCTCATTCGCGTATATCATAAACGCCTTGCATCCTTGCTTCATAAGGTTGTGATCTTTCAACGTCGAGCATATTATGGGGTTACCTCCTTTTTCGCCATAGATAGTGACGTGTTTCCCCCTCGGAGATGTTAGCTTTATCTCCTTACGAAAACACACGACCTTTGCGTGGTGCTGAGATAGCCAATCCATCCCAACGTGTAACATTCCTATTTTTACCATATACGAATTTTAGGGTTGTTTAAATTTATTAACCACTAGTAACTAGTAACTAGTTTTATTTTTAATATAATTATTTGACCTAGATAATTTTAAAAACTATTTCATATATATAGTTGGTTGAAATATTATACTAATTAATTGACCTGTATATGGGTGACCTTTCTAAATAAAATAAAAGTATATAAAAACTTATATTATTAAACGGGTAGATTACGGGTAAGTTAAAGATTAGAAATATGAAGTATTTAGACGGACCCATGAACCGTTTAATAATTAAATTATAAAAAAATACATTATATTTGAACCTACTCCGTTTTTAATAAAACTTAATTCAAAATGTAGATGAGAAAATTCTCGTTCTAATGACATATTCATTATTTTCTAAAACGTCATATTTTAAAAGTTATACGCACAAAATAAGTGAAGCAGCTGAATTAATTATAATAATAAAATAATAATAAAATATATATATTTGAAATGAAAACTTGTCTCGTGTCCCATCTTACATTTCATGTCCCATTTTTTAAAATATAATAATAATAATAATAATAATAATAATAAAACTAACTAGTGTTATACGTGTCCTTCATTTCAATTAAATGAATTTAATATGTTTGATAGGTACATACGTAATTGTTCAGAGTCTTTAATTGGCTACATGTGTATGGAATATGGAATTCTATGAGTACGTGTCTAAAGATGGAAAGAAAAGGGATCATGACTAAGACTTTTGAAAAAAAGCCTATAAATAAGAAGTTAACATTTCTCAAAAATCCATTTCTGGCTCACACTAGGTGTCGCCAACCTTCCCATTCTATTTATATTTTTTTATTTTACTTCATAATAATATTTCAAAGCCCTGCCCCGTTTTAAGTATTTTAACTCCCGATCACCGCTACCCTTTCTGATTGATCTGAGCCCCATAACGCATGCCAAGGCTCTGCCTGACTAAGTTCATTGGGGTTCTGTCTCGTGACATAGGGATAAGGTTGAATTAGGGGTACTATACTTAACACGAGTGCATTATATATTTTTTTTATATATAGCTCAGAATTTATACCCAAGATTTATACCAGGAGACTTTCAAGTTGAACCCTAAAGTTACAAAGTGGGTCCATTCTCTTTTCTCACCGTTTTATTCTGTAACAATTCTCATCAAAAGTCCTATCTATTATTTTATTTGCCCAATAGGAAACCCTAATTGAGACCCCTAAGTAATTCTGCATAACCCCTAAAATTTTCAGAACAATCAGAATCAAGATCAGGGCCCCTAAAACTCAGGGGGGTATTTCCTAGTCAGTATTATCTAAACAGTTTGTTGTCGAAATCGAATTTTAACGAACGGTCAACTCAGCTAGGCTACCAAGACACGGGGCTACCCTATCCTAGGGTGGTGTCCCTCGCGCCACGCGACAGCCCCTCGCGCCACGCGAGGGAGCTGTTTTTCAGATATAAATAGAGGGGTGTGGGACTTGATTTCCTGCGTTGGTTCGGCGTAAAAACTCAATTCGTACGCTGAGTTATAGTCTGTATACTACAAAAACACCTACCACAATAACAGGGTTATAACTCGATCACTGCTACGATTTAATGTCCGATCGATTTAAACTATCCGATGAATGTTTAAGTGCTGCTCAAATTGGGTTTATACTTTGTCATTCGTCGTTAATTCGATGGATGTTTAAGTATTGCACTTTGTCATTTATTGTGAAGGTTTTAGTCTCGTGAGTTATCGTAAATGCTGAATTAGTTACTGACCTAGTTCGTGTGCATTGTGATTTAAATTAGGTTACAAGGCTAATCAGTAGGCTAAACTCTGCCCGTATAAATCTGCAATGTGAGTCATTCTCTTTTTATCAAAATACTTTACAAAATCATGATTGTTTTCAAAGTTATAATTACAGGGATTAAGTCTTTGTAATCTCCAAATTACAGCCGGTATGTGGGGTTTTGTATACATTACTTGATAACCGTCACCATTAGACAACGGGTTAGCTAATGGGTGATATGACCATAATCACAGATACCATTGGACAACGAGATAGCCAATAGGTGGTCGAGTGATAAATACCGTGGGTAGATGGTTGATATGTATAAACATTGTAATCGCTCTTAATACTGTAAATTATAACAACGCGTCGTTTTTAGCAAAACGAATGATTCACCAGTATTTCCTGCTGACAAAACATTTTTAAAACGCGTTTCAGGTAATTACAGTAGATTGGAGTAAGGGTTGGATACGACACTGAAAGGCTTCAAGAAGTGGCTTATTTTATTAATTAAATCAAATTAAGAAATATTGTTTTATGTAATTGGGTTATCCCTTATTAAAGCTACCTTTGTAAAACATGGATTTATTTCATCTATTTAATAAATAAAATCCGGTGTTTTCTAAACTCTGATATTTTTCCTAACTCACGGTCCTGATGAAATTTCCGATGTACTACTTTTCTAAATAACCACCGGTACCACTTGGCTGCTCGCGGCTCCCGATTCCGTCCAAGGTGGGGTCGGGGGTCGTGACAGAAGGTGGTATCAGAGCCACTGATTTAAGCCTATAGGTGTTGTGATAATAATACCTAAGCTTATATAAAAGAGTTAGGAGATTGCTATTAACTGGTAGCACACATGATAGCATTTAGACTTGAACTTAAGAAAAGATGCCTTAGTATCAGCTTCGAGATAAGCTAAATACTTGTGTAAATAAAGTGTGATGGGTTTTGGTATGTCGTGAGAATGATAACTAGAACATTGCAAGTATAATAAATAAGCAATAAACACTTTACCACTGTTATTTCTTATTTATTGTTACTACTTTGTTCTAAAATATGGTCCGTCAGGTGAATATTAAATTCCTGATTCCTTGTTAAAAGTCATAATGCACTTTCCAAATCATGATTTAAGAAAGATATATTTATGGGAAATATAAATTTCTTCTCCGGCAAGACTGGGTATGGTGTAGCATACTCTCCAGTTTGTCCGGATATAATGGGGTTACCTCTCCGACGAGAACCGGATAAGACGGGGTATATAATATGTCAAACAAGTGACAAGATTTCCATAAATAGTATCATGACCTGATATCTGACTTGTTTTTGGAAATATGAATCTGTTAAATACATTGACCTTATGAAGGGTATGTATATTACAACATGTGAAATATATGATTATATAGATATGTATATCTACAAAAAAAACCATAAGGATTGACAATTTGGAATAAAGCACAAGCATATGTGTCTAGATTTCTTTATCAGGAATCTCTTTAATTCCGATATCAAACATTATTTCGTTTGATCATCTACCTCGTAACTTGTGCGACAATATAAACAATGGAAAACCCTTTTAAGTTGGGACGCCATTAAAAGTATAAGAATTTCCAATGCGTTACCATACACTATTAAGGCAAGTAAGAAACATGTAAAATTGTGCTAGTGCACAAAAAAACACATGAAACTTAAATTATACATCCACAAACATCGAAGTATATCACACACGACTTTCAAGGCAAGACCTTTGGAAAATATGATTGGGCGCGATGACACCAATGCTAATCCTGTTAGTGGAAGAACTACTAATCAAAAAGCGACACTTTGCCACTTGATCCTACAAGCGACATGAATATCGCTGAGGTACGTTGGAATAAGATTTCACAACCATCGGTGCACAGTCTAACCAGAGTCATAATTATTAGCACTGCAAAAGGAGTCACATACCTTTGCAATTCCCCTATTTCATTTTATTTGACATTCCATGATAATGTCACTTAACAACGGTTATCACATGAAATTCCAGATAAAGTTCTTATATTTCTTTCATTGAAATTCTGATTTCTGTATATAATAAGTTGAATTTCGCGTTTCTACTTTCTCTAATGGTCATCATACCATGAGGATTTCTTTCATAGTAGCGAATATTGATTTATATCATTTCTTGGTAAATTCACACATTACACATGCACTGTTTGTTGCGCATGTGGTTCATTTAAATTATGAAGACCAGTGGAGGGCTTCATTCTAATTTGTTGTTTTATCAAAACTCAAATATCATTTCGCTATACTTGATTTTTGGCACTATAAACCGCATTATTGCAAAACGATGACTCTTTGATATCGAGTCAATGAATTTCTTGAAAAACTCGATTTTCTTTTAAATGGTATACATGGTTTTTGTTGTGACCATGTCAGAACTTTCTTATTGATACATGAACTCGTTAAACCAAGTTCAATTGTTTGAACTTGCTTGCATTATGTATTCAATTCAAAGTCACATATGATGAATTGAAGTCATCATCTTCGAAATAGTCCCAACAAGCACTTCAATTCTCTTGAACCATAACATGCTTGTTTGATCTTCAACTTCATTGAATCGTTTCTTTTATCACGATCACCTTGTGGTGACATTTCCACAAAATTAAAGCTTACGCTAATCTCGTTTGCACACATCATATACAGATTTAGTTGTTTATTTATTTATATTGAATCCGCTTTGTTGGTTTATCCTATAAAAGAAATCTTAACACAATCGTGTGCTAAGATAATGATACACAAATTCATGTCATATTTCAGTGTATCTCTTAAACAGTTCTTACAACATCAATCGAGCCTTTCGTGATATTTATTGCTTTATCATCTTCAATCGAAAAACATTATTTCAATTGTTTCAATTTCAATCAAAACTCCTACTAGAATTGTTTGAAACAAACATTCAGATTTACTTCGTTGAACTTTCATTTGATTTAAAGCATGGTGAAACTCATTTCATTTACCGCTACTATTATTTCGATTACTACGACACCTTGTGGCGTCACAATAAATTTTTAGCTTTAGCTAATCTCATTTTCACACCTGATGTACGAATTTATTTATTTATTTTCTGTTGGTTCATTATCTTAAACAATCTTAATACAAATATGTGTTAAGATAAGAGTACACAAATTCATATCATATTCCGGTGTACCTCTAAAGTTTCTTTCATCATTGATCGAAAATTCTATAATATTCATTTGGTCTTATCATCATCAATTGAAAATCCTATTCAAAATGAATATCCAAATTTACTTCATTAAAGCTTTCGGTTGATTACACGGTGAATTTGTTCGATCACCATAATTATTGAACTATTTCAATCATTACGACACCTTGCGGTATCGGTATAAACTTGTTGCTTGAGCTAATCACAATCATTCGAATCATTCAAAACCACATATGTCTTTCGTTCGACTCATCATTCAAAATAGCCTTAATGCAATTATGTATTAAGACAATGATACACTAACTCTATTATATTTCGGTGTATCCTTGCTATTCAATAAATGTCCACACATTGATTTTTCTCATATCATAATTCGATAGTTAACAATCATTTTCATGCTTCTATTTCATTTGAGCTTGTTGATTCTGAGTCTTCCTCAGTTGACAATCAAAGTAAGTATCCTTTTAACAATGAATTTTATTGATTCTAAAAGTCATTCACAACTTGTAAACATTCGATTTAGACATCTATTGATCATATATTTCTTTTGGCTTGAACCTAGTCATTATATCATTTCATCTCATTCGTTTGACATCGATTTCTTGAACTAATTCAGTTGAACCATTGAGTCCAATTTATTGTAAAACTCGTATTCATAAAATTTGATATTTTGATTCTGTGTTATTTACCTTAATATTGTTCTTATTGACTAAGACGTGACATAACTCTAAAAGAAATATCGTAACCCAAATCTCGAGGACGAGATTTAAAACAAGGTGGGGAGGATGTAACATTCCTATTTTTACCATATAAGAATTTTAGGGTTGTTTAAATTTATTAACCACTAGTAACTAGTAACTAGTTTTATTTTTAATATAATTATTTGACCCAGATAGTTTTAAAAACTATTTCATATATATAGTTGGTTGAAATATTATACTAATTAATTGGCCTGTATATGGGTGACCTTTCTAAATAAAATAAAAGTATATAAAAACTTATATTATTAGACGGGTAGATTACGGGTAAGTTAAAGATTAGAAATATGAAGTATTTAGACGGACTCATGAACCGTTTAATAATTAAATTATAAAAAAATACATTATATTTGAACCTACTCCGTTTTTTAATAAAACTTAGTTCAAAATGTAGATGAGAATATTCTCGTTCTAATGACATATTCGTTATTTTCTAAAACGTCATACTTTAAAAGTTATACGCACCAAATAAGTGAAGCAGCTGAATTAATTATAATAATAAAATAATAATAAAATATATATATTTGAAATGAAAACTTGTCTCGTGTCCCATCTTACATTTCGTGTCCCATTTTTTAAATATAATAATAATAATAATAAAACTAACTAGTGTTATACGTGTCCTTCATTTCAATTAAATGAATTTAATATGTTGGATAGGTACATACGTAATTGTTCAGAGTCTTTAATTGGCTACATGTGTATGGAATATGGAATTCCATGAGTATGTGTCTAAATATGGAAAGAAAAGGGATCATGACTAAAACTTTTAAAAAAGCCTATAAATAAGAAGTTAACATTTCTCAAAAATCCATTTCTGGCTCACACTAGGTGTCGCCAACCTTCCCATTCTATTTATATTTTTTTATTTTACATCATAATAATATTTCAAAGCCCTGCCCCGTTTTAAGTATTTTAACTCCCGATCACCGCTACCCTTTCCGATTGATCTGAGCCCTATAACGCATGTCAAGGCTCTACCTGACTAAGTTCATTGGGGTTCTGTCTCGTGACATAGGGATAAGGTTGAATTAGGGGTACTATACTTAACACGAGTGCATTATATTTTTTTTTATATATAGCTCAGAAGTTATACCCAAGATTTATACCAGGAGACTTTCTAGTTGAACCATAAACATTGTAATCGCTCTTAATACTGTAAATTATAACAACGCGTCGTTTTTAGCAAAAAGAATGATTCACCAGTATTTCCTGCTGACAAAACCTTTTTAAAATGCGTTTCAGGTAATTACAGTAGATTGGAGTAAGAGTTGGATACGACACTGAAAGGCTTCAAGAAGTGGCTTATTTTATTAATTAAATCAAATTAAGAAATATTGTTTTATGTAATTGGGTTATCCCTTATTAAAGCTACCTTTGTAAAACATGGATTTATTCCATCTATTTAATAAATAAAATCCGGTGTTTTCTAAACTCTGATATTTTTCCTAACTCACGGTCCTGATGAAATTTCCGCTGTACTACTTTTCTAAATAACCACCGGTACCACTTGGCTGCTCGCGGCTCCCGATTCCGTCCAGGGTGGGGTCGGGGGTCATGACACAACGACTACTTGAAACTCCCCATTGATATCGGGATTAGGTCTATCAGGTATTCTTCGTCATCGATGCTTAATTTGCAGCCTCGACAAATATCACAAACTATAAAACTTTTGTTTTCCAATATTTCTACTTCTAAGGGCACAGATAATTTCGTCAATACAAATGAAGGATGTCGGATAAATCCATGCGAAATGAAGGATTTATTCACACCCGTATCAAACAATATACGTGCCGGAATTGAGTTAATTATGAATATACCTGAGACCACATCGGGTTCTGTTTTTGCTTCAGCCGCGGTAAGTTGGAAGGATCTAGCCTTCGCCTTAGGAGCTTCTGCTGGTGATTCTTTAACGTCTCTCTTTCCAACTAAGTCCGGGCATTCGGACTTTTTGTGGCCGGGTTGATAACATTTGTAGCAAACTGAGACTTTACCCGGGCAAAGCGACGCCGTGTGCCCCGTCTTACTACATATGGGGTATGGTTTGTCTTGGAACCGACATTCTCCCTTGTGTCCTTTCCCGCACACTTTACAACTTGGCGACCCACCTTTAGCATCCACCTTCTTTCCCGATTCTCCGGTTCGAGCTTTCTTTGTAGGGCTTGGATTCACATCATGTGCCCTTCGCTCACCCCTTTCAACTTGTTTCTTTAACTCGATTTCCCGTTCCCGAGCAACGTTTATGATCTCGGTAAGGGTCTCATATTTTGAAGGAGTCATAAACTCCCTATATTCAGCGCTCAACATGTTATAGTAATAGTATATTTTCTGTTCTTCATTCGTCACCAATTCACTACTAAACTTCATCTTATCCATAAACATCGCCGTAATCTTGTCTATGGTCTCGCCCTTGTGCCTCAGTTGCATGAACTCTTCCTTGATTCTATTTATGACTGCCTTGGGACTATGATGTTTAAGAAACGACGTTTTAAACTCCTCCCATGTCATGGCTCTCACCGCTTCGGCTCCTATTTCATTCTTTTTATTGTCCCACCAATCTTTGGCTTGACCTCTCAACTGACCCGTTCCGTAAGCAACAAAGTCACTTTCATCACAATGGGTCCTTTCAAACACCCCTTCAATGTCGCCCAACCATCTTTGGAAAATTATTGGGTCGACCTCCCCGTTGTAGATTGCCGGTTTACACGCCATAAATTCTTTGTATGAACACCCTTTACGTTCTCCCGATTTCTCCTTCATAAGGTTGACACTATCCTCCAACCTTTTGACTCGCTCTTCGACAAGTGACAACACCGTGCTTTGAATTTTGTCTATAAACATGGATAGACTTCCTTCAATTGCCTTTCCTACTTCTTCGGCAATTATCTCTTTCATTTGTTCGGTGCTTGTCTGTACCGGATCATCATCGTTTCTGTTCGACATCTTGAAACTGAAATGTTTACATTAAACGTTAAACATTTCCTTTATAACATTGCTTCATTTGTTTCGGTTTAGCTAAGTTCCCAACTTGCTTTAACCGTTCACATTTGGTGCACTTTCCGGTTTTGAGTGAATTTACACACTCTTCCCATGCACGTCAAATCACTTCTCATTTCTTACATAAGATATAATCTACTAAAATAATAAATTAATTCTTACCGGACGATCGATCAAGCTTGAACCGAACACTTGTTAACAACCATAAGCTCTGATTACCAACTTGTAACACCCGTCTTATTATTACTTGAATTTAATAAGATTTCATACGATTTATTTAAAAGGTGTCTAAATTAAAACATAATTACCAAAACAAAGTTCCAAGTAATCAAAACCAGTCAACAAGCGACTAGTTAAAATATTCATGACCTGATTAGCAAATTGTTTACATTCAAAAGAAATAGAAAACATTGTTTAACAAGGTTATGAAATCGCGGAAGCTTCAAAAGTAGTGTTCGGTTCTTCAAAAACTTGCTTGACCGCCATCCGTATTCTTGCAATACCTAGAAACTGAAATGTTTACAAAAAAACTAGTATTAGAGTTCTTAGAAATATTACATAATCGAAACTACGATCAAAACAGATTCGATTAGCTATAATATGCAAAAATTTACAAAAAAATTCAGGGCTCTACCGTAACTTACGGTATCTACCGTAAGTTACGGTAGTCACTTGATGTTTCTAGTCTACCGTAAATCAGTAGTGATGCACCGTAAAGCTTCTGATCTCTACCGTAAGTTACGGTGGATACCGTAACTTACGGTAGTCACATTAAGTTTATGTTTTGACTTATTTGATTATAAAGCCCAAACCAACTCTCGGATTTCTCATTCTTACAAACCAACATGTTAAATTCTCATATTCTAATATGTCGTTTTTCGACAATAACAAAAGACCAATTTACTATATCACGAAGCATTCGCCACGCATTAATTGATTATTCGACCCGTTTGGCTCATCTACGGAATCCTCCATTATGATGACAAACAACAAGTTGTAACCAATCCTGGTCTTATTAATCAATATAGCGAACATTATCGCTTCAAATTAAGACAATCTTTATTCTACAATTCACTATACTTATGCAAATTATCAAAGTTTAGCCAATATAACAAATCAATTTACATACCTTCAAAGCACGCCCTTCAAACGCAAGTCGCCACCGGCTTGTCCACTCGACGCTCCGGTATCTTTTCCTATAGAGTTCAATCATGATACATTTAGAACTCCTTTTTAAATCATATGTCGCATAATTTGTCTAAACATCAAAATTATGCGTTTTAACTTTAAATTTCAGTTTCAAGCCTTCTTTGAGGCATTTATACAAACACTTATAGGGCAGAATTTTATATCTTTTATTTTCAAGTTCATGGCTTGTCGTTTAGCCATAATTTAACATCAATCGAGTTATCACATATAAAATTAAACATCAAATTTTCAGTAATCAATTTCTATGCATCGATTTACACTAGAATAACATTCAAAACCCTAGTGTTCATCTAGTTCTATATAACCCACTAATCACATACAATGGTGGCCATGGATTTCACTAAAATTTGGCATGATTTCAACATGTAATTGCCTAGGGTTTACTCCTAGACATTTAAATGTTCTTATTTCATCTACATAACACACATGCATTAACAAATTTCAAGTTCTCTAAATTCATGAGAATTTCAAGTAGAGAATTTTTATAAAATTTTGCATACCTTATGATCTCCTTTCGATGGGGATCATTAATCTTAGCCCGGATATCGTTTTGGATCAAGTTTGAACCTTCAATTTGTGATTTTTGTGATGAACTAGGGCTTTGGGGGAGCTTGGGGTCGCCCCTGCTTCTGGTCGATCTCAACAACACACAGGCAAGTGTGTTTTGAGTTTAATTTTGTTATTTTATTAAAAATAGTTTCATTTAGACATTTTTAGTCCCTCATCTTTCATTCTTTATTTGTTTTAACTCTTAACTACTCATAAGTGATCAACTAACTAGGTTAATGTCATTCCTAGTTAGTTTATTCTGCTAATTTATTTGCAACTTAATTGCAAATTTAAGAATTTGAATTTTCGGGATGTTACACTTTGATTCCAAAATAATATACTCAATAAATTTAACGGAAGTTTATTTCAATATAATATTTTTATAAAAAAGATAAAATAAAGTCATGGAAATAAGCCTGATGATTGGTATCATCTGATGTATAGTTATTATTTTACAAAATAATTTAGTATTATATATATGTGTGTATATATTACGTAAGTTTAATATTAACTAGAGATTTGAAATTTTGTACACATATATGCATATACCTAATAGAATCTCTTGATGGTATACACAATATAATGTATTCTGAAGATAAACATTAGAGAAAATAGCACTGGTAATTCTTATAAAGACATGAAATTATTATAAGAATAAACCATGAAAACTACTATGTTTTAAAATGCCATTTGTCTCAATGAAATATTTCTTGTAATGGGATCTAAGATTTTACATGCATAAATAGAGTTAGCTGTAAGCATACTCTTCACATTTAAACAAACCATAGTGTCAATGGAGACAATGATATATTTGAAACTCCATTCTCCAACCAAAAGAAAACCACAACCATAATAATATCTATGCTTAAATGAAAGAGTTGGGATATTGATATTCACTGGTAACAACCAGGACAGTATTTAGACTTGAACCTAAGAAGAATGCCTTAGTACAAAGCTTTGAGATAAGCCAATTACTTACATAGATAAAGTGTGATGGTTATTGGTATCCCGTGAGGATGATGACTAGAACAGTGCCTGTATGATAAATAAGTGATAACAACTGGCCACTGTTATTTCTTGTTTATTGATACTACTCGGTTCTAGAATATGATCTATCATGAGAATACTGATTTCCTTGTTTCTTGATGCAAACCATAATAAACGATGTAGTTTTAAAATCCTGATTTGAGAGAAGTCTATTTATGGGAAATATTATGATAATTACCTCTCCGGTAAAACTGGGCATGGTGCAGTAGACTCTCCAGCTTGTCCGGGTAAGATGTGGTTACCTCTCCGGGAAAACTGGGTATGGTGCGGTAGACTCTCCAGCTTGTCCGGGTGAGATGGGGTTACCTCTCTGGCAAGACCGGGTGAGATGGGGTATATGTTATGTTAATGAAATTCCCTAAATAGTACCATGACCTGACATCTGACCTGTTTTTGGAAATATAAATATGTTAAATACATTAACATTATGGATAGTGTGCATATTACAGTATGTGAAATATATAAATATATAGACATGTATGTTTATGAGGAAATCCAAAGACCATATTGATTGACAATTAGGAATAAATCACGAACAAGTGTGTCAATGATAATTTTAGACTTGTTTATTAGGAATCCTCGATACATCTATAATTCCAATATCAAACATTATTTCGTTTGATCATCCGTCTCGAAATTTGTGGAACAAGATGAACGACAGGAACCCTTTAAGTTGAAACGCCATCGAAATTATAAGAAATTCCCCTTGTGTTACCTTAGATTATTGACGCATTGGGAAACCTGTAACTAAAAGTTGTGTTAAAATACAAAACATATTTCAATTAAGGATAAGAATCTCACAGAGAATAGTTCTGGTCAAAGTAAAGTGAAATTCAAAACAAGGACCAGGATATACCTAGAAACTAAACTAACTAAAAATATTCACCCATATTTTAGGGAATCTCGAGGACGAGATTTAAAACAAGGTGGGGAGAATGTAACATTCCCCAAAATTTTATTTTAAATATATATAAAAACTTATATTATTAAAAGGATGCATCATGGGTAAGTTGACCAATGGAAATATGAGATATTTTGGGCAAGTATAGGAACCATTTAATAATTAAATTATTAAAATACATTATATTTGGGCTTACTCTGTTTTTAATGAAACTTGGTTCAAAATGTAGATAAATTATTCTCGTTCTAATGGCGTATTCATCATTTTATAAAACGTCATATTTTAGAAGTTATAAGCGCCAAATAAGCGAAGCAGTTAAATTAATTATAATAATAAAATAATATAAAATCTAAAGCTTAAAACAACTAATATTTACTTCTACGTATATATTATATAAATAAAATAATAAAACTTAAACATTCAAATATGAATGTTAGGTGGACTTCATGAACAAACCTCACAATTAATATAAGTATACGTATGCATGTAGATTACTACAATTCACACATTGAATTAAATGTTGGAGGACATGTGGTCGAAACCTTAAGTCCTAAGGATTCGAAATTTAGTATATATAGCCTTGTCCATTCAACATTTCCTTTGCATTCTTCTTTTTCTTTCTCCTTCTTGCCATCCCCCTGTCTCCTTATTTCATCCATAATTCACCCCTAAATCCTACAAAGCCCTGCCCTGTTTTAAGTGTTTTAACCCTAGATCACTGATACCCTGTCTAAGTGACGTAGGGCCCCGTAACGTATGTCAAGGCTCTGCCTAAATTCGTTGGGGTTCTGTCTCGTGACGTAGGGATAAAGTGGAATTGGGTTACTATACTTAATGTTAGTGCACTATATATTTCATTAAATAACCCAGGAGTTATACCCAAAATATATCAACCCTCCAAAATATTTATGACACCCCTAATATATTTAGAATACCCCTATATGTTTTTAAATACACCCCGTATGTGAAAACCGAGCCCGAAGTATAATATAACATTAAAAATAAATGAAAAACAATAAAAGTTAAGTTGAGGCGGGCCGCGTAAGGTAGCCCATAACCCTTACGGGGGCCGCGAGAGGCTAAAAAGGTGGCGCAGCCTGGTGCAGGCACGTGGCCCAACACCCGGCTAAGCTAGTTGTCGACTCAGCCTAGCTACGCGTTGACCCAGCTTTGACACGGGCCGCGTAAGCTTTGTGCTTATGTTACGCGGGCCGCGAGAGACCCAGGTTCAGCAACTATATAAGAAGGCCATCGGGTTCAACCAAATTTTGTTCACAATACATTCTCAATCTCAAAATTCTGAATTAGAGTTATTATACTCAGGTATTATACCCCTAATTAGCGAGGTTCTGCTCCATTGTAAGTATTATAACCCCAGTTTCGTATCAGATACGCTGCCCGATTAATTTAGGATTCCGTAACAACTGTCGTGGTTCTGCCCGACGTAGTTGTTGGAATGCCGTCTCGGGGAGGGTATCATTAATATTTTCAAAGGGTTATGATACTAACCTATGTACATTTGTGTAAATTATAGATTATTCCCAGGAAACCCTTACGCGAAGTCCAAGATAGCAATGTGAGTTTATCCTCTTTTTGTTAACCTTTTTGGAATGTTTTACAAAACCTTTAATGTTTTTACAATGCGATTAAGCGGTGATTGAGTCTTTGTAGTTCTTCAATTACTGCACGTATTTTGGGGTTTTGTATACAAAATTTACTACACTGCGAGTAGTAAGTCGGGGATGACAGTACGTTACCATTGGACGAAGAGTTAGCCAATGAGTAATATGACCCACAAGTCAGGATTGACAGTACTGAATGAGTAATTGTGTAGAAATAAACAATGTGACCGCTCTCAATACTGTTTTAGTTGATAAAATGTTTCTTGATTAAACTGGGATTCACTCACCAGTATTTCCCACTGACAAATGTTTTTAAACACGTGTTTCAGGTAACACAATGTGAAAGCCAAGTAGTAAAAAGCCAGCTCGAGAGCACTGACGGCTTGGAAAACTGTGGCAATAAAAGTTATCTAAAATACGATGTTTTTAAACTCAATAAAAGAGGGTTTAACCCTATGTTGTAATAAGAAACTTGGGTTTTACCCATGTGAGTATTAATATCAAATAAGGTGGTTTTACTCTGATAAAATATTTCCTAATGTCACACCCCGATATTTCCACGTTTGACCGGTGGGCCCGGTGGGGGAGTATCGTGACGTGGTTGGCAACATTACAGTCGAACAACACAATATTTAATATGCACAGCGGAAGCAAATGAAAGATATATTTCAACCGAATGTAATATTGTAATATCAGTATCACAAATAGTTGAAATTAATCCATTGGTGGATAAAAATAAAAATAGGAAACAGTAGTTCAACAGCCTTTAGGCATCTTAAGCTTGCGAGACTCTGTTGATGCTAAGGAGAAATCCAGCCTATTACGAGTAGTACCTGCACTTAATCTTTTTAGGAAAATACGTCAGTTTACACTGGTAAATACAATTAACCGACTCATTTTTAAAATGATTAAAAATTTATTTGGATGCACATGACACAAACATTTTATAACTTGGGATAATTATTTAAATATATAATCTCGTAAAAGAATTACATGTTTCTTATGCGTTCTGTTACACCCCGATATTTCCACGTTTGACCGGTGGGCCCGGTAGGGGAGTATCGTGACGTAGTTGATATCATCATAGTCAAACAACACAATATATAAATGCACAACGGAAGCAAAGATAAATATATTACAATCCGAATATAAAGTAATATCAAAGTATTACAACGGAAAGTAAAGGATCCACAGGCGGATCTTAAAATATAAACATTGTTCAACAGACTTTAGACGCCTAGAACTTGCAAGATTCCTTATTAACGTCCTGAGCAGCTTCCAGCCTATTACGTACTTGTACCTGTCACTTAGACCTTTGGAAAATACGTCAGTTTTCACTGGTAAATACACTCAACCGACTCATTTAAAAATGTTTATGAAAATTTGTTTAGGTGCACAAGGCACGAAAATATTTCGACACTTTGATTAAAATGCACAAGGCAAAATTAACCTTTTATACTTGGGACAAACTATAATTCATGTTATCAGTTTTACATAACTTGCTCTACATACGGGGCCCGGATCTATGCCGGTTCAAGATTAACCGACACACCACTATTCCCTTATTGGGAATACCTTATTGGGTAAAATAAATTAATAAACATATGGCATCTGTCAGGTGTATGCCTACACCCCGTGCTTAGGTCGTGGCCATTGCATTTAATGAGTCAAGGATATCCAGGACACGGTCGCATTAATCCCCAATGTTTCAGTCAAGCAATACAAATTAAAACAGGTTATTTGGATTTCCCGACTTATTGGTCTTTGAATCCCATACCTGACCATGCGGTATTTATATTACCGTATCCCAAGCCCGTAATAGGGAAAATAAGTTAAGAGTATTTACCTGAGCTAGCTCCTGTCTTAAATAGCAGGAATTATAATAACTCAGCCGTATTCACTTAAGTAAGCGTAGGTACAATTTACCGGAAAGCTCTAGTCTGGAATGATGGTATAAATAACCAATTAGAATGCTAACGGGTCTTTAATTAAGCCTAAGCTTAGACCGGTTAGTCTTAAGGAAATATACGGTTCAAACGCATGATTAAGCGAAGACCGGAATAGAATGTGTTTTAGACCCGACAAGTTTGAAGACTTGTATAATATGGGTAATCTAAACACCTTCTGGATTTTTGAGGTAAAACCGATAAGGTTTGACCCGTTTCGGCTAATTTATGTAAACTAGTTACATAAGCCGAACCGAACGCGCAAGAGGCGTAACGGGTAGTCATAAGGGTCCTAACCAGGTTTCTTAAGTTAATATGCCTCAAATATGTTGTTATATCAGTAGGATACCTTCCATTATGCCCAAAACGAATTTAAACACAAACTATGCCCCGTAGGGGTAATTTGGTCATTTATAAGGTTATAAAAGAGTTTAAGTATTAACCTGAGTTACATGTCTGATATAATCAGCA
Source organism: Helianthus tuberosus (assembly GCA_030545235.1). Taxonomy (NCBI): domain Eukaryota; kingdom Viridiplantae; phylum Streptophyta; class Magnoliopsida; order Asterales; family Asteraceae; genus Helianthus; species Helianthus tuberosus. The sequence continues at coordinate 24,468,739 of CM060405.1, forward strand.
AAGATACTTAATTTAATAAGTTATAACAGTAGGGTATGGTATAGATGTGAAATTTATCAATTATAACCAAACTATGCACCGTAGGGGCATTTTGGTAATTTCACATAAGCCGGAAAGCTCAAAACTGAAGTCTGAGTTAAACAACTTTTGCTTACTATTAAAATATTATATTTTACCTAAAATATCAGTAGGTATCAACCCTTGTATGTTTAAAATAGTTCTAGTACATATTATGCGTTAAAAACGCTTAAAAAAGGCGATTAGAAGCCGTTTACGGGTTCTATATACAAAGCTGGTATTTTTCTATTTCCATAAGGTTTAAAATAATTTATTTGTCATAGGAAATCAGTAGCAAAAGGTTTGGGGTCGAAAAGATATGTAAAACTCTTTTTATAGCCCCAAAGGGCAAAACCGACATTTACCTAATCATGCTTGCGACCCTAAGTTATGCTCAGCCTAAAATTAATTAAAAATCTTTAAAAATCCCAAAATAATATATTACATCAGTGGGTAAGAAGTTTGATATCAAAAAGTAGGTTTAAATGGGCTATACGCTAATTACGCCGTTTAATTAACATAAAGCTTCCAATTTACGCTAATGAGCATAACTCTCAATCTACACCTCAAACTGATGTCAAATTTTAGGTGCAAGTTTATAAATCAGTAATTAAGGTTTCTACTCTTTTACTTTTCCAAAAATCATGTTTTATAGTCAAAAGGGCATAATGGTCAACATATAGGCAATTAACGGAATCATGCATATTAATTGGTTAACTAATGAACCAAGGTGTATAATCACAGAGGGTTATACTAGCATGTAACCTGGTCCTAAGGAAGCTCTAAGGCATTACCAAATCATACTAAATCGGGTCAGAACTGAATTCAAAGCAAAAGTCAAAGCTTTGCGACTTTCAGTTCTGAACCGGGTCTAAACAGAAAATTGTCGGGTTGAACATGTTTAGACATGTCCTTATACTAATTACCAAGTTATATTAATGATAAAACAGTTTGTATGTCTTCTACATTGCTAATTATGTATTAATTTGAAATTAAGCATCATGTTGAATTTTTAATAACAAGTTTGACCCGACATTTAACCTAGTTAGAGTGGGAATCAGGGGGAACCCTTTTAAGGGTTTATTACCCACATAATTACCAAATTATAACTACTTTCAATTCAACTAATCACTAGACAATTAGTGATTAATCTTGAAGTCAACCGTTAATTACGACGGTTTGACTTTTAAGCTAAAACTAAGCAAAAACTTAACTAAGAAAGGTTAAGCAAACTTACTGAAGTCATATGCACGATTTGTGAAACTTAGAGAGAAGTCCTTAGCTCCAAAAATGCTCCAATGTGCAGATGGAAGGTGTGAAGAACTTGTTGCAACTTAGTGGCCTTTTATAGTGCTCATAAGCTCTTAGATCATTGACAACAAGTGCTATCAAGGGCCATGGATCATCAACAAATGTCCCTAAGGTTCTAGGAGGCACTTAGGGGTCGCCCACAATGTGAAAATATCTGTTAAAGGTCGGTTAAGCGCGAATACAGGAGCTTGTTTGAAGTTTCTGCATCTGTGTGTCTGACGCGGCCCGCGTAAGACATCTTAATCTCTTACGCGGCCCGCCTGGACCTCATTTTCAGAACTTCACATTTTCAAGTTTTTGAATATTGTCCCTTGGCCTTTCGAAGGGTCAACTAACTTATATTTTGCACTTTGAGCCCTCCATATTGACACATAAGGGCCTCAAGACTTATACCCCTTTTGTTAAGTCCTTGGCCACTCGGTTATTACCCGAAAAGTCATGATTTTCAACATTGACGCTTTAACCCCTCGCATACGAATATTGCCATAACTTTCTCATATTTTAACGAAACCTTGTGAAATTTTTATCACTTATTATAGTGAGCATAATCAATCTTTACAAAGCTTCGGGTTTGCTAAAAGGTCACTCAGAGGTATACTTTAAACATGTTGACACATTTAACCCCTGCAATTTGTAATTTCTCACTTTCTTTCACATTTAGCTTCGTATGATCCATGATCTATTCGTTTGAAGGTATGAGCATAATGTAGGGTTAATGTACAATATATTTATCCATTGTTGACAATTTGAACCCTTATATTCACATACTTTTCATGTTTGTCAACTTTAGTCCTTCTAGAGTATTCTTTCACACGTTCAAGCTTATGACATGTGTCAATACATTATAGGACGTGAATTTTCGAGGTGTTACATCCTCACCCCCTTAAAAGAAATCTCGACCTCGAGATTTGTTAAAGTAAAGGAAGTATTTCCTACCTTATATTGGGCTTAATCTTCCCAGTACCTTTGAGCCTCTAAGGCACTACAATTGACCTTTATAATAGGCACATGTATCTTTTTGGAGCTTCTAATCCTGTCGATCCTTAATCGACAAAGGTTGCTCATACTATCATAGTTCTGCATATCATTATGTGATAGCGCTTTTCGACTTTTTGGTGACACGTCGCTAAATCATTAGTGTGGGTCATATTGCGCGTTCCACCAAGCCCCTTAATTAGGTCTTAGCTCGTAAGCTATTTGATCTTGATACATTCGATTTCCTTCGAATGATTCTATATACTCGGAGCTTCACTAGCCTGATAATTTTAACAAATTTAGCATACCCTTCCTGGGTGATATCTACTGTTGAACCTTATTCCTTAACAAGAATTTAGGAGGTTTGCTAACTTCTTTAATTCTTGATTTTCTGCCGAATACTGGCAACTTACAGATGATTAGGGATTTGTGTGATCTTATTCGTTGTTTCCTATGCAACTTTCAGATCCAGATAAGTGGACTTTCCAAAGTCTCGTCCATCCAACGGATGTTTTGATTTTTCATCTTTACAAGGTCTCCAAAGGAGCCACCTTGATCGTATATAACAGCTATTATAGAAAAGCTTATCTTAAGGTGAGATGGTTATTCCAACCATTGCTCAAAATTAATCTTAAGGAATAGCTAATCCTTACAGTTAGTCGAACAAGTGGATGATCCTGGGCAGCTGATGGCAATTCTTAATTGTTGCCTAATTAGGGTTGCGGTAATCAATGCATAAGCAAAATGAACCGTCTTTCATAACTAACTACACCGAATTCTTAGGATATTGAGTTAGGCTATATGAATCCATATCTTAAAACTTGCTTAACCAGGGTTTTCGATTCTTCCAATAATGGTACTAGCCGTCTTGGAGATTTCATAATAATACAGCCTTAAAAAGGGGTATAAACCTTAACTCTACCTGCCTCACAGGGGTAAACAGGGAAATCTAAGGAGAAGATAATTAAGGTACAAGGAGGTTACAGAGACTTCCATATCTCAGGCTCCAGTTCACTCATCATTGCTTGTGTCAAATAAGTGACACATTTATGTTACTAGTCCACGAATTCCTTAATCGGGAACATTTACTTGGACAATTTCATTCTGGATATCTTCTTGGAATACCATTAGTTGACTTTAGTACCATATGAGCATCGGAATATCTTTGTTGTCCCATGCATTAAACCTCCATACTGATCAGACATGGAAGCAATCTATGGGACTTATTAAGATACATCAATCCTCATGTGGCGCTTTTGTCACACCATTTGGTATTCTCAATCGATAGAGATCAAGGAGATATCAATTATATATGCTGACGCACTTCCTCTATAGAGAGGATACTTCTAAAATTTTACGATTGAAGGTTTCTGACGGGAACAGAAGAAATGGTTCTTATGATTTCGCCTGTACGTTTTTCCTTACACTTAATGTATGGGGTTCTTACGGAAAAATTTCTAAAAGGTTTGCTAAGCTTATGGTCTTATGAGAGACTTAGCAGCACCAGAACCCAAACATAACTTTTAGCAATAAAATCACAATAAGGGATTTATCCGGTGTCATTATCAATGTGAACTGCCTCTAATCATTTATAAGGAGGGTTAAACACCTCCATTCTTAATCCTTTCAAATTTAGCTGCAAAAATCTTCGACAGATTTTTGGACAGACTCAGCTTTAACTGGTTGTTTCTTAATCTATATAACGTGAGTAGCTGAGGTAGATCCATAATGGGTTTACAATAAGCAGGTTTTGAAACCTTAATGTGCCCTCTTGAGTATTCATTTGAGAGTTTCCAGCTTTGGCCATCTTAGCCCTTCCAGGCTTCTTGGTTTATCTGGCCGAGCAGTAATAATTTATTTAATTGTAGTGAATTGTCGAACTTGATGATTAAATAGCCATGGTACAAATAAACCATATAGGACAATATATAGTATTTAATTTATTCGATTATGTTTTGCCTAGGTTTTTAAATAAACCATCCTTGGCGTGTAAACAGAATATAATCCTCCATATTTATTAGACAGGGGACATAAATCACGACTGTCAATGTCACACTGACATTTTATATAGCACAAGAGCTTGTTCCCAAGGACTCTTGATGGCACAGGGCCATGTCACTAGGGAAAAATCTAAAACATAATCGATGATTCCTTTGGATCGGAAAATTTCATAGTTCATTGTCTTGACAAGAATTTATGAAATAAAACTATCTTTTCATGTATACACCTTTTCCCGTAGGTATACATCCCAATTGGATGTTTTGATGCGTACATCATGTTCGACGTTTACCAGCCATGATTCCTATTGATCATTTACGCTAAATAAGGGATTTGGAAAACTCCTAATACAAGGATGACAAGTGTGATTTTATCGCATCACAGTTGTCGGGAGTGTTAACACATTTTCAGATGTTAACAAGGATCTGAATCTCTTTTTAAACAGGTTTTACCATCTTAGCTAGGTCTTCAATGACATTCAAGATAGGTCAAACCTTTTAAGATTCTCTTTTAATTTTTTATACTGGCAGGAAGGGATGATATTTATTTTTATTCAGGATTTTTATTAATATTATCCTGGATTTAATTAAAATATAACTATAGCACAAAAAGTCAAGTCACAAGGACAAGTTCAATTTATAAGCCACGATTTCAGAGAATCGAGGCAAATTTAGTAGTAGCACAAAAGGCCTAGTCACGTGGACAAGTTTAATTTATAAGCCATGATTTCAGAGAATCGAGGCAAATTTATAAGTCAGTAATAGCACAAAAGGCCTAGTCACGTGGACAAGTTTAATTTATAAGCCATGATTTCAGAGAATCGAGGCAAATTTAGTAGTAGCACAAAAGGCCTAGTCACGTGGACAAGTTTAATTAATAAGCCATGATTTCAAAGAATCGAGGCAAATTTATAAGTTAGTAATAGCACAAAAGGCCTAGTCACGTGGACAAGTTTAATTTATAAGCCATGATTTCAGAGAATCGAGACAAATTTAGGTGTGAATCAAAGTTCATTACTTTTTCTTGACAGGGAGTTGTAGGCTACCACTGTCTTTAGTCTCAGAGGACATTAACTATAGCCCGTAGGCATTTCCCTTCTAAGGGATGTTTATAATATGATCATCTTATAGGATGATATAAGCCATGATTTCTAAATCAATAGACTAGATAAGAAAATTGGAAGAATCCAAGATAAGAATGACTGTTGTGATCTTCTCGAATCACATCTGTCAAGAGTGCTAACACGTTCTTAGGTGCTGACAAGGATTTGAATCTCTTGAATAGGTCCTACCATCTTGGCCTCATCATATAGGCTAGGTTTACCTTTAAGATTCCTTTTTAATAATAAACGCAGAACAATCCTAACTCGGGATGTTAATAAGGATCTGAACCTAATTTGAGGAACTGCCATCTTGGCCGGGTCTTAATAATGACACGAGGCTAGGTCTTGTCCCTTTTTAGATTTTGCCATTTTATTATAATGGTAGATCTTATAATATAGGAATGATATTTTAAACATAATCGTTCCTTTAAAATTTAAACAAGTATATGGTTGCCCTAAACGGGACTTCTTATGAAAATGACTTGCCCATGCAAGGGCGAATCAGAAAAATAACAAAAGAAGCAATTGAAAGACAATGAAATGAATTAGGATTAGTCCTATGTTCTTGTCTAGACTCAAGAATGTGCATCTGTGTAACTGAGATTAAACACTAACGGCTAGTGTTTAATTCACTCAGTGTTGGCTCTGATACCAACCTGTCACACCCCGATATTTCCACGTTTGACCGGTGCGCCCGGTAGGGGAGTATCGTTATGTAGTTGATATCATCATAGTCAAACAACACAATATATAAATGCACAGCGGAAGCAAAGATAAATATATTACAATCCGAATATAAAGTAATATCAAAGTATTACAACGGAAAGTAAAGGATCCACAGGCGGATCTTAAAATATAAACATTGTTCAACAGACTTTAGACGCCTAGAACTTGCAAGATTCCTTATTAACGTCCTGAGCAGCTTCCAGCCTATTATGTACTTGTACCTGTCACTTAAACTTTTGGAAAATACGTCAGTTTTCACTGGTAAATACACTCAACCGACTCATTTAAAAATGTTTATGAAAATTTGTTTAGGTGCACAAGGCACGAAAATATTTCGACACTTTGATTAAAATGCACAAGGCAAAATTAACCTTTTATACCTGGGACAAACTTTCATGTTATCAGTTTTACATAACTTGCTCTACATACGGGGCCCGGATCTATGCCGGTTCAAGATTAACTGACACACCACTATTCCCTTATTGGGTAAAATAAATTAATAAACATATGGCATCTGTCAGGTGTATGCCTACACCCCGTGCTTAGGTCGTGGCCATTGCATTTAATGAGTCAAGGATATCCAGGACAGGGTCGCATTAATCCCCAATGTTTCAGTCAAGCAATACGAATTAAAACAGGTTATTTGGATTTCCCGACTTATTGGTCTTTGAATCCCATACCTGACCATGCGGTATTTATATTACCGTATCCCAAGCCCGTAATAGGGAAAATAAGTTAAGAGTATTTACCTGAGCTAGCTCCTGTCTTAAATAGTAGGAATTATAATAACTCAGCCGTATTCACTTAAGTAAGCGTAGGTACAATTTACCGGAAATCTCTAGTCTGGAATGATGGTATAAATAACCAATTAGAATGCTAACGGGTCTTTAATTAAACCTAAGCTTAGACCGGTTAGTCTTAAGGAAATATACGGTTCAAACGCATGATTAAGCGAAGACCGGAATAGAATGTGTTTTAGACCCGACAAGTTTGAAGACTTGTATAATATGGGTAATCTAAACACCTTCTGGATTTTTGAGGTAAAACCGATAAGGTTTGACCCGTTTCGGCTAATTTATGTAAACTAGTTACATAAGCCGAACCGAACGCGCAAGAGGCGTAACGGTAGTCATAAGGGTCCTAACCAGGTTTCTTAAGTTAATATGCCTCAAATATGTTGTGATATCAGTAGGATACCTTCCATTATGCCCAAAACGAATTTAAACACAAACTATGCCCCGTAGGGGTAATTTGGTCATTTATAAGGTTATAAAAGAGTTTAAGTATTAACCTGAGTTACAGGTCTGATATAATCAGCAAAGATACTTAATTTAATAAGTTATAACAGTAGGGTATGGTATAGATGTGAAATTTATCAATTATAACCAAACTATGCACCATATGGGCATTTTGGTAATTTCACATAAGCCGAAAAGCTCAAAACTAAAGTCTGAGTTAAACAACTTTTGCTTACTGTTAAAATATTATATTTTACCTAAAATATCAGTAGGTATCAACCCTTGTATGTTTAAAATAGTTCTAGTACATACTATGCGTTAAAAACGCTTAAAAAAGGCGATTAGAAGCCGTTTACGGGTTCTATATACAAAGCTGGTATTTTTCTATTTCCATAAGGTTAAAAATAATTTATTTGTCATAGGAAATCAGTAGCAAAAGGTTTGGGGTCGAAAAGATATGTAAAACTCTTTTTATAGCCCTAAAGGGCAAAACCGACATTTACCTAATCATGCTTGCGACCCTAAGTTATGCTCAGCCTAAAATTAATTAAAAATCTTCAAAAATCCCAAAATAATATATTACATCAGTGGGTAAGAAGTTTGATATCAAAAAGTTGGTTTAAATAGGCTATACGCTAATTACGCCGTTTAATTAACATAAAGCTTCCAATTTACGCTAATGAGCATAACTCTCAATCTACACCTCAAACAGATGTCAAATTTTAGGTGCAAGTTTATAAATCAGTAATTAAGGTTTCTACTCTTTTACTTTTTCAAAAATCATGTTTTATAGTCAAAAGGGCATAATGGTCAACATATTGGCAATTAACGGAATCATGCATATTAATTGGTTAACTAATGAACCAAGGTGTATAATCACAGAGGGTTATAGTAGCATGTAACCTGGTCCTAAGGAAGCTCTAAGGCATTTCCAAATCATACTAAATTGGGTCAGAACTGAAGTCAAAGCAAAAGTCAAAGCTTTGCGACTTTCAGTTCCGAACCGGGTATAAACAGAAAATTGTCGGGTTAAACATGTTTAGACATGTCCTTATACTAATTACCAAGTTATATTAATGATAAAACAATTTGTATGTGTTCTACATTGCTAATTATGTATTAATTTGAAATTAAGCATCCTGTTGACTTTTTAATAACAAGTTTGACCCGACATTTAACCTAGTTAGAGTGGGAATCAGGGGGAACCCTTTTAAGGGTTTATTACCCACATAATTACCAACTTATAACTACTTTCAATTCGACTAATCACTGGACCATTAGTGATTAATCTTGAAGTCAACCGTTAATTACGACGGTTTAACTTTTAAGCTAAAACTAAGCAAAAACTTAACTAAGAAAGGTTAAGCAAACTTACTGAAGTCCTATGCACGATTTGTGAAACTTAGAGAGAAGTCCTTAGCTCCAGAAATGCTCCAATGTGCAGATGGAAGGTGTGAAGAACTTGTTGCAACTTAGTGGCCTTTTATAGTGCTCATAAGCTCTTAGATCATTGACAACAAGTGCTATCAAGGGCCATGGATCATCAACAGATTTCCCTAAGGTTCTAGGAGGCACTTAGGGGTCGTCCACAATGTGAAAATATCCATTAAAGGTTGGTTAAGCGGGAATACAGGAGGCTGTTTGAAGTTTCTGCATCTGTGTGTCTGACGCGGCCCGTGTAAGACATCTTAATCTCTTACGCGGCCCGCCTGGACCTCATTTTCAGAACTTCACATTTTCAAGTTTTTGCATATTGTCCCTTGGCCTTTCGAAAGGGTCAACTAACTTATATTTTGCACTTTTAGCCCTCCATATTGACACATAAGGGCCTCAAGACTTATACCCCTTTTGTTAAGTCCTTGGCCACTCGGTTATTACCCGAAAAGTCATGATTTTCAACGTTGACGCTTTAACCCCTCGCATACGAATATTGCCATAACTTTCTCATATTTTAACGAAACCTTGTGAAATTTTTATCACTTATTCTAGTGAGCATAATCAATCTTTACAAAGCTTCGGGTTTGCTAAAAGGTCACTCAGAGGTATACTTTATTTCTTGCATTATGAACCCTCCAATTTGACTTATAAGGGCTTCAAGACATATACCCACTTTGTTAAGTCCTTGGTTAACTTTATTGTCACCCGAAAAGTCATAAACTTCATCGTTGACACTTTAACCCCTTGTATACGAAATTGATCATAACTTTCTCATACGATAACGAAACTTTATAAAATTTATATCGTGCATTCTAGTGAGCATAATTTACCGTTACAAAGCTTCGGGTTTGCTAAAAGGTCACTCAGAGGTATAACTTAAGCATGTTGACACATTTAACCCCTGTAGTTTGTAATCTCTCACATTCTTTCATATTTAGCTTCGTATGATCCATGATTTATTCGTTTGAAGGTATAAACATCATGTAGGGTTATTATAAAGTATATTTATCCATTGTTGACACTTTGAACCATTGTATTCACATACATTTCATGTTTGTCAACTTTAGTCCCTCTAGAGTATTCTTTCACACGTTCAAACTTATGACACGTGTCAACACATTATAGGACGTGAATTTTCAAGGTGTTACATCCTCACCCCCTTAAAAGAAATCTCGACCTCGAGATTTACTGAAATAAATGAGGGTACTTTTCTTTCATTGAGGACTCAACCTCCCACGTGTATTCAGGACCTCTGCGGGCATCCCATTTTACCTTTACAATAGGTACATGCTTCCTTCGAAGCTTCTTAACCTGTCGATCCTCGATCGACACAGGTTTTTTGACAAACTTCAAGCTCTCTTCGATGTGCACATCTGTATGTGGTATGACTAGTGAATCATCAGCGAAACACTTCTTCAGATTGCAGATGTGGAATACGTTGTGAATACCACTGAGCTCTTCTGGTAAGTTTAAGTTATAGGCAACTGATCCGACACGTTCGATGACCTCGAAAGGTCCTATGTATCTCGGGCTTAATTTGCCTTTCTTACCAAATCGCATCACTCCCTTCCAGGGTGATACTTTAAGTAACACTTTGTCACCTACCTCGAATATAAGAGGTTTACGCCCTAAATCTGCGTAGCTTTTCTGCCTATCCCTGGCAGCTTTCAGGCGGTCACGAATCTGGACAATCTTGTCCGTCGTTTCAAAGACTATTTCGGGTCCTGTCAGTTGGACATCTCCAAATTTCGCCCAACAAACGGGCGTTCTGCACTTTCTACCGTATAAGGCCTCGAAAGGCGCAACCTTGATGCTGGTATGGTAGCTATTGTTATATGAGAACTCGATTAATGGCAGGTGGTTATCCCAACTACCACCTAAGTCGATCACACATGCACGAAGCATGTCTTCCAACGTTTGAATAGTACGCTCACTTTGTCCGTCCGTCTGAGGATGGTAAGCCGTACTGAAATTTAAGCGCGTGCCCAAAGATTGTTGGAAACTTTTCCAAAAATATGACGTGTACCTAGTATCTCTGTCAGAGATAATAGCTACTGGTACACCATGTAGAGCTACAATCTTATCTACGTACAATTGGGCTAACATGTCGGAGCTATAGGCCACCTTGATGGGTAGGAAATGTGCTGACTTAGTCAGTCTATCAACTATCACCCATATCGTATCATTTCCTTTCCTGATTTTCGGTAACTTGGTGATAAAATCCATTGTCACCATTTCCCACTTCCATGTGGGAAGTTCAGGCTGTTGAAGCAAACTTGACGGCTTTTGATGTTCTGCTTTGACTTGCGCACATGTCAAGCATTTAGCTACATAGGCAGCTACAGACTTTTTCAAGCCTATCCACCAATAGTTTGCTTTTAGATCCTGGTACATCTTATCAACTCCAGGATGAACGGAGTATTTAGAACTGTGGGCTTCCTGGAGGATAACATCCCAAAGTCCTCCATAAACTGGGACCCATATTCGTCCATTCAATCTTAGAATTCCGTCCTTGCCCTGAGATAACTGTTCTTCAGTTACTCCTAGCTTTTCATTAGGATAGTTAGCTTCCAACACAGCTTCTTTCTGTGCAACTAACAACCTTTCATTCAAACTGTTCTTTATTTCAATGCTCTTGGCATTGATTCGGATGGGTTTCACCCTTTCCTTTCGACTTAAGGCATCGGCGACTACATTCGCCTTGCCAGGATGGTATCTTATTTCACAATCATAATCGTTCAATGTCTCCATCCATCGGCGCTGTCTCATGTTTAAATCCTTTTGGTTAAACAGGTGCTGGAGGCTTTTGTGATCAGAATAGATCACACACTTGACACCATATAAGTAGTGCCTCTAAAGCTTCAGTGCAAATACAACGGCACCCAACTCCAAGTCATGGGTGGTGTAATTCTTTTCGTGCACCTTTAACTGTCGTGAAGCATAGGCAATAACTTTTCTGCATAAGCACACATCCCATCCCGGTGTGTGATGCATCACAACAAATTCTTTGATTCCATCAGGCAATGTCAACACAGGAGCATTGCTCAACTTCTGCTTGAGAATATCGAAGGATTCTTGCTGCTTAGGACCCCAATCAAACTTTACTTTCTTCCTAGTTAAAGAAGTTAGGGGTGCAGCAATCCTTGAAAAATTTTCGATAAAGCGCCTGTAGTATCCTGCCAATCCCAAGAAACTGTGAATTTCTGTGGGAGTCTTCGGCTCCTGCCAATTCATGACTGCTTCAACCTTAGCGGGATCTACTTGGATACCACGCTCACTGATAACATGTCCAAGGAATTGGACTTCTCGAAGCCAGAATTCACATTTAGAGAATTTGGCATAGAGTTTCTCTTGCTGAAGTAATGAAAGAATACATCGAAGATGTTTCTCATGATCGGACTGATTCTTTGAATAAATCAGAATGTCGTCAATGAAGACGATAACAAATTTGTCCAAGTAGGGTTTGCAGACACGGTTCATGAGATCCATGAATGCCGCTGGTGCATTAGTGAGCCCAAAAGGCATCACTAGGAACTCGTAATGTCCATAACGAGTTCTAAATGCAGTCTTGTGCACGTCTTCATCTTTAACCTTCAACTGATGATAGCCTGACCTCAGATCGATCTTGGAGAAGTAACTTGCCCCTTGAAGTTGATCAAACAGATCGTCGATTCTGGGCAATGGGTATCTATTCTTGATAGTGACCTTATTCAGCTCACGGTAATCGATGCACAGATGCATCGATCCATCCTTCTTCTTAACAAAAAAGATTGGTGCTCCCCAAGGAGACGAACTAGGTCGTGAAGCATAGGCAATTCATCCAGTTGTGCTCTCAATTCCTTCATCTCTGTTGGTGCCAACCTATAAGGCGCTCTAGCAACAGGTGCTGCTCCAGGGATGATGTCAATTCTGAATTCCACTTGCCTATTTGGTGGTAAACCAGGTAGTTCTTCAGGAAAAACTTCAGGGTATTCAGAAATGACGGGAATGTCTTCAATCTTAGTCTTTGGCTCGTCAATAGTCACTTGTGCCATGTAGATGACACAACCCTTCTTCAAACACTTGGAGGCCTTGAGCATAGTCACTTGCTCAGGCAGTCTATACCGGGTATCTCCCTGAACGGTAAGTGATTCACCAGACGAAGTCTTGATCACCACTTGTTTCTTGTTGCAGACAATTTGGGCCTGGTTATGGGATAACTAGTCCATACCCAAAACTATGTCAAAACCGGCTAACTTAAAGGGAAGTAGGGACAAAGGAAAAGAGTGATTCTTAATGGAGATAACACATCCATATAACACAGTTGAGACGGTTTCTAAGGTGCCATCTGCTAATTCCACCTCGTACTTCACACTTAAAGTTTTAACAGGCAATTTCAACAATTCACAAAACTTATTATCTACAAAAGACTTATCAGCGCCTGAATCAAAAAGTACTCTTGCATAGACATCATTTACAAGGAAGGTACATGTGATCACGTTATCGTCTTATACCGCTTCCTTCGCATCCATCCTGAAGACCCTAGCATTGGTCTTCTTTCCTTCATCGGCTTTCTTTGCATATTTCGGGCAGTTTGTCTTAATGTGCCCCTTCTCGTTGCAACTGAAGCACGTTGCATCTTTCAGCTTCTTGCAATCCAAGGTCTTGTGTTCCTTGGACTTGCATATACCACATGCAAAAGTTCTTGACTGCGTCTGCGAGTTCGATTCAAACCTGCACTTTCCAAAGTGCTGTTTCTTGCAGACTCTGCATTTGGGCTTATCACCAGACTGATGCCCATCCTTCCTGGACTCAGACCCTTTCCTGTGGTCATTGTTTCCTCGGTGCTTCTTGTTTGACCTTCGTGAATTGTCATCTTCACATTTCCTCTTCTCGGTATCTGTGTTCCTCAGCGATCTTTGTCTGACCGTGTCCAGGGTGAGGGATAAAGATATGTCAGTGACAGATCTGAAAGTAGTTGGCCGAGAGGCCTTCACGCTTGCCTTTATTTCTGGGGCTAAACCCCCAATGAAACGAGCTATACGTTTGGGTTCCGGGGTCACCAGATACGGAACCAATCTTGACAATGTGTTGAAGCTCGTAAGGTAAGCTTGAGAGTCGAGGTTCTTCATAACCAACGATAAGAAATCAGACTCAATCTTTTCGACCTCATGCTGAGGACAGTAGTTCTCCCTGATGAGGGCAACAAATTGCTCCCATGACATGTTGTACAATGGGATCTGCCCAGATGCCTGTATCAACGATCTCCACCAGGTTAAGGCCTCGCCTTTGAACGATTGTGACATAAACTTTACTATATCCCTTTCAGCGCATCCGCTGATATCAACCACCGTGTCCATCTCATCCAGCCACGTCATACAGTCAATGGCTCCTTTCTCCCCAGTGAAATCCTGGGGTTTGCATGAAACAAAATATTTGTAGGAGCAACCCTTGTCACGGGGTCCTTGATTCAAAATAATCTTTTGAGATGGAGAACTGTTGTGGTTTGAGGAGTGTCGATCATCATCTTTATTTGGCTCTTCCTTTTTGGAGGGTGGCTTGCTGTGAGCCTCAGAGTGTGTTTTAGGTTTTGAATGCGGCGTAGATAGGGTCCTGCTTCGAGTCCCACTATATTCTTCATACTGCCGCTCTAAGGCCTTTGTAACAGCGTCGTCTACTAACGCTTTCAGTTCAGCACCCGTTATATTAATTCGGGCGTTATCATTGTTCTCCCTTGGGTGACTATTAATTTCATCCGAGTCAGCCATTTTAATTTGAAATGTTGCATAAGACAATGATAATAGTTTATTTGGGAGTTTATTATGGAATTGCCCCTTAGGGTAATTCATTAACCATGGTAAACATAGACCATATTTGGTTAATTTGTTACTCACATTTATTTAGGATTTCTATTATAATTTATCCTAATTATAAACAATAATAGTTTTATTAGTGGCACAACAGGCCTAGTCACAAGGACATTATTAAATTATAAGCTATGATTTTAGAGAATCAAGGCTTTAAGGTTTGAACATAGTTCTTTACCTTTTTTAGGCAGGGTTGCAGACTATTACTGTCTTTTGTCTCATATGGAAATGAGCAGGGCCCGTAGGCATTATATTACCAATGTATGGTCAAAATATGATCATCTTAATTGATGATTTAAACTCATGATTCATAGATCATTAAGTTGGGTTAGGAATCTTTGGAAGAATCCTTATATAAAAATGACGTGTGTGATTTTTAACAAATCATGTCTGCCAGGAGCGTTAACATGTTTTCAGATGTTAACTGGGATTTGAATCTTTTTAACAGGTTTTACCATCTTGGCCAGGTCTTATAATGACATGCAGGCTAGGTTATACCTTTAAGATCCTTAGTTAATATTTAAATAGGCAGATTATTTCTAAAAGGAATGGTTTTGATTCATTTATTTCATATATAATTTATTTATGCATATAATGGCAAAAATGAAATTTATAAACTAAACATTCCATTAATTATTAATAGATTACACTTCGCCCTAAACGGGACTTTTTAACAGAACAACATACCCACGCAGGGGTCAAATTAAAATACTAGTCCACGCAGGGACTTAAACAAACAACATACCCTCGTAGGGGTTAACAGAAAGATAGGCCCACGCGGGGGCTCAAAAGACAACCATACCCATGCAGGGGTTAAAACAGTAAGACAGGCCCACGCAGGGGCTCAACTGAAACAAGGAAACTACAAATAATTGAAGGATTCAATAGTCCCTCTTGATCTTCCCTTTTATTAAACTTGTCAATCCCTGGAAGAAACTTTGTCGCTCCCTGCAATCTCTGTGAAAGTCTCGCTCGACCTGGTCCAATCTTTGAAGAATTTCTTCCCACTCGGGTGGGGAAAACCGTGGCGGCTGCGACTGTGTCCGAATTATAGGTCTAGCAGGTATTTGGTACCCATGGGTTGGGTACCCTACTCCCCAAGGAGCTCCATACGGTCCTTCAGGATGAAGGGAGTTGTAATTGGTCGCTACCAAGTATGGGTCGGCTTCAGCGTAATTATAGTTGGTGTGAGCCTGCTGCTCAAACGGGTTGTATGCCATTGAACCAGTGTAGGCAGGAATCGGGTTATCAAAACCCATCGGTGGTGGCTGTGGTGCAACTGGGTTTGAAGGTCCACCCATTTGCGGGTCTTCCTGTAGTGGCGGATAATGACTGCCACTTGAGTGATGAGGAGAGCTGAAGTGAAAATCTCCTCCACGCGCGGACATTCGCGTGCCTGTCCTCCTACGCCTCGGTGGTTCTGGAGGTGCTTGATGAACTGGCGGCGGTGGAGGCGGTGGCGTGACTGCCACGAATCGTGAATCCCCAGAGGGATCCTGTTGTTGCTACTACTGGTGAGGCGACGAATGGTGCGGAGGTGTGAAGTACCATTCGTTTTGGTTAAATCGTGCCTGGTAATTGTCCGGACCACGGTAGGGTGATCAATGAAAAGACGAACCATCAGAGACCTCGATAGGATGGTTGGGGGTCCCGGTTGCAGGCTCAACGGGATCCGTGTCCTCGTCCATGTCTTCTGCATGATCGCCAGAGAAATGATCCTCTGGCCCCAATGGGTTAAAACCCACTGGTTCTTGTATGTAGTTTGTCGGGTTAAACCAGCCCTGAAAGACGTGTGTGGAGTCTCCAAAGGAATGGTGCGATAGGGATCGCTGTAAAGGTATGTAAGAAGGTTGGGGGTTATCAGGCTCATTTTCCGACTGTGGCCCATAAGAGTTATGAAAGGGAGGCGTCGAACTGTGTGAAACAGACCGTCTAGCAGGCTCGAAAAGGTTCCTCCTGTTTTCTCGAGGATCAGCACTCGCAGTGGTGGAAGGGGCTTGCCTGTGCTAAGGCCTGGCTTCGTGATCATTGGGGGCGGTGATTGGCCCCTTGCCTCGTCCTCTTCGTCTGAAAAATCTTGGCGGCATATTTAATCCTGTCAATATAACATAAGATAATGACAAGAATATATATAATAAAGGACAAAACAAAATAAACCAAAGTAGAATTTGTCCTATGTTATTTATCTAGACTCGAAAGTTTAGGAATGTGCAATTGTGTCATTGAGATTAAACACAAAAGGCTAGTGTTTAAGTCACTCAATGTTGGCTTTGATACCAACCTGTCACACCCCGATATTTCCACGTTTGACCGGTGGGCCCGGTGGGGGAGTATCGTGACGTGGTTGGCAACATTACAGTCGAACAACACAATATTTAATATGCACAGCGGAAGCAAATGAAAGATATATTTCAACCGTATGTAATATTGTAATATCAGTATCACAAATAGTTGAAATTAATCCACAGGTGGATAAAAATAAAAATAGGAGACAATAGTTCAACAGACTTTAGGCATCTTAAGCTTGCAAGACTCTTTTGATGCTAAGGAGAAATCCAGCCTATTACGAGTAGTACCTGCACTTAATCTTTTTGGGAAAATACGTCAGTTTACACTGGTAAATACAATTAACCGACTCATTTTTAAAATGATTAAAAATTTATTTGGATGCACATGGCACAAACATTTTATAACTTGGGATAATTATTTAAATATATAATCTCGTAAAAGAATTACATGTTTCTTATGCGTTCAGTAGCCCGGATCGTGTCGAATTAAAGATCAATAGACACACCACATTATTTATTTTGGCACTGACGGGTGTACGCCTACACCCCGCGCTTAGGTCGTGGCCATTTCGTAAAATGATGCCAAGGATGTCCGGACATGGTCATTAACCTCCCGAAGGTGTTAAGCAAACAAAACATAATTTTAAACGGGTCATCTCGATAATACCTAACCACCAATCTATTAGAGTCGAATGCCCGACCAAGCGGTATTTTATATACCGTACCCCAAGCCCGTATAAGGGAAAATAAGTTAAAAGTATTTACCTTTGCAAGTATAATTCACAAACAGCAAATGCAAGTAGCTTTTACTGGTCCTCCTATTCTGGAATGAAGGTTTATAATAACCTATTAGAATCCTAACGGGTCTTTAATTAAGCCTAAATTTAGACCGGTTAGTTTTAAAGATACGGTTCGTACGCACGATTAAGCGAAGATCGGAATAGAATGTGATTCAAACCCAACAAGTTTGAAGACTTGTCTTATATGGGTAATCTAAGCACATTCTGAATTTTGAGATAAAACCGATAAGGTTTGACTCGTTTCGACTAATTTATGCAAACTAGTTACATAAACCGAACCGAATGCGCAAGAGGCGTAACGGGTAATCATGAGAGCCATATACATGTTTCCTAAGTTAATATGCCTTAAATATGTTGTGACATCAGTAAGATATCTTTTATTGTGCCCGAGACGAATTTAAATACAAACTATGCCCCGTAGGGGTAGTTTGGTCATTTACAAGGTTATAAAAGAGTTTAAGTATTAACCTGAGTTACAGGTCTGATATAATCAACAAAATACTTAGTTTACTAAGTTATAACAGTAGGGTAAAGTATATATGTGAAATTTATCAATTATAACCAAACTATGCACCGTAGGGCATTTTGGTAATTTCACATAAGCCGAAAAGCTCAAAACTGAAGTCTGAGTTAAACAACTTTTGCTTACTGTTAAAATATTATAATTTACTTAAAATATCAGTAGGCATCAACCCTTGTATGTTTAAAATAGTTTTAGTACATACTATGCGTTAAAAACGCTTAAAAAGACGATTAGAAGCCGTTTCTGGGTTATATATATAAAGCTGATATTTTTATTATTCCAGAAGGTTTAAAATAATTTATTTATCATATAAAATCAGTAGCAAAAGGTTTGGGGTGGAAAAGATATGTAAAACTCATTTTATAGCCCAAAAGGGCAAAACCGACAATTACCGGGTCAAGCTTATAACTCTAAGTTATGCTCAGCCTAAAATTAATTAAAAATCTTCAAATATCCCAAAATAATATATTACATCAGTGGGTAATAAGTTTGATATCAAAAAGTAGGTTTAAATAGGCTATAAGCTAATTATGTCGTTTAATCGCTAAAGAGCTTTCTAATTACGCTAATGAGCATAACTCTCAATCTACACCTCAAACTGATGTCAAAATTTAGGTACAAGTTTATATATCAGTAACTAAGGTTTCTATTCTTTTATATTTTCAAAAATCACGTTTTATGGTGAAAAGGGCATAATGGTCAACATATGAGCAATTAACGGAATCATGCATATTAATTGGATAACTAATGAACCATGGTGTATAATCACAGAGGGTTATACTAGCATGTAATCTGGTCCAACTAAAGCTCTAAGGAATTTCTAAAACATGCTTAAACGGGTCAGAACTGAAAGTCAAAGCAAAAGTCAAATTATGCGACTTTCGGTTCCGAACCGGGTCTCTACTGAAAATTGTCGGATTGAACATGTTTAGACATGTTCTTACATTAATTACCAAGTTATATTAATGATCAAACAGGTTGTATGGGTTCTACATTGCTAATTATGCATAAATTGGAAATTAAGCATTATGTTGACTTTTTAATAACAAGTTTGACCCGACATTTGACCTAGTTAGAGTGGGAATCAGAGGGTGCCGTTTTAAGGGTTTATTGCCCACATAATTACCAACTTATAACTACTTTCAATTTGACTAATCACTGGACCAACAATGATTAATCGTTAAGTCAAACGGTAATTACGACGGTTTGACTTTTAAGCTAAAACTAAGCGAAAACTTAACTAAGAAAGGTTAAGCATACTTACTGAAGTCCTATGCACGATTAGGAAAGACTTGGGTCTGCTCTTAAGCTCCAGGAAGCTCCAGAAATGCAGAAGTAAGGTGTGATCAAAATGGTCACAACAAGGGCCTTTATATAGTGTTCAAAATCTCATAGATTATTGACACACAAGCCTAGCAATGGCCATAGATCATCCACAGATGTCCCTAAGTGCCTAGGACTGTTTAGGGGTCACCCATATAGTGAAAATATCTGATTAAAGTCAGTTACAAGGGCAATGGCAGACACTAGGCAAAGTTTGCGGATCAGAGGACCCCTCGCGCCACGCGTCGCCCCCCCAGGGGCCCTCGCGTCGCGCGACGCCCCTTCTGATCAAATCTGAATTTTTTGATTTTTATGCTTTGGTCCTTGGTCCATAATAAGTTTGTTTCGACATTATTTCTTGCATTATGAACCCTCCAATTTGACTTATAAGGGCTTCAAGACATATACCCACTTTGTTAAGTCCTTGGTTAACTTTATTGTCACCCGAAAAGTCATAAACTTCATCGTTGACGCTTTAACCCCTTGTATACGAAATTGATCATAACTTTCTCATACGATAACGAAACTTTATGAAATTTATATCGTGCATTCTAGTGAGCTTAATTTACAGTTACAAAGCTTTGGGTTTGCTAAAAGGTCACTCAGAGGTATAACTTAAACATGTTGACACATTTAACCCCTGTAGTTTGTAATCTCTCACTTTCTTTCATATTTAGCTTCGTATGATCCATGATTTATTCGTTTGAAGGTATAAACATCATGTAGGGTTATTATAAAGTATATTTATCCATTGTTGACACTTTGAACCATTGTATTCACATACATTTCATGTTTGTCAACTTTAGTCCCTCTAGAGTATTCTTTCACACGTTCAAAGCTTCGAACGCTTTGAGCGGGTAAGTCACTGAACCAGATTCTGGCTGATCTAACAAGGGTTTGCATGAACATTAGGCAACATTCAGTTTTTGACCATTTCTCTATTCTTGCTGCACCGGTGAAGATCTGAAGATGGTCCTCAGGATCTTCAGTTCCATCATACGTCCTGATGTGGGATGGCATCTTGATCTTTGCTTGGAAATCATAATCAGCTATTTGTTTTGAGAAGCATGAAAGGTGGCTTGGCTTATAAGGTTTAGCCAAGTCTTCTTCAGCCCTTGCATCCATATTGTTGCCATTTCCGTTATTTCCCTGAGTGGCTAGTACCTGATTAATAAAGTGTTGCCATGGGAAGCTGGCCATCATCTGGGTCATCATGTTGGGCATGAGGTTGAAGCCTTGAAGGCTTCCTGGGGCAACTGAGTAGTTTATTGCAAGGGGAGTGCTCATAACAGCACTTCGTGCCAAAGGGAGCACGGTCAGAGCTTGTTCCCACGTGGTTCTTGTAGATGTTGGATAGCTTGTTACTGGGGACTGTAGGAGCTGGTCAAGGGTTAGCTCATGTCCCAAAGGAGCACTACTAGTAATTGGTTGGGAAGAGAAGATATGGTGCACCGTAGGATTTGCCATGGTGGATAGATAAGGGTGAGGGTTTGAAGGATTACTGGGACCAGCCTCATTTCTTGTTGTAAAAGGAGGGGGAGGTGGTCCGGGAGACAACGTTGGTTCAGGCTCGTCATAGTCTAAACAAATCCTCACTCCTTTTTCTCTTTCTTTACTCACATGTTGGTTGAGAAGGGACCTCAACTCAAGGAAATTGTTGGCAACTCTTTCAGGGGTAAGTTCAACACATGCCGGGGCGTCAGAGACACCGATATTGGGAGACGGAACTCCGGATCTGGATGGAGTTGGTGTGTTGAAGGTGAGGAACTCGGGTGTGCTTCCCGGAGTTGAGAAGGAAGTTGGTATAGCCACGTGAGCTTGCCTACTACCTGGAGTAGAAGTGTTTGGGATCTGATTTACTTCTCCCGGGGATCCACTTTCAGACATGGTGGTTTTGAGTGAAGAGAGCTACACTACTAGGTCTTTTTGAGAAGAAATAGCGGCGTAGCCCCACGGTGGGCGCCAACTTGTTGATGCAACAAATATCAGACCAAAGGTGGTAGCCGAGTGGGTTAGGCAAAAGGGTTGAAGGGTTCCACTTTGCCTAACGCAGGTCTTGGGGTCCCCCCACGTTTGCAAGACGTGGAAGGAGGTTCACTAGTTAGTGTTTATTATTTGCTGAAGATCCTCCTCTGAAGTATATTCAGATTCGGATGTGGGAGCAAATAGAATGTGTGTGGTGGATGTGAAAGTGAGTGAATTGCATAAAGCAAATACTCAATGTGAACGACCAGAGTTTAAGGAAACAGGCCTGGTCGAGAATGTCTTCACTCAATAAATGAAGTGTCACTTATATAGGAGAAGACATCTCCCAAAGAGGCATTTATTTGACTAGCGACCTTGCTTGCAGCGAGGGGTTTACCCTTTCGGGGGTTAAAGCCTTTTGACCCCTGGATAATAGCGTGTGCTCTTGCAGACCTGCACTGCTTTTGCGGCTGTGGGTTGGTGAAGCAATCTCTGGATGTGACTGGCTACTGTTTTCGTATTGCTTTTTCCTTCCTCACAGCTTTTTAACCTTTAAACCATTTAACCCTTTGAGCGTTTACGTATTTAGTCATTTTATTTAGTCTTGGGCTACCTCCGTCATCAGATACCATCTCCCATTTGGTAATGACACGCTTTGTATTGTAGCTTGCATGCCTCTGCCTTGCTTTCAGGAGTAACACCTACTTGTAAGTATGCAATGATCGGTGTCATCCCGGATGTTGTACCATACTGGATGACATTGACCTGGCACAGGGGTATTGAGGGATTTTGCAGAACCTCGATGCGTACCTCTTTTACCAGGTGTTGGAAGCTGGTGGATGCAAGTTTTGATAGTGCATCCGCGGGTTTGTTATCACTCCTGTTGATATGGTGGATATTGAAGGAGGTGAACTTTGATTTCAGTTGCAAGGCTTGTTCGAGGTAGAGGATCATGATATCCCCTCTTGCTGCATAGTCGTCGCATATCTGGCCTGCCACTAATAGTGAGTCGACATGTGCTTCCAAATATTTGACGTCGAGTTTGACTGCCAGACGCAGCCCTGCCAGTTAAGCCTCATACACTGCCTCGTTATTTGTGCTTTGGAAGTCGAGGCGGATAGCATAGGTAAGTTCTTGGCCGTCGGGGCTGACGAGTCACAGACCTGCACCTGCACCATCTTCGTTGGACGCACCATCCGTATATGGTGCCCAGGTTTCTGCGGAGGATGGTGGTGATGCAGGGTTTTGTTCTTCTTCGCATTCTTGAATGTGATTTGCTGGTACTTCAGCAACGAAGTTAGCCAAGACCTGGCCTTTGATTGTGGGGCGCTGCTTATAGTTTAGTGAAAGTGCGCCCAGCTCGATTGCCCATTTTGCTAACCTCTCAGAGATGTCGGGTTTGGATAGGATCGGGCCGATCCTGTAGTTGGTTAACACTGTGATGACGTGGTTTGCAAAGTAACGTTGTAATCGTCTCGACGCGTGCACTAGTGCCAGTACCAACTTCTCCATGATGGAGTATCTCGTCTCTGGGTCGTTGAGCATTTTTCTGATGTAGTAGATGGGTGTTTGAACTCCTTTCCGCTCCACTATGAGTACCGCGCCTACCGCGTTGTCCGCGGCAGATAAGTACAAGATTAGTGGCTCATCCTTACGTGGTGCGGTTAGAGTTGGGAGTTGAATCAAACACTCTTTCATCTCCCGGAAAGCTTTTTCGGCCTCTGCGGTCCATTGGAATTGCTCCTTTTTAAGCAGCTCCGCAGGGTCTTGATGAAAGGATAAGACTTAGCTGCATGGTTGGCTAAGAATCTATTAAGTACGGCTAGCCTGCCGGCTAGTCGTTGCATTTCCTTCATCGTAGAAGGCGATGGTATGCGTTCGATCGCCTGTACTTTCTCCGGGTTCACCTTGAATCCATCTTTGGTTACGATGAATCCGAGGAACTTCCCTTCTTCCATACCAAACGAGCATTTCCCTGGGTTAAGCTTCATGTTGACGCTTCGCAGAGTTTGGAATGTTCTTTCAATATCGTTGAGCATGGTGTCTTCCTCCATGCTCATGACGACCAGGTCGTCCATATAGATTTTGACACTCTTGCTGATTTGACCTCAGAAAGTGTCGTTCATCAATTTTTGATAGGTTGCCCCCGCGTTGCGCAACCCGAACGGCATTTTTGTGTAGCAGTAGTTCCCAGTAGGAGTGCGGAATGCCGTTTTATCTTCGTCTTCGATTGCCATCTGCACCTGGTGGTAGCCTTTGTAACAATCGAGGAAGCACTTCCACTGAAATGGTGCGAGGTTATCGACCTTTTCGTCGATCTCTGGAAGTGCGTAACAATCCTTGGGGCAGGCTTTGTTGAGATCTTTATAGTCGACGCACATGCGCCAGCCCCCGGATGGTTTTTCTACCATGACTGGGTTTGACAACCAAGTCTGGTATTTGACTTCCCGCAGGATGCCTGCGGAGAGCAGCTCTTGGACCTGCTCATACATCGCCTGGTTTTTTGCTGATCCAAGGTGGCGTTGGCCTTGGATCACCGGCTTGATACCTGGAATGGTATTCAAGAAGTGCTGTGCGATTTCACGTGGTAACCCTGTCATGTCCGCGGGTGTCCACGCAAAAATATCCTGGTTCCCGAAGAGGAGTTGCTTCAGGTGCGCTTTGATAGTAGGAGACAAGGCGTGGCCCAACGTAACTGTTTGCTCTGGGTGTCTTGCGTTTAGAACCCATTTTTCTGGTTGAGTGTTGGGGGTAGGCCTTGCTAACTTGGCCGGACGCAGGTCATCCGTAGACAAAACTTCTCTTCGGGCGTATATTATCGCGACCCCCGTCTCGGTTGGGAAACCGATGGCGGAGTGAGGGACGGATGTGATCATGTTGAAGTCGCCCTGGGACTCTCTCCCGAGAAGTACGTCGTACTTGGAGGTGTGCGGTAAAACCATGAAGTTTACCTCCTCCGTTCTTGTGTGCCTCCCGTTGGTGAGGCGCACAGGAAAAGTAATCTGGCCCAGGGGGAATACGGTTTCCCCTGCAAACCCGGCCAACGGGTAGTCTGCTGGCTGCAACCGATCTTTGTCTTCTTGATCAAATTGGTTGAAGCACTGCTCGTATATAATATCAGATGTACTGCCCGGGTAGATGAATAATCGCTCGGTGCAGTAGTGAGTCAGGTGGCCTATGATAACCACGGCGCGCCTATCGCGCGGTCCACCTCAGACTTTTGGAAAGACGACTTGCTCGTCTTTCCAGTCATTGTCCGGTCTTCTCGCCGCCTTGCGTGTCTTCCTTTTCCTCCGTTGATCATGTGGGTAGAGGCCACGTACATGGTCCTCTTACCCGTGGAGGTGCCCTCGTTGTGGGGGGTGATGCGCTTGGTAGCTTTTTGTGCGCATGTCAACAAGTGTTGCAGTTTCCCCTCTTTTAGGGCTCGCTCAATCTCCAGTTGGAGACTGATGCAGCTGTTTGTTGTGTGGCCCGAGTCCTTGTGATACTCGCAGTAGAGTGCGGGGTCTTGGTTCTTTTTGGACTTCATCGGTTGGGCCGGTCGCAGGAATTGCGCGTCCGTGAGGAGGACGTCGCTTGGCGACTGGTTGATCTCGGTCCAGCTGTGGTCTCGAGACTCTTTCTTCGACGCCCGGTTTTCACGTTGGGCGTTGATTGTAGCTCTTGCGTCGGGCTGGTTGTTATGTGGGACATATGGTTTGGGATCGCTGCCGCGGTTCCATGTATCCCGGTTGCGCTTGTTGTTGCGCTTGTGTTCTTGGTGGGAGGATTGGCCTTCCGTTTGGGGCTGTGCCTTTGATACGTGCGGTCTGAGGGACCGCTGAGTCTGGGCGTATGTCTTGACCGCAGCCATGACATCTTCCCATTTCTTAGCCAAGCCGTCCTTGTCGGAGATATTCATAACCATTTGTTCGTCTTTGACCGCAACAATGAAATGGTTACTTGCCATCTGGTCGGCAACGTCGCCTATCTCTAGGCATTCTTTATTGTAACGGACAACGAATGCCTCAAGCGATTCGTTGTCTCTGCGCCAGATGTTCATGACGTCCATAGAATCACGTTCATAACGTCGCTGCTGGCTAAAGTGTGCGAAGAACTTTTCTTGCTAGTCCTCGAATGAGGCCAGTGATCCCACCGGCAAAGAATCGAACCAAGCCCTGGCCAGACCTGTTAGGGTCTGCAGGAAGAATTGACACCAAGTGGGTTCATCCCACCTGCCGTTGCACCCAGAGCCGGTGAAGATGTTCATGTGGTCATCTTGGTCGGCTGAACCGTTGTATTTCCCAATGTTTAATGGGAATTTGGTGGTGGTGACATCGGCGTTGGCAATCTCTGGGACAAACTTGGAGTTTTCAGTCGCAGATTTCGGCCTGTAGGGTTGGCTCTAGTGGCGCTTTGCAGCGCAGAGGTATGTAGTACGGGGGTGAGTGGGAGGAACATAGTTGCGTCCTCCCGGTCTACTGCTGGTAGCATGAGACTCCCCGCGGTATGTACCGTCGTCGGGATCAGTATGGCCCTGTCCTTCACGGTGGGACTGAGGTCCCAGCCGGCTATGGATGCCGGGGCCATGGTAGGCGGTAGACTGTCGCCTAGTTTCGCCATGCGGGCCTAGGCGACTATGTACATGGCCACTGCGGCGGGACCTATACGAAGAATCGTCCTCATCAAGTGTGCAGACGTCGCAGTAAGAGGAACCGCGGTCCTCCTGCCTGCTTCTGGAGGCCGGATGTGTTGGGGCCCTGCCGTCGTATTGTAAAGTACGGCCCGCAGGGGTATGCGGTGCTGGGGTAGGCCCCGCAAATACGTGTGCTTCTACGCAAGCTCTGTTGTATGTTGCGGCCAGCAGAGCTTGTTGCTGGTCGTACCAGGTATGAAGGTTCATGCCTGGAGGTATCACAGAAGCATACTGTGATAGATCGTGTCCAAACGTAAGGGATGCGCCCCCTTGCGTTGATGTGCCGATATGTTCAGCGTTTGGGGCTAGGGGGATGGTCCCCATAGGCCCTTGGTTTTCGGGGTTTAGGTTATCCCCGGTTGCGTTGTTCAGACGATCAGACATGATTTTCGGTAAGAAAAAGATGGTTTTGAAAAAAGTGCTAGGAGTAGCGGTGGGCGCCAATGATGAAACAATGGTTAACCTGGTGGGGTTAACTCACTGGTCTCGTCAAGTAGGGTTAATCCCTTCTTTCCGAGGATCGCTGGCTAGATCGTCCGCTGGTTGGTTTCCTGCACAAGGAAACAAGCCGTGACTCGCAACAAGGAGTATAGGGTGGGGGGTGCTCCTTGTTACCACTCTCCGGCGTGAGAATCAGTAATTTGCTTGGGAAACAAAGTGTGATAGTAGTAGTAGTGAGGGAGTTGAGAAGTGATACCTCAAACTTGGTTTGGGGTGAGTATTTATAGCCGAGGAGTGAAGGAGGGCAGTTGAGTAGTTAGCCTGACATCGCACAGCTACTTGCTGGTGTGTCAGACCTGTCGGTTACGGTGGTGATGCCACGTCCTGCTGTGGTGTCGGACTGTTGCACACATGTGGGCTGACAGGCGACTGTTCCCAGTGCCACTTGTACTGTGGTGTCAGACCCACTTGCCTTATGGGCAGGATGCGGTGCCAGGCCGCATCACTGCTTGCGGTCACTTATGTTGTTCCCGTGTTCTTTGTTCTATCCAGGATGCATACGGGATGCGGTGCCATGCCGCATCGCCGCTTAGTGACTGTTACTGTTGTCCAGATCCCTTGTTGTGACGAAAATGTTCATAGGATGCGGTGCCGGGCCGCATCGCTATGCGTAACATCTGTTTTCGTACTTAAGGTAAGTCTTCTCATCACTGGACAGATTGGACCGTTGTGTTCGCGTGTGCCCGCACGGACACAGGTAAGTTTATTGCTGGTGGGGGTTTCTGATAAGGGTAATGGTCATTCGCGGTCATGCTGACGCGAGATCTGGGACCATACCCCTTCAAGTCCCCCCAGTCTAGTGTTTCTTCCTTATGCAAGTTGCATGTGGGAGGAATACTGGACTATGGTGTTTAGAAGGTAGAATATGGGCCATTCGAATGGCTCCTCTTTGAAGTAAATCAAGTTGTTGACCGTTCGGTTGACAGTCCATTTGGTTGGTAGGTCTTTCGATTGGATTGTTTCTTCCTTTGAGAAGGATGTCTGGTGAGCAAGTTCCGTCTGATGCGGAATTCTCAGCCAAGGACTTGACTCTTGGTCTACCTTTTTTCTGATGTCATCAGCCACCTGTTGGTGTTTCGAACCAACCTTTGAAACGGTGACTGAAGGTGTTAGCAGGGTTCGAACCAACCTTTGAGATCGTGCCGGAAGATGTCCGTCTCCGCCACTCTAGTTGTAACCTCTGCGTTAGCTAGTGCAAAGTTGTAAGTACTTTGCTCAAGCTCTATGTTCAGCAACTGGACATGTAACGATGATCCCTGTTTTGTGGGGTGTTCGTGTTCTCCAGTTAAGCTTTCTAGTAACCGCACGTCCTCTGCGGTTTATCTCTCAAGTAACCGCACGTCCTCTGAGGTTTAGCTCTCTAGTAACCGCACGTCCTCTGCGGTTACCTCGTTGCTGCACCTTGTTGGCCATGTTTGTTTGAGAAACGTGGGGTAGTTGCGTCATTGTTGGTCGTGTTTGGTCGAACAATGTGAATCTGGACTATGGGCAGATAAACATGGTCATAGGCAGGGTTGTGCCCACCATTGTTTATTCTATGCGGTCCATAGGTGGGTAACTAGTCATAAGCAGACTTGTTACCACTGTTCTGGAGCTACTTTCCTTCACGCTTTGGTGGGAAGTAGTTTTCCTTTAAGTAGTGTTGCCGAAGGAGATCACCTTAGATACTTGGGAAGTTGGTTGAAACTCTTCCGCATTCGTTTTGTAGCCACTTTCCTTCATGCTTAGTTGAAAAGCAGTTTTCTTTGAAGTAGCTTTGCTCCACCGTGTGGTGGTTTAGTTGTGGCTCTTCCGTAGCTACCGTTCGCATAGTTGCGATTTGTAGCAACTACTCATGAGTGGTTGCGGTTTGCAGCAAAGAACTCGCTTCTAGAAGTCTTGTAGCGTGGATGTGGCTCTTGAAGGTTCAGGAGACAGGGTTGCTGATGTGCGGTTGCTCAGCATACTTGTCCTTTTCATTAAGGAGAAGCTGTTTGCGTTCCCTCCGTGGTTGTGAACCGGACACGAGGGATTTGAAGCCTGAAGAAGGTTGTATGGAATGCGGTCGGCCGCATCCTGAGAGGCGGTTTTCGCAGTCCAAAGAGCAACACTGGTTCTGAGTATCTGACACACCGGTGCGGGTTCGCGTGTGTCATCTCCGCATATGCCACGTGTGCTCGTGGGTTTGTTCGGAGATTGGTTATACCCCCTTATATAATTTAGATATATATATATTTTTGCCTTTTTTGAGGGGTATGTAAAAAACGACATGCGGTATAGGTTATGGTGCGGTAAACCAGAGAAACCGCATGCCGCTTATGTTTGGATAATGTTTGTCGCTTTTGTACTGCCTACGTGGCTGATAGCACGTGTTGGTTGTTAAAAGTTGATAGGATTCTGACATGTGATGATCTGAAAGGACGTTTGCATTGCCCGAGGTCATAACTGCACTGTAGCAAGTAGTGTAAAGGTCTTTTCTGTCAGGCGCGTGGGCGGCCACGCGCGCGTGATAACCGTCAGCGGAAACGTCGCTGAACACGTGGCGTCTCGTGAGTGGCCCTTTTTGAACGTGGTAAGTCGGTTTACTGCATCGGAAATAAAATGAATACTCTTATACATCCAACCGAGTATCACCGATGGATTCTCGTTGGTAACCCGCTTCACTGACGGTTTTCCAACTAAAACGACCGTAGGTGGTACTCATTTGTTTAAATTGAAACGCATGGATTGTTGCACTCACATGAGCTGAATACGCCGTACCAAAAGCATACCATAAGAAGAGACCCAACTTTAAAGGCCACGATTTAACACTCCATCCAAGACCAAAACCCTAATAAACATGAAAAAAATAATAATTTCTAGGTATATTTTGTATGTGATTGTTGATCACAACAATACTTTTTTTTATGGTTTACAATTGTACCAAGAAAGCATATAACGAGGTGAGTAGAATGCCGGTTCTAACAGGAAGTTCTCCGGATGCCAAAGGCAAATATGGCTTGTTAACCTTGTCGATCTCGACATCTGAGAGTTGGTTTATACCCACAACATACAAATTGGCCAAACAATCGCCTGAAAGATTTGTGTTGTATTAATTTGAGTTGACAACATGAATATTGGACAAAGTTATAGAGATAATTACAACAAAGAAAAAAAAACAGACCTACAAAACTCCAAGGAAAAACAACGGAGTAAAATTTGAAAGATTCTGTACGGCAAGTAAAGAAATTGAAATGATGGATAATGCCTCCTCAACAAAGCACGTATCACACATCATGATAACCGACGAATAAATTCACACAATTAAACAAAATGGGCGCATTTGGAGATGGGCACATTTGGTCTACCACGGGAGTTCAACAAGATTGTATCTTGGAGATGGGCACATTTGGTCTACCACGGGAGTTCAGCAAGGGGACCCTTTGGGACCACTTCTTTTCGCTCTTGCTTTGCACCCTCTTGTGCATCAGATTAGAGACAAATGCAAGTTTCTCCTTCATGCTTGGTATCTTGACGATGGGACTGTCATTGGAAGTTCAGAAGAGGTGGCTAGAGTGTTGGACATCATTAAGGTGACGGGTCCAACATTGGGTCTTGAACTTAATATTAAGAAAACTGAGCTATTTTGGCCTTCTTGTGATGGTAGCAAGTTTCGTGAAGGGTTATTTCCTACGGACATCGGGAGACCATTAGTGGGGGTGAAGCTTCTTGGGGGGGCCGTTAGCAGAGACGCAAGCTTTATTAGTGGGTTGGCAAAGAAAAGAGCTGCTAAGGCGGTAGATTTGATGCGTCTTCTACCCAAATTAGGTGACTGATGTGGGCCCAAGTGTGGAGGAACAGGCTATTTTGTATTTGGAGGCCCAAGACCGCGTAACAAAAGGGGCTTCACTAAAATGGCTCTAACTTGGGCTACGGAGGTCCGTTTTGGGCGTGCGACCAGGCGAAACGAACGTGAGAAAAAGCTCCATCTTGCTGCAAACGGCCTATGGCGGTTTGGGTCATCGTCCGGGCCAAAAAAACGCTTATTTCTATTACTTATTTGCATTTTATGTTTTTTGAACTATTTTGGGCTTTTTGTTTTAGGCCGTGTGTTTGGCCCGTTATCTTTTTTAGGCCCATTTCGAATTTCAGTCTCTATGTATATGTTGCTAAAGCTAATGAGAAGTTTAGAATTGAATTTTGAGAAAACTGATTTTTCACTTCAAATTTCGTGGCCTTTGGGTTGCAATTTGGGGGTTGGGGAAGAACACACGGGTATTCTTAGAATCAACGTGTTTGATCTTCGTTTCCGTATCACGCGCTACATCAGTTGGTATCAGAGCCGAATTCCTGGCTCAAAATGCCTCCGAGGAGAAACAACAACAGGCCTCTTGATGAAGTGTATGAACGAGAGTTGGAGCAGCGACTTATGGCGAGGATGGATGAACGGTTGGATCAAGTGGTCAATCAGTTGACTGATCGGATGGCCGATTTGATCAATCGTAGGAGGCAGGGACCCAATGACGGGTATGGTTCTGATTTTAGTAACCCATTTGGTGATGGTTCGGCTTCCGAAGACGAACAGGAAGGGCGACCAAGGGGTGAACGTGGAGGGGGTAACAGGCGTTGGGATTCTGGGATAAGAGTTGATATTCCAGAATTTGATGGGTCTAATTTGAATCCGGAGGGGTTCATCGATTGGTTGGCTACCGTGGAGGAGGTGTTTGAGTACAAGGAGGTGCCTGAAAATAAGCGGGTGGCCTTGATCGCTACCAGGTTGCGTGGTAGGGCCTCTGCGTGGTGGCAGCAATTGAAGTTAACACGAAACAGGCTCGGAAAGTCAAGGATCGTAACATGGGCCAAGATGAGGAAGTGCTTGCGGTCCAACTTTTTGCCTCATAATTTTCAAAGGTTGATGTACCAACGTCTGCAGAATTTAAAACAGGGGGCGAAATCTGTTGATGATTATACAACGGAGTTTTATCAATTGATTGCGATGAATGATATTCAAGAACCGGAGGAGCAACTTGTTTCTCGGTATATTGGGGGTCTAAGGGTTCAAATCATGGAGTCCGTTAATCTTTTTGATCCGTTAACCATTCCAGAGGCACACCAACGGGCGTTGGCCTTTGAGAAGCAAAACCGTCGGGTGGGCGGTTCATTTACTCCTGCTGGGGGAAACGTTGGGTCGGCCAGTGGGGCACCTCGTGGTGGGCCAAGTCAGCAAAAACCAGGGGTTAACAATACTGGGTCTTCTTCTAAGGGGGCTAGTAGTAGTGGTCCGAGATGTTTCAGTTGTGGTGAGACGGGCCATCGTCAAGCTGAGTGCAAGAAGGCTGGTAAACGACACTTGTTTGCTGAGTCTGAGGATGAACAGTATGAAGAATATGAAGATCACCCAGTGTACGATGAAGAAAATGAATATGAAGAGGAGGTTGTGACCGGTGATGTTGGGGTGAACTTGGTAGTTAGACGTTCTTGCTATACACCAAAGGCAGATGGAGATGATTGGCTGAAGCATAACATCTTCCACTCAACATGTACCATTTTGGGAAAGGTTTGCACGTTTGTCATTGATTCGGGGAGTTGTGACAATCTGATTTCTGAAGAGGCAGTTCAAAAGTTGGCCTTGAAGACAGAGAGTCATCCGAAACCGTACAAGCTTCAATGGCTTAAAAAGGAGGTGAAGTGACGGTATCTAAAAGGGCACTTGTTTCTATTTCTATTGGGTCAACGTACAAAGATGATGTTGTGTGTGATGTGGTCCCTATGGACGCGTGTCACTTATTGTTGGGTAGACCTTGGGAATATGAACGTAATATAGAGCATCACGGGCGGTCCAATACTTATAGCTTTATGTTTGGTGGTGTGAAGATCACTCTTGTCCCTAGCAAGCCTAAACAGTTAGCCACAAAACAGTCGGGTAATTTGTTGACCATCAGTCAGTTTCAAGATGAATTGGAGGACACAGATAGTGTTTTTGTTTTGATAGGGAAGGCAGTGCCCGAGGAAGTCGAAATTCCTGATGCTATGCTTCCTTTGCTTGAGGAATTTTCTGATGTGTTTCCTGTTGAATTGCCCGATGGATTGCCACCTTTGCGTGACATCCACCATCATATTGATTTGGAGCCTGGGTCACAGTTACCCAATAGACCACATTACAGGATGAGCCCTGGTGAGCATGAAGAGTTGCGAAGGCAGGTTGAGGAATTGATTTCTAAGGGGCATGTTCGTGAAAGTATGAGCCCTTGTGCTGTTCCTGCTTTATTGACTCCAAAAAAAGATGGCACTTGGCGTATGTGTGTTGACAGTCGAGCAATCAACAAGATTACTGTGAGGTACAGGTTTCCTATTCCTCGACTTGATGATTTGCTTGATCAACTTAGTGGTGCTACTATTTTTACGAAGTTAGATTTGAAGAGTGGTTATTACCAGATTCGTCTTAGACAGGGTGACGAGTGGAAGACTGCCTTCAAGACTCGTGAAGGGTTGTATGAGTGGTTGGTGATGCCATTTGGTTTATCAAACGCTCCTAGTACTTTTATGCGTGTGATGAATCAGTTGCTTAGGCCTTTTATTGGGAAGTTTGTGGTTGTGTATTTTGATGACATTCTCATTTTTAGTGCTTCTTTCAGCGACCATGTTGTGCATGTGAGGCAAGTTTTGGCCTTACTTCGTAGGGACCGTTTTTATGCAGCCACCAAGAAGTGTGTGTTCATGACCCCTAAAGTGTTATTTCTGGGGTATGTTATTTCTGGTGATGGGATACAGGTTGATGAATCCAAAGTGGCGGCTGTTCAAAATTGGCCAACTCCTACTACCATTACTGAAGTTCGTAGTTTCCATGGGCTTGCTTCTTTTTACAGACGGTTTATTCCACACTTCAGTTCTATTATGGCTCCAGTGACAGATTGTATAAAGGGGAAGACGTTTGTATGGACAGATGAGGCAGAGTTGGCTTTTCAAGTTGTGAAAGAGAAGCTCACTACAGCACCAATTCTGGTATTGCCTAATTTTTCTCAAGTTTTTGAAGTTCATACTGATGCCTCAAAGGTTGGAATTGGTGGGGTTCTTAGTCAAGGTGGTCGACCTGTTGCTTATTTTAGTGAGAAGCTCACTGGGCCTAAGTTGAGGTACAGTACTTATGACCTAGAGTTTTATGCAGTGGTCCAAGCTGTAAAGCATTGGCGTCATTACTTGTTTCAAAAGGAGTTTGTTTTATTCACTGATCATGATTCCCTAAGGCATATTCGTACTCAAGACAAGGTATCTCACAAGCATGGGCGATGGTTGGCCTTTCTTGAGAAGTTTACTTTTGTGGTCAAACACAAGACTGGTGTTTCAAATAGGGTTGCTGATGCCTTAAGCAGGAGGAGTAATCTGCTTGTATCTATGAGGGTTGATGTGCCAGGTTTGGAGGTCATTCGTGAGCAGTTAGCCATTGACCCTTATTTCTCAGTTATTTTGCAGGATGTGGAAACTGGGAAAAAGTCAGACTTTCTTTTGCATGATGGTTTTCTGTTCAGGGGAAATCAGCTATGTATCCCCGATTCTAGTCTTCGTTTAAAGATTATTAAGGAGCTACATGGTGAAGGGCATGTTGGTCGTGATCGTACTTTACAGTTGGTTCAAGCTTCTTATTATTGGCCTACTATGAGAAAAGAGGTGGATCGTTATGTGAAGAGGTGCCGTATTTGTCAGGTTTCCAAGGGCACGGCCACCAATGCGGGTCTCTATATGCCTTTGCCAGTCCCCTCGCAGCCATGGGTTGATATTAGTATGGATTTCGTGTTGGGGTTACCTCGTACTCAGAGAGGTAATGATTCCATCTTTGTTGTGGTGGATCGGTTTTCTAAGATGGTCCATTTTATTCCTTGCAAGAAGACGACTGATGCTGTTAATGTAGCCCAACTCTTTTTTCGTGATGTGTACCGTCTGCATGGGCTACCTTCTTCTATTGTGTCTGATCGGGATACCCGATTTCTGAGTCATTTTTGGCGTAGCTTGTGGAAGATGGTGAATACTCAACTCAACTTCAGTAGTGCTTATCACCCGCAAACTGATGGGCAAACTGAAGTTGTTAATCGGTCACTTGGGAATTTGTTGAGGTGTTTGGTTGGTGATCATGTGAAGGCATGGGATCAAAAATTGTGTCAAGCTGAGTTTGCTCATAATCATGCTGTTAATCGGAGCACTGGATATAGCCCATTTCAGATAGTTTATTCTTCTCAGCCTCGAGGACCACTTGATTTGATGTCTCTTCCTGTTTCTGGATCTGTTCCAAAGAAAGTTCAGGATTTTGTGGAGGGTTTACATGAAGTTCATAATGTTGTGTATGATCATTTGACCAGTGCTAATCTGAAGTATAAGCAAGCTGCTGATCAGAAGCGTAGGCATGTTGAGTTCGAGGAAGGTGATTTTGTTTGGGCTGTTTTGACTAAAGATCGTTTTACAGTTGGGGACTACAACAAGTTATCAGCGAGGAAGATTGGCCCAATTGAAATCGTGGAGAAGATCAATCCGAATGCATATCGTCTAAAGCTGCCTAGTCACATCCGTTGTTCTGATGTGTTTAACGTGAAGCATATGTTGCCTTATTATGGAGAATCTTCTGATGATGAACCTGTTGGTAATTCGAGGGCGAATTTTGTCTATCCAGGGGGGAATGATGCGGGCCCAAGTGTGGAGGAACATGCTATTTTGTATTTGGAGGCCCAAGACCGCGTAACAAAAGGGGCTTCACTAAAATGGCTCTAACTTGGGCTACGGAGGTCCGTTTTGGGCGTGCGGCCAGGCGAAACGAACGTGAGAAAAAGCTCCATCTTGCTGCAAACGGCCTATTGCGGTTTGGGTCATCGTCCGGGCCAAAAAAACGCTTATTTCTATTACTTATTTGCATTTTTATGTTTTTTGAACTATTTTGGGCTTTTTGTTTTAGGCCGTGTGTTTGGCCCGTTATCTTTTTTAGGCCCGTTTCGAATTTCAGTCTCTATTTATATGTTGCTAAAGCTAATGAGAAGTTTAGAATTGAATTTTGAGAAAACTGATTTTTCACTTCAAATTTCGTGGCCTTTGGGTTGCAATTTGGGGGTTGGGGAAGAACACACGGGTATTCTTAGAATCAACGTGTTTGATCTTCGTTTCCGTATCACGCGCTACATCAGTGACCCACAGAGTGAACTACTCTTGCTTCGATCCTGTATGGGCATTGCCAAACTTTTCTTTGGCTTGAGGACATGCCAACCTGTACACATGAATGATGCAGCGTTGTTCTTTGACAAAGGTTTGCATGAGGCGATTGAGGAATTGGTGGTTTGTGGAGGTCCTTTCTTTGGGGACTTCCAGTGGCGACTTGCTTCCTTACCTATTAGGTTTGGGGGTTTGGGGTTGTATTCGGCTGTAGAGGCTTCATCCTATGCTTTTGTGGCCTCGAGGGCCCAATCGTGGGTGCTACAGGACCACATCTTAAGAGACAGTGGGTATGTGGTATGGATTCTGATTATGTTTGTGCTTTGGCTTGTCTTCGTGATATGATTCCAAGCTTTGACTTAAGTGGTTTCACTAATAAGGACACCGCCCCCCCTAAAGCTCAACATGCATTGGCGAGTGCTCTTTTTAGTAAAATTGTCCACGACATCGAAGTACAGTTTGACTTGACCGTTAGACAAAAAGCCGTTTTTGAGTGTCTACGAGCACCACATGCACAAGATTTCCTTCTTGCTATACCTATAGAGGTGTTAGGCCAGCATATGTCGCCGGTGGAGTACCGTACTATCCTTAAGTATCGCCTCATGATTCCTTTATTCCCAGTTGATGAGGTATGCCCTGTTTGTCATAAGGCGTGTTTGGATTCTTTTGGGGAGCATGCGGTTCATTGTAGAGAGCATGCCGTACTATCCTTAAGTATCGCCTCATGATTCCTTTATTCCCAGTTGATGAGGTATGCCCTGTTTGTCATAAGGCGTGTTTGGATTCTTTTGGGGAGCATGTGGTTCATTGTAGAGAGCTCCCGTGTAACTCCGGGCTCTTTTGTACTTTCCTATTATAGAAAGTTTTGTTCGTATTTCTATTTTTGGAAACTTTGTATCCTTGTAATCTTTTCCTTCTTTGTAATCATTGTAAAACCGAGACTTGGATCATTAATGAAACTCGTATTTTGTTACAAATATGTTATACACACTTTATATATGCTCGTATGTTCGATTTTGTGAATCAATTAATGTTAAATCGTTATTCTTGGAAACTATGTGCTAAACTCGTAATTAAACTAAACTTATGCACGAAACGTGTTTTGAACGAGAACGACACTTGATTATGATACTTATACCCTCAATTATACTTGTGTTATGATCGCCATGCTTGACTATGCCTTATACTATGCTCATATGTCAAAACAAGTCCCTAAACTATCAAGAATGCACCTAAAAGCATCAAACATAAACTTCAGGGACTAAAATGCAACAAAAATGAAACTTGTTGGAACTAGGGCGCCGCGTGACGCCAAGCCTCCTCGCGTCACGCTAGGCCCCTGTTTCGACAGAATGTGTGTTTCCTTCATCTGGTTGCACGAAATCCCAAGTTCTAGTCTCACCCAATCCCATTTAATCCTCCTCTAATCACCTCCAATCAACTCTAAACTCTTCCACTATAAATACACACCCTCTCTAACCCTTTTGACACTTTCACAACTCATTACACTTCACAAATTCACTCTAGTTCTGCAGTAAATCTGAGTTTTTGGACAGAATCATACACCTTAACAAAAGTGAATGTAACTTGCTTGTTTTCACTCCAAATCACTTGATTCTTTCTTCTATTGCTTTGTTATATCCTTGGGTTTGATTCCTTGGTTTTTCCTTGGAGAAATCAGGCTTGGAATTGCCCTAAAAAGGACCTAAACTTTCTGTTTTGTTTGTTGTTATTCAAGAACTTGTTTAAACTTATCCAACTTGTGTCTAACACATCTCATACCTATGTCCTAATGCTTACAACCTATCTCATGGTTGGTTAAGCTTAAAAACAAGGTTGAGACACTTAAATCAGAGGATTAAACCTCATAAACTTTCTGTTTTGTTAGGGTATTTTACCCACAAGTCATGTTCGAGCTTCGACCTTGATGAAGAGTGATTGTGGAACAACTTGGGTGGTTCCAACATAAAATCCTCCCATGATTTGATGATTTCTCTTAGTTTAGATTATTTACATACTTGTATTAATCCTAGTTCTTGACCCTCCTTGGTTGTCTTTACATCAAGTGAAGTGGTGAACGTTCAAGGGGTTCCTAAATGGAAGCTTGTCTTCCTACCCCATACATGACATCCATGAAAACTCGAGGTGCCTAAATGAGGATTCTAATCTTCTACCTCCTACATGAATTATTGGACTAAATAATATGTAATACTTAACCTAAATATATATAAGCACTCATTCGAACCTTTAATGTTAAACTTGTGTTTATATGTTAAAGTAGTAGGATATCATCTAAGACCTAAAACCTTGATATGATTCTAATGGGTGTACTACCCATGAAATACAATATAACCCTAGTGGTTACATAGTGTCATATAAAGAGTTATAAGTTAAAGATGATTATTTTGATATCATACTTTATGTTATGTTAAACTCCAAAGTTATAATCTTCCGTTAAACGCCAAACTCACACACCTATGTTTCCTCGTGTAGAAGGACTAGGTGCTCCAAAGTAATCCATCACCAACTCACTCGCGGGATTCCAAGTAGGAAAGCTTGCAACCACCGTGAGTATACTCGATCCCTTTTTCCCCTTTACACTTTGGGATGCAACATGTATAATTATGTAAACAGCTTTTGAACTAAACATACTCAATCTTTGAACGAAGCATGAAACTAATGTGACTTACTTGCTATTCTTGTATGCTCTATGAACGATTTGGAACATTATATGCTCATTGACTTGCTAGCCCACCTTAACAATTATAGCGCTATAGGATTAACGCCCCGCCTGCTATTCTATTGGGTATTGTTAAGTTACCACCCCGCTGAACTATTGGGATTAGGCTATTTTATGCGTTGTGTTCTAGGGTTTGATCATATTGTACGCCAAAATTGCATACTAGTAATCACATATTATGAATCATGTTGGATTTGAGTTTTATTCTATTATGCTATGTAAACAAATTTGTATACTCGCTCATGCTTTTGCATTGAAACTCTATTTTAATACATGTTGCAGGTTGATTATTGAAGTATGGATGAATGATGAAACAAGTTTAGGGTGGACTAGATACACACCTTTAATCTATTTATCTTTTGTTGATTTGAATTTGAACAATGTTGTTATTTCCATTTTAAATGTTGTATGACAATTTAGTTCTTGCAATGAAATTTGAATTCAATTAAATATTGTCACATAGTGTTATGACGTTTTGAGCAATTTGTTCGTCTCATCCCGATGTTTCCGCCATCGGTTGGGGTGTGACATCCCGGGGTTCAAATACCGACAAGATTTGGTTAGGGATGTCCTTTTTGACATATTCAGGCGCGCTGGTATTTCTGCTAAGAAAGAGGCACCCGTTAATTTCTTAACTGATCCGTTGGAAGGTAGATCTACCCTTCGACCAGCCGACATTCTGGTCTTTGGATGGGTAGGAGGAAAGCATGCCTGTGTGGATTTAACAGGGGTTTCCCCACTTGTGGGCTTAGGGAGTAGTGCTTTCACGGTGGGTCAGGCTGCTTTAAAGGCTGCTTCGGGTAAAGTGACCAAACACGAGAAAGCGTGTCTTGACAACCAACACGTGTTTATCCCATTTGCTTTTGATACTTTTGGTTTTCTAGCGCCAAAGGCTGTGGACCTACTTAGCCGAGTTCAAAGGGTCATGCATAGTAATGTTATGACCCCGAGATCTATGGATGTCGTTTTTAAAAGACTTAGTTTTGCTGTTCAAAAAGGGGTAGCGGCGCAGCTTATTGCCCGTTTACCAACTATTTCGATGTAAATTCACCTAGAACATAAATATTGTGTTGTTAACAAAATGATATCTAAATGTGTTATATTATTTGCGTTGTAGCTCGGCTCTGAAAATGAAAATAATAAGAAAAGGTAAATAACAAAAGTAAAAAAAAGGTAAACGAAAAAGAAAGCGATAGGAACTTGATCAATTTCGGTGCACCCATTATAGCAAACAAAAAATAGAAGTTAAAAGATATGAATTATCTGCGCATGTTCAGTTCATTAAAAAGATTTCAAAAGTTAAAAACAGTTTTTTTTGTACCGGTATCGATCGGTTATCTTCGTTGTAGAAACTAATCCCAAGAAAAAAAAAATAGATACAAGTTAGCAAATAGCCAATGACCTTGTGGTCTAGTGGTGGAAAGAACTTGAGTTCTCTATAGAGACTCCGGTTCGATCCCCACTCACTACAAGTGAGGTGAGGGTGGGTTTACACCCCAGTGTGGTTCCCATCCTCAGGTTGCGGGTTCGATTCCTGGCAGCCCCGAGTTACCTTTGGCCGGGCCTCGGTTTGGTATGCTTGTCGCAGACGCCTACGGCGCCGTCTCGAACCCGGGCCGCGCGCAATACCCGTGTTGAGACAAACCGGTGAGCAGCCGTTAAAAAAAAAAAAAAGTTAGCAAATAGCAAAACACTAAACTAAAAAAAAGACTCAAAGTTAGTAAAGCCACAATATCCACATTAGCATATGGGCACTATTTAAATTCTTTTCTTTTTATACAGAGATAATTAGATTTTTTTCAAAACGAAAAGATGTAGCAGTCTAAAATGAAGACTTTAATCCTAATTGGGTTGTTTTGAAAGAAAGTGAAAGTTGAAACGGGTTGAAAGTTAGTTATTGGTTAAGTTTACTTATTTATTAGCATATTTTTCTTGTTATTTGAATGTTTATAAAAGGTCACTGTCATAGTATGTTTGTAGTGTCTTTTTCCTGATTATATAACAAAATCAGTTTTGTTCATAGTTTCCATACCGTTCCTTTGATCGTGTAAGCTCTCGAATACTTGTAAAAAGGGTAATTGCACGGTACCCCCGACCGCGGAGGGGTTCTCCCCTCCCAGGTCACCACCCGACAAGGCTTCCTGGCAGTAAATCCCCATAACCATCAAGGAGGGGTCCGACACATGTATCGAACCCGAGACCTCTAGGGCCCTCGTTCCGGTTTTAAGGCGGGTGTCGGTGGCCACTGGGCTGTCACCCAATGGCCACTGGGTTTCTCGAATACTTGTAAATAACATCCAATGTAGCTCCAAGTGATTTTCCATTCATTTGAGGACGAAAAACTTCAGGATTATTGCACTCTTCATCCGAAAATTCGGATGTTGCATTCACTACAAATTTTGTTTTCTGTCTTTCATGTCGCCGTAACATGTTTGTAGTAACAACTCAACTTACGAATCTGTAGAGAATTCAATTTCGAGTTAACGGTTTTCCACACATCAACCCTTGAAACTTTTACGTCTCCGTT
Organism: Helianthus tuberosus; assembly: GCA_030545235.1. NCBI lineage: Eukaryota > Viridiplantae > Streptophyta > Magnoliopsida > Asterales > Asteraceae > Helianthus > Helianthus tuberosus. Next base: position 24,509,921 of record CM060405.1, read on the forward strand.
ATCTGCAAAAATTTAGAAATCGATCTATAGTTATCAGTAACTTATTATGCTCATCAATTGATGTGCCTTTGTAATCTATATATTAAGCGGCACATATGAAACTAAATTATTATATATAATAGAGTTAATTGCTAAATTCGTCCCTGAGGTTTGACTCAAATTGCTAGATCAGTTCAAAATCAAGTTTTGTTGCTAAAACAGTCCCTAAGCCTAATTTCTGTTGCTATTTCAGTCCAATTAATTGACGCCGTTAGAACCTTCCGTTAATGAATGGGTAAAATTGCTAAATTCGTCCCTAAGGTTTGACTCAAGTTGCTAGATCAGTCCAAAATCAAGTTTTGTTGCTAAAACAGTCCAGCTAATTTTTTGAATTTGTTAATTATAAACTTATTTAGGTATATAATTTTTCTAGACTTGCATTAATTTTTTGAATTTGTTAATTATACAATTTTAAATATATTAACCTTCACTTTAGGTCACGGTGTATATCGGATGTCAAACGACTGGAAAACGGGCGTGGGTCTGAACAGTCTCATTGGTTGCAAGGCCCTTCTCTGGCTCAACCTAGCGTGAAACGAAACTTTCAAATTAGAAGGTACGTGTATTAAAACATTTGAGTAGTTAAAATACCTTGGAATTTAGATCCGGTCATCAGGCACTTCTTCATCGGCCGGTGTAGGTTCAGTTCCAGTCAATTTAAAATCTGGCGACCAACCTTGTTCGGCATGCGGAAAAAGGAGTGGGTATTGCAAAGGCATATAAGCCGAATGAAGCTTGCTTACCCTATGAGGAGTGTTATCTTTACTTTTAAAATATGCCTTATATAGAGGCTTTAATTGGAAGTTTCAACGTACGCCACTTATCCACTACATGATAGTTTCTTCGTCTATCAACTGAAAACTGGTGGGAATTTAAATCAGCAGTTGCAAACATGGTAAAAATACCTAATATTTCGCTAACTGAATATTATATAATGCAAGTTAACCAAACAAAATTATATATCATAGGTAAACTATCTAATTATACATTTATATTTTATAATGACTCTTTGCAGTTAATTAAATGATGCACACTGTTCTATTACAGGTTTGAATTGATACAACTAAGTATGTAATTTGATATAAACAAATATGTTTGTTTTTGTTTAGTATATAGGTTTGTTTTTTCACTTATTTTAACATACAACTGTACATACTATTATATTTAAATATTGTACTAATGCAAGTCTAGAAAAATTATATACCTAAATAAGTTTATAATCTAAATAATTTTATAATTAACAAATTCAAAAAATTAATCAAGTCTAGAAAAATTATATACCTAAATAAGTTTATAATTAACAAATTCAAACAATTACCTGGACTGTTAGCAACAAAACTTGATTTTGGACTGATCTAGCAACTTGAGTCAAACCTCAGGGACGAATTTAGCAATTTTACCCATTCATTAACGGAAGGTTCTAACAGCATCAATTAATTGGACTGAAATAGCAACAGAAACTAGGCTCAGGGACTGTTTTAGCAACAAAACTTGATTTTGGACTGATCTAGCAATTTAAGTCAAACCTCAGGGACGAATTTAGCAATTAACTCTATATAATATAATTGAAAAATTTGTTAGCTACAATCAAAATTATGTTGACATGTAGGTGATTCACAAATAAATTTATGTCCAATCATATGGAATGTGATGTCATCTCATAAAATCTTACGTTTTTTGCATGAAAAAACTAAGTTGATATTGTTGTAATTTTAATGAGTTATGTATTTATTTATTTAATTTCATTTTAGGTAACATCCTTATTTTATAGTTAATATTAAATTAAAATGATTAATAATAAACACAATTAACTTTTATGAAATCACATGGGTTTAGTATTTATGGCGTATGTATACTTATTAAAATTTATGAAATCATATGGGTTTAGTATTTGTGACGGATGTATATTTATTAGAAGTCTATAATTAATTGAAAAGTTCGACTTGAAACAGTCTAAAATTGCGCTACGATGTAGGTTCAACCATATTAACACATCATGAGCTCTGACTGCAATTCATTTCTCAAACAACTTTGTAAGTCTCAAAAGGGTTGGAAATGTACTTGCTTGTTATTTTCTCTTAAAAGACAATTGCATATATATATATATATATATATATATATATATATATATATAGGGAGCCGCTAGAATAAGAACCACCACGAGTTGTAAGAACCACGAGAACCGCGCCCCGCGGGTGGCCGTTGAACACGAAATTTTTTTTACACCTAGATCCGTATATTTTAAGACCGGGTGTAAATTTTGGGTTCAAACGGCGCGCCCGAGGGGGTAGTTTTTTACGCCCAAAGTTTGGTTAAAAAAAAGAAAAATTAAAAAAACCAAAACTTTGGGCGTAAAAAACTACCCCCTCGGGCGCGCCGTTTGAACCTAAAATTTACACCCGGTCTTAAAATATACGGATCTAGGTGTAAAAAAAAATTCGTGGTCAACGGCCACCCGCGGGGCGCGGTTCTCGTGGTTCTTACAACTCGTGGTGGTTCTCATTCTAGCGGCCCCCTATATATATATATAGTGGAGAGTTCAAATGAGAAGAAAAATTTTGTAGGAATAAAAGAAGAGTTAAATGCCATTTTAGTCCCTGTGGTTTGGGCCATTTTGCCAGTTTAGTCCAAAGGTTTCATTTTTAACCTGTGGGTCCAAAAATGTTTCACAGTTGCCATTTTAGTCCACTGGGTTAACTTCATCCATTTTTTCTGTTAACGAGAAGGTCAATTCGGTCATTTTATATGGCTGAATTGCCCTTTTAGTTAACAGAATTACATACAAAATGACCAAATTGGCCTTCTCGTTAACAGAAAAAATGGATGAAGTTAACCAAGTGGACTAAAATGGCAACTGTGAAACCTTTTTGGACCCACAGGTTAAAAATGAAACCTTTGGACTAAACTGGCAAAATGGCCCAAACCACAGGGACTAAAATGGCATTTAACTCAATAAAAGAATAAGTTTTAAACCAATAGAAATGCTTCGTTTTACTTCATTTAATATGTGTATTAAATGTTATTAATAAGGGCATATAGGTAAATTTCTAATTGTAATTAATTAGCTAACTAATTAAACTTGTAACTCACTTTTAAATATACTTTTTCAAGATAAAATAATTTATGGTGAAGGACAATTTTCGACATGTGTAGGATAAATTTTAGTATATGTGTAGGTTAAATTCTTAAATGTGTATGATAAATTTAGATATGCGTATGGTAAATTTCGGTAAGTGTACGATACATCTAGGATAAATTTTGAAATGTGTAGGATAAAATGTTTTTTTTCTTTATTAATTAGAGATAACATAATTAATGGGATGAGTTATAAACTATTTAATGTTTTACAATTATGTCCTTTTTTTTTTTTCTTCTCACATTAAATTTCTTCTCAAATGAACCTTCCCCTATATATATATATATAGAGAGAAAGTATAATGTACTTCACGCATTAACGTACGTTAACGTACTTCACGAAATATATAACATGCGTAATTATTTTTTTGACCAAAATAACGTGCGTGATTTTGGATCCCCATGCGTGATTATGTGGTCCCATGCGTGGTTATGTGGTCTCATGCGTGATTATATGTTCCATGCGTGATTATACCCCTGATCCAACGGTTACCATTGTCTCCTACGTGAAGTATGATAAGCCGTGAAGTATGTTAACCTTTCTATATATATATATATAGTGGAGGGTTCAAATGAGAAGAAATTTTTTTTAAGAATAAAAAAGAACAAATTTCAACCAATAAGAATCCTTCATTTTACTTCATTTAATTTTTGTATTTAATATTAGTGTAAGGGTATATTGGTAAACTTAGATAGATCATTAATTGTTAGTCTTCATTTTTAATAGCTAGTAGATTAAATTTGTAACTTATTTTCAAAAAATATATTTTTTCAAAGAAAAAAAAAACAATTAATTTAAAGTGTATGATAAATTACGAGGTGTGTAGGATGAATTACGAGTTGTGTATGATAAATTTCAATATATGTAGGATAAATTTTCAAAACGTGTAGGATAAATTTGGATGTGTGTAGGCAAAAAAATTAGTGTGAATGACAATAGTCTTTTTTATAACTAATTAATTAGTCAAAGATAATAATAAATGAGATGTAAGAAAAACTATTTAATAGTTTACAATTGTACCCTTGTTCTTTTTCTTCTCAATTTAATTTTCTTTTCAAATGAACCTCTATATATATATATATATACACACATGCTTAAATCACATTTATAAAAAACCGGGCTCGCAACGCGAAGAATCAATTCTAGTTCAATTAAAATGAGAAATGATGGAATGATTATTGATCAAATTAAGTTTTAAAAGAATGAAGAGCCCTTACCGCAAGAAACTGCTGTTGGAACCAATGGAGATTTTGAATATGAAGAAGTATTTAGAGCTGATACAATCTGCATGGAGTTCATGTTTACTTGAAGTAAAACTAATACACGAGAAGTGCAAAAACTTGGCTATTATTTGTAGTGAAAAGTGCCGTTCAAAAAAAATTTTGTAGTGAAAAGTCAACAATAGTTGTATGTTGGGCAAACCCAGTTTTGTTTAGTCAAATATGGAGGTTTGTCTCGATACAAAACACTCTCTTTCATTTTCAAGTATGACCACACGTAATTTATTACGAAAACCAGTTTTCTTTGCTCAATATCGACGGCTTCAAATTTAGAGCGTCCAAATTATTTAGAGAATACGCGAAAATCCATTCACTTCATAACCTAACACTTGTCAGTTGTCTCAAGCGTCTAAAAAAACATAGATTCCTAATTCATGGTTGGCTCACTCTGAGATCCAACAAAAACAACCATGTGGTAAAGAGTAAACAACGACTCTATATTTGTTGATGCATCTAAATTTAAACTCTACAAAGTGAATCACATGAAGAATCTATGGAATTTAGACTATACATTTGTACTTAGTCACTTCGATACATTCCATAGACTCTTCATGGTTCAATTTGTAGAGTCTAAATTTAGACGTATCTACAAATGTAGAGTATATGATAAGTCTTTTTTCTATTTTATTATCCATACGATTTTTTAATGGGTATGACTCTTTTCATACACTAATTTAAAAAAAAAACAAATAATTAAAAATTATTTTATGTTCTTTAATTTGGTGTAATTAGGTAGAGCTTTTTGTAAAAAAGAGGTTTTTTTTGTGAGAAAGGTAAGAAAGAATCTACACCATTAGATCTTTGGTCTAATGGTTGAGATCATAATGACAAAATTGTAAATAATGTTTACTATTAAATATATTAATTTTCTAGATTAAGGATATACAGATAAATTTAATATTTTTAAATTAAGAAACCAACATAATGCACATGCAACTTTCCTCCGTCTTTTTTAAACGTCAATAACTATTTATACGTAACTTTAAAAAAATACACCATAATAACGAGCATTTTTTTATCTTTAATATGAGTACCATATTGCGATACTTATATAGAGAAAAAAATATGTTTCAATCAGATGCTTAGTCCATGATGTTTTGTATATGTTCATACAGTGGTGTTTTAATTGTATTGTGATTCAAAGCGTGGTGTTTTAAACACATACTGGAATGCAGGTATAAAACACTATACGATAAACATGCGAAGAACATCTACTGGAATGTAGGTTTAAAACACCATGGTGTTTTAACATATGGAATCTGGAACATCTACTAGCATGCAGATGTAAAATACCATGCATGCATGTTTAAAACACCATGTCAATAACCATACTATGAACATTATACTAAGAACACATTCTGAAAATGGAGGTAGTGTCTTTAATAGTGTTATATAATTATTGAATGGTGTTATATACTTATTAAAGGTGTTATATAGTTATTGAATGGTGTTTATATATATGTTGAATGGTGATTTTGTAGTGTTATTCGTAGTGTTTTTATTGAGATCTTTAAAATGGTGTTATATACTTATCGAATGATGCTATATAATTATTGAATGATGTTATATACGTGTTGAATGGTGGTTGCAGTTTTATTCGTAGTGTTTTTATAGAGATCTTTTAAAAAATCATGTTCCTATAAATAAGATGACGGTTATCGAAGGTTTTGAATTAATTGAATCAATGATAAAATTACTTGTTTACCCTTTTGAATTAGTTTAGATTGATGATATATGTAATCTCCACAATATTTCTCACACTTTTAAATTTTTTTTATAATCACTTTACCCGGTGTAATTAAAAAAAGTCGTACTAAATAGTTATGCTTTTCTAAAAATCGTTGATGAAAACAAAGGAAAAAGCTATACAAACTCTTCATGTGAACTGTGTGTGAAGGATTTGAATTTATTTTGAAGAAAATTACCAATCTAGCCAAGAAAAAAGTCAAATTACCAATCTAGCCACCTTATGCGTCTTTGGAAGGCCACTCATTTATGGGATGAGTCTTTCAAGCATGGGATGAGTCCTTGGGGAGAAACCCAATAAAAAAAGACACGTGGCGGGGATGAGTCTGCGGACGCATGGGATGAGTCTGCGGACGCATGGCTTGTGGGTCCGCGGACGCATGGGATGAGTCTTTCATGTGTGTGATGTGATTTGTGGGTCCGCGGACGCATGGGATGAGTCCGCGGACGCATGTGATGAGTCTTTCATGTGTGTGATGTGATGAGTCTTTCCACGTGTCAGTTGGGGATTTGCGGACGCAATACTTGGCCTGACAGACGCATTAGAAGACTTGGGATCTGTGAGTGGCCTTCCAAAGACGAATGAGGTGGCTAGATTGATAATTTGACTTTTTTCTTGGCTAAATTAGTAATTTTCTCTTTATTTTGCTAATTTGTCAACGGTCTCTTTCGTATTAACCTTACCAAAAACAATGGTGACTTTCCACTTGATTTGGTCCCCAGGTGGCAACAAACAATAATATAATAATCAATTTTATTATCTTTGACTCACAATCTGGTCTCCATGGCAACCCAAGGTTGCAACCAGTCAACACTATACTTGCCCACATTTAATTGGTGTTGTGCTTTAGTTTTTGTTTTTTATAATTTTTTCTTAATCACTAATTCCCCAATAAGTTAATTACTCAAATAATTTGTAATACTTAAACTTAAAAAAAAAATACAAAATACATTGTATTTCTTAATGTTTTTAGTGAAAATCCTGGTATAAATATTTAAAAAAACATAATTCGTTTTAAAATATATATTTTTAGTATAAAATAAATATTGACGTTTTATCTTTTATTTTTATTTAAAATAATTAACTTTTCTTTGTTTTAAAATTAAGTTAAAAATATGTTTGGTACGTGCCCATATTTTATTGGTTCGCTATAGAATAAACTAAAACTATAAATCAAATTTATTTAATAGAAAAATGGTTTAGGTTAGGTTATTAAGACCGTGGGGTATGGTGGGGCTGGGGTTTGGGCATGGATTGACACGTGCATTAGTGAAGCTTTGCCCCCCCCCCCCCCAATTTTTCCGAAACCGGGGGGTGGAAACGTATATACCTAAAAATTTTCTATACGAAAGTACTATTCATAACACTACGCATCGAAAAGTTCGAGGGGTCGGGCGCCCCTTCGGAAGCCTTCTAAGCTGCGCCCCTGGACACGTGGAGTTCGAGCCACACCGCTGGTGAGTGACTTGTCCGTGGGTTATGGCGGGGCGTGGCTAGCCTGCGTGGGTTGGCCAGCTTTATTAAAATTAAAAAAAAAAACCTAAAATTAAAAAATACACACAAAATAAAAAAAGCCTAAAATTATTATTAAAATTTCCTAAAAATTACAAAATTCTACAAAAAAAAAGGATTACAAAAAAAAAAAAAAAACCCTAAAGCGTTAGGTAGACTTCGAAAAGGGCGAACTTGTCAAACGGCTTCCGCTCCTTGCCCCGGAACTCGATGTTGGCGACCGCCACCCGGTCTTCGTGACTTATATCACCGCCCGGGACGCTGTCGTAGTAGGATTTAAAACGATCGAGCTTCAGTCGTAGCTCGTGCCACTTGTGTTGGCACGCGTTTAAATTGTGTCGATCGTTCCCCACGATGTGTCGGTAGCTAGTGAAAGCTTCCGGCCAGTAACGGGTCTCACCGGATTGGCGGCCCTTCATCGCGTCAACGACGCTCGTGACAAGTGCTAGCTCTTCCTCGTGTGTCCAAGAGGCCATCGATCAAGTGTGTGTGGGTAGCGGGTTCGGGTAGGTGGAGTGACTTGGGTTGGGGTAGCGATGTGGACAGGCGGTGGGGTTGGGGGGTTTTATAGCGAGTTGGGTGAGCCGTTTGGCTTGGCCAAACGGTTATTTTTTAAAATTTAAACATAACCGCTATGACCTAGCCAACAAGCCAATAAGAGCCGGCTACATAAGACCGCTAGGCATGCCCAATGACCGGGCTGAAACCCCCGCCTAAAGGGCCACGCCGAAACCCAAGCCCACCCGGGCAACCCAAGGTTACAACCAGTCAACACTATACTTGCACACATTTGATTGGTGTAGTGCTTTAGTTTTTCTTTTTTATTATTTTTTCTTAAACACTAATTCCCCAATAAGTTAATTACTCAAATAATTTGTAATACTTAAACTTAAAAAAAATAACAAAATACATCGCATTTCTTAAATTTATTTGTGAAGATCCCGGTATAAATATTTAAAAAAACAGAATGGCAACCCAAGGTTGCAACAACACTATACTTGCACACATTTGGTTGGTGTAGTGCTTTGGTTTTTCTTTTTTATTATTTTTTCTTAATCACTAATTCCCCAATAAGTTAATTATTCAAATAATTTGTAATACTTAAACTTAAAAAAAATAACAAAATACATTATATTTCTTAAATTTTTTTGTGAAAATCCCGGTATAAATATTAAAAAAAACAGAATTCGTTCTAAAATATATATTTTTAGTATAAAATAAATATTGATGTTTTATCTTTTTTTTATTTAAAATAATTAACTTTTCTTTGTTTTAAAATTAAGAAAAAAATATGTTTGGTACGTGCCCATATTTTATTGGTTCGCTATATTTTTATAGAATAAACTAAAACTATAAATCAAATTTATTTCATAGAAAAATGGTTTATGTCACACCCTGGCTTTTGCGGAAGCGTGGGTTTATTTGGTGTGACTTCTTAATACTTTAGCAACAATCACAACAATGTTATATGATAAAAATACGAGATGTTCATCCATTAATAAAGGTGAGAAAATACCACAATATCATTGTTTAGAAACATCGACACTTGAAATAAGTTACAAACCATAATTTATTTAAAACGTGTTCATAGGACACCAAAAGACTTTAGATAAGACGATGTTTAGAGACATGTAACCCGTCCAGGAATAGGTTACACCTCTCAAACTTCACAACTCTGGATGACATCTATTATCCAACGCAGCTAGACACATGCATACCCTGCCAGATCCTGCTAGTTCCCTGAAATACATGTAGTTTGAAAAAAATCAACAAAAAGGTTGAGCGAGTTCATGTGTAGTGAGTATGTAAAACCTTTGTAAGTATAAATTCCGTGGTATGTAGCAAATAAGGAAATAAAGAGATCACCAATGGTTTGCAAGGCCATTGATATGTGTGAAATGCAGTAGGAAGACTCAAACCTATCAGATTTTTGCGTCGGGCACCAAGTCAACTGTGAGCCAAAAGCCTCTTGGAAGGACTGCCAAATTCTTGATACAAAGTTTCCATCCCTATTAGAGATAATTGAGAGAGGCACTCAATGACTTACAACAATCTCTCTCATGTATATTTTCGCAAGTTTGCTCGTGTTGTCTTTCTCCTTGATTGGTAAAAAGTGCGCAGATTTCGTTAAACGGTCTACAATTACCCAAATTGTATCATGGCCCTTGGGCGTCCTTGGCAACTTCGTTATGAAGTCCATAGAAATCTGTTCCCATTTCCATTGGGGTATTTCAGGTTGTTGTAAGAGACCCGACGGCTTTTGGTATTCTACCTTCACTTTGGCGCAAGTTAAGCATCTGCCAGCATATACCGCAACATCGCCTTTCATCCTTGGCCACCAATAGAAATCTTTAAGATCTTGGTACATCTTATCCGATCCTGGATGAATCGAGTACCGAGATTTGTGAGCTTCGTCAAAGATAACATTTCTCAGGCCACCAAATGAGGGAACCCAAATTCGTTTCATGAAGCACAAAGTCCCTTCCCCGTTTGGTACCAATTGTTTCTCCATCCCACGGAGATACTCATTCTCAATATACTTTCCCTTGAGTGCTTTTCTCTGCGCGGCACGAATGCGCAATGAGAGGTCCATTTATATGATCATTTCCAAAGCCCTAACCCTTATGGGCTTGATCCTTTCCTTCCGACTTAGAGCATCAGCGACCACATTCGCCTTCCCTGGGTGATACTTGATTTCACAGTCATAATCATTTAACAGCTCTACCCAGCGTCTTTGCCTCATGTTAAGCTCTTTCTGATCGAATATGTGCTGCAGACTCTTGTGATCAGTGTAGATGGTGCATCGAGTTCCATATAAATAATGTCGCCATATCTTCAAAGCAAACACCACCGCGCCCAGTTCCAAATCATGCGTGGTGTAATTCTTCTCATGGATCTTCAATTGGCGAGAAGCATATGCTATAACCTTCTGACGCTGCATTAGCACACATCCCAAACCTTGACGCGAAGCATCGCAATATACCACGAAGTCGTCAGTGCCCTTGGGTAGAGATAAGATTGGCGCGTCACAAAGCTTGTTTTTCAATAGCTGAAAGGCCTCTTCTTGCTTGTCTCCCCAATCAAAGTTCTTGTCTTTTTGAGTGAGAGAGGTCAAAGGTTGAGCGATTTTTGAGAAATCCTCAATGAACCTACGATAATAACCTGCCAAACCTAGGAACTGTCGAATTTCGGTTGGCGTCTTCGGAGTCTCCCAGTTTTTGATAGCCTTGATCTTTGTGGGATCCACATGAATTCCATTTCCGTTAACTACATGACCAAGAAACTGAACTTCACGTAACCAGAACTCGCACTTCGAGAACTTCGCATACAACTTCTCCTTTTTAAGCAGCTCTAGAATAGCTCTTAAATGTTGCTCATGCTCTTCTTTCGTCTTCGAGTAGATCAAAATGTCGTCAATGAACACAATCACAAACTTATCAAGGTACGGTTTACAAACTCTGTTCATCAAATCCATGAATACTGCTGGCGCGTTCGTCAAACCAAACGGCATAACCAGGAACTCGTAATGTCCATATCGAGTTCTAAAGGCCGTCTTTGGAATACTTTCCTCTTGTATCCTTAACTGGTGATAACCTGATCGTAGATCGATCTTTGAGTAAAAACTTGAACCTTGTAATTGATCGAACAGGTCATCGATCCTTGGTAACGGATATCTGTTCTTGATTGTCAACTTATTCAGCTCCCGGTAGTCTATACACAAGCGAAAACTACCATCCTTCTTTTTCACGAACAAAACTGGAGCTCCCCAAGGCGAGAAGCTTGGTCTGATAAATCCCTTGTCTAACAACTCCTGAAGTTGTGTTGACAACTCTTGCATTTCTGAAGGGGCAAGTCGATAAGGTGCCTTAGCTACAGGCGCGGCGCCTGGAACTAAGTCAATATGAAACTCGACTTGTCTTTGTGGTGGCAATCCTGGCAAGTCTTCTAGAAAGACTTCAGGATACTCTTTAACGACTGGAATATCTTCAAGTTTTGGCTCGGCGGCTTCCTTATCCACGATGTGTGCCAGGAAGGCAACACATCCCTTCTTCAAAAATTTTCGAGCCTTTAAGCAACTAATGATCCTTAAGGGCGTATCGCGCTTCTCTCCGTGTACTATGATCGTTTCTCCATCCGCCATTGGGATGCGAATGGTCTTCTCGTGACATACAATCTCGGCTCCGTTGCTTGACAACTAATCCATCCCTACTACTACATCGAAGCTTCCTAACTCGACTGGCAATAGGTCTAATATAAACTCGTGTTCTAATAGATAAGAAAATTTTGAATCTCAAGTAATAACTTAAGAATTTTGAATGAGTAGTGATCCTTAGCTTGGTCCGCAGAGTCCACCAGAATTCCCATGCACTACAAGTTGTTATTACGTTGGCCACCGTAATAATAAATTGCCTTGCATGGTCATCCTAGCGTTCTCTCGTACGAAGCAGCCGATCTGTAAGAGGGGAAACACTATTGTCAATATACTTTCAACATAGAAGGAAACTTCATGATAGTTCACGTGTCAACGTTCGTTGTCATTACTCCGCAGAACGACACGACATTAAATGAAATCAAGATAACAACTGGAGGGACACCTTCAAGATGAGTACTTCATGTTCTTTGTCTGGACAAGAGTGTCGTCAATTATGATTTGTATGAGCCACAGGGACCTCGTCCCACTAATGGAGTTGTTGTCTAAGGCTACCACCTCCGCCTCATCGTCACTATTGAATTTAGGCATTTTAGCATTTGCGAGAAAGCAACCATTCTTCCACGTGATCAATGCTTTATGGTCTCACTCAGGAACCACGTTCGTTATAAGCTCCGCAATAGACGTGAGGTCGATATTCTCATGGAAGATGTTTTGTGTAAAATATGTTATGTTTTGAAATAGAGTATTATGTCTTGTGTAAAGGATGTCGTGTCTTAACCATGTTATGTGAGTCAAGGATGACAATGGAATTCGAAGTCGAAGGCATTTTGTTTTTGCCAAATATTTCATGCAACATATATATGAATAACCTATATATATATATAATCATGTAAAATCCTATCATTCAAGGATTTCTATTTTGTATAAGCTGAACTTACAAACTGTTTATAATACGTAAACTGATAATGTAATGTATTGTAGGCACATAGTCTATTAATGTATTGTGTCTATTTCTTATAGACATTACCCATGGAAATGGGTATCAACATGTAGTCAAATAACCATGTAAGACACAATCAATGTAAGCAAGTAATCATCCTAGTCTTCCCCAGACTATCCCTCCCAGTCTCTTAGACTGAACTCCCTAGTTTCTCAAACTAACTCCCTGGTCTCTAAGACCAAACCTCCCAGTCTCTAAGACTAAATATCCCCAATCTCTAAGATTGAACCCCTCAGTCTCTAAGACTGAACCTCCCCAGCCTCTAAGGCTGTACTCCCTCAGTCTCTAAGACTGAACCTCCCCAGCCTCTAAGGCTGTACTCCCTCAGTCTCTAAGACTGAAATATAAATTTTGGAAATGTGTATTTGTGCCTTTTGTTTGTAAAAATGTTTGTACCCTGGATCTGGACGTTTCGTGTATGCAATTGTAAAAATGTTTTCGTGAGAGCCCTAGTGATCATAGTCTAGACTCGAGAAAGAATCCTAGTTCGCTATGATCGAGGCTCTGATACCAAGCTGTCACACCCTGGCTTTTGCGGAAGCGTGGGTTTATTTGGTGTGACTTCTTAATACCATAGCAACAATCACAACAATGCTATATGATAAAAATACGATATGTTCATCCATTAATAAAGGTGAGAAAATACCACAATATCATTGTTTAGAAACATCGACACTTGAAATAAGTTACAAACCATAATTTATTTAAAACGTGTTCATAGGACACCAAAAGACTTTAGATAAGACGAGGTTTAGAGACATGTAACCCGTCCAGGAATAGGTTACACCTCTCAAACTTCACAACTCTGGATGACATCTATTATCCAACGCAGCTAGACACATGCATACCCTGCCAGATCCTGCTAGTTCCCTGAAATACATGTAGTTTGAAAAAAATCAACAAAAAGGTTGAGCGAGTTCATGTGTAGTGAGTATGTAAAACCTTTGTAAGTATAAATTCCGTGGTATGTAGCAAATAAGGAAATAAAGAGATCACCAATGGTTTGCAAGGCCATTGATATGTGTGAAATGCAGTAGGAAGACTCAAACCTAGCAGATTTTTGCGTCGGGCACCAAGTCACCCCGAGGTCCGTTCTGTTGGGCCTGGGGCTGGGCTCGCTACACCCAGATAGATCTACCGCTAATGTCCCTCGGTCCTACACTGAGGATTAATGGCCTTCAGTTCCCGCCTACCCACTCACATGATCTGTACGTCCTAACCCTCCTTAAGCTAACCATACCGTGTATAAAAATGTCTGTAATAGTTGTAACATACTTGGTACTCGTTCTCACCAAGAGTGCTTTTTGTTATTATATTATTTGTAAGCATTGTAATATTGGTAACATGTATTTCACCCCGAAGTATAAAACTGAAAACAGTTAAGAGAAAAGGGGAAACATGAACTCACCTTGATTTCGAGTAAGTCCAAATAAGTATGCTAATGTGAAAGTTCTTGGGAATAATATTCCACGTCACTCTAATTGTTTGAACATGCAATAATATGGAATATGTATCAACAATAATGTTTAATCGAATGAGCGGAAATCCTAAATCTCTAGGATTCGGTAGGGTTTTGTCTAAAAGAAATAATGTGATAATTATATAACTAATTATCAAAAATAATTAATTTAAATCAGGATAATTAAAATAACATTTTTAATTATTTAAACTTGAATATTACTGACTTAAAATAATTATTATGGCCTTGGAATCATTTTAAATAAATAAAATGAATTAAAATGATTATAATAACAATAAATAAGTTTATATAAGTTTAATTATCTAAATAATTAAACATAATAAAAATTTAAATTCTAAATTTATATAAACTCAGAATAATGCATCTTTTGCCATAAAAATAATCTTGGATGGATTTTACATAGTTATGTAATTTAATTACATTAAATTAAACTATATTTATAAGTATAAATACTGATTTATTTATATAAATGTCAAATTTATATAAAATGTGAGTAACAACATTATTTTTGTAAAGATCAGTATTTAAAATAATTAATCTGAAAATTTTAGATTTTAATTCCTAAAAATCGATTTATTAGGAATTATTTAATAATAAACTATTTTAATATTGTAAAAAGTAGTTTTAAAAATAGTTTGACAGTTTTTATATTTTTAATAAAAGAAGCAGTATATAATGAAGTTATAAAAATTATAAAAAGGTTAAAAATGTCGAAAATAAAAAGTTTAAAAAGATTTGATTGTGCCTGGGTTCGAACCCTGGTCTGTATGCTTGCAACAATCACACACAACTAGGGCTGTAAACGAACCGAACGTTCAGCGAACAGTTCGTGAACCGTTCGGCGGGAAGTTCGTTTATGTTCGTTCGTTTAATAAACGAACGAACATGAACAAGAAATTTCGTTCGATTAGTTAAATGAACGAACATGAACAGCGGTCTCGTTCGTTCGATTGTGTTCGTGAACGTTCGGTAAGGTGTTCGTGAACGTGTTCGTGAACATGTTCATGAACATTCGTTGATTTGCGTTCGTTTATGTTTGTATGTTTGTGTTTTAATTAAAGAACTTTGTACTTTTTTATATTATTAAACTTTTATTTATTTTATTACCCTAACAATTAAACTAGGAAACCCACTTTTACCTTGTATATGTATCATTTTCCTTTCATTTCTTATTATTTACATCGGCGAATACAATCGACATCCGTTCCACAATATGGGATTCAAGTTCGAGTGCTACTCTCTGGGTCATCTATCTTAATCCTTCCTCAAGTTCGCCAAATTTATTTGTGTTTGTTTGTGTTCGTGAACCGTTCGCGAACACGCTCATTTCCTTAATGAACGAACACGAACATAAAATCTCGTTCGGTAAGTGTTCATGAACCGTTCGTGAACACATTTATTTCCTTAATGAACGAACACGAACAAGACCTTGTTCGTGTTCGTTCGGTTCGTTTACAGCCCTACACACAACCACTGGGCTGTTGGCCTTGTTTGTGCCTAGGACCTGATTCACCTAAATATAAACTAAGGCCCAACAGTATCATCTTCAACCTCCAGAAGTCAACAGAAAAGTCAAACTCGCTAATTCGAACTGGAAACTATGTTACGGACTAAGTTAATCCTATGGGAATGATCTATAAACAAAAACAAACTAATTTGTGAAGAAAATCCGTACCGGTATCGACGAAAAAGACGGTTGACAAAGATTCCGGCGAAGTTGCAGGTTTGAATCCCGTTGAAAACGAAGTGTTTAAGTGAATTTAGGGGTGTAGGAAGTTCGTATGGAGTCTGAGGGTTTATATAACCGATTAGTTTGACATAAAAAAAAAATCGATGGATTAGATCTACTTTTGACATTTTTATTTACTTTCCGTTATACTAGTACATTAAGGTCTAAAATATCGGCCGTTTACATTGAAATTGGTTTTAGTTTCGTATTTGACTTGTTGAGCCGACAAAAGTTTTTGATTTGCATTTTTGGTCAAACAATCGCGATTTGCAGATCTATTTCATAATAATTCAGCTCGATTTTAATGTCTAAATATATATATTATGAACTAAAACAATCAACAAGGATTAGTGGAAAGCAATCCACTTTTGACTTTTAAAAATATTTCTTTCGGTTAACAGGAAAAAGACACTCAATTTGGTTGATAAATTTTGAAATATTTACACTTTGGCCCCTCAAGTTTTATTTTATACAAAAACAGTACCTCAAGTTTCAGAAATTTACAAAATCAGCCCCTGAACTTTCGAAAATTATTCAAAACAGACCCTGAAGTTTCGAAAATATGCAACTGTGGTCCCTGAAGTTTCGGAAAATGTCACAGATGGTCCCTGGTTTATTCAGTTAGATATACTAACTGGGTTATTGTTTAAAAGAAGGAATCCTAATACATAAACTAACTCAGTTAGTGGAAATTAGTTAAATAAAGTTTAAAAGTGGCAGGTTTGATCCCCATAGTTCAAGTTCGAGAAAATGACCCAATGGACCCTGGACTTTAAAATTAAAATAAATTATATTTATTTCTTTTATAAATAGGTTTCAAAAGTGACCAAAAGGACCCTAAACTTGTAGTTTGAAATGATTGCACTTTTAACCTTTGCACTTATATAGTTTCAAAAATGACAATTTAGTCCCTAAACTTTGTACTTTCAAATAATGACGGTTTTAGTCTTCGAAATTAAAAAGTAATAGTTTTCAGGCAAGTTTCAAAGAATGTCAAATAGGTCCCTCAACCTATTGTTTGTCTATGTGCTGGCATTGTCAGCATGTTTCTGAGTTATCCGTTCACTGTGCTAACTAGGTTTTGTGCATCAAGTTTATCACTAAAGTTTGTGTGTAATAAATGGAGTGACAGTATGAATGTGATGCATATGTATGTATGATGCAGAGGTCATAAAGCAATTTAATTCGTCAGTTGTAATTCTAGCACAGTCATTAAGCACAAAGTTAATATTAATTAATTGTACGGAGACCTGTAATTTTGAGGGTTGTCACAGTTTAGGTTAGGTTATTAATGGGTGTGAAATTTTAGTTGGGTTGGGTTGTATCGGTGGAAGAGAGAGAAAATAGTTTTTTATTAGAAAGTTAGATTAAGTTGGGTTGTGGATAACATTTTTGTAGTAACGGTTCAATTTACGAATTTTTAGAGAATTTAATTTTGAGTTTCATCGGTGGAAACTATTTTAATTAAAAAAAAGAAAAAAATTAAAGATAGTTAGAAAAAAGTAAAAAAAAAATACAAAAAAGTTCTTTTTTTATTTAAATGGCTTCTACATTTGTTTATAAACAAAAGCTAAAAAAAATATTTAAAAATGTTATAATATAACAAGAATTAACACAAGATTAGTGCTAAAACTTTAAGAACTTTAGAAGTGTTACAAGAGAAAGAAGAAGAGAATTGTATAACTTATGAAAGTGTATACATGAGGTGCATTTTTCCTTCTACCTTGAGCTAGTATTTATACTACAAAAAGATTAACTATTTGGTAGACAAGGTTAACTATTTGGTAGATAAGATTAACTATTTAGTGGACAAAGCCATCCCTAAGTTTGACAAAGAGTTCATCCACTTGCTTGGTAAATCTAGAGGTAAATCTTGATCTTTATGGTAAATCTTTAATAATATTCATAACAGTCCCCCTTGGATGACACTTTGCAAACTTCGGGGTCTTTAAGTACTGACTCATTAAAAACCTTGCTAAAGAAAAACCCAATGGGAAAAAACCTTAGCTAAGGGAAAAAGAGTGCAGTCTATAACTCCCCCTCAAGTTTGCAATTTGTAAGGAATCAGATTCGCCGTACATGACGCATGCCAATGTCATGAACATGTTTCCTGAAAGTTGCTGTAGGTAGTGCTTTTGTGAAAAGATCGGCTGAATTGTTGCTTGATTGGACATATCTCATCTCGACCTGATTGTCTTTAATAAGGTCCCGAGTATATGCAAAGAATCTTGGTGGTATATGTTTTGTTCTATCACTTTTGATATACCCTTCTTTCATTTGAGAGACACAGGCGGCATTATCTTCATGGATAGGAGTTGGACTTCGATCTTTCTCTAGCCCACAAGAAGTCACTATGTGTTGTGATATAGATCTTAGCCATACACATTCTCTTGAAGCTTCATGTAGTGCAATGACTTCAGGATGATTTGAGGATGTTGCGACAAGTGTTTGTTTCTGAGAACGCCATGAAATCGCAGTTCCTCCATTCATAAATACATATCCAGTTTGAGATTTTGCTTTATGAGGATCAGATAAATAACCTGCATCTGCATAACCAACTAACCCTTCTTTTGAATCGTTAGGATAAAACAAGCCTAAATCAACAGTGCCTCGGAGATATCGAAAAATATGTTTAATCCCATTCCAGTGCCTTTTAGTTGGAGCTGAACTAAATCTTGCTAACAAGTTCACTGCAAAAGAAATGTCAGGTCTCGTACAATTCGTAAGATACATAAGTGCTCCAATTGCACTGAGGTATGGTACTTCTGGACCAAGAACTTCTTCATTGTCCTCACAAGGACGAAATGGATCATTTTCGACATTAAGTGACCTAATGACCATTGGAGTGCTTAAAGGATTTGACTTGTCCATATTGAAACGTTTCAATAGCTTTTCAGTATAATTCGTTTGATGCACAAGTATTCCATTGCTCATATGTTCAATTTGTAAACCAAAACAATATTTGGTTTTTCCAAGGTCTTTCATTTCAAATTCTTTCTTTAAAAGAATAATTGCTTCATGAATTTCTTTTTGCGTCCCAATTATATTTAGGTCATCAACATATACAGCTATGATCACATATCCTGATGTTGTCTTCTTAATAAAGACACATGGACAGATAAGATTATTTGTATAACCTTTACTTGTCAAATAGTCGCTCAAACGATTGTACCACATCCTTCCAGATTGTTTCAACCCATATAAAGATCATTGTAACTTGTAACATCCCAAAAATATAAGTTCATAAAATTTGCAATTTTATTTGTAAATAAATTAGTAAAATAAACTAACTAGGGGTGACACTAACCTAGTTAGATAATGACTAGTGAGTAGTTAAAGGACAAAAAGGGGACTAAAGGAAATTAGAGGGACCAAAAGTGATTAAACTAAAATTTAGTTTAATAAAACATGAAAAATAGAAATCTCAAACACACATACGTGTGTGAGATCGACCAGACAAGAGCAGGGGGGCGACCAAGTTCATCAAAACCCTAGTTCAGCATAAAATCTCTAAATTGAAGGATCAAACCCAGTCCAAATCAAAATCCGAACATAGATTAGTGATCCTCATCACAAGGGGGTTACAAGGTATGTAAAATTTGGTGTTAATTCGCTGTTTGAAATTCTCATGAAATTGGGAAATCTGAAATTTGATGATGCATGTTTGTGATTTGGTTAGCTTAGTGATGAGATGGTGTCTAGAAGTAAAACCTAGACAACTACATGTGAAATCATGTCCAAATTCAGGAAATTCCATTAACACATTGAAGGTGGGTTATGGGTTTTACAAGATAATGATGAACACTAGGGTTTAGAATGATTATTCTAGTGTAATTTGATCATAGAAAGTGATTTCAGAAAAAGTATGATGTTTAGGGATAAACCCTAGATGATTCTTGTCAAAATCTTGCATGATACTTGTAGGGTTCATAATCACCATTGTAGGTGATTAATAAGTTGTAGAAACTTGGTAAACACTAAGATCATGATTCTTGTTCTAGTGTAATCTGAGTTTTATGAGGTACTTTTATGAAATTTGGAAGTTAAAACATGTGTAAATGTGACTAATTGAAGTTGATTTAGATGATTATTACAAGTCATGAACTTGGTTTTGATGATGTAAAAATCTGACCCGCTAGGTGTTTGTTAAAATGCCTAAGTGGGGATTAAAATGTTAAAAATCAGATGAAAACGCAGATTTGATTATTATAGAGAATTATGCGTTAATGATTATGAAAAGAGTTCTAAGTTGATTGTGAATTGAACTCTTTAGGCAAAGAATCCGGATCGTCAAGCGGACAAGCCGGAGCGGATACGCGTTTGAAGGGTGTGCTCTAAAGGTACGCGACTTGTCGTCTCGTTACATTTACGTAGATAAGCCTAGTCGTAAATATGTCTAATGTCGAAATAGTGAAATTGAAACCCTTTGGTAAGTCTAAGAAGTGATGGAATTCACTCGACAAACCAAACGGGTCAAAAGGAATAGTTGAAATAGGTATGATGTCGAAATAGTGAAATTGAAACCCTTTGGTAAGTCTAAGAAGTGATGGAATTCACTCCACAAACCAAGCGGGTCAAAATAAATAGTTGGTTAAATATGTTTATTGATAATACCGCCCAATTAGTCATAACGAGATGTAAGTAAAGTGATGTAATTCACTAGATGAAGAATGTGTTAAAATAATGGTCGAAATGGTAGTGTTTGGAGTGACTCGAACGTCACTCGTTAAATCGAGTTATAAAAGCAGAAACTGAGGATTAGAAGGGATACGCTAAGGTCGACAAGCCCGGGAATGGGTAATTATGATTAGAAAGCAATGTCGACGAATTATGAAGGTATGTAACTTGAACCGTTACCTCAAATAAATTGTTGTTAAACTATACGTAGTCGCATTGTAGAATAGAAGTTGTGTTGATTGTTACTTGAATTAATAAGGTTAGAATTGATAAGGAACCGTTTGGTGGTCATCATATTGGAGGATTTCCACAAGATGAGCCAACGGATCGGATAATAGAGTGAATTATAGTATTGTTGTTTTAATTAGTTAGCAATGGCAATAACAAGCACAAGAGCATTAAACCATGGGATTGGTAAGGGAATGCAGGTGATGCTAAGCTCTGGAAGATGGGCATAAAGCGCCATAGGCTTGCTAGTGAAATGGTAGTAAAATGGGTAGAGTTAAAGTGGGTCGAATAAATGTATAGTGACATTTAGTCATTCGGTCCGTAAGTTAAATTTTTGGTATGATAATTGTAATGAGTGTGTCCGTAATGAATTTACAGACTTATAGAAAAAGAATCACCTAAAACAACATGCGGATTCGGGTGAAATCAACAATACGGTCAAAATGGTAAAGTTGCAGGAGCTACCGTAAGTTACGCTCTCCACCGTAACTTACGGTAGACAACAAAACAGTACGGTAGACTTATACTGCCTTACGGCAGACTATAATGAATCAGCATCTACCGTAACTTACGGTAGACACCGTAAGTTACAGTAGAGTCTAGAAAACCTTGTATTTTTATTTTCCTTTCACATTTCGATGTCAGAACAGTTTTTATGCATTACATAAATGTCAAAACTAACATTTTTAGTGGTTTTGACCTTAGGTGAGGATGTGGATCTTACGGATGGCGGTCAAGCAAGTTTTGAAGAACCGAACACACTTTAAAAGCTTCCACGATATCTAACTTTAATAGACAATGATTTTGGCATATCAAACATTTTGATAAAAAAAAAATTATGAATGTTTGATTTAGTCGTTAGTAGACTAATGTTTTGCTACTTATGAACTTTATCTATGAACTTATTTTATAAGTTGGACATCTTTTATATAAAAATTGTATGAATTTTATTAAATTCAAGTAGTAATTAGGAGGGTGTTACAAAGTTGATCGAATACATTTCTTTGGGTTTTGAACTTTTGAACTTAACGCTTTAGGAAGTTTAAATCCTTCAGGAACTTTCATATAGATGTCACGATCAAGTGATCTATACAAGTAAGCTGTAACGACATCCATAAGACGCATTTCTCACTTTTTAGAAACTGCTAAGCTGATTAAGTATCTAAAGGTTATTACATCCATAACGGGAGAATATGTTTCTTCATAGTCGATCCCTGGCCTTTGTGAAAAACCTTGAGCTACAAGTCTCGCTTTATATCTTGTAACCTCATTTTTCTTATTTCGTTTACGTACAAAAACCCATTTATATCCTACAGGCTTTACAGCCTTAGGTGTAACAACAATAGACCCAAAAACCTTTCGTTTGTTGAGTGAATCTAATTCAGCTTGCATAGCACCTTTCCATTTATCCCAATCATGTCTATTTTGACAATCATTGACAGATTTTGGTTTAGGATCATCATCTCCACCCATGATGTCACTTGCTATAGAATAAGAAAATATCTCATCAATGTTTTCCATTTCATATCGGTTCCATATGATATGTGTATGACCATAGTTGATTGATATCTCTTTGTTAGTATCATCAACATCTTTCTCATGAGAGGTTTCGGTATTTACTGTTTTATCAAGATCATTCTCTTTGTGGTCAATTTCTTTTACAAGTGCTTTTCTTTTTCGTGGATTCTTATCCTTTGAACCGATTGGCCTTCCACGTTTCAAACGTTTTTGAGATTCATGAGCTATCTTATTATCTATTGCCTTACTTAGGATCTCAACTCGAGCTGGAGCATTAGCAGCTGGTATATGAGATTTTGTAACTCTGTTTGTATCAGTAAAAGCATCAGGCAATTGATTTGCAACGTCTTGCAAGTGTATTATCTTTTGAACCTCTGTCTCACATTGTTTTGTTCTTGGATCAAGATGAGACAATGAAGGCACACACCATGATACATCATTTTCTTGTTTTTTTATTTTCTCCCCCTAATGCTGGGAACATTGCCTCGTTAAAATGGCAGTCATCAAAACGTGCTTTAAATACATCACCTGTTAAAGGTTCAAGATATCGTATGATGGAAGTGTCACGGCCCTCATCCCGGTGTGACCCGGTCCAGGAGCCGCGGGACAGAAACCCGTGGTACTTATTATTTGAGTTGACAGCGGAAGATTTACAAGATCTCTTAAAACTTGAAATTCCCAATTATTTTATTTCATAAATTGGGATAAACCCCGTAATTTACAATAGAGGAATTTCACGAGGAAATTCCCTGGTTTACAAAACATGTTTATTTATTTAACTGAGCCACCACTTCAAGCTTGTTAGTGCTCCGTAGCATGTTTTCCTTAATTCACAGCAGGTCGCCTGAAACATGTTTTAAAAATATTTTGTCAGCGGGGAAATACTGGCGAGTCACTCAGTTTACATAAAATGACACATTAGTTATAAATTACAGCATAAGAGCGATTACAATGGCTACTATCTTATTTTTATCTGGCGCCGTGTCACACCCTGATGACGATGGTCATACCACTATTGGGTCCTTTCACCCAAGTAGTAATGATTATCATTGTTAGGTTGGTGAACCTAACTGTGAGAAATTAGTAATGTGCACAATACCCCACTTGCCAGTGATTCAAGATAACCAAGACTTAATCCCTGTAATTATAACTTTTGAAAATAAATTGGAGTATTGCAAAACACATTTGATAAAAAGAGAATGACTCACCTTGCAAGTTTAAACGGGCAGAGTTTAGCCTACTGATAAGCCTTGTAACCTAAATTAAATGACAATGCATACGAACTAGGTAAGTAACTTAATACAACATTTACGATAACTCACGAGATCAAAACCCTCACGACGAATGACAAAGTGCAATACTTAAACATCCATCGAATTCACGACGAATGACAAAGTATAGCCCGAGTTTGAGCAGCACTTAAACATCCATCGGATTGGTTTCAATCGATCGGACATTGAATCATAGCAGCGATCGAGTTAATACCCTGTATCGTAGCAGCGTTTCTCTACATTGGAAATTCGATTTTGAGCAGAAACTTCGTTTTTTTAAACTGATTTTCGACACAGATGAACAGGCCATGATCGGATCAATTTATAGCTGAAATATGGGTTTTACGCGGCCCGCGTAAACCCACACTTAATCTTTAGGCGGCCCGCGAGGGGCCCTAGTCTACGTATAGGCTTCATGTGTCACGAGTAGGTTTGCCAGGTGGACAACACGTGGCCCGAAAAGCTTATCTGGTCAAACTTAAGTAGACGCGGCCCACGTAAGGGTCCTCTTATGTTTTACGTGGCCCGCGAGAGGAACAAATTTCATGTTTTCTTGGTTTTTCATGTGTATTAGGGTTTCAGGGGTCCGGGTTTTCACTTACGGGTCATTGTGGGACATTTTTGTAGGTCCTTACATCCTCCCCACCTTAATTAAAATCTTGTCCTCGAGATTTACTGAAATAAGTAAGGATACTTTCGTTTCATTTCCGATTCCAGCTCCCAAGTGTATTCGGGTCCTCTCTTTGAATCCCACTTGACTTTGACCAGTACCAATCTTTTATGTTTGAGAATTTTGATCTTCTTGTCTTCTATTTGGAGCGGTTTCTCCTCGAACTTCAACTTTTCATTCACCTGTATGTCCTGAAGAGAGACTACTAACGATTCGTTCTATAGACATTTCTTGAGGTTAGATACATGAAATACGTCATGTACCCCAGCTAGCTCTTCTGGTAAGTGTAAGCGATAGGCAACTGGTCCTATGCGATGGATTACTGGGAATGGTCCTATGTACCTTGGATTTAGCTTTCCTCTTTTTTTCGAATCGGACTACTCCTTTCCAAGGAGAAATTTTCAAGAGTACTTTGTCTCCGACTTGAAATTCTAACGGCTTACGTTGATTGTCTGCATAATTTTTCTGGCGATCTCGAGCCGTCTTTAGTCTTTCCTTGATTTGAGTGATCTTGTCGGTGGTTTCCTGTACAATCTCAGGACCTGATAATTGGCTTTCTCCTATTTCTGCCCAACAGACTGGAGTTCTACACTTTCGTCCATACAGTGCTTCGAACGGGGCAGCTTCAATGCTTGAATGATAACTATTGTTATAGGAGAATTCAATTAAAGGTAGGTGGTTATCCCAGTTTCCACCAAAATCTATAACACATGCCCTGAGCATGTCTTCTAGGGTTTGAATCGTCCTTTCACTTTGTCCGTCGGTTTGGGGATGGTAGGCTGTACTTAAGTTTAATCGTGTCCCCATGGCTTCCTGGAAACTTGTCCAGAAATGTGAAGTGAAGCGACTATCCCTATCTGACACAATGGATAGTGGAACTCCATGTAGTGATACTACTTCGTCTACGTACAACTTTGCTAACCTTTCCATGCTAAAGGTTTCTTTCATAGGTAAGAAGTGAGCTGATTTGGTTAATCGATCCACAATTACCCAAATCGCATCGTTACCTTTTCTGGTTTTGGGTAACTTAGTAACAAAGTCCATGGTGATTAGCTCCCATTTCCAAACAGGCATTTCTAATTGTTGGAGTAACCCTGAAGGTTTCTGGTGTTCTGCTTTAACTTGTGAGCAAGTTAGTCACTTAGATACATATCTAGCTATTTCCCTTTTCATTCCTATCCACCAGAAGTTATTTTTTAAATGTTGATACATTTTATTATTACCAGGATGTATGGTATATCTAGATTTATGGGCTTCTTCTAAAATCTTATCTCTTAAGTTTCCTTGTTTAGGTACCCAAATCCTTTTCTTGTTGAATTTCCAAATTCCATCAGCTCCTTGTTCTAATTCCTTTATTCTTCCTTTCATCCCTTCAGCATCATCTTTGATTGCTGTTTCTAGAACATTCTTCAGTTGTTCCATTAAGTTTAACTGTAAACTTAACCTAAGAGCACGGACTCGTCGTTGTTTCTCATGGTACTTACGACTTAAGGCATCTGCAACTATGTTTGCTTTTCCTTCGTGATATTGAATATCACAGTCGTAGTCACTTAGAATTTCCATCCATCTTCTTTGCCTCATGTTTAACTCTTTTTGCCCAAATATATATTTTAAACTCTTATGATTTGTATAGACTGTAAACTTACTTCCATACAGATAATGTCTCCAAATTTTAAGGGCAAAAATTATTGCTCCTAATTCTAAGTCGTGAGTCGTATAGTTTTCCTCGTGCTTCTTTAATTGCCTTGAGGCGTACGCAATTACCTTCTTGTGTTGCATTAACACACATCCCATTCCTAGCTTAGAAGCATCACAGTAAACTTCAAAATCTTTTGTTCCTTCTGGTAAGGCAAGAATTGGGGCGTTTGTTAACCTTTGCTTTAAAATCTTAAAGGCCTCTTCCTGCCTGGGTCCCCATTCAAACTTAACTGATTTACAGGTTAGCTTAGTTAATGGTACAACTATTTTGGAAAAAACCTTAATAAACCGTCTATAGTATCCGGCTAACCCTATAAAACTTCTAACTTCCATAGCTGATTGCGGAACTTTCCATTTGGTGATTGCTTCTATTTTGGAGGGATCTACGTGAATACCTTCGTGATTCACCATGTGTCCCAAAAATTGCACTTCTTGTAGCCAGAATTCACACTTCGAGAATTTGGCGTAAAGCTTTTCTTTTCTTAACAAAGTTAAGAGTACATGCAGGTGCTCACAATGTTCCTCCTGGCTTTTGGAATAAATAAGTATATCGTCGATGAAGACAATTACGAATTTATCCAAGTACGGTTTACAGATCCTATTCCTCATGTCCATAAATGCTGCAGGGGCATTTGTTAGTCCAAAGGACATGACTGTAAACTCGTAATGACCATACCTAGTTCTGAAAGCAGTTTTAGGTATGTCTTCTTCCTGTACTTTCAACTGATGGTATCCGGAGCCTAAATCTATCTTAGAAAAATATCTATCTCCCTGAAGTTGATCAAAAAGATCATTAGTCCTAGGTAATGGGTATCGATTCTTAATTGTAACCTTATTCAATTCTCTATAATCGATACACATTCGCATCGAACCATCTTTCTTTTTAACAAACAACACAGGCACTCCCCAAGGGGATGAACTAGGTTGTATAAATCCTTTGCTTAACAATTCATCTAACTGCTTTTTCAATTCTATCATTTCGGTGGGTGCTAACCGATAAGGTGCCTTAGCTATTGGTGTAGTTCCAGGAATTAGATGAATTCTAAATTCTACTTCCCTATCGGGTGGTAATCCAGGTAGTTCTTCTGGGAATACATCCGAGTATTCTGATACTACTGGAATTTCCTTAAGTTCCTTACTTTTAGTGTTAATGATTACTGAAATCATATACACTATTCCTTGTTTTCTTGAATAACTGGCCACTTTCATAACTGAAATGAATTTCCTTGGCTTACATGGCTTATCTCCTGTAATCATCACTATTTCTCCTGTCGGTGTATTAATTTCTATGGAATTCTTATCACTGAGGATTCAAGCATGGTTAGCTACTAACCAATCCATTCCTAACACAACATCGAATCCGGCTAATTTCATGGGTAACAGGTTTGCAGGAAATTTATGGCCTAAGAGTTCGATCTTTCCTTTTTGCAAAACCTTATCTATGTTAACAGAATTCCCATCTGTCGTTTCTACCGTAAAAAAATGTCTAAGGTTGGTTAAGGGTAGATTAAGAGCTTGGCAGAATGAAGTATTTATAAAACTTTGGTTTGCACCAGAGTCAAATAATACTTTTGCATAGACGTCATGAACTAGGAACATACCAGCTATTACATCTGGGATGAGTTCTGCTTCCTGGGTAGTCAACTGGAATGCTCTAGCATTCTTTTTGGTAGTTCCTTCTGCAGGTTTGGCTTTGTTATCAGCTGGTTTGACCATTTTAGGAAAATTCTAGTCTAAAATGTCCAGCTTATCCACAGTTGAAACAGATTGTTGATTTCTTCCTTCTGCAATCTTCTTCTTGATGCCCTGGAATCTTGCAGAAATTGCAATACCCTTTACATCTTCCAAAATGCTTCCTTTTACAGGTACTGCAAAATGGAGTAGTGGAAGATTGCCCGGTTCACTTTTTCTTGAAATTACTACTATTACCCACACGGAATCCTTGGGTAATCTTTTGGGCCACTTTCTTTTTCCTATTTTCTTCTCGCGTACGCACCAGTCCGTCTGTCAAAGTGTTGGCTAATTCCACTGCATCGTCAATTGTGCGAGGTCTCGCAGCTTTAACGATATCACGGATTTCGCCAATCAAACCCCAAATATAGTGAGAAATAAGTACCGGTTCTGGCGAACCCAGGGTTGGTACAACTCTAGCATACTCGAAAAACATCGAAGTATATCCTCGACAGTCTACATCCACCATCCGGTGGTTCAAGAACTTATTTGCCATTTGCTCTTTTTCATATTCGGGACAAAATTTTCTTTCCACCAGACTTTTAAATTCTTCCCAATTCATGGCATAGGCCACATCGCTTCCCTTGGCTTGTAGTACCGTATTCCACCATTCTAGCGCCCCTTCTTTAAAAAGATGCGACGCGTACATGACCTTATCTTCCTCGGCACATTTACTTATTTTAATTACTGCTTCAGTTTTCTCTAACCAACGCAGTGCAGCAGTTGCCCCTTCGTTGCCTGCAAATTCAGCTGGTTTACAGGCAAGAAATTCCTTGTAAGTGCAACCAGGCGTTGCAGCTTTCATTTTCTTAAGAAGTGGGCTTGCATCACATCACATCATCATTATTGTTATTGTTATTGTTGCCGCCTCCATTGACACTATTACTGAAGTTGTCATCGTGAGTACGTTTGCTGGGAATAATTGGTTGAGGTTCAACTGGATTTTGGGCAGCAGCAAGGATTGTTGGAATAGCATTGGCTATCCCTTGAGCAATAATATTTTCTGTATCTTGTCTATTCAGAAATTGATCTTCATGGTTTTGTTCAGATTGGTTAACTTCATTAACTGGTTCATTATCAGCGTGTTCCATCTGGTAATTAATATATATAAGTGATTAGCAAAAAATAAACAACCACCAAACACAATAAAATAATCGCACATAATCACGTCAACACATATAGCCAAAAGTGTCGACTTTGCGACGTTGATATTTTTATATATTAGTATGCGTCCGTACACACCGGTTATCTTACAAAAGTTTTATTTTAAGTTATTTTACATGATTATATTTTTATTATTATATTATTATTAAACACATGCTCCCACAACCACACAACCACAGTCAGCTGGCATCTCAGAAACGACGTTCCCTCTCGTCGTATTTCCATGAGATTCTTTCTCCCACATCCCTAATTCGGTTTCCTGCATCAATCAGCTCCTCGCCGTAGTGACGAAGTTCAGCCAAATTTTCAGAGCTCATAGGTGGGTATGGTGCAGGCTCAGGTTCAAACTGAGGGAAAAATGTATTAGGGTTATTTAGGAGATTTTGAAATTGGCAGTCAGTGGTCCACCATTCTTCCAGCTCTCCTAGAGGTCAGGGGTGGATAATAGGACCTGGGATAGCAGGTTCCAGATTAACTAGAAGTTGTGCTTCCGCTAGGTAATCGAAGAGGTTTTCATCTGCAGGTTCGATGGGGTCGCTATTTGCCAGTTGGCGGTCGAGTTCTTCCCAGGGTGGCATTTCCTGGGCTTGCCCTGAACTTTCTCCGATCTCTATTCCTTTGCCTTTATCCTTCAGGTCCTCCGTCTTTATAACTTTCAGTGTCGCTGGTCTCTTCCTACGCACACGCCTCCAGCCTACAAGTCTTCTTTTCTTTTTCGGCTTAGGTTTCTCTTGAGGTTGGGCTTGGAACACCATTTGTTCTTCAGTATCAGCCTGGTAACCAGTGAAGGTACCGGTGGTATCCATATCTGTGGTATGGATAGTAAAATTTTGAAGTGCTTCTGATAGTTCATTCATGCTGTTAGCATACATGAAGAAACACACAAAATTCTAAGTTAACTTTTTGTAAATTAAAATTTTAATAGAATCACATAATAGCAATTAGAAAATTAAATATTTCTAAATACTTAATTGGCTTAAATCAGTGGCTCTGATACCACCTTTTCTGTCACGGCCCTCGTCCTGGTGTGACCCGGTCCAGGAGCCGCGGGACAGAAACCCGTGGTACTTATTATTTGAGTTGACAGCGGAAGATTTACAGGATCTCTTAAAACTTGAAATTCCCAATTATTTTATTTCATAAATTGGGATAAACCCCGTAATTTACAATAGAGGAATTTCACGAGGAAATTCCCTGGTTTACAAAACATGTTTATTTATTTAACTGAGCCACTACTTCAAGCTTGTTAGTGCTCCGTAGCATGTTTTCCTTAATTCACAGCCGGTCGCCTGAAACATGTTTTAAAAATATTGTGTCAGCGGGGAAATACTGGCGAGTCACTCAGTTTACATAAAATGACACATTAGTTATAAATTACAGCATAAGAGCGATTACAATGGCTACTATCTTATTTTTATTTGGCGCCGTGTCACACCCTGGTGACGATGGTCATACCACTATTGGGTCCTTTCACCCAAGTGGTGATGATTATCACTGTTAGGTTGGTGAACCTAACCGTGAGAAATTAGTAATGTGCATAATACCCCACTTGCCAGTGATTCAAGATAACCAAGACTTAATCCCTTTAATTATAACTTTTGAAAATAATTTGGAGTATTGCAAAACACATTTGATAAAAAGAGAATGACTCACCTTGCAAGTTTAAACTGGCAGAGTTTAGCCTACTGATAAGCCTTGTAACCTAAATTAAATGACAATGCATACGAACTAGGTCAGTAACTTAATACAACATTTACGATAACTCACGAGATCAAAACCCTCACGACGAATGACAAAGTGCAATACTTAAACATCCATCGAATTCACGACGAATGACAAAGTATAGCCCGAGTTTGAGCAGCACTTAAACATCCATCGGATTGGTTTCAATCGATCAGACATTGAATCGTAGCAGCGATCGAGTTAATACCATGTATCGTAGCAGCGTTTCTCTACGTTGGAAATTCGATTTTGAGCCGAAACTTCGTTTTTTTTAAACTGATTTTTGACACAGATGAACAGGCCATGATCGGATCAATTTATAGCTGAAATATGGGTTTTACGCGGCCCGCGTAAACCCACACTTAATCTTTATGCGGCCCGCGAGGGGCCCTAGTCTACGTGTAGGCTTCAAGTGTCACGAGTAGGTTTGCCAGGTGGACAACACGTGGCCCGGAAAGCTTATCCGGTCAAACTTAAGTAGACGCGGCCCGCGTAAGGGTCCTCTTATGTTTTACGCGGCCCGCGAGAGGACCAAATTTCATGTTTTCTTTGTTTTTCATGTGTATTAGGGTTTCAGGGGTCCGGGTTTTCACTTACGGGTCGTTGTGGGACATTTTTGTAAGTCCTTACAGGAGGCTGTTTCATATCCAACATATATTCCCAACCTTCTTTGAGGTCCCATTTTTGTGCGTTGTGGTGGTGCAATAGGAACATACACTGCACACCCAAAAATTTTAAGGTGGGAAATGTCTGGCTCATGGCCAGAAACAAGTTGTAGTGGGGAGTGCTTATGATTTGCACTTGGTCTCACACGAATTAGTGATCCAGCATGTAAAATTGCATGACCCCAAATCGAAACAGGAAGTTTTGTTCTCATTATTAATGGTCTAGAGATTAGCTGTAAACGTTTGATCAATGATTCAGCTAAGCCATTTTGTGTGTGTACATGAGCAACAGGGTGTTCGACAACAATTCCCACATACATACAATAATCATTAAAAGCATGTGATGTAAATTCACCAGCATTATCAAGTCTCACCCTTTTAACAGTGTAATCAGGGAAATGTGCTCGTAGTTTGATAATTTGAGTTAGAAATTTTGCAAAGGCAACATTACGAGTTGATAATAAAGAGACATGAGACCATCTGCTGGATGCGTCTATCAAGACCATGAAATATCTAAACGGTCCACATGGTGGATGAATTGGTCCACATATATCACCTTGAAGTCTTTCAAGAAACATTGGTAATTCTTTGTCAACTTTTAAGGGCGAAGGCCTTGTAATTAGTTTTCCAAGTGAACAAGAGGTACATAGAGGCATTTTATCTGATTGGGGGATCTTTTGATATTTCGACAGATGTCTATGTGTGTTTTCAATAATTCTTTTCATCATCGTAGATCCTGGATGGCCTAGTCTGTCATGCCATAAGTTAAATGTCTCAGGATCACAAGAACTTTCCTTTACTGCCATATGTGTTTGAGGCACATTAATGTGTGTATAATGCAATCCAGAGTGGAGCATTGGCAGTTTTTCCAATATATGATCTTTGCTCATGATGTGTAAATATTTCTTATTATCAACAGTCCTTGACTGAGTATCATATTCGTTATGATATATGTTTTTGAAACTCAACAAATTTCTTGTTGATTTTGGGGAAAATAAAGTATTCTCTATTAAGAGCTTTGTACCATTTGGTAATATTAAATTAGCTTTTCCCACTCCTTCTATCAAGTTTGTAGGACCTGATATTGTATCAACGGTTCCTTTTGTTGGTTTCAACTCATAAAAATATTTCTTAGATTTAAGTATAGTGTGTGTGGCTCCACTATCCGCTATACATATATCTGCATCATTTGTCTGCTCTTGTGCTCCAGTGGTATTCATTTTAATTTTGATTATAATTGTTTGAACGTTTCCTTGGCTAGAGCCTCGTGCTAATAACGTGTTATAATATAACAAGAATTAACACAAGATTAGTGCTAAAACTTTAAGAACTTTAGAAGTGTTACAAGAGAAAGAAGAAGAGAATTGTATAACTTATGAAAGTGTATATATGAGGTGCATTTTTCCTTCTACCTTGAGCTAGTATTTATACTACAAAAAGATTAACTATTTGGTAGACAAGGTTAACTTTTGGTAGACAAGATTAACTATTTAGTAGACAAAGCCATCCCTAAGTTTGACAAAGAGTTCATCCACTTGCTTGGTAAATCTTGATCTTTATGGTAAATCTTTAATAATATTTATAACAAAAAATTGATTTTTATCATCTAAAAATGACCTTTTTTACATGTACAACTAATGGTATCCTGTTTTTTTTTTTTCACTTTTTATGGTTCCTCAATTAACCTCTCTTAAAACAAGATTGAAAAAAGTAAAAAAAAAATTGCAAAACTTATTTTTTTTTATTTAAACGGATTAAAAATGATATTTTCTATCTAAAAATGACTTTAATGACATTTTTACATATAAAACTAATGGTTCCCTAGTTTTTCACTTTTTCTGGTTCCCCAATGAACATCTCCTTATACACACACATTAATTTATAAGTTCAATGGTTGAGATTGATTAACCTTTCATCTCTACCATTTCATTGTCTGTTTTACGAGTTGATTACTTTTTTTCGTCCCTATGGTTTGTTGAAAATAACTATCATAGTCAATTAGTTAAACCTTTCCAATGGAATACCAGTGCTTTCACTTTTGTAACAATTACAGTCCACCTCTATTAACTCAATCTATTTATGTTGTTAAGTTATGGTGAAATGACCAATTAAAAAGGGTTATTGGATTTTGTCACTCTCAACTATAGGGTATTAGCCGCTGTCACTCCCAAACATTACTTTGACTCCTACCACTCTCAACTTAACACTTTGTATGTTGTGTCACTCTGCAGGTGCACATTTCTTAGTGTTTAACTTTTGTTATTGGTGATATTAGGCTAACACTTTGTGAATTACTAAAGACTGCAGGTGAATCTGTTCCTAAAAAACAAAATGAGAGCCAAAAGCCACTCAATTAGAGTGACACAACAAACAAAGTGTTAAGTTGGGAGTGCTGGGAGTCAAAGTGATAGTTGGGAGTGCCAACGGCCAATACCTAATAGTCGGGAGTGATAAAATCCAATAACCCATTAAAAAAATTCTAAAAAATAAAACAATTAAGGGTGGGTACCACTTCATAAAGTTGTAAGACTTCATCCTTCCCACACCCCATTTTTTCCGATCATCTGCTTTAGTGACCCCATGTTTTTCTGGTTATCTTCTCCGGCAAGCTCTTCATTTCCAGTAAAGTGAAGCTCACATTATGAAGGTTCCCAATCCGCAGTTTCGGGTGTCGAATCCCGAACGAAGTGAAGCTCCAATTGGACGAAATAAACAATAATTTCTACCTATATAACCATAGTCTTTTTTCCCTTCCTGTTCACCCCTACATCTTTCTCCTTGTTCTGTTTCTGCCTATGTTTTATCTGTTTATAAACACTTTCGTTTCATGCTCTGTTCTGTAAAGAGAAAAACATAGCAAAAAGAGAAGCTTTTTATGATGGGATTTATTTCGGAATTGTTTGTTGGTGCACATTTTAACATTGTAAGGCAAATTATGCTGATCTTGGGTCAGATTAGGGCGTCATTAGTGGTGCCATTTCTAACAGATTTTACATTGCTATGGTGGTTGCAGTTAACATATTATTCGATAGAAAACCGGAAAAACGTTACAAATTTGAATCATTTGAAGATGATGTTAAGTTGAGTAACTCCGTTTACCCTCTTGTTCTTGATCAAGTTCAAGTGCCAATGTTCAATGAAAGAGAGGTTTCTTTTTGCAATTACTCTGTTTTTGTTTTTGTTATGGTTTATACTTTTTTTTAAATTGATTTGTGTAAACAAGTTTATCAGCTTTCTATTGGAGCTGCATGTGGGCTTTCATGGCCCCGGGGGGGGGGGGGGGGGACAGAGAAAGATGTGGTGGAGTTGGTGGTGGGGTTAAGGAAAGTGAGAGGGAGTTGAAGATGACAGTGTGTTGTGGAGAGAGAAAGATTTATATAAAAATGTTTTTTAGTTTTTTTAACGGATGGGTATTTTAATCTTTTCATTAAAAATTTAACGGTACATTGGATGAGGTTAACGGAGTTGGACTGTAATCAGGTATTTGCTTTTGCGTATGTAACTAGTAAATATATATTAGATATTGAATTGGTAAGATAGTTGGAATAGAATAATTATCACACCAATTTCATTATCTGAGAATGGTGTGACAACGTATAAGCACAAATAAAGTGTATAAATTTATAAAAAAATCATTACAAATAACATTAAATGTAACAAACTGTTTTCATACAAACTTAAACATTTAAACAATGATCTAAAACTATCATAAATTTACAAAATTGAAAAAACGTAAAACTTAGTTATGCTTCATTCCTTGATATTCATCTTTAGCTTTGACACAAAAAGCTCATCACCTACGAAAAAACAAGTTCCTCAAACCGTATACATATGTGGATAACAAATAATACATATGCAACTAATAGTGTTATATGTGTATATAACAAATAATACATAGTAGCTAAATAGTGTTACGTACATGTAACACCCTAAAAATGTTTAATATAAAAATAAGTAAAAATAAACAAAGAACATAACATAGTTAATGAAATATGCCAAAATGGTAGTTAAGTTATGGGGAAAGCTTAAATTTAAACACACATTCAAAGTGGGAGGGTTCAATGTGTAAATAATAAAATGAAAGAGTTTACTAATTAACAAAAAAATCAAAAACACCCACATTCAGTGGTGCTGGGTTCGATCAAGGCAGGGGAAGAACAAGGAAACCCTTGTTTGCAAAATTCCATCAAATTACTAGAAATCTCAAGGAGAATCTAATTATTGAAGTGGTAAGTTTAAATTTTCTGAAATTATGATTTGTAGGATGAGGGTTACAACCCAATCTCGAATTCTTGTAACAAAATGTGAGAAATCTGAGTTATGATTTCTTTCTAGGACAAGAATCATGTTTGATTTTAAGTAAATAGAAAGATATTTTAGTATGAGACCAATTTATGAAGATGTTTTATGAATAGGATGATTGAAATAGATATAACTATGTGAAATCTTGAAATATGATGATGTTGTAATACTTGAATCTTAGGCAAAATGATGTAGGATAAAGGAATGATATGAACTTGATTGATTGTTGACGGGTTATGAGGTGAACTAGTAGGAATTGTACTTAGAAAGTTTATATGTAGTGTCCTACAAATGTGAAACCCGCCAAGTGCTCGATAAAATGCCTAAAAGAACATATTTGTGAAATTCGGAAGAAATTATAATAAAGTTTCCATATGCTAAACTATGAAAATAATGAAATGATATTTGAATGAACTAAAAGATGGAACGAATATGTTAATGTAGGCGTGAAGGAAGAAAGCTCAAGTGCTAGGAAAACGGAGAACCCGCAAGATCGAGGTATGTTATTATGCATACCAAATTCTATTAGTAAATTGTTGTTTGTGCTAAAACCATAATCATGATAATTTGTAATAGTTAAATAGTAAATGGTTTGATCCGTGATGGACAAATTTCATGAACCGTAGATTTATAAATATAAATGCTTTATGACCGGTTCTTTATGGGAGAAGCGGGTAATGAGAAGATAAGTATGAAAGGGAATGAATTTGTTAGTCCCAGACGAACCGAATGAAAGTTATGTTATGAATGATATTATCCGTTACTAACAGATAAGTTATGAATGAATGAAATCAACTCGATCCGTCACTCACGGGTTTGAGTGTATGTAATTGATTGAATGTGATGTATTCGTTTGTTTTAAACGAACCGAATGAAGGTTATGTAGGAATGAAAATGCCCGTCTCAACGGGATAAGAATGGCATGTTATATCTAAATTTTGAGTTAGTATGTTTTGACCCGTTTCATGGCTTGAGT
Source organism: Helianthus tuberosus (assembly GCA_030545235.1). Lineage (NCBI taxonomy): Eukaryota > Viridiplantae > Streptophyta > Magnoliopsida > Asterales > Asteraceae > Helianthus > Helianthus tuberosus. The sequence continues at coordinate 24,546,619 of CM060405.1, forward strand.
TAATGCACGTATGAGATGAATGAACGAAAGGGATTAATTTTTGTATTACTAGTCTAGAAGTAACATAACTAACGAGTTTAAAATTTGATGCTTGATGTAGGTAAATCCTCGGCTTCATAGCTTGGCGACTTGGAACGAACACACTCGATTTCATGCCCACCTAGCGCTTCCGAAGATGTCTAGTTTAGTATGATTCTAGCTTTTAGGTAGTATGTATTTTTAACATGTGTGGTATTGGTTGTCCTTATATTTTGGCAAAAACTTAGTTCGTATGTCGATTTGTATCTAGGTCTTTTAAACTTGTCTGTTTTTGGTTTTGAAAATGGTTGTGTACGTAAACATGTTAGAAGATTTGGAAAATTTGCATTAGCCACACTTGTTACTTAAAGTGTGTTGTCGAAATTTTTTTATGTTAAGTTCTTATTTGTTTTAAGACAGGGAATCGATATATTTATAAACGGGTCATGCCGAAATTTTTGCAAGTTTTAGTGTGAAATTAATGTTCTTTCCGAAAGCTTTTAGAAGGGTGTTTCAGTACATAATCATTAGTGTTACATATATAACTTATAACTGACAATGTTACATATATAACCAGCACATAATGTTACATATGCTACTTATTAATCTATACGAATGAAGTGAAATGTTACATAATATAAACTAGAGTTATGCTCGTAACTCTGACCATTACATATATAGATATATAATAAAATGATTAAAAATGTTGATAAATTGACGTTACATATTTAACTAATAAGTATTACATATATAAATGTTTCATCTAAAATGGCACAGATGAAGTGATAAGCAATGTTACATTCGTATTAAACGTGCCGTGCCATACGTGTTTCATAGGTTGATGAATTGAAGTTACATATTTAACTAATAGGGTGAGGTTCATTTGAGAAGAAAATTAAATTGAGAAGAAAAAGAACAAAGGGTACAATTGTAAAATATTAAATAGTTTTTCTCTCATCTCATTTGTTATTATTTTTGACTAATTAATTAGTCATAAAGACTATCATCCTACACACTAAAATTTTTGCATAGACACATCAAAATTTATCCTACACTTTTTTGAAATTTATCCTACACATACTAAAATTTATCCTACACAACTCGTAATTCATCCTACACACCTCATACTTTATCCTACACTTTAAAATAATTTTTTTCTTCTTTGAAAAAATATATATTTTTTTTTAAAAATAAGTTACAATTTTAATTTAGTTAGCTATTAAAAAGGAATACTAACAATTAATGATCTATCTAGTTTTACCAATATACCCTTACATCTATATTAAAGATAAAAATTAAATGAAGTAAAAAGAATCATTCTTATTGGTTGAAGATTGTTCTTTTTTTATTCTTACAAAAAAATTCTTCTCATTTTAACCCTCCACTTAACTAATAAGTATTACATATGTAGTTATCTTAATGTTACATATAACTAGTGTTGATGCAACAAATAATAGACCAAGGCCTGTAGCGATATCTCCGGGTAAAAGGGTTCAAGGGTTTCGATTAGCCTAACGCAGGTCGTGGGGTCCCCCCACGTTTGCAAGACGTGGAGAGAGGTTCATTAGTGTTATTGTTATTCTTCTTGAATTCTAGACTGATATGAAACCAGCCCATAACGTAATCGTTGGAGAAGATGAATTATTTGGTGTGAAGAAGAGAAGCATAAAGCTAGTTCTCATGGGAGAAGAAGAAGAGAAGCAAGCATGAAGCTTGTTCTTGAGAGGGAGAAGGAGAATCAGAGAGTTAAGATAGTTTTCAGCTGATTCCGGAGTGTCCTATACGTTTGGAATGAGCTGCAATTTATAGGGGAAGAGGTTTCTCAAAGGAGAAACCTTTAACTAATGAACCTGGCTTGCAGTGAGGGACTTACCCTTTTAGGGGTTGAACGGTTTGGACCTGCGGACAAAAGGGTGTTCTCTGTGCACATGTTCTGTCTGTGTAGAAATGGTTCACACGTTAAGTGCTGATGTGACCGGACACTGTGCTTGTCCTTTTTACTGTTCACCTGAGTTTGCGCGTATTGAACCTCTCAACCTTTTAACCTTTTAAGCTGTTATGTATATTAGTCATTTTATTGAGATTTGGGCTACCCCCGTCATCAGCCCCCCAAGTCAGAGGTGTTTGGGATGTAAGCTCAAATGCTTCTGACTTTTACACATTATTTTTTATTGCTTAAAGGCTTCAGGGCTTTAAGGCGTTTGAGTTTTGAGATTTGAATTTCGGAATGATAGTAGGCTTCAAGGTTTTAAGGCTTGAAGGCTTCAAGGTTTTAAGGCTTAAAGGCTTAAAGGCTTCAACTTGTCTCACTCAAGAGGAAGTTGAGGCTTAATGAATGAGGGATCGATCTAGAGTTTAATCCGGTGGCTCCGGGTTTAGATAAATCAATCGATCAGTGTCTCGCTAGTTCTATTGCTGTCATTTCAAGTTTTCCAACTTGTGTCATCCATTTTCGGTCTTTGCTCTAAATGTTTTAGAGTATTATCGTGTGTCGTTTGGTCAATTACGTCCTCAAGGTCTTGCTGGGACTTTACACTTTGAGGTTTTGTGATAGGGTATGGCCCCTCGTTGATGTTTCTTCTAGTTGACCAAGAACGACAATTGGGTCACGTTTGAGACATCCCAAGTTGATGTTTGTTTGACTTCCTCAATGGTTACTACCTTTGGTTCTTGGAAGGACCGATTTTTCTGGATTTCAGAGTCCATTGTTCCCTTCGAGCTGATGCTGTGTTAGACAAGCTTGAGCCATTTGAGTCCTAACTAGATAGTTTGTTGTTAAAAGCCATTTAGGAAATGTCCTTCGAGGCTTCGTCCCTTTCCTGAACACCTTTTAGTGTTGATGGGTGTGAGCATCTTGTGGGACAAGCCGGATCGTGGCCCTGTGCTCATGAGGGATGATCAGGGTATAATGTTTTGCCTTATTCTTTATCAAGAGTGATGATACCTCTGATTTTGTGTTTGAGGATGCTGAGGCTACCCCCTGGTGAAGATGTTGTTGCCAGAGGTGCTGAACACAGGTTCGAGGGTTCAGGTTATGTGAACGTTCCAAATGTCAAAGGCTTTACTAGGTTCGGTGCTTCCAAAGCTTCTATTCGTTGTTTAACCCGACGTATGTTAAAGGTAGCTGACCATCCATCGGCCTCTGAGCCAATGCAACTGAGTGATGTTATAGAGGCTTCAAACGTTTGGACGTTGGGGTTGAGGAAAAAAGACGAGGATTTGTCCTTGGTGATTAGTAAGGAGAGTAAAGCAGTGGGTAAGAAGGTAGTGAGCTTGAAGGGTTTCGGGAAGGGTGGTGAAGGTTCCGTCACTGTTAATCCAGAAGAGGTTTATGTGCTGGATTGGAAGGTCACAGTTGGTGACAGCTTCAAGCCTTCATCCGTTTGTGAGGATGTTCTTACCCATTTTGCTCCTCCTACTGTTCGAGGTTCTTGCTCATCTATGGACAATGAACTGATGATTTCGAAAATGATGATGGGTGCTTGCTACCTTGCTTCTTGAGGGTGTATCCCGATTTTGAAAAAGGATTCAAGAGTATGAAGTCTTTTCGAAGAAGAGGGATGAGATGAAATCTTCAATGGTTGCTTTGAAAGAAGCGAAGGGCTACGCTAAGAAGGAGAAAGCATTGATGTTTGAAGATTTTTAGGAGTTTTCTTCCCGCACAAGACTGATATGGTTGAATTGGAAAAACTCTTGGAGGCTGACAAGGTTCAAGTCAGGGTCGATAAGGTTGCCTTGGAGTTTTAGAAAAGAGCCTTATTAGAGGAGGAAGAAGGGTTAAAGGCTTCACTTGCCCAGGCAACTAGTGATAATAAATGGCTCATTGAGCATGGATTTCAGCAAGTGGTTACCTATCTTCTCCATCCGTCGGAATTCAACAAAGTCTTGGGTGATGTGTACACCGAGCTTCTTGCTTATGGGAGACACCAAGGTTTATTTGCTGGTTACAAAGCTTTGTGAACCTGGGGAGTCTCAGGAAAAGTCTTCTCTTTTTCAACCCAAAGCTTTCGAAGTCTTCAAGGAAACTGTTTTGAAGGTAGGGCATATTATTTACCCTTATGTGGGTGAAGTCTCCAAGTATTTTGGTAAACCTTTGCCTGTCTTGTAGGAGCTAAAACCCAAGGGCCTTAATGAGGCTGTTTGTAATGAAGTGTTGAAGTCCCTCTCGAAGAAACGTCCTTGCTTCGGAGATAGCGAGGAAACGTGTTCTGAAGGTGGTGAGGGCTCAAAGAGTTCAAGCCTTGAAGCCTCCGAGGCAGCGGGTGCAGTAGGGAGGAAAAAGAGAAAGGCTAAAAAGACCCAAGATGATGGAGGTTTGAAGAAGGATGATGCATCAAAATCTACCATCCATGACGTTGTTAAGTGAAGAAGAAACCTTAATTCATAGCTTTCTTAGCATGTTGAACGATGTTATGGGTTGTTTGTTTGAATATCTTTTTATTTTAAAGGAATCGTCTAGATCCCTTGGTGGTTAAAGCCTTGAAGGCTTGTGGACAATGTTTTATGTTTGATGGCCAGTATGGCCCTTGCTATCTTTAACTTATCTTGCTATGTTGTTCTATTTATTCCCTTGTGTTTTCATTGGTTTTGTATTTTTGTCTTTGTTTTGGGTGGTGCATCTTATGTTATTTATACCTTAAAGGGTTCAGTGCTGCAGTCACTTAGCCTTAGGATAATTTTAACAAGAAGATACAACCTCTATCCTATGTATGACATTCACTTAAAGTCTTTTTGGTTCGTAAGCCAATGTTAGGGCTTAAGGAACATTTGGTGTAGGCTGTTCAAACCCGTCTATGAGACATGTTTTTTTTAAGATTTCTATGAGTCTCATGGAGTTGTATTGATTTAGGAACTCACCCCTTATATAGGTCCATTCAACCCTTGAACCTATTGAGCGATGTGGCCTGGGAGCTCATCCCCTTGCATGGCCCTTGCCATGGAGTTTCTTGCTAGGTTCTCAACCTGATTATAGGATAGAAAGACAAATTTTGATTTTATCGTTCATTCATTTCAAAGTACTTTGATTACTAGGGGAATAGAACAACTTTTGGGAACTATTTGTAAAACGTTTTGGTTAAACATGGAACCTTTTAAGGTTTTTATCATTCCAATGGTGGGTAAGCTTTTTGCCTTGCGGGCCTGCTAGCTTGTATGATCCCCCTTTGTGGGCTTTAAGGATAGTGTATGGCCCTTCCTACTTAGGGCTAAGCTTTCCTAGGCTTTATTTCTTGCAGGCCTCCTTATTTCGAAGCATAAGGTCCCCAGGCTTGAGGCGTTCATGCTTCACCCGTGTATTGTAATACAATTCCATGTTTTGTTTGAACCTTGCTTTTTGTATGGCTGCTTGATCACGAGCATATTCGTGGAGTTCCAAATTCAACATCGTCTCTTTCTTATTTGGCTCGAGGTTGATGTTGAATGTTCTTTGTGTTGTTACTCCGATTACAGCTAGGATTATAGCCTCTGATCCAAACACTAGGCTGTAGGGTGTTTTCTTGTGGCTCGTTTTCTTGGTTGTTCGAATTTCCAATAGCACATTGGGAAGCTATTCGAGCCAGTTGTTGTCGTATCTTCCCAATCGAGATTTAATCCTTTCAACAATGTTGTTGTTTATCCTATTAACTTGGCCATTGGATTGTGGGTGAGCTACCGAGCTGAATACTTGGGTTATTCTGAACTCCTTACACCAGGAGCTAGAAGGTTTCTCGGCAAACTATTTCCCGTTATCCATGACTAGTACCCCTGGGAGCCCAAAACGATAGATTATGCTTTCGAAATCAATGACATGTTTCCCTGAGATTTTTGCCAATGGTTTTACTTCTGGTCACTTGGTGAAGTAATTCACGGTTACCAATAAGAGCTTGACTCCTCATTTGGCTAGTGGGGATGGACCAACGATGTTTATTCCCTACTTATGAAATGGTTAAGCCGAGGAGATGGGAACGGGGTCATGTTTGGGGCTTTTGGGTACCGGAGCATGTAACTGACAAGCTTCATACTTTCGCAGTTGTTCGGAGGTATCTCGATGCATGGAAGGCCAAAAGTGTTTGAGGTTCATCAACTTTGACACTACCGATTTTGGGCCACAATGAGCTCCACATATCCCTTCGTGAACCTCTTTGATCAGATATTGGCTTTGTTTTGGGCCAACGCATCGAAGTAGTGGTGCAAGGTATCCTTTTTTGTAAAGGATATCTCCTTGTAACACATATTGCCTTGACTTGATACGAACCCTTTTAGCCTCAGTCTGGTCATTAGGTAATTCACCATTTAGAGGGACCTTTCAATAGGAGTCATCCAATTTGGCCCTTTTTTAGTGATCACATCTTGAACCTCAAGTTTTTGGATGGATGAGGTTTTTAATACCCCAACTAGTACCTTCTTGGTGAGGTGGGTAAACGTAAGAGATGCAAGCTTGCTTAGTGCATCAACTCTCTTGTTTTGAGATCTTGGAATTTATTTGATGGAACATTTGAAATGTGTTCATCAATTCCTTTGACTTCTCTAGGTACTAATACATGTTGGGTTCTTTTGCTATGTAGCTGTTATTGTCTTAGCTTGAGAGAGTCTGTGAGGACTTGAAGCTTTTGAACCCCCATTTCTTTGGCTATGTAGTTGTCACTTACTTGGTTTGAAACAATCAACGAGTTTGTGAAGACTTGAAGCCTTTTGACACCCATATTTTTTGCAAGCTTGAGCCCAGCAATCAATGCTTCATACTCAGCTTCGTTGTTTGTAGTCTGAAATTCAAGACGAAGGGCATACGTGAATTCCAATTCGTTAGGATCAATTAGAACTAGCCCTGCTCTTAACCCTTCAATGCTGGAAGCTTCGTCGGTAAAGAGCTTCCAGGTATGGGGGTCGGAGGGTTCATTGGAGGCTGTATCGACTTCCGTTGTGACTTCTTTAGGGACTTCTATGATGAAGTCAGCTGAGACTTGGGCTTTGACAGCTTTTCTCGGGACATAGGTGATTTTTCAAGCATATTCTTAATATAGGTTAGTCAGTGACCACTTGTATCAGGTGTGACTGAAAGTACCTTCGAAGCCTTCTAGCCGTTTGGACTAGGGCTAGAGCAAGTTTTTTCGAAGAAGAATATTTGATTTCTGCTAACTTTGAAGTTTTGAAAAAGTCAATGGGTATCTGAACTTTATTTCGTTCAATGATTAGAGTCGTACTTATGGTTTTTTCAGCAATCGAAAGGTGGACAGAGACCGTTCCACCTGTTTCCGGAGCTGAAATGGTTGGGAGTGAAGCCAAGTGTTGCTTCATTTGGTTGAAGGCTTCCTTTTGAGGTAAAACGCTTCAAAGCTGTAAGCTTTCCATCGAAAGCCTTTCTTGTTAGCATATCCCTTGAGGGTTAGCTTTTATGCTTTGTTTCCCAATGATATGCCCTACGAACGAGCACTTGATTGGATTAAGCCTCATGTTGATCTTTCTCAAGTTTTGGAAGGTTTCTTGTATGTTATCGAGCATTTGGTATTCCGTTTTGCTCTTGATCACCAAATTGTCAAAATAAGCTTTAATGTTTTTGCCGATTTGTCTGGCAAACGCTTTGTCAACCAGACGTTGATAAGTGGCACATGTATTTATTAAACCAAAAGGCATTTTTTGATAGCAAGATATACCTTTATCAGTGTGAAATGCGGATTTATTCATCTCTTTTTTTTTATTAGGATCTGATGGTAACCCTTTTAGGCGTCAAGAAAACACTTGAACGGGAAGCCTGTGAGTGGGTTAACCTTGAGGTCTATCTAGGGCAGCTGGTAGCAATCCTTTGGGCATGCTTTGTCCAAGTCTTTAAAATCGATATACATTCTCCAAGACTTGTCGGGTTTTTAAACCATTACCGGATTGGCCACCCATGATTGATACTTGACCTCTCGAAGGGTTCCGGCTAGAACAAGCTTTTCCATCTTTTGGCATTATGCAAGGCTTCTTTTAGGGGCTTGACTATGTTTCTTTTGTATAATGGGCTTAACATCAGGTGGGATCCATAACTCATGTTTCAACACTGCTACGAGGGATGCCGGTCATATCTTCGGGGCATTAAGCAAATACATAGTGCAAGAGCAGCTTTTCAAGGTGTGAGAGGGTTTCATTGGAAAGGTTAGTGTTTACCCTTATCCCCTGTTGAGGATATTTTGGGTTTATGTCCAACCCTTGTATATCGTTTTCGTCCTTTCTTGAGCTTTCCCCATCAACCACAAAAGCTTCTTGGGTAGGTTGAAGGGTTGTTATCCCTTTTTCAATGAGAAACTTCACAGCGCCTTGGCCAACTGAAACTGTCATTCCGAACACACTTTGCCATGGCCTTCCTATGATGATATTATAGTTGGAAGGGATATTGATCACCGCAAAAGTGAGTTGTTCGGTTCGTCCCTTTGTTCTTTCGCTGAACAAACATTAGGGGTTATTTGGCCTAAAGGCTCGGTAGGTATGTCTGCGATACCTTCGATGGAGGATTCAGGCTGTTGAAGCTTTGAACGTTCATCGTCGCTGAGAGGGTTAAAGCGTTTCAAGCTTTTCGTCAGCTGAGAGGGTTAAAGCATTTCTCAAGCATGATTTTGGAGGATTCAGACTGTTGAAGCTTTGAACGCTCATCGTCGCTGAGAGGGTTAAAGCGTTTCAAGCTTTTTATCAGCTGAGAGGGTTAAAGCTTTGTTTTCAAGGTCGACCATGTTCACTTCCTACTTTTATTCTTCAACCATTTTTTCCTTGCCCCCCTTAACCAAGTGAGCCACTTCGGAGTTGACGGCTTTTTCGATCCTCTTTTTGGGTTGGAAGCAATTATTGGTATGGTGACCTTTCTATTCGTGAAACTCACAATACTGGCTTGATTATTCCAATCTTTTGTTTTTTTTTTTTTTTTTTTTTTTTTGGCAAAGGTTGAGGAGGGCGGAAGCTGTGTTTTACCTCTTCAGTTGCCAAGATCTCTTATGTAGCCTTGGTTAAGGCTGTAAAGTTTATGGTTTTTTTTTTTGGCCTGGAGGGTTCCGGCCTTCAGGCCTTCTGGAATCCGAACCTTTGAACCGTTTGTCATAAGATCCATACTAGTTAAGAGTTCTCTATTTTTTTTTTCTTTGATGTCTACAACTTATTCTCCTCGAATGTGTGATTCAGCCCTTTCGAGTGTTTCTTCAAGGGTTTTGGGCAGGCATTTATTGAAGTCTCTTGCGAGATATTTGGAATTTATAACATTTATGAACCCTGCAACCCTAATCTTTTCATCGGCGTAAGTTAAACCTTCCTTCTTGTAACTTTCGATGAAGTCTCTGAGACTTTTATCATCACGTTGTTTGGTCTGGAAGATTATCATGGCGTCCTTGACATACCTATGTTTTTATAGGGACCTTTTGCTAAGGTCGTCAAAGGTTTGAACGCTTCGTCCAGGAAGGTCATTGAACCATATGCGCGAAGACCCTTCAAGGGTTTGCCTGAACATGAGACAACATTCGGAGTTGGGTCATTTTTTAATTATTGTAGTCCCGACGAAGATTTGGAAGTAGTCTTTAGTACCGTGATGGCATCTTTATCTGGATTTGAAACTCGTAATCAACGATTTGTTGGGAGAAGCAAGACAAGTTTGTTGGGCTTCTAGGGTTTTGAGAGGTCTTCTACTACCCTTGAAGCTGGGTTACCGCTTGAGGTACCCTGGTGAGTGGTTGGCACTTGGTTGATGAAATTAAGGTCAAACCCTTGAAGGCTTTCTGTGTCATCATCCACTTTTCACGTGCTGCAAAGGAAATTTTTTCCATCATCCGTGTCATCAGCTAGGGCATAAGGTTAAAGTCTTAAAGGCTTTCTGATGGTACTCATAAAAGATGTCATCATCTGTGTCAAAAGGTTAAAGCGTTAAAGGCTTACTGTATAAGGCATTCCCATGGATGTGTTCATGACCATACCACGAGCCGAAGGGAGGGTGGCCATGGCTTGTTTTCACGAAGTAGCAATGGGAGGGAGAACACTTGAAGTTGGTGACTTACCATAATTGATCAAGAGTGGTTTTATGCCCCATAGGTGCACCGGTTGTAACGGGTTGGGAGGTAAATAAGGGAAAAACGGTTGGACTTGGCCTCCCAAAACCTTAAAGGCTTGAGTGGTTGGTCTGTCACACTAGGACCAGCTTCAAGGTAAGATGTGGCTGAACGTGAGCTGCTAAAAGGAAAAGATGGACGACCAGGTGATAATGAGGGTTTAGACTCCTCATAATTTAGTCTTATTCTCACCCTTTTTTCCCTTTCTAAGCTCACATGCTAGTTGAGAAGAAATCTCAGTTGTAAGAAATTTCTAGCTACTCCCTCGGGTGTTAGATCTATGCGTTCCGGTGTATGCATTGCATCGATTTGAGTAGGTGCAACCCCTGACCGAGATGGGGTTGGTGTTTGAAAAGAAGTGAACTCCGGGAACATATCCCGGTGGAGTACTTCCGGGAGTAGAAAGAAATGTAGATTTGACCGGTGAGATCCGATCGGAACTTGGTGTTAAATCGGTGTTGTTAGGAACCTGATTTACCTGACCGAGAGACTCGCTTTCAGACATGATGTAAAGAGAAAATGGAGCTACACAACTGGTCTTTAAGATAAAGTTAGCGGCGTAGCCCCACGGTGGGCGCCAACTTGTTGATGCAACAAATAATAGACCAAGGCCTGTAGCGATATCTCCGGGTAAAAGGGTTCAAGGGTTTCGATTAGCCTAACGCAGGTCGTGGGGTCCCCCCACGTTTGCAAGACGTGGAGAGAGGTTCATTAGTGTTATTGTTATTCTTCTTGAATTCTAGACTGATATGAAACCAGCCCAGAACGTAATCGTTGGAGAAGATGAATTATTTGGTGTGAAGAAGAGAAGCATAAAGCTAGTTCTCATGGGAGAAGAAGAAGAGAAGCAAGCATGAAGCTTGTTCTTGAGAGGGAGAAGGAGAATCAGAGAGTTAAGATAGTTTTCAGCTGATTCCGGAGTGTCCTATACGTTTGGAATGAGCTGCAATTTATAGGGGAAGAGGTTTCTCAAAGGAGAAACCTTTAACTAATGAACCTGGCTTGCAGTGAGGGACTTACCCTTTTAGGGGTTGAACGGTTTGGACCTGCGGACAAAAGGGTGTTCTCTGTGCACATGTTCTGTCTGTGCAGAAATGGTTCACACGTTAAGTGCTGATGTGACCGGACACTGTGCTTGTCCTTTTTACTGTTCACCTGAGTTTGCGCGTATTGAACCTCTCAACCTTTTAACCTTTTAAGCTGTTATGTATATTAGTCATTTTATTGAGATTTGGGCTACCCCCGTCATCAACTAGCGATCTTACATTTGTATTAAATGTGTCATGTCATTCGTGTTATTTAACTAGTTACATAAAAAATTGTGTCATGTAATCCTCTTATCAAAATTGTGCCATGTAACCCGCTTGTCAAACATCCCTTACTTTATCAACTAAAATATTGTGAAACAAATAACGTAAAATTATCATATCTAAACAACAATGATTGTACTTTATTACCAAATTCTATACTTAGACCACCCGTAGTGGGGCGTGATTTTTAAAAATTTTTCAAAAAAAAATGCCTTATAACGCCCCGGCCGCCATTACACAAGGCGTTACCGGGCGTTATTTTTCAAAAAAAATGAATGTAGCGTGATTTTTAAAACGCCATTTTGCACTTGTTGGAGGTTTGACTTGGGTTGACCCACCAATGAGAAATCATTTTTTTTTTGTTTAAGGATTGAAAGGGGCATTATTTGGGCATTATCCCCACTACACCACTTTATGCTATAATGCCCCATGCTGACTGGGTTGCCACGTGTCGGATAATGCCCCATAGTGGGGGCATTATAACAAGTTACCACTACACATGGTCTTATAATGTCAAATATGCATCATCATTACTAAAGAACCAATTGCAATAACAAGATTAAATAGTTATTCTGGTATCTATTGTTGAGACCGCCCGTAGTGGGCGTTTTTTTTAAATTGCCCAAACACGCCCGATCACGCTCATGTGCCGCCCCCTAGGCGTTTTCCGGCGTTATTCGGAAAAAAAGGACCTTGGCGTTTTTTTAAACACGCCGAATTGAAGCATTGGGGAACGAGTTTACGGTTCAACGGTAACTTTCTTTAATTATTATTTTTTTAAATCCCATTTAATACTATAAAAACCACACTTTACATCCACTTTTTTTATAAAAAAACTCACCCTCCATCAAAGTTTCTCTCTACTATGAACCCATTCTGACCCCCATTTGGTGTCCCCTCAAGACCCGGGAACCCGAACACAACCCAACCGCAACAAACCTTTAACCTTCAAGACATGGACCCGAAGATGTTATCGTACGCGACTCTCTTGAGTGGCTCTACTCCTTTCATGCCACCCACTTTCGGCTTTGGCCAAGCCAGCGGCTCGCAACCATCACAACAACAACCCGAACCCGATGTGGATATCGTGCCGGAGACGTAACCCGAACCGAAGCGAGAGACATAGAAACGCGGCAAAAGGTCGCATAAAAAGAAGGAACCAAACCAACCTCGTCGTAAGCATAGTTACGTTATTTGGACGAAGGACGAGGAATTCACGTTGGTTCGGGCGTGGGTCGACGTTTCGGAGGACCCCTATGTTGGTAGGTTTTATTTTTTTTACTTGTTTTTTCGTACACGTCGATTTTATTTTATTTTTAACGTACAACTTTTTTTCTATTTGTAGCAAATTTTCAAACGGGTCCCGAATTTTGGAATAGGATTCGTGCACTCTTTTCTAGCAAATGGACCGACATCAACAACAAGTGTCACTTCTTCCAAGAAGTTTATCAACGTAACTACGATAATCGGCAGAGCGGAGAAGGTGACGTCAGGGTTTTAACGAAGGCTATGGAAGAGTACGAGAAAACGAAAGGCGTTTTCCCGTACTATAAGTGTTGGGAACTACTACGAAAAAGTCCAAAGTGGGCGGGCGTAGTGACCATGACGTCGAGTAGTAGACGTAGAGCTAAACGGTCAAAAACGTCATCCCCCGTTGACCCTGAAACACCAACTTCCGATGCCCGCAATGTCGATCTAAATGTTGTTGTGGACGTTGACGAGCAAGTTGAAGAAGAGTTGGCCCGACCGCCCGGTAGAAGAAAAGATAACCGAACCGGGAAAAAACCGGTGGAGTCGTCTTCCGATCTCGAGTTGAAAGAAGATTTCGAGGAGATGAACCGTCGTCTCCAAGATATTCGAGACCTCGGCCAACAACGTTTGGAGAATATGAAAGAACGCGTCGCCGGAAACAAAAAGTTTAACGAGATGCAAGCGGCGAGGCAAACGGAAAAGGAAATTGAGTTTTTGTCCAAACCTATCGACTACCTCTAAGGCGACGCGTTGATCGTTGCGCAAATGCATCGCCAAAAACTTCGGGAAAAATACGGACTTTAGACCATCATCTTTATTTTTTTTATTTCCGTTTTTTTATTCGTTTTTTTTAATTTCTAGTAGTGTAATTTTTTTTAAATTAATAAAGTATTTTAAGTTTTAAATGTAAAAAAACAAATAATTGTGTAATGATTGGATGGGCGTTATTGGGCGTTATTGGGCATTATTCCCACTACGGCACTTTTGCAATAACGCCTAATAATGCCCTCATGCTGACTGGATTGCCAAATGACAGAAAACCCTCCAGGGTGGGGGCATTATTAGGCTAACGACTACGCATGGTCTGAGTGGTCTCATTAAATAGTTATTTTGGTATTTATTGTTGAATGGTCTCTAGTCTTCAACTTTGACTTGTTGGCCAGCACTTTATCAATTCGAACACTTTGTACTCAGTCTCTAACACTTCAATTTAGTAGTTCTTGTTCCAGTAGTGTGGTTGGTTGTTTGAGAAGAATTCAAGGAGAAAACTTCTGGACAATTGATCATACTTCAAACTTATCCAATCAAGCACGGAAGATACTTAACTCTATCAATATGTGTCATGAGATTTGGGAAGTGGAAAATGGTTGTAAAGGCCATCAATGATTCTATAACTATTGAGAATGGGTAGTGTAATGATTCAAGTGTATGATATAAATCTTGATTGTTGATAAGCATGGATGTTTTGTGAAAGCTTATGAAAGTATTTTATTGATATGCCTCTTATTTTATGATAAGACAAATGACTCTTGAAATAGTTTTTTTTAAATGGTTTTTGAACAATAGTCTCCTTACAAAGGCTGACTTTTTAACACTTATTAGTGGGTATGGAGATGCTCATCCTTATGAGGATGGGCCGCCACGTAGGCGCCACATCACCATCCCATGGAGGATGGGCCTCCTCCATTATTGAGGGGGTGGAGGATGGGGCTACCCTACATATTTTTTTATTGTTTAATTTATTTATTTGTTTAAATTTTATTGTTTAACTTTTTTATTTGTTTAACTTTATAAAAACAATTCAAAATTTAAATAAAAATAAGACATAAAAGAAGATAATAAAATCCATTACATAACATAAATAAAAATTACATAACCTAAAAAAAATTACACTACCTAAAATTTATAAAAAAAGACAACATTTAAAAATTTAAAAAAATTACACTACTCGTCTTCGTCACCGTCGTTTACGTTGTTCCATATATGTTCTACCAAATCGTGTTGAAGGTTTGCATGCGTGTAGTCGTTGGTTAGCGCGAACGAGTTTAAATCCTGGTGCGTCGGATATACCGGGACAGTATTCCCGTAAGATGCATTCTCATCATACTCACAAATCGCCCGACCTTCGTCTTCAATAATCATGTTATGGAGCAAAATGCAAGCGTACATACAAAGGCGCAACCTCTTCGGTGTGAACGCACGTGCCGGTTGTTGAATGATGGCCCATTTTTTTTTGTAAAACACCAAAACAACGTTCGATGTCTTTTCTTGCAGCTTCTTGACGCTTGGCGAATTTTTTCCTTTTTTCGTCATCGGGAAATGAAATAGTCTTGACAATTGTAGACCAAGACGGATATATTCCGTCAGCAAGATAATACCCGCGTCTATACTCAACCCCTGAAACTGTAAAACGGGTGTCCGGACCGGTTCCATTAACGACATCGCTAAAGATCGCCAATTGGTATAGCACATTAAGGTCGTTAAGTGAACCAGGGAGACCAAAGAAAGAATGTCAGATCCACAAATCTTGTGACGCCACGACCTCAAGTATTAAGGTTGGATGGCCGTGATCACCTTGCGTGTATTGGCCTCGCCACGCAGTCGGGCAGTTATGCCACGCCCAATGCATACAATCAATACTACCAAGCATTCCCGGAAACCCGTGCCGTGCTTCATGAGCTTGGTACAACTGTTGAACATCATACGCGTTTGGTTTCCGCAAATATTGTTTGCTATACAGTTTCACCACATTATGACAAAACCGATACAAACATTCCCGCGTAGTTCTTGCCGACATCTGCAAGTACTCGTCCAAAGCGTCGGCCACTGTCGGCGAATGGCCGCAGTACACTTTTGTAACGTGGTGAACCCTTCATAATTCCGAGCATCGGGTCGTTGCGTGAAAAACGGGTCTAGCCCCGCCAAATCATCAGCAATCCGTGTGAATAACCGGCGACTCATTCAGAACCTTCGTCTAAAAATGTCGGCATTGTAAACGGGTGCATCCGAAAAATAATCGTTCACCAATTTCTCGTGCGCTCCTGTCGTAAAAAATATACAAATACGAGTAAATAAGGAATAAGGATAATAAAAATTATTAATGACAAACCTTGACGATCTCTGTTAACCCGTATTCGTCTGGTAACAACGCTTTCAGACGAGACGTCTTCCTCTTCCTCCTCCACAAGAATCTGCGCCGCCTTTACCACAGCGTTTGCGAAAAACATCTCCTCTTCGTCCGAAGAAGACGAGGACCACCAAGAATTAGATGCCATTGTGGATGAAAATATATTTTTTTTTATAAAAGAATGGTATAAAAATGAGAGTGTTTTGGGTTGAAAGTGGGGAGAAAATGGTGAAAAGTGGTATAAAATGAATTGGTTTTATAGAAAAAGAGAATTTTTTTATTAAATGTTTATAGACGTTCAACGGCTACATTTTCAAAAAACAAGGCCCGTGAAGATCGTCTGCTGGCAGCCGAAAAGGACGGGACGAACCAAGGGGGCGGTGTGGGGGACCGGCGCCAGGCCTCGCCGGGCCTAAGTCGACCCCATACCGCTTGGTCTTATAACAAGGTGAGTTGTAGTATAACGTAATCATGATACTTCTAGACTATCTGACCAACATGAAATGTGGGCCATCCTATGTTGAAGTTTTCATTTTTCTAAACATTAATTTTTTATTCAAAACTAAGGTAATATCTCTAAATTTCTTTGCTATATGTAATAATGATTAAATTTAACACAAGGAAAAGGTTTTGGAAGGTAACAAAAACAAATAAAAACATTTCAGATTTTTTTTTTGAGTTACTATAGCAAATATGAACAAAACATAAAGGAAGTTACTAATATTAAATTCAATCTACTAATAATTAGTTAAGTACATGTTTTTATTAATAATTGAAATTACTAAAATCAAGAGATAAAACTACGCAAAACTGAACTGAATTGGAGAACCACAGGAGCAAAGCACCATTGTTTATTTACCCTTAGATGATGATGAAGGTGTGATTTAGGGTGTATGAGCTTCTAAAGGGGGTGCGTTATAATTTTGGTTTTTTAATTAATATTAAAAAAAATACAAGATGTCCAAAATACCCCTCACTGAACTATGCAAAAAAGACAAAAAAAAGCCCTTCATTTAACAAAGTCTTTTAACTGAGTTAGCGATTTGGTTGGAAATGACAAGAAAAAGGAAACGTCAGGGTCTAATTTCAAAAAAAATCTTTTTAGGATGTAAAAGTTATAATTTCCCAAACCTCCTCAAGGACAATTTTGACATTTTACTTTAAATCATTGCAACTAGGGCTGTAAACGAACCAAACGAACACGAACAAGGCCTTGTTCGTGTTCGTTCGTTAAGGAAATAAATGTGCTCACCAACGGTTCATGAACACTTATCGAACGAGATTTTATGTTCGTGTTCGTTCATTAAGGAAATGAGCGTGTTCGCGAACGGTTCACGAACACAAATAAATTTGGCAAACGCGACGACGGATAAAGGTAGATGGCTCATATAGTAGCACTGGAACTTGAATCCCTTATTGTGGAACGGAAGTCGACCGTATTTGCCGATGTAAACAATGAGAAATGAAAGGGAAATGATGCATAAACAAGGTGAAAGAGGGTTTCCTAGTTTAATTGTTAGGGTAATAAAATAAATAAAAGTTTAATAATATAAAAATTATAGATAAAATATATGAAAGTACAAAAATATTCAATTAAAACACAAACATATGAACATAAACAAACACAAATGAACGAATGTTCATGAACACGTTCACGAACACCTTACTGAACGTTCACGAACACCTTACTGAACGTTTACGAACACAATCGAACGAACGAGACCCCTGTTCATGTTCGTTCATTTAACTAATCGAACGAAATTTCTTGTTCTTGTTCATGTTCGTTCGTTTATTAAACGAACGGACATAAACGAACTTCCCGCCGAACAGTTCACGAACGGTTCGCTGAACGTTCGGTTCGTTTACAGCCCTAATTGCAACTTTTCTACAAATTATGAAGGTTTCATGTGGAATATAAATAGAGTCCCCCTCATTTGATTTTAGAGCGTCCATTTTTACACACACATATTTTCAAAATCTCTCCTTTTATATACCAAAAGTAAAAATGATTTTGTTGTTCGAGAAACAAACATTGGTATATAATAAACTAGGTTAGAGCCCGCGTATACACGCGGTTTTACAAATGAAAATACCTTGAAACTTTAATAGCACTTTGCAAACTTTTGTGTGAGTTAGCTCGAATCAACCAAGACTTGGTTTTTAGTATAGTTTTTAGATACAAAAATGAATTTAGATCTTGATGAACCAAATACGCATGTGATATTGGACCAAAGTTCCAAGATGATGAAAACCATAGAGCAGCAATATTATCACTTAAAACACATGTGAAACTCAACCCACTTGAATTTGCACCCTACATCTAGGTATATGGGTTATGATGTATTTTAGTACAATTTTTGGCCGATATAGGGATCAAATGGTATAGTTCATTTGTTGGTAGCTTGGAGGATTAAAAGCACGACTTTTGCTTTCCAATTGGCTGTTTTTGCATTAATTTGCTACTTCATCAATCTTATTGATTGGCGTACCCGTTGTATTTGCTTCTCCTGATGGTTGGTCAAGTAACAAAAATGTTGTATTTTCAGGTACATAAACAATATAAATTATATAAATAATAAGTCTATCGATAAATGAAATTACCTACTACATTTAAATAATGAAGTTATAGAACTATATAGTTAACAAAAAAATAAAGAAATATCTATAAAAATGTACATAATTAATCTCTTGCACAATTTCAAGTGTTGGTGGAACTACATTTCCAACACTATTACATATTCTAAGAACCGATTCAAAGTCAAGTTGACATATAACCTGAAATATGAGAATAAATTAAAAATAAATAATGTCTGTGCATAAGTGTAATAAAAAAATTATGTGTATCTATACCCTAATGCACCCATTATTTACATTGCTAATTTTTATAGACCAGTCAAACCAAGGTAAGTTGGTAGAACTTAGGCTAATAGACTTCCCGTTGCCGGCAGGGGCTCAGGATAGAAGGGGCCAGGGGAGGGGCGCCCGACCCCCTAAACTTTTCACTCAGTAGTGTCCGGTATGCAGTTTTCGTATAGAAGTTCTTAGATACATACGTTTTCGACCCCCCGGTTTATAATTTTTTTTACGTATATACGTTTTCAACCCCCCCGGTCGGGAATCTCAAGCTTCATCACTAGTTGTCGGTCAATGACATTTGTCACATCTGCTCAAGATAAGTCAAGTATGTGTTAAAAAACATCTTATAACCATAATTTTCAAACTTAAAACAATTAAAAGCAGGTGAAATGGTATAAACAATTAAAAAGTTGTTTACTCTTACCATAATCTTCACGAGGTCGTTGTCCATGGTCTCTTAATGTAATAGTCACTAATTCCATCGAAATTCTCATGTGTACAGGCTAAATGATGGGCAAGTCCAAAAAAAGTGATTAAGCTAGAAGAAAAACATTGTATTCTAAATTATTATCAATCAAGCTATATATATCACAATGTTTAACATAGCAATTACTTCAAGAAATTAATTAAACTCTCCTTGCTTTTTAATAGCTTCAGTGCCCTGAACCCAGTGAAAAACTATTCCAAGAACAGAACTCCAACCGCTTGTATAACAAAACGAAGTTCTACAATTACAAAAAAAAAAAAAAAAAAAAACTATCACGACTATAAGCTAACCATGTCATCATAAACAACATGATGACTCTTGAGACATAAACATAAACTATTGTTTAACGACCTAGTTTAAAATAGGTCATGTAGATTTTGTCATATTAATTAGCTTTTGCTGAAAACCATCTTCCATAGTATTAATCGATGTAGGGCGAATGATTGCCCCGAATCTAGAACTTTGTTTTCTAAACGCATTGACATAATTCCAAGAACCTTATAAATAATTTTTTTTTCCAAAGTTGTTCATTTCCAGCCATATCCTCCATATTACCTTACTGGACAATACTGGATCCACTAAGGCCAGGAATAGACTCGGTCACTCGGCCTACTCTATATTAGATGTCCTTTAATTTTCATTGTAGAAGTTATTAAGGATAAGAAAAGATACTTCAAATCGTTTTCAATGTTAAATTAGGCATGTTATCTGCAGTAGCATAGAGAACCTTTGTAAATGGCCGTATAACACTGATTCAAACCAGAAATAGTTTTATTAGAAGGGAAGAAGAACCATTTAAAAACCACAATTAAAATTGTGTTCTTACCCGTCTAACTTAAAAGCATGTTTATAACTAAAACGTATTTATCATGTATATTTTATTCGAGGTGATGAACCAACAATACTGGAAACAAATAACTTATGCTTTTAAAAAAAATACATACCAGAAGAAGATGCAGATAACATTAAGCCAAATGGAAAGAAAGGGATGTCAACATACATATTCCCAAAACTGTCCTTCCTCCTCCTTAGCCTTCAGTAGAAGCTTGGACTCTGGTTTTAGTAGTATCTTGTAGAAAGATGAACTTATTTAAATGGATTGGTAAAAATGAAAGTGGATGATGAAGAATATAACAAACCTTTATATGTAGAAATTACCTCACATCATGTTTGGGTAGCCTTGATCTTTACAACTAACTCGTAAAAGATCCTTAGATTTATCAAACTTCTGATCAAATAGAAACATAAGTCAAAAGGAGCTGAAATGAACAAACCTTCGATAAAGAAAAGAGTTCAATGCATAAATTAACAAAAGCTATAAAAAAGTTGGAAGCACACGAAAATAGTCATTACTCATTCTAAAAGTCACTATAATACTCAAAACACTCATAGACATATTTTTTTTTATCATATCATCATAATAAACAAATGAAAATTGCATTTTTCATCAAATATCTTGAATGATAACAAATGATACAGAAAACATATATATGCATATCAAGATACCCCCAAACCTCATCAATTATCAAGATATCTATATAATGAACATAATAAATGAATCTAAGCAAATTATCAACAATAAGAATCGTACGAAGAAATAAATCATACCTGATTAAGGACTTTATGAGGAGGAAACCATAGCGATCGAGCCATAGTAAATAAACTCTGAGAAAATTCCATCACTGGGAGAATCAGAAAGCGGCATGAAGAAATATGTAGATTAGGGTTTCGGACATGTACGAAAATCAGAATAATAACCAATTTCGTACAATTAAAATAACCAAAATCAATCAGAGCTGATTAGACAATGATTGTTACTTGGAGACGGAATCGTGTTGGCGATGAAGAAATCTGAGTGAAACACACACGGTCGGTGGAGGAGATGAAGAGGATTAGGGTCGCGCCAATTTGATGAAGATTTAGGGTTTGTGACAAAGAATGATCGGCAGAGAAGTGAGATGGAGGAAGGAAATCTGATTTGGTGTTGAAGAAACACACCAAAAAAAATCTTGTATTTGGAATCCACGATGAATGTAGGGTTTCTGAAGATTTGGGAAGGACAATCTATGCGAATGAAAGATCAAAATTGGGGAAAGAAAATGGGCTGGATCAATAGGTGCTCGCTTCAATGATTCCGGGTCAAATTCTAGGCGCGAAAACCAGAAAAAGGAGGAGGGATCACCACGTGTCCCAAAATAGGTTTCATTTATTACTAGGTTATAACCCGGAATCTTCCCGGGCAGGAAAGTTAAATTTTAAATAATATAGTTGTGTTGTTATTGAATATAAAAAATAGGTTATAACTCATAAACTTCCCGGACAGGAAAATTAATTTATATTAAACGAATTATGACGTTAAATAAAATAAAAGTACATGTTTTTAAACGTTATAATGTTGTATAATTGTTCTGAATGGACAGTTATGGTTGAGATAAAATTTACTTGACCAATCTTCGTCTTTTTTAAGCTCATTAATAATTGATTTATTATCAGTAATGTTTAAATACGACATTAACTTTGTCAATCATACGGATTTGGATTTAAGTTTTTTATTATGGTGAAATTAAGAAACAAACTATCTTTCAATTATTCGAATTGTAATATTTTTTTAGTTTTGAATTTGATAAATAAGTTATACACTTAATTTAATTATTAATTTACAAAACACTGTTTCTACTAATTCCACACCTCATAACTTTTTTGGGTCAAAAAGATCATACGCCACATGTATGTATACATCAAAAACTTAATTTAGTATTTTTCAACCATTTAGTTGAATCCTTTTTTTCGTGTTGTTTTGAGCAAAACACAACCTAAATCAACAATTTATTGGTAAATGAGTTGAAACAGCTACCTTTATTTTATTTTATGTAAAATGCATTATGAAAATAACAAAAGAATTACCCTTACTCTGTCATGCGCCATAAATTATACAAAGAATCTCTAGCTACATTAAGTTGTTCTAATGATCGTAAATGAATTTTCATAATATGATTATCTTTCATCACTGTAAGACTGCCAAGAAAATGCACTCCCCTCTGAAGTCATCTTTATCTATGTTGTTTGTGCACCTACCTATTAATCACATTTACACATCATTAAGAACTATAATCAAGTGCAAACATTTAACACAAAACCTAACAAAAAAAAAATTAATTGAAATCGTCACTTATTAGAGGCGTACACAAAAGCTAAAGTGCCAAATCGCTGACGCCACGGCCTTTCAAAATCACCACTCCCTTCCTTTGCGCCCCTGTGATGGAGCGTAGCCTGAGATCATCAAGCGACTTTTGAATGCTCATACCTACAAAAAAAGATCTAAAAAAGGGATAACAACATGCACAAAGATATTCATTAGCTATGTAGTTAATATCCCGATATATCAGTGATATATCGGTTATCGGTCCCCTGCCGAGATAGTAGGACAGAATGTTGGTTAGAATATTGGTACCGATAATATCAGCGATATTGTCCGATATTTGACCGATATAGGACTGATATTTGATTGGTATATCACCGATTTTCCCGATATCAGTACCATTCTTGTTATTTCTACCGTTCATTTTTCTTCTTATTGCTGCTATTAGTGTTTTAAGTCTTGATTGTTAGTTGTTACTGTTAAATGTTAGTCTTTTAAGTCTTAGTCGGTTCTTACTTGTTACAATTGTTAGTGTTAAAGTGCTATATAGATAAATTTAGCATGATATTAAAATTACCGATATCCCACCGCGATAACCGATATCTCAAATATCAGTCCTTGACCGATATCCGATATTTTACCGCATTAACTACTTAGTTCATTAGCACCGAGAACTTACCAAAGAAAACCAACAATTTCCCGAACAGTTAATGATTAAAAAAGTAGAGCACTTTGAAATACTTAATAATTAAAAAAATAACTATTTTATTTAATGATTATTATAAAAACCCTATAAATTTGTGAGTAAAAAGAGGACACTTCAGCAGACCAATTCGACTCGTTTTGGGACCCGACCCGTTTTGACCATCACCTAGTCATTTCACCTATTTTCTCCAGCATCTGTTGTTGTCACTAATACAGATCCTGCACAAAACTAAATAATCTTAGAATTTTATTTATATAACCAACAAAAAAACAAATAAATTGTATTTTTTTTGGAAAACTGTAAAAAACAAATAAATTGTATTTACAACACAAGTCTAATTGCTCACTCAGTTGCTTGTATCTCTTGGTTGTCTTTGGTTCAGACCAACGATCACAACACAAGTTAACACACGTACAAGAAAAATAATAAACATAATGAAAAGCTTTCAAACTCTCGCGACTATTTAATGAAAAATACTAGGCTTTTACAGCCAACAAGACTTCAACGTGCAAACAAAATAGATGCCAAAATTAACAAACGAAGCTACTAAATAGGAGCTAACGTACACATGCACTAAAGTACCGGTAAAAACCCAAAAAAAAACCCACATTCCATTGCACATTCTTTTCCTTCAAACCCATAACCGACTTGGCCCGTACTCGATCTGAACCTATCAAGATTAAACCCAACGTAGTCACTCCATTCAATTTGGTATAACTTCTAACACAAACGGGTCAAACAACAACTTAGTGATACGACCGAAAAAATAGATATCTTTTACGACAATATATGAAAATTTCTCAACACAACTGTCATCATAACCACCATATTGTGCAGTTTTAGTCTTTTTGAACAATTACAAACAACTCACACTCACTTTCATTTTTTTTGAACGGCCAACAAACTCAATCCCGAACACTCTCGGGGCACCCACTAGACAAACGGAGTACTCCGAGAGTAACCCGAGTCCACCACCAATTCCGGGGAAAACCCGGTAACCCATCCGCCCGTAGGCACGACGATGAAATTACCGGTAAAACCCGTTTGGCTCAAGGATCCAACCCAGATTTCCCTGGGTCTCATATCATTGCTCACCAGTGCCTCACTCTGCACCAAGTGGGAGTTGAACCTGCATCTCTCAAGACAAATGCCAGCCCTCCACCACTAAATCTAGAGATCATTAGCAGTTTCATTTAATATGGGTGTTCACCCATTGCCTATATATAATACCCGTTTTATTTTATAACAACATTGCTATAATTGAAATCGAAAACTTCATAAATATTAGAACACAATATATAAAATAATAAAATACACATTTGGGAAACATCAAAAGCACACTCAAAAAACATTCTTTAGTTGTAATTTGTGAACTGGACCAATAAAGCTTATCTCTCATTCATGTGGTTTTAGAAATATTACAAGTATTGAAATAGTTTTACATTGTAAATAGGTCTGTAATTCCCTGATATATGATGGTATCTGGGTGATTTTCATCTTCTTTTGATACTACAGAATTCATGGGTCCCTATGGTCAGTTTCTTAATAACTTTAATGTTATACTTATACGAACATTTGTTCACTTTTATGACATTTTTTTCCTTTACCTTTTTAATATGCTCTGCAGATTTGTGTTTGAGTTTTACCTTTTGCGACACATACTATAATATTTACAAAGAATAAGGTTAGTGTTCATGGTGGCACAGATATTTCAGTTATTTTTACACAGGTTTCTCAGCTGGTTCTATTATTTAAGTTACCATCATATGTTAGAAATCAGGCTCTTTGGGGGCCGACCTTATGTCAAATCCTATTGTATAGTTATGATTCAGCAACAGTAGTTTCCAGTTTACTCATGTTCATATTCAACATCTTGTTTTGACAGATACTCATTTTGGTCACAGTCTGTTTTAACTAAAAAAAACCCATATTGGCCCAAACCGGGTATGACTCATCACCCGTTAACCCGACCCACTGTTTTTGCCAGTATACAAAATATGTACTACAAAATATATGAATTTTGGAGGGCTGTTTGGACTAAGTTTAAAGTCATGACTAATTTTACTTTTGCTCCGGATTCTTGCAACTGCTGGTTACTTATGTTGAACAACTTACAGTGACCATACAGATTTGATGTCTTATTCGGCAATCGGTGTTGGCTGCTACTGTGTATTTATCTAATCAGATTATAGATGTTGTCCGTATGAGACTTATGGGGCTTTTTTTAAGCATTCTAAGGGATAGCTTCAAGCCTGAAGGCTGTTGGTCTTTATGATCAGTTCAGTACTTCAGTTAATAAACAGAATGGCTTTGTTAACTGTTTTGTTTAACTTGAACCGCCTGTGGTTTTAAGTTTAGCATAAGGGGTGTTTCGCATTCCTTTTCAACTTGTCATTCTTAAAAACTACACTAACAAAGGGCAATCAAAGGGCTGCTGATAGTCCACATATACATCAGCAGTTTCTAATGTATGGCTTTTAAAAACTATACTAACATCTTTGTAAGTCTCTTAACATCACCTAATGCACTTAATAAATCATTAGATTACTAAAAAACCCTATTTCTCTACAAACACATATACCAAAATCTCGGACCACCATATTTATTTCACCTTATTTACAAACACATATTAAGTTGATTATCTATAAGTTAATAAAAAACAATGCAATAATATTTGTATGAAATTGTTTCATTGTAACGAATATTTTACCGAGGCATTAACAATAATGATCTTTGTCACTAACCTGATTTCTTCAAACAATCACAAAGCTTACTTCAATAACCTTCACCTTGCACATACACTTCACAAATTCAGTTCATAAACTACATGAAATTAAAATTAAAATTAAAATTAAAATCTCTCTATAAAAAGTCCACTTACCAGAGAATACAACCAGATCTACAATGGAGAATGAAAGGGATCTGGTATGCCTTTATAGACTTCACCCAATCACCTGAGACTCAATGTGCAGAAGAGGAAGCCAAATTCAAAGAGCGATCCGTGTGAATGCTTCTATATACCGTCAGATTAGGTTTAGAAATCGAGCACCACCGTAGGATCTGTGTCTCTTGTGAGAGATTCGTGTTTCTTGAATAGGAATTGGATTTTATGCAAAGATGTGACTGTGATATGTGTTTCAGTCAGAAAGTGAGATACAGAAGTGTTATTTTGGGTTTTTTGAAACCTAGCTCGAAGTGGAATGAATACAGAGGGATAAAGAGGGAAGGAAGGAAGAAGAAGATGAAAGGGAAAGAATGGTGGAGCGCGTGTGAGGAGTGAAGGTCTGATACTTGCACAGGAAGAGAGAAACACATATTTTGTCTTTATCTTTGACTTTCTACTTTCTATCCAGCCGTATGCGTATGTTTTAGGTTAGATTTTTTTGATTTAAATCAAAATTTTGAGGAATTGACACGTAGGATTAAATTAGGGTGCAGGCTTCCCATGATGACACATAGGATGATAAGGTTTTGCTTTATTATATCTAGAGACTAGAGATTCTTGTCGTACTCACTAGTTCATCCGGGTTAATCTCTCTTTGTGCACGTGACATTTAACGATTCTACACATGTTGCTTCATTGTATCTTGGGAGGTAATCATCAATGCACACAAGTCGAAAGACAGAAGGGGGCAAAATTGCCTTAAGGATATAGATCACTCGCCTTGAAGCAATAAGTATTACATAACACGAATTGCAAACACTAGAAAAACAACCATCTTAAAACAATTTTCGTAAAAAATAATTGTGTTCAAGATTTTGGATAAGGTAAACATGATAAATGGACAATGAATGATTATTTTTGAATAAGAGTAAACTGCCATTTTGGTCCCTGAGGTTTGGGCAGTTTTGCCACTTTAGTCCAAAATCAAACTTTTTGCATTTGGGTCCTTGTGGTTTCATTTTTATTGCCATTTTGGTCCAAAAGTAAAGTCACCTCAGATTTCTTTAAAAAAACCTGATTTTTGTCCTTTTCCTCAGGGGTATAATGGTCATTTTTAACATTAATATATATATATATAATTAAAAAGGGTAAATTACTTTGACCACCAAGTTCATTAACAACCACAAGACCTTTAGACTTCCTCTGCATCTTATAACAAGGTATTCTCATGGAGTAATTTGATTGAACAAAAGAGCTTCTTAAATCTTAAATCAACAACTCTTTTTACCAACAGATTTATGCCCATTTTGAGTATAATTCACATGACCATTTGAACTCAGTGAATCCAATTACTGATGAACTCACCACAGAATATACCCCCCCCACCATTCTTCACAATTTCAGCCCCAAAACAAGCTTCTTGATGGTAAAAATTCAAACTTTTTGCCCAAATCTAATGAAAGAAGAATCTTTATGAATATTTAAGAGATACCCAGATAAAAAGTTTGAAACAGAAGCCGATTGAACAGAAGCCGTCGGCGTCACCACCTTCAAGATCATCATCATCATCAACATCAACATCGTATCATCATCGTCATCAACCTCGGAAAAACGATATCACCGGAACAAAAAGGGCGCCGGAAATAAAAAAGAAAAACGACATCCTCGTCTTTCTCTCTCACTCTCACTAACTCCCTTTATCTCTCTGATTTGCTAAGTGTGAAGGTGGAGGTGAATGTGTGGTGTTGCCGGAGAAACTCGCCGGAGAAGACGAGAGTATAGGTATAGTGTGTGTATGTATCGGAATTTTCAAGATCAGATTTTTAGAGAGAGAAAGAAGAGGGTTTCAGGTTTGGGTTTCTGGGTTTGTTTCTCACACAATCTTTCTCTCTCTAGATGTATAGGTATAGTGTGTGTATGTATCTTTGATGAGAAGAGAAGTGTTTTGGTCAAAAATTACCGAAGCAATTAAGTGATCAAATTAGTTAAGTGAGGTAGTGTGCTAGAAATATATGTGAAAAATATATTTAACCAAGTTGATTGTAAAAACAGTTTGAGGATACGGCTCAGGATATAGAGCTGTATCTGTGATCAAACAATGAGCAAAAAAGTAAAGGTTGACACGTGATGTACGAGGAAAGCCCTTGATCAATCTAGATCGCCGGCACAAAACCTCGGGAGCTGACAATCGCAGCTGCCTTGTTCTTCTATTACTTCAAATATCAGGATACAGTGCAGGATGTGATGCGGATCAACTAGGTGTTACAATGTAATTCGAATACAAGTGTTTGTGTAGAGTGTTTGCAGTGAGCTAGAGAGCAAAAGTGTTCGAAAGTGTGTGTGAAAGTTGTGTGCCTTAATCTGATCCGCCCCCATCTATTTATAGTAAAAGAAATGCAACAAACTATCCTAATAAACCGGGATCCAGCGAATATTCCCCATTCGAACGTTGTAGACCTGGTCTTTCGGGTTCAACGTCTCTCACATAACAGATACGCCCGAGTCTTGAGGATAACAAGTCCATCTAAACGTTAGTAACCCACAGCCTCTAACCTGCACGTGGTTAATTTAGTTAACACCAGGATATCGCCCTGGATGTTAGCAATATCCTAATCCAATATCCTGATCACAAGCAAACAACCAAAAGCAAGATATTAGTCAGGATATGTACGCTCAGAAAATGACCCATAACAATTGTCCCCAAATATATCTGTTGGTATACCAATCCAACAGATATATTTTAAAAATTCTATCTCGTAAATCAAGGCAATTAAAACGAAAAGATGGTTGAGATCACATCATAACTTCCAACGCGCTTTTAACTCGATGGAGATCCACAATGCTCCTATATCTTCTCTTTTCTTGTTTGAAAAGCAGATATCTCCATCGGAGTCTCCAGGTAATTCCCTACTTCTCATTCATTTTTTGTCAATCTTTCTTCCTCTATCTGCAATGGCTGCCAGAACTTACTCCCAAACCGGTGAATCATCCGAGACCTTCATTCAGCAGAATCTTCTCAAAAATCCCGAGAAGGAGGTCTGTGCCTTTGATAACGCAGACATTGCGGCTTTGAGAGCTTCCGGTGCTTTCCCCGATAACACAGTCTTTAGACCATTCGATCGGTCAATTTGATCGGATGTTTCTTCTACTGATTGGGTTTGCTTCCCAGCATACCCTTTCTCGTTAGGTCTTCGATACCCTTTTCCCGAATTTATGATGCAATTCTTCCGGACCACCGGAATCTCCTTTGCTCAGACCATGCCCATGGTCTGGAGGGTATTAATCGTACTCAACCAAATTAAAAACCTTCACTGTCCCGACCTTTGTATCGAAGATCTGCCAATTGCTTACCGCCTCCGATCCCACGGTTCTAGCCGGTTTTTGCTTTTTTCAACTTCCAACAAACCCCTTATCCTTAAAGCCACCAAAAACGAAGACGGATGGCAACGCAAGTTCTTCTTTGTCAAACGAGACTCCATTGATGAGGTTGCTAGCCTTCCGGTGGAGTGGTTAACCACCGGTAGGATCATGAATGTTCCCATGTGCCTTTAGACTTTTATCTTTTGCTAATATCCTCCTTTTGATCCCTTTTGCAGTAAATTTCAAGGAAGTAGCTCCCCCTACTGCGGAATCAGAGAAAAGAATCAAAACTGTTTATCAATTACCTGCAAGTGACAGGAGTTTTACCACACATATCCCGAGTTCCAGTCAATACTCATCATCTGAAATGTCTAGTAAGGTGTTAGGATCGGAGGCTCTCATGATTGTGCTTGTTTGTATAATTTGAACAATTCAAATAAAAACGAATGAAGTTTAAGTGCAGCGGAAATGAATAACAAACTTTGTAAACACAATCAAGGAGGAAAATAGTTTAGATAAACAAATGCTTTTCATCAATCAAAAGGTTACAAAGCAAATAAAAAGATTACAAGCATGCTTATAGACTAAACTCCCCATCATCCTGATACTTCAGTGGTTTGTTGCACAGGATGAAAGGATTGAATTGAGGAGAAGAACTTACTCAAAACGATCA
Source organism: Helianthus tuberosus (assembly GCA_030545235.1). NCBI lineage: Eukaryota > Viridiplantae > Streptophyta > Magnoliopsida > Asterales > Asteraceae > Helianthus > Helianthus tuberosus. The sequence goes on from CM060405.1 coordinate 24,576,467, forward strand.
AATGTAACAGTACAGAGTACTGTTCCATTTATAGACAATCCAAACCTCTGATGCATCTCAGCTGACGTCACCATGAAAGCGACGTCTAACAGCCTAACAACCTGTATCTACTGTTCTTATACAAACACTGCTAAACCTAACCACTGACTATACATAGAACAGATGACATACTAAACTACTGCTCTCTCTTTACATCAGTGCTTTTCTCAAGGTTGATCAGTTCTTGATTGGGCAGTTGAAGGTCCCCTTGAGTCGTATGGATCTTTCACAGAATTGTCTTTCTAATCAAGAGTGCGGAATCCTCTTGATCAGAATATAGCAGAATGAGTAGAAACAACAAATCACTTTCAAACTGGGTTTCTATTGATTATCGATTACAAGAATTACAATCAATCAAACCCTAACCAATCACAAATTCGTCCAAGCTGTATAGCTCTCACGAAATTCTCACTAGCAGCTGTTTTTGGCTGATTTACCTAAACCCTAAAGCAAAGCCTTGTTTATATAACACAAGGTTGCCACTTTAGGCATGGGTTCCTACATGGGCTAGGCCCATTTTGTCCCCCATCACCCAATGTGGGTTTTGTTTAGCCCAAACTCTATAATCAAACTATTACAAAGCTAAACCCGCTAACTGTTTATCGTTTATCTAATTACAAGATATCCAAAGACCAAATATAAGCTGTTGTCACAAATATGCACCAACAAACTCCCCCTTGACAATAGCTTCATAAAATAACTTTGACTTCAGTCATCTTGCAATCTTCATGTAGTCTTGCACAGTCTTTGGTCTTTGGATAGCTTCAGCTTCAATAGCTTCTGTCAGCAACAAACTCCCCCTAAGCTGATGCATCCAATCACCAAAACTTCAAAAACTTTAGCGTTTGAGTAAACTCCAGTTCAGCATATGTATAGCAATCTTCAAACTCTTCACTTTGTCTGCAATATAGAAAGGAGGTTCTACCATGCATCCAATCAAACTCTCATCTTCACAGCAACTCATCACTTTAACTTCTCAGCAACATACCGCTTCAATCTGTGTACTATAAAACAAACATCTCGAGAAACCATAAGAATTTTTCAAAACAGTTAAATAAATTATTATTTTTTCAAGAGATAGTTAAACTATATCACAGATTAAGCATTTTCCAAATTCAGCAACACGCAAAACTTTTTAATCACACACCCTATAACCCGCATGATTTAAAAATTTTGAACTCACTTTCTAACACCGTCTCCCCCTATCAGTAACAATTCCTCCAAGAATAACAGTTTTCCGTACGTTAAGAATTTTTAAACAGAAAAAGACACTATTTTTGGATTTTTATATTTTCTGAAAGCAAATAAATAACAAAAGCAATAAACACTCTATTTTTGTGAGAATCACTGGTAAGAAGATCATATCAACAAAAAATCAAACTGTTTCACACTATTAGATAATTCTTTATTTAATTTTTCGTGAAAAGCAGTCCAAGACGATTACCAGTATGTTTGTCCTCTTAACCAAAATGCATGAACATTTCAAGTACCATTACCGTATGATACGTTAAGGTAATTTTATTATACTGAAATACTAGTGTGTCCCACTTCAGGATATACCCCCGCGATCAAGGTATGCACAAAGATTCATCGTAGTAGGTGAGTATACTGAATTCATCCGTTTTATTTTCAACGTTTAGATAATTGGTGAACAGATCAGTACTTCCGTACAGCAAAGAGACCAAAATATCTAACGAGGGCTATGACAAATACCATTTTTGGTACGATTTATGCATTTTTCACATTTTGAATAACTCTCTTTGAGAGCTTCTTCATTTAAGGGTTTTGGCATTTTTAGCACTTTTAAGATATCCTGGGTGTGTCTAGGTCAGCATGTATCTGGATGTAGCAGAAGGACACCCCTGATATCCCCAGATGAAATAACAGTATAAAGACCCAAAACTTCAGATTTTGGCAATCTATCAACGCAAGATTTAAGGTCATTAAACCATACACCACTGATGTGTTCCCCACTCATATTCAGTTTATTTAGGTTTATATCACATTGGTAAGTTGATTATTTCATGCTTTTGCCTACTGGTACATCATATGATTAAGCTGCTATCACACTTAAGCAATTTAGGTTCAATTTCAGTGTGACAGTCTAACTTGCTGATGTACTATCATTTCTCCTTTTTCACACAGTGATAACTCATTTTTGATTTTCTATTTTTTTTATGTTTTTGATTTTTCAATGTTTTTGTATTTTTGATTTTTAAGAAAGCAGTAAACTATTTACAAAAATTCTTATGAAAAACCAGTTATTCAGGATTCCTCATCCCGTTGAGTTGGACTAAATGTTCAAAGCGAGCCCTGTCAAAAACTTTAGTATAAACATCTGCCAGGTTATCTAGTGTGTCGAATCAGCACTTTGAACTTCAATTTAAATCAATCAATATAAAAATATCAACAATCTCACATCCCCCCTGTCATGTGCCTAGAGCAGCCATTATCAACATAAGTTGATAATCCTCCTTAGCAGCTCCTGCACACACCAACTAAGAAATTAGTTAGATTGGGGGACCCAAGCCTTAATGGTCTTGGGTCGTCCAAATTCACCAACCACTGGAACATCCATCCAATATCCATTACTCCTAACTGGAGTCTTGGATCTCAGACCTGTTGATGGAAATGGGTTTTGATTTCCATAAGGTCTCTGGTCCTGAGGGTTCCTATATGTGTTTGGACTATTTGACCTTTGGAAATTTTGATTTTGGTACCTTGAATTTTGATTCCAAGAAGCATTATTGTTGTAATTTCTAAAGCCATTGTTATAAAAAGTTCGACCACCATCATTTTGATATCGATTTTGATATTGACCTTGACTTCTGAAATCATTAGCATTATAATTGTTCATTCTTGGTGAACTGCTTCTAGGTCTGTCAAATCTGCCTGGTGGAGATCTAGGCTGAAATCTTGGTTGATTTCTTTGAAAACGAGGAACTTGTGGAGTTCCTTTTTCAGCCTTATCTTCACCAACAACAACATTTTCTGGTTGCTTAGGAGCAGATTTCTTTGGAGAATTTGCACCTTTCTCCTGTTTATCACCACTATTCTCTGGTGACTTCTCTCTCTTCCTCTCACTCACTTGTGCTTCACTCTTTTTGTTAGGACAGCAGCTAGCTACATGTCCTTTGGTGTGACATTTGAAGCACGATCTCTTTTTCGAAGACTTCTTTTCTGAAGCCTTTGAACTAGATTCGGGTTTTTCTGGTGATGCCTTAGAAGGATTTGGTTCAGTTTGCGTAGTTTCAGAATTTTCTTTGTTCTTGTTTTTAGCAAACTCTACATTAGATTCGTTTTCAATAACAGTTGTTTCATTTTTCATATCACTACCTTGAACAAAATTAATCTTTTTAACAAAAGCTTGATTTTTATTCTTAGGCGGTGAATTTTTCCTTTTCAAAGGTTCCCTGTTATTGTTCTTCTTAGCATCATCACTCTCAGATCCATCACCTTGACTTGATGTGGATGCGAAACTACTTGGTGCAGATGCCATAAAGTCTGCTAGCTCATCTTCACTAGGCAGGAATGAATAGTCATGACTAAGAGGAGGTGGAACTTCATTAAAGCCCTGGAAGCCCACACTGGCCTTGTCATTACTCTTCTTTAACCCACCCATCATGTGTTTCATTACAAAAGATGAATCTCTGAATTGACTCAATTTCTTTTCAAGTTCAACAATTTTGAGTTGTGCATCTGACAACTCTTTGCATTTTTCAGAAATCTCTTTTGTTTTCTCAGCCATCATGTCATGAGCTAAGTCTATGACTTGAAGTTTTTCATTTAGATTGCAAGTTAAAGCTTCAATTTCAGCTTCATAACATTTTATCTTCTTCAAGTATGACGATTCATTTCTTTTAGCAAAAAAGTTTGCTTCTTTTATGTTAGACATCTCACTTACCAGACTTTGGTTTTGTGTTGACAGCCTGTCAACCTCACCCTGTAGTTCACGACATCTCAAACATACAGAATTAGATTGTACCTCTTTCTCATGAACTTCTGTATTTTCATCAGCAATAACCTGTTCAGCTTCACTCTCTTTCTCTACTTCAGCATCCACTTTTGCTTCAGCATTCTCCACTTTAGCTTCAACATCATTCACAGTAGTTTCAGCCTCATCAACTGGCACTATCTCTGCCATGAATGCCTGAGTGGCACTCTCATTCCCCTGATATCGCTTTTGTAATGCGTCCCACATATCCTTTGAATTAGTGTACTTTGTGAAGGTATGCTTGATGCTATCAGGTAAGGAGATCTTTATCGCAGCCAAGGCTCTCTTTTCAGCCTCATACATCTTTTTATCATCCTCTTTCATGTTCACATAGTCTGTTCTACGTGGTCTGCCCTCATAATCGTGTGTTGGGTTTATGTACCCATCTTCAATACAGATCCACATGCGTGCATCCTGAGATTCAATGAAGGATTTGAAGGTGTCCTTCCATGTAAGATAATTCTCCACCTTCATCATCTTAGGTGCATTCAAATTCGTAATTTTTGACATTTTAACGCAACAGACTGGTAGAACCGTACAAAATATCTCCGAAAACAGTGGTTACCAAATTACACCTTTAGAATCGTCTAAAAAATTCCACCACTTTAATTATGCTGGTTTTAAGTCCTCAGTTAATTTTGTTGGGTCACTGATTAAATTCGCTGGGTCAGTGATTAAATTCGTTGGGCCTGTTAGTTGTTCAATTTCGCTGGTTATCTTTGCTGGACAAATTCGCTGGATTAATTTCGCTGTTACGACGACCTGTAAAGTCGCCGAAAACCGTACTAATTTCGCTGTGGAAAATTATACGGTTACCAAAGTCGCCTTTGGATTTAATTTCCCCGGTCACCGAGATATTATGTCCCAATTTCGCTGGTCAGTTAAATATGCTAGTTGAGTCTGCGAAGTTGTTAAATTCGCCGGTACTACAAATTCGCTGGTCCAGAAAATATGGAAACTTAATCTGTTTCAAATTTATGAGATTTTCCAAGATTTCGTAACAATTTCCTGCAAAATCGAAACACCAAAATCAGTCCAATTTTTCGAAAATTATGAAGAGCACGAAGAACAGTCTTCGAATCTTCAAATCTGTTCAGCCGAATTTCTCAACCAAACAACCCGAACAATCCTGAAAACCTGCAAATCAGCAAATAAACAAACCAAAAGATCAAAACAGCCAAAAATTTTGAAAATTTTATCAAACAAAGAAAAATTTCGAAACCCTAATTTCAGGTTTCAACAATTTCAAAAATTTTCCTGTTTCTGCAGCAAACAATTCTGAACCAAGCCTTCAAGAGCCTAACGCTCTGATACCAATTGAAGATCCCCTTGAGTCGTATGGATCTTTCACAGAATTGTCTTTCTAATCAAGAGTGCGGAATCCTCTTGATCAGAATATAGCAGAATGAGTAGAAACAGCAAATCACTTTCAAACTGGGTTTCTATTGATTATCGATTACAAGAATTACAATCAATCAAACCCTAACCAATCACAAATTCGTCCAAGCTGTATAGCTCTCACGAAATTCTCACTAGCAACTGTTTTTGGCTGATTTACCTAAACCCTAAAGCAAAGCCTTGTTTATATAACACAAGGTTGCTACTTTAGGCATGGGTTCCTACATGGGCTAGGCCCATTTCGTCCCCCATCACCCAATGTGGGTTTTGTTTAGCCCAAACTCTATAATCAAACTATTACAAAGCTAAACCCGCTAACTGTTTATCGTTTATCTAATTACAAGATATCCAAAGACCAAATCTAAGCTGTTGTCACAAATATGCACCAACAGCAGTGCTTTGTCATCAGTAGATAGAGCCAGCAGTGTTTACCTCTTCAGGGATTTGTCAGCAGTGGAAAGGCTAGCAGCAGTTGTATCCGGGCAGTGGATGTAAGACCATCAGCTGTTATAATCACTTTCAAGGGAGAAGACTTAGTGTAAACAGCTGCTTATTGTGAATCCACTGTTGTGAACCGGTTTTGGCTTTCATTATCTGTTCCTCTGGTAGGGTTCAATCCCAACAATCTCCCCCTGGAACAGATAATGCCAAAACCCTTCATTATTCTGGATTTTTATTTCTCATCAGAAGTTCCTTAACTTTTCTTTTAAATTCCACTTCAAAGTCCTTAGAACTTGAATCATCCTCATCCTTGCACAGTGTAAGTTCAAGGAGATCCTGCAAAACTTCAACACTAAGGCCTAGTGCTTATTTCCTTGATATGTACTTCACTTCGCCATTGGATCTGACTAGAGTCAATACGTGGGTCTTTTGATCAGACATCCACTTTAGTACTTTTAAACCCAATGGGTTTCTTGGGATAGATTTATTCAGAGATGAGTTTGGAGATGTTGGCCTTGTGAAAATTTGTAAACTTTCAGACATACTTTTGAAGGCCATATCGATGACATCATTTGCTGCAGCTATATCTTCTGCAGTTTCTCTTTCGATCAGCTCTTGCCTCTCAATGTCTGTCATTTCTGTTGAAGTGTTTGGTGATGCAGGTTTGGTTAATACCCTTTTAAAAAGGTTTTGAAGTTTCACTGAGCTATCTTCTTTTAGATCCATTTTCTTGATGACATCTGTGAAGTACTCAGCTTCCTTTTCTTTTTCTTCTTCACTGGTCAACAGTTTCCCTTTCTCTTGGTTTATCACAAGGCTCGGGTTAACTTTTGATGTGATCAGTGTTTTGAGAGCATCAAGCTGCTGTTCTATCTTGTTGTAGTCTGGCTTTTTAGAAGTGCCTGAGACTATTATCTTTCTTTTCTTCAGCCGTTCATAAGCCTCGTCGGTATACTGCTTTGTCCATTTTGCTATGGCTTCAGCAGTATCCACCTTAGCATCTACCAGTTCCTGTTTTTTCTTTTTGTATTCAGAAGTAAGATCAGCAATTAGCTTTTTGAACTTATTCCAATTTGGAGCTGTCTTCTTCTTACTTGGATCATTTTTAACCCTTTCAATCCTATTTGCTTCATGCTTCAAAGCAACCAGTGGCCACTCTTCAAATTGGTTTTCTTCAGCTTGATAGAATTTTTCTTTCATTATATATGCAAGATATTCTTTTCTCAATGCTTTTCGTTGATCTGTCTTTTCTTTGATCAGATCTTGTGCATAGTCTTCCATCAGCTTGACTTTTGTGAGCAAGAGTACCATTCTTTTTGGAATGGCTTCATCACCTTCATCTTTGCATTCAAGCTTAGCTCTAATCCTTGCTTGCCTTGCTTTCATTTCGAGATATTCATCCATGTCTTCTGGGACTACGAAGCCAATGAGAGAGGGAAATCTTCTTTTTGAAGGATCTTCCTCGGTGTAAAATTGATTCATCTCATTTTTCACAGCATCTAGTTCCAGTGGATATTTTGCGGCAACAGGATCATATTTTTCATCAGATGGCTGAGTAGTTTCTCTTTTTCTTTTGTGAAGCTTTATGGATGAAGAGGGTTTTGGTTGTGATGTAGGAATGATGAGAGCAGTGGTAGATGGTTGACAGACAGCTGTTGAAACAACTGGTGGTTCAACCTCTGTTGTCATTACAACTACTGATGTGTCAGTAGATGTCTTCTGCTTTCAAGCAGGGGTTGAAGATAGTGGTGATGGTGGTGGTGAATCATCATCAGGAATGAAAACCCTTCTCCTTTTTATTGTAGGAGAGGCTGATGATGTCATGGGTGGCTCAGTGGTTTGAGATTGAGTGGCAGTGGGTTGTGATTGACTAACAGCTGTTGAAACAACTTGTGCTTCAACCACTGTTGTCAGTACAACAGATGTTATAACATCTGCTGTCTTCTGCTTTATGGCAGGAGGCGAAGGTGGTGATATGATTGTAGATGATGATGGTGGTAGAGCAGTGGTTTTGGTGGTGTGTGGTGAAGTTGTGTGTGTTGATGATATGACAGCTGTTTGGCTACTGCTAGCAGTTTTTGTAACTACTGCTGTATCAGCTGTTTGGATGGAAGTTTGAGATTTTGACCCTTTTGAGGATTGAGATGTCTGTTTTTCTTGTTCTGGTTCAACATACAGGCCATCTTCAATTCCTTTTTTTTCAACTGGATTTTCTCCCCCTTTTTGGCATTATCTGGAAGGGGTTTATCCATGAAGAGGATAGTTGAAGGAACTTTTCCAGAGGTGCTTTGGAGATGAGCCTTGATAGCTTTGATGTCTGCTTGAGTATCTTTAAATCTCGACTCCACCATGTTTGTCAGCATTGTCACATGTATTTCATGCTGCTGATCAGCCATCTGTTTTTGTTTTTCAAGTAAGGGCTGGAAAATATTCCACAGCTCATTTGCAGCAGGTGCAGGTTATGCAGATGCTTGAGCTGGAGCAGCAGTGGATTGTGCTTTTTGAGCTTTTAGCAGCTGCTGCACCATATCCTTTATCTCAGCAACTGATGTTTCAAGTTTTTCAACTCTGCCCGTCAATTCCTGATACTTTGAATCATCACCCACTTTAATGGGATCATCTGAATCCCCACCAGCAGTGGTTGTACCAATGTGCGACTTAGGAACTGAGTCCCAAAAATCACCCATTGATGCCCCTTGTTCTTGGTACTGGGGACTTCTTTCTTCAGCACTTAAAACAAACTCACTGGTGGTTATCGAAGGTGCTATAGAAGAAATTGCCTTCAAGGGAGACTTATTAATGAAACAGCTGTCCAACTGAGGATATGTTGATCCATCAGTTGTAGTTGCTGCTCCACTTGAACTACCACCGAGAGTTACTTGTAACTCCGGGGGTGTAACCTCCTCAGTTGTTGCTGGGATAGCAGGAGTAATAGCATCAGACCCGGTCACTTGTTGGAGTATACTCTCAGTGACAGGTGATAGAGAGGAACTGGTTTGTGTCTGAGCTATAGCAACTGCATGCAACAAGGGTATTATTGATTGTGGCATTATGATTGGTGAGGGTATTGGTGTAGAAAGAGACATGTCCTTGGGATCAGGACTGAGGAAGATGGATCCGATTGGGTCCAGAGCTTCATATTATGGGGTCCCTGTGTTTACAACCTGATCCTTTTGTGAGGATGCAGGAGGAGTTTGAGGTAAAGGTGGAGATCTTTCTACCAACTGCTGTGAGGAAGTAGCAGCAGTGGTTTTTGGTGACATTTGTTTTGTCACTGGCAGTTGCTCTGGGATCTCATCTTCCAGAGTTGCCTTTGTTTTGGGTTTGGTGGGTTTTCTGGATGTTTTCTTTTTGGTCTTTTTGGTAATGGCAGGTGTGGGTTTCAAAGCAGTGGTAGTGCTGCTATGATCACCTAGAGCAGTAGGCTCAGTAGCAGATGTCTGAGGAGCAGTGGTAACTGCTAAAATCTGCTCAGGCACCTCTGCTTTTGTTTTTATTGGTGCCATCATTCTAGAAAATGTTTCAGTCGTTAACCCTTTTATTTGAAAATAGACACCCTGTTTGAGCAAATTTTCATTTTCTTTTACAAACTTTTGTTTGAAATAGTAGCTCAAAAATCTTGGAAAAGCAAAAATGATTTGCTATCAACATTTTTTACCAAATCATTAAAGATCTCCTGGGAATAGTTGTAATTTTCATTCTTTAAAATAGCATAACCCAGACATTGAATCTTTAATGGTATTTCGTTAAAAGATGTTGTTTTATTTGAAACACACATCAGAAGTGTGTGAAATAAAAACCTTGGTGCAGAAGGGAAGTAACCTTTTTGTAAGGTATCTACCTTTGATTGTTCTGCATATTCCCTTTTTACAAAATCAGTTTTCAACTCGGCTTTGTCAAAGGAAGTTTAACCTTTCTGATCATCGAGTTTAAAGACTTCGGAGATTGATTGCGGTGTAATTTGAATCGCCTTACCCTGTATCGAGGAGTTGATGGCTACTACTTTACCGTCTTGTTTTTCAAGCGTAGTATTTTTCCAGAACTCTCTCTGGGTTTGCAAATAAATGGGAGCGTCTGCTATTAAGAAAGTTTTGTACTTTGATTCAGATAATGTGTCGATGATGAAGTCAAAGGTGTGGTTGTTTGTGGGTTTTGTGAGTAGACCCAAATAGTTATGAGGGGATTTGTATTGCATTTCAACGGGTTCTTCAGCCGTTTGAACGACCTCTTTGGAAGCAAAGGATGGCGATGGTTTTGGTTTTGGTTTTGATTTCGATTTTGATTTCGTCATTTTTTATGAAGAAGATCGAAGAATGCTTTGAGAAGGAAGGTTAGAAACTGCTTTGAGAAGAGAATTTTTGGAATTCAATTCGACAGTGTAAAACCCTGTTTGGGTTTTGATCAGGGTTTTATTTAGGGATAAAAAATGGATGCTGATGTGGCAGCGGTTATAAAGATCTGAAGGTTAAAAACTGTCCACGTGTCAAACTCTGATGAAATGGATGAATAACGGAGGACAGTTGTTTTGGAGGGCCACTGATGAAATAAACATCAGTAGTTACAACGGTAATAATGTGGCAGTGGATGATTTTCACTATCAGTGGATAGCACATCAGTGGATAAGACACTGCTTTGAACAACAGTGTTTATCAAGGAAGTGAGAGAACAGAGATTGACTTTCAGCAGTGGACAGTATTTAAGAAACAGATGTTTGAACACGACAGTGGTTAGGGATAAGATAATGGTAATGAAATGAAAGCTCAATATATCAGCAACTTTTACAGGAATTTTCATTCAAGGTTTTACCACATGTCATTTGCACATTTTGAAGCTTTTACAACTCCTTGACAGTAGTTTAGTACCCCAGATGATGTATACTCTTTACTAAGGCTACTCATCCTTGTTATAATATTTGAATTAAAACATGAGTACCCAAGTATTTTAAGATCTGTTAATAATCAATCTTTTGCATAGTGTATAAACAAACTTGAGTTTGACATGACCTTGACAAATGTACCATTTCCTTTTGACCTGCTTGAGGATAATATAACCAAAAAAATAAAGGTTATCTATCCTGACAGGAGATTGAAACTTTTACTATCAAAAACCAGTAAAAGTTCAAAATATATTATTCTTAAAAAAAATGAAGAATGATATATCCTGCTTTATTTGAGAAAATCCTTTTTCAGGAAAAATAGTCAAAAGATTTTCTGAAAACAGCACCAAAAGATCCTGGTAAAATTTTAATAAAGCACATACTCATTTCATACTCAAGTTTATGAAAATGATCAGTGGTTTGTCAATAGTGGTATGAAATCGTAAATACAGTTTGTCCACTGTTTGGCACCATTTTCTTGTTGATTGATTGACAACAGAAATGAGGACACATGTTCACATGAGTTTTTGAAAACCCTGTTATAGACTTTGTTATCATGTGAAGATTTTGAAAATTTGTCTAGTCCTCTTGTAGATTCGTTTACTGGAAATACTATTAATACATGAACTTTCCTGAGCCAATGATTGCACATAGTTGCTTAATAACCATTGTTGCCCCAACCCTTGACTCTTAAGTGTTTTAAGTTTATACTCTTTCCTTCTGACTTCAAAAGTTTTGAGATAAACACACTTCTGAGTTTTCGTGAATTTTCTTCTTCCCTTTTTACCCTTCCCATTCATAAGTAATGAAATACTTACTGGGAGGTCTTTATTGAGGCAATACTAAATCCAGAATCATTTTGCAGTAATGTTTTGAGAAATTTGGTCATTTATGCACATACTCATGCCAAATTTCACATTACCTATGATCTGGTCATTTTTGGTCCCTGATTTTCTTAATGTATTTTTAACTAGGTTGGTTTGTTCCTTTTGAGGATCTCAACCTGTTTTTCAACACATAAGTTCTTATGACTAAAGTTTTAATTTCCCTCTTTTTATGTTAGCAAAAACACTAATGTTTTATGAACATAGGCTTTTGTTAAGCTGAGGTTCATACTTTAGCATCTAATATCGTGACATCACAAGATTCATAACAACAGTTGAAATCAATTTTGAAAATAAGAAGTAATCCCATAGTTTAACAGATATGTTTTTAGATCTAAAAACCATGAGTATCTTGTGCATGATATCACTTGTTGTGTGAGATTTGTGTGTCTTATGACATCTTGGTTGTTTTACAGAGTATTTGAATAGCAACTTTAAGCGTTATCACTCGTTACTCTGTTTTTCAACTAAATACAACCAACCTTAGTATCAAGAAATTTTGAGCCGAACTGTTATGTCAAATTGATTGTTAGATCGAATTTGACTATCCAGGCTCTGATACCAATTGTTAGGATCAGAGGCTCTCATGATTGTGCTTGTTTGTATAATTTGAACAATTCAAATAAAAACGAATGAAGTTTAAGTACAGCGGAAATGAATAACAAACTTTGTAAACACAATCAAGGAGGAAAATAGTTTAGATAAACAAATGCTTTTCATCAATCAAAAGGTTACAAAGCAAATTAAAAGATAACAAGCATGCTTACAGACTAAACTCCCCCTCAGACTGATACTTCAGTGGTTGGTTGCACAAGATGAAAGGATTGAATTGAGGAGAAGAACTTACTCAAAACGATCAAATGTAACAGTACAAAGTACTGTTCCATTTATAGACAATCCAAACCTCTGATGCATCTCAGCTGACGTCACCATGAAAGCGACATCTAACCTCCTAACAAACTCTAACCCCTGATCAATACAAACACTGCTAAACCTAACCACTGACTATACATAGAACAGATGACATACTAAACTACTGCTCTCTCTTTACATCAGTGCTTTCCTCAAGGTTGATCAGTTCTTGATTGGGCAGTGCTTTGTCATCAGTAGATAGTGCCAGCAGTGTTTACCTCTTCAGGGATTTATCAGGAGTGGAAATGGTAGCAGCAGTTGTATCCGGGCAGTGGATGTAAGACCATCAGCTGTTATAATCACTTTCAAGGGAGAATACTTAGTGTAAACAACTGCTTATTGTGAATCCACTGTTGTGAACCGGTTTTGGCTTTCATTATCTGTTCCTCTGGTAGGGTTCAATCCCAACATAAGGATTGCTTTAAAATAAATAATTAGAACAATATAATATGATGAAGGGTAATAAAGATGTAAGACTTTTCCCTTTACGCAGCACCGGCCAAGATCCCTGAAGTCTTTGACCTCGACGAGCTGGACAGTTATTCTGATCAGGTTCAGATCAAGAAGGAACCTAGTCCCAAGGCCACGGCCTCATCCAAACCCAGTAGTTCCAAGGCCATCGTCATCCCCAAACCTTCGCCAGCTACCAAACCTCGGAGTTCAAGCTCCCGTAAAAGGAAAGAACCCGATTCTCCCGTCATCTTTGATACATTTCCTTATGAGAATCACAGGTTTATTGAGGCAAGTGGGTTCATGACTTCTTTTCTCAACCAGGTTAATATCCTCGAGTTATATCCTGCATCTTATACTGCTTATAAGTATTTAACAAAACCAATACATGTCCTTTTAATTTGCAGGGTCTCGAACGTCTGGTCCACTTATATCAGGAATCCTGTGGGCTCAACAAGACGCTTGAATCCAAGTTAAAGAAAGCTGAGGTCACCATCTCTGATCAGGGTATGATTGCAGCCGCCAAATATCGGCATTACGAGGACAAGTTCAAGGCTATGATCCAAGAACACCAGGCAGCTCTCAGCAAAGCTGCTCTTCAAGCTCAGAACGATCTTGATGCTGCCCATGCTCAACATGAACAAGATATGATCAGCTATCGGGAAAGTCTTAAAAGTTCTGTCATCACTTCCCTTTTCCAGGCCAGGCTAAAGATGGCCCACGAAGCCAAAGCATTGGGCTTCGAATGCCCTTCTTGGGACGTCAGTGCCTGGGAAACAAAGCTAAAGAGCCTTGGCGACACTTTTGCCAAACCTGCTGCTGAAGGATCTTCAAAAGAAGTTGAAAAACCAACCGGTGCTGAGAGGGATGCTGAGGCGGATCCCGAGATGGATGCTGCTGAAATTACCATGAATGAAGAAGGCGTTGCCTCCTAAAACTTATTTTCTTTAAATTTGAGAGTTATGCTTTTGTTTGAACAATTTTATTTCTTATCCTATGAACAGTTTCTATTTTGGTATTTGTTAGGGGAGGATTTCCCAATGATCAGTGATCCTCATTTACTGTTGGGTTTAGTGATCCTCAATTCTGTCTGAATTAGTGATCCTCAGAAGTATTGCAAGATCAGGATCATGGATCATCGTAAGGATCCTTATACTAACAATGGTCTGCTTTCTATATGATGTTGTTTTGCAGGAGTACAAGCTTGGACTTGGTCTTGGCGATATTCCTGGAGCATATTCCATATTTATTCCGCACGTGCATGGCTGAAATGGACGTTGTGGAGGTCGTGGAGGACTTGCACCAATTGCGGAATGTTTGTTAGCTTAGATATTTTCCATTTTTAAACGGGATAGCGAGCTAAATAGAAACACTTGGCTATTTTTGGCTTAACACACACACTTGCAACTGCTCTCACCAGCTCTTGACAATTCACTTGGCGATTACACACTTTTTTGCACGTTACACTATAGTGATCCTTGTAATTAGCTCGCTATCATCCGAAGTTGTAATACATTTCTTGTTTAATTGGAGTTGGTGATCGGCAGTTTCCATCACCCGAGGTTTTTTATGCCGGAGATCATTCATTGATCAAGGGCTTTTTCCTCGTATAAATGTTTGTGTCACTTATTCATTTCATTTCTGAGTGATCCTTAGTGTTGTTCATTGATTCAAGCATCATACCTCACAACAGAAAGTTTGGTTGCATTATCATTGCTTGATTTTTGACCAAAACAGTTTGGCACCCACGGTGGGGCAATTGGTGCTTCATTACTAAGAAGATTCATATTTTGGTGGTCATTTCGGTTCGTTACAACCAAGTAGATGGCTTCCTCAGCAAAGAACACTTCAAGTTTGATGCCATCATTCAGTTCTTCACAAGGCGTTCCTCCTTTGCCTCCACCACCTTCTGGATCCCAGAAGAATGCTGATAATGCTGCGAAGAAACAAACCCCCATTTTCCAAAAACCACCAACTTCTTCTGTTTCCACTAATCCTACTACTAATGATCTTTTTAATCTGATTTTGCAGATGAGGGATCGTATGCAAGAGCAGGATAAAACCAACGAAATGATCCTGAAGGAGATAGGTGATATCAAGAAACTGAAGAAATCGGTGGAGGATCATTCCCCATTGATGCCCAGGTCACTGAACTTCGACACTCCAGTTATAACTTCCTAGCACTCAGCAGCTCCAGACGTGCAATACTTGGGTGAATTACCAGGAAGACGTTATGGAACAACAACAATGACTCAGGCTCCTGGATCTTAACTTCAACCTTCCGGAGCCTCTATCCAGCATCAGGGATCCTTCGTCAGCTCAGGAGGATATTTGGGAATGCACTCGGTTCAAGGATCCTCCATGGTTCAAGGATCCTCCCAGCCTCAAGGATCCTCCCAGGTCCAAGGATCCTTCCCGGTCCAAGGATCCTCCCAGGTTCAAGGATCCTCCCAGGTCCAAGGATCCTTCCCGGTCCAAGGATCCTCCCAGGTCCAAGGATCCTCCCAGGTCCAAGGATCCTTCCCGGTCCAAGGATCCTCTCTGGTCCCAGGATCCTTTCAGGTTCAAGGATCCAACATCTTTCAGGATCGAGGATCCTTAAGGAGTATGCAGCCTCCAAGTTCAGATGTTCATCAAGGAGACTTCATACCAATGCAGACCATTGCTTCATCTGGTCCTTCGATCATACCGGAATCCCATCAATATGGATTCACATCTGGAATTCCAAACATGAATCCTTTGGGAGGTAATACTTTCAATAATTCTTACAACACTAACCATGGCTCCATGTAGGATACAGGTATCAATCAAGCTATGGCTAGGGAACTACAGAAGCTTAAGGATAGGATATCCAATGTACCAGGAGTGGTTAAACCCATCCCTAAAATCGCGGATGGTAGCCATAGGATATCTCATTTTGCACCACCCTTATGTGATGCTGAGATACCAAAAGATTCCAGATACCATCCATGAAGCTCTATGATGGTTCAACGGATCCAGAGGAGCATGTAGCTCAATATAGGGAGAGGATGGAGATCAATCCAATTCCTGAGAGGTTAAAAGAAGCATGTCTATGCAAGGGATTTGGATCCACACTCACAGGATCTGCTCTTAAATGGCTGCTAAGTCTTCCCCCTTACTCTATTACTTCATTTGCTAATCCAGTTAACTTGTTTAATAGTCAATTCTCTTGTAGTAGAAAATTTGAACGATTAACTAGTGATTTATATAGGGTAACTCAAGGTCAAAATGAATCACTTAGAGATTACATCACTAAGTTTAGTAAAGAATCCTTAGATATTCCTAACTTGGATATTGCTACGGCTGTAGAAGCCTTTAAAATGGGATTGCTTAGGGATTCATTATTCTATGATGATCTTGTGATGACACCTTGCAAAAATCTTGATGAAGTAAGAACCAGAGCCCTTAGGTTCATCCGCCTAGAGGATGACAAAAGGATCCAGGCTAGGTTGACAGGATCCTCAAAACAGGATAAACAAGGATCCTACTTCAGGAACAACAAATCAAAGTCCTACAATAGATCTGATAACCAGAATGTGCATGCAGTGGAACAAGAAGAGGATGATGAGGTGTAACACCTCAAAAATTCACGTCCTATAATGTGTAGACACGTGTCATATGTTTGAACGTGTGAAAGAATGTTATAAAAGGACTAAAGTTGACAAACATGGAAAGTATGTGAATATACGAGTTCCGAATGTCAACAGTGAATAAACATACTTCATAATAACCCTACATGATGTTCATATCATCAAACGAATAAATCATGGATCATACGAAGCAAAAAGTGAGAGATTACAAACTACATGGGTTAAATGTGTCAACATGTTTAAGTTATACCTCTGAGTGACCTTTTGACAAACCCGAAGCTTTGTAACTGATAATTATGCTCACTAGAATGCGCGATATAAATTTCATAAAGTTTCGATATCGTATGAGAAAGTTATGATCAAATTCGTGTGCGAGGGGTTAAAGCATTAACGTTGAAAGTTATGACTTTTCGGGTTAACCGGAAGTGTCCAGGGACTTGGCAAAGTGGGTACAAGTCTTAAACCCCTTGTAGGTAAATACTAAGGGGTCAAATTGCAATTTATAAGCTTAGTTGACCTTTCGTGAAGCCAAGGGACAAATTTCAAAAACAAGAAAATGGAAAATCTGATTTTAAGGCCCATGCGGGCCGCGTAAAGTCTGGTTAAACTTTACGCGGGCCGCGTTAACCACCCAGATACAGAATCATCAGACAGCAGCCTGTATACGCGAAAACTCAACCCAAAACGGATGTTTCACTTCATGTGCGACCCCGAAGTGCCTCCTATAACACTAGGAACATGTGTTGATCAGTTGTGGTCACTAGTAGAACCATGTGTCAACAATTTATGGTGGGAAATTCACTATAAAAGGACCAAGGTTGCAACCATTCTTCTTCACATCTTCATTTGCAATTGTGGAACATTTCTGGAGCTTAGGAGCAGATCCAAGACATCCCTACTCGTGCATAGGACCCTTGTAAGTACCCTTGACCTTCCTCGATTAAGTTTAGCTTAGTTATTTAGCTAAAAGTCAAACCGTCGTAATTACGGTTTGACTTCGAGATTAGTCAACAATGGCTCAGTCATATCTCGAATTAAAAGTAGTTATAAGTTGGTAATTATGTGGGTAATAAACCCTCAAAAGGGTTCCCCCTGATTCCCACTCTAACTAGGTCAAATGTCGGGTCAAACTTGTATTTAAAAAGTCAACAGAATGTGTAAATTCTAATTTATGCATAATTAACAATGTAGAACATATACAACATGTTTGATCATTGTTATAACTTGGTAATAAGTGTAAGAACATGTCTAAACAAGTTCAACCCGACAATTTCCTGTTCAGACCCGGTTCGGAACCGAAAGTCGCATAGTTTGACTTATACTTTGACTTTCAGTTCTGACCCGTTATGGCGTGTTTTAGAAATTCCTTAGAGCTTCACTTGGACCAGGTTACATGCTAGTATAACCCTCTGTGATTATACACCTTGGATCATTAGTTATCCAATTAATACGCATGATTCCGTTAATTGCTCATATGTTGACCATTATGCCCTTTTCACCTTAAAACATGATTTTTGGAAATGTAGAAGAGTAGAAACTTTAATTACTGATATATAAACTTGTATACAAAGTTTGATATCAGTTTGAGGTGTAGATTGAGAGTTATGCTCATTAGCGTAAATTGAAAGCTTTTTGTTAATAAAACGGCGTAATTAGCGTATAGCCTAGTTAAGCCTACTTTTAAATACCAAAATCTTTACCCACTGATGTAATATATTATTTTGGGATTTTTAAAGATTTTTAATTAATTTTAGGATGAGCATAACTAATAGTCGTAGGCTTAATCCGGTAATTGTCGGTTTTGCCCTCACGGGCCATAAAATGAGTATTACATATCTAAACGACTCCAAACCTTTTGCTACTGATCACATACGATGAATAAATTATTTTAAGCCTTCTGGAAATATAAAAATATCAGATTTATGTATCAAACCCGGAAATGGCCTCTAGTCGCCTTTTTAAGCGTTTTTAACGCATAGTATGTGCTATAACTATATTAAAAATACAAGGGTTGATACCTACTGATATTTGAGGCAAATTATAATATTTTAACAGTAAGCAAAGGTTGTTAAACTCAGACTTCAGTTTTGAGCTTTTCGACTTATGTGAAATTACCAAAATACACGGGGCATAGTTTGGTTATAATTGATAAATTTCACATATATACTTTACCCTACTGTTATAACATAGTAAAATAAGTATTTTTGCTGATTACATCAGACCTGTAACTCAGATAAATACTTAAACTCTTTTATCACCTTTAAAATGACCAAACTACCCCTACGGGGCATAGTTTGTGTTTAAACACGCTTCGGGCATAATAAAAGACATCTTACTGATGTCACAACATATATGAAGCATATTAAGTTAGGAAACCTGTAAATGGCTCTCATTACTACCCGTTACGCTTATTACGCGTTCGGTTCGGTTTATGTATCAAGTGTACATAAACTAGCCTAAACGGGTCAAACCTTATCGGTTTTATCCCAAAATCCAGAGTGTGTATGAAATAACCATATTAAACAAGTCTCTGAACTTCTCGGGTCTAAATCACACTCTATCCGGTCTTCGCTTAATAGTGCGTACGAACCGTATCAGTGAAACTAACCGGTCTAAGCTAAGCCTTAATTAAGGACCCGTTAGAAATCTAATAGGTTATTATAAACCTTCGTTCTAGATTAGGAGCCCAGTAAAAGTACTTGCATTTGCTGTATTTGATTGATACTTTGCTCAGGTAAATACTTTTAACTTATTTTCCCTATACGGGCTTGGGGTACGGTACTATAAAAGTATCGCTTGGTCGGGTATGTAGTCATTTAAATCGGATTGTGATTAATGTATTTACATAACCCGCTTTATTATGTATTATTTGATGTATGGCCCTTGGGGGTTAAATGACCATGTCCCGGATATCCTTGGCATCATTTTACGAAATGGCCACGACCTAAGCACGGGGTGTAGGCGTACACCTGACAGATGCATTATGTAAAAACTGGTAATCCACTAAAGGAATCAACCTTGTGGGCACTATACCTGTGGCGTGTCAGTTAACTTAAACCGGCTCTTCTAACCGGTGCTAATGGACGGCAAATAAGTAAATCTATATACAAGATTATCTACAAATAATTATCCCAAGTTATAAAGATATTTAGTGCCGAAGTGCATGCAAATCAATTTACAAACTCTTTTCAAAACGAGTCAGTTGAGTTGTATTTACCAGTGTAAACTGACGTATTTTCCATAAAGGTTAAGTGCAGGTACTAGACGAAATAGGCTGGCTACTCCAGGCATCATTACTCAAGTCTCGCAAGCTCTAGATGTCAAATTCTGTTGAACTATTGTTTCTATTTTATTCTTGATCCGTCTGTGGATTAAACTTCCGAATATTGTGACATTTGATATTACAATAATAAATTTGGTTGTATTACATATTTTAAATTGCTTCCGCTGTGCATTTATATAATTGTGTTGTTTGACTATTATGTTGCCAACCAAGTCACGATACTCTCCACCGGGCCCACCGATGACACGTGGAAAGTCGGGGTGTGACAGGTTGGTATCAGAGCCAACACTGAGTGAATTAAACGCTAGCCTTTTGCGTTTAATCTCAGTTACACAGTTGCACATTCTTGAGTCTAGACAAGAACATAGGACAAATTCCAATTTGTTTCATTGTCTTTCAATTACTTCCTTGATTATCTTTCTGATTAGCCTTTGCATGGGCAAGTCATTTTCTTAAAGAAGTCCCGTTTAGGGCAAACATATATTTGTTTAAATTTTAAAGGAACGATTATGTTTACATTATCATTCCTATATTATAAGATCTACCATTATAATAAAATGGCAAAATCTAAAAAGGACAAGACCTAGCTCATGTGTCATTTTAAGGCAGGGCCAAGACGGTAGTTCCACAATTAGATTCAGATCCATATTAACGTTTCAATTTAGAAATTGTTCTGCATTAATTATTAAAAAGAATCTAAAGAGTAAAACCTAGCCTAAATGTCATTATGAACATGGCCAAGATGGTAAAACTTATTTAAGAGATTCAAAATTTTGTTAAACCTATGAAAGCATATTAACATGCTTGACAAAGTGTGATACGATGAAAATCACATAAGTCATTTTTAATTGGGTTATTTTAAATCCCCTTATTTATATAATCATCCCTTATGGACGAAGTGCCCACGGGCTATGATTAACGTCCTCTGAGACTAAAGACAGTGGTAGCTTATGACTCCCTGTCAAGAAAAGGTAATGAACTTTGATTCAAACCTTAATGCCTCGATTCTCTGAAATCATGGCTTATAAATTAAACTTGTCTACGTGACTAGGCCTTTTATGCTATTATTAACTTATAATTTAGGATTATGATAAAGATCCTGAACAATGTTTATATTTAACAAATTAACTAAAAATGTGTATTAAAAGCATGGTTAATAAATCGTTTAAGAACGATAGTACTGAAAGGGCTTCTAAATAAACCTTGCCCTTATCTTCTTTTTGTAGCAACTAAGACTACATGGCTGACTCTGACGAGATAAACAGTCATCCTTTGGAAAACCGCGATGATAATGATCGGATTAATATAACCAAGGGAGAGCTTTGTTCACTAATTGACACAGCTGTATCTAAAGCTGTAGAAGAACAATTTAAGGAGTATAGTGGGACGCATAGTCGAGCCTCATCTATACCCCACTCTAAATCTGTTCCTAAAACTCATTCAGAGCCTAATAACAAGCCGCCCTCTAAGACAGAGGAGCCAAAAATGGATGATGATCGTCATTCATCAAATGAACACAGTGTTCCATCCAAGAAGCTAGTGTTCGATAATGAACCACGTACCAAGTCTTATACCTATAAGTACTTTGTTTCTTGTAAACCCCGAGATTTCACTGGGGAGAAAGGAGCGGTAGATTGTATGACCTGGTTGGATGAAATGGACACGGTGGTGGACATCAGCGGTTGTGCTGAAAGGGATGTAGTAAAGTATGTATCCCAATCGTTCAAAGGAGAGGCACTGGCATGGTGGAGGTCTCTCATTCAAGCTGCTGGGAAGATCCCGCTCTACAACATGTCATGGGAGCAGTTTGTTACCCTCATTATGGAAAACTACTGCCCTCAACATGAGGTCGAAGGAATTGAATCTGATTTCTTATCATTGGTGATGACAAACTTAGACTGTCAAGCTTACCTCACCAATTTCAATACCCTGTCCAGACTGGTTCCTTACCTTGTAACACCAGAGCCCAAGCGAATTGCTCGCTTCATTGGGGGTTTAGCCCCAGAAATCAAAGCCAGTGTTAAGGGTTCAAGACCTGCTACGTTTAGGTCAGCAGCTGATCTCTCTTTATCCCTTACTCTAGATGCGGTCAGGTTGAGATCGCTAAAGAAATCTGAAGAAAGTAAGAGGAAGCGTGAGGATGATAACTCACGAGGGTCAGAGAAGAAGCACAAGGGAAACACTGATTCTAAGAAGTTTGGGTCTGGAAGGAATAGTCAGCGAACAGAGGAAAAGCCAAAGTGCACGATTTGCCAGAAACGCCACTTTGGAAAGTGCAGACTTGAGTCCAATTCTAATTCAGGAGCACCTGCATGTGGAATATGCAAGTCTAGAGAGCACAAGTCGATAGAGTGCAAGAAGATAAAAGATGCCACATGCTACAACTGCAATGAGAAAGGGCATATCAATACCAACTGCCCTAAGTATGCCAAGAAGCCTGAAGAGGTTAAGAAGACAAATGCTAGAGTCTTTCGATTGGATGCCAAAGAAGCGATTCTAGATGACAATGTGATTACAGGTACTTTCCTTGTAAATGATGTCTATGCAAGAGTACTTTTTGATTCAGGCGCTGATAAGTCTTTCGTAGATCATAAATTTTGCAAATTGCTGAATTTACCTGTCAAAACCTTGAGTATAAATTATGAGGTTGAGTTAGCAGATGGCACCATGGAAACCGTCTCCACTGTGTTAGATGGATGTGTGATATCCATTAAGAACCACTCTTTTCCTCTATCTCTACTTCCCTTTAAATTGGCCGGTTTTGACATAGTATTGGGTATGGACTGGTTATCTCATAAAGCAAGTGGTGATAAAGACTCCGTCTGGTGAATCACTTACCATTCGGGGAGATACCCAGTATGGATTGCCTGAGCAAGTGACTATGCTCAAGGCTTCCATGTGTTTAAAGAAGGGTTGTGTCATCTACATGGCACAAGTGATTTTTGATGAGCCTAAACCGAAGATAGAAGACATCCCTGTCATTTCTGAATACCCAGAAGTTTTTCCGGAAGAACTACCTGGTTTGCCACCAGATAGGCAAGTGGAATTCAGGATTGATATCATCCCCGGAGCAGCACCAGTTGCCAGAGCACCCTATAGGTTGGCTCCAATGGAGATGAAAGAATTGAGGACACAGCTAGATGAACTGCTAGCTAAAGGTTTCATTAAACCTAGTTTGTCTCCATGGGGAGCGCCAGTCCTATTCGTGAAGAAGAAGGATGGATCGATGCGTCTGTGCATCGATTATCGTGAACTTAATAAGGTCACGATCAAGAATAGATACCCATTGCCAAGGATCGATGATTTGTTCGATCAGCTACAAGGGGCAAGTTATTTCTCAAAGATTGATTTGAGGTAAGGCTACCATCAACTGAAGGTTAGAGATGAAGACGTACACAAAACAGCATTTAGGACTCGTTATGGTCATTACGAGTTCCTAGTGATGCCTTTTGGGCTCACTAATGCACCTGCCGCGTTCATGGATCTCATGAATCGCGTTTGCAAACCGTACTTAGATAAATTCGTCATCGTTTTCATCGACGACATTCTTATCTATTCGAAGAATCAAGCTGACCATGAGAAACACCTTCGCTGTATTCTCAAGCTCCTGCACCAGGAGAAGCTCTATGCCAAATTCTCCAAGTGTGAATTTTGGCTTCGAGAAGTCCAATTTCTTGGACATGTGGTCAGTGAGCGTGGTATCCAGGTGGATCCCGCTAAGGTTGAGGCTGTAATGAACTGGCAAGAGCCAAAGACGCCTACAGAGATTCGTAGCTTCCTGGGATTGGCAGGATATTACAGGCGTTTCATTGAAAAATTTTCAAGGATTGCTGCACCCCTAACCTCCTTAACTAAGAAGAAGGTTAAGTTTGTTTGGGGCCTTAAGCAGCAAGAGTCCTTTGATATTCTCAAGCAGAAGTTGAGCAATGCTCCTGTGTTGACATTGCCAGATGGAATAGAAGAGTTCGTGGTTTACTGCGATGCATCGCACACCGGGATGGGGTGTGTGCTTATGCAGAAAGGCAAAGTTATTGCCTACGCTTCACGACAATTGAAAGTGCATGAAAAGAATTACACCACCCATGACTTGGAGCTGGGTGCCGTTGTATTCGCACTGAAGCTTTGGAGGCACTATCTATATGGTGTCAAGTGTGTGATTTATTCTGATCACAAGAGCCTCCAACATTTGTTTAATCAGAAGGAATTAAACATGAGGCAACGCCGTTGGATGGAAACTTTAAATGATTATGATTGTGAAATCAGATACTATCCCGGCAAGGCGAATGTAGTCGCCGATGCCTTGAGTCGAAAGGAGAGGGTGAAACCCATCCGAATCAATGCCAAGCGCATGGAGATAAAGAATAATTTGATTGAAAGGTTGTTAGCTGCACAGAAGGAAGCTGTGTTGGAAGCTAACTATCCTAATGAAAAGTTAGGAGTAACTGAGGAGCAGTTAACTCTTAGCAAGGACGGAATTCTATGATTAAATGGACGAATATGGGTTCCAATTTATGGAGGACTTCGTGATGTCATCCTCCAGGAAGCCCATAGTTCCAAATATTCCGTTCATCCTGGAGCTGATAAGATGTACCAGGATCTAAGGGCAAATTATTGTTGGATAGGCTTGAAAAAGTCTGTAGCCACCTATGTAGCTAAATGCTTGACATGTGCGCAAGTCAAAGCCGAGCATCAAAAGCCGCCAGGTTTGCTACAACAGCCTGAACTTCCTACGTGGAAGTGGGAGATGGTAACGATGGATTTCATCACCAAATTGCCGAAGACAAGGAAATGCAATGATACGATATGGGTTATAGTTGATAGACTGACTAAGTCAGCACATTTCTTGCCCATCAAGGAGACTTATAGCTCCGATATGTTAGCCCAGTTATACGTGGATAAGATTGTAGCTTTACATGGCATACCTGTGTCTATTATCTCTGACAGAGATACTAGATACACGTCTCATTTCTGGAAAAGCTTCCAACAATCTTTGGGCACACTTTTGAATTTTAGTACGGCTTACCATCCTCAGACAGATGGTCAGAGTGAGCGTACTATTCAAACGTTGGAAGACATGCTACATGCATGTGCGATTGACTTGGGTGGTAGTTGGGATAAGCACCTACCCTTAGTCGAATTCTCCTACAACAATAGCTACCACACCAGCATAAAGGCTGCGCCTTTTGAGGCCTTATACGGTAGAAAGTGTAGATCGCCCGTTTGTTGGGCAGAAGTTGGAGACGTCCAATTATCAGGACCAGAGATAGTGTTCGAAACGACGGACAGGATTGTCCAGATTCGTGACCGTTTCAAAGCTGCCCGAGATAGGCAGAAGAGTTACGCTGATCCTAAGCGTAAAGATTTTCACTTCGAAGTAGGTGACAAAGTCCTACTTAAAGTGTCACCCTGGAAGGGAGTGATGCGGTTTGGTAAGAAAGGCAAGCTAAGCCCGAGATACATAGGACCTTTCGAGGTTATCGAACGTGTCGGGTCAGTTGCCTATAAGTTAAACTTACCGGAAGAGCTCAGTGGAATTCACAATGTGTTCCACATCTGCAATCTGAAAACGTGCTTCGCTGATGAATCACTGATTATACCACATACAGATGTGCATATAGATGAGAGCTTAAAATTTGTGGAAAAACCTTTGTCGATAGAGGATCGACAGGTAAAGAAGCTTCGAAGGAAGCATGTACCTATCGTAAAGGTCAAATGGGATGCCCGTAGAGGTCCCGAATATACGTGGGAGGTTGAATCCACGATGAAAGAAAAGTACCCTTATTTATTTCAGTAAATCTCGGGTCGAGATTTATTTTAAGGGGGTGAGGATGTAACACCTCGAAAATTCACGTCCTATAATGTGTAGACACGTGTCATATGTTTGAACGTGTGAAAGAATATTATAAAAGGACTAAAGTTGACAAACATGGAAAGTATGTGAATATACGAGTTCCGAATGTCAACAGTGAATAAACATACTTCATAATAACCCTACATGATGTTCATATCATCAAACGAATAAATCATGGATCATACGAAGCAAAAAGTGAGAGATTACAAACTACAGGGGTTAAATATGTCAACATGTTTAAGTTATACCTCTGAGTGACCTTTTGACAAACCTGAAGCTTTGTAACTGATAATTATGCTCACTAGAATGCGCGATATAAATTTCATAAAGTTTCGATAACGTATGAGAAAGTTATGATCAAATTCGTGTGCGAGGGGTTAAAGCGTTAACGTTGAAAGTTATGACTTTTCGGGTTAACCGGAAGTGTCCAGGGACTTGGCAAAGTGGGTACAAGTCTTAAACCCCTTGTAGGTAAATACTAAGGGGTCAAATTGAAATTTATAAGCTTAGTTGACCTTTCGTGAAGCCAAGGGACAAATTGCAAAAACAAGAAAATGGAAAATCAGATTTTAAGGCCCATGCGGGCCGCGTTAACCACCTAGATGCAGAATCATCAGACAGCAGCCTGTATACGCGAAAACTCAACCCAAAACGGATGTTTCACTTCATGTGCGACCCCGAAGTGCCTCCTATAACACTAGGGACATGTGTTGATCAGTTGTGGTCACTAGTAGAACCATGTGTCAACAATTTATGGTGGGAAATTCACTATAAAAGGACCAAGGTTGCAACCATTGTTCTTCACATCTTCATCTGCAATTGTGGAGCATTTATGGAGCTTAGGAGCAGATCCAAGACATCCCTACTCGTGCATAGGACCCTTGTAAGTACCCTTGACCTTCCTCGATTAAGTTTAGCTTAGTTATTCAGCTGAAAGTCAAACCGTCGTAATTACGGTTTGACTTCGAGATTAGTCAACAATGGCTCAGTCATATCTCGAATTAAAAGTAGTTATAAGTTGGTAATTATGTGGGTAATAAACCCTCAAAAGGGTTCCCCCTGATTCCCACTCTAACTAGGTCAAATGTCGGGTCAAACTTGTATTTAAAAAGTCAACAGAATGTGTAAATTCTAATTTATGCATAAATAACAATGTAGAACATATACAACCTGTTTGATCATTGTTACAACTTGGTAATAAGTGTAAGAACATGTCTGAACATGTTCAACCCGACAATTTCCTGTTTAGACCCGGTTCGGAACTGAAAGTCGCATAGTTTGACTTATACTTTGACTTTCGGTTCTGACCCGTTATGGCGTGTTTTAGAAATGCCTTAGAGCTTCACTTGGACCAGGTTACATGCTAGTATAACCCTCTGTGATTATACACCTCGGATCATTAGTTATCCAATTAATACGCATGATTCCGTTAATTGCTCATATGTTGACCATTATGCCCTTTTCACCTTAAAACGTGATTTTTGGAAATGTAGAAGAGTAGAAAATTTAATTACTGATATATAAACTTGTATACAAAGTTTGATATCAGTTTGAGGTGTAGATTGAGAGTTATGCTCATTAGCGTAAATTGAAAGCTTTTTGTTAATAAAACGGCGTAATTAGCGTATAGCCTAGTTAAGCCTACTTTTAAATACCAAAATCTTTACCCACTGATGTAATATATTATTTTGGGATTTTTAAAGATTTTTAATTAATTTTAGGATGAACATAACTAATAGTCGTAGGCTTAATCCGGTAATTGTCGGTTTTGCCCTTACGGGCCATAAAATGAGTATTACATATCTAAACGACTCCAAACCTTTTTCTACTGTTCACATACGATGAATAAATTATTTTAAGCCTTCTGGAAATATAAGAATATCAGATTTATGTATCAAACCCGGAAATGGCCTCTAGTCGCCTTTTTAAGCGTTTTTAACGCATATTATGTGCTATAACTATATTAAAAATACAAGGGTTGATACCTACTGATATTTGAGGCAAATTATAATATTTTAACAATAAGCAAAGGTTGTTAAACTCAGACTTCAGTTTTGAGCTTTTCGGCTTATGTGAAATTACCAAAATACCCCTACGGGGCATAGTTTGGTTATAATTGATAAATTTCACATATATACTTTACCCTACTATTATAACATAGTAAAATAAGTATTTTTTCTGATTACATCAGACCTGTAACTCAGATAAATACTTAAACTCTTTTATCACCTTTAAAATGACCAAACTACCCCTACGGGGCATAGTTTGTGTTTAAACACGCTTCGGGCATAATAAAAGACATCTTACTGATGTCACAACATATATGAAGCATATTAACTTAGGAAACCTGTAAATGGCTCTCATTACTACCCGTTACGCTTATTACGCGTTCGGTTCGGTTTATGTATCAAGTGTACATAAACTAGCCTAAACGGGTCAAACCTTATCGGTTTTATCCCAAAATCCAGAATGTGTATGAAATACCCATATTACACAAGTCTCTGAACTTGTCGGGTCTAAATCACACTCTATCCGGTCTTCGCTTAATAGTGCGTACGAACAGTATCAGTGAAACTAACCGGTCTAAGCTAAGGCTTAATTAAGGACCCGTTAGAAATCTAATAGGTTATTATAAACATTCGTTCCAGATTAGGAGCCCAGTAAAAGTAGTTGCATTTGCTGTATTTGATTGATACTTTGCTCAGGTAAATACTCTTAACTTATTTTCCCTATACGGGCTTGGGGTACGGTACTATAAAAGTATCGCTTGGTCGGGTATGTAGTCATTTAAATCGGATTGTGATTAATGTATTTACATAACCCGCTTTATTCTGTATTATTTGATGTATGGCCCTTGGGGGTTAAATGACCATGTCCCGGATATCCTTGGCATCATTTTACGAAATGGCCACGACCTAAGCACGGGGTGTAGGCGTACACCTGACAGATGCATTATGTAAAAACTGGTAATCCACTAAAGGAATCAACCTTGTGGGCACTATACCTGTGGCGTGTCAGTTAACTTAAACCGGCTCTTCTAACCGGTGCTAATCGACGGCAAATAAGTAAATCTGTATACAAGATTATCTACAAATAATTATCCCAAGTTATAAAGATATTTAGTGCCGAAGTGCATGCAAATCAATTTACAAACTCTTTTCAAAACGAGTCATTTGAGTTGTATTTACCAGTGTAAACTGACGTATTTTCCAAAAAGGTTAAGTGCAGGTGCTAGACGAAATAGGCTGGCTACTCCATGCATCATTACTCAAGTCTCGCAAGCTCTAGATGTCAAAGTCTGTTGAACTATTGTTTCTATTTTATTTTCGATCCGTCTGTGGATTAAACTTCCGAATATTGTGAAATTTGATATTACAATAATAAATTTGGTTGTATTACATCTTTTAAATTGCTTCCGCTGTGCATTTATATAATTGTGTTGTTTGACTATTATGTTGCCAACCAAGTCACGATACTCTCCACCGGGCCCACCGGTGCCACGTGGAAAGTCGGGGTGTGACATGAGGATTATCCTCCTATTTCTGAATACTGTTTTTCTATTGATAACAATGAACTAATACTTGCAATGCAGAATCTAGGTGAGAAAGCTAGGTAGCCAAGGAAAAGTGATAAACCAGCTGCTACAAATGATAAGTCCAAGTGGTGTGCATATCATGAGGATTTTGGGCATCTCACCGAGGAGTGTATTGCACTAAGAAAGGAAATTGGTTACTTGTTGAGCAAGGGGCATTTGAAGGAACTTTTGGGACGAAAAAAGTCAAGGATCCCGGAAAGGGCTCCTGCTCCTCCAGCCGATGCACAAGTCATAAACTTCATATCCGGCGGATCAGACATTTGTGGTACCTCCTTTTCAGCAGCAAAAAGACATGCTAAGGAAACCAAGATGGATAATGGAGACAGACCCCGTTCAGACCTCCGTTGTTACCCAGGATAAAGTCATAACCTTTGATGAGGATGATCGTGTTGATATCCAGGATCCTCATCATGATGGTCTTGTAATTACATTGTTTATTTCTAACCACTTTGTTCGCAGGATCCTTATAGATGGAGGAAGCTCTGTGAACATCATTCAGCTTGATGTCCTCAAGAAGATGAATATACCGGAGTCTGATATTGTCCCAAGATCCTCAGTACATGTGGGATTTAGTGGGGAAACCAAAAACACATTGGGGGACATCAAACTCCCAATCTATATTGAAGGATTGCATTCTTATCAAAATTTTTGTGTTATAGATTGCTTATCTTGTTGCGATGTTATCCTTGGCAGGCCATGGATACATGATATGAAGGCAATTCCATCCACCTATCATCAATGTGTAAAGCTTCCAAGTCCTTGGGGAGTGGTGAAAATTGAGAGTGATCAACAAGAAGCTAAGAATTGCTATACCTCATCAATGAAGCCAGCCTCAAGACCAAGGGAGCAATAGCAATTAAAGTATCTTTCAAGAGATGTCTTGGAGGCAAGAGAGAAGGATGTGAAAGAAATCCTCATGGATCCTGAATCTAGGATCTTCATAGGGTCAGGGATCCTTAGCGAAATCGAGCAGAATCTAGTATCCTTCCTTAAGAGGAGGAAATCCACCTTTGCCTAGAAACATGAAGACATGACAAGTATATCTAAGGATATAATTACTCATAAACTTGGCATTGACAGGTCATTCAAGCCTATACATCAAAAGAGGAGGAAGTTTGCACCTGAAAGGAATGCTATTATCCAGGAAGAGGTAGATAAACTACTTTAGGTAGGTATGATTAGAGAGGTTAAGTATCCAAGATGGTTAGCCAATGTGGTTGTTGTTCAAAAGAAAAATGGAAAGTGGAGGGTATGTGTCGATTTTACTGATTTAAACAAGGCATGTCCCAAGGATCCTTTCCCATTACCCCACATTGACTCCATGGTGGATGCTACCGCGGGTCATGAGTTGTTGACTTTTATGGATGCTTCATCTGGATTTCAACAAATTCAGATGGAACCATCTGATCAAGAGGATACAGCCTTTATGACCCCAACTGGTATATACTGTTATGTTGCTATGCCATTTGGACTAAGGAATGCAGGTGCTACTTATCAAAGTCTAGTCAATATGATATTTAAGGAACAAATTGGACACACTATGGAAGTTTATATTGATTACATGGTGGTTAAGTCCAAGAAAGCTGAGGATCACCTTAAAGACTTGGAGGAAGCATTCAATATCCTTGATAAATTTAATATGAAACTAAATCCTTCCAAGTGTCATTTTGGTTTTAAGGCAGGTAAATTCTTAGGCTATATGGTGAAAAAGAGGGGCATTGAAGCAAGTCCAGAGCAAATCAAGGCTATTGTGAATATCAAATCTCCTGCCAATGCTAAGGATGTTCAAAGATTGACAGGCAGGATCGCAGCCTTGAACAGGTTCATATCCAAATCCTCAGAAAAGTGCAAGGAATTCTATGACATCCTGAGGAAGAACAAGAAATTTGAATGGACTGAGAAGCATGAAAGTGCCCTCAAAGCTCTTAAGGATTACCTATCCTCAGCCCCTGCCTTGATGAAACCAGAAAAGGGAGATGTATTATCCTTATACCTAGCAGTATCCTCAAAAGCAGTAAGTGCGGTCCTTGTTAAGGATCACGAAGGTACACAATATCCTGTCTATTATGTAAGTAAGAGTTTACTTGATGCTGAATCCAGGTATTCACACTTAGAGAAACTTATCCTTGCATTAATAATGGCACTTACTAAATTAAGACATTATTTTGAGACTCATGCCATTATTGTTAAGACTAATTTTCCAATTAAGAATGTTCTCAGGAAACCTGAAATGTCAGGAAGGATGGCTAAGTGGGCAGTGAAGCTGAGTGCATATGATATAAGATATGAACCAAGGACTGCCATCAAATCCCAAGCCTTAGCTGACTTTGTGGCAGATTTTAGTAGTGACTTGCAGAAGGAAGCTGAGTTAGAAGTCCAACAGCTTGAAGAAACTAAGGATCCTTGGATACTCTTCACTGATAGAGCCTCTAATGTGAAAGGAACAGGACTTGGAATACTACTAAAATCGCCACAGGGGGACATAATACCCCACTCCATAGCTTGTGAATTTCAAACTACCAACAATGAGGCTGAGTATGAAGCCTTGATAGCTGGTTTGCAAATTGCTAAGCATATGAGGATCAGGTATCTTGAGGTACATGTAGATTCATTATTAATCACTAATCACTTTAATGGATCCTATGCTGTTAAAGGTGAAAAGCTAATCAAATATACAGAGATAGTCAAAGAATTGGCACTCTCTTTTGTTTCCTTTAGTTTGACACAGGTACCAAGGGAAGAGAATGCAGAGGCTGATGCATTAGCCAATCTAGGATCATCCTTGAAGATCCCGGAGGATATAAGGATCCCTATTATCCATATCCTGACCCCTGCTATCGAGGATCATGTAGCTATGGAGATAGAAGAAGATTCTGCAATCATCCCTAGTGATGATACTCAATCTCATTCAGGAACATGGATCCTTCTAATTATGAGATACATCCAACATGGAGAGATTCCTACAGGAGAAAACCCCAGGGCTTTCAAAACTAAGGTATCTCAATTTACAATATTGAATAATATGTTGTATAAACGATCTCATGCAGGACCATATCTAAGATGCATTGAGGATCCTGAAATCCAAGAAGTCCTAAAGGATTTCCATGAAGGAGATTGTGGAAACCACACTGGGGGCAGGGCATTATTCTCAAGGATCCTGAGGACAGGATACTATTGGCCTACTATGAAGAAGGATGCTGTGGAGTATGCCAAGAAATGTGATCCTTGTCAGAGACACAGTAATATCCTTCACCAACCAGCAGAACTTTTGCATCCTATATCCTCTTCTTGGCCATTTATGAGGTGGGGAATGGATATAGTTGGTAAGCTTCCTAAGGCACCTGGTGGAAAAGTATTCATGCTTGCTATGACTGATTACTTCTCCAAGTGGATAGAGGCTGAAGCTTTTGCTCAAGTCAGAGAAAAGGAAGTTATATCCTTTATTAAAAGAAACATTATTACTAGATTTGGTATCCTTTCTGAAATTGTTTGTGATAATGGATCCCAATTTATTGGGAGTAGAACTACTAACTTTTGTGACAGCTGGGGGATTAAGATGATAACATCAACACCAGTCCACCCACAACATCCAACAAGATCATCATCAACAATTTGAACAAGAAGCTTGGATCCAAGAAAGGAAAATGGGCAGAAGAACTACCATATGTACTTTGGGCTGATAGGACAACTCCCAAGAATGCTACTGGCCAAACTCCATTCTCTTTGGTATTTGGAGCAGAATCAGTGATCCCTACAGAGATGGTGGTTCCTACTGCAAGAACAAGTATTCGTGATCCTGAAGAAAATGTTGAAAACTTGGTTCAAGATCTGGATACTATAGAAGAACTCAGGGATTTGGCAAGGATAAGGATGGCTAGTTATCAACAAAAGATGGCTGGAGCCTACAACAAAAATGTCAGGATCAGGAAATTCCAAGTTGGCGATATGGTATTAAGGAAAGCATTTTAGAATACCACCAATCCTGCTGATGGTAAGTTGGCACCAAAATGGGAAGGCCCCTATTTGATTGAAGCTGAAGCAGGAAAGGGGGCATATCGATTGCTAACAATGGAAGGTGATTTGCTACCAAGAGCTTGGAATGCTGTCCATTTGAAGAAATATTTTATGTGACAAGGATCCATGATCCTCAATTGACAAGTATCCTTGAAGGATCCTTACAGAGTAGATGATCCTCATTTTGGTAACATTCTAATCTCAAACTATTTCATTCTTTTATTCTCTTATATAAGGATAAGGATCCTGCATCCTTTATCCTCCTTTCACTTGATTCTGAGTTTTGAAGGTTCAGGTATCCTTAACTAAGGATTGAGTATCCACAGAAGTATCCAGTTATTTGGGCTTGACCCCAGTTATTTGGGCTTGACCCTAGTTATTTGGGCTTGACCCCAGTTATTTTGGCTTGACCCCAGTTATTTGGGCTTGACCCCAGTTTGGGCCTGTCCCCAGTTTCGCCAGTAGCGCACGATGATCCTGGTATAGTTCATGGAAATGGGACCAGTACTCGCTTTAGGGGCTAATAATTTCATTGTACTGGCTATATTCAGGATCCTACGTATAATGGTAGACGTACCATACATCCGTTCCTAAGGTTTCTAACGTTTTCACGTTAGCTAAGGTTTTGGCATTTTCATGTCACTAAGTTTGGATAGTCGCCAGTGAGGGCCATACTCCAGTTTACACACGATCCTTTGGGCTTGTCCCCAGTTATCCTTTGGGCTTGTCCCCAGTTATCCTTTGGGCTTGTCCCCAGTATATTGGGCTTGTCCCCAGAATTGTTAGGCTTGTCCCCAGTTGCTAACTCGTATCTTATATTGGCTTAGTCCCAAGTTGTATCCTGTTTTAGGTTTTTGGAGATAAGTGACCAAGGATCCTTGATCCTTACCTTCTACTAAGGTTTGTCTTTTGGAT
This sequence comes from Helianthus tuberosus, assembly GCA_030545235.1. Classification (NCBI taxonomy): domain Eukaryota; kingdom Viridiplantae; phylum Streptophyta; class Magnoliopsida; order Asterales; family Asteraceae; genus Helianthus; species Helianthus tuberosus. Next base: position 24,610,730 of record CM060405.1, read on the forward strand.
TATCCTGATAATAAGTGTTAAAGGTTAGGATCCTAACTTGGATTCTCAGGTATGATCCTTAACTATTTTTATTTTATTCATTATTCATTTGAATAACCCTTATCCTTTGACAACTGAACTTGTGATCCTTAAACTATATAACTTTTCAAAACTTATCGACTATAGGATATGTGATCCTTGATCATATCCTAAAATTTTTTAGGATATTTATTAAATTTTTCCTTTACTTGATAAGTTTAGACAAAATGAATATCACAACAATTGGAAAGTAAAGTACTAACAAGGATAGCAACACGGGAGATAGCCAAAAAGTTAAAGTTATTTTATTCACAAAACGTTGAACCCTTTAAGGTTGTCAAAATTGCCAACCCACATTTCTACCAGCAAAACGTGGCCCGTCCACATGGGTTGGCAAAGGGTGTCCATTGTTCATAGGTCTAGAGAGTGCAGGAATCAAAAGACGGCAGGATCACAATGGCTTCATCCCCCAAACAGAGGATCCCTCCACCATTTGTAATCCTACCTATTGTTCAAAGGATCCATGATCCTTAGCCCTAATTACTATTATTCAAATACAACCCATCATTGTTCAACAAAAAACATCATAACCAAACAACCAAACTTAAAAAATGGGCTCCGGCTATGTCTAGAAGTGTCCATCATTGCCCATTCATGCAGCCTACACCTTCGCTGCATCACCATCTCCTCCAGCTCCAGTGTCCTTCACATGATCCTTGCCACTGCCACCAGCCTTGATTGCCAGAACCTCTTCAGCCTCTTCTTCATCCTCCAACTTAGCCAGCCTAGCCTTCCAGCCCTCCATGTCCCAGTTGCTCCTGTCAAAGGTAGGATCGTGAGCTTCTTGGGCCATCTGCAACTTGGTCTTGTACATGGCAATGGCAGCGGAGACTTTAGCATCCTCCGTGATCTCGTGCTTCTCATAATCAGCATTGATCTGAGCTGCAACCATCTAAGTTTTGGCATCATTGAGGTCCTTTTCGAGGGAGGCAATCTTGTGATCCTTGAGCACCGCCACTTTTTTGGAGATCGGAGTATTTCTCCTCAAGCTCTTCGATGTTCCCAACATAGTCCTCGATTTCAGCAAATTTCTACAAAGAAGACAATGCAAAGTTCAGGATCACGTGATCCTCAAATGAGCAGGATAATCAAACTAAGTCAGTGATCCTTACATCAACAAAGTACTCAAGGAACTGATGGCGGATCAGAGGCAAGCCTTCTAGGTTGTCAGCTTCAGAGGTCTTCCTTTTCTTTCCACCTCTTCCCTTTGAAGTGGTCGCCTTGGGGACTATGACAGAGGGACTAGCATCAGACTATTTTTTTTGAGGATCGGACAGTGTCAAGATCAGTGACACTGAATTTGGAGGCAGATTTTGAAGATTTCCCAGCACCTACACACCCAAAACAGATAAGTATCCTTATCCTATTTCTATTTAGCTATTTATTTAAACATTTAATTATGCAAAAAACAGGATACTTACTCGACATAGTGACAGAACCTGAGGATACTTCTTGAGAATCCTGGGTGTTTGCTTTAAATGATCTTCTTGCAGGATCAAGTCTCTGGAAAGCGGCAAGCCTTTCCTTTGTTACAGGTGTTGTGATGAGGTGTGCGACAGTAATAGCTGCAAAAAAAGGAACAAAAGTACGTTTGTGATCCTTAAACAAAAACAAGGTCATCTGGTGATCCTTCTCAGGATCCTATCCTCTATCCTACCATCAGTGGTCCATTTTCTAGGCAGATCCTTTCCATCAGAGATAGAATCCCTTCTGACAAAGAAGAATCGCCGTTTCCAGTTGGTATCATTCTTAGTGGCTTTGAAGATGGGGTGTTCTTCACCGGGTTTATGCTTGAGTAGATATCGGTGGGATCCAAATGTTACGAGGTCATATATCTCTGCCAACTCCGACATTCCCAGAGCAATTCCTTCTTGCTCAATGATCCTTTCAAGGGTATATAAGACCCTCTAGATCATTGGCATAGCTTGAATGTAGGAGATGCCAGTGAGGGAGAAGAAAGACTGGGTGAATTCAGGGAAAGTATACGAGTATCCTATTGTGAAAGGAATGACCGGGAAAGCTACCCAAATTTCAGAAACGTAGTCACTTAGAACGGTGGGATCAAATGGTTTGAAAACGGTATTTGCTGGAAAGCAACGTCGGATTCTGTCTATCTGTGGATCAGTGAAGCAGCATCGTTCTTTTGCAGAATCTTTTATGATCCCCTGGCTTTTCAAGGGGCTGTCCTTCTTGTGATCCTTAGCTGGTGAGGATCTTAGCATCATCTTGATTATGAAGAAGGTGAAGAAAGAAGGAGCAGAGAAAGAAGATGAAGAGAGAAAGGAAAGAGAAATACCTGATCAAGTCTTCGAATGAGGATTTAAAGAAGGAAACGCACGGATTTAAATGCTCTCTAACCCTTATCTCTAATTTCAATTTATAATGATGATTTTGCAGGATAGTCACCTCAATGACGTCATGTTAGCAACGGCTAGTCAGGATTCAACGACTATATATCCGTTAGTTGGTTACGGATAAGGACGAGAAAATATAACTCGCTTATTTATAAATTACTCCTTATATTTTGGGGGCAATTGTTAGGGGAGGATTTCCCAACGATCAGTGATCCTCATTTACTGTTGGGTTTAGTGATCCTCAATTCTGTCTGAATTAGTGATCCTCAGAAGTATTGCAAGATCTGGATCATGGATCATCGTAAGGATCCTTATACTAATGATTGTCTGCTTTCTATATGATGTTGTTTTGCAGGAGTACAAGCTTGGACTTGGTCTTGGCGATATTCCTGGAGCATATTCCATATTTATTCCGCACGTGCATGGCTGAAATGGACGTTGTGGAGGTCGTGGAGGACTTGCACCAATTGCGGAATGTTTGTTAGCTTAGATATTTTCCATTTTTAAACGGGATAGCGAGCTAAATAGAAACACTTGGCTATTTTTGGCTTAACACACACACTTGCAACTGCTCTCACCAGCTCTTGACAATTCACTTGGCGATTACACACTTTTTTGCACGTTACACTATAGTGATCCTTGTAATTAGCTCGCTATCATCCGAAGTTGTAATATATTTCTTGTTTAATTGGAGTTGGTGATCGGTAGTTTCCATAACCCGAGGTTTTTTATGCCGGAGATCATTCATTGATCAAGGGCTTTTTCCTCGTATAAATCTTTGTGTCACTTATTCATTTCATTTCTGAGTGATCCTTAGTGTTGTTCATTGATTCAAGCATCATACCTCACAAAAGAAAGTTTGGTTGCATTATCATTGCTTGATTTTTGACCAAAACAGTATTAAGACAACTTGATAGCCGAAGGTGGATGGGTCCTAGGTTTTAGGATGAAACCTTCGGTTATCAACTCGTATTGCTTATTTCAAATAATTTCATCTTTCAATTGACTTGCTATTGTTTTCTGTATTTCTCAGTGTAGATTTTTGCTTTGCAAAATTTTGTACAACTATCTTTTGAAAATATCCTGATCAATATACTCAGTAATATATTATGAAAACTTTTATAGAACTTAAAAATTCAATCAACTTTAGAGAAAACTTCTAAAGAATAAAAGATAGTCCACTTTCCAAAACCTGTTTTTACATTACTTGTTTGATCAGAGTTTTAATTTCAATCAAGTATCACTTTCAAACATTTCAATCAAATATCCCAAAACATATTCCAAAAACTGATTCCGAAGACGTATCCTAAAGATATATCCTTAATCAGAGTTAAAAATTCGTTTATGGTTCACAAAGGAAAGATCATACCAGGAATTGAGTGTAGCCTTAGTATTAAACTCCAACCCTTTTTGTGGCTTCTCCTGCCAAGATGTCCCCAGTTCGATACACTTAGCTCAACTTTGATTCTTTATGCTTCATACAATTATTTTAGATGGAATGTCCCCTGTGCATGAATTCCTTAAACACTTAGAAATTTTTTGAAAAATAGTTCCAATTGTATAGACAATTTTTGTGTTACAGGGGTAAAACCCAAAATATACTGGAGATAAATCCTTCGTATCCTGGGGGAAATCCCAAATTTTCGTGCGCTACAGGCGGGAGTGTATAAACTCCAAGACTTAGAAAGGTGAAAACATTTAAACCTTAGAGAGTATGAAAATACCCTTTCGTGAGAGAGGGTGATCAATCCTCCTATACCTTTAGGATTCAGGATATAGCTAATAGTAACGAAATTGTCAGCCACTTTTACATGGACTGGTCCCGCCACCTTGAACTATTCCCGAATAACTTGCGCTCCAGGCGGGGTGTTTAACCCCAATTCGGAAGAAAGGTGAATACCTTTAAACCTGTGAAGGGATTAGGATCCCTTATACGTGAGAGAGGGGGGCCAATCCTCTAATCTTCCGAAGTATCCTGAGTGTGTATCCTGTTTCTATATCCCGAAGTATATTCTGCAAAACCACCATAAGCTAAGGTGGGTGTTAGGCTGGCTAACACCCCTCCGATGCTTAAGTCAGTAATAGGTTCAAAATAGTAAATAATATAAAAATTTAATCAGAGAGACATAATTCATACCATCCTGAGTTGGCATTTAAATTCCATACTCACTTGAAATAGAGTTTTAGATGTATAGTGTTATGGGTGAAATTCTGAGCCCATATCCTGGAAAATATCTTGATTTATATCTTGGTTATATAGTATCTGTTTACATCCGGGATGCTGGTTCAGGATATTGGTAACATCCTGAATGGTATCCTCAGGATTACTAACGGATTATGTGCAGGTACGTGGGTTAGAAGCTAGCAACGTTCACAAGGACTCATTCCGCGGAAGACTCGGTCCAAGTTGTTCAAGGAAAGACGTTAAGCCCGCTTTATTTGGTTCCAAACGGCTATTTATGGAATATTCGAGAGCATCCCATATTTATAGGAATTTTAGTTTCTATTTAGTAACTATAAATAGGTGGGTATACCAGATCGAATAGGACATCACATTTTCACTGGATTCACTCTAACACTCGCTCTCTAGCAATTTTCACTTTCATACAAAAGCGTTGTAACACTTAGCGATCTGGTCTATATCCTGCACTGTATCCTGACGTTTGAAGCAATAAGAAGAACAAGGCAGCTGCGATTGTCAGCTCCCGAGGTTTTATACCGGCGATCTAGATTGATCAAGGGCTTTCCTCGTACATCTCGTGTCATTTCCTTTACTTTTTACTCATTGTTTGATCGTAGATACAGCTCAATATCCTGAGCCGTATCCTGAATACTGATTTTCCAAATAACTTAACCGGCATATTTTCAACACACTTTCTAGCACACTACCTCACCTTACTAATTTGATCACTTAATTGCCTCGGTAATTTTTGACCAAAACAATTTGGCGCCCACCGTGGGGCGAGTGGTGCTCTCTTTGCTAAAAATCTTTGTGAAATCTTTAATCGGTTTTCTATTTTCAAAACTTTTTGCCGCATTATTTACAATGGCCTCAAGATCAAACATGAGTTCCTCCACTGTGTCTGCTATGACTTCTGCTACTACCGATTCGGTGCTTCCACCACCTCCTCCAAGGATGCAAGCCTCTTCACGACCTCAGGATATTATCCCTACTCGCAGTGTTTAGGAATCTGCTCCCGTTTTAGCTTCTAATGATGAAATTCTAACCTTATTTGGAAGTGTGCAAGAACAAATGAGGCAGCAACAGGAAACAAACCAAATGCTGTTGAGGGAAATACAACTCCTGAAGTCTGGCTCGAGCAGATCTGCTGAGGATATTGTCACTCCATTACAACCCAGAACTTTGAACTTCAGTTCAGCTGTGTATACTGGGGATAACAGGGGGAATATTGTCCCCAACCTTCCTCAGAATCACACTCCTGAAATACCCTCCTCGGTCAGGATGTCAACCATGAGGATCTCAGGATATGGGCAAAATCCTCCGATGGGTAACATGTCAAATAATAATAATACTCATGCTGCTAACAGTAGTGGATCATTGCAGGATACAGGTGTAACATCCGCATTTACTAGGGAACTTCAAAAGTTGAAGGACATGATATCCAGTGTACCTGGAATGGTCCAGCCAATCCCGGAGGTGTCCCAAGACAGCCACAGGATATCTCGCTTTGCATATCTGTTTTGGTCAAAAATTACAGAAGCAATTTAGTGATCAAATTAGTAATGTGAGGTAGTGTGCTAAAAAGTTTATAGAAAATATGCTTGTTGAGTTATTTAGAAAATCAGTATTCAGGATACGGCTCAGGATATTGAGCTGTATCTGCGATCAAACAGTGAGCAAATAATAAACAAAAAGTAAAGGAAACGACACAAGATGTACGAGGAAAGACCTTGATCAATCTAGATCGCCGGCACAAAACCTCGGGAGCTGACAATCGCAGCTGCCTTGTTCTTCTTATTGCTTTAAACTTCAGGATACAGTGCAGGATATCAACCAGATCGCTAAGTGTTACAATGAATTCGTGTGAGAGTATAAATTGCGAGAGAACAAGTGTTAGAGTGTAGTGAGTGTGATTGCAGTGAGATTGTTGTGTCCTATTCGATCTGGTGTTCCTCCTATTTATAGTAACGAAATACAAACAAATATTCCTATAAATATGGGATGCTCCGAATATTCCACCACGAACGTTGTAGACCGAGTAATAAGGTTTCAACGTCTTTCTTTAAACGGCTTGGACGGAGTCTTCCGCGGAATAAGTCTTCGTGAACGTTGCTAGCTTCTAACACACGTACCTGCACATAATCCATTAGCAATCCCGAGGATACCGTTCAGGATGTTACCAATATCCTGAACCAGCATCCCGGATGTAGACAGATACTACATAAACAAGATATAGATCAAGATATTTTTCAGGATATGGGCTCAGAATTTCACCCATAACAATTGTCCCCAAAAATGTTACCGTTTGATATCCTAACGGTTACATTTTTCACAGTGGCCGAGATAATTAAGAGATAAGACTTCTGATGTGACAGCTTTCAACCACCCGGCCTATATTTACTCATCATACCCTATATCTTCTCATCCTCATCTTCTTTTTTACCCACAATCGACAAGAAAAAGGTAATATTCTCTCTCTCATCTTCATAACCATCTTTCATTTTACTCCGGCTAGAATTCAGGCGACCAAATGCCTAGGCAAACAAGATCCAGTTCAGGCGACTCGGCTCCCACATTCATCCAACAAAATCTTCTCCAAGAACCGGAGAATGAAACATGCACCTTTGATAGTTCTCATCTGTCGGCTTTGAAATCTTCCGGTATCTTTCCGGATGGAACCATATTCCGACCCTTTGACAGAGAAATCCGGCCAGATATGGTTTCCACCGAGTGGATTTGTTTCAATGCTTTCCCCTTCACCTTAGGGCTACGATTCCCCTTTCCGGATTTTATTACCGAGTTCTTTAACATCACTAAAATTTCTTTCAGCCAAACCATGCCAATGCTTTGGCGTGTTTTGTCTGTTCTTGACCAAATCAAGAGAAACCACATCCCTGACCTTTCCGTCCATGACCTCCCTTTAGCCTACAAGCTTAGATGCCATGGCTCATCTAGGTTTCTGTTTTACTCTAGTTCCGGCCCCCATTGATACTTCGTGCCACCAAGAACGAGGATGGTTGGCAATCCAAGTTTTTCTTCGTAAAAAGGGATTCAATCCCTGGTGGAACGGATTATCCGATGAGATGGTTAAGAAAGGGTAGGACTTAGGGTTTAAGAATGATCTTGTCTCTTATCCTGTCTCATATTCTGAACTAACAAATTTTCATTTTTGTGCAGCTGATTTCAGGAAGATTGCACCTCCTCTTGCAAATTCTCAAGAAAGAATAAACGCCATCAGACTCCTTCCAGAGGCAGAGAGAAGTTTCAATCCATCTCCACCGACTCCAAGCCCTCTTTCCAGTGCCAACATGTCTGGTAAGGATCCTGCAAGATATCCTGCACACATATATCTTTCTTTATCTGTTATTCATAGGAGGGATTTAGAATTTACTCCCTGTGTGCAGATTCCAGCAAAGTTCCAGTCTATCTAGACCTGGATGAACTTCACAGCTATCCAACTCCAGCCACAGTCAAGAAGGAGACTCCTGCCGCCACTAGCTCCAAGCCACTCCCAGCTCCCAAGACCAATCCAAGAACCCGTGCTTCCGCAGCAAAAAAGAGAAAGGGTCTCGAGGTCAGTGCTCCAGGCCCAGAAGGGTTCTCTTATGACGAACTCAGCTTTTCTGACTCCTTAGAGCCAATGACATCCTTTCTCAACAAGGTAATATCCTGCCGCATATCCTTCATATATATCCTGCACATATATCCTGCACGTATATCCTAACAGGATATCCTGGTAGGATGTCTTAGTCAGCATACATTCTAACTCCATACCTGTAATTAATGTGCAGGGCCTCCAGCATTTGCTCCACTTGTACAATGACGCTTGTGGTACTGTGGCACTTCACGAAGCTAGGATCAAGCAGCTCGAGAGCACCGTTGCTGACCAGGGTGCTATTGCTGAAGCAAAGAGCCGGCACTATGAAAGCTTGCTAAAGAAGGTCACCCAAGATGCTGAGGTCAAACTTGCCAGCGTTCAAATGGATCATGATCAGGCCTTGATCAACTTTCGAGAGGGAATCAAGGCTTCTGCTATCGTCTCCCTGCTACAAGCACGCATCAAGATGGCCTACGAGGCCAAGGAGACGGGCCTTGTTTGTCCATCTTGGCCAGTTGAATCCTGGGTGGCTAAGTTAAAGGAGCTCGGAGGCAAAGCTGTGCCACTTCCTGCTGAAGCCGGTGAGTCCTCTAAGTCAGCAGAGGTGGTGGTCCAAGCTGGAGAGAAGAAGGATGCTGGAGGTGATGCTGAGATGGAAATTGGTCAGGATGCTGCGCAGGATGCTGGTCAAGATGCTGGAGCGGAGAAGTCTGAGAAGGTTGGAGGTGATGCCGCTGTGTGAGGGCATTTAGGTGGGCGATGACGGATATACGTGCCAAGGCCAGAGCCCACCTTTTTGAATTTGAATGTTGGTTTGTAGTTCCACAAACAATTTACTTTTCCGCATTTTACTTTCCCGTACTTGAACAATTTACATTTCCTGCATGCTTTTTGAACAATACAACAGTTGAAGGTGGATGGGTCTCGGTTTGAGATGAAGCCTTCAACTGTTGGGTAAATATGGTTATGAACTATTAGTGCTCTTAGTGGATGGGCCTTGTTTTGAGGTGAAACTAAGAGCACATCTTTTGGTAGGTTAATAATATAACTACTCTTTTGACTTTATTATTGTCACACAAATTTTACTTGTGAAAATTGTTTGGTTTGATCATTCTTAGGAACACATATCATAAATCTATCCTGGGAGATATCCTGAAAGATATCTTAAAAGGGATATTGAAATATAATCTATAAATTGTCCAAACAAAAAGGAGAGATCATACCAGAGATTCTTAGAGAGTCAGTTCCAATCCTTTATCATAAATTTGTCCCCAGTGCATACTTATAAACGTGTGTCCCCTGTGTTCGACAAAAACACAAATGTATTTACATTTTGACTTGAATGGATTCCGAATGCCCAAGGGCAGAACCCCTGATATCCTGAAAAGAATCCTTAGCATACTGGGGATAAACCCTGATATCTGGGGATAAACCCTAAATTTCATGCGCTACAGGCGAGAGTGTATGAACTCCAAGACTTAGAAAGGTGAAAACCTTTAAACCTTTGAGAGTATGAAAATACTCTTCCGTGAGAGAGGGTGATCAATCCTCATATACCTTTAGGATCCAGGATATAGCCAACAGTAACGAAATTGTCAGCCACTTTTACATGAACTGGTCCCGCTACCTCGAACTATACCTAGATAACTTGCGCTCCAGGCGAGGTGTTTAAACCCAATTCGAAAGAAAGGTGAATACCTTTAAACCTTTGAAGGGATCAGGATCCCTTAAACGTGAGAGAGGGGGCCAATCCTCTAATCTTTCGACTTATCCTGAGTATATATCCTAGAGCTATATCCTGAAACATATCCTGCAAAACAATTGTAAACTAAGGTGGGTGTTAGCTTGGCTAACACCCCTCCGATGCTTAAGTCAGTATTGGGTTCAAGATAATAAACAAATATATTTAAAAGAGATAGAACACATACCATTCCGAGATAGAAAATAAATTCTACTCTTACTTGAAATAGAGCTTCAAATGTATTGCATTCCAGGATCTTGGTAGCATATCCCCTTCCATATTCTTGAGTCGATATGCTCCTTTCCCTGCTTCTGACTCGACTTCATAAGGTCCTTCCCATTTCGGAGCTAACTTGCCATCGGCAGGATTAGTGGTATTTTGAAAAGCCTTTCTCAGCACCCAATCACCAACTCGAAATCTTCTAGTCCTTATGTTCTTATTATATGCTCTGGATATTCTTTGTTGATATGCTGCTATCCTTAGCCTTGCTGCATCTCTCTTTTCGTCTATAGTATCCAAATCCTGACATAAGACTTCAGGATTCTGTTCAGGATCCTGCAACATAGACCTTGCAGTAGGTATCGTCATTTCTGTTGGAATCATCGCCTCTGCTCCAAATACCAAGAAAAACGGGGTTTGGCCCGTTGCATTCTTCACCGTTGTCCTATCAGCCCACAAAACAAAGGGTAACTCTTCCGCCCATCTTCCTTTTTTGGCCTCAAGCCTCTTCTTTAAGTTATTGACTATTATCTTGTTCGAGGATTCGGCTTGTCCATTCGCTTGAGGATGTACCGGAGTAGATGTGATCATTTTGATTCCCCAACTCTTGCAAAAGTCAGTAGTTCTTTTGCTTATAAATTGGGACCCATTATCACAAATGATCTCAGCTGGTACTCCAAACCTAGTCAGGATATTCCTTTTTATGAAGGATACTACTTCTTGGTCTCTTACTTGGACAAATGCTTCAGCCTCAACCCACTTGGAGAAATAATCTGTCATAGCTAACATAAAAACTTTTCCTCCCGGAGCTTTCGGTAACTTCCCTACTATATCCATCCCCCATTTCATGAATGGCCAAGGGGAAACTACAGGATATAGTGGTTCGGCTGGTTGATGTAGTATGTTACTATGCCTTTGACATGCATCACATCTTCGAGCATATTCTGCAGCATCTTTTCTCATTGTTGGCCAAAAGTATCCTGTCCTCAATACTTTCGAGAATAATGATCTGCCCCCAGTGTGATTACCACAGTCCCCTTCATGTATATCCCGAAGTACTTCTTTGGCTTCATGATCCTCCAAGCACCTTAAATATGGTCCTGCAAGAGATTTCTTGTATAAAATATTATTTATAATAGTGAATCGTGATACCTTCATCCTAAATGCCTTAGGATTTTCATTTTCGGGGACGTGTCCATCTTTAAGATATTTCAGAATTGGAGTTGTCCAGGATTTAGGATCCTGTTCAGGATATTCCACTCCAGGACCCTGAATATCCGCTACTTCGTTATCCTGAGGATTCGTTGCAGGATATAAGACATGTATCACAGGTATTTGGGTCCCTTCCGGTATCCTGATTGATGATCCCAGATTTGCTAAGGCATCCGCTTCAGCATTATCCTCTCTTGGTACCTGTTCAAGTGTAAAAACATCGAAATATCCTGCTAATTTTTTGAGAATATCAAGATATTCAGTCAATTTCTCACCCTTAACTGCATAGGATCCATTAAAATGGTTAGCAATTAACAAAGAGTCAACATATACTTGTAAATTTTTTATACTCATACTCTTAGCCAATTCTAATCCTGCAATTAAAGCTTCATATTCTGCCTCATTATTAGTAGCAGGAAATTCACACCTAATAGCCTGGGGTAATATGTCCCCCTGTGGCGATTTTAGTAGTATTCCTAATCCTACTCCTCTTATATTAGATGCACCATCAGTATATAATGTCCAAGATCCTGAGGATTCTCCTAATTGTTGAACTTCTAGGTCTACCTCATCCTGAATGTCACTACTAAAATCAGCCACAAAGTCAGCTAAAGCCTGAGATTTTATGGCATTCCTAGGTTCATATACTAAATCATAAGTACTCAACTTTACTGACCACTTAGCCATCCTGCCTGACATCTCTGGTTTCCTAAGCACATTCTTGACAGGATAATTTGTTTTAACATGAATCCTATGAGTCTCGAAATAATGTCTAAGTTTTGTTGATGCCATGACTAATGCTAGTATTAATTTTTCTAAATGAGAATATCTAGTTTCGGCATTTAACAAGCTTTTACTAACATAATAAACAGGATATTGCTGACCTTCATGGTCCTTTACAAGGACGGCACTTACAGCATTCCCTGATACCGCTAGGTATAGGGATAATGGTTCACCATTCTCAGGCTTCATCAGTAGAGGTGCGGTTGAAAGATATTGCTTTAAATCCTGTAGGGCCGCTTCATGCTTCTCACCCCACTCGAATTTTTTGTTCTTCTTCAGGATATCATAAAAATCTTTGCATTTCTCTGAGGATCTTGAGATAAATCTGTTTAATGCTGCCACTCGCCCTGTTAATCGTTGAACATCTTTCATATTTGAGGGCGATTTAATATCCAAGATGGCTTTAATCTGCTCCGGGCTTGCTTCTATTCCTCTTTTGGTCACCATATATCCTAGATATTTTCCTGCCCCCACTCCAAAATGGCACTTAGCAGGATTCAGCTTCATATTATACTGATCCAGGATATCAAACGCTCCTTTAATATCCTGGAGGTGATCCTGAGCTTTCTTTGACTTTACCACCATATCGTCAATGTACACCTCCATGGTGTCCCCCAGTTTATCTTTGAACATCATGTTTACCAATCTTTGGTACGTTGCACCTGCATTTTTCAAACCAAAAGGCATAGCTGTATAACAATAAATACCTGTTGGTGTCATGAAGGCAGTATCCTCCTGGTCAGAAGGCTCCATTTGGATCTGTTGAAATCCTGAGGATGCATCCATGAAAGTCAGCATTTCATGCCCAGCAGTGGCATCTACCATTGCATCAATATGGGGGAGAGGAAATGGGTCTTTAGGACAGGCTTTGTTTAAGTCTGTGTAATCTACACAGACTCTCCATTTCCCATTTTTCTTCTGTACCACCACCACGTTTGCTAGCCACCTTGGGAACTTGACTTCTCTAATCATTTTTGACTTCAACAATCTTTTAACTTCCTCTTGAATAATTGTATTCCGTTCAGGAGCAAACTTCCTTCTTTTTTGTTGCACGGGCTTGAATGATTTATCAATTCCAAGCTTGTGAGTGATAATATCTTTGGATATGCCTGTCATATCCTCATGCTTCCATGCAAACGTCGACATCCTGCATTTTAAAAAGTTAACTAATTGCTCTTCAATATCCTGAGGGATATTGGTTCCCACGAGCACCGAAATATCGGGATTATCCTGGTCTAGGATAATTTTCTTCACATCCTGCTCCGGATCCTCCACGATATCCTGGGCCCGCGTCTTTAATTGCTACGCCGCACTAGGTTTGGTTGAGGATTTCATTGAGGACGAGTAGCATTCCTTCGCCTCCTGCTGATCGCTATCAACTTTAACAACTCCCCAAGGGGTAGGTATCTTGTTGCATTGGTGATATGTTGATGGCACTGCCTTCATATCGTGAATCCACGGTCTTCCCAGTATAATGTTATAGCAGGATAGAGAGTCCATTACACAGAAACGTTGTATCGAGTTGACTCCTTCAACGTACACCGGCAGCTTTATCTCTCCCACTGTGTTTCTGGCCTCTCCACTGAACCCAACAAGCACGGTAGACTTTGAAGTGATATCCATTGGAGATACATTCATTCTTTTAAGTGTCTCTAGTTGGATTATGTTGACGGAGCTGCCATTATCAACCAATATCCTGCGTACAAAATGGTTAGCCACATATAACGTTATTACCAGAGCATCATGGTGAGGATCCTGGACAGTATCCCTGTCATCAGCATCAAATGTGATCACTTTGTCAGTTGTGAGTGTAGTCATCCTGACAGGTTTGTCTCCCCTTTCGGCCTTAGCTTCCTTTGCATGTCTCTTTGCTGCCGAATACGAAATCCCACAAATGTCGGATCCTCCCGAAATGAAGTTGATTATCTTGGCATCCGTAGGGGGTGATGCTGCTCGCTCAGGATCCTTCTCAGTATCCTGACCCTTATTCTTCTTTCTTCCTAAGAGATCTTTCAGATATCCCTTGCTTAGAAGATAGCTTATTTCTTTCCTGAAAGCAATGCAATCCTCAGTCATATGTCCGAAATCTTCGTGGAAAGCACACCATTTTGATTTGTCTTTCCAATCCGCTTTTTGTTGGTTCTTTCGAGGCCATCTTGCCTTCTCCCCTAGACCCTGCATGGCATACATCAATTCAGGAATGTTAACAGAAAAGCAATATTCAGATAATTCAGGATACTCTTCAGGATCCTCATCTTCGACAGCATTCACTCTCTTGTTCTCATTTATGCCATATGGCTTAGGCCGATACGACTTGAATGTGAATCCGACTTCCTATTAGTTGACTCATAAGTGTTGGATGAGTTCATCCTTTCTTGCATCTTTCTGTCATCTTCCAACCGAATGTATCTTAGGGCCCTGTTCCGAGCTTCATCCAGGTTCCTGCATGGGTTCATTACAAGGTCTTGGTAGAATTGAGAATCCTTTTGCAACCCCATCTTGAAAGCTTGCACAACTGTTGCAACATAAAGATGAGGAATGTCTAGTGATTCTCGGCTAAACTTGTTCACATAATCCCTAAGGGATTCCTGAGGCCCCTGCGTTATCCTGTAGAGATCACTTGTTAATTTTTCAAAGCTCCTACTACAAGAAAACTGACTATTAAATAAATTTACTAAGTGAGCAAAAGATGTAATCGAATGTGGAGGGACATTCAAAAGCCATTTCAGGGCTGATCCTGTCAAGGTTGAACCAAAACCCTTGCACAAGCATGCTTCCTTGAGATCCGGAGGGATAGGGTTAATCTCCATTCTTTCCCTATACTGAGCAATATGCTCCTCAGGATCCGTTGTTCCGCCGTAAAGCTTCATGTTGGGGGTTTGGAACCTCTTTGGAATCTCAGCATCACAGATAGGATATGCAAAACGAGATATCTTGTGGCTGTCTTGAGACACTTCCGGGATTGGCTGGACCACCCTAGGTACACTTAATATCATGTCCTTCAACTTCTGAAGTTCCCTGGTAAGTGCTGACGTCACACTTGTATCCTGCAAGGATCCACTATTGTTAGTAGTATGAGTATTATTATTATTTAACATGTTACCCGTTGGAGGATTCTGCCCATATCCTGAAGCATATCCTGAGCTCCTTATGGTCGATATCCTGACCGAGGAGGGTATTTCAGGGGTATGATTCTGAGGAAGGCTGGGCACAATATTCCCCCTGTTATCCTCAGTATACACAGCTGAACTGAAGTTCAAAGCTCTGGGTTGCAATGGAATGACAATATCCTCAGCGGATCTGCTCGAGCCAGACTTTAGGAGTTGTATTTCCCTTAAAAGCATTTGGTTCGTCTCTTGCTGCTGCCTCATCTGTTCCTGCACACTTCCAAATAAGGTTAAAATTTCGTCGTTAGAAGCTAAAACAGGGGCAGATTCCTGAACACTGCGGGTAGGGATAATATCCTGAGGTCGTGTAGAGGCTGGCATTCTTGGAGGAGGTGGTGGAAGCACCGAACCTGTAGTAGCGGAAGTCGCAGCAGACACAGTAGAGGAACTCATGTTTGATCGTGAGGCCATTGCGGACAATGTAGCAAAAAGTTTTTTTTAAAAAAGTCCGATTAGTGATTTAACAAAAAATTTTAGTAAAGAGAGCACCACTTGCCCCACGGTGGGCGCCAAATTGTTTTGGTCAAAAATTACAGAAGCAATTTAGTGATCAAATTAGTAATGTGAGGTAGTGTGCTAAAAAGTTTATAGAAAATATGCTTGTTGAGTTATTTAGAAAATCAGTATTCAGGATACGGCTCAGGATATTGAGCTGTATCTGCGATCAAACAGTGAGCAAATAATAAAAAAAAAGTAAAGGAAACGACACAAGATGTACGAGGAAAGCCCTTGATCAATCTAGATCGCCGGCACAAAACCTCGGGAGCTGACAATCGCAGCTGCCTTGTTCTTCTTATTGCTTTAAACTTCAGGATACAGTGCAGGATATCAACCAGATCGCTAAGTGTTACAATGAATTCGTGTGAGAGTATAAATTGCGAGAGAACAAGTGTTAGAGTGTAGTGAGTGTGATTGCAGTGAGATTGTTGTGTCCTATTCAATCTGGTGTTCCTCCTATTTATAGTAACGAAATACAAACAAATATTCCTATAAATATGGGATGCTCCGAATATTCCACCACGAACGTTGTAGACCGAGTAATAAGGTTTCAACGTCTTTCTTTAAACGGCTTGGACCGAGTCTTCCGCGGAATAAGTCTTCGTGAGCGTTGCTAGCTTCTAACACACGTACCTGCACATAATCCATTAGCAATCCCGAGGATACCGTTCAGGATGTTACCAATATCCTGAACCAGCATCCCGGATGTAGACAGATACTACATAAACAAGATATAGATCAAGATATTTTTCAGGATATGGGCTCCGAATTTCACCCATAACAATATCCTATTTGTGATGCTGAGATTCCAAAGAGATTTCAAACCCCCAACATGAAGCTTTATGATGGAACCACGGATCCTGAAGAGCATGTTGCCCAGTATAGGGAAAGAATGGAGATTAACCCTATCCCTCCGGAGCTCAAAGAAGCATGCTTATGCAAGGGTTTTGGTTCTACCCTAACAGGATCAGCCTTGAAATGGCTCTTGAATGTTCCTCCACATTCGATTACATCTTTTGCTCACTTAGTGAATTTATTTAATAGTCAGTTTTCTTGTAGTCGGAGTTTTGAAAAACTAACAAGTGACCATTACAGGATAACACAAGGGCATCAAGAATCCCTAAGGGATTATGTGAACAAGTTCAGCCGAGAATCCTTAGACATTCCGCATCTTGATATTGCAACAGCTGTGCAAGCTTTCAAGATGGGGCTGCAAAAGGATTCTCAATTTTACCAAGACCTTGTAATGAACCCATGCAGGAACTTAGATGAAGCTCGGAACAGGGCCCTAAGATATATTCGATTGGAAGATGACAGAAAGATGCAAGAGAGGATGAACTCATCTAACACTTATGAGTCAACTAACAGGAAGTCAGAATCCTCATTTAAGCCATATCGCTCTAAGCCATATGGTAGAAATGAAAACAAGAAAGTGAATGCTATTGAAGACGAGGATCCTGAAGAATATCCTGAACTATCTGAGTATTGCTTTTCTGTTAACATTCCTGAATTAATGTATGCCATGCAGGGTTTAGGAGACAAGGCTAGGTGGCCACGAAAGAATCAACAAAAGGCCGATTGGAAAGATAAGTCAAAATGGTGTGCTTTCCACAAAGATTTCAGACATGTAACTGAGGATTGCATTGCTCTAAGGAAAGAAATAAGCTATCTTCTAAGCAAGGGATATCTGAAAGATCTCTTAGGAAGAAAGAAGAATAAGGGTCAGGATACTGAGAAGGATCCTGAGCGAGCAGCATCACCTCCCGCGGATGCCTAGATAATCAACTTCATTTCGGGAGGATCCGACATTTGTGGGGCTTCGTATTCGGCGGCAAAGAGACATGCAAAAGAAGCTAAGGCCGAAAGGGGAGACAGACCTGTCAGGATGACTACGCTTATAACTGACAAAGTGATCACATTTGATGCGGATGACAGGGATACTGTCCAGGATCCTCATCATGATGCTCTGGTAATAACATTATATGTGGCTAACCATTTTGTACGCAGGATATTGGTTGATAATGGCAGCTCCGTCAACATAATCCAACTAGAGACTCTGAAGAGAATGAATGTATCTCCAATGGATATCACTTCAAAGTCTACCGTGCTTGTTGGGTTCAGTGGACAGGCTAGAAACACAGTGGGAGAGATAAAGTTACCAGTATACATTGAAGGGGTCAACTCGATACAACGTTTCTGTGTGATGGATTCTCTATCCTGCTATAACATCATACTGGGAAGACCATGGATTCACGATATGAAGGCTGTGCCATCAACGTATCACCAATGCATCATGATCCCTACCCCTTGGGGAGTTGTCAAAGTTGATAGTGATCAGCAGGAGGCGAAAGAATGCTACTCATCCTCGATGAAATCCTCAACCAAGCCTAGTACAGCATAGCAATTAAAGATGCGGGCCCATGATATCGTGGAGGATTCGGAGCAGGATGTGAAGAAAATTATCCTGGATCAGGATAATCCTGATATCTCGGTGCTCGTAGGAACCAATATCCCTCAGGATATTGAAGAACAGTTAACTAACTTTTTGAAGTGCAGGATGTCGACGTTTGCATGGAAGCATGAGGATATGACATGCATATCCAAAGACATTATCACTCACAAGCTTGGAATTGATAAATCATTCAAGCCTGTTCAGCAAAAAAGAAGGAAGTTTTCTCCTGAGCGGAATACGATTATCCAAGAGGAAGTTGAGAGATTATTGAAGTCCAGGATGATCAGAGAGGTTAAGTTCCCAAGGTGGCTAGCAAACGTGGTTGTGGTACAGAAGAAAAATGGGAAATGGAGAGTTTGTGTAGACTACACAGACTTGAAAAAGGCTTGTCCTAAAGACCCATTTCCTCTTCCCCACATTGATGCAATGGTAGATGCCACTGCCGGGCATGAAATGTTGACCTTCATGGACGCATCCTCAGGATTTCAGCAGATCCAAATGGAACCTTCTGACCAGGAGGATACTGCCTTCATGACACCAACAGGTATTTATTGTTATAAAACTATGCCTTTTGGTTTGAAAAATGCAGGTGCAACATACCAAAGATTGGTAAACATGATTTTCAAAGACAAACTGGGGGACACCATGGAGGTGTACATTGACGATATGGTGGTAAAATCAAAGAAAGCTCAGGATCACCTCCAGGATATTAAAGGAGCATTCGATATCCTAGATCAGTATAACATGAAGCTAAATCCTGCTAAGTGCCATTTTGGAGTGGAGGCAGGAAAATTTCTAGGATATATGGTGACCAAAAGAGGAATAGAGGCGAGCCCGGAGCAGATTAAAGCCATCTTGGATATTAAATCACCCTCAAATATGAAGGATATTCAACGATTAACATGGCGAGTGGCAGCATTAAACAGATTTATCTCAAGATCCTCAGAGAAATGCAAAGATTTTTATGATATCCTGAAGAAGAACAAGAAATTCGAATGGGGTGAGAAGCATGAAGCGGCCCTACTGGATTTAAAGCAATATCTTTCAACCGCACCTCTACTGATGAAGCCTGAGAATGGTGAACCATTATCCCTATACCTCGCAGTATCAGGGAATGCTGTAAGTGTCGTCCTTGTAAAGGACCATGAAGGTCAGCAATATCCTGTTTATTATGTTAGTAAAAGCTTGTTAAATGCTGAAACTAGATATTCTCATTTAGAAAAATTGATACTAGCATTAGTTATGGCATCAACGAAACTTAGACATTACTTTGAGACACATAGGATTCATGTTAAAACAAATTATCCTGTCAAAAATCTGCTTAGGAAACCAGAGATGTCAGGCAGGATGGCTAAGTGGTCAGTAAAGTTGAGTGCTTATGATTTAGTATATGAACCTAGAAATGCCATAAAGTCTCAGGCTTTAGCTGAATTTGTGGCTGATTTTAGTAGTGACATTCAGGATGAGGTAGACCTAGAAGTTCAACAGTTAGGAGAATCCTCAGGATCCTGGACATTATATACTGATGGTGCATCTAATATAAGAGGAGTAGGATTGGGAATACTAATAAAATCGCCACAGGGGTACATATAACCCCAGGCTATTAGATGTGAATTTCCTGCTACTAATAATGAAGCAGAATATGAGGCTTTAATTGCAGGATTAGAGTTGGCTTAGAGCATGAGTATTAAAAATTTACAAGTATATGTTGACTCTTTGTTAATTACTAACCATTTTAATGGATCCTATGCAGTTAAGGGTGAGAAATTAATCAAATACCTCGATATTCTCAAAAAATCAGCAGGATATTTCGATATTTTTACACTTGAACAGGTACCAAGGGAGGATAATGCTGAAGCAGATGCCTTAGCAAATCTGGGATCGTCGATCAGGATACCAGAAGGGACCCAAATACCGATATTACATATCTTGTATCCTGCAAAGAATCCTCAGGATAAAGAAGTAGCGGGTATTCAGGATCCTGATGCAGAGTATCCTGGAAAGTATCCCAAATCCTGGACGGCTCCAATCATGAGATATCTCAAGGAAGGACACATTCCCGGGGAGGAAAATCCTAAGGCATTTAGGATGAAGGTATCACGATTTACTATTATAAATGATGTGTTATACAAGAAATCTCTTGCAGGACCATATTTGAGGTGCTTGGAGGATCCTGAAGCCAAAGAAGTACTTCAGGATATACATGAAGGGGATTGTGGTAATCACACTGGCGGCAGATCATTGTTCTCGAAAGTATTAAGGACAGGATATTATTGGCCAACGATGAGGAAAGATGCTGCAGAATATGCTCGAAGATGTGATGCATGTCAAAGACATAGTAACATACTACATCAACCAGTTGAACCATTATATCCTGTAGTTTCCCCTTGGCCATTCATGAAATGGGGGATGGATATAGTGGGGAAGTTACCAAAAGCTTTGGGAGGAAAAGTCTTTATGTTAGCAATGATGGATTATTTCTCTAAGTGGGTTGAGGCTGAAGCGTTTGTTCAAGTTAGAGACCAAGAAGTAGTATCCTTCATAAAGAGGAATATCCTGACTAGATTTGGGGTACCAGCTGAGATCATTTGTGATAATGGGTCCCAGTTTATAAGCAAAAGGACTACCGACTTTTGCAAGAGTTGGGGAATCAAAATGATCACATCTACTCCGGTACATCCTCAAGCGAATGGACAAACTGAATCCTCAAACAAGATAATAGTCAATAACTTAAAGAAGAGGCTTAGAGCCAAAAAACGAAGATGGGCGGAAGAGTTACCCTTTGTTTTGTGGGCTGATAGGACAACGGTAAAGAATGCAACCGGTCAAACCCCGTTTTCCTTGGTATTTGGGGCAGAAGCAGTGATTCCAACAGAAATGACGATACCTACTGCAAGATCTATCCTACAGGATCCTGAACAGAATCCTGAAGTCTTATGTCAAGATTTGGATACTATAGATGAAAAAAGAGACGCATCAAGACTAAGGATGGCAGCATATCAACAAAGAATATCCAGAGCATATAACAAGAACATAAGGACTAGAAGATTTCGAGTTGGTGATTGGGTGCTAAGAAAGGCTTTTCAAAATACCACTAAGCCTGCCGATGGCAAGCTAGCTCCTAAATGGGAAGGACCATATGAAGTCGAGTCAGAAGCAGGGAAAGGAGCATATCGACTCAAGAATGTGGAAGGGGATATGCTACCAAGATCCTGGAATGCAATACATTTAAAGCTTTATTTCAAGTAAGAGTAGTATTTAATTTCTGTCTCAGAATGGTGTGTATTCTATCTATTTTAACTATATTTGTTTATTATCTTGAACCCAATACTGACTTAAGCATCGGAGGGGTGTTAGCCAAGCTAACACCCACCTTAGTTTACAATTGTTTTGCAACATATGTTTCAGGATATAGCTCCAGGATATGTACTCATGATAACTCGAAAGATTAGAGGATTGGCCCCCTCTCTCACGTTTAAGGGATCCTGGTCCCTTCAAAGGTTTAAAGGTATTCACCTTTCTTTCGAATTGGGTTTAAACACCTCGCCTGGAGCGCAAGTTATCTAGGTATAGTTCAAGGTAGCGGGACCAGTTCATGTAAAAGTGGCTGACAATTTCGTTACTGTTGGCTATATCCTGGATCCTGAAGGTATATGAGGATTGATCACCCTCTCTCACGAAAGAGTATTTTCATACTCTCTAAGGTTTAAAGGTTTTCACCTTTCTAAGATTTAGAGTTTATACACTCTCGCCTGTAGCGCATGGGAATCAGGGTTTATCCCCAGGATATTAAGGGTTTATCCCAAGTATGCTAAGGATTCATTTCAGAATATCAGGGGTTTTGCCCTGGGGTATCCGGAATTTATTTGAGTCAAGGTGTAAATACATTTGTGTTTCTGTATTTAACACAGGGGACACGCATTATACTATTCAAAGGATGGATCCAAGTTTATAAGTGTGCACTGGGGATATATTTATGATGCAGGATTGAAATTGATTCTCTAAGAATCTCTGGTATGATCTCTCCTTTTTTGGATAATTTATAGGTTGTATTTCAGTATCCTGATCAGGATATCTCTCAGCATATGTTTATAATATATTCCCAAAAATGTTCAAACAAAACAGTTTTCATAAGTAAAATTTATACACCAATAACAACAATAATAAAGTCAAAAGAGAAGTTATATTACCATAGCAAAAGTTTGTGCTTTTGGTTTCATCTCAAACCGAGATCCATCCACCAAAAGCACAATTAGTTTTTAAGCATATTTACCCAACAGTTGAAGGTTTCGTCTCAAACCGAGACCCATCCACCTCCAACTATTGTATTGTTCAAAAAGCACGCAGGAAATGTAAATTGTTCAAGTGCAGAAAGGTAAAGTGCGGAAAAGTAAATTGTTTTGGGATTACAGACCAACATTCGAATTCAAAAAGGTGGGCTCCGGCCTTGGCACGTATATCCATCATCGCCCACCTGAATGCCCTCACACAACGACATCTTCTCCAACCTTCTCCGACTTCCCAGCACCAGCATCCTGAGCAGCATCCTCACCAGCATCCATCCCAGCATCCGCTCCAGCGTCCTTCTTGTCTTCAACCTGGATCACCATCTCCGCTGACTTGGAAGTTTCACCGGCTTCAGCAGGGAGTGGCACAGCTTTGCCTCCGAGCTCCTTCAGCTTGGCCACCCACGATTCAACCGGCCAGGATGGACATACAAGGCCTGTCTCCTTGGCCTCGTAGGCCATCTTGATGCGTGCTTGTAGTAGAGAGACAATAGCGGAAGCCTTGATTCCCTCCCGGAAAGAGACCATGGCTTGTTCATGGTCCATTTGAACGGTGGCAAGTTTGAGCTCAGCATCCTGGGTGACCTTCTTCAGCATGCCCTCGCAGTGCCGGGTCTTCGCTTCAGCAATGGCACCTTGATCAGCAACGGTGCTTTCAAGCTGTTTGATCCTGGCCTCATGGAGTGCAGCAGTACCACAAGCGTCATTGTATAGGTGGAGCAAATGCTGAAGGCCATGCACATCAATTTCAGGTATAAGCCAGAATATATTAACCAGGATATCCTATTAGGATATCCTATCAGGATATATATGCAGGATGTATGTGCAGGATATATATGAGGATATTACCTTGTTAAGGAAGGATGTCATTGGCTCTAAGGAGTCGGAGAAGCTGAGTTCATCATAGGAGAACCCTTCTGAACCCGGGGCGCTGACTTCTAGACCTTTCCTCTTTTTTGCCGTGGAAGCACGAGTTCTTGGATTAGCCTTTGGAGCCGGGAGCGGTTTGGAGCTGGTAGCAGCAGGGGTCTCTTTCTTGACTGTGGCTGGAGTTGGGTAGCTGTCGAGTTCGTCGAGGTCTAGGTAGACTGGAACTTTGCTGGAGTCTGCACACAGGGAGTAAAATTCTAAATTTCTCCTAAGGATATCAAATAAAAATATATGTGTACAGGATATTTTGCAGGATCCTTACCAGACATGTTTGCACTTGAAAGAGGACTTGGAGTTGGTGGGGATGGATTGAAACTTCTTTCAACCTCTGAAAGGAGTCTGATGGCGTCTATCCTTTTTTGAGAATCAGCAAGAGGAGGTGCAACTTTCCTGAAATCAGCTGTATAAAAAAGAAAATTCATTAGTTCAGGATATGAAGCAGGATAAGAGACAGGATCGTTCTTAAACCCTAAGTCCTACCCTTTCTCAACCACTTCACCGGATATTCCGTTCCACCAGGAATGGAGTCTCTTTTTACAAAGAAGTACTTAGATTGCCAACCCTTTTCGTTCCTGGTGGCACGAAGTATCAGTGGGTCACCGGAAGTAGAATAGAACAGAAATCTAGATGATCCATGGCATCTAAGCTTGTAAGCTAGAGGAAGATCATGGACAGAAAGATCAGGGATGTGGTTTTTCTTGATCTGGTCAAGAACAGACAAAACACGCCAAAGCATTGGCATTGTTTGACTAAAAGAAATTTTGGTAATGGTAAAGAATTCCATGATGAGATCCGGAAAGGGGAATTGTATCCCTAAGGTGAAGGGGAAGGCATTGAAGCATATCCACTCGTTGGAAACCATATCTGACCGGATTTCTCGATCAAAAGGTCGAAATACAGTTCCTTCCGGGAAGATACCGGAGGATTTTAAGGCCGACAGGTGGGCACTGTCAAAGGTGCATATCTCCTTCTCCGGTTCTTGGAGAAGGTTCTGTTGGATAAACGAGGGAGCCGAGTCGCCTGAACTAGATCTTGTTTGTCTAGGCATTTGGTCACCTGAGTTTTTCACCGGAGAATGAAGATGAATATGAAGATGAGAGAGAGAATGTTACCTTTTCCTTGTTGATTATGATTAAAAAAGAGATGAGGATGAGAAGATATAGGGTATGATGAGTAAATATAGGCCGGGTAGTTGAAAACGGTCACATCATTGGTCTTATCTATTAATTACCTCGGTTTTCGTGAAAAATGTAACCGTTAGTGCAGGATAACAAACGGTAACATTTTTGGGGACAATTGTTATGGGTGAAATTCTGAGCCCATATCCTGGAAAATATCTTGATTTATATCTCGGTTATATAGTATCTGTTTACATCCGGGATGCTGGTTCAGGATATTGGTAACATCCTGAATGGTATCCTCAGGATTACTAACGGATTATGTGCAGGTACGTGGGTTAGAAGCTAGCAACGTTCACAAGGACTCATTCCGCGGAAGACTCAGTCCAAGTTGTTCAAGGAAAGACGTTAAGCCCGCTTTATTTGGTTCCAAACGGCTATTTATGGAATATTCGGGAGCATCCCATATTTATAGGAATTTTAGTTTCTATTTAGTAACTATAAATAGGTGGGTATACCAGATCGAATAGGACATCACATTTTCACTGGATTCACTCTAACACTCGCTCTCTAGCAATTTTCACTTTCATACAAAAGCGTTGTAACACTTAGCGATCTGGTCTATATCCTGCACTGTATCCTGACGTTTGAAGCAATAAGAAGAACAAGGCAGCTGCGATTGTCAGCTCCCGAGGTTTTATGCCGGCGATCTAGATTGATCAAGGGCTTTCCTCGTACATCTCGTGTCATTTCCTTTACTTTTTACTCATTGTTTGATCGTAGATACAGCTCAATATCCTGAGCCGTATCCTGAATACTGATTTTCCAAATAACTTAACCGACATATTTTTAACACACTTTCTAGCACACTACCTCACCTTACTAATTTGATCACTTAATTGCCTCGGTAATTTTTGACCAAAACATATAGCATTCCAAGATCTCGGTAGCATATCCCCCTCTATATTCTTGAGTCGTTATGTACCTTTTCCTGATTCTTATTCAACCTCATATGGTCCTTCCCATTTTGGAGCCAGCTTTCCATCAGCAGGATTAGTAGTATTCTGAAAAGCCTTTCTTAACACCCGATCTCCAACTTTGAACCTTCTAGTCCTTATATTCTTGTCGTATGCTCTGGATATCCTTTGTTGATATGCTGCCATCCTTAGCCTTGCTGCATCTCTTGTCTCATCAATAGTATCCAGTTCCTGGCATAGGACTTCAGGATTCTGCTCAGGATTCCTGAGGTTGGATCTTGCTGTAGGTATCACCATTTCCGTTGGGATCACCGTTTCTGCTCCAAACACTAAGGAAAATGGGGTTTGACTAGTTGCATTTTCTACCGTCGTTCTATCAGCCCACAAAACAAAGGGTAGTTCTTCTGCCCATCTTCCTTTCTTGGCCCCTAATCTCTTCTTCAAGTTGTTGACAATTATCTTGTTTGAGGATTCAGCTTGTCCATTTGCTTGAGGATGTACCGGGGTGGATGTAATCATTTTGATTCCCCAACTCTTGCAGAAGTCAGTAGTCCTTTTACTTATAAATTGAGATCCGTTGTCACAAATTATCTCAGCTGGTACCCCAAACCAAGTCAGGATATTCCTTTTTATGAAGGATACCACTTCCTGATCTCTAACTTGAACAAATGCTTCTGCTTCAACCCACTTGGAGAAATAATCCGTCATTGCCAACATGAAAACCTTTCCTCCTGGAGCTTTTGGAAGCTTTCCCACTATATCCATACCCCACTTCATAAACGGCCAAGGGGAAACAATAGGATACAGCGGTTCAGCAGGCTGATGTAATATGTTACTATGTCTTTGACATGCATCACATCTTCGAGCATATTCTGTGGCATCTTTCCTCATCGTCGGCCAATAATATCCTGTCCTTAATTTTTTTGAGAATAAGGACCTGCGCCCAGTATGGTTACCACAATCCCCTTCATGTATATCCTAAAGTACTTCTTTGGTTTCGGGATCCTCCAAGCACCTCAGATATGGTCCTATAAGAGATTTCTTATACAAAGCATCATTTATAATAGTGAATCGTGATACCTTCATTCTAAAGGCTTTAGGATTCTCATTCTTTGGGATGTGTCATTCCTTGAGATATCTCATGATTGGAGCCGTTCAGGACTTAGGATCCTCCTCAGGATACTCCTCATCAGGATACTCCTCATCAGGATTCTGAATACTTATTACTTCCTTATCCTGAGGATTCGTCGCATGATATAGGATATGTAATATTGGTATTCGGGTTCCTTCCGGTATCCTGACCGATGATCCCAGATTTGCCAAGGTGTAACACCCCGGCCGAAGACGGAAACGCCAAAGGTGTCACGAAAAGTGGTAGAATGCATTTGAGCACATGGAGTTTAAATTTAGTTGAAATATAATTAAGTTCAATTTAAAAGATTGCATTCAAATCTGAAAATAAAGGGAAATTCAACAAACATTCCAAAATATATTACAACAGATTCAAATTTATTCTTAAGGCACAAGTCTTGGTGTATTCTACAGGTGAATCATTGCAGAGCATCATTAAACATTGTTACCTGAAACATATGTTAGAAAAGTAATAGATCAACAAACGGTTGAGTGAATTCATAGGTTTTGTTTCACAATAGTTCAAAAATAAGTTTAAGCCTTTCGTATGATATATCACAAAGCAAAATGAATAATACGAGTATATACATGGGGAGTACATTCAAACCATTCAGACGTATCACTCGGGTTTATCACCACACTTCCAAGAGTTTCAAATAGACATGAATACCAACCAAAAGTTTCACCAAAGTTTCACGGGAAGTATGATGGGGTGTCACATCTATAGCGCTATAATATAACCGATGAGCTTGTACGGAGTTAATGAATGCACAAAGAATAACAGTAATAACTCAAGCATCAACCAATTGCACAAGTGAATCAATATGACAAAATGGATATATAGTTTATAAGCATATGTTTCACCCCAAAAGTTTAAAGTAAAAAAGGGAAACTATGAACTCACCTTGATCTCGGGTAAATCCAAACAAGTATGCAAAGTGTGAGAGTTCTTGGAATTAAGATTCCACGTCACTCTAATTGATTGAACATGCAACAATATGGAATATGTATCAACAATAATGTTTAATTGGATAATTGGAAATCCAAAATCAATAGGATTTGGTAGTGTTTTGTTTAAGTGGTAATTATGTGGTTTGGATAACCTAACAAGAGAACTCGGAAAATGAATAAGGAATTATATATGAAAATTATTTCTTTGACATAAATAATTAAATTATATACGTACATAATTGAGTTACTACAAACATTTTAAAATAATGAATCAAATATATTCGATTTGTATAATTAGTTTAACATAAATAATTATACCAAAATATTTCATAAGTGATATAATTAATTTATAACTTATAATTGAATTTAGAAGTACAAAAATATATAATTATTTGGTAAATGATAATTATATAGTTTAAAGAATAAATATGATAATTATATAACTAATTATCAAAATAATTAATTTAAATCAGAATAATTAAAAATAACATTACAGGAGTGTTTGGGTGGGCCAGGGGAAAACACGCTTGTGTGGACCTTACAGGAGTGTCCCCTCTTGTTGGGCTCAGGGATAATGGGTTTGCTGCTGGCCAAGCTGCGTTGAAAGCGGAATCAAACAAAGTCGCTAAACACGAGAAGGCTTGTTTAGAGAATCAACATGTGTTTATCCCATTCGCTTTTGATACATTTGGTTCCCTAGCCCCAGAGGCTGTGGAATTTCTAAACAGGGTCCAACAGGTTGTGAATAGTAATATCTCAACCTTTAAGGGTCGTTTCGTCTTTAGTAGGATTGGTTTTGCAATTCAAAAGGGGGTTGCGGCGCAGCTTGTTGCCCGTTTACCTGCCACTTGTTTGTAATTTGCTAATTTGAAATGAAAATTTTATGTTTTTGTTAAAAAAAAAAAATTAATTATTGAACTTTAATATTACTGATTTAAGATAATTATTACAGTTTTGAATTCAGTTTAAATAAATAGAATGAATTAAAATGATTATAATAACAATAAATAAGTTTATATAAGTTTAATTATCTAAATAATTAAATGTAATAAAATTTCAGATTCCAAATTTATATAAACTCAGAATAATGTATGTAATATCATAAAAATAATTTCGGACATAAATTATATAGTTATTTAATTTAAATAAATAAGATTTAACCATATTTTTAAAGTGTAAACACTGTTTAATTTATAAAACTATCAAAATTGTATAAAATATTAACAAGAATATTATTTTTCTAAGATTCACCACTTGAAATAATTATCATAAAAATTTCAATAATTAACTTATTAAAATCGAATTATTATAAATTTTGAAAAATTAACACTGTTTTAATTTATAAAAAAAATAGTTTTATAAACATTTTGACTAATTTTATATTTTTAGTAAATGCATCAGTGTTTAAAGAATTTATGCTAAAATTTTCAAACTTTAATGAGTTATATCCGATTTATTAAGAATTTTTTAATAGAACTGTTTTTAAAATAAAATAAAATAAAATAAATAACTAATAGATAAACATTGTTCATCTTCTTCCCCAATCCCGGTCAAGGATAGTCAAACAGTAAGGTCAACCATCGAAATTAACTGAGATTATCTATGTTATTTCTAAATTAATTGTGGGAAACATTGTAAAAGTATAAACAAACGAATTTGAACAAGAAAAACGAACCGGCACCGACTGAATCGACGAATCGGCTAATTCCGGTGAACCTTAATTCCAACGAGATTTGCAGGCCCCTTTTCAGACGATTTTCGATGTTTTGGTGGATTGTGAAGGGTGTACAAGCTTAGTAGTGATCTAAGGAGCTTAAATAGAAGTCCAATCCGATCTCAGATTCGACAATTTTAGTGGGATTAATCCGGTTTTTATTTTTTTTTTATAAAAAGTCTGATAACAGTTGGTTTGGCACGATGTTATGTCGAATTGAAGTGGGTAATCGAGTTGGCAATGAGTTGGGAGCATGTAGGTGATGAGTTCGGATCAATTAAACAACGATTAAACGGGATGGGATCCCATGCCGGCGATGACATGTTCTTCATTTAAAAATATAATATAAAATTCTAATGTGTGTATATAATAATTAAAACCAAAGATCTAACAACTCCTGCCTGGAGGAAAAACTGGCTAAGACACTTCGGTTTCAAACGCATGGTCACGAGTTCGATCCTCACACACGTCCGGTTCAAAGGGTTTGACCCTTTTTTTTGACCGAATTTTGAGAATTTACACTTTGCCCCCCTCAAGTTTCATTTTTTACAAAATCGGTCCCTAAACTTTCGAAAAATTACAATAACAGCCCCTCAACTTTCATCAGAAGAACATAATTGGTCCCTGAAGTTTTGGAAAATGTCATAAATGGTCCCTGTAATAGTCAGTTAGTTACACTAACTGAGTTAAGTTTTAAAGAAAGATTTATTATATAGGGACTAACTTAGTTAACATATTTCAGTTAAATGAGTTAACTGAGTTAAGCTTTAAAGAAGGAATCCTTATGTAAAAGTTAACCCGGTTAGGATATTTAGTTATAATGGGTTTAAGAAGTTCAACTTTAGTCCCTAGAGTTTAAGTTTGAGAAAATGACCAAGTGAACCTTGGACTTTTATTTCACAATATATATATTTATTTTCTTAAAAATAAGTTTCAACAATTACCAAAAGAACCCTAAACTTGTATTTTGAAATAATTGCATTTTAACCCTTGTATTTATATAGTTTCAAAAATGACAATTTAGTCCCTAAACTTTGTACTTTCAATAAATGACGGTTTTAGTCCTCGGAATTAAAAGTAATAATTTCAAGCAAGTTTCAAAGAATGTCAAATAGGTCCTTTAGATTGTAGTTTCACAAAATGTCACAAAGGCCCATATAATTTATGTAACCTTGTTTAATAGCATAAAACTCAACGAATTTTGAAATTGTTTCACGTGTTTGTATTGGTATAAGCATGTATAAGCACAAAGTAAGAATGTTCAAATAAGTTTCATTCCAAATACAGTATTTGTTACAATGCATGTCAAAACAAATACGAGTGTGAAAACCAAGGTGGTTACACAAGGCATCAGCTTCAGCATTATCCTCTCTTGGTACCTGTTTAAGTGTAAAAATATCGAAATATCCTGCTAATTTTTTGAGAATTTCAAGATACTCGATTAACTTCTCTCCTTTAACTGCATAGGTTCCATTAAAGTGATTAGTGATTAACAAGGAGTCAACATATACTTGCAAATTCTTGATATTCATATTTTTAGCCAACTCTAATCCTGCAATTAAAGCCTCATATTCTGCCTCATTATTAGTAGCAGGAAATTCACACCTAATAGCCTGGGGTAATATGTCCCCCTGTGGCGATTTTAGTAGTATATCTAAACCTACACCTCTTACGTTAGATGCACCATCAGTATATAATGTCCAGCATTCTAAGTTTTCTCCTAGCTGCTGTACTTCTAAATCTACTTCATTTTGAATGTCACTACTGAAATCAGCCACAAAGTCAGCTAAAGCCTGAGACTTTATGGCATTTCTAGGCTCATATACTAAGTCATAAGCACTCAGTTTTACTGACCACTTAGCCATCCTACCCGACATCTCGGGTTTCCTAAGCACGTTTTTAACAGGATAATTGGTTCTAACATGAATCCTATGTGTCTCAAAATAATGTCTAAGTTTTGTTGATGCCATAACTAGGGCTAATATCAAATTCTCTAGATGAGAATATCTAGTTTCAGCATCTAGTAAACTTTTACTAACATAATAGACAGGATATTGCTGACCTTCATGGTCCTTTATAAGAACGGCACTTACAGCATTCCCTGATACAGCGAGGTATAGGGATAGTGGTTCACCATTTTCAGGCTTCATCAATAGAGGTGCAGTTGAGAGATATCGCTTCAAATTCTGCAAGGCTGCTTCATGCTTTGCTCCCCATTCGAACTTCTTATTTTTCTTGAGGATATCATAAAATTCCTTGCATTTTTCCGAGGATCTTGAAATAAATCTGTTCAATGCTGCTACTCGGCCTGTTAACCGTTGAACATCCTTCAAATTCGAAGGTGACTTTATATCCAGGATAGCTCTAATCTGCTCCAGGCTCGCTTCTATGCCTCTTTTGGTCACCATGTATCCTAGAAACTTTCCTGCCCCCACTCCGAAATGGCACTTAGCAGGATTCAGTTTCATGTTATACTGATCCATGATATCAAATGCTCCCTTAATATCCTGGAGGTGATCCTCAGCCTTTTTAGATTTCACCACCATATCGTCAATTTATACCTCCATGGTGTCCCCCAGCTTGTCTTTAAACATCATGTTTACCAACCTCTGGTATGTTGCACCTGCATTTTTCAAACCAAAACGCATAGCAATATAACAATAAATACCTGTTGGTGTCATGAAAGCAGTATCCTCCTGGTCCGAAGGCTCCATTTGAATCTGCTGAAATCCTGAGGATGCATCCATGAAGGTTAACATCTCATGCCCGGCTGTAGCATCCACCATTGCATCAATATGGGGAAGAGGAAATGGGTCTTTAGGACAAGCCTTGTTCAAGTCCGTGTAATCTACACAGACTCTCCATTTCCCATTTTTCTTCTGTACCACGACTACATTTGCCAGCCATCTTGGAAATTTCACTTCTCTGATCATTTTGGACTTCAACAATCTTTCAACTTCCTCTTGTATGATTGTATTTCGTTCAGGAGCAAACTTCCTTCTTTTTTGCTGAACAGGCTTGAACGACCTGTCAATTCCAAGCTTGTGAGTAATAATGTCTTTGGATATGCCTGTCATATCCTCATGCTTCCATGCAAATGTTGACATCCTGCACTTCAAAAAGTTAGTTAATTGTTCTTCAATATCCTGAGGGATATTGGTTCCTACGAGCACCGAGATATCAGGATTATCCTGATCTAGGATAACTTTCTTCATATCCTGTTCTGAAGCCTCCACGATATCCTGGGCCCATATCTTTAATTGCTATGCTGGATTAGGCTTAGTTTAGGATTTCATTGAGGATGAGTAGCATTCCTTCGCCTCCTGCTGATCACTATCAACTTTGACGACCCCCCAAGGGGTGGGGATCTTGATGCACTGGTGATAAGTCGATGGCACAGCCTTCATGTCATGGATCCATGGCCTGCCTAGTATGATGTTATAGCAGGATAGGGAGTCCATCACACAGAAGCGTTGTATCGAGTTGACCCCTTCAACATATACCGGTAACTTTATCTCTCCTACGGTATTCCTAGCTTCTCCACTGAAACCAACGAGCACAGTGTACTTTGAAGTAATGTCCATCGGAGATACATTCATCCTCTTCAATGTTTCCAGCTGAATTATGTTGACGGAGCTACCATTGTCCACCAAAATCCTGCGTACAAAATGGTTAGCAACATATAATGCTATTACGAGAGCATCATGGTGAGGATCCTGGACAGTAGCACTGTCATCACTATCGAAAGTGATCACTTTATCAGTTGTAAGGGTAGTCATCCTAGCTGGTTTGTCCCTCCTTTCAGTCTTAGCTTCCTTTGCATGTCTCTTTGCCGCAGAATACGAAGTCCCACAAATGTTGGATCCTCCTGAAATAAAGTTAATTATTTTGGCATCTGCTGGGGGTGATGCTGCTCGTTCAGGATCCTTCTCAGGATCCTGCCCTTTATTCTTCTTTCTTCCCAGCAAATCCTTCAGATACCCCTTGCTTAACAGGTAACTTATTTCTTTCCTTAGAGCAATGCAATCCTCGGTCACATGTCCGAAATCTTCATGGAAGGCACACCATTTGGATTTATCCTTCCAATCAGCTTTCTGCTGATTCTTTCGAGGCCACCTAGCTTTGTCTCCTAAACCCTGCATAGCATACATTACTCAGGTATATTAACAGAAAAACAATATTCAGATAATTCAGGATATTCTTCAGGATCCTCGTCTTCAACAGCATTCACTTTCTTGTTATCATTTCTGCCATATGGCTTGGAGCGAAATGGTTTATATGAGGATTCTGATTTCCTGTTGGTTGATTCATAGGTCGAGGAAGAATTCATCCTCTCTTGCATCTTTTTGTCATCTTCTAAGCGGATATATCTCAAAGCCCTGTTACGAGCTTCGTCGAGATTCCTGCAGGGATTCATTACAAGATCCTGATAAAACTGAGAATCCTTTTGTAACCCCATCTTAAAAGCCTGCACAGCTGTTGCAACATCAAGATGTGGGATATCCAAGGATTCCCGGCTAAACTTGTTCACATACTCCCTCAAGGATTCCTGAGGTCCTTGAGTTATCCTGTAAAGATCACTGATTAGTTTCTCAGAACTCCGACTACAAGAAAAATGACTATTAAATAAATTAACCAAATGAGCAAACGAAGTAATTGAGTGAGGAGGAACATTTAACAGCCATTTTAAGGCTGATCCTGTCAAGGTAGTGCCGAATCCCTTGCACAAGCATGCTTCCTTGAGTTCCGGAGGGATAGGGTTAATCTCCATTCTTTCTTCCCAGCAAATCCTTCAGATACCCCTTGCTTAACAGGTAACTTATTTCTTTCCTTAGAGTAATGCAATCCTCGGTCGGAGAACCTTTCGTCGGAGAAGATGACAGTGAGAGGGAGGAGGAGGGTGGTCGTGGTGTGGTGGAGAAGATGAGAGTGAGAGGGTTTGGGTCTGATGATTTAAGGGAGAGAAGAGAGACATAGGGGCCTTTAAATAAAATAAAAAAAATAATAAAATGACCATTTTACCCCTAAGGAAAAAGACAAAAATCAAGATTTTTTTTGGAGAAATCTGAGCTGACTTTACTTTTGGACTAAAATGTCAAGAAAATTGAAACCACAGGGACCCAGATGTAAAAAGTTTGAGTTTTGGACTAAAGTGGCAAAAGTGACCAAACCTCAGGGACCAAAATGACAGTTTACTCTTGGGGGGGGGGGGGGGGGTAAGGTGCACGGTACTCCCAACCGCTGGAGTGTACTCACTCCACAAGCTAGCTTAGCCCCATAGCTGCCTGGCGGTTACTACCCACGGCGAAGAGCCTAGACACACTTCCAGTTGGGCGTGCCAGGAATCAAACCGGTGACCTCGGGGAAGAGGCGCGGTGAGGCTGGCCAACTGGGCTACCCCAGTTGGTTAAATGGCAGTTTACTCTTTGAATAATGTAATAGAGTTAATTGCCCAGATGGTCCCTGTGGTTTGTCAGTTTTTCACCTTTAGTCCCCACCTTTTCAAAATAGCATGTTTGCTCCTTGTGGTTTGCTCACTTGTTACTTGATAGTCCCCTGAGTAGATGGAGGTTAGTTTAATCAGTTAAATTGGTATAAAATTACTAAATTACCCTTACCATTTATAATTAAAGAAAATCATTTAAGTGGGGCCCACATCACCACTACCCATATCCTCTTCCTTCTTCACCCAAACCCACTTCTGCAAAACCAATTCCTCCTCCCCCCAAACCCACTTCTGCAAAAACCAATTCTTCCTCCACAATTTCAGAAAAACTCATGAACCGATTCAACCAAAACAAGAGAAATCCATTAACCGATTCAAAAACACCATTTTTATTACACCTATAAATATTTCCGGCCACTTTCTTTATTCCGGAGATCCAATTCCGGTGCGTCGGACACCACATTTTCTTCCCTTTCACTTGATTAATCTCTTTATCACATATCTTCTCTTCTCCGACAACGAATCGTCGCTCCATCTCTGGCCACCCATCACCGTTCTAGTCAACTTAATCACAAACCCACATTGAAAAATTTCTGGTTGTTTGAGGTGGATATGGTGGTTATGTCGGACAAACTTTAACTAGCAGGTAACATGATTATGGAAATTGCAAAACGAGGAGTAAAGTTCTCACTTTTAATGTTCATAGTCTTCCATTCTCCGACGACGAATCATCGAGATTGGGAGGCGTTGTTGATCGAACCCGCAATTTGATTGCACATATTTTGTTGACCGGTGGTTGTAAGTGGGTGGGTTTTGACGGGCGGTTGCAGGTGCCTCCGGGGTGTGACGGGTGGTTGCAGGTGGGTGGGTTTTGACGGGTGGTTGCAGATGTCACCGGGTGTGACAAGTGGTTGCAGGTGTCGCCCGTGTTCCTCGGGTGTCATGGGAGTTTTGATGGTCACCGGCGATTGGGTTGATGGTGTTGACTGGTTGTTGGCAAAGAAAAGGGGGGTGGGAACTGGGAAGGTAGGGTTGTTGCCTTATTTGTGGCAACAAATTATAATAAATAGGCCCTACACACATATTTTTATATATAAATTATTTAATTTGTTTTATCATTAAGGGCAATTTAGTCATTTAATATTGACTTAACAGGTTAAACTAACCTCCATCTACTCATAGGGGACT
This sequence comes from Helianthus tuberosus, assembly GCA_030545235.1. Lineage (NCBI taxonomy): Eukaryota > Viridiplantae > Streptophyta > Magnoliopsida > Asterales > Asteraceae > Helianthus > Helianthus tuberosus. Next base: position 24,646,755 of record CM060405.1, read on the forward strand.
ATCCGAGTAACAAGTGAGCAAACCACAAGGCGCAAACATGCTATTTTGAAAAGATGGGGACTAAAGATGAAAAACTGACAAACCACAGGGTCCATCCGGGCAATTAACTCTAATGTAATATGTAGTTCCGAATAATCAAATGTGATGCGAGTGATTGTGGTTTCGTGAACAAGAATTGCATGATGTTAAAGTCACTAGGTGTAGGGCCCGTGTGACCACACGGGTAGCTTTAACAACTATCGAAATAGATTATAATACATTATTTAAATTGTTTGTATTTAGTTACATATCTTTATAAAACAATGTTAAAGGCTGCTAATGGAAGACTGTTCTTGCTTGATGAGATAGCAGTTTCCCTATAATTAATACAATGACAATATCATGAAGACAAAAAACCAATGAAAATCATCAAAAACATTTGAAGCTACTAAACTCTCATCTAGTATGTGAAGAATTGGGTAAAAGGGTCCTGCAAGCATGGCAAGGAACCTAAAAGTAGTTTCATAAAACTCCAAAACTTACCATTAAAACTGGACTTGCTCAGGATCAACTTGTCGGAACCCTAGCCTTCACTGCTGGAGGCAGCCGCTTGGGCATTCTATCCACAGATCTGTAACAAAAAAGAAAACCACACTAAGAACAAAAAACGAAGATTATGGTCTGGGTCGGTTGAGTTCCCAAAAATATACCGTCAACTTATTGAAAGCTCTACAAATAATTAATGCTCTAAATCACTAATTATTATGTTTAAGAAACAACATTGTTACAATGATAATCTAAATATTTGAATAAAATAGCTTAGGAGATTGTCTTCATCAAAAATAGACTTTAAGCAACTTTCAACTCGTTTGATCGACTCTTGTTCGAGTAATAAACAATATATTTGACCCATTTAAGATAATATACAGCCTAAATAAATACTATATCACATCTTATGTTGCATAACATGAAACAATGTCAAATGAATAACTAAATAAAAAAAAGATATAACTGTACCTGTAATTGGAATTGATGATCTTACAGTTGCAGGCCCATATCCACAATAAGAATTATCAATTTACCCAAGAATAATAAGCACTTTCTAATTCTACCGATCCAACAAATAAGCAGCTCGTTAGCCCTAAAAATAATACTGAATAGCAAATAAAAACCTAAATTAACAATACTGAATAGAATAAGAGCCCTAAAAATCAATCAATCATGAACTATTGGAAGTGAATCAACATAAATTATTACTGCTCTTATAAGATAAACAAAGCACTTAATATTCCAGCATTCAAACCCTAGAAATCAACCAATCATGAACTACTTGAAGTCAACCAGCATAAATTATATATGAATAATGATAAAACCTGCTATGAGAACCAAAAATTCGTTAATATTGTAACGATTCAAACAAACAATCAAATCTAACAATTACTGCGTAAATTCAACATCATACCGTATTTTTAAAACTCCTATCAGACCGATTTCACCAAAATAATTCCGAACGCCGCTAACACCAGCACTTTTTCCGCCACTTTCTTCAAATCTCCTGCCAATTTCACCTTCATGTGCACAAAATCTTGGAAGGGAATCAACATAAATGATTATCGTTCTTATAAGATAAACAAAGTAGTTAATATTCGAGCATTCAACCCCTAGAAATCAACCAATCACGAACTACTTGAAGTCAACCAGCATAAATTATAATTCTTATGAACAATGATAAAACTTGCTAAGAGAACAAAAAATTTGTTAATATTGTAACGATTCAAACAAACAAACAATTAAAATCTAACAATTACTGCGTAAATTCAAATCATACCGTATTTTCAAAACTCCTATCAGACCGATTAGGCAAGCAATTCTTATGCCTATCAGACCGTATTTTCCAAAAATTTGTTAATATTGTAAGTCTGCACCATTAGTGATTTAAGCATCATGTCATGTAATTAAGCGATTGCATAATAGAACACAGAGAAAAACCTAAAACCTAAGATTAGGCAAGCAATTCTTATGCCTATCAACACTCAACCAAATAAAACTATTATGTACTTACTTTAAAAAAATTAAAATACAAATAGTTAAAAAATAACATTACTCAAACCTTGTAGACAGTTAAAAAATAACATTACTCAGAAAAGCTACCTCAAATTCTTTTTTCAAGAAAGTATGAAGACGCTTTTCAAATCTCTGCCTAACAGAACCAGCTCCAACAGCAATCGAATTTAAGGCAGCCAAAGCCTTCTGAACAGCTTCTTCATGCGCTTCTCGTATTGCTGCCTGCAAGCATGTGATATTTGAGCCATTATACCATATGATCACCAAGTAAAACTGAGATATAAAAGATGATTAACGGCAACAATCAAGCCAATGGCATAAGAGATTGTTATGACAACGAACAAATTGCTTAAAAAACTAACCTGCCAACGAAGAAGTTATTGGGTCTAGTCCTCTCAAAGACAAACCTTGTTAACGCCTCCAGTCCTGACTTGAACTCTGGTCTCAATTTATCCATCTATGTCACATTAAGATTCTAACATGTAAGACTAAACACAAAATTACAAAAGGCCAAAATAGTATAAAAATTTAATGATAAGTTGTTATATGAGATAACGACTTTAATTCTGAAGTTGTTATCTTAGATAGTGACTAACCAGATTTGAAGTCAAAGCAAAAATCCACCCACTTAACATCATCATGTGTTCTAAACAAACCATTTTTAAAAAATCCGCCTTTATAGAGAACAAATTTTAATGATTACCTTAACCATTCCAGTTCCATTATCACAGACAAGTGGTTGAATATCCTCGCCATTTGCCATCTTAAGCTACCTAAATAACCGAATATCCGCGGGTCAGTCATGAATCTTATTACCAGTGTCATGACACACATGATCTTCAACATAAGAAAGAATATGTGAATGAATTCGCAACGTCAATATAAACAACACTAATAAGCTAAACACAACATCAAATCCAGGGCTACTTATGCAACATTAAACCTGCAAAATATCAAATTACTCTGTTTGGAAAATGTACGATTTCAGTCCTTAAGAGAGTACTTTAAATCCAGATCTGTAAATTAAAATTATACATAAAATGACTATACAAACATGTAGATGTATAATAATTACCTCTTGAGTACATTTATGGCTTCAATCGCACCCAACATGCCGTTTGATTTAAAAGGAGACAGCAGCACAACAATTACAATTACTGAATCAATAGATCCGAGTGTTTGATTTTAAAAAGGAGACATCAGCACAACAATTACCTTAGAAACTCCGCGTAGCCCTTTGTTAACATCAATATCGGGAAGGTCAAGTGATTTCAAATAAAGAACACTTCCAGCTAGATAAGACCGTTGTATTTCAGGCACCGCAGCATCCAGCAAATTGTCATGATAAACAGCCAATGGGTATAAACGATAACACTTCCCAGGTCTCGTTCTCCTAGCTCGTCCCGCTCATTGTTTGGCTTGCACCCTACAATTAATAACTCATGATCACTTATAACTTCAAATAGATCATAAGAAATAAACTCAAACAGATGGCGTTAATTATTACCTGCTAATCTGAACAACATCAAGGGAATACATTCCAGTTGATGGATTATACTGCCGTTGCTTCACGTAACCAGAGCCAATGACATACCTATGAATTATGAAGCAACATTCTAGAATCAAAACCTTGTTTTAACCCAACAGTAGTTTCAACCACTGTTTTAACCCAACAGTGGTTTAACTCACTGTTTTAACTCAACAACGGTTTCAAGCACTGTTTTTACCCAACAGTGGTTTAAAGCACTGTTTTACCCAACAGTGGTTTAACTCACTGTTTTAACCCAGCAGTGATTTAACTCACTGTTTTTAACCCAACAGTGGTTTCAACAATTGAAGGCCAGTAGAGAAGATCGAGCATCCTGTTAAGACCCAACAGTGGTTTAACTCACTGTTTTAACCCACAGTGGTTTAACTCACTGTTTGACCCACGTACATAAAAATAAGCATCCAAATTTCCTAATTTTTACATTAAACCACTGGAATAAGAAAATTAAGAGTAAAAATAAGTAGTTAACCTGATGGTAAAAGCAAAATCTGAAAGTGGCTTGACAACCTCATCAATGATAAATTACTTAAGAGTCCTTTTGACCTGTTTGAACATATTGAACTGTTTTCCTTATTATGACACGATGGTAATTTACATATTGAAAAAGGAATTATGACATCAGCAGAGACAAGTGGCATACCTTAATGGTTGACACATAGGCAGATTTACATCAGCCAATAATCTCTTATTATAGATAGTATAGATGATTGAATGTTTACCCAGAATTTAAGGAACTGTTTTGTCCATTTATTCATTATAAGTTCAAGTTATGTTAGGAGGTTGTGTAGTTTACATCTTTTTGGCTGTAGATATTATACTTAAAGTTGTGTTGGGAGGTTTTAAAGTTTACATCTCTTTTATTGTAGATATTATTATATCCATAACTGTCATCAAAGGCATATGGAGAAGGCATGAAAAATTAGAACAGGTATTTTAATATTGGTTTTGTTTTATTACTATTGTTACTATTAACTATAAGTTATTTTGTCTAAACTTATGATAATTATACACAACCACAGTGGCAAATTCCATGCAATATCATATGTAAGTGTGAGCAAATTATAATCAAGTGATCATTGGATTTTAGGCTGAATTTCTGGTTTAAGTTTTTACCACCTAAAGTCTTCAAAGCCCTTTTTACTAACTTTTCATCTCCCAGTGATCCTTCCAGAAGAGATGTGGTCACCACAACTTCATCTTGTCTCAAAAACCGCATCAGATGGCTAAGATAGATGAGTCTGTAAACAAACTTCCCATCCTATAATCTCAATCATGTGACATTATCGTTAAATCATGAGTAAATGTGTTTTTAAAGGGATATAAGAACATACTTGGAGCCAGCCTTGGCCACATCTAAGAAAATCTTGTGTGCAGCCCATTTGGCTTTAACTTTGCTTTTATTTTGTGTCATTACTCATCGTCTTGTGACTCATGTCATGCGACTACTCATCTAATGTACTCAACGTCTCCATATGAATGACCCCGAGCCGCTTTTACAGGATTGAAGGGAGTGCAGATCAACTATGTGTCATCTTCTCTGCAAATATTGAAGTTTTAAAGCTCTGAATGAATCAGTTTGATTGACATCAAAACAATCCCAAAAAAGCACCAATCTTTATCAACTATTGTGATTAGATAACAGAAAAAGATTACAACTTGAACAACTTAGTTTGTGTGTATGAGTAAAAAAAACAAAACAAAAAAATCACCAATTTTTTTCAATGATTATGATTAGATAATAAAAAAAGACTACAAATTAAACAACAACATACTGTATTGAGTCAAAAAAAAAAACCCAAAAAAACACCAATCTTTTTTAACTATTATGTTCAGATAACAGGAAAAGATTATAGCTTGAACAACACACTGTATTGAATCAAAGAGAACCCAAAAAAAGCACTTAATTCTTTTCAACTATTATGATTACATAACAAAAAAAAGTTTACAACTTTAACAAACTTACTCTGTATATATCAATTTAAACTTCAACCCAGAAAAATTTAGCCATTCTCAGCCCTTAAAGACCCTCAAAAACCCAAAAAAAAAAAAAAACTAAAAATCACCAATCTTTTTCAGCTATTATGAATAATATATAACAGAAAAAGATTACAACTTTAACAACTTACTCTCTATATATCAATCTGAACTTCAAATCCCAGAAAAAATTTAGGCATTTTAAGCCACTAAAGACTGTCAAAGACCTCTGAAGTACTCCAAGTTTCAATCTTTAGCAGCCATTTTAGATCTTTAAATAATAAACTAATAAAATGGTGGTGTGTGACTGTATTCGCATAAAGATATAGATTGTGATTAGATAACAGAAAAAGATTACAACTTGAACAACTTAGTCTGTGTGTATGAGTAAAAAAAAACAAAACAAAAAAATCACCAATTTTTTTCAACTATTATGATTAGATAATAGAAAAAGACTACAAATTAAACAACAACATACTGTATTGAGTCAAAAAAAAAACCCCAAAAAAGCATCAATCTTTTTTAACTATTATGTTCAGATCCCTAACTAAACTGAAATTGATTAAATCTCTAACTCTAGGAACTCCTATTTTGAATTTCAAACAACAGATAACAATAAAATCGATTAACAAATCAATAATTTCGAGCTACAATAACAGAATCGATGTATAATATTGCAAATTAGGGTTTGAAAAAGAAAAAAAGGTGAAAAGTACCTGAAGAGGTTGATCGATTTGAGAGAGTAGATCGGAGGAGTGGTCCGGCAAGAGGCTGAGGAGAGCGGAGAGAGCAGTTTCGTTGTGTTTTGGAGGCATTCTTCTCATCAATCCCATTGAACTGAACGAACGTTGATATCGTTGAGCATCTAGGGTTTCCAAAATCAAAAAAGAAAAAGATTATTAGGTTCGGATCACATAAAAATAACATCAATATGTAACTGATGAAATATAGATCTCTTAGTAAAAAAACTAATAATCAACACATATGAACTGAATAATTAAGCACACGATATGGTGGTTTGGTCTGGATTTGAGAGAGAGAAAGTGAGTTTTAGATAGAGAAAGTTGAGAGAGAAATTGATTAGAGAGTAATTGATTGAAGAAGATGATATGTTATATATCTGGAGCCATAATTTTGAATTTTGAATTTGGAGCCATAATTTTGAATCATTAGTGGTTGATGGGCAGACCTTTGAATCATCATTGTTTCAATATAAAAAAATTAGATTATATATTTGAAATAGATTTATGTACATATAAATATTGTAAACGGAATTATGACATCAGCAACTCCATCTGGCATAGCTTAGAAGTTGACAAATAAGCAGATTTACATCAGCTCATATTCTCTTATTATAGATAGTATAGATGTAAATGGTGTAAATATGATGCGATTAATGAACTAGAAATCACACGACCAGTGTGGTTTGACATATTTTAAATAGATTTGAATGTTCGATTAAAAAAAACCATAGAAGATGAGTCTATGTTTCGATTTGTTCAGTGTGTTGTTTATGGCGTGTTCATGGGATTGGTGAGTGTCAGAATCCAGTCATACGTTGGCAATGATGGACCATGAGTTTGGTGGTAAGAGGACAAGTGTTGACAATGTGTGAGGTATGCTACACATCCAATAATGATTCTATAACTCACACATGAAACAGGGTACTGCCTAAGGATGGAGGGTATAAGGGTGTTTGAGTTGTGCGGTGACTTGAGTCACCGATTCGGTGACTACACCCTCCGTTTCAAGGCAATCAGTGAGCAGGAGAGAGAAGGAAAAATTCGGTGAGTGTTCACCGATTGAAGTGACTGATTTTTGACCCATTTTTTTTAATTATTTGAACGTTATTTTGACCGTTTGAATTTATTTTCGACCATTAGAATTTTTAATATAAATACCCATATTTCCAATCAATTTAAAATACACAACTCGTCTCCATCCAACTTTATTTAAAAAAAAAAAATCATCACTCCTATTTTTTCAATGGATGATATACCACCGCTATTCCTTCCGATTGATATTAGTGAAGACGATGATTCTTCCTCGAGCGATAGTAGTTTAATTTTTTTTCAAAATCTTATTAACGAAGCCGCCTAACTGGAAGACAGGGGCACTTCTAGAAAAAGGAAAACTGTCCATCGAGATCGAGTGAAATGTCACGACAACCTTATGAGAGATTATTTTGTCGAGGAGCCCGTATTCAACGAAGATGTTTTTCGTCAAAGGTTTCGTATGTCCAAAAGGTTGTTTTTAAAAATTTTGAGTGACGTGCAAGCGAATAAGTCGTGGTTTCAAGACGCCGCGGATGCTAGTGGTAGGAAGAGTTTTACATCGATTCAAAAAGTTACTTCGGCGATTAAGCAACTAGCAACCGGCAACGCTCCAGACGAGTTTGACGAGTATTTAAATATGTCCACAAGGACTTCCCTAGAAAGTCTAGAATATTTTTGCGAAACGATATGTAATTTATACGCTTCCGAGTTTTTACGTAGACCTACTAGCCACGACGTTGCGCTCTTGTACCAAGCTCATGAAGAGAAACATCACCTTCCTGGGATGTTGGGTAGTCTTGATTGTACACATTTTGTTTGGAGAATGTGTCCAACGGAGTTGCGGGGTCAATATATGAGGGGGGATCACAGTCACCAGACAGTTATGCTCGAGGCAGTGGCCTCTCAGGATTTATGGATTTGGCATGCTTTTTGTGCTCCAGCAGGTTCACAAAACGACATCAACGTGCTCCAACAATCTCCTTTATTTCTTACTGAGCGAAATGGAACTGCACCAAAATGCCCATTTTACGTGAACAACCACTTGTACAAGCGTGGATACTATCTTACTGATGGAATCTACCCTACTTGGTCCTTGTTTGTGAAATCATTTCCGTATCCTCACATTGTGAAAGAAAAGAAGTTCAAGAGGCAACACGAGGCGGCAAGAAAATACGTGGATCGGGCTTTTGGTGTTTTAAAGGAAAAATGGCATATACTTCATCGCCCTATGTGTTCTACGAGTGTTAAAAAAATTAGGATGGTCGTATATGCGTGCATTATTATGCATAATATGATTCTAAAAGACGACTTCCTCCAATGCAAAATTGTGCCCCCCGATAGTGTTACAAATGGAGGAAAACTCCGCCAAATGCGTGTACGGTTCATCCTTAGACCTCCCATTGAAATGGGGAAGTATGTTGACTTAGGTGCCAATAACTATCAACGCTTTGAAAAATGGACAAGAATGCAGTTTGTAATCAACACAAGTAAAACCTAACCACGACAATGCATAACTACACATAACCATTTCGTAAAGTCATAACTTTTAACATCGTTCGACAATTTACGAATAAGAAAAAAATTTAAACTATTGTCAATGGTTTCAAAAATCAAACAAAATTTGTCACCAAGTTGAAACAAGAACAATTCGAAACCCTAAATTTAACAACTACCTACACTGGGGTGAAACCAAGGTGATTAGCCGCTCATGGTTGAAGAATCTCGATCACCGGATGCTTGGAACTTGAATGAAGTCATCTCGAAGCTTGAAAAATGGAGAATTGATGGATGTTGAGGGTTTTGGTGATAGATGATAGTAATGGAATGAGGTATGGAGAATTAGGGTTTAGGATGAATTGGGGATTGTGTATGATGATGATGATGTTCTTGATTCGGGTGATGTTGTAGATGGTAGATGGAATTGGTGATGAATCGTGGGTGAATAATGGCTCCAAGAATCAAGTTCAAACACCCAAGATCATGTAACTCCCGTCTTCAATGTTTCATGAACCAATAAGAATCGTTCCTATATCAAAGATACCCAATTTTCGCGTTTCAGGAAACCACACCCCGTCGCCGACGGTCTGGGACCCGTCGGCAACTGCCTCCCCATTTGCTGAAATCACCCTACGGCTTGTTTGGCTGTTTAGGGGCACCTTTTGACCACGGGACTTTCTAGAGCCCGTCGGCGACGGCCTAGTTTTTCCTGTTTTGTCCGAAACTGTTTTCTTCATAACTTCTTCGTTATAGCTCCGTTTTACTCACCGTTTTCGCCCACGTACTCGTAATTCAGTCCTCTATCATTCCATCTTCCAATATATTCATTTTAACTCCATTAAAATTCCCAAAACACATCCAATCTTCGTGATTAACCTGGTTTTGTTCATTTCACATCCCCGGTTGATCCGATTCAATTCCCGGTGCTCCGTTTAGCTCCTTAAACTCTTTTAGACCTGTAAAAAACGAATCCCATTAAAAGTAGGCTATTCAAGATTAAAAGCTATGTAAAAACATCAACTTAAGCACAAACGATAACCAGTTTTCGACCACGTATCACATCCCCACACTTGTCTTTTGCTTGCCCATAAGCAAATCTGTTTTTCACTTTCATGTGGGTCGAACAACGAATACACTTCCCATTCCCGAGACAAAGGTTACGGTCTATTTTCATACAAAAGTTCAAACCTTTTACAATTTACAACATATTTAACGATAAAGTGAGCATTCACATATACAATGGTTATCCAAGATTAACTCGCCCGTAAAACTAGCAAATTATGCACATCCCTCACAATGTTCTCTCCACTCGGCTTACAATTTGGTTAATGTGTTAGCACTTCAATCAATTAATCGCTCAAAACCGATTAGAACACGTACCCGCATAGGCTTGCAACTCAATCATTCTCCACCACCGATCACGAATACTAAGCACAAGTCATAAGGTCTTTGTAAGGGTTGTAACGGAGCTAGGCTAGGGGTAGGAAATGGGATATTTTAAAGTGGCTAAGGTGATGAAAATTCGATTTTTATTACAAAACAAAGAATCTACGCACAACTAACTACCAATATCAAACTAGAAGGCAACAAGCTCTCGCCTTTTATTTCTCAACTAAGAACACATATTTTTGTTCTTTTTTTCAACAATTTTCTCGTCTTTTCAAAACATTTTCTGAATTTTCTCTCTTCTTTTTTTATACGCAAACAACAAACAACTATACAAACTTGACTACTATAATCGAATTTCCATCACACGGGTTTAAAAGAAAAAGGTTTTAAGGTTATTGGCTAAAGGGTGGTCAAACGAAGGGATTAGGCTCAACATTGGCTACTAGGGGATAACTTTCGGGTAAGGATATAAAAATGGTATAAAAGAAAAAGGCTTACCTAATGCCTTAATCATTCTCGTGCTTGTATTCGGTCTATAAATGGTCTCGAACGTATCAAAAGTTGCAAGTTCTACAATACGCGACTAATGGTCCACTCAAACAAAGAAACATGTATATGTAAATCTATGATATAAAAGTGACTCAAAACCTTACGTATAAGGGTATGGTATGTGATATACATAAAATGCTAGTTCCTTAGGCGAATTATTCTCAAATAACCACCCGCTAAATACCCGTCATGCTATTAATTTGAACTTGACCATGACAAAAGACCAAATGGGTTGTGCCATCCCTCGTTGACTTAGTTACTTGTGCTTTTAAGATCGCTTTTGAAACAAGAAAATTTTGAAAAACTTTTGAAATTTTCCCCCATCCCCACACTTGAGGTAAACATTGTCCTCAATGTGTAGTGTTTAAATGAACGGGTCAAAATCGAAAACTTTTACTACTCCTCCATCCCCACACTTGAGGTAAACATTGTCCTCAATGTGTAAGAACTAGAGTTTTAAAACACACAAGGGATGTGACACGACTAACCTCCCCAAAAATTCCACCCCGGAAAAATAACATACAATTACAATCCACTTATTACTAATATAAGAATCAAGGTAAAAAGGAAACGCATGCACCTGATTTTTGTCGCTTAATGCCCTTGTCTTCTTCTTCTCTTCACAAAAACGGTTGTCCCGCGAACATGATGTATCTACAAATTTTAACCCTTGTGTAGAAGCATGCTTCTCACAACCATTGAAATTTGTTAGCTACTTAGTTCTACCATTTTTATGAAAGTGTTACCAAATCATGCGTTAAATTACCTTGATTTTTGTGGAAAAAAATGTACAACAATAACAAATCCTAACTCACTTTCGTAGGAATCACGGTTGCATTTAGCGTATGCAACAAGCCCTTTTAAACCCCCCAATAGCTTGGGAGGACGAGTAGGTCTCATGAGGGTTATATAGGGAACACACCCACAACGTTCATTTAACTACTAAAATGAAATAACAACATTATACAACAACAACAACAAAACTACAAAGAAAAACTAAAACTAATTGCGAAAGAAAATATACAACAACAATTGACTTACCACCTCATGGTGGTCGAATGGCGTGCTTGCCGCCTACGAACTTCTCGAAATCACCCACCGGTGATTCATACCATTTGTTGCCAAACGGTTCAAACTTCCTCACCTCCTCTTCCTTCTTCTTTTCTAGAGGTGACTTCTTTGCCTTCTTTTTCTTGACCGTCTTCTTCTTTGTTCCTCCAAACCTACCAACCATAGCACATACCTTTTTGTTTGGATTCATGTCCTTTTTAGGACACTTATCCTCACCGAGCGGGTTAGTGAAATTTGGAAAAACATTTAAATTTAATTCCCGGTCCCCAAACTTCATGCTTACCGTTCCCGTTGCACAATTTATTATGGCATTAGCTGTTGCAAGGAACAGTCTACCCAATATGACTATCGGTTGGGTGTCCTCAACACACCCAACATAGTCTACTACCAAAAAGTCAGCTGGGTAGTAGCAATCATCCACCTTAACAATCACATCCTCCACCATCCCCCGTGGATGCGTGGGAGTCTGATCGGCCAATACTACGGGAGTATCAAACTTTTTTAATGGACCAAAATCATATTGGTCATACAAACTCCCGGGCAAAATGCTCACACAAGCTCCAAGATCTAGGAGCGCCCTCTCAATTTTAAATGTTCCAATTTGAATTGGGATAAGAGGATCTCCCGGATCTTGAACTTTTTGGGGGAGCGCACTTGATAAAACGGCACTAATATGTGATACCAAATCAATCGGTTCGGGTGATTTATTGTGTCGTTTTTCAATGCTCAACTCTTTCAAGCATTCCACATGAGCCGGAATTTTTTTTATGTCATCAAGTAACGGCAAATTAATTTTTTCTTGTTTAAAAATTTCCCACCTCTCGTCCTTTGGTGGGCACCGTTCTTCAAGCTTTGATGCATTACTCAAGTTAATTTGATTTAAACAATTTTCACAATAAGAATTTTTATTCATGTTTTCAATTTTAATTTGTGAAATCGTTTCTTGTTCATTTTTACTTTCCGATACGTCACTTGTATTTTCCACTACACCATCAACGCAATGTGGTGGTGGAATGCTTTCAACACTACTACAAACCTCATCATTTGAAAGGAGACTTACCGCGCTAATGCGTGCATTCCTCACGTTGCTTGTGCTAGAACCTTGATGCTTCGGGTTCACTGTAGTGTCACTTGGAAGCTTTCCCATGCTTCCCCTCATTTGAGCCATCTCCTCCGCGAGTTGGCCCACTTGCTTTGCCAATGCCTCATGTGCTTTGTCCCGAATCTCGTTTGTCTTCTTTATCTCCTTAATGTCATTGTTAGATTCTTTGGTCATATTTAACAAAGCGTCCATTTTGGCACTCAAATCATCACCACCGGTTTGATTGTTCGACCTGCTTCCATTACCGCCTTGATTATTGTAATTCCTTTGGTACCCACCTTGGTAATTATTGTCCCGGCCTTGGTACCCTTGATTGTAATTACATTGGTAACCCCCTTGGTTACCACCTTGGCGATTTTGATATGATGACCCGCTTTGATTACCCGGTTGGAAGTTCGGGTTCTTTTGATTCGCGGCATTCCCATATCGGAAGTTGGGATGGTTTCTCAATCCAGGATGATAAGTGTTCGAATTCATATCATTATTCTTTCTATCCCCGAACACTTGATTTACTTCCTCAGTGTACTCACCCGGCCCCGTTGGACATTGATCGGTCCTATGGCCAATATCCCCACAATCTTCACACACCGCGAATTGGACCGCATTCACCTCCTTCTTTTTCATACGAGCTATCTCCCGTTCTAAAGTAGAGATTCGGTCCTTAGAATCAAGATCGGGAAGTGACCGGGAAACGAGATGTTTCTTGGCTCTATCGGCCGATTCCTTTCCCTTCAACCGCTTACTCACCCGCTCGAGAAATTCCCAATCGTCATCTTCGTGATTGCTCAATAAAGTTCCATTGCTCGTCGACTCGAGGTGATTCCATGTCGCATCATCCAACCCACATACAAAACACTTCACCAATTCCCACTTTTCTATTTGGTGATGTGGGCATTTCTGCATCAACTCTTTGTAGCGAGTGAACGCTTCATGCAACGGTTCACTCGATAGTTGCCGAAACGACCTTATTTCATCCCGTGCATCATCGGTCTTTGACATTGAATAGTATTCATCCTGAAAGACTTGTTGCATTTCACCCCATGTCCGGATACTATTCGCCGGAAGTGTAAGAAACCATTGTTTCGCCATGTCTTTTAGCGAAAACTGAAATAATCGAAGCTTGACTTCCTCCAATGCAAAATTGTGCCCCCCGATAGTGTTACAAATGGAGGAAAACTTTGCCAAATGCGTGTACGGTTCATCATTAGACCTCCCATTGAAATGGGGAAGTATGTTGATGCAATGGGGCTTGCAGTCAAACATTCTCCTTTCACACACTATTGGAGAGTCATTATCGGTAACTACCGGTCGAAAACGGTCATTCACTCCTCGTAGAGGTTGTTGACGACGATGCGGACCGTTAACTTCTTGATCCACCAGCCTTCGATTATCCCTTCTATCACCTCTTCGATCATCTCTTCGGTTTCCACTTTGGTTACCCATTTGATTACCCCCTCCCGCGAAACGAGGAATCCGGTTAGGGTTAGAATTGTTGTTGTTGTTGTAAAACCCATAATTCCGGTTCCTTTGATTGTTGTTCTGTGGTTGGCAGTTGTTTTCGTAACCGTCATTCCTTCTATTCCCATACCCGTAGTCATTGTCCCCCACAAAGTTGGCGTTTTGGTAGCCAAACTCATCATCTTCAAACCCTCTTGCATTATAGATGTTACCTTGATGCACATACCCCCAATCTTCGTCATCATTAACCCGATCATCATAATATCCCCCATCATCCGAATTTTCTGTGTGCACACTCACATGTTCCGGCGATTAATAACCGGGAACACTATACGGTTCATCATCGGGGATGGCGTTCCTCAAATCGTCTTTGTTAAAGAACGGGTCTTCATTCGCGGGATTGCCACGATCTCGATTGCCTCGACGATCGGAATTGACATTCCGGTTATCAAGATTGAGAGGTAAGGAATGTTTTCGATGAAGGTTTTGTTGTTGGGGTGTTCTTTGGGTGTTGTTGGGATTTTGGTTTTGGAAAGGTGGTGTGGGTGGTCCGGTGTTATTATTACCACCCGGTCGCTCTTGAGGTATAGGTTGAACATTTTGAGCGGGATTGAAATTGCTTCGGTATTGGAATTGGTTCGGGTTTTGGTTTTGGTTAAAGTTTTGGGTTAAATTTTGGTTTTCCATTGAATCGGTTTCAATGGTCGGTGTGAGTTGTGGTGTTTGATTGGTTTGATTAGAAGCAAGTGTTGCTTCCAGTCGGCTTGCTAGATTTCTTCTTGCAACTCTTTTGATTTCCGGTTCGTAGACTAACGGTGAAGTCCTCCCGGAGTTCCGTGTATGCATGCACTACCTGTACCCTACACAAGTAACACACCTAGCGTAACAAGGAAAAAGATAAAGTACAAAAAGAAACTAAACAAATTAAACAGATAATCACGCAAATTCAAACAATAATCCAAACACAAAGCGCACGCACTCCCCGAAAACGGCGCCAAAATTTGATCGGAGTG
The DNA here is from genome assembly GCA_030545235.1 of Helianthus tuberosus. Taxonomy (NCBI): domain Eukaryota; kingdom Viridiplantae; phylum Streptophyta; class Magnoliopsida; order Asterales; family Asteraceae; genus Helianthus; species Helianthus tuberosus. The sequence continues at coordinate 24,662,175 of CM060405.1, forward strand.
TCGCGCTCCGGTCAAAGATAAGATTTATAAGCCCAAATTACCCTTAACAAATAGTTAGTGGTAGCAAGAGGTCGAACCACAAAGACTATGCGGTTTGTGTGTGGATTCGATTGAATTAGAACAATTGTCACAGTTTATGAAGCTTGCCAGATATTTTTGTATTTTTGTTTAGTTGAAAGATGTAAATTTAAACTAATGAAATTGATTCAATTGATTAATAACTACTAATTAACGATTGCAAGAAAGATTGATTACTAAACGATAATAAGAAAAAGGGTTCACACCCGGTTTCGGTAATTGCTAACCTAGGGTTTCTACAAGTTCTTAGATTCAACTCAATTGCATACGATTAGCGGATTTAGTGTACCGTGACTTAGGTGCCAATAACTATCAACGCTTTGAAAACCGGACAAGAATGCACTTTGTAATCAACACAAGTAAAACCTAACCACGACAATGCATAACTACACATAACCATTTCGTAAAGGCATAACTTTTAACATCGTTCGACAATTACGAATATGAAAAAAATGTAAACTATTGTCAATGGTTTCAAAAATCAAACACAATTTGTCACCAAGTTGAAACAACAATTCGAAACCCTAAATTTAACAACTACCTACACCGGGGTGAAACCAAGGTGATTAGCCGCTCATGGTTGAAGAAACTCGATCACCGGATGCTTGGAACTTGAATGAAGTCATCTCGAAGCTTGAACAATGGAGAATTGATGGATGTTGAGGGTTTTGGTGATAGATGATAGTAATGGAATGAGGTATGGAGAATTAGGGTTTAGGATGAATTGGGGATTGTGTATGATGATGATGATGTTCTTGATTCGGGTGATGTTGTAGATGGTAGATGGAATTGGTGATGAATCGTGGGTGAATAATGGCTCCAAGAATCAAGTTCAAACACCCAAGATCATGTAACTCCCGTCTTCAATGTTCCATGAACCAATAAGAATCGTTCCTATATCAAAGATACCCAATTTTTCGCGTTTCAGGAAACCACAACCCGTCGCCGACGGCCTGGGACCCGTCGGCGACTGCCTCCCCATTTGCTGAAATCACCCTACGGCTTGTTTGGCTGTTTACGGGCACCTTTTGATGACGGGACTTTCTAGAGCCCGTCGGCGACGGCCTAGAGCCCGTCCCCGACGGCCTAGTTTTTCCTGTTTTGTCCGAAACTGTTTTCTTCATAACTTCTTCGTTATAGCTCCGTTTTACTCACCGTTTTCGCCCACGTACTCGTAATTCAGCCCTCTATCATTCCATCTTCCAATATATTCATTTTAAATCCATTAACATTCCCAAAACACATCCAATCTTCGTGATTAACCCGGTTTTGTTCATTTCACATCCCCGGTTGATCCGATTCACTTCCCGGTGCTCTGTTTAGATCCCGATTAGCTCCTTAAACTCTTTTAGACCTGTAAAACACGAATCCCATTAAAAGTAGGCTATTCAAGATTAAAAGCTATGTAAAAACATCAACTTAAGCACAAACGATAACCAGTTTTCGACCATGTATCAATGCTATCTACCTCACAGGAAGTCCTAATAAGCTTGAATCAAGTCCTCGCAGGATCTATACACTGAATGAGGCAAGAACTTTACCCAACTACCATTCTAACCCCCTTCCAGCCAGTTAACGTGCTTTATATAGACCGTAAAGACACGTATGAGTGAATCAATAAAACATGAAGAAATGATTGAATAAAGTTCCCTTTCAATATAAAAAACTAGTTATTAAAGTCATTAATACAAACCCAAATAAAAAGTTACCAAAACTAGGAAATCAAAAGTAATACGTAAATAACATCTCTTCAACAAATGATGTAAGAGATTAGCCAAGCATGGCCTTAGTTTGACAAAAACTCTTACTATCGATCTTGGATCCTGAGAATACTACACACACTCTAAGGATGACGGATGATGGATGAAAGTGGTGGATGATGGTAGTATTGGTGGTGGAGTGGTGGCAGGTATGAGAGAAGTGGTTTACCAAGGGATGAGTTGCAAGTGAGCCAAAAACCTCCTTTTATAGGTAAAAACAACGGCTTCATATAGCCTCGTGCCTGGTGGGCACGGCCCTGTGCCCTTCTCCTTCTCTGTATTCATTTAATGATGTTGTTAGCTCATCTGCACACACGACCTCGTGTGTCAACGACACGGCCCCGTGGCCCTTGTACTTGCTGTACGAACCCAGATTTGAAAATCTGAGAGATGACCACATCCCGTGTCTAGGAGACACGGCCCCGTGTCCCTTGTCATTTTCTGTTTGTCTTTATCTTCTGGGAATCTTGAGTGGGGCACGACCCCATGCCCAGCAGGCACGACCCCGTGCTTGGGTTCTGGTTTGTTGTTTTTTGTCTTTGGGGTGAAGCTTGGAGGGTCGGTATAGTGTATCAACTTCCTTCCTTCGTATTTATGTTCGTTTAAGCTCTTTTAATCCTGAAAATCAAAAGTAAACAAAGAAACGCACTTTTCCCAACATTAGTACTAAAAATGGTTGTTCTATACCTTATTTGATACAATTTATATGTTGCATTTTGTCCATATCAAAGTACAAAGGGTTGTAAAGGCCATCAATGATTCCATAACTATTGAGAATGGATAGCGGAATGATTCAAATGTATGTTACAGGGCCGACTTGGGCCAGGTGCAGGGTGGGCCATCGCACGGGGCCAAAAACGTAAGAGGCCCCGAAAGTTTTAAAAAATTATATATAACAAATCTATAGCGAACCCATAAATATAATTAGAGGTAACCCTATTTACAAGAAATAGTCACAGTCTAGTGGAAATGACTATTGTTTTCATACAAATGGTATTCGGTTCGAGTCCTCTCTTTGTAAATTTTTATCAGTTTTATTCACGGTTGTTTGGTGTTGATTTGTTTTTTAGGGTTTGAGAAGAAGGGATAGGAGTTTTAGGTTTATTAAAAAAAGAAGGGAAGTGTTATGTGGGCTTACATTTAAACTACAACTTGTTTTTCAAAGTGTTGGGCTTTTTAATGTTGAGCCACTTTATTACACCAACGATAATAAACCCAGTTTCTTCTATGAATTAAAAAATACATATAATAATAAAATGGACAATTGCATATTCCTTTTAAAAACTGCTTAATTGGGTATTTACCCAACTTAAAATTAAAATTGCATATATCTCCTTCCTTAACTATTAAAATTGCATATATCCCCTTGCTTAACTAATATAATTGCAAATTTACCCATTTTGATATATTTTATCAAAAACAAGTTGTATAATGACTTTTTTACCCTTATTTTTAGTAAAAACGCAATTAAACAGTTTAAGGGGAAATATGCAATTGTCCCATAATAAAAAGTTGGTGTTGCTGTTGGACCGAAGTGTTTTCAAAGAGTTGTTTATTTGGGTTTAGTTTGTGCTTACAAAACGAGTTTTTTTTTATTTGGGTTTAGTTTGTGTTTTATGGGTTTAATTTGTGTTTTAAATATTTTTACATGGGTCGTGATTTGTGGTAACAAATTTTAGTCAAAACTAGTTGGGCTGGATGGTTACTTCTATTATTCAAAGCTCAAGTGAATATTGATACAATTTTGGCTGATACAAATTTCCTTTTGGGCCGCAAGTAATTGAAGTGCATCTGGGTTCTTCGTTTTGGATCGTGAGTAATTGAAGTACATGTGGGTTCACTTCTAATATGTGATTGACTAATTGATGAGTTTATCTATGTGACTGACTAATTGATGTAACATTATAAGACCTGTAGGGCCCGACTTTTTTATCTCGCACAAGGCCCAAAAAAATTTCAACATTTTCGGAGACGGCCCTGGTATGGTATGATCTTGAATGTTAATAAGCATTGACGTTTTGTGAAAGTTTATGAAAGTATTTTGATATGTGTCTTATTTCACGAAAGCTTACCTTTTAATATGTATTCCAAGATAAGCTATAGTAGCAAGTAAACATGATACTTCCAAGTTATCTAACAAACATGAAGTGCAGGGCATGTTGAGGTTTTCATTTTTTATAAATATTAAATTTATATTCAAAAGTAAGGTATTATTTCTAAAGTTTTTCGTTATATGTAATGATTAAATATAACAAAAGGCAAGCATCCAGGTATCAGAAGTAATACAAATGTTTTTAGTTATTTTTATGACTTATTATAACAAATCTGAATAAAATACGAAGGAAGTTACTAATATAAAATATAGAGTTAATTACTGTTTTCGTTCCTGTGGTTTGTTAAAAATCACTATTTCAGTCCATTAGTTTAAAATTTGCGATTTCAGTCCCTGTGGTTTCACTTTCGTAACCATTTCAGTCCACCTCGTAACCATTTCAGTCCCTGTACTTAACAGAATAATGGATTGAAATAGTTACGAAAGTGAAACCCCATGGACTGAAATGGTTACGAAAGTGAAACTACAGGGACTGAAATTGCAATTTTTAAACTAATGGACTGAAATGGTGATTTTTGACAAACCACAGGGACGAAAACAGTAATTAACTCTAAAATATAAAATACAATTACTAAAATCAAAAGATAAAACTACGCAGGAACAAATGAATTGAAAGGTATACATAACTCGTATCTACTTCATGCTTAAAATCGTAGCATGGGAACAAACAAGTACTCCACATAGTATAGCTGCAAAAGAGAGCGTCTCGATGACAAGGACATATATCACATAAAATATTTTACAAATTCTATTATATCTAGAGTTAATTGCATGGTTAGTCCCTATAGTTTCTCAAAAGTTACATATTTAGATACCAAGGGAACGTTTGAAGTATCAGGTTAGGGTTTTCATGCTTTCATTTTTGGAACAACGTTGGGAATCAAGGCAAATCACATTAGTACACATAAATAAGCCTGGGAAGAAGAATCTAGATAGGGAATCTATCCTTGCTGACAGTAGAGCTTTAATTTTGGGTGTACCATTCAAATGTTTGCTCGTTTGATTTTTGGGTTATAGTTACAAAAATACAATTTGATTTAAATGATTTTTTTATTTCAATTCATAGCAAATGGTTTTGGGTGTTTTATTTAAAGTAAACTGATAGCTATATGACTAATCGATAAGTTCTTGATTTATTTTTTTACGAAGAGTGTCAAGAAATTTCTTCTGACGTTGAAGATGAAGAAACAATGAATTTTAATAGGGTTGATTAGCATTACTTGAAAAGATCCCAAAGTTTATCTTATTGAGAAATAGCGGGGACTAACTGTGTAATTAACTTGTAGCTTTATTAAATTATATATAAATTACAAATTGATATATAATGAGTTTTTTAGAGTGATTGTTACCTTCCAAATAAACAAGTAGAATGATTCAATAGCCTCATTGCTTTTGAGATCAACCAAGTTTGCATTTCTCCAAAGTATAAAACCAAGAATGCTATGACCAATTACCTATTTACCACAAGTAGAAGATGTAAGGTTCTAACTACTAATCATTAGCTCATAACTCATGAATGAATGATACAACTTAAGGCATAGAGTACTATAGAGTACACATAATTTCATAACTATATATTACTAGAAGTATGTTACCATTATTGATCGGATCCAAATACGTGCTGATGATAGCCCGATTATTATAGCCATACCGAATGCCATTTCCAGAAGCCATATACTGATCCAAAACACCTGAAAAATTAAATATGTAACTTGAACACACGCAAAATTTGTTTCAAAGTGATACCAAGCTTATGACAAATGTATTGTTTGGAGCTTACCTTCTTTTGCCCGAATTGCAAAGCAAAGGAGTCAATCCCATTAATCTTATCTCCCTCAACATCAGGAACGTCCTAAATTTCACATTTTATATAATAGAATACCTAATTAACTTTTATTCAACCGTGAAAAATGTCATATACCTTAAATAGAGCGATAACAATTCCATAGATGCTCATAAATCCAGATACAAAAATGGCATGCTTGGAAAGCAATAGAGATCTTCCCTTTATGCACGTCTGTAACACTTCATCATTGTTAACTTTTGAATGTTTCATAATCTTAATTAACATTTTAATGGGAAAATTACCAAAACAGTCTAGTTGAACATAAAGTTTTCCAAAATAGTCGTTAATAAACTTTTAGCCATCCACAAAAGGGCGGGCTGAGCCTTAGCTAGCATCCAAAAGCGGAGCTAACTAAGCCTACAAAGGTGCGGGCTTAGCCTGCACTTTCGTCAAAAGCACGAGCTAAGCCTTAGCCAAAGCAAAAAGTAGGGGCTATGTTAGTCACCAAAACAGTCGAAGCTTATTTGGCAGAAGGTGATTAGCTAGAATCATTAATGTGTTTTGACAACCATTTTGGTAAACTTAAATAGTTTGGTAATTTTCCCTCTATAATGGCACATATAATGGTCAATCAGTTATAAAAATAATGAATTGAACCTGAGCATGAAGGTGGAACAAGATAGGAATGATCGCTCCTTGAACTGACCAAAGGCACGTTGCGGCAAGAACAGGAATCCTCTTCCATCGTAGTAATGGTATCTAGTATTATTAACGACCAGAGTAGAGATTTACACCTAAGTAGTTTAGTACACTATTTAACAAATGAGTACCACCGACGGTTTACCATCACCATTCCGTCGTCCATCAGAAATAAAATGAATACTCTTATACATCCAACGGAGTATCACCGATGGATTCTCGTTGGTAACCCACTTCACCGACGGTTTTCCAACTAAAATGACCGTAGGTGGTACTCATTTGTTTAGATTGAAACGCATGGATTGTTGCACTCACATGAGCTGAATACGCCGTACCAAAAGTATACCATAAGAAGAGACCCAACTTTAAAGGCCATGATTTAACACTCCATCCAAGGCCAAAACCCTAATAAACATGAAAAAAAAAATAACTTTTAGGTATATTTTGTTTGTGATTGTTAATCATAACAATACTTTTTTTATGGTTTCAATTGTACCAAGAAAGCATACAACGAGGTGAGTAGAATGCCGGTTCTAACAGGAAGTTCTCCGGATGCCAAAGGCAAATATGGCTTGTTAACCTTGTCGATCTCGACATCTGAGATTTGGTTTATACCCACAACATACAAATTGGCCAAACAGCCACCAACAATCGCCTGAAAGATTTGTGTTGTATCAATATAAGTTGACAACATGAATATTGGACAAAGTTATAGAGATAAATACAACAAAGGAAATAAAAAAAAGAGTTAAATGCCATTTTAGTCCCTATGGTTTTAGTCATTTTGCCAGTTTAGTCCAAAGGTTTCATTTTTAACCTGTGGATCCAAAAAGGTTTCACCGTTGCCATTTTAGTCCACTGGGTTAACTTCATCCATTTTTTCTGATAACCAGAAGGGCAATTCGATCATTTTATATGTAATTCTGTTAACTAGAAAGGCAATTCGGCTATACAAAATGACCGAATCGCCCTTCTCGTTAACAGAAATAATGGATGAAATTAACCCAGTGGACTAAAATGGCAACAGTGAAACATTTTTGGACCCACAGGTTAAAAATGAAACCTTTGGACTAAACTGGCAAAATGACCCAAACCACAGGGACTAAAATGGCATTTAACTCTAAAAAAAAAAAAAAACAGACCTGCAAAACTCCAAGGAAAAACGATGGAGTAAAATCTGAAAGATTCTGTACGGCAAGCAAAGAAATTGAAATGATGGACAATAGCTGCTCGACAAAAATGTTTAATTATATATTGTAACTTTCAAATAAATTATTTATAATTAGATTTTTCAAAAACAAAAAGATGTAGCCGTTTTAAATGGATACTTTAATCTTGATGGGGTTGTTTCAAATAAATTATTTATAAAAAGATGTACCGTTCCTTTGAGCGTGTAAGTTCTTGAATACTTGCAAATAACATCCAATGTAGCTCCAAGTGATTTTCCATTCATTTGAGGACGAAAAACTTCAGGATTATTGCACGCTTCATCCGAAAATTCGGACGCTGCATTCACTACAAATTTTGTTTTCTGTCTTTCATGTCGCCGAATATTGGTAACATGTTTGTAGTAACAATTAAATTTACGCATCTGTAGAGGATTCAATTTCGAGTTAACGGTTTTCCACACGTCAACCCTTGAAACTTTTACGTCTCCTTGACCTGCAAAAAAAATTAGAAATCCATCGATAATATTTTAACTTAAGTGAGTCAAATACCCAATTTCGTTAAGGCCTAAGCGCATATTTTTTCAAGCTCGAATAGGGTACATGAATTCTTAGGCCCGGCCCTGATTTTAAGCCTATCTGTTGGTGTGCCTTTAGTAATTATATATTAAGCGGCACAGATGAAACTTGATTAATTCTTAATGAGAAATGATGATTATATATTGATAGGACTATAATCGAGCTCAAGCTCGAACTTAAACGAGTCAACTTGGCTCGGCTTTTTTTAATATTATCGAGCTAAAAAGTCAAGCTCGAGCTCGGCTCATAACATGTTCAAGCCAACTTAGCTAAACGAGCCGGCTCATTAATGATGGCATGAATATTGCCTCGGCTTGTTTAATATTATCGAGTTAAAAGGTCAAGCTCGAGCTGCTCGTAAAATGTTCTAGCCAGCTTATTAAAGATGGCATGATTATTAATGATGTTGAATTTCAAAAGAATATTGAGAAGCCCTTACCGCAAGAAACTTCAGTTGGTACCAATGATTTTGAAAAAGATGAAGCCTTTAGAACTGATCCAATCTGCATAGATTTCATTTTTTTTTTAATTTTTCAAAGGTAAACAAAGCTACGAGATGTGCTAAAATGTTGCTTTTAGTGGTAGTGAAAAGTTGTATTATATAAAGAAGAAAATAACTGACGTTGGCTGTTGAAAATTATTTGATTTGAAAGATACGTACAATATTAAAAACAACAACTACTTTGTAATTAGCTGGTTTTCATCGGCTTATCCCCATCCGAATTTGTTGGTTTTCCATTGGATTTAAGCCTCCAAGTTAACATTGCATTTTTCTAACACTTTCTGTCGTTCGATGGCTTGTAGTACTTATCCTGCCGTAACACGTCTAATGGCACTACTATAGAATCATGATGCCTCCCTCTAATAATAAACCAGTTTAGATGAAAACGAGTTTGATTAATACATTTTGCGTCAAATAAACTAATAGAACCGGGTTTATATTAAGAACACTGGAATATATAATACATTTAAAAATCATTAGTTATCTATAATATAACATATCATAATTTTGTTTTGTTTTTTTTACTAAAAGTTGAGTTTATATTAAAATGATGTGTGTTAAACTATTCAAAATTTAGTTTCTTCATGTATATTGTTTTGATAACCCTCAAGTATATCATTCCTAATATACTTGTAGGGTGGAGATACAATAGAAAGTTTATTTGGCTAAGAAGGCTAGGAAGTGATCTTGACCATCCATTTAGTTAATCAAGGGCTAAGATTAAATGATGGAAATTGAAGGGAAGAAAAGAGGCTCGTGAGTTTGTTTAGGGGCATTCTAGTCAATCCAAGACAATAGCTTATCTCTCCTCCAATTCCCCCCATTTTTTAAACGTTAATAACTCTTTCATACGACATTATTTTTTTATAAAAGTTGCACAAAAAAAAAACGAGCGTTTTTTATCTTTAAAACGAGTATACTATTGCTATATTTTCGATTTTTTTTTTTGAAAACCCAGTTGCGTAAAACGCAATGGAAAAAACCCAGTTGCGTAAAACGCAATGGAAAAAAAATCTAAAAATGATATTTTTCTAAAACACAATGCACCAAAAACACAAATAATTGTCTTATTTGTAAAACGCAATGGCCAGAAAACACAAAGAAATGTGTTATTTCTAAAACGCAATAGCCTAAAAACTCAAAAGTGTAGTTTCTAAAAGGCAAATTGGAAATAAATAATCCGAACTCACTGGTATTGGCCAATAATAATCCCAACTCATTTAATCACCAATAATAATCCGAACTTTTCACTTTTGTTTGTAAAATACTCCGGCGTTAAAAAACACTAACTTGGTTAAAAAATGCTGATGTGGAGTGACATGTGTGGTCCGACGTGGCAGTTTAATTATAAATGAAAGCCAACTCATAAGCCACCTGTGTATAAATGTTTTCATCCCCCAAATTACAACTATCCCCAAATAAAGAAACAGAGCATCACGATTAAACAGAAACCCTAATCACATTCAAGAAAGCAAACAATCAAGTCATTGTATCAGGTTTGTTTTGTAGTTCATTCTTCTTGTTTATATGTGATTCAATCCTAATCCACTACTAAACCCATCAGGATGGATGACAAAGTCATCGTAAAAGCATGTCATCAGGATGGATGACAAATCTTTAAAACAAAAGCATGGCATGGATAATGGATCAGTTTATGTGGGTTTGAATTTTGGGTTCGTTTAGAAAAAGAACCAGATCTTTTAGACCTTCAACAACACCGATGATGGTGTAAAAGAGGTAAAAGGTTTAGAAAAAGAACCAGATCAATCGAGTCTGTCTCTTTCATCTTTAGATATTCGAACTCACCCTCTAACGGTTCAATCCTTGCTTCCCATACTCGTTCAGTTATTTCCATCTCCCCCATCTGAAGCTATATAAGGTAGTAGCATCCATTTCTATACGGCAAAGCTCATTGGATGGTTGTTGACCAGGATGCCCCAGAAAAGCTTTGTACTTTCGATTTCGACAAGGAGACATTTCAGTTATTTCCATCTCCCCCATCTGAAGCTATAGAAGGTAGTAGCATCCATTTCCGAAGTTTGGCAGTCTTAAATGGTTGTTTAAGTCAATCTGTTACCTACGACTCTCAATTTACGATATGGGTGATGAAGGAATACGGGATCAAAAGGTCGTGGCATTGATCGTGATGCTCTGTTTCTTTATTTGGGGATAGTTGTAATTTGGGGGATGAAAACATTTATACACAGGTGGCTTATGAGTTGGCTTTCATTTATAATTAAACTGCCACGTCGGACCACACATGTCACTCCACATCAGCATTTTTTTAACCAAGTTAGTGTTTTTTAATGCCGGAGTATTTTACAAACAAAAGCGAAAAGTTCGGATTATTATTGGTGATTAAATGAGTTGGGATTATTATTGGCCAATACCAGTGAGTTCGGATTATTTATTTCCAATTTGCCTTTCTAAAATGCAATGGACTGAACACACATAAAAATGTGTTTTACCGCACCAAAAACACAAACAAATGTCTTATTTTTAAAACACAATGGCCAGAAAAAACTTAAAATGTTTGTTTTTCTAAAACGCAATTGACTGAAAACACATAAAAATGTGTTTTACCTAAAACGCAATGCACAAAAAACACAAAGAAATGTCTTATTTATAAAACGCAATGGCCAGAAAACACTTAAAAATGTCTCATTTCTAAAACGCAATGGCCTAAAAAAACAAAAGAAAGTGTTCTCTCTAAAACGTAATGGACTGAAATGTAACACCCATGTTATTAATCTAAGGGTTTTCGTGCAATTAACGAAAACAAACATGAATTTATCATTAAGTATCCTTAGAAAAATACGAGTAATTTAAAACTTTTACAACTTAAAAGTTTTAAACAAAATTTAGATAAGTTCGCCATTTAAAAGTTATGACGTAATTTTGTGCGGAAGCTTTAATCTCGTGTGTTCGGTTCTTCGTAGCTGCTTGATCTTCATCTGTGCACTCTTGACATTCACCTATGATCAAAACCAACTTACAAGTTAGTTTCGATAGTCAAATATCAAGTCCAAACAAGTACAGGGGTTAAAAATGATAAAATTTAAGAATTTTCGGAGTTTAGGGGCTCGCGTAGCGCCATTGATGCTCGCGCTACGCGAGTGCTTGTTTTCGACAGAAGTTCGTTTGCTGGTGCTGCAAATTCCCTGCGTAACCTGATTTCACGGAAACGGCCATAACTTCTTCGTTATTGATCCGTTTTACCCGATTCTTTTTCCTACGCGTCCGTAATTTAATCCTCCATCTAATGGAGTTAAAATCCTACATCCAACATAAGAAATTTTGAGACTTCTAAGTCTTCGACTCGTTACCTTTTCACCGAATTTTAACTCGTTTATGCATTTTATCAAACAAACATATTTATTTGATTCCTATATCTCATACACTTCTTCGAATTAATGTTACCTACTATATTAGGTTCTAATCATAGGTTTATCACACAATTTAAACCCGTTTTCGCTCGTATGCTTATTTTGACCCGTTAAGGGTATTTAAGCACTTTCAATCGTAAATCGCTGACAATTGTTTCTAGCATTTGCATTACCACATTTCTTATCATATAATCTTCCACCACAAGTATATTTATGGTGGATTTAATGTGGTAATCTATATAATCCAAGTTTTACCCCTTGGATCATTATTTTACGGTAAAACTCAAATTGAGCTATTTGACTAAATATAATACCTCTTTCAGTTTCTAGACTTATTCTAAGTATTTACCTACTCATAAAACTCGTTTCCAAACAACTTTTAAAGGTTGTTTGTTCGAATTAGCCAACAAGGGCGTTTTGGTCGATTTAGTTCTTTTTACTACAAAGGACTCTCTTTCCAATTATTCAACCGAAATAGCATTTTTAACTACAACATGAATATGCGTACCTGGCTCGGATCAACAAATAGATCCGATTTATACCTCGCTCTTATTATCATACCATCGATGAGGACGCAACTATCCGATTTGCTAATCGGTCCTGTTAACATAAGACTTGACGACCACATTAGTCGATATTGTCAAATGGTGTTGCCACTACCATTCGACCCGTTTGAACTATATGCCGAACATTATCTATTTAAATCAAAAACACCGTTTTTGATTTCCAATTCATGCATCATCCCATCCCGGGTTTTATAAGCATACCCTTTTTCTTTTACACTCTTTTCTTGCAGTTTCAACCCATTTCGGCTTACGCCATGGGTATCCTTTTTAACCATGATTTACATAAGTCGACACTTAACAAATTTCCAAATTTCCAATATTATTGTTTTCACGTTCACAAGTATCGAAATAACGAGCATTCTACATAAGTGGGTAGATTACACTTACCTTGCATCCGAGCTACGTTTTTCTTCTATGCTTGACTCGTTTGACCCGCTTTCACTCCAAGCTTCACCTAGCTTGTTTAAGCGCCAACTATTGTTCATCATTTACAAGGTGGTTAGATTAGTCATTAACAATCACGACTATACCACCTTACTTATTTTCTTAGCCGAAACCACTTATTCGACCTCATCACTAGTTAGGGGCTGTTTGGTAGCCTCTGAATGGTCATTAAGAGGCTACCTCTTAATGGAACCATTAAGAATTTTTCCAATGAAAAGGTAGAAGAATGTGAGATGTGATGATTTACCATTCAGAGGTTACCTCTTAACCATTCAGACTTGAGGTTACCTCTTATTCATTCAGAGGTTTTAAACCATTAAGAGGTAGCATCTGAATGGTCATTAAGAGGCTACCAAACAGCCCCTTAGTTTGACTTTCTAAAGTCAACTACTTTTAATCATATCATATGCACAATTAAGGCAAATCTACATTATGATTAGAACCCGTTTTATCCCCATGTCTTATGTAATTAGTCAAGCTTGTCAATTACGCGTTTCACTTGAATTTCAACACCTTACTTCTCATTTAGGCATTTTAACAAACACCTAATGGGCATAACTCTACACATTTGCTAACTAGTTCATAATTAGTCATTTATACCAAGATTAACATCAAATTTCAACCCTCTATGTCTAGTGTTCATGAACTACATCAAGAACTTATATCATAACAATCAATATTCATCAAATTAACACTCCAAATCTGAGTGTTCCTCATAACATACAAAAACCCACTTCAAGTCATGCACAAGCTTTCACTCAAACTTATAATTTGTTCAAGTATCTTGCATCAACTATCACCTATGATGATTTCTAACACTAACATATCATCATCTTCATTATTAAGTCAAAACCCACTTAGCATATAATATGGTAATTATCAAATCCCTAGTTTTGACAACAATTCCTCCAATTTTCTACTAGGGTTTGTTTCTAAACCAAGATATATTCATAATAACACTCATAGAATCAATATTCATTCCAGAATTTCGATTATGATTGTTCATCATAATCTCAAAGTATCACCAAATCATAATTTTCAACATACCTTGTAATCCCCGTGACTAGGTGATCACGAATCTGTGTTCATGCATTGATTTGGCTCTTGATTTGGGCTTCAATCTGAGAGATTCTTGAGGGACTAGGGTTTTGAGCAAGAGAGCTTCCCTGGCTCTGGTTGAAATCGCAGACACACACACACACGTATGTGTGTGTGTTTTGTTTATTAATTTGTTTTAATAAAACTTAATCTCATTTGCCCATGTTTAGTCCCTTGACCTTACACAAGTTATCTATAGGTGTTTTAACCATATTTGTTATATTATGTCAAGACACTAACTAACTAGGTTAGTATTCCTAGTTACTTGGTGGGTCCCGGGAATTATAACCCGTTATATTTTAAGTCCCGTTAACTCGGGCTCTTATAAATTCAATTCCTGAAAACTTTGATTCGCTTGTATTTACTATTAGTATTTCTTGTTTAAACCCAATTATTTGCCGGGTTATTATTTATTATTTTTTTTACTAATAACGGTACGCTACCCGTCTTTTAGTATCAACGGATTTTGATTACCAAACCCGTTTTCGGGGTGTTACATGAAAACACCTAAAAATGTGTTTTACCTAAAACGTAATGACTAAAAACACTTCAAAAATGTGTTTTACCTAAAACGCAATGACTCATCATCATCATCATACTCAGTATATCCCACCAATAGCAAAGCTAAGGTAGGGTCTGAGGAGGGTGAGACGTAGACAGCCTTACCTCTACCCCGTAGGAATAGAGAGGCTGCTTCCAATGAGACCCCCGACTCGATTGTGGTTTTGCATCAAGCCTTGGACATAAGGCACATAACACTCAGCAATTGAGACAAACGCCGATTAGTGCATGCACCCCTTTGTCTTTTGGCTATCAACGCCACCACATGATGCATGACTAACCGTCCCCCTCTTTTAACGTTATTTTCACGAAATTAGTAAAATAACGTTAAAATTAGTGCACTTTCACTTTTGCCCCCCGAGCGCCCACGCATATATACATTATATGAGCATACCGCAAGCGGGGCGTAATGACTAAAACGCAATGACTAAAAACACTTAAAGATGTGTTTTTTTTTTCTAAAACGCAATAGCCAGAAAACACATAAAACTCTCTTATTTCTAAAACGCAATGGACACATAAAACTGTCTGTGAATTGTCTATGAACTGTCTGAATTGTCTATGAATTACTGTCTTCAAAATGAGCCAATTTCTGGAAATTAATTTTCTGATGCATTCAATCCCAGCCAGGGGCTCTGCCCCTTGGACCCCGGCAGGGGCTGCCGCCCCTGGAACCCTGCTACCAGGGGCACTGCCCCCGGACCCTCGCAAAGATCGTAAAACGCAATGACTAAATCAAAAACCCAGATAATAAAAATGAAATTAAAGAATTTCTTACATGGATCGAAGTCGGTTTCTTCAACGATTGACGAAATTTGAATGATTGAAACACTTATCAGCGATCGAATCGAACGAATCGAGTGATTATCTTCAAAATCACCGGAAAAAAGAGATTTTGTATGAAATTAAACTGGATTTTCTTCAAAAAAGCTGAAGAAAACGTTGATCGGGTGTTTGAATCATTGATTGGTGACGAAAATCGCACTATAATGTAGTGATTATTGAGATAGAAAGTGAAGAAATGGTTGAAGATGGTGGGTTTTGAAAATAGTGGGTTTTGATGTTACTGGGAAGAAGAAGGAAGAAGAAAATGATAAGATTTACTAAAATACTCTTTCTCTTTATTTTAAATTTTGCCACATGTCCTAATCCTATTGCTTTCTATACTTTCTAGCCAAAATAAACTTCCTATTTGATCATTTCCCTATACTTGTATTACCATATTCCTTTTGTTAATGCTTATTTTTTTTATATGGATTAATGTTTCCAGTATTCTTCCGGTTTGTGTTAAGTTCTTCATAATTACCAACTGGTTATAGGTTTTTTTTTTTTTTTTTGACGTTACATATATAGGCAAAAAATCAAATACAAACAGCCTTATCATACGTGAATGAAAAGGTAAAAAACGCGATAGCATTTACGTAATTATTTACTCGTAGATTAATTATCAAAATTACCCTACAAATGATCTTGTAGGGTAATTTTGTAAAATGACCTTGTATGGTAATTTTGTAGAGTATTATAATTACTCTACAAATAATCTTGTAGGGTAAGGGGGGTCGGTACGATATCAGTGACTCCCTCGGGGAGTTTGTTTCACCGAGCGGTGAATTGGCGCCGCCCCCTTTTCGGTGATCGGGGAGCTGGGTTTTCGGTGTATAGTCACCGATGCGGGAAAAGGAGAGAAGGAAGAGAGAGGGGGGGGGGGGGTTAATGGTGGGTTCTAACCCTTTTCTACCAATCATAATTTTTTTTTTTTTTTTTACCACTATCCAGGTATTTGAATCACTACCAGTGATTGAGTGCAAAATGGAGAGTGGAATGGGGACTTAACATGGCATGATATTATTGACTAGACGATAACTCAAACACCCTAAAGTGTTGAATGATACCCTCCACCCTAACTATGATCTTGTAGGGTAATTTTGTAGAGCATCAAAATTAGTCTAAAATGATCTTGTATGGTAATTTTGATCTTGTAGGGTAATTTTAATCTTGTAAGGTAATTTTGTAGAGTCTCATAATTACTCTACAAATGATCTTGTATGGTAGTTTTGATCTTATAGGGTAATTTTGATCCTGTAGGGTAATTACGAGTAAAAAATTATGAAAATATCACCCCGTTTTTTTTTTTTTTTTTTTTTTTTTTTTTTTTTGCTTTTTCATACATTTCATACGTTTTGTACGATAAGACTATTTGTACATAATCTTTACCTACATATATAATGTGTATTTTTAAGAGGTTTCTTCATGCATTTTAACTTTTATAAGTACATGAGCTCATGGTTTGTCACACTTTTTGTCCTTTACACTAGCTACTCTTTAACTTTTCTTCTAAATAACCAATATGTCCCTTTCTTCTTATCTTAAACAAAAAAGAGTAAAGTGTAATTTACGTTTTTGTGATTTCCTAATTCTAAAAAAAATACTCGTTGAGTCCATCACCTAATTCTAAAAAAATTGCTCATTGAGTCCATCACCTCCCTATATTGTATTAATCTGCGTCTCTAGCTCAAAGGTCGGCGTTAGTATATTCTATCATTGACCTAACGGTCAACTTTGGTATGGAGCAGAATTGTCTTTCGATGGCTTATATACAACGGTTATCCTGTCGTCACACACGTAATCATAATGTATGCGTCCCTCTAATAATAAACCATTTAGAAGAATACGAGTTTCATTGATAAATTTTGCGTCAAACAAACAGATAGAGCCAGTCTTCTATTGAGAAACTGGGGTATATTACACTTAAAAATAATAATTATCTAAAGTATAACACATGATAGTTGTTTTTTAATGGAAGTTGGGTTTATATTACCTTAAAATGATATGCTTTGAACTTTTCAAAATTTAAAAATATCATACTTTCTTTTCACGTAATCTAATGTTTTGATCTGGTTTCTTCATACTGTATATATTGTTTTGATAATTCTCAAGTTTTTATCAAAATTAATGGTATGGCATTCCTAATACCGTATTCTTTTCCTTAATCTTATCCTTTTTATGTGGAATAATGTTTCCTGAATTTTCCGGTTTGTGTAAAGTCCTTGGTAATTACATTAGCAATTAGGTTCACTTTTAATTAAAATATATATAACAACATTTCGGTTATAATTCATGGGAAATATAATAGTAAAATACATGTTACAAACCTATATAAAAGAATACAATATACAAATTAATTGTAAGGAAATTGATTCAAACCGATGTCTTTGTAAGAACTTTAACTGCACCTTCTCCACTGCAAGACAAACAAAATTGTGATTGGCGGTTTTGTTTGAGGATCATGTTTGATACGGGACCCTTAAAATAGATTCCACGCCTCATCTTAAGACGAATGCATCTGTCTCACAGGATACAACAACCGGAACAATATGTTTACTGCCAAATATTGCTCTCGCGCCCGAGATTAACGGGTTATTTGGTGTTGTTGTTTTGTAGAACATATGAAGTTGCAACTATATTTTTTGAGAGTACTCCTCTAAAGTTCCTAAAACTTTAGAGAGCCTAATGTGTGTATTATCCAATCATTTTTCAAGTGTGAACCATCGTGTTCATATATACACATCATAATAAAACTCGTTTATTCTTGCAATAAACAAGACATTAAAGAAGATAATCAATAAACAAGATAATTAATCTTATAATAAATAAGTTTTCATCTCTAATTAAATGGATTATAAGTGGTTATTCTAAAACTGTCATTTTCATCCATAACATGAATTAAACGATTTGAAACACGTAGTTTAACCAAGTCCAAACAACTGGTCAAAACTCCAGACTAATCAGAAGCAAGCAACTGATCAAACCTGCTAGGAAAGAAACAACTAATCAACAACTGGTGGCTCGAACCAGCAGTTTGGAATCACTACTGACCCAACTCGCGCAAAGCTTCTGCGCAGAGACACCTCCTCGAGCCATGTCATCAGGCGCTCACGTCACTAAACGCGTGTCACATCCCCCGATCCCTAATCCCTTGTAGGATCGGATTGCGACCTAAACGAGTCGTTCGGAAGAGTTCTAGTCCGTTTCAGAGGCGGAAACTAAGAAACGGACGTGTAAACAGCTTGATATACACTTTAACCCTCTTTTATATTGATTTTACAACCTTTACAATCAGAAGGATAACCGGCAGCACCTCGGTATCACTTGGCAAAAACTGTTCTAACTGTTACAACTGAAATGACAATTGACCTATTTATAGGAAGCATGATTTCGCTTCAAGACTCAAGCGAAATCTTCTACTTTCTAATTCAAGCGAAATTAACAATATATCACTTTCTGATTTCAAGCGAAATCCTTAAATCCATTTTGTCTTCATGTGTAGTAACTTTTGTCTTTTGTGATAATGATGTCATTTGTGTGATGTCATCATCCAAGATGATGATATCATGCTTGATAAGATCCGCACCGAACCGAGACTCGATACAAGACGAAGACGACAGATGTGTGCACCAACAGACTCCCCCTCAGATGTTGACGAGTCTTAAGTGTCGAGTCTTCTCAATCTTCAGTCTTTATCAGTCTTTGAGCTTTCTTCAGAATCTCTACCTGGCTCTATTCTATCTCCAATTCTCTTTCTCTAACAGACTTCCCCTCAAAACATGCTGGGATCGTAGTCTGGCTTTTACAGAATTTCAGAATCCTCAGGTATCGGAACCTGGCACTCTATCTACTATCCTGCACATCCTCTACCAAAAAATAAGATTCACAAAAAAAATATTTAACAATTTATCAAATTTCATGCACCAACATCGACTTTTCTCCAATCAATAAACAAACAAACATTAACAATGATCATTTTCATTTCAAACCTCTTCAAACAAACTTTCCCAAACCTGTTCGTCATGTTTAGCACTCGGACTTTTGAAAATCCGCTTTTCAACATCAGTTGTCTAAAATTTTTTAAATTTTTTTTCAAAATTTATGCTAAAACACACCGAAAATCTTTTTGGATTTTAAAATAACAGAAATAAAATGCAGCAAAGAAATATTTACAAACAATATTTTTGTGAGTTCGTGCAAGAGGATCATATCAGTTTATGAGACCAATCACCAACACCGTTAAGCTTCATTTCATTTTAAGTTCTAAACAATTCACCTAGATTGTCAGTATACTTGTCCACTTAAATTTTCACACAAAGTTCAACTGCTTCGAGATACGAATTAGTGTTTTAGGACTTAAACATCTACATGTGTCCCACCTCAGTATATACTCCCGTATCCAGACCCCAATATTCAGTCTTACAGGTGAGTATACCACAGATGATATCTGTAAGGGAAATAAATTATGCAACCGTGATAGCTCAGGTCAGAACTTCCGTTCAGCAGAGAGCCTAGTTGACTTTTAGGTGTGTCCCCTTTAGAGGATCTTTTGAATTACAACAGCCATGATTAGCATTTTTCAATGTTTCATCATTTTTTAGCTGAGGGTGGTGCTATATTTCAAGCAAGCAGAAAGTATTCTCCGGGGACTAGGCCATTGCTTCCGCAAAATCAGAAGTCCCGGGATAATACCCCAGATATCACTGAGCATAAAGACCTAGTATCTCAGAATACGGGACCCTTCAAACAAGATTTCAGGGGTTACCTATATATCCTGGAGGTGTTCCCCACGTAGACGCAAGTAAATTTTATGTTTATATCTCGTCACAATTTACTAAATGTGCAAAAATCTACTGACACATCCACAGTGAGATTGTTTATCACATTTGACTTTCCATTTCTTTAGCATGTTGTGATCGTCCACTGATGTACTATCATTTCCTCTTTTTGACAACAAAACTCATTTTTATTTTATCATGTTTTTGACTTTTTCAAATTTTCAAATGTTTTTGGATTTTCTGAAAATTTCTACTCCCCCTAAAATGCAAACACATTTTAGGAAATTTGAAAACAAAGTGTACAATAAAGTGACAACTGATATCGAATCACCTCAATTCGCCATCCACTAGGCATAAACAATCAGAACTCCCCCTCACAACAAACTATTTTCCCATTGTGATTTCAAAACACTTAAGTTTGTTTTAATCAAATGGTTTTTCCGGAAAATAAGTTTAGTTGATTTTACCACTTGTAGGTTAGGGGTTAAACTCACATTGTTGTCATATCAAAAACCACTTGTAGAAAATCAAGTACAACTTAATGTCCCTGATTTACCACTTGTAAGTCGAAATCACTTTCGTGAATTTCTCAAGAAATGTGCCGATTCCTGCTCCACTTAAACCAACCTGGGAGCTCCGGCAAGTCACACTTATCCTGTAAAAATTTAACAAACTTTAAGATTCAATTACACAATCAATTTTTAAGAAAGATGCCGATTCCTGATCCACGATTACAAACTTGGGATCTCCGGCAATTACTACAATTGGAAATGGGAAGATTGGATATAAAGAAGGATGATGAGGAATGGGTGGATAAACTTGCTGAGGCATTACCACAACAGAAATGGGGAACTTATTTGTTGATTCTCAAATACATGAGAAAATCTGAGAATATGAGTCTAGCAAAGTTTATTCAAAAGATTGAAGAGCATGAGTTGGATATTCAGAAAACGGCTATCATGACGAATCCAAACGCCAAACAAGATATCAGTTTGTATTACCGAGGGAACAAGTTTGAGGCTACTCCCAGCCCGAGCCCAAAGATTCAAACTGGTTTCAGTGCTGACAGTTCATCTGGAACAAAGAGTAATGTTACTCAAAGTTGTGGATCTTCATCATTCTCAAGTTTTGATCCAAACAGTACAACATCAAGTTCTCAACGACAAAATTCAACAAATCTTCAGTGCAATGTTACTTTAAACATTCAAAATGGTCAGAATCTGTCTCCAGAAGTTGCCAAGCAGCACATGGCATCATTGGTTACTATGTTAGAGTCTTACGAAAGTTTGATCGGTGGGAAAATTGGCAATCCGATGCTTACCAAAGAAGATTACGACCAAATTGATGCTGAAGAACTTGAAGTGATGGATATCAAGTGGTGCTTAGCAAGTGCTTGGAGGAGAGCTGAAAAATTTCAAGAGATTACTGGTAGAGATGAATTTCGAGGAATGGCTACCTCTCCATTGGGTTTTGATAAATCGAAAGTTACCTGTTTCCGTTGTAAAGGAAAAGGTCATTTTAAACGAGAGTGCAAAAGTAAAGAAGCTACCGAGAATCAAGAAAAGAACAACTATTATCAGAAATCAATTTTTCATCAGACTTCTCAACAACCTCAAATTACACATGCTCATGCTACTGGTGATGTAAAGAAGAAAGCTTTACTTATTCATCAAGATGACGAAAAAGTTGCCGAGGGATTTAGTTGGGATAAATACATTCCATCAGAATCAGGCTTTGTTGCTCGAATTCTAGGTGAAGATGAGGTGAATCAGAAAAGAATCCCAATTTTTCAAGATCTTGGAAGTGATGTGGATACTGATGATGAGGAAGAACATCTCAACAGAGCCAGAAAAGGCATTGATCCTACTAGTTTTAATTTGTTTTTTGCAGATAAAATGGAGATGCTGTATCAGAAGAAGATGGCAAGATGGAGGAAAGAGCTGGAAGCAACAAAAATGCAAGCTGATGAAAAGACAAAGACAGAAGCTGGAGAAGCAAATGTTGAACCAGTGACTGAGAAAGTAATTGAAAAAATCGTTGAAGTGGAGAAAGTGGTGGAAAAACTTGTTGAAATTGAAAAGATAGTTGAAAAAATAGTTGAAGTTGAAAAACTGGTCGAAGTTGAAAAAATTGTTGAAGTAGAAAAAATTGTTGAAATAGAGAAACTCGTTGAAGTTGAAAAGACTGTCGAGGTTGAAAAGATAGTTGAAAAAATGGTTGAAGTTGAAAAACCATGTGTGAAGTGTTCAGAGTCTTTCAAAGCTTGTGAAGAGAAAGATACGAAGATTGCTGAATTAGAGAAGATTAAAGAAGACTTACTGTCTGATGTGAAGTACATTAAAGAATCATATGATGTGCTGAACAGAACAGTTGATAGTCTGAAGAAGACGAATACAGAAACCGAAAAAGCAATGGATAAAATGAGTGCAACATTAATGACAAAGCAGAAAGTCATCAATGAGTACATCGAAGATTGTGCAAAGCTAAAGAAAGATGTGGAACTTGAGAAGATTGAGAGTGAAAGGATTAAACGATTACTGTTGAGTTACACTACATGTGATTATTTGATTGATCGTGTTTATCCTACTGTTGCAGGTCTGGAAGCGTTCATGGACAGAAAGACTGAAGATACTGATACTGGTAAGAAACCAAGTGTAAAGTATAACAGATGTCCGCCCCCGATCCATGAAACTTATTCTCCCAGAAAGCCAAATGAGGAACGAGTAAAAAAGGCAGTCAACATCAAGTTAAAGTCTGAAATTATTGATGAATTACCAGACAATATTGATGTTACCTTCACAGCGTCTGACACTGATCATGAGTCTGAGTTAGTAAAGAAAGTTGTCGATCAGGTGTTGGATACGGATGAGGAGTTAAAACCGGAGTCTAAGTCTGAAAGTCCGAGTTCGTCAGAAAAGAGTCCGAGTTCATCGGTTAATAGGGTTTACAATAGAGAATTCCTGTTATCAAAATCTAATTTGAATGACGGATCAATCAAAGTGGCTTATACTTTGAATGATTCAGACAAATTATATTATGATGAGGAATTTCCAATCAGATGTATAAAAACTGAAATGATCAAACAGGTTTTCAAATTAACAGAAATTAATCTTTCTGATATAAAAGATTTAAATCTTGATGAAAAACCTAAAAAATACAATTCAAGAGTTCAACAGAGATTGAACAAGAAAAAGGGTTATAGTTCTGGTTATGGTTATCGAAAGAAACCAAACTACAACGGTAATCTCAAAAAGAAAGGTTTAGGATTTATTCCTCCTGAAAATTATCAAAATCAGAAAACTTATAAACCAAAAACAAAATTTGTTGCAGGAGGAAGTGCTGAAGATGAGCAGAAGAAACCATTCTGGAAGCAGTCGAATCAAGAGTTTCTTGCTGAGGTAAAGAGGAATGTGAAGAAGTTTGCTCAAAGTGTTGATCGAAGAACTTGTTTTAAATGCCAGGAAGTTGGACACATAGCTTGGAATTGCCCCAAGACCAACTACAAAGAACAGGGAGTTTCTTCTAACTCTGAAATGAAAAAGAAAAATGTTGATAAATCGACTTTGGAAGTTGGTGAAACTTCAAAACGGTTTTACAAAAGAAGTGTCGATTTAACCAAACAAAAATGGATTGTAAAATCTGAAAGAAGTTCTGACAATGAATCTGATTCCATAAAATCAGAGGAGTCATTTGTTGAGAAAAAGATTGTGAATTCCGTTCCTGAGGTGAACGATGAAAATTTTCCTTCATTGTCAAAGGAAAATTGGAAGTCGAAAGTTGGAAAGGTAGAGATCTCAAATCAATTCTTTGCTGATAAGGGAGAATTTGATGTTGAGAAGGCTTTCAACGGGAAAGTCAAACATATTTTTGGTAAGATGGTTGATAGAAAGGTAAAAGGTGCTCAAGAATTTTATAAATCAAAATGTTGGTGGGACAGATGTTTGCCACCAAAGTCACCCAAGGCTGGTGAGGCTTGGGTGGACGTAATGTTTGAGTAAAAACCGGACTTGCCGGAGATCCCAAGTTTGTAATCGTGGATCAGGAATCGGCATCTTTCTTAAAAATTGATTGTGTAATTGAATCTTAAAGTTTGTTAAATTTTTACAGGATAAGTGTGACTTGCCGGAGCTCCCAGGTTGGTTTAAGTGGAGCAGGAATCGGCACATTTCTTGAGAAATTCACGAAAGTGATTTCGACTTACAAGTGGTAAATCAGGGACATTAAGTTGTACTTGATTTTCTACAAGTGGTTTTTGATATGACAACAATGTGATGAAACCCCTAACCTACAAGTGGTAAAATCAACTAAACTAATTTTCCGGAAAAACCATTTGATTAAAACAAACTTAAGTGTTTTGAAATCACAATGGGAAAATAGTTTGTTGTGAGGGGGAGTTCTGATTGTTTATGCCTAGTGGATGGCGAATTGAGGTGATTCGATATCAGTTGTCACTTTATTGTACAGTTTGTTTTCAAATTTCCTAAAATGTGTTTGCATTTTAGGGGGAGTAGAAATTTTCAGAAAATCCAAAAACATTTGAAAATTTGAAAAAAAGCCAAAAACATGATAAAATGAAAAAGAGTTTTGTTGTGCAAAAAGAGGAAATGATAGTACATCAGTGGACGATCACAACATGCTAAAGAAATGGAAGGTATAAATGTGATAAACAATCTCACTGTGGATATGTCAGTAGGTTTTTACACATTTAGTAAATTGTGACGAGATATAAACATAAAATTTACTTGCGTCTACGTGGGGAACACCTCCAGGATATATAGGTAACCCCTGAAATCTTGTTTGAAGGGTCCCGTATTCTGAGATACTAGGTCTTTATGCTCAGTGATATCTGGGGTATTATCCCGGGACTTCTGATTTTGCGGAAGCAATGGCCTAGTCCCCGGAGAATACTTTCTGCTTGCTTGAAATATAGCACCACCCTCAGCTAAAAAATGATGAAACATTGAAAAATGCTAATCATGGCTGTTGTAATTCAAAAGATCCTCTAAAGGGGACACACCTAAAAGTCAACTAGGCTCTCTGCTGAACGGAAGTTCTGACCTGAGCTATCACGGTTGCATAATTTATTTCCCTTACAGATATCATCTGTGGTATACTCACCTGTAAGACTGAATATTGGGGTCTGGATACGGGAGTATATACTGAGGTGGGACACATGTAGATGTTTAAGTCCTAAAACACTAATTCGTATCTCGAAGCAGTTGAACTTTGTGTGAAAATTTAAGTGGATCAGTATACTGACAATCTATGTGAATCGTTTAGAGCTTAAAATGAAATGAAGCTTAACGGTGTTGGTGATTGGTCTCAAAAACTGATATGATCCTCTTACACAAACTCACAAAAATATTGTATGTAAATAGTTCATTTCTGCATTTTATTTCTGTTATTTCAAAATCCAAAAAGATTTTCAGTGTGTTTTAGCATAAATTTTTGAAAAATTCAAAAAGATTTTAGACAACTGATGTTGAAGAGCTGATTTTCAAAATTCCGAGTGCTGAACATGATGAATAGGTTTGGGAGAATTTGATTGAAAAGTTTATTCAGAGATAAAAAAAATTCGTTAAATGATCATTGTTAATGTTTGATTGTATATTGATTGGAGAAGGCTAAGTGTTGGTGCATGAAATTTGATAAATTGTTAAATATTTTATTCTTTTGAATCTTATTTTTGGGTAGAGGATGTGCAGGATAGCAGATAGAGTGCCAGGTTCCGATACCTGAGGATTCTGAAATTCTGTAAAAGCCAGACTACGATCCCAGCATGTTTTGAGGGGGAGTCTGTTAGAGAGAGAGAGAATTGGAGATAGAATAGAGCCAGGTAGAGATCCTGAAGAAAGTTTAAAGACTGATAAAGACTGAAGATTGAGAAGACTCGACACTTAAGACTCGTCAACATCTGAGGGGGAGTCTGTTGGTGCACACATCTGTCGTCTTCGTCTTGTATCGAGTCTCGGGTTCGGTGCGGGTTCGGTGCGGATATTATCAAGCATGATGTCATCATCTAGGATGATGACATCACACTTATGACATCATCAATGCATCACGTGCACTAGAAGACAAATCAAATTTACATCAGATTGTTATGTGTTAAAGTTTTCGCTTGAAGACATTTATTAAAGGTTCGCTTGAAGGTTTCGCTTGAAGTACTTCCAAGCGAAATCATAGAGGCTATAAATAGGCTTATTGTCATTTCATTTGTAACAGTTCGAACATTTGTCTACCGAAGTGCTGCCGGTTTCTCTTTCGATTGTAAAGGTTGTAATATCAATATAAAAGAGAGTTAAAGTGTATATCAAGCTGTTTACATGTTCGTTTCTTAGTTTCCGCCTCTGAAACGGACTAGAACTCTTCCGAATGACTCGTTTAGGTCGCAATCCGATCCTACAGGCTTTACACTAAGTTACCTGAAACACGTGTTTAAAACATTTTTTCAGCAGGAAATACTGGTGAGTAAATCCCAGTTTAATCAAGTTTAAATAGAAAGTCACAGTGTACAGTATTGAGAGCGATTACAATGTTTATATCTACACAATTACTCCATTAGTACTATCAATCCTGACTTGTGGGTCATATTACACGTTGGCTAACTCATTGTCCAATGGTAACGTATTGTCGCGACGACTTACTACTCACAGTGTAGTAAATTTTGTATACAAAACCCCAACATACCGGCAGTAATTGAAGAATTACAAAGACTCAATCACTGCTAAATTGCATTGTAAAATAATTAAGGTTTTGTAAAACATTACAAAAAGGTTAACAAAAAGAGGATAAACTCACATTGTTGTTTTAGATTTTCCGTAAGGGTTTCCTGGTGACAATCTATAATTTACACATAAGCACACGTGTTAGTATAATAACCCATTTTAACATTAGTAATACCCTTCCCGAGACGGCATTCCAACGACTACGTCGGGCAGAACCACGACAGCCGTTACGGAACCCTAGATCAATCGGGCAGCGTATCTAATACGTATCCAGGGGTTATAATACTTACAACGGAGCAGAACTTCGCTAATTAGGGGGTATTATACCCGAGTATCACTTCTACTATTTAGAAATTCGAGTGAGAGAGAAAGATGTGAGCGAATTGAGACTGAAGCCCGAGCTCCCACTTTATAGGGCCTGAAATCGAGTTCTACGGGGCCCGCGTAAGGTTTGGCTTGGGTCTACACGGCCCGCCAGGGACTACGTGTCCCGGTATAGGGTTGCTGAGTCAGCCCTAGACCCCACACGTGTCGGACACGTGGCGTGCTCTGGTGCGGTCTGGCCTCCTTGCTGTCGCAGCCCGCGTAAGACCAAGGGGGTGGTTTACGCGCCCCGCGAGAGACCCATAAATTTTGTTTTATTTGATTTTTATTAATATAAAAGGTATACAGGCTCGTTTATCGCATACGGGTATATTTTAGGAAATGTAGGGGTGTCAGGGGTGTTTTAGGAGGGTTGTTATATTTTGGGTATAACTCCTGGGTTATTTAATAAAATATATAGTGCACTCACATTAAGTATAGTAACCCAATTCCACTTTATCCCTACGTCACGAGACAGAACCCCAACGAATTTAGGCAGAGCCTTGACATACGTTACGGGGCACTACGTCAATCGGACAGGGCATCAGTGATCAGGGGCTACAATACTTAAAACGGGGCAGGACCTTTAGAGTATTAATAAGTAAAAAGTTGATCATATATATTGAAAAAGAAATAAGGTATGCAAGAGAAAGCAAGGAATGAACAATTTTTCTACGAAGGAATGTTCCTATTTATAGTTTGTAGAAAACTTAGGGAGAAAGCAAGAAATGATTGCCTTGGCTCTTAGGGGCTGTTTGGTTCGTTCAGAGCAGGTCTGACTGGACCTCTTACCCGGTCAGATTTGTGTTGAAGTCTGACTGAGTCAGACTCATTTTGTCTATTTTTGCTCCATTCAGATGTGAACCAAACATGGTGAGGTCTGACCGAATCAGATACCCACCTCTTAACTGACCCAGTCATATGCAAACAAACAACCCCTTAGTCTTCCACGTACACACCAGTATACCACATACACACGTCCACTTCTCTTTTTGTTTGAATTCAAAATGTAATTTGGATATTTGATTATTTTATTCATGTTGACGTCCATTTCTTTTCATTATATTCAAATGTTAGTTTATTTATTATTTATTATTATTAATATTATTATTATTATTATTGTTATTTATAATTTATTTAACTGCTTTACTTTATTTGGCGTTTATAATTTCTAAAAATACGACGTTTTATAAAATAATGAATATGTCATTAGAACGAGAATATTTTTGTCTACATTTTGAACCAAGTTTTATTAAAAACGGAGTAGGTTCAAATATAATGTATTTTTTTATAATTAATTTATTAAATGGTTCCTACGCTTGCCAAAAATACCTCGTATTTCAATTGGTCAACTTACCCATGATGCATCCTTTTAATAACATAAGTTTTTATATATTTTATATAAATAAAAATTTTGAGAATGTTACATCATCCCCACCTTATTTTAAATCTCGTCCTCGAGATTCCCTGAAATATTGATGAATATTTTTAGTTAGTTTAGTTTCAAGGTATATTCTGGTCTTTGTTTTGAATTTCACTTTACTTTGACCAGAACTATTCTCTATGAGGTTCTTATCTTCTAAAGAGATAAAAATTACTCTTATTAGCGTAAGTTTTTAGATGTTTTGTGTTTTAGCACAACTTTTAGTTACAGGTTTCCCAATGCGTCAATAATCTAAGGTAATACAAGGGGAATTTCTTATAATTTCGATGGCGTTCCAACTTAAAGAGTTCCTGTCATTCATCTAATCGCACGAATTACGAGACAGATGATCAAACGAAATAATGTTTGATATTGAAATTATAGACGTATACGAGAGTTTCCTAATAAATCTAAAATTATCAGTGACACACATGTTCGTGGTTTATCCTTAATTGTCAATCAATATGGTCTTTGGGTTTCCTCATAGACATACATGTCTATATAATCATATATTTCACCTACTTGTAATATACACACCATTCATAAGGTCAATGTATTTAATAGATTCATATTTCCAAGGAAATATCAGACATCAGGTCATGGTACTATTTAGGGAATTACATTATCATAACATATACCCCATCTCACCCAGTCTCGCCGGAGAGGTATCCTCATCTTACCCGGACAAGCTGGAGAGTCTACCACTCTATACCCAGTCTTACCGGAGAGGTAGTTATCCTTGTATTTCTCATAAATAGATTTTCTCAAATCATAATTTTAAAGGTACATCGTTTATTATGGTTTGCATCAAGAAACAAGGAAATCAGTATTCTCATGATGGATCATATTCTAGAACCGAGTAGTATCAATAAACAAGAAATAACAGTGGCCAAGTGTTATTGCTTATTTATCATATAGGCACTGTTCTAGTCATCATCCTCACGGGATACCAATAATCATCACACTTTATCTATTCAAGTAATTAGCTTATCTCAAAGCTTTATACTAAGGAATTTTCCTTAGGTTCAAGTCTAAATACTGTCCTGGTTGTTACCAGTGAATATCAATATCCTAACTCTTTCATTTAAGCATAGATATTATTATGGTTGTGGTTTTCTTTTGGTTGGAGAATGGAGTTTCAAATATATCATTGTCTCCATTGATACTATAGCTAGGTTCAATGTAATAAGTATGCTTATGATGTGCGTGAAAGTGTTATATATATTAGGTGTATATTTTAAGCCCCTTTAACACTTATTTTAGCCAAGTTTTAAATTTATAAAACACGATATTTTACTAACACTAAACACACATATGGGTAAGTGCACCCATCGTGAGCGTAGTATAGCGTTGGTAAGATACCGAGGTCGTCCAAGGACACAAGAGCTTTTAGTACCGGTTTATCCTCAACGTCTAATCAAAATAAAAAGTTTAGAAAAAGGTTTTTAAACTAAGAAAAATAAAAACTAACTAAAATGCTGAAAATAAAAATAAAAGAAAAAACAGATAGACAAGATGAATCACTTGGTTCCGACTCGTTCTAGTATAACCTTTGATTATTTCCGCACTTTTGCACATAATTAAGAGATTATCTTAGTTATTGTAGTAGGCCCCTCTTTTGAAGGTGACGTTACCCTCACCCCAGTAGTTTGAGTCAGCAAGGATACAATCCTAAAAAAGTGGATTATTGGAAGATAATTAATTAAGTTATTAATGCAATATTGTGGTAGGCCCCGCTTTTGGCGGTGACGTTACCCTCGACTAAGTAGTCTGAGTCAGCAGGGATACAGTCCTAAATAGCCGGGTTATAGTATTAATAGTAGTTAACTTATGAGGGGATCAAAGAGTTTGGACCCCCGCCATCCAATACCGTGAAGCATTGAAGGAGGTCCTACTAAATTTGATCCAGGTCCATTGCAGGACCTCTAAACGCTGAACAATGGCAAGACCTTTACCAAACCGTTCCCTTAACCCCCGACCAGGTAGCCAACATACCTCCATATAGACCGTGGAGATATGAATGGTGAAAATCTTTTATTTTATATAGACAGTAAAATAATGCCAAGACACCACGGATAAACGATAAGGAAAGATCACCTTCAACATAAGCAACTAGTTATTAAAGTCATTAATACAAAACCAAATAAAAAGTGCAAAAGATTAGAAATAAAAAGTATTATACTAGACACTTTGTCTTCACCAAGTGATGTAAGAGACTTAGGCAAACATGGCCTTGATTGTCAAGAACTCTTACGATCAATCTTGGATCCCGAGACGACTCACACACTCTACGATGGACAATGGATGATGGTGGTGGATGATGGTGTTATGGTGGTGGTGGGTGGTGGATGAAGTGTGAGAGAGGTGGTGTGCCAAGGGATGAGTTGAAATGAAACCAAGCACTCCTATTTATAGGCTGAACAGAAGGCTGGGCACGGCCCCGTGTCCGCTGGGCACGGCCCCGTGCCTGTCTGACAATCTCTCTCTTCATTAATTGTAATTCGCAATTACAATTAATGCGCCTGCTGTACTTTCGACACGCCCCCGTGTTCACTGGACACGGCCCGTGGTGGGCAATAGAAGCTTCTATAGGTTTGTCTTTTCTGCTGCTTCTTGGGCACGGCCCCGTGCTGGCTGAGCACGGGGCGTGTTCAGTCTTCTGCCTTCTCTATTTTGCTTCGGAAGATGCCTTTGAGGGGTCGGGCAGTCCACTTATGTTCCTTTCCTTGTATTTATGTTAGATTTAGCTGTCTTTTTGCTTCTTTTGTGAATTTGAGCTCATTTAATCCTGAAAATACAAAAGGAAGAAAAAAACACTCTTTTTCCAACATTAGTACTTAAAAAGGGTTAGTTTTATGCCTCATTTGATGTAATTTATATGTTGCATTTTACACACATCAAATACCCCCACACTTGAACTTTTGCTTGTCCTCAAGCAAAACTCTTTAATATGTGGCTTACACTCCCAAATGGAATGGGTAGAAGAGAAGGTTTTGGGCTTGTCGTAGAGTGTCGGGATATCCAAGATTCCTTATGTAGTTTTATTTTTATTTATTTACAATCCTATTCGTCAGATTTATTTAAAACTTTTCATAAGAGAAATTACTTATTTGGGCATAACATGCCTTTTTTAAAATTCCATTTATATACAAGTTCACATACCTCACGGGAGAAATCACTCACACTCGGCCGAAGGTGTATTTTTAGTGAATCACTCGAGAGCAGCATGGAACTTATTCCTACCATAGGATTGCCAAGCAATCAATCCTCCTCCTTTTTAACTTTTTTACCTTTGTAAATATCAAGAGGACTTTGTGGGTGAAGGGTTAGGCTTGGGTTAAAGGTAGGTGGTTGGGTTAGTGGTTAGTGGGTAGTAGAAAAAGGGTGAAAAAACGTAACAAGTGTCGGTTTTCGTAGGACTTTCTATTTTTGTAACTTTTTATTCTGATGAAGCTTTTATTCAAACAAAGTTATTTTTGATGAACTTGTTTGTTTATTTTTGCTTCATTATTAACACAAATTTGTTTTTTCAATCATACGAAAAACCGAACTTGTTACTAAAATAAAGGGTTAAAAATGAAAAAGGTTTTGGTGGGTAAAAAGGGTTTTTGGTTTGGGTGATGAAATGAAAAGGTTTAGGCTTAAAGGGGCTAACTAGGGGGATTTTTGGGTAGGTGGTAAAAGAAAAAGAAAAATAATGGTGTAGAAATAAAAACGGGTTAGTCCTAATGCCTTTATCATTTACTTACTCGGGTTTAAGTTGATAAGGACCGGGAATGTATCGTCATGGCAAGTTCTAGAGTCGTAAGAACCAAGCGGCTATTCACACAAGAAACGAAAAATGAGCATTTAGTCAAAAGATGTAAATTTGTATGCTCAATAAAGGCTCAAAACACACTTTTGTGGGAATGGGTTTTTATGTGATCAAGTATATATAATCAAATTTTAATTAAGTTTGCTATGCCTTTTCATAATTTTCTTATGTTGGTTCTTTTTATCACGACGCTATCGGTTGTAAATTCGTAAAAATATAACCTTTTTGAGAACTTGAATTTCCCGAGTTAAACCTAGACAAGTAAAAAAATGAGAATTTTTGAAATTTTTTTTTGGGGTGATTAGCGGTTCCAATAGAGTTTTGTGTAAGGCTTGTATTTAGGACTTGCAAAATTTCAAGGTTTTAGCATCCCCCCACACTTAAATTACACATTGTCCTCAATGTGTCCCAAAAACAAATTTTAGGTTGATTGAATGTGTAAAAAGGTGTAAAAAGCAAAAAATTTGTGTTACTGGCAGCCTGGACACGACCCCGTGTTGAGTGGGCACGACCCCGTGTTCAGGTGCCAGTAACGAGAACTTACAGAAGGTTGAACACGGGGGCGTGTTGGGTGGACACGGCCCCGTGTCTGACAAAAATCTGCAGGTCAGTAACCCAACAGCAGGTCTGGGAGGTGAGCACGTGGGCGTGTTGGGTGGACACGTCCCCGTGTGGACAGTCTGTAAGCCTGAAAAACAGGTTTCTTCCCCCGTCTTTTTGTAACGACTCACACAAAAACATTCTAAAAACGTTCCGTAAGTATAAACCCGGACCTCTGATATAACAACTCTCATGAAAAATATTATTTCTTATTTTAATTTAACTAAAAGGAAACCCTAATTGAGAAACCCAAGTAATTCTACATAAACCCTACAAATTTCAGAACAATCAGAATCAGGATCAGGGCCCCTAAAACTCAGGGGGGTTGTTTCCTACTCAACGATTATCTTTATAAGTTAATATAAAAATCAAATCTAATCGTTTCGTCGACTCATCAGGCCTAGTCCCACACGTGGCGACCCTATGGAGAAAATGTGTCCCTTACGGACCGTAAGAAATATTTGTTACGGTCCGTAAGCCAATCAAATTTCGTGTATAAATAGCAGGCCTTGGCACTTGAATTCTGACATTGGAGCGATGATCAAATTCCAAACGTACGCTGAGTTATCGTCCAATTACTCACAATCAACACCCACAAATCACTAATTAGTATAGCGGGGTGCAGCAGAACAGGGTATTAACTCAATCGCTGCTACGATTCAATGTCCGATCGATTAAACTATCCAATGGATGTTTAAGTGATGCTCAAACTTGGGTTATGCTTTGTCATTAATCGTGATTTCGACTTGAATGTTTGAGTGCTGTTCGAACTCGGACTATACTCTGTCATTCATTGTGAATCCGATGGATGTTTAAGTATTGAACTTTGTCATTCGTTGTGAGGGTTTTATCTCGTGAGTTATTGTAAATGCTGTATTAAGTTATCTACCTAGTTTGTGTGCACTAGGTTACAAGGTTAATTAATAGGCTAAGCTCTGCCTGTAGGAATCTGCAAAAGCTTATCTGTAAACTAAACTTTGCCTGTATAAATCTGCAATATATAGAGGCTTATCTGTAACTTTGGTCGTATGAATCTGCATGCTTATAATGTGAGTCATTCTCTTTTTATCAATTATTTTACAATACCTCAAATTATTTTCAAGGTTATAATTACAGGGACTAAGTCGTGGATATCTTGAATTACTGGTTAGTGGGGTATTGTGCACATTACTAATTTTCTCCCAGTTAGGTTCATTGACCTACTCGGGATAATCACTGTTAGGTTCATTGACCTACAGGGATAATCATCACTATTTAGGTTCATTGATCTAATAGTGGTATGACCATCGTCACCATTGTGACTTGTCACCATTGTGACAGAAAGCCAGATAAAAATAAGATAGAAGCCATTGTAATCGCTCTTATGCTGTAATTAATAACTATGCATCATTATGCAAAATAGAATGATTCACTCAGTATTTCCCGCTGACAAAACCTTTTTAAAACACTTTTCAGGTAATTATAGTAGATTGGAGTAAAAGATGGATACGGCACTGAAAGGCATCAAGAAGTGGCTTATTTATTAATTAAATCAAAATAAGAAATATTGTTTTATGTAATAAAATTTATCTTTATTAAAGCTACCATTATAAAACATGGGTTTATCCCATTTATTAAATAAAATCCGGTGTTTTCTAAACTCTGATATTTTTCCTAACTCACGGTCCTGATAAAATTTCCGCTGCAACATTTACAAAACAATCACCGGTACCGCTGGGCTGTTCGCGACTCCCGATTCCGTCCAGGGTGGGTCGGGGGCCGTGACACTTTTCCATCCTGGTCCTATAAGTGCTGAGGCTTAGCATTCCAAGCCTCGGTTTGTACCTGTTTCATCACTTACTACCACACCAAGTAACACAAACATCCTACATTACCATAGTTAATTGTTCCAAGCATAAAGTAGAAAAAAGAAAAATAAAACGGAAAATAAAAGAAGTCAAGGAAAGTAAATTGTTCAACATTTGGCACGCAGGCCACCAATTGTTCGATAGTGAAAAAGGGTTAACCTGGGAAGTCATCAACCAACCGCTTCCTCCTCTGCTCCTCTCGCCTACTCCATAGCATCATCATCATCATCATCGTCATCATCCCCTCCATGGCGTGCAATGTGGTCTCGTATGTATCCAACATCGTCTTGGATCTCGGATAGGTTTCTCTCGATAGCTCCGACCCGGTGGTAGGTGTTGCTCGCCATGTTGTAGGTGTTCCTAGTACACATAAGGTTTTCCTGCAACAAATCATGCAAACTTTGAAAGTTAGGAAAACCGCCTCCCGAGGAGGATGATTGGCCCGGATCACCGTGGGGTTGGTACTGGTACTGATGATGTTGCGGAGCTGGGAGGACAAGCGCTTCTTGCGGGTTCCATGCATGACCTTGCATCCTTTGAAAGGTTACCGTCCCGTCTTCTGCCACATAAATTAGGTTCATTGAGCGGCATATGTGAATATCCACCGTACCTGACCATGGGCTCCTCTCAAATGACCTAGGTATGTGGGCGAAGTGCTTGAAGAGACGGTACACCCATCCCCCAAAGAAAATAGGAGTCGGTGCACTAGCAAGGCGGTTGTGATGCATGTTTCGGAGCATGAGGAATGGAACATCGAGCGGCCTGCGGTTGTGGATGCAGTGGAGGACAAGCAAATCTCTTAACCCAACGACGCCACTACTTTCATGCCTTTGGCTAAGAGAATAGCCGAGGAGCCTATGGATGTATCTGTAGAGCGGATCCCTCAGCTTTGTACTCTTAGTGCTGCTCGGATTGTAAAATCCTTCTCCAATCTGAGCCCACATGGCTTGGCGTTCGTTGTCTTCAATCTCTCTCAATCCCCCAGTATTTTCTTCGTTTCCCGCATCCTCTTCCGCATACAACCCGATAATCGACCCAAATTGTGCCATAGAGATCGAATACTTCGTTCCGCCACATCTGAATGACACCCCGTCATTGTCGAACGGGTCGCACCTTGAAGTGAATGTAAAGGTGCTATAAAATTCCAAGGTGCATTCATGAACGGAACGGAGTCGAGTTGTTAGGGCGACTCTGAGTGGTCCCGTGACGATGTTGTTGAAACGGTCAATTTGATTCACCATGGTTAGCAATTCTGTGTGATGTGTGCTAAACAGACTATAAAAATAAACTATGTTAGACTCTCTAGACTAGACACTAAAAAGCTTTAATTCTAGACTCGACCTAAAACCACACAATCGGCAAGTGTACCGATCAATGTAGTATAACCTAGGAAGTCCGGATATCGAACCACAGGACTCTATGTATCACGTAGACTAGACTCTGACTAGACACTGACAGACACGACTAAAACTTGTTTATTTGTTTTGAGGGGGGGGGGGGGGGGTTATTGAAAATCTAGGAAATCTATATTAAACTACTAAGTAGACTAAAGCTAGACTAAATACGAATAAAGACTGAAGACTTTTCTTATATGTGTGACAACCGGCAAATTTTCAGGTTAACCCGTACGATCTAATCACTATGTAAATTAGAGTAAGTAATATATTTGGCTAGTAATGTTTATTTTATATATTCATTTAAATGGTTAGTAAATAGCAAACAAGATCCAAACTAGATTTGGATTACAACCAAATCGTATGTGGTATTGTTAGGGAACATGTTTAGATATTTTATTGTTACTTTTTTTGAGCCCAAGAACAACCATCTCTTTTTGTCTCCCATGCCATTACTAACCATAAGTCAATACATATAAGGCTACAAGAAAACACAGTTAAAGATATTACATTATGAACCTCAGACCCAAAATAAATACCCACACAAAGACCTAGACTTCATCTTCTTCAAATAAACAAACACAGAGAACATCTCTGTTACCCCCTTCCTCTCGAGTTCAGATCGTCGATCACAAAAGGAGCCGGATGCTGGCGATGGCTTCTCTCGAGAACGACACCCACACACCAGACCCCCCCTCTTCTGTCTTCTGCTTATCGGCAGCCACCACCAGATGGTGGTGGCGTGTGGCGGCTGCAACAGAAAGAAACAAAGAGAGAGAGAGAGAGAGAGAGAGAGAGAGAGAGAGAGTAGATGGAGAAAGAGGCTGAGGAGAGAGGGAGAACCGGCTGTTCGACGGTCAGTATCATTGTCCGGCGGTCGGCGTCTTTGACCGGCGGACATTGCCTTTGTCCGACGAGTTTCACCAGTTTCGGGGTTTTCAAGTAAGTTCCGGGTCAGTTCCAAACTCAGAATTGATGCTCAGTTCTGAGTTGGTTTGGATCGGGTTCTCGGCACAGCAGACTCAGCTCGGGTATAGGTGATTCAGGTCAGGTATGTTCAACACCAGGTTGTGTTCGGTTCAGAATCGAGGTTTCGGGTTTTGTTTCGGGCTCGGTAAAGAACTGACAACAGAAAGTTCGGTTCAGACGGTCCGGGTCACGTCAGACGGTTCGGGTCAAGCAGCTCGGTCAGTTTCATTTTTGGCTCGGTCAACTCGGGTCAAACCTGGTTGACTCAGTCAACTCAGCGAGTCAACCCGGGTCAACTCAGTCCGCGTTTCGACATGAAGACTTGGTAAAAACTAATGACACGTTTAGTATTTTCGTGTTTTTATACTTACGTGATAACGAGCTCGAACCAAACAAAATAACGAAAGTAATAGTTAAAGGGTACTTTGATTTATTATTTCGCTTACAAATTGATGATACGTAATTATTGTTGAGTATTGATTGAATTTTGAAAATATAAAGACAACTTGTGTTGTCGGGGCGTCAAAAAAACAGAGGAAACTCTGCCCGTTTTTCGAGAAAATCCGTAAAATAAAACGAGTTTTATTATAAAACAAAACGTGCTTTTGAGCGACTTTTATAAAAACGAGATACAAATATAAAGTTCCTTTCGACAACAACTTACAACTTACGAAAACAACGATACGGAAAGTATTTCAACAACAAATAAATATAGTTATTATATTTATTTCGAACGTCAAACAAAAACGACGATTCTTTTATAAAATAGATATGACTTATCTATTTATTTCAAACATCGTACAACATGAATTCGTTTTTACAAAATAAATATAGTTGCATATTTATTTCAAACACACGAATTCTCTTATAAAATAAATATAAGTTTTATATTTATTACAAGACGCCTAAACGGCACATTATGAGTTTATTCTTTTCATAAAACACTCGTCACATACACGTACGACTACTCGAGACGGCTAACGCAATTACAACGATATATTTATATATTTTTTTTATATAAATATTTATCTCTCGAGAATTAAGTCTTTTCAAGACTCATTAGTTATCACCGTCAATAGACAAAACTTAACAAGTATAACTTAATCATTTTTATTGAGTTAACAATTTACCGTCAAATCGTTCGGTCAACGATTCGGTAGAGCTTGGTAACACGTAGATTAGTTACCGCTTTTGATTAGAAACTTATAAGATATTCTGTGTTAGGAATATTGTAGAATGCACGCTAGCGAGTCAAGTCTTGGAAACGACATCGCGAAGTCGTAATTAGCTAGCTTTGCACAGGAATATTCAGGTGAGTTCATAACCCCACCTTTTACGGTTTTACATTTTTATAAATGTTTTCGGGGTGGAAAGACATGCACATTCTACAAAACATTCAAAGTGTTCAATAAACATGAATTACATATTTCTAAACCATTATACAAACAAGTTTTTAACTGACACAAATGGTTTACGAAAGGTTTATGATAACTATACCGGTTTTTCAAACAAAGCGTATTTTTGTAAAGTGCATACAACGCTTACTTGTTTTCTAAATTGGGGAAATGATGAGTACAAAAACATTCAAGTGAAACATTCAAGTGAAACATTCATGTGAAACATTCAAGTGAAACATTCAAGTGAAACATTCTAGATCATGTCTCGAATAGGGTACCATAAGCACCATTAATCAACGTATACATTCAGACCGCGGAACAAAAGGTTAGATCTAATGGGTTTCAGGCAACCCCACTCTTGGCCTACTTCTACCAATGAGTGCTTCTGTGTCTCAGTCAAAGTCGACAAAAATGCCTAGGTTTGGTGGCTTCCTATGTCGTGACACATGTTAGTGGCCTTGTAAACCACTAGCGATCTCAAACAGTCATAGTACTCAGTTACAGATACATTCTACAGGATACATTCAAACAGTCATAGTACTCAGTTACAGATACATTCTACAGGATACATTCAAACAGTCATAGTACTCAGTTACGGATACATTTTTCAAATTACAGTCAAACATTCATACATTCTACAAGTTATATACCATGTTTTCATTCAAGTATTTAAACATTCAAGTATTTAAACATTCAACAATACTTCAAAAACCGGTTATTCAAAAGATTTATTTCAAATCTTTTACAAACAAACTATGAACTCGCTCAACTTTATGTTGATTTTTCGCATGTTTCTTTCTCAGGTTGCATTTCTAAGACAAGGCACGGTTGGAATAGGAGAACCATGAAGAGTCGAGTACTTAGTGGGCGTTCACATACTAAAAAGACTTAGCTTATTTTGCTTCCGCTGTGCAATGAAGATACCAGTCCAGTCACGCCAATGCTCTGATAATTTCGGGGTGTGACAGATTGGTATCAGAGCTTTAGGTTACAGCGAATAGGGTTCTCTGTAGAGATACCTAGGCTCTAACCTCATATTTCTCTGGGGACTTAGATTATTCAAACGTTGAATACATACAGAACGCCTAGTACTCGAATGTGGTCTCCAACCTTTGCCGAAAAACAAACAGTCAAAATTTTGATTTCAAACATACGCTATAGTGGTGTTTTATACACGGTACACAAAACAGTCGCATACAGTACACAAAACCCTGAGAGCTTAGGAAACATGCATTTAAGACCTTCGGAAACTTATGTTAAAGTTCATTAAAGGTCATCACGTAGGAACTGCAAATATTAATTCGGGCACACACAATTATACATATTGTCTATGATGTTTTAACTTCCCGAGCAGGCAGCCTACGCATAACGAAACGCTAGTGCACGAGAATACATAGAACCCAAATTTTACGTCAACAGATGTCGGAGTGCATCACATTCTACGCAAAATAAAACGCCAACGCTCTGATATTTCGGGGTGTGACAGATTGGTTGAAGTACGTTACATACGACTTTCGAGGAAGCGGCAGTTGGCACGCGGTCCTGCAAACGACACGAGTCATGCTAAGAGGAAGACGTACGTCTCCGCATTCCCCCTAACTCATTAATGACGAATACGATATGTTTGACATTCCATGGTAATGTCACCTAACAACTGGTTATCACATGCAACCCCAGGTAAAGTCCTTAAATTTCTTTTATTGAAATTTCGACTTTCACATTTACCGAGTAGATTTTCGTATCTCTGCTCCTCTTAATGGTCATTGTATCACGATCATTTCTTTCAATATAGCGAATATTCATTTGCTTCATTTCTTGAAAATTCGTATGTTACGCATGCATCTTTTGTTACGCATGTGGTTTCGTTTCGAATAAGCAAAGTTCAAATATTATTTCGCTAAATCTAATTATTGATTCGTGATTCGAGTGACCCGCATTATTGTAATTGTTGGCTTCTTTGTTATCAACTCAACACGTTTTCTTGAAATTCCTTTTCTTTTCAAGTTACGTACATGGTTTTTCGTTGAGACCATGCCGAAAGTTTTCTTGTCGATACATGCATTTATTGTCGGCTTGCGCCGAAACCAAATTCAATTGTTTGAACTTGTTCATTACACATATTCAATTCAAGACACCATATGATGTATTGGAAACATTATATTAAAATTCGTTTTAGCAAGCGTTTCATTGTTCTGAGTCGTAGTAGATTTGTTTGGTCTACGACTCCATTAAGTCGTTTGTTGATTTTGACACCTTGTGGTGTCAGTATAAACTTGTAGCTTGGGCTAATTACGATTGAGCATTTGATGTAAAACACAGGTGATACTTGTTCAATCATCACTATTATTGAATTGTTTCATTCATTACGACACCTTATGGCGTCTGTAGAACTTGCAGCTTGGGCTGATCATGATCGAGCGTTTCATGCAAAACTATTTCGTTTGGGCTTGTTGATTTTAAACTTCTCCTAGTGAATGTTATTGTTTCTAACATTCATTTGCATATTGTAAACGTCCATTTGGAATTCTATTGGTTGAAATTCCTCTTTTATTGGACCCCTGTTAACTTGGTCACATTGGTGACTGTATCAATATATCTCGTTTCCTTTG
Source organism: Helianthus tuberosus (assembly GCA_030545235.1). Taxonomy (NCBI): domain Eukaryota; kingdom Viridiplantae; phylum Streptophyta; class Magnoliopsida; order Asterales; family Asteraceae; genus Helianthus; species Helianthus tuberosus. The sequence continues at coordinate 24,703,657 of CM060405.1, forward strand.
ATATTATTCGCATTTACTTATGCATAACGTGACTCTAGGGAGTTAACGTAGTCTAAATTTCGAGGACGAAATTTTATTAACAGGGGGAGAATGTGACAACCGGCAAATTTTCAGGTTAACCCGTACGATCTAATCACTATGTAAATTAGAGTAAGTAATATATTTGGCTAGTAATGTTTATTTTATATATTCATTTAAATGGTTAGTAAATAGCAAACAAGATCCAAACTAGATTTGGATTACAACCAAATCGTATGTGGTATTGTTAGGGAACATGTTTAGATATTTTATTGTTACTTTTTTTGAGCCCAAGAGCAACCATCTCTTTTTGTCTCCCATGCCATTACTAACCATAAGTCAATACATATAAGGCTACAAGAAAACACAGTTAAAGATATTACACTATGAACCTCAGCCCCAAAATAAATACCCACACAAAGACCTAGACTTCATCTTCTTCAAATAAACAAACACAGAGAACATCTCTGTTACCCCCTTCCTCTCGAGTTCAGATCGGCGATCACAAAAGGAGCCGGATGCCGGCGATGGCTTCTTCCGAGAACGACACCCACACACCAGACCCCCCCCTTTCTGTCTTCTGCTTATCGGCAGCCACCACCAGATGGTGGTGGCGTGTGGCGGCTGCAACAGAAAGAGAGAGAGAGAGAGAGAGAGAGTAGATGGAGAAAGAGGCTGAGGAGAGAGGGAAAACCGGCTGTTCGACGGTCAGTATCATTGTCCGGCGGTCGGCGTCTTTGACCGGCGGACATTGCCTTTGTCCGACGAGTTTCACCAGTTTCGGGGTTTTCAAGTAAGTTCCGGGTCAGTTCCAAACTCAGAATTGATGCTCAGTTCTGAGTTGGTTTGGATCGGGTTCTCGGCACAGCAGACTCAGCTCGGGTACAGGTGATTCAGGTTAGGTATGTTCAACACCAGGTTGTGTTCGGTTCAGAATCGAGGTTTCGGGTTTTGTTTCGGGCTCGGTCAACAACTGACAACAGAAAGTTCGGTTCAGACGGTCCGGGTCACGTCAGACGGTTCGGGTCAAGCAGCTCGGTCAGCTTCAGTTTTGGCTCGGTCAACTCGGGTCAAACCCGGTTGACTCAGTCAACTCAGCGAGTCAACCCGGGTCAACTCAGTCCGCGTTTCGACATGAAGACTTGGTAAAAACTAATGACACGTTTAGTATTTTCGTGTTTTTATACTTACGTGATAACGAGCTCGAACCAAACAAAATAACGAAAGTAATAGTTAAAGGGTACTTTGATTTATTATTTCGCTTATAAATTGATGATACGTAATTATTGTTGAGTATTGATTGAATTTTGAAAATATAAAGACAACTTGTGTTGTCGGGGCGTCAAAAAAACAGAGGAAACTCTGCCCGTTTTTCGAGAAAATCCGTAAAATAAAACGAGTTTTATTATAAAACAAAACGTGCTTTTGAGCGACTTTTATAAAAACGAGATACAAATATAAAGTTCCTTTCGACAACAACTTACAACTTACGAAAACAACGATACGGAAAGTATTTCAACAACAAATAAATATAGTTATTATATTTATTTCGAACGTCAAACAAAAACGACGATTCTTTTATAAAATAGATATGACTTATCTATTTATTTCAAACATCGTACAACATGAATTCGTTTTTACAAAATAAATATAGTTGCATATTTATTTCAAACACACGAATTCTCTTATAAAATAAATATAAGTTTTATATTTATTACAAGACGCCTAAACGGCACATTATGAGTTTATTCTTTTCATAAAACACTCGTCACATACACGTACGACTACTCGAGACGGCTAACGCAATTACAACGATATATTTATATATTTTTTTATATAAATATTTATCTCTCGAGAATTAAGTCTTTTCAAGACTCATTAGTTATCACCGTCAATAGACAAAACTTAACAAGTATAACTTAATCATTTTTATTGAGTTAACAATTTACCGTCAAATCGTTCGGTCATCGATTCGGTAGAGCTTGGTAACACGTAGATTAGTTACCGCTTTTGATTAGAAACTTATAAGATATTCTGTGTTAGGAATATTGTAGAATGCATGCTAGCGAGTCAAGTCTTGGAAACGACATCGCGAAGTCGTAATTAGCTAGCTTTGCACAGGAATATTCAGGTGAGTTCATAACCCCACCTTTTACGGTTTTACATTTTTATAAATGTTTTCGGGGTGGAAAGACATGCACATTCTACAAAACATTCAAAGTGTTCAATAAACATGAATTACATATTTCTAAACCATTATACAAACACGTTTTTAACTGACACAAATGGTTTACGAAAGGTTTATGATAACTATACCGGTTTTTCAAACAAAGCGTATTTTTGTAAAGTGCATACAACGCTTACTTGTTTTCTAAATTGGGGAAATGATGAGTACAAAAACATTCAAGTGAAACATTCATGTGAAACATTCATGCGAAACATTCAAGTGAAACATTCAAGTGAAACATTCAAGTGAAACATTCTAGATCATGTCACGAATAGGGTACCATAAGCACCATTAATCAACGTATACATTCAGACCGCGGAACAAAAGGTTAGATCTAATGGGTTTCAGGCAACCCCACTCTTGGCCTACTTCTACCAATGAGTGCTTCTGTGTCTCAGTCAAAGTCGACAAAAATGCCTAGGTTTGGTGGCTTCCTATGTCGTGACACATGTTAGTGACCTTACAAACCACTAGCGATCTCAAACAGTCATAGTACTCAGTTACAGATACATTCTACAGGATACATTCAAACAGTCATAGTACTCAGTTACAGATACATTCTATAGGATACATTCAAACAGTCATAGTACTCAGTTACGGATACATTTTTCAAATTACAGTCAAACATTCATACATTCTACAAGTTATATACCATGTTTTCATTCAAGTATTTAAACATTCAAGTATTTACACATTCAAGTATTTAAACATTCAACAATACTTCAAAAACCGGTTATTCAAAAGATTTATTTCAAATCTTTTACAAACAAACTATGAACTCGCTCAACTTTATGTTGATTTTTCGCATGTTTCTTTCTCAGGTTGCATTTCTAAGACAAGGCACGGTTGGAATAGGAGAACCATGAAGAGTCGAGTACTTAGTGGGCGTTCACATACTAAAAAGACTTAGCTTATTTTGCTTCCGCTGTGCAATGAAGATACCAGTCCAGTCACGCCAATGCTCTGATAATTTCGGGGTGTGACAATATGAGACCGGGACCACCTAGACAAGAATCCTGGATTGTTTTTAAGAGATTACCGATTAAGTTAAATACATGAGTTATGGAACCGGGATCTTAAAATACTAAACCTATTTAAGAACCAACGAGGCCCCTCGACCTTTCTCAAGGAGAAACCTGTGGCACTACCTAGGCCGTTAATTCTACCGGTTATTAGACTTCTTCCCAGTTGTCTAATTATTGTGTAAGTACCCTAATGTTGACCTATTCTTTCCCAATCCTAGATCTAGGGTAGTTTGAAGTAATTAATTTGACTTGATAGACTAATAAGACCGACAGGTAAACCAAGACATAACCTTTCCCAAGGCCTATCTAAAGCAATTCGCCGGGTAAGACCTACCAATAGCCCCTCACTTCCCAGGTATTAGGACTAGTAGAACACTAAGACTTAGTAAATTATTATCAGTTACTTCTAGGGGTTATTGCGCAATTCTCCCTAAAGAGTGAAGGTTTTCTAACGTGATATAGACACTCACCGAAACCCTAAACCCTAATATGACTCTATGTTGTGATATAGACCGTCACTAAGAATCATATGAAGCAAATAATAACAATAAACCAATTCAAAGTACGCACACACATCAAACCATTAAATCAAACCTCTTACTAAACACAATCACCCATAACAATCATGCAAATAACGAAAACGGTAAAATCTTTATATTAATCCATTCATCATAGTCTAGGTGGTTTATAAATTTAGCCAAGCATGTTAAGTAACGAAAACAAATCAAAGAAGTTCAACAAAGAATTCATGATAACAAGTTTCGTGATGAAAAATAAAAAACAAAGAACTAGAAAACCCGTATAGTCTTCGATCCTTCCTCGCGAAGTCGTATCAATGATTCGTATGCTTCACGATCTCCGAAAGTGCTCCAAACATGCTCTCAAAATCGCCTCTGATGTGCCTCTCTTTTCGTGCGTCCCCTCTAATTGCCGTCCGATGTTTCTGATGTCGACCCAAATATGTGCGGCAACCAATAGTCCCTGGCTTCAACTTTTCGTCCAAGATTTGTCTATCGGATTCATCAACATAACAATATATTTAATACTAGATAAAAGGCCCAAAGCCACTGATTTCACGAATCTGCTGGACCTTTATATTTGATGCTTGGCGGCCCACACAATATTAACTCTTTCTTTTCTTTTGTTTGTTCACTTCAACAATAATAGTAATAATATTGGCCTACTTTTTTGTTGTATCGTTCACTTCCCCAACAATATAACAGCCACCTTTTTACATTAATAACACATCGCAACTCTTTCGTCTGATGGGTATCATAGCAGCCCAAGAGAAAATAGCGGTAAATTTCCTTCGGTCATTGGCGGCTACTCTACTCAATTGACTGGTGATTTATTTATTATTCTTTTCCGCTCCATTTGCACCAGTACCTGCCAAAACACAAAATAACATAATATAATACTAAACTAAATAAAAACAAATAAAAAATTTACAAAAATTATACAATTTACACGGGACAAATATGTGTATTTTACCCCACATCAAATATCCCCACACTTAACCTTTTTTCGTCCTCGAAAAAGAATTATGCAACGGAATCAGAGACGAACAATCACTCGGGTCAAAAGCATAGGTATAATTAATTAAAATCAAGACTTGCGTTAGTCGCGATTGCGAATATACTTGTCCACTTTAAACCCAAATCCAATCCTAAGCCCTTATCATGTGATTTTAATTTAAGTGCGGTCAGTCTACCTAGGGTCTCACACCAGAATTTACGGTCCACCTACTCCCACCTCAAGCTTATAGGACTAAAAGAACGATCACTGGACCAATTCCTAACCGTCTTATATCAAAACCAAGAGAGTTTACAATCAACCTTTTTTTTTTCTTTTTTTTTTCATTTTTTTTTCTATTTTTGCCTTGCTTTTTTTTTTCTTTCTTTCGTGAGTCTAGACGATGCTTTCCCTAACCAAGAGGTATTCCGGCTGTAGAGTCGCGATCCCCAACCACAGATTACTTAGGTTTCGGTACTTTTATTCGGCAAGTCGATTTCACACATCCCAGAGGCATTCCGGCTGTAGAGTCGCTATCCCCAACTCGGATTACATAGACCTGTGTTACTTTCATTTAGTTTCTAGCTCACGTTTTATTCTAATAATTTTTTTTCACATGATCACAAACTCTAACAGTTTTAACTTATAACGGTGCCCCTTATACTCTTATTGGCAGTTTTAGTTTCCCATATTTCCCAGGCGAAAACCCACGAGGAGACCGACAATTAAGGTATATTAACTCAAAGGGACTTAAAACCAAACCCGGGCCTATCCACATATCCCAAACTAGACGCAAGCTCGATTTATTTTATAATCTCATATTATTATTATTCGAACCCGAGCAAAAATTCATCTTTTCTATCATTTTCCGTTTTAAAATGCAAACTTCTTATATCGAAGGACATTTTCTGATTTTCCAATTTTTTTTTAGATTTTCCAATTTTTTTTTTTTTTCATATTTATGACTCGAGACTCACTAGCTAAGACCCGAACGACAGTTTCCTATCCCCACACTTAAAGATTGCATTGTCCCTAATGCAAAGACGGAAACTAACAATAAATAAGCAAGAAATAAAATACACAGAGAGTTGGAAACGACTTAGCTGGTTAGGACAAAAGTCAGTGCCAGCCGTACGAGTCTTTAATCCAACGAACGATCGTATAGCATTTCATTCGCGATCGTTGCCTAGTCTGCTTGGATTTATCAAGATGGCAGCTCCGAAATCACCCGAATGGAGATTGAGTACGGGTGGTACAATCCAAACCTGCACAAATAAAGCAAAATAAAACCCAACGCAGTACCGACTCTAAAAATGACTCAAAAACTACTAATTTAGACTCATGATACAAAATAAAAGACTCAAAATACAAACTCTACAAATGGGTAGCAACTTCTCACATACTTATGGGGGATCATAGAGATGCAGCTCACCTCCAAACACAAACTCACGGGCAGTAGCACTATTATACCTATTATTGCCCAAATCGCCCCAAACACTCTTATCTCTCTCACCACCTCTCAACTCCTCACCTGGCGGTTTGAATCTAGACTCTCCATATCGAACTCTATCCCCACACTGAGCTTTGCTCAGTGTCTCTATCCTAGATTCTAAACGCACCACTCTCTCCTCTAATTCCTCTACTTTCCTATCTGGTGGGTCCCCACACTTGAGTCCTATTACCTTCTCCACTCCCCCACTAACGATACCGCTTCCACTCTATCACTAGGCCCTTTCGAATTCATAACCTTAAAAACTACCGATTCCTCGCCCGCTCTAAGTGTGATGTTGCCTAAAGAGACATCTATGAGAGCTTTAGCGGTGTTCAAAAACGGGCGTCCTAAAATTAACGGTACGTTTTCATCGGCTTCCATGTCGAGAATGACGAAATCGGCCGGAAAAACGAACTTGTCAACCTTAACAAGCAAATTCTCAACTATGCCCCTTGGGTGTTTCACGGACCTATCAGCTAAGGATAATGTTATTCGGGTTGGTGAAAGCTCGCCTAAGTCTAGCTTCTCGTACAGAGAAAAGGGCATTAAATTGATGCTAGCACCTAGGTCGGCTAAGGCTCTAGTATTTGTGTTACTACCAAATAGACAAGGAATAGTGAAAACACCGGGATCGGTAAGCTTTTGAGGAAGCTTATTTGAGACAACGGCCGAACACCCTCCATTCAACGGGACATTAGACAACTCCCCTAACTTCTCTTTATTCCTAAGAAGGTCCTTTAAAAATTTCGCATATTTAGGCATGGACTGGAGTGCCTCGATAAAAGGAAGATTAATCTTCAATTGCTTGAAGATATCTAAGAACTGCCCGTATTCCCTTGAGTATTTTTGGTTCTTAAGACGTGAGGGAAACGGAACATATGCATGGTTCACATAGGGTGAAGGTCTAACATCTATTGGTATTTTCTCAACTTTCTTCTCACTTTGAGACTCATCGGGCTGTGCGGTACTTGCTGGGCTTAGCCTCTTTTGCACTTTTCCGGGAGCCTCCATCTCTATCTCTTCATCTACAATATCTCCATCGTCATCAACTACTCTCTCCTCGACACTCGGGTTCCCTACGGTTCTGCCACTACGAGTGGTAATGGCTTTTACATGAGCGTTCGGGTTAGGTTGGGTGTTAGCTGCAAACTGACCGGGTAATCTTTCATCTAACTTCCTAGACATATCACCTACAACCCTTGAAAGGTCTTGGACCGCAGCTTGGTGATTCTTAAGCATGAGGTCATGTTCGCTAAGTTTCTTTTGGGTATTTTGATCCCTAACAATTAGTTGACTCATCATGGACTCCATTCTTTCCATGCTACCCCCTAAATCGAAACTTGAACCTTGACCTGTTTGACCTTGATTACTAGACCCCCCATCCTTGACCTGCCCATTTGGACCCCCACCAAAGAGTGAACCTAGACCCCTATTTGGATTTTGAGCTATTTGAAAACCAGGGGGTCCATTTGAGCGGAAATTGTTATTATTATTAAAGTTATTATTATTACTACACCAAGAATAGAGAAGTTAGTGGCGCTCAGAATCCATTTGGAAAAGACGATTACTACCGGAAAGCCATTTATCAACAAGTTGGTCAGTTACAAGACTCACAAACAGCTCATGGTAGAAAGATTGAAGATTCAAAGAGAGGATGTTTGGTAGATTTCAACTGGAGTAACTATATATCTTCTGATAGCAAAGCATGCACAGTCGATCAAGATGATGAGAAATTACCTGAAGGTTTCAGTTGGGATATGTTTGTTGATGAAAAGGGTGACTTCAAAGCTTTCATTGCAAAGATTGTTAGAGAACCAGACTTGTTTGCAACCTGGATGAGATCTATTGGTGAAACAATGAAAGAACATTCAGTTACATCTGAAGAAAGCTCAGAAAGTGTTGATGCAGATTCACTAAGTACAGATGAAAGTGTGCTGAATGATATTTCTTCAGAAAAGGAAGTTACATTTGATCAAACACCATCTGATTCTGGTGTATCTGAAGATGATTCTAACAAATCTGCACAGTTTGATAAAACACCGATTGAGATTAGTAGTGATGATGAGGAAGAGAAACATATTAATGTGGCTAAACATCATCTTTCTCCTGAAAGTTTTCATTTTTATTTTGCAGATCGCATGGAGAAACTGAAGGAGAAACAAGCTGCTAAAGAACAACAAAAGAATGAGGAAGTTAAAGTAGTTGTTGAAGAAAAGGTGACTGAAGCTGAGAAGGTAACTGATGAAGAAAACGTGATTGAAGTGGTAAAAACAATTGAGATTGAAAAGATTGTTGAAATTGAAAAGCCTTGCAAGAAATGTTTGGAAACTTGCAAGAGTTGTGAAGAAAGAGATGTGATTCTGTTTGATAAAGAAAGACTGATAGAAAAGTTACTATCTGACATTAGCTATGTGAAAGAATCCTATTGTGTGTTGAACAGAACAGTAACAGGTCTTCAAACAACAAACTCTGAAAGAGAAAAGGCTTTAACGATGACGAATGCTACATTGATGACAAAGCAAAAGGCAATTAATCATTACATCGAAGAAAATGCTAGTCTAAAGCAAGAGTTGGAGAAAGAAAAGATCGAGAATGAAAGGATCAGAAGGTTATTACTGAGTTATTCTTGTTCTGATTATGTTATTGATCGAGTTTATCCTACTGTTGCAGGTTTTGAAGCATTTCAGGATGAAAAGACAAAAAATGAGACTGGTAAGAAATCGACTGTTAAATACAACAAGTGTCCGCCTCCTATCTGGGAAGGGTACTCTCCTAGAAAACCAAATGAGGAACAAGTCGAAAAAGCAGTCAATATAAAGTTAAAATCAGAGACAACTGACGTTTTACCAGATAACATTGACATCACATTTACCACGTCTGATACTGATCATGAGTCTGAGTTAATCAAAAGGGTGGTTGATCAGGTGTTGGATACTGAGGAGGTGTCTGAGTCAAAATTTGAGTCTGATGGTTCAAGTTCGTCAGTCAACAGTTCAAAGTCATCGGAAAAACGGTCTTATAGTAAAGAATTTTTGTTATCAGAAGCAAATTTGGATGATGAAACATTTAAAGTTGCATATACTTTAAATGGTTCTGACAAATTATACTCTGATGAAGAGTTTCCGATGGATAGTGTTAGATTTGACAAGATCAAAAAGGTTTTCAAAATCACAGAAATTAATATTTCTGATACTAAAAATTTAAATCTTAATGAAAAACCTAAAAAATACACTTCAAGAGTTCAACAAAGGTTAAACAAGAAAAAAGGGAAAAAGGATTATAATTTTAGTTCTGGTTTTCAAAAGAAAACAAACCAAAATTGTAATTACAAAAGAAAAGGTTTAGGTTTTATTAAGCAAGAAAGTTACAGAAATGTAAACAATTCTAAACTAAAAACAGAATTTGTTTCAGGTGGAAGTGTTGAAGATGAACAGAAGAAACCTTTCTGGAAAGAAACAAATCAGGAGTTTCTTGTTGAAAGAAAAAGAACAGGAACTGGAGTTTTTCATTCAAGAGACAATCCAAGAGATACAAGAACTTGTTTTCAATGTCAAGTTGTTGGACACATCGCTCACAATTGTCCAAACAAAGTCAACAGAAAAAAGGGAGTCTCTGAAAAACTTAAAGAAAAAAATGGTTGAAAAGAATGAATCACCAACTACAAACTTCAAAATTTCTAACAATTCAAATAATGAAGTTGGTGAAAATTCTAAAAAGATGTACAAAAAGAAGGCAAAAGACAACCAAACATGGGTTGTTAAGAAATCGGTTGATAGTTCTGACAATGAATCTGATTCCACAAAATCAGAGGAGTCACAAGATGAGATTAACGATTTGTTGAATGATGCTGATATTAAATCAATGAGTGTGAAAGAGATTCAACAAATGGTTGGTAAAATAGAAATCTCAGATTTTGATATTGAAAAAACATTCAATGGAAATGTTAAGAAAATTTTTAAGAAAATGCTTGATGGGAAAGTAAAGGGGGTTAAAGATTTTTATGCAACTAAAAAGGCAACTTACAACCCTACTGCCCAGGAATTGGAAGCCACCAAGTCAAATAAGACTTGGGTGGAAGTTTGTTTTCCATGATAGTCTAAGGACTATGCCGGAGATCCCAAGTTTATATCGTGGATCAGGAATCGGCATTTTTCTAGTGTTTGAAGATTTTAGTTGAAAAATTTTGATAATGTTTACAGGTTGAAGGACTATGCCGGAGCTTCCAGGTTGGTAATTGTGAAGCAGGAATCGGCATTCTGATTGGTAAAATGGTGATGTAGACGTAACATTCCTACAAGAGGTTTTGTGTTTTTACAAGTGATTTTTTTTCAATCAGTATAGAAGTTGCTTAAATGCAAATGGTAAATCAGGGACATTAATTTGTACTTGATTTACTATATATGTCAAGAGATGAACAATGTGATGAACCATACCCCGAACCTACAAATGGTTTTTATCAACACAAATTCATTTTCCGGAAAAATCATTTTGATTAAAACAAACTTAAGTGTTTTGAAATCTAAATGAGAAAATGGTTTGTGATAGGGGGAGTTCTGATTGTTTATGCCGAGTGAATGGCGATTTGATGCGATTTGATATCAGTTGTCAAGTTTTTGTACAGTTTGTTTTCAAATTTCCTAAAATGTGTTTGCATTTTAGGGGGAGTAGAAAATTTCAGAAAATCCAAAAACATTTGAAAATCTGAAAAAGACAAAAACATGATAAAATTCAAAAATGAGTTTTTGTTGCTTAAAAAGGAAATGATAGTACATCAGTGGACGATCACAACATGCTAGAGAAATGTATAGAAAAATGTGATAAACAATCTTACTGTGGATATGTCAGTAGGTTTTTGTACATTTAGTAGATTGTGACGAGATATAAACTTAAATTTCAAACTTGCTTGTTCTGTGGGTTAACACAAACTTGGATATATAGGTAACCCCTGAAATCTTGTTTGAAAGGTCTCTTAATCTGATATACTAGGTCTTTATACTCTATGATATCTGGGGTATTATTCCGGGACTTCTGCTGAACGGTAGTTCTGACCTAGTCCCTGGCTAATACTTGCTGCAATGCTTGAAACACAGCATTAAACCCTCAGCATGCTGAAACAATAAAATTGATATATGCTGCTGTTGTAAGCAAAAAGATCCTCTAAAGGGGACACACCGAAAAGTCGAAGCTGATATCTCTCTGTGTATACGGAAGTATCGATCTGAGATCCCTCGGCCCTCGCACACCTAAATTATATACATATATCATTGTAGTATTCTCACCTGTAAGACTGATTATTGAGATTCTGGATACGGGAGTATATTCAAGTAGTGGGACACACGGATAAGTTTAAGTTGCTTAACACATTAATCACGTATCTCGAATCAGTTGAACTTTGTGTGAAAATTTAAGTGGACAAACATACTGACAATCTAGGTAAATTGTTTAGAACTTAAAATGAAATGAAGCTTAACGGTGTTAGTGATCTGTCTCAGAAACTGATATGATCCTCTTGCACAAACTCACAAAAGTATTGTTTGTAAATATTTCTTTATTGCATTCTTTTACAATCAAAAATTACAAAAGATTTTCGGTGTGTTTTAGCATAAATTTTGAAAAAGTCAAAAAGATTTTAGACAACTGATATTGGAAAGCTGATTGTCAAAATTTCAAGTGCTAAACATGATGACTTGGTTGTGAGGGAGAGTGAATTTGAAAATGCTAAAAAGGTTTGATAAATCCTACAATTGGTATTGTTAAACCTACATTTGGTTCATCAGTGGTTAATGATAGAATCAGTGGTTGATGATAGAAGAGAGATTTATCTGATTATATCAGATTGTTGGTGCATTTAACTCGTTAAAGTTAGAAAATTTATTTCTGGGTTAAGATTGTTGCAGGTGAGCCAGGTTAATTCATTCAAAGCTTACGAAAGTCAGACTCTGATCATGAATATAAAAAGTTTGCTAGCTGCTGATGCTGATGAACTTAAGGAATCAAGAGATCTGATCAAGAGAATTAGATAAAAGCCAGGCAATGATCTTGTAAACAACATTTGAGTCAGATATTGATCCTAAAGCAGATGTTGCTGAAGAACAAATGAATACCAGCAAATCGTGAGGGAGAGTCTGATAGAGCCAGGTGTTTCTAGAAAAGAAGATAAAGAGAGAAAAGCCCAGAGACTGATCAAGACTGAAGATGTGAAGACACAGAATTGTTGTGACTCGATAGTCGACTCGTCAACATCTGAGGGGGAGTCTGTTGGTGCACTACATCTGTCGACTTCGTCTTGTATCGAGTCTTAGACTAGCTAGAATAGATCAGGGCACGTAAAACGAGAGAATGAGTGAGAGTTAGCAAGATTTCGCTTGAAGGATTGGATTTGTAAAGGGTTTCGCTTGAAGCCTCAAGCGAAATCAACATGTAACGATTTCGCTTGAGATCATTCCAAGCGAAATCTCAAAGTCTATATATAGGGAAGTTAGGTCAAGCGAAATCATAGAAGTTGTTTTTGTGAGATTTCCACACCGAGGTGCTGCCGGTGTGAGAACTGATTGTAATTGCTTTCTAATCAATACAAATCAGTGTTAAAGTGAAGATTAAGCTGTTTACACGTCAAATACTTGTTTTCCGCACCTGTATTTGATAGAATTCCTCTGAACCGACTCGTTTAGGTCGTGAAACCGGTCCTTACAGGTAAGATACCGAGGTCGTCCAAGGACACAAGAGCTTTTAGTACCGGTTTATCCTCAACGTGTAATCAAAATAAAAAGTTTAGAAAAAGGTTTTTAAACTAAGAAAAATAAAAACTAACTAAAATGCTGAAAATAAAAATAAAAGAAAAACCAGATAGACAAGATGAATCCCTTGGTCCCGACTCGTATCTAGTATAACCTTTGATTATTTCCGCACTTTTGCACATAATTAAGAGATTATCTTAGTTATTGTAGTAGGCCCCTCTTTTGAAGGTGACGTTACCCTCACCCCAGTAGTTTGAGTCAGCAAGGATACAATCCTAAAATGGTGGATTATTGGAAGATAATTAATTAAGTTATTAATGCAATATTGTGGTAGGCCCCGCTTTTGGCGGTGACGTTACCCTCGACTAAGTAGTCTGAGTCAGCAGGGATACAGTCCTAAATAGCCGGGTTATAGTATTAATAGTAGTTAACTTATGAGGGGATCAAAGAGTTTGGACCCCCGCCATCCAATACCGTGAAGCATTGAAGGAGGTCCTACTAAATTTGATCCAGGTCCATTGCAGGACCTCTAAACGCTGAACAATGGCAAGACCTTTACCAAACCGTTCCCTTAACCCCCGACCAGGTAGCCAACATACCTCCATATAGACCGTGGAGATATGAATGGTGAAAATATTTTATTTTATATAGACAGTAAAATAATGCCAAGACACCACGGATAAACGATAAGGAAAGATCACCTTCAACATAAGCAACTAGTTATTAAAGTCATTAATACAAAACCAAATAAAAAGTGCAAAAGATTAGAAATAAAAAGTATTATACTAGACACTTTGTCTTCACCAAGTGATGTAAGAGACTTAGGCAAACATGGCCTTGATTGTCAAGAACTCTTACGATCAATCTTGGATCCCGAGACGACTCACACACTCTACGATGGACAATGGATGATGGTGGTGGATGATGGTGTTATGGTGGTGGTGGGTGGTGGATGAAGTGTGAGAGAGGTGGTGTGCCAAGGGATGAGTTGAAATGAAACCAAGCACTCCTATTTATAGGCTGAACAGAAGGCTGGGCACGGCCCCGTGTCCGCTGGGCACGGCCCCGTGCCTGTCTGACAATCTCTCTCTTCATTAATTGTAATTCGCAATTACAATTAATGCGCCTGCTGTACTTTCGACACGCCCCCGTGTTCGCTGGACACGGCCCGTGGTGGGCAATAGAAGCTTCTATAGGTTTGTCTTTTCTGCTGCTTCTTGGGCACGACCCCGTGCTGGCTGAGCACGGGGCGTGTTCAGTCTTTTGCCTTTTCTATTTTGCTTGGGAAGATGCCGTTGAGGGGTCGGGCAGTCCACTTATGTTCCTTTCCTTGTATTTATGTTAGATTTAGCTGTCTTTTTGCTTCTTTTGTGAATTTGAGCTCATTTAATCCTGAAAATACAAAAGGAAGACAAAAACACTCTTTTTCCAACATTAGTACTTAAAAATGGTTAGTTTTATGCCTCATTTGATGTAATTTATATGTTGCATTTTACACACATCAGCTTACAGCCAACTTTATTAGATTCCGTCACAAGGAACATTTTATTGAGACAAATGACTTTTAAAACATAATAGGTGTCATGATTTATTCTTATAATGGCTTCATGTCTTTATAAGAATTACCAGTGCTATTTTTTCTTATGTTTATCTTCAAAAGATATTTGATTATTATATTGTGTGTATCATCAAGAGATTCTATTATGTATATACATGTGTATATTTATTATTTAGAAACAAAACGAAATTTTCAAATCTCTTAGTTTAATATTTAAACTTATGTAATACACACATATATATAATACTAAATTATTTTGTAATATCTTTAACAATACAACTATATAACCGATGGTACCAATCATCGAGCTTATTTCCATGACTTTATTTATCCTTTTATAATAAAAATAATAATAGTATATTGAAATAAACTTCTGTTAAATTTATTGAATATATTATTTTGGAATCAAATGATGGATAAATAAAAGTTTAAAGAAATAAATTAATCAAAATATAATTTTTCTGGACTCATGGGAATAAATTTATTTTTAACTAGTGGGTTGAACCATACAAGACTCACTATTTATATTAATAATTTCTCCTCAAGTAATCATCTATATATCTTCTCCAGTTATTATATTCCTACCTTTTCCTTTATAAGAATCAATTATAATATACATTTAAGATTGAGAGGTACTATTTAGAAGAATATGTGCATATGTGACTTCTGACATTGTATTTATGGGTTATCAGGAGATATATATACTATACATAAATTACTTTCTGTAATTGAAAACTTTAGTTATAACAATATAGCGAATGTATATAAGATTAAATATTAATATATAGTATAAATTTAAAACACATAACATATATATATATATTTTTTTTCAAACCTTATGTAGCATACTTCATCCCATACTATCATAGTATGTCTATTTTATATTCAAAATACGTTAAGATTAATACTTTACTTCGTATATATTCGAGATTTATTTTTCAAATATTTAACTAAATAGATCTTGTATAGATTCAAGTAACCTACTTTATAAAATTTATTTGTGTCACGGGTACATCACTGATATTTTATTACTACATTTATTTTATGAGAACCTCCATCTCCATTATTTAACCAATCACAATTCAATCTCCTCTCTTTTATCTTCATTATAATCTTTTTAAAGTATGAGAACTTCGAGACTACTTAAGGTAAGTTTAACATCCAATTCATCAACTCAACCCATTTACTAATATTGTATTATTTAACTATTATACATTAGCCAGCTGACTTGAATATTTTTCTTTATAATTTAGGATACACAATCCTATAACTAATATGACTGGTTAATCTTATAATCTTATATTAACTATTTCCATGCATAAGACCTGTTCTGGACATACCTTAATATTAAAGATTTGTAAAAATGCTTTCAACGTTTAGTTAGGCCTTTCTACGTAGTCCAACCAACCCAAATCTCAAAAAAATTTAAATGATTTTATTTAATCATGACTACCCATCATATTCATTTAACCATTTATTTTATTGCTAAGT
Organism: Helianthus tuberosus; assembly: GCA_030545235.1. Taxonomy (NCBI): domain Eukaryota; kingdom Viridiplantae; phylum Streptophyta; class Magnoliopsida; order Asterales; family Asteraceae; genus Helianthus; species Helianthus tuberosus. Next base: position 24,719,717 of record CM060405.1, read on the forward strand.
ATTTTAATAGAAATCTTTACAAGTAATCCCAATATCAGTTAATTCAATAAATTATGAAAGTATGAAGTCTTATGGTCAACTGGTTACAAACCATAAGGGATAAAATGGAGTTGTAAATTGGTATACCTAGGTTTCAAAACTTGCTTTGGCTTGCTTTACTAAAGCAATCTTTTTAAATTTTATTAATTCTTAAAATCCCTTCGGTTAATTTAATAGCTTTGGTTTTATTTATTTAAATATAAATCATTTTGAAATAATATTTATTAAAATCACGAATGTTTAAAGCTTTATACCATATATTTCAATATCAAAGTAAATGATTGGTTTCAAAGAGAATCATAAACATGACTGCTTTATTAATAACTAACTTAGTTCGATGTATATTATGATATTATTTGAGTAGGTGGTACAGACAATTTCTAGTACAAACATTTTGGTACCATCATAAAATAGATTGATTAAAAATGGTGAACATTGCGACTTATATATGTATAAACTACAACTGGAATTCAAAATAAACTAATGGTTATGCATCCGTAACTTATTTTAGTCTATCTAGGTTATAGGAGTATTATGCTCAACATGCTTTTATGTAAGGTTTATTCTGTCTCCTGTCTCTACTAAGTTGTTATCTAATGGGCGAAGTTCCTTTAAAGTTTCTAGCTCATAGGTGGCATGGGTACTGGTACTAGTTTGGCCGTTCGACTATTTAATATAAGTTAGCATTTACTGCTGTAGTGGCTAACATATGGAGATTTACCCATTGTCCATCTAATTAATCTTCCCATGGTAGGTTATTGCCTGTTTCCAGAGTTTGTGTATTTACTTCCTTATTGATTATCACTCCCTTTGGTTGTGACTTCTTTATTTTCTCTTGACTTTTTCTAATAATCCTACTTCTCTTCTTAGTGGTAAATGGTTTCTCAGACTGTGTCTTACGAATAAATATTCCTTCCTTAGTATCTGCTGAGTATCCTGATGGATTTGGTTGAAATGATGTTCCCTTATCTTTTGGTGAACTATCTAATTGACGATAGATGTCCGAAATTCTTTGCTTACTCATACTGTAGACTAATAAATACTCAAATAACATAAAGCATATAATTACATAAGTTATTTCCTAACACAGAATTTAAAACTTAAGTGTCAGCAGAACACTTCTTTGGCTTGAACCAGTGGCATGGCTCTGATACCACCTTCTGTCACATCCCCCGATCCCTAATCCCTGGGAACGGGCGGCCGCGAGCCAGTTTCGGTGGTATCGTGTATTGTCTAATTTGGCAGCGGAATTTTTCATCAGGACCGTAGTTGGGAAATATTTGATCAGAGTAAAATACCACATTTTCATAATATTAAACACATGGGATAAAACCCAAGTTTGCATTACACACATTTTCATAGGAATAAATCCTATTTTATTTAATAAAAACATCTATTTTATTTTAGGTAACTTTATTGCCACTTTCCCAAGCCTTCAGTGCTCTCCAGCTAGCTAAAGCTTCTGCGCAGAGACGTCTCCTCGAGCCATGTCATCAGGCGCTCACGTCACTAAACGCGTGTCACATCCCCCGATCCCTAATCCCTAGGAATGGGCGGCCGCGAGCCAGTTTCGGTGGTATCGTGTATTGTCTAATTTGGCAGCGGAATTTTTCATCAGGACCGTAGTTAGGAAATATTTGATCAGAGTAAAATACGACATTTTCATAATATTAAACACATGGGATAAAACCCAAGTTTGTATTACACACATTTTCATAGGAATAAATCCTATTTTATTTAATAAAAACATCTATTTTATTTTAGGTAACTTTATTGCCACTTTCCCAAGCCTTCAGTGCTCTCCAGCTGGCTAAAGCTTCTGCGCAGAGACGCCTCCTCAAGCCATGTCATCAGGCGCTCACGTCACTAAACGCGTGTCACATCCCCCGATCCCTAATCCCTGGGAACGGGCGGCCGCGAGCCAGTTTCGGTGATATCGTGTATTGTCTAATTTGGCAGCGGAATTTTTCATCAGGACCGTAGTTAGGAAATATTTGATCAGAGTAAAATACCACATTTTCATAATATTAAACACATGGGATAAAACCCAAGTTTGTATTACACACATTTTCATAGGAATAAATCCTATTTTATTTAATAACAACATCTATTTTATTTTTGGTAACTTTATTGCCACTTTCCCAAGCCTTCAGTGCTCTCCAGCTGGCTTTTATTGGCTTTACACTAAGTTACCTGAAACACGTGTTTAAAACATTTTATCAGCAGAAAATACTGGTGAGTAAATCCCAGTTTAATCAAGTTTAAATAGAAAGTCACAGTGTACAATATTGAGAGCGATTACAATGTTTATATCTACACAATTACTCCATTAGTACTGTCAATCCTGACTTGTGGGTCATATTACACATTGGATAACTCATTGTCCAATGGTAACGTATTGTCGCCACGACTTACTACTCACAGTGTAGTAAATTTTGTATACAAAACCCCAACATACCGACAGTAATTGAAGAATTACAAAGACTCAATCACTGCTAAATTGCATTGTAAAATAATTAAGGTTTTGTAAAACATTACAAAAAGGTTAACAAAAAGAGGATAAACTCACATTGCTGTTTTAGATTTTCCGTAAGGGTTTCCTGGTGACAATCTATAATTTACACATAAGCACACGTATTAGTATAATAACCCATTTTAACATTAGTAATACCCTCCCCGAGACGGCATTCCAACGACTACGTCGGGCAGAACCACGACAGCCGTTACGGAACCCTAGATCAATCGGGCAGCGTATCTAATACGTATCTAGGGGTTATAATACTTACAACGGAGCAGAACTTCGCTAATTAGGGGGTATTATACCCGAGTATCACTTCTACTATTTAGAAATTCGAGTGAGAGAGAAAGATGTGAGCGAATTGAGACTGAAGCCCGAGCTCCCACTTTATAGGGCCTGAAATCGAGTTCTACGGGGGCCGCGTAAGGTTTGGCTTGGGTCTATGCGGCCCGCCAGGGACTACGTGTCCCGGTATAGGGTTGCTGAGTCAGCCCTAGACCCCACACGTGTCGGACACGTGGCGTGCTCTGGTGCGGTCTGGCCTCCTTGCTGTCGCGGCCCGCGTAAGACCAAGGGGGGTGGTTTACTCGCCCCGCGAGAGACCCATAAATTTTGTTTTATTTGATTTTTATTAATATAAAAGGTATACAGGCTCGTTTATCGCATACGGGTATATTTTAGGAAATGTAGGGGTGTCAGGGGTGTTTTAGGAGGGTTGTTATATTTTGGGTATAACTTCTGGGTTATTTAATAAAATATATAGTGCACTCACATTAAGTATAGTAACCCAATTCCACTTTATCCCTACGTCACGAGACAGAACCCCAACGAATTTAGGCAGAGCCTTGACATACGTTATGGGGCACTACGTCAATCGGACAGGGCATCAGTGATCAGGGGCTACAATACTTAAAACGGGGCAGGACCTTTAGGGTATTAATAAGTAAAAAGTTGACCATATATATTGAAAAAGAAATAAGGTATGCAAGAGAAAGCAAGGAATGAACAATTTTTCTACGAGGGAATGTTCTTATTTATAGTTTGTAGAAAACTTAGGGAGAAAGCAAGAAATGATTGCCTTGGCTCTTAGTCTTCCACGTACACACCAGTATACCACATACACACACGTCCACTTCTCTTTTTGTTTGAATTCAAAATGTAATTTGGATATTTGATCATTTTATTCATGTTGACGTCCATTTCTTTTCATTATATTCAAATGTTAGTTTATTTATTATTTATTATTTGTTATGAATTATTATAACAAGACAAACATATATCACATTCCTCACAGTATTTTTATTATATATATATGTAAGCTGTGATATCGAGCATTCAATTAGAGAGAGGAAGAAGAAAATAAAATGAAGGAAATTCTTTGCAAAGAATTTGTATTTTATTTAGTAAAATATCTAGCCAATTTTCATACAACCTGTTGAGGAGACGTGTTCATCTAAAGCAGGTATGAGGGATGTGAATGAACCCTTTGTTTGATCAGTTGTACACAAGAGTAGTTCTATTTTCACAGTGGTTTTATAACACGTTATCAGCACGAGGCTTTAGCCAAGGAAACGTTCAAGCAATTATAATCAAAGTAAGTGTTTGATTAATTTATATAAACTATAATTGTTATGATAAACGTAATATTTCTTTTATACCGTGGGATTGTTTTCCTTTAGGAGACCCAGTTATCCAGACACTACTATCATAAAAACATCTAAATCCCATACTTAATAATAAAAATGAGTACGAGGTACCTATTGCTATGGGAATATAATAACTATGGGACTACTAACAATCTAAATCAGTGCAGAGGACCTCATACTATGGATATATAATAACTTTGGGACTACTAACAATCTAAATTTCTTTTATGCACCTAACATTTACATTTATGTTATCTAACATTTATTTATGCACCTAACATTTACATTTATGTTATCTAACATTTATTTATGCACCTAACATTTATATTTATGTTATCTAACATTTATTTATAAAATCTAATGTTTAATAACGTTTATTTATTTATTATTGTGCATACTAATTATATATATATATATATCCGTAAAAATGGCTATGTATATTTTACTATAAAATTACCAATTATTAATATCATCACTGTTGTTATCAGAACCAATTAGCAGTGATAATCAGTACGTTACCCACGATACCTACCGAATCTAATATTAGTTTAAACATTTTGTTTGTTACCGAAATTTTCAAACCTAATACAGTAAAACTATTTTCAAGGTGTATCATGGAAGCCTTAACCAAGCGTATTGTGTAAGCTTAATTTGTATCTATATAAGTAACCCACCACTCGTGTAAATCCTCAAACCAACTGAACTTCTGATATATTTCGACACATACCCAAAACAACTCATATTCAAATTCTATTTTTTTGAACTCAAACAAAGCCCAATATTACTATCATGAGTCTTAAGTTTTCTACTCGTGCACACGCTGAATCTTCAAACGCAGCAGAAATTCGTACCCAGATCGAAGTCCATAAATTTCTCTAGTTTGAAGATGTACGCACCAATACGAAATATCTAACCCTCAGGAGGCTTAATGTTAATACTATTAATAGTATCGACTGGAACATAACGGGAATACTAGACATAGATGATCGACTAACGAGGTTACTACCAATTGGTTCACCATGGCGTCGTTTTTTTGACATCTTAGAACCTTCATACGATGAACTTGTATATGAGTTCTGGTCAACTTTTCATTTCACACGAAATAAAGACCCATCTGAGCCCTCTATCAATTTTAGACTCGGTAGAGAAACTTTTAAATTGTCATTATCTGAGTTCGCAGTACATTTAGGTATTTATACAGAAGAAGAAGTTAGATCACCTATATTTATAAACGCATCAACCGAATATCTTGATCGCATACAAGATTATTGGTCTACACTTACACCAGCAGTGTGGAGTAAAAATAACAATTCAAGAACATTTAGAGATCCTCTTTATCAATATATGCACCGTGTTCTAGCCAACACGATCAGGGGGCGCACGTCTAATCTACACAGGGTTAGTGGTACCGATCTCTTCCACTTATACAGTATATTCGAGTCAGTCCATTGTAATATTGCTTACTATCTTGCTATGTACTTTGAGCAATACCAAACACGTCCCCCGAAAAACCTTATGGGAGGATCATACATAACAAAAATAGCCAAATCTCTAGGTGTCATAAACGATGAGATTATTCAAGAATTATCCCCACCACGATTACCTAGAGTGGTAAATTTTACTAATATCGAGATAATACCTATTGATATTCCTACACAAACACAATCGTTTCAATCTGAGGCAGCACCGGTTATCCTAGAAAATACATCACAAAATCTACAACAATTACTGTTGCAGTTTCCTCAACCATCTTTTTATCAGTATGATTTTTTTGTCTCAACAGCAGCCAATACCACCCGTGTTTGAACATATTTCAACTAACACATCTCAAACACAGCATACTCAACCACAAACACCAAACATCTACCATGCACTTTCACCTTTACCTTTTGGGCAAGAAGAAATGATGCAACAATCCATATTTAATGATAACATGACATTCCAAGAGTTGTTAGCACCAGAACAACCCATATCACCACTATTACAGCAACAGTCTTCACAACATCCGGAGCAACAACAACGTCAATTGTTGAAGCCGGACCAAGTACGGTGCCTCTAATAAATCCACCTTTAGATCCAATGAAGGTTGCTAAACTAATAAAAAAGAACCGGAAAATGTCCAAATAAATAGAGTGGTTAACGAAAAAGAATGAGTGGCAGGAAGAAAGGCTAAGACAAGTAGCTAGTATTATCTCAAAACAATTTACTCCGCCACCTCCATCACCTCATGATTCTGATTCTGATTTTGATTAAGTTCAGTTGTATACACAGACAGAGGTCTGCAAACATAACAATATACTAGAATCATTTTACTACGATTCAATTATTTTAATATATCTATACAAGTATCTGGGAAATACGTACAAACTAAAAGACTTACTTGCTACAGCTGAAACTAAACCATTCGTAAGTCTGTGAATAAGCATAAATTAAAGGCTACATATCTGGATAAGTAGCCATATGAATTGAAACATGTTTACATACAACATTGATATGGAAGTTAACACGAGCATTGTCATCCCAACAACAACTCCCATCATCATTAGATGGATCCCACTACCATATTAATAAATATGTGACTGAATTATTTTGCACTACGGAACGAATATATATTTGTATTCAAGTGTATGGATTCTTGTGATGAATCATCATAGAGAGTTGGCTATAACTGTAAACTCTCTTTGGAAAGTTAGAAAACTGTCAGGTTGATTTGATTCATAAAATCAAGTTTATATTTACAAAATATAAGTGACTTTGACAGTATAATCTTAATATGTAACGTAGTTGCATAAGATACCTTTTAAATTGTAAAGACGAAGCATGATAAACATACGTGTGACAACTCGAAATTTAGAACCTTTCGTTGTACGTTTGAACACTAAATGACTAACTAATTTGATGATTTAATGAATGATAAGTGAACCTTTTATATGATTATGTGTTATGTTACATGTGTGCTTATGTGTATGTATGCGAGTATGTATATGAACCGAGACAACACGAATCCGACTCGAGACCATGTGGTCTCGAGTGAACACATGAAACATTGGGCCGGTTGGGCCACACACACACTTAGCCTATCCGAGAGCCCACTAGGGTGTATTGCTAGGGGCGAATATATAAACTTGATAGATAGCCATGTTGCCATTTTTGGACAACACTCATACTCTCCTCTACACACATACTCTCCACCCTCTCACTAAAACCCTAGACACCAAGCATCACACCCTCCTCCTTCTTCTCGGATCCAACCAACCGACCACAAAAGGATTCTCGGATTTTGCTTGTTCACGCCAAACAAAGCTTCATCCTTCACCACTATTCCTCTAACCGGTTAGTGATTCTCATTGTGTGTGTTTAGATTTCGGTTGTTGTTGATGATGATGATGTGATATTTTGTTGATGATGATGTATCTTGTGTGACTTGGTAATATGTTGGTTTGTTAGATTTATACATGATGATGTTAATAAACTATCATACTTAGATTTCCGGATTGATTGCATGATGAGTTAATGATGTTTGTGATTTAATGTGATTTAAACCATAAATGGTTGGTGTTCATGAAATCGGTGTGTATAATGCTCATATTATTCGGACTTGTTGTTGGAATGCTCGATTGTTATTCATGTTATGAAATCGGATTGCATGCTCTTAGGTTACAAATCAAAATGCTTGATTGGCTGCACTTATGTGGAAATCGGATTAGTTGTTTGAATATTTCGGATTGTTGTTTCAAGTTATGATATGATGAACTACTTGGATATTGATGAACATGATGAATGTGTGAAGAACAACTTGAATATCATATGAGCATGCTTGAATATTTGAAATCTGATATGTTTGATCCAAATTAGTAAATTACTAGACAAACAAACATGTTTAAGTGGGTAGTACAAACCATTTTCTGAAATCAAATTCTCATTGGATAGTACACTGTTCCGGATCAGCAGTTGTCCAACCGAAACCATCAGTTGCGACTCGAAACCACTGCTTGATGAGTCGAAATCCCCGGTTGCGACATCAGTTGCGAGTCGCGAACACCTAGTTGCGACTCGAAACCACACATGACCAGCACACCAACCTTGTGACTCGAAACCACGGTTGCGAGTCCAGTTGCGACTCGTAACCAAACCAACACGAACCGAAACCATGATTGCGACTCAGGTTGCGAGTCGCAAACGCCTAGTTGCGACTCGAGACTCTACACAGATACACGCTGTTTGGGCTTGCAATTCACTTTCGGACTTAATTGTTTGGGCCGGACTCTTGGGCCTAATGCACAGACCTATTATGTTACTGTAGAACGTGAATGTTGAACTGCCTTAGATGATACCTGAATGCAATGTGCTAGAAACATCCGTGTGCTACTTGGTTACGAACCTGACTTGTATGATACAACTATGATAGGACGTGAGTAGCCACAACATTGCTTGTTTGACTTTTCTGTGTTTCTACCGAGCAAACCAAGGTGAGTTCACACCCTCTACAAAGCATGGGATTCCCAGGGGTCGGGAATTGGGGTTAAGGAACATGGGTTCCTCATCCTCCTTGGGTAGGACAGCAAAGGTTCAGGAATGTAATTCCTCGTCCTCACGGACAGATAACTCGTACTAGACCAAAACTCTATCACGAAGTCCCTCATTTTTATATCGACTTAATCGCCGGGCCAATGGCGAGCGGGTCATTAGTTAGATAGCGCTATTTAGGTCTGACAAACCTCACACCGTGCCGCAGAGGACGGGCGTGAACTAATGGATCTGGGGCACGTCAATGATGATAGACATTGACAGTTTCAGGGCACATAAACATGACTACAGTCAGCAGTCGATATGGTAACGAGTCTAGTGTATACATGGGGTAGCCCCCACGGCCGAAATGCCAGATAACTAACACGGGGTAGCCCCCACGGCAGGATTGCCAGAGTAACCGGGAACAAACAAGTCACGTTTTTAACTATGGGGTAACCCCCACGGCAGGATGCCAGCTAAAGGAAACTTTTTTCGAAACAACTTAAAACGAACACCCAACCGTGAACTCACTCAACTTGTTGTTGACTCGTTACTACATGCTTTGCAGGTCCTTAGGTTCTTAGCTGGAGCTTGCATGGAGGAGGATCGTTGTGGGACATGGACGACTGTGTGTCCATGTTAAACTATGAAACGATTAAACTTATGTTTTGATTTAAGACTTATGCTTCCGCTTGCAACTTAACTATGTTTTGTTTGAACACCAATTGTATTGGGTGGATTTTTATAACTACTTATATGCTTGTTCAATATGATTGGTGGCTGGATCCTGGTCAGTCACGCCTCCAAGCGGTAGTACTCCGTAGGTGGATTTTGGGGGTGTGACAGATTGGTATCAGAGCCATTGGTTATAGAGAACTTGGTTTTAATAAAGGGGGAAAAACGTTTTTGTTAAAACCAGACTATAACCTGTACAGTGCTCAACGGTCCACAACGACGCTTCACTCCACATGCAAGGCTCGACATTCTAGGTGATATGGTCTGTGTACATTGCCTACTTGTTAGTTACATAATACATTGCTTATGGTATGCTTGGTTAGTATAACTACTGTTGCTTGAACACGTGCGTGCTTGCTCTATTTTATCGTCGTACTTTCGCGAACCCCTCTCACTCACGTTCTTCTTGGTATGAAGATCATGTCTGGACGCGTTAACCTGACACAAGCCCAGTTGACGGCTCTGATCAACGAACGAGTTGCCGCAGCACTCGCAGCTGCACACGCAGGAGGTATATCCTGCAGTCCGAACTCATTCTAGGATCTTTAGGATCCTACTCTCGTGAACCAACCTTTGTGTTAAACTCTGTCTTTTCTTTCACCTACGATAGGTCATCATGTTCAGCCACCCGTGTGCACTTTTAAGACTTTCATGGACTGCCGACCAACTACTTTTAGCGGCACTGAAGGAGCAGTAGGTCTCCTACACTGGTTTGAGAAACTAGAATCTGTCTTCGAGATGTGCGAATGCCCTGAGGCGCGCAGGGTGAAGTATGCTACTGGTACTCTCGAGGGTTTAGCCCTCACATGGTGGAACGCTCAGGTTCAGATGCTAGGGTTGGTTGCTGCCAACGCCACCCCATGGGAAACTTTCAAGGAGATGATCAAAGAAGAATACTGCAGTCGTGATGAGATTCACAAACTGGAAGTGGAGTTCTTCAACCTCAAGATGACAGGGTCGGAAATTGAAGCTTATGTGAAAAGGTCGAACGAACTGGCAATTTTGTGCCCTACTATGGTGGATCCTCCCATCAAACGCATCGAACTATTTCTTCAGGGCTTAGTGCCAGAAATCCAAAGTCATGTGACTTCAGCGAACCTCGCTACCTACCAGCAAACTGTACAGTTGGCTCACCGTCTCACGGATCAGGCGGTGGAGCAGAACAAGTTACCAAAACGCATAGATGCTGCAACTACTTCTGGTACCTCAAGCGACAACAAACGGAAATGGGATGGAACTTCGAGTAAGGGTTCGGCTTCTGTTCAGTCCCAGTCTCAGCAGAGAAAGACTGAGGACTACAAGAGCCCTAATCAGCAATCGTCTGGTGGCGGATACAAAGGAAATCACCCCAAATGCAATCGCTGCAGCCTGCACCACAGCGGACCATGCACCAGAGGCAACTGTCATCGGTGCAACAAGCCTGGTCACGCTGCAAAGGATTGCAGGAGCTTATACCCCGCCAATCAGAATCGTCATCAAGCTCAACAGAACCAGCGCCAGCAGCAGCAGCAAGGTGATAACAAAGGGTGCTTTCAGTGTGGAGCTGAAGGCCACTTCAAGAGAGACTGTCCTCAACTGAACAGGAACCAGAACAACAACAACAACAATAACAACAATCAGGGGAATGGTAACAATGGGAACAACAACAACAATGGCGCCAGGGGGCGGATGTTTGTGATTGGCCAAGGTGAAGCAAGGAACGACCCCAATGTTGTGGCGGGTAAGTTCCTTCTCGACGACTTTTATGTTTCAGTTTTATTTGATTCGGGTGCCGATACTAGCTACGTGTCACTAGAAGTTAGTCGAATGCTTAAGCGTATTCCAACACTTTTGAACAACAAGCACACAGTAGAGCTAGCAAATGGTAAGAGCTTAGAAGCCACACACGTAGTCAAGGGTTGTAAACTTATTCTCGCCGACCAGACCTTCTCTATCGACCTCATTCTTATTGTCTTGGGTAGTTTCGACGTCGTCATTGGGATGGACTGGTTATCCCAGCACCGAGCAGAGATTCTTTGCAACGAGAAGGTTGTCCGTATTCCAGGTCCCGATGGTGAACCTCTCATGATTCATGGCGACAAGAGGAGTGCTGTTGAGAACGTCATTTCTCTCCTGAAGGCCCAAAAGTGCTTACGAAAGGGCCACACTGCCATTTTGGCTCTCGTTACTGACACCTCAGAAAAAGAGAAAAAGATTGAAGATTTCCCAGTTGTACGCGATTATCCAGAGGTATTTCCTGAGGAATTACCTGGTCTTCCGCCCCATCGCCAAGTCGAGTTTCAGATCGAATTAGCTCCTGGAGCTGCGCCTATAGCCCGTGCACCTTATCGTTTAGCCCCATCAGAATTGAAAGAACTCTCCACGCAATTACAAGAGCTCCTGGATAAGGGTTTTATTCGTCCAAGCTCATCGCCCTGGGGAGCTCCAGTATTATTTGTAAAGAAGAAAGACGGTACTTTCAGAATGTGCATCGATTACCGGGAACTCAACAAGGTGACGGTGAAGAATCGTTATCCTCTACCGCGTATCGACGACTTGTTCGACCAGCTGCAGGGATCGAGCTACTATTCAAAGATTGATTTGAGATCGGGTTATCACCAGCTGAGAGTCCGGGAAGAGGACGTCTCCAAAACAGTTTTCAGAACTCGATACGGGCACTATGAATTTTTGGTCATGCCTTTTGGAATGACAAACGCACCTGCGGTTTTCATGGACTTGATGAACCGAGTGTGCAAGCCTTACCTGGACAAGTTCGTTATAGTCTTCATCGACGACATCCTGATCTATTCCAAGAGTCGGGAGGAGCACGAGCAGCATCTGCGACTTATTCTGGAACTCCTTCGAACAGAACAGCTTTATGCAAAGTTCTCGAAATGCGACTTCTGGCTTCGAGAAGTCCATTTCCTAGGCCACGTGGTGAACAAGGATGGGATTCATGTTGATCCATCCAAGATAGACTCGATTAAGAACTGGCCTGCACCTCGTACACCAAAGGAAATTCGCCAATTCTTGGGTTTGGCGGGATACTACCGGAGATTCATAAAGGATTTTTCTAAGATTGCACAGCCTCTCACCTCACTAACGCAGAAGGGCGTTATTTATCACTGGGGAAACGCACAGGAGTTGGCATTTCAGCACCTAAAGGATAGACTTTGTAGCGCACCTATCCTTTCCTTGCCGGAAGGCACAGACGACTTTGTGGTTTACTGCGACGCATCAATTCAAGGTCTTGGTTGCGTGTTGATGCAACGAGATAAAGTTATAGCTTACGCCTCACGCCAACTCAAGGTTCATGAAAAGAACTACACTACGCACGATTTAGAGCTGGGAGCTGTTGTTTTTGCGCTTAAGTTATGGCGGCATTACCTGTATGGTACCAAGTGCGCGATCTACACCGACCACAGGAGCCTCGAGCATATCTTCAAGCAGAAAGAATTGAATATGCGGCAGCGACGATGGGACGAACTACTGAATGACTACGAGTGCTCAATCAGGTATCACCCGGGCAAGGCCAATGTTGTGGCTGACGCCCTCAGTCGGAAGGACACTGCGCCTAAGCGCGTGCGAGCTTTACAACTCACGATCCATTCTAGTCTGCCTTCCCAGATACGAGCAGCTCAGATAGAAGCACTGAAACCAGAAAACGTCAGGGCTGAGGCCCTACGCGGATCAAGGCAACGCTTAGAGCAGAAGGAAGACGGCGCTTACTACGTAACGGGACGCGTTTGGGTCCCACACTATGGCAACCTACGAGAGCTTGTGATGGATGAAGCACACAAGTCTCGCTACTCGGTACATCCGGGATCGGATAAAATGTACCATGACATCAAAACTACGTATTGGTGGCCTAGCATGAAGGCCCACATAGCAACCTACGTCAGCAAGTGTTTGACTTGTGCGAGAGTCAAGTCGGAATACCAGAAACCATCAGGCCTGCTCCAACAACCAGAGATACCTCAATGGAAATGGGAGCAAATTTCCATGGATTTTGTTACTGGCCTACCTAGATCCCAGCGCGGGAACGATACTATTTGGGTGATCGTGGATCGACTCACAAAATCTGCACACTTCCTGGCCATCAAGGAAACGGATAAGTTCTCCACTCTTGCAGAAATATACCTCAAGGAAGTCGTTTCGAGGCACGGGGTGCCCACCTCCATTATCTCGGATCGAGATGCACGATTTACTTCAGAGCTGTGGCAAGCAATGCACAAATCCTTCGGCTCACGATTAGACATGAGCACAGCATACATCCTCAGACGGACGGGCAGTCCGAGCGCACTATTCAAACCTTGGAAGACATGCTTCGTGCATGTGTAATCGACTTTGGCAACCGCTGGGAAAAGCATCTGCCACTTGTGGAATTCTCGTACAATAACAGCTACCACACCAGCATTGGAGCTGCTCCGTTTGAGGCATTGTACGGACTTAAATGCCGGTCTCCTCTTTGCTGGGCAGAGGTGGGAGATAGTCAGATCACTGGTCCAGAATATGTGGTAGATACAACCGAGCAAATCGCCCAGATACGAAAACGCATGACGGCCGCTCGTGAACGTCAGAAAGTTTACGCCGACATGGGCAGGAAACCGCTTGAGCTCCAGGTTGGGGAGCGGGTACTACTCAAAGTTTCACCCTGGAAGGGTGTGGTTCGTTTTGGCAAACGCGGTAAACTTAACCCACGATACGTTGGACCTTTCGAGGTCATTGAGAAGATAGGCAGGGTGGCCTACAGACTAAACTTACCAGCAGAACTCGGTGCAGTTCACAACGTTTTTCACGTGTCGAATCTGAAGAAGTGTCCGTCAGATGAGACCCACGTAGTTCCTTTGAAGGAACTCACTATCGACGAGCAGTTACGGTTCGTCGAGGAACCAGTCGAGATCACGGACCGGGATGTTAAGGTCCTCAAGAGCACCAGAATACCTCTCGTTCGAGTTCGTTGGAACTCACGTCGCGGCCCAGAGTTCACCTGGGAGCGCGAAGATCAGATGAAACAAAAGTATCCCCAACTGTTCGCAAACAGTACACCCACTACTGAGGCCGAAGCTACGGAATTTCGGGACGAAATTCCAGATCAACGGGGGGTGGATGTGACACCCCAGGAAAACCGGGAAAACCATACAACTTAACTAGCTTCCTCAGTGAGTGCCTACCAAATTTCGGGACGAAATTTCTTTCAACTTGGGGATGATGTGACAACTCGAAATTTAGAACCTTTCGTTGTACGTTTGAACACTAAATGACTAACTAATTTGATGATTTAATGAATGATAAGTGAACCTTTTATATGATTATGTGTTATGTTACATGTGTGCTTATGTGTATGTATGCGAGTATGTATATGAACCGAGACAACACGAATCCGACTCGAGACCATGTGGTCTCGAGTGAACACATGAAACATTGGGCCGGTTGGGCCACACACACACTTAGCCTATCCGAGAGCCCACTAGGGTGTATTGCTAGGGGCGAATATATAAACTTGATAGATAGCCATGTTGCCATTTTTGGACAACACTCATACTCTCCTCTACACACATACTCTCCACCCTCTCACTAAAACCCTAGACACCAAGCATCACACCCTCCTCCTTCTTCTCGGATCCAACCAACCGACCACAAAAGGATTCTCGGATTTTGCTTGTTCACGCCAAACAAAGCTTCATCCTTCACCACTATTCCTCTAACCGGTTAGTGATTCTCATTGTGTGTGTTTAGATTTCGGTTGTTGTTGATGATGATGATGTGATATTTTGTTGATGATGATGTATCTTGTGTGACTTGGTAATATGTTGGTTTGTTAGATTTATACATGATGATGTTAATAAACTATCATACTTAGATTTCCGGATTGATTGCATGATGAGTTAATGATGTTTGTGATTTAATGTGATTTAAACCATAAATGGTTGGTGTTCATGAAATCGGTGTGTATAATGCTCATATTATTCGGACTTGTTGTTGGAATGCTCGATTGTTATTCATGTTATGAAATCGGATTGCATGCTCTTAGGTTACAAATCAAAATGCTTGATTGGCTGCACTTATATGGAAATCGGATTAGTTGTTTGAATATTTCGGATTGTTGTTTCAAGTTATGATATGATGAACTACTTGGATATTGATGAACATGATGAATGTGTGAAGAACAACTTGAATATCATATGAGCATGCTTGAATATTTGAAATCTGATATGTTTGATCCAAATTAGTAAATTACTAGACAAACAAACATGTTTAAGTGGGTAGTACAAACCATTTTCTGAAATCAAATTCTCATTGGATAGTACACTGTTCCGGATCAGCAGTTGTCCAACCGAAACCATCAGTTGCGACTCGAAACCACTGCTTGATGAGTCGAAATCCCCGGTTGCGACATCAGTTGCGAGTCGCGAACACCTAGTTGCGACTCGAAACCACACATGACCAGCACACCAACCTTGTGACTCGAAACCACGGTTGCGAGTCCAGTTGCGACTCGTAACCAAACCAACACGAACCGAAACCATGATTGCGACTCAGGTTGCGAGTCGCAAACGCCTAGTTGCGACTCGAGACTCTACACAGATACACGCTGTTTGTGCTTGCAATTCACTTTCGGACTTAATTGTTTGGGCCGGACTCTTGGGCCTAATGCACAGACCTATTATGTTACTGTTGAACGTGAATGTTGAACTGCCTTAGATGATACCTGAATGCAATGTGCTAGAAACATCCGTGTGCTACTTGGTTACGAACCTGACTTGTATGATACAACTATGATAGGACGTGAGTAGCCACAACATTGCTTGTTTGACTTTTCTGTGTTTCTACCGAGCAAACCAAGGTGAGTTCACACCCTCTACAAAGCATGGGATTCCCAGGGGTCGGGAATTGGGGTTAAGGAACATGGGTTCCTCGTCCTCCTTGGGTAGGACAGCAAAGGTTCAGGAATGTAATTCCTCGTCCTCACGGACAGATAACTCGTACTAGACCAAAACTCTATCACGAAGTCCCTCATTTTTATATCGACTTAATCGCCGGGCCAATGGCGAGCGGGTTATTAGTTAGATAGCGCTATTTAGGTCTGACAAACCTCACACCGTGCCGCAGAGGACGGGCGTGAACTAATGGATCTGGGGCACGTCAATGATGATAGACATTGACAGTTTCAGGGCACATAAACATGACTACAGTCAGCAGTCGATATGGTAACGAGTCTAGTGTATACATGGGGTAGCCCCCACGGCCGAAATGCCAGATAACTAACACGGGGTAGCCCCCACGGCAGGATTTCCAGAGTAACCGGGAACAAACAAGTCACGTTTTTAACTATGGGGTAACCCCCACGGCAGGATGCCAGCTAAAGGAAACTGTTTTCGAAACAACTTAAAACGAACACCCAACCGTGAACTCACTCAACTTGTTGTTGACTCGTTACTACATGCTTTGCAGGTCCTTAGGTTCTTAGCTGGAGCTTGCATGGAGGAGGATCGTTGTGGGACATGGACGACTGTGTGTCCATGTTAAACTATGAAACGATTAAACTTATGTTTTGATTTAAGACTTATGCTTCCGCTTTCAACTTAACTATGTTTTGTTTGAACACCAATTGTATTGGGTGGATTTTTATAACTACTTATATGCTTGTTCAATATGATTGGTGGCTGGATCCTGGTCAGTCACGCCTCCAAGCGGTAGTACTCCGTAGGTGGATTTTGGGGGTGTGACAATACAAGTTTGGGTTGTACATACATACACACATACAAATGTTTTGTGGAAATACAAATGACAAATATATGTATATGAATTATTCATAAATTAGACGAATAATGCAAATAACGGTTCTACCTGGGACATTCAAAATTAATAGAAAGAATGGGAAAAGCTAATTACCTAATGATACAAAGCTTTTAAATAGAGGACGCTCTATTTTTCCCAAAAATCAATAAGAAACTTATTGAGTTTCAAGAATATATATATATCATCAAGGATATGATGGCATGACAGATTAAGCCATCAAGGATATACTATGATGAAAAGGATTCACATATCATATGATAATCCTAAAAAGGATTAAAGGATACACATATCCTAGCATGATACCATTTAGTATTTAAATCGATGCATCGTCTAAATGGTTATCAATTTGCAACTTGAAGTTTGCACATATGGCTTAACTAATATAGCAAGAATATTATTCCAGACTGGAAAATTTATTTTTCATAAATTCTAAATTATCAATGATCATTGGAACAAGTATTATTATTGAAACATTTACTCCCCATTACAGTTATTTAGAAACCAAATATTTATCATCTTTGGGTGTGTGATATATATATACTCTATATACTGAAATTGTTACAACACAACGCACAAAGATGAGATTTAATGACATGTTGGGAATAAATAATATATAGCCATCAATGGGAGATTTCTTATGGGCTTCATTTGCTGATTATAAATCCCAACATGAGGGGGAGATAGAAAACAACTAAAAGTGAAATAAATTTTGAAGTTATCATTGTATTATCTGTATCCTCGAGTAAAATATCTAAAAGATATATTAAGAAGGAAATTCATCCAAAAAGTTTTGAATTGCTCCAGTTAAAATTAATGTCCAAGAAGGACAAAGACATATTGAAAATCTTATATACCAGATGCTAATGCTTTAGCTCGAGTTGATATTACAGAAAAGCAAAGGGATAATAATAATATGGCTATTGAATCCCGTTTGAAACATGGAAGGCCAGTCGGTTCAAAGGATAAAACATCCTCGAAATAGAAAAGGCCCTGAAAAGAAAATTGGGTTCAAAGGATAAAACATCCTCGAAAAAGAAAAGGCACTGAAAGGGAAATTGACCATAAAAGAAAAAAAAATGGTAAATTCAATTCCCTCAGGAAGGAGTAAATGATAAAACATTCCCTTAGGAAGGAGTGAATGATAATACCTTCCCTCAGGAAGAAGTAAATGATTCCAACATAGAATTGTCGATCAATTATGGTCATACACATATATTATGGAATCAAGATGAAATAGAAAGTTTGAAGCATAATAGACCATTTGATTTTTTTTTCAAACATTAAATTTCTTGAAAAATAGGAAGTTATTGTACATGTGCTTATATTTAACAGAAAACGGAAATTTCACAAACTAGGCACCTAGCTCGGTTGGCTAGGCGCGCGAAAGGGTGTGGCCTAGACCCGGGTTCAATCCAGGGGACGGCCGGTTTCACCATTTTTATTACCATACAAATTTAGAAATTTTTCATTAACATCATTTCTGTATATATATATAGGCATATTTTCTTCACTTCAAGCGCTATATAATATACACAATTCTATCATCGACGTCGATATTCGATTTGATATATTTCTAGACATGATATAAATTAAAATGAAAAGTTATAAGGACCGGTAGTCCATATAACTAATTTTGTGAAATATGCTAAATGGGTCTTCTGATGCGAAACCATGATATGAAATTTTTTTGATGGCTCAAATGTTTTTCGCAAAGACCCAGAATTGATCATATACAATAAGAAAATAATGTAATAAGGTGAAACAAATTTTTTTTGATACACTTAAGGTATGTAAGGTATAATTTATATTTTTACTAACCCATCGAAACAAGTTTGGTTAGTTTTTGTAAATGCAGGTAATGTAACAAAATACAGTTGTGGATCTTATGATATTTGTTTCCAAAAAGGAACCATAAGTCTCATATGAAGATCATATAAAACTGATCAGCAAAAGATTGCCTACCTAAGGATCAAGCGAAAAATTGTTGTCTATAAAGCTTTGATAAACTTTCAAGAAAGATAGAGACAAGTCACATAAATGATACATATTACAATGAGGGGGAGTACTATACAAGTTGCACTCTTTTTCCCTTCACTAAGTTTTATCCCATTGGGTTTTCTTAGTAAGGTTTTTAATGAGACAACATACATGATCCAGAAATATCAGGAGAAGACTATACACTGCACTCTTTTTCCCTTAGCTATGTTTTTGTCCCACTGGGTTTTTCTAGCAAGGTTTTTAACGAGGCAGTATTCCATAGTCAAACCCCAAAGTTGAAAATTGTCATCCAAATTGGAACGTATGGATTATTGATCAAGTGAATGGTGATAATATGTATGAGGGGGAGTGTTATGAATTATTATAACAAGACAAACATATATCACATTCCTCACAGTATTTTTATTATATATATATATGTAAGCTGTGATATCGAGCATTCAATTAGAGAGAGGAAGAAGAAAATAAAATGAAGGAAATTCTTTGCAAAGAATTTGTATTTTATTTAGTAAAATATCTAGCCAATTTTCATACAACCTATTGAGGAGACGTGTTCATCTAAAGCAGGTATGAGGGATGTGAATGAACCCTTTGTTTGATCAGTTGTACACAAGAGTAGTTCTATTTTCACAGTGGTTTTATAACATTATTATTATTATTGTTATTTATAATTTATTTAACTGCTTTACTTCATTTGGCATTTATAATTTCTAAAAATACGACATTTTATAAAGTAATGAATATGTCATTAGAACGAGAATATTTTTGTCTACATTTTGAACCAAATTTTATTAAAAACGGAGTAGGTTCAAATATAATATATTTTTTTATAATTAAATTATTAAATGGTTCCTACGCTTGCCCAAAATACCTCATATTTCCATTGGTCAACTTACCCATGATGCATCCTTTTAATAACATAAGTTTTTATATATTTTATATAAATAAATTTTTTTTGGAATGTTACATCCTCCCCACCTTATTTTAAATCTCGTCCTCGAGATTCCTTGAAATATTGATGAATATTTTTAGTTAGTTTAGTTTCAAGGTATATTCTGGTCTTTGTTTTGAATTTCACTTTACTTTGACCAAAACCATTCTCTATGAGATTCTTATCTTCTAAAGAGATAAAAATTACTCTTATTAGCGTAAGTTTTTAGATGTTTTGTGTTTTAGCACAACTTTTAGTTACAGGTTTCCCAATGCGTCAACAATCTAAGGTAATACAAGGGGAATTTCTTATAATTTCGATTGCGTTCCAACTTAAAGAGTTCCTGTCATTCATCTAATCGCACGAATTACGAAACAGATGATCAAACGAAATAATGTTTGATATTGAAATTATAGACGTATACGAAAGTTTCCTAATAAATCTAAAATTATCAGTGACACACATGTTCGTGGTTTATCCTTAATTGTCAATCAATATGGTCTTTGGGTTTCCTCATAGACATACATGTCTATATAATCATATATTTCACCAACTTGTAATATACACACCATTCATAAGGTCAATGTATTTAATAGATTCATATTTCCAAGGAAATATCAGACATCAGGTCATGGTACTATTTAGGGAATTCCATTATCATAACATATACCCCATCTCACCCGGTCTCGCCGAGGAGGTATCCTCATCTTACCCGGACAAGCTGGAGAGTCTACCACTCTATACCCAGTCTTACCGGAGAGGTAGTTATCCTTGTATTTCTCATAAATAGATTTTCTCAAATCATAATTTTAAAGGTACATCGTTTATTATGGTTTGCATCAAGAAACAAGGAAATCAGTATTCTCATGATGGATCATATTCTAGAACCGAGTAGTATCAATAAACAAGAAATAACAGTGGCCAAGTGTTATTACTTATTTATCATACAGGCACTGTTCTAGTCATCATCCTCACGGGATACCAATAATCATCACACTTTATCTATTCAAGTAATTAGCTTATCTCAAAGCCTTATACTAAGGCATTTTCCTTAGGTTCAAGTCTAAATATTGTTCTGGTTGTTACCAGTGAATATCAATATCCTAACTCTTTCATTTAAGCATAGATATTATTATGGTTGTGGTTTTCTTTTGGTTGGAGAATGGAGTTTCAAATATATCATTGTCTCCATTGATACTATAGCTAGGTTCAATGTAATAAGTATGCTTACAGCCAACTTTATTAGATTCCGTCACAAGGAATATTTTATTGAGACAAATAGCATTTTAAAACATAATAGGTGTCATGATTTATTCTTATAATGGCTTTATGTCTTTATAAGAATTACCAGTGCTATTTTTTCTTATGTTTATCTTCAAAAGATATTTGATTATTATATTGTGTGTATCATCAAGAGATTCTATTATGTATATACATGTGTATATTTATTATTTAGAAACAAAACGAAATTTTCAAATCTCTTAGTTTAATATTTAAACTTATGTAATACACATATATATATAATACTAAATTATTTTGTAATATCTTTAACAATACAACTATATAATCGATGGTACCAATCATCGAGCTTATTTCCATGACTTTATTTATCCTTTTATAATAAAAATAATAATAGTATATTGAAATAAACTTCTGTTAAATTTATTGAATATATTATTTTGGAATCAAAGGATGGATAAATAAAAGTTTAAAGAAATAAATTAATCAAAATATAAATTTTCTGGACTCATGGGAATAAATTTATTTTTAACTAGTGGGTTGAACCATACAAGACTCACTATTTATATTAATAATTTCTCCTCAAATAATCATCTATATATCTTCTCCAATTATTATATTCCTACCTTTTCCTTTATAAGAATCAATTATAATATACATTTAAGATTGAGAGGTACTATTTAGAAGAATATGTGCATACGTGACTTCTGACATTGTATTTATGGGTTATCAAGAGATATATATACTATACATAAATTACTTTATGTAATTGAAAACTTTAGTTATAACAATATAGCGAATGTATATAAGATTAAATATTAATATATAGTATAAATTTAACACACATAACATATATATATTTTTTTTCAAACCTTATGTAGCATACTTCATCCCATACTATCATAGTATGTCTATTTTATATTCAAAATACGTTAAGATTAATACTTTACTTTGCATTAATCTCTACAGGATAACTCAAGGGCCTCATGAATCCTTGAGAGATTATGTGAACAAGTTTAGCAGGGAATCTCTGGATATCCCACACCTTGACGTTGCAACAGCTGTGCAAGCATTCAAAATGGGTTTGCAAAAGGATTCCCAATTTTACCAGGATCTTGTAATGAATCCTTGCAGGAACATGGATGAAGCTCAGAACAGGGCTTTAAGATATATTCGGCTGGAAGATTATAATAAGATGAAAGAGATGATGAATTCATCTTCATCCTACGAATCAACCAACAGGAAATCAGAATCCTCGTACAAGCCATACCGCTCTAAGCCATATGGCAGAAATGACAGCAAGAAAGTGAATGCTGTTGAAGACGAGGATCCTGAGTTATCAGAATATTGTTTTTCTGTTAATATACCTGAACTGATGTATGCTATGCAGGGTTTAGGAGACAAACCAACAGAAAGCTGATTGGAAGGATAAATCCAAGTGGTGTGCCTTCCATGAGGATTTTGGACATGTTACAGAAGATTGCATTGCCATGAGGAAAGAAATAAGTTATCTGCTGAGAAAAGGATATCTGAAGGATCTACTGGGAAGAAAAAAGAATAAGGGTCAGGATACTGAGAAGGATCCTGAACGAGTAGCATCACCTCCTGCGGATGCCAAGATAATTAACTTTATTTCAGGAGGATCCGATATCTGTGGGACCTCTTATTCTGCAGCAAAAAGACATGCAAAGGAGGCTAAGGCAGAAAGGGGAGATAAGCCAACCAGGATGTCAACCCTCACAACTGATAAAGTAATCACGTTCGACAGTGATGACAGGGACACTGTCTAGGATCCTCACCACGATGCTTTGGTAATAACTTTATATGTTGATAATCATTTTGTGCGCATGATACTAGTGGATAATGGCAGCTCCGTCAACATAATTCAGCTGGAACCACTGAAGAGGATGAATGTATCCCCGATGGATATTACCTCAAAATCCACTGTGCTTGTTGGGTTCAGTGGAGAAGCCAGGAATACCATGGGAGAAATAAAGTTGCCTGTGTATGTTGAAGGGGTCAACTCAATGCAACGCTTCTGTGTCATGGACTCCTTATCCTGCTACAATATTATATTAGGAAGGCCATGGATCCACGATATGAAAGCTGTGCCATCTACCTATCACCAGTGCATCAAGATACCTACCCCTTGGGGGGTTGTCAAAGTGGAAAGTGATCAACAAGAAGCGAAGGAGTGTTATTCTTCTTCGATGAAATCTTCAATAAAGCCCAACGCAGCATAGCAATTAAAGATGCGAGCCCAGGATATCGTGGAGGCTTCAGAGTAGGATGTTAAGAAAATTGTCCTAGATCAGAATAACCCAGATATCTCGGTGCTCGTAGGAACCAATATCCCTCAGGATATTGAAAATCAATTGACTAACTTTTTAAATTGCAGGATGTCAACATTCGCATGGAAACATAAGGATATGACAGGTATTTCCAAGGATATTATAACTCACAAGCTCGGAATTGATAGGTCTTTCAAGCCTGTCCAACAGAAACGAAGGTAGTTTGCTCCTGAACGGAATGCAATAATTCAGGAAGAGGTTGAAAGATTGTTGAAAAGCAAGATGATTAGGGAAGTTAAATTTCCCAAATGGCTAGCAAATGTAGTTGTGGTTCAGAAGAAAAATGGGAAATGGAGAGTTTGTGTAGATTACACAGACTTGAACAAAGCATGTCCTAAAGATCCATTCCCTCTGCCTCATATCGACTCAATGGTGGATGCTACTGCCGGTCATGAAATGTTAACCTTCATGGATGCATCCTCAGGATTCCAGCAAATACAAATGGAACCTTCGAATCAGGAGGATACCGCTTTCATGACACCAACATGTATTTGTTGTTATACTGCTATGCCTTTTGGTTTGAAAAATGCAGGTGCAACATACCAGAGATTGGTGAACATGATGTTTAAAGACAAACTGGGGGACACCATGGAGGTATACATTGATGATATGGTGGTAAAATCCAAGAAGCTGAGGATCATCTCCGGGATATTGAAGGAGCATTTGATATCCTGGACCAATGCAATATGAAGCTGAATCCTGCCAAATGCCATTTCGGAGTGGGGGCAGGAAATTTTTTGGGATACTTGGTGACTAAAAGGGGGATTGAAGCAAGCCCGGAACAGATCAAATCTATCTTGGATATCAAGTCACCTTCGAACATGAAAGATGTACAAAGATTAACAGGGCGAGTAGCAACATAAAACAGGTTTATATCAAGACCCTCGGAGAAATGCAAGGAATTCTACGATATCCTGAAAAAGAATAAGAAATTCGAGTGGGAAGAGAAGCACGAGGCAGCCTTGCAGGAACTAAAGCAGTATCTCTCAACTGCACCCCTATTGATAAAGCCCGATGATGGTGAACCATTATCCCTGTATCTTGCAATATCAGGAAATGCAGTAAGTGTTTTCTTGGTAAAGGATCACGAAGGTCAGCAATATTCTGTCTATTATGTTAGCAAAAGTTTATTAGATGCTGAAACTAGATATTCTCATTTTGAAAAATTGATATTGGCCTTAGTTATGGCATCGACAAAGCTTAGACACTATTTTGAGACACATAGGATTCATGTTAAAACTAATTATCCTGTTAAAAACGTGCTTAGGAAACCCGAAATGTCAGGCAGGATGGCCAAGTGGTCAGTAAAATTAAGGGCCTTTGATCTAGTATATGAACCTAGAAATGCCATAAAGTCTCAGGCTCTAGCTGACTTTGTGGCTGATTTCAGTAGTGATATTCAAAATGAAGTAGACCTAGAAGTACAACAGCTAGGAGAAAACTTAGAATCCTGGACATTATATACTGATGGTGCATCTAACGTGAGAGGTGTAGGATTGGGTATACTACTAAAATCGCCACAGGGGGACATATTACCCCAGGCTATTAGGTGTGAATTTCCTGCCACTAATAATGAAGCAGAATATGAAGCCTTGATTACAGGATTAGAATTGGCCAGGAATATAAGTATTAAAAGTTTACAAGTATTTGTTGATTCCTTGTTAATTACTAATCATTTTAATGGAACTTATGCAGTTAAAGGTGAGAAGTTAATCGAGTATCTCGAAATTCTCAAAAAATTAGTAGGATATTTCGATGTTTTTACACTTGAACAGGTACCAAGGGAGGATAATGCTGAAGCGGATGCTTTTTCAAATCTAGGATCATCAGTCAGGATACCGGAGGGAACCCAAATACCAATACTACACATCCTGTATCCTGCGATGGATCTTCTCAAATCTCAGGATAAGGAAGTAGTAAGTATACTGGATCCTGATGATGAGTATCCCGAGGAGGATCCTAAGTCCTGGACGGCTCCAATCATGAAATATCTCAAGAAAGGACACATCCTAAAGGATGAGAATCCTAAGGCCTTTAGGATGAAGGTATCACGATTCACTATTATAAATGGTGTTTTGTATAAGAAATCTCTTGCAGGACCATACTTGAGGTGCTTGGAGGATCCCGAAACCAAGGAAGTGCTTCAGGATATACATTGTTAGGGCAATAATTTTATGCTAAGGATTATCTATCCTGAGACTGGGCATGGATCACGGATCCTTAATGGATAATGCAGGGAGTCTGAGGATCCAGAGTCTGAGGATCTAGAGTCTGAGGATCACAGGATCGTTAACAGAACTTATGATTTCAAACAATTGTCACGTTTTTAATGTTTAAATGCAGATAATGGACGTAGTGGACCACTTCTTTGCTGGAATCTCATGGAATATGCTTCTTAGGCACGTACTTAATGAAGAAATAACCGTTAGTGGTGATCATGGGTGACTTCCACCTTTTTCGGGAAGTTAGTTAGTTGATTTTTTCTTATCTTTTAAGGGGAAAACGAGCTCATTTGAGGCATAAGTCGAACACACCACACAAAGAACACACAACACTCGAATTCTCTGCAAACACTTAGCAAAAACACACACTTACACTAGCAATTCATTGTATTGAGCTTGTTTTCTTCCAAAGTTGTACAAGGATCATTATTGTTTTTTGCAATATAGTTGGTGATCGGTAGTTTCCATCACCCGAGGTTTTTTATGCCGGAGATCTTCTAAAGATCAAGGGCTCTTTCCTCGTATAAATCTCGGTGTTCATCATTGATTTCATATACTTGTCGTTCATACAATTAACCAAGCATCATACCTCACAAAATCAGATTTGGTTGCATTATCCTTGTGTGATTTTTGACCAAAACAGTTTGGCGCCCACCGTGGGGCAATTGGTGCTTCATTTATGAGAAATTTTGTTCATTTCGGTCATTTCAGTTCATCACTTTCAACCACATGGCTTCTCAAGGAAAAACTTCTTCAAGTTCCATGTCGGCGGTTTCCTCATCACATGGCATTCCACCGTTGCATCATCTTATCCCTGCATTCCAGAAGAATGCTGAGAATGCTCTGAAGAAGACAACCCCCGTTTTCACAAAACCAACTGTTGTTTCTTCCTCTACACTTACTAACAGTGATCTTTATGCTTTGATTTTGCAGATGAGAGGATACATGCAACAACAGGACCAAACTAATGGCAGGATCCTTCGCGAAATTGATAAAATCAGCAGAGGATCACTCCCCTTTGATCCTGAGGTCGCTGAATTTCGACACTCCGGTCATAACTTCCCGGCACTTTGCAGCTCTAGATGTCCAATACCAGGGTGGATCAACAGGAATGCGTTCTGGATCATCGGCAATGTCTCAGGCTCAAGGATCCTCTTTCCAGCCTTCAGGATCCTCATTTCAGCATCATGGATTCTTCACCAGTTTAGGAGAATGCATGGGGACGTAGCCAATTCAAGGATCCTCTTAGGTTCAAGGATCCTCTCAGGTTCAAGGATCCTCTCAGGTTCAAGGATCCTCCTTTCAGGTTCAAGGATCCTCATCTCAGGTTTCCGGATCCATGTATTATCCTCCAAGACCTTCATTCACAACACATCAAGGATCCAACATCTTCCAGGATCAAGGATACTTAAGGAGTGTGCAACCCAGAAGTTCAGATGTTCATATAGGAGACTTGATACCGATGCAGACTATTGCTTCTTCTGGTCCCTTAGTTATACCAGAATCCCATCAATATGGATTCACATCTGGAATTCCAACCTTGAATCCATTAGGAGGTAACACTTTGAATACTTCTTATAATGCTAACCATGGCTTCGTGCAGGATACATGATTCAACCAAGCAATGGCTAAGGAATTGCAGAAACTCAAAGATATGATATCCAGCGTTCCAGGAGTGGTTAAGCCCATTCCTGAAATTCCAGATGGAAGTCACAAGGGAAAGAATGGAGATAAATCCCATTCCTGAGAGGTTAAAAGAAGCATGTCTATGCAAGGGTTTCGGATCCACACTCACAGGATCTGCTCTTAAATGGCTGCTAAGTCTTCCCCCTTACTCTATTACTCCATTTGCTAATCTAGTTAATCTGTTTAATAGTCAATTTTCATGTAGTAGAAAATTTGAACGATTAACTAGTGATCTATATAGGGTAACACAAGGTCAAAATGAATCACTTAGAGATTACATCACTAAGTTTAGCAAAGAATCCTTAGATATCCCTAACCTGGATATAGCTACGGCTGTAGAAGCCTTTAAAATGGGTTTACTTAGGGATTCAATGTTCTATGATGATCTTTGTTTTGGTCAAAAATCAAGCAAAGATAATGCAACCAAACTTTCTGTTGTGAGGTGTGATGCTTGGATCAATGAACAATATTAAGGATCACTCAGAAATGTAATGAACAAATGACACGGAGATTTATACGAGGAAAAAGCCCTTGATCAAGAGTTGATCTCCGGCATAAAAAACCTCGGGTGATGGAAACTACCAATCACCAACTAAGATTAAACAAAAGTAGTTTACAACTCGGGATGATAACAAGCTTGTTACAAGGATCACTAGTGTGTAATGTGCAAAAAAGTGTACGAAATCGCCAAGTATTGCTTGAGAGCTGACTGAGAGCTGTTACGAGTGTATGTATATGCCAAAATTAGCTAAGTGTTCTATCAAGCTTGTCATTCCCATTTTTAAATTAGAAATAACTAAGTTAACAAACTATCCGATAATTATGCAAGCTACCCACGATCTCCACAACGTCTATAATGGTCAAACACGTGCGGAATATTGAGGGAATATGCTCCTGGAATTTCGGTGAAACTTGGTCCATGCTCTTGTTCCTGCAAAACAAGTTTACGTACAAGGAAGACAATTGTTAGTAGTAGGGTAACAACAGTGATCTTGGATCCTGATCCTGTGACACATGCTGAGGATCCTTAATTCAAACAGAATTGAGGATCCATGATCCTGGTAGCACTTGATGACCCGTGATCCTTAGGATTTATAAAATCCTCCCCTAACAATTGCTCCCAAAAGATAAGGAGTAAAGTGTAAATTGTCGAGTTATATTTTCTTGATCATATCCGTAATAAACCAACGGATATATAGCCGTTATAATCTGACTAGCCGTTACCAATCTTACATCATTGAAGCGACATCCCTGCAGGATCATGATTATAAATTGAAGTTAGAGATAAGGTTCAATGTGCATTTAAATTCGAGCGAAACTCCCTTTAAATCCAAATTTGAAGATCAAGCAGGTACTTCTCTTTCCTCTTTCTTTTCTCCTTCTTACTCTGTTTCTTTTTTCTTCAAAATTTACGAATCACAATGAAGCTAAGGTCATCCCCTGCTAAGGATCATCGAAAAGATAGTCCCTTAAAAAGCCAAGGGATCATCGAAGACTCTCCGAAGGAACGATGCTGCTTTACTGATCCTGAGATCGACAGGATTCGCCATTGCTTTCCGGCGAGCACTGTTTTTAAAACCTTTGACCCTACCTGTCACACCCTGGCTTTGCGGAAGCGTGGTTAATTTTGGTGTGACTTCTCAATACCATAGCTTAACCATAACAAAGCTATATGAAATAAAACCATGCAAGATCATCCATTTAATTAGGTTTTAAAAAACGAAGTAACATAACATTGTCTTTAGGACTTACAACATCATAACATAAAATATTGTTTTGAAAGACATAACATCAACTTGAATAAAACGCAGTTTAAGATTTGTGACTCGTCCAGGAAAAAGTCACATTTCCTAAACCGGGATGACCTCGTAACCCATATGCAGCGGGAAAACATAACATACCGCGCCAGATCTTTAATTTCCTGAAATACATGTAAGTTGAAAAATCAACAATAATGTTGAGCAAGTTCATGTGTAAGTGAGTATATAAAACACTTGTAAGTATAAAAATTCCCTGGTATGTAGCAAATAAGGAAAAGAGATCACCAACGGTTTGCAAGGCCATTGATATGTGTGAAGTGCAAGTAGGAAGACTCAAACCTTGCGATTTTGCGTCGGGGCACAAAGTCACCCCGAGGTTCGTACTGTTGGACCTGGGGTTGGGCTCGCTACACCCAGATAGATCTACCGCTTACGTCCCTCGGTCCTACAATGAGGATTAATGGCCTCCAGTTCACGCCTACCCACTCACATGATCTAAGTAATAACCCTCCTTACGCTAACCATACCATGTATAAAGTACTCGTAATCATAGTAACATGTATTTCACCCCCGCAGTTTAGAAAACTGAAAACAGTTAAGAGAAAAGGGGGACATGAACTCACAGTGGTGCGTCTCTACCAAGTATGCCTCCAAATCAATCAGCTGTGTGACGACCTACACATACTAATTCTATTAGACGGACGGTCGTGCCTTAGCTTTATGGTTTAAGTTTTTGGGAAATAGTTAGGCAACTATTTCGTGTTTACATTCTGTATATACTTGGTAGTCATTTTCCTTCCCAAGGATGGGGGATTTATACATGTGCGTTCGTATACTTCGGATTACACTATTAAGTCTCACTTAATATATTTTATTTCTAACTCCCAAAATATAAATATTTTTCTCAAAAATATTATATTTTAATACATGTGATTCCCCAAAATAATACTTAGTAATATTATTTTTACTCTAAAAATAATATTTACGTAGTTCACAAAATAATCATAAACACTTATACAAGTGATGTTGTGAAAAATATATACTAAATATATTTATGTATCACGTTTTATTTTGTAAAATCCCACCTCCGGTATTTTGTAAATAAGTCGTGGCGAAATCTATATTTTGAAAACAAGTCAAAATGTATTTCTAACACTTATAGTGAAAATATTTCTAAGTGTTAGGTTTTTGGAAAAATTTCGCCAGAGTTTCCTCTATAACTGGAGGTGGCCACGCTTTCAAGCGTATCATTTTCTTTTATAAATCAAACCAACAATTTTCTCAATCATCAATAAGCATTATTCAAACCATCAAACTAGTCAAAATAGATGTAAATCGCAAAAATACATGAACTTGTAGATGATTGGAATGGCTTGCATGGAATCGAAAATGGATGGATGGGGGGTGGGTGATCTCGGCCGAAAGTTCAAAGAGAGGGAGAGAGTTGTTGAGTTTGAGTGATGGTTATGTTGTTAAGTGTGTGTAAATCTTGGAACTCATAGACAATTCATAAGATGATTGTCCAATGGATCATGTGTCTAGATGATATTAAGCATGGGAGATTATAATAATCAAGTTTGTACAATGTGTGTCCCCTCTAGTTGGGGACGGTTAGAGAGGGGGGGGGTACCTAGTCCAAAACCAACTAAATGTTAAGTATATTAGTTAGGTTAAGTAAATTAGTTAAGTGCTTAACCCGGTTAGTTGTGTGTCACGCGTTACAATGGGTGTTAGGGTATTCAGGGACCCTAACTGGCTCAGAAAAAGATGAATAATGAGAATAACAATATTTTCATGTTTTAGGTACAGTCCGGTTGTTCGGTTGGATAGTAATCCGTTAAAGCGCTAACAACGCTTTAAAGTGTTAATACCATTTTAGTGACACAACTCATTTCTGACACTTTGGAAAGTGTCTAGTAATATTTTTCTCATGATTTGGCACTTTATTAGGTAGCTAAAAGCTGAATTATTATGTAAAGTGCTGAATTTTGTACTTAGAGTACGTTTTAGGCACATCCAGTCATTGTAACTTATTCCTAGAGACGCAGTTCTACAACCCTTGTATCCCTACACCACTAGTGTAGCAAAGTATTTCTGGCTCAAACAGGCCTTAGAGGCAGTGTCTGCCTGATGCTGGCTTTATCAGCATGTTCAATAGGTTATCCGTTTATAGTGCTACTGTGCTTTTTGTGCATCATGTGTGTCACTAAGGTTCAACATGTAAATAATGTAGTGACGGTAAGTAAAGTATGGTGCAGGTATATGCATGTATCAGAAATCAAGTAGCAGTTCATCAGTAATTTCAAGCAAGCACAGTAATTAAGCAGTAATTAATTATTGATTAAGTCGTACAGATACCTGGTTTAGTGAGGGTTGTCACATTCTCCCCCCGTTAGAAAAATTTCGTCCCGAAATTTTAAGTTCTGCTTGTAGACGTAGGGTTCTTAGGAAATAATTGGGGGTATTTCTCTTTCATCCGGTCCCCACGCTCCCAGGTGTATTCAGGACCATGTCTGGCATTCCAACGAACTTTGACGAGCTTGACACTGCTCCGGCGGGTCTTGTTTACTTTCCAATCCGTAACCTCAACCGGTTCTTCAACAAAATGGAGTGTGTCGTCAACATGAATCTCGTCGATGGGAATCGCAATGGTATCTTGAGTTGGACTTTTCTTCAGGTTGGATACATAAAATGTATCGTGAACTAAATGGAGTTCAGCAGGTCAGTCCAGCTTGTATGCTACTAGTCCTATTCTTTCCAAAATTCTGAAAGGACCAATGTAGCGCGGATTTAACTTCCCACGCTTTCCGAAGCGTGCCACACCCTTCCAGGGTGAAACCTTCAATAAAACCATTTCTCCCACTTGGAATTCCAAGTGTTTCCGGTTTGGACCTGCATAGGCTTTCTGTCTGTGGCGAGCTGCTTCGATGCGTTTTAGAATCTGCGCAATCTTGTCTGTCGTCTCTTGGACGATTTCAGGACCAGCAAGCTGCCTATCACCTGCGTCAGCCCAGCATAGGGGTGATCGGCACTTGCGTCCGTAAAGGGCTTCGAATGGCGCGACACCAATACTGGTGTGGTAGCTGTTGTTGTATGAAAATTCGACCAAAGGCAAATGCTTGTCCCAGCTACCGCCCAAATCCATAACACACGCTCTCAGCATGTCTTCCAAAGTCTGTATCGTTCGCTCGCTTTGACCGTCAGTTTGCGGATGAAACGCAGTGCTCAGATTCAATTGCGATCCAAAAGCTTCTTGGAAGGATTGCCATATCCTTGACACAAACCTTCCGTCTCTATCAGAAATGATTGAGAGAGGCACTCCATGACGTGCAACGATTTCTCTCATGTAAATTTCGGCCAATTTGCCCGTATTATCCTTCTCTCTGATAGGTAAGAAGTGTGCTGACTTTGTTAATCGATCCACTATTACCCAAATAGTGTCATGGCCTCTCGGCGTTCTTGGCAACTTTGTAATAAAATCCATTGAGATTTGTTCCCATTTCCACTTGGGAATCTCAGGTTGTTGCAGAAGTCCTGAAGGCTTCTGGTATTCCGCTTTCACCTTAGCATACGTTAGGCACTTGCTCACATAAACAGCAACATCGCCCTTCATCCTAGGCCACCAATAATAAACAGCAACATCGCCCTTCATCAAAAACAACTTTCCTTAAACCACCAAACAAAGGAACCCAAATCCTTTTCTCAAAACATAACGTTCCTTCCTCGTTTGGTACCAAAAGCTTCTCCATTCCACGGAGGTATTCTTCTTCAAGGTTTCCTTCCTTGAGAGCTTCTTTCTGCGCGGCACGAATTCGCAAGGGAAGATCGGTTTGAATAATCATTTCTAAAGCCCTAACCTTTATGGGCTTGATCCTCTCCTTTCGACTTAGGGCATCGGCGACCACATTCGCCTTCCGTGGATGATACTTTATCTCACAGTCGTAATCGTTCAGCAACTCAACTCAATGTCTTTGCCTCATATTCAGCTCCTTCTGGTTGAATATGTGTTGTAGGCTCTTGTGATCTGTAAAGATTGTACACTTTGTACCATAAAGGTAGTGTCTCCAGATCTTTAATGCAAAAACCACTGCGCCAAGTTCCAAATCATGTGTGGTATAGTTCTTTTCGTGCACTTTCAATTGACGTGATGCATAAGCAATAACCTTTTGGCGTTGCATCAACACACAACCCAATCCTTGACGTGAGGCGTCATAGTATACCACGAAATCATCTGTACCTTCCGGTAGTGCTAAGATTGGCGCATTGCAGAGCTTATCCTTCAATATCTGGAACGCTTCTTCCTGTTTGATTCCCCAATCAAACTTCTTATCTTTCTGCGTGAGGAGTGTCAATGGTTGAGCGATTTTTGAAAAATCCTCAATGAACCTTCGATAGTAGCCAGCCAAACCCAAGAATTGTCGAATCTCGGTTGGCGTCTTTGGCATTTCCCAATTCTTAATCGCTTCGATCTTGGTTGGATCCACGTGGATTCCATCTCCATTTACCACGTGCCCAAGGAATTGTACTTCCCGTAGCCAAAACTCGCACTTAGAGAACTTGGCATACAGCTGTTCTTTCTTCAGCAGCTCCAAAATAGCTCTTAGATGCTGCTCGTGCTCAGCCTTTGTTCTTGAATAAATCAAGATGTCGTCGATAAACACAATCATGAACTTGTCCAAGTACAGCTTGCAAACTCTATTCATCAAGTCCATAAAGACTGCAGGTGCGTTTGTCAAACCAAACGGCATAACAAGGAACTCGTAGTGTCCATAACGAGTTCTGAAGGCTGTCTTCGGGATACTCTCCTCTTGTATCCTTAACTGATGGTATCCAGATCGAAGATCGATCTTTGAATAAAAGCTTGAGCCTTGCAGTTGATCAAACAGATCATCAATTCTTGGCAGAGGATACCTATTCTTGACCGTCAGCTTGTTCAATTCTCTGTAGTCGATGCACATACGAAAACTACCGTCCTTCTTCTTGACAAACAGGACCGGAGCTCCCTAAGGCGAGAAGCTTGGTCGGATAAATCCCTTGTCTAACAACTCTTGAAGTTGTGTCGACAGTTCCTGCATCTCAGACAGAGCAAGTCTATAAGGTGCCTTAGCCACAGGCGCGACGCCTGGAACTAAGTCAATGCGGAACTCTACTTGTCTCTGAGGTGGCAGTCCAGGTAAGTCCTCTGGGAAGACTTCTGGGTATTCCCTCACGACAGGGATGTCTTCTATTCTTGGCTCAGCAGCCTTCTTATCCACAATGTGTGCCAGGAAGGCAACACATCCCTTCTGCAAACACTTTCGCGCTTTTAGGCAGCTGATAATTCTTAACGGCGTATCACGCTTCTCCCCGTGAACCACAATTGTTTCGCCATCTTCGGTTGGAACACGAACAACCTTTTCGTGACAAACTATTTCAGCCTTGTTTCCTGATAACCAATCCATTCCTACCACCACGTCAAAGCTTCCCAACTGGACTGGTAGTAGATCCAGAGCAAACTCACGCTCTCCCAATTCGATCACACAACCTCTGATTACTTCATTGGCTTCTACTAACTTCCCATTGGCCAATTTGATTGAGTAGGGAATATCTAACTTATTAGCGGCTAAACCAAGCATATTCTTAAACTCTAACGATACGAAGCTATAATCGGCACCAGTATCAAATAAAACGGATGCATAGCGTTGGTTTATAGGGAACTTACCAGTAACGACATTGGGGTCCTGGCGCGCTTCCCTCGCTTCGATTTGGAACACTCTTCCACGGGCTTGGTTTAACTCTGGGCAGTTCTTCTTAAAGTGCCCGATATCACCACAGTTAAAGCATCCAAGTCTTTGCCCGTTTCCACCTCCATTCCCAGCTTGGTTATGATTCATGGCACCCGCTTGGTCAACATTGTTGCCTCGATTTCCACTACCTCCATTGTTTCCTTGTGGGCGATTCCCATTCCCACCCCGGTTGTTATTCCTGTTTCCAAATCCTCCCTGGCCTCCCTGGCCAGCAGTGGCCCAACAAGAATCCTTCAAGTGGCCACGTTTCCCACATGCTTCGCATACTTTTGGCCCGCATCGGCCAGAATGGTGACGTTGGCAGGCGTTACACTTGGGATGTGCACCCATATATCCCTTTCCTTTCCTCCCACTACCAACTGTAACCTGAGCTGGCGCGTTTGGCTCTCCTTTCTTAACAACCACACTGGCGCCCTGCTTGAAGTTCGAGAACTTCCGTTTGTTACCTCCTGATGACTCGACGTGAGTCTCTTTCTTCTTGGTCTCAGCATCACCAAACTTGTTCAGGCGAATAGCCTCCTCTGTGAGAGCCACGCTCAAATCGATCGCCTCAGTAATGGTCGCAGGCTTGGATGAGGTCACCATGCTTATGATTTGAGGAGCTAATCCCCAAATGAAACGTTCAATCCGCTTGAACTCTGGAGTGACCATGTAGGGCACCACATGCGATAAGTCATGGAACCTTTGAATGTATTCTGCGATCTTTGGACCGTCCATTTTCAAATGCCAGAACTCGGTTTCCAATCTTTGGATTTCCGCGCGAGAGCAGTACTTCCTGCGCATAAGTTCCTTCAGTTCGGTCCAGGTTAGTGCGTAGGCAGCAGCTTCACCAAGTGTCTGTACTTGCAGATTCCACCAAGAGAGGGCTCCATCCAAGAATAGCCCTGAGATATAGGTGACTTGCTGGTCTGGTGCGCATTTGCTCATGCGAAGGACAGATTCAGTTTTCTCGGCCCAACGAACAAAGGCGACAGCACCTCCTGTGCCATCAAAGTTGACCGGTTTGCAGTCTAGAAACTGCTTGTAGGTGCACCCTACACATACATTATAACATACGATCGGCATTAGCATCATTGCTAAAGATACCCAATTAGGTCATGGTATGTCTAAACGTCTTAGTATTACCATGAGGTGGATTATTGTTGTTGCCAGTGTTGCCAGAGTTGCTTCCACTAGTCCCTCCTTGAGAGGCGGCGTATTGTGCGATGGCAGTA
This sequence comes from Helianthus tuberosus, assembly GCA_030545235.1. NCBI lineage: Eukaryota > Viridiplantae > Streptophyta > Magnoliopsida > Asterales > Asteraceae > Helianthus > Helianthus tuberosus. The sequence goes on from CM060405.1 coordinate 24,756,133, forward strand.
GCGATAATTTGCTGGAGTTCCGCCTCATTGGTAGGCATGCGTGTCTCACGTCTCGGCGGCATCTTCTAAAAGATGTGTTTACGTCGGTCAGGCCATAGTTATAATACATACGCTTTATGATAGTAATCGTACATAACATCTCATGTTATAATCATATTAATCACACAACATCCCATGTCACAAACATCATTCACACAACATCCCATGTCATAGAATACAAATAACCAAATCAAGTATGATGAGAATACTGCGATTGCCATATATTGAGACCACATAGTAAGCGTACAAGTACATCACAGTGTCATACAACATCAGTCGACTAAGGGCTACATCACCCTAGTCCAAAAACTATATCAAATCAGTGTCAGTACATCAAATACATGTCAACAAAAATCAGAATCATAATGTAGTCTCCAAAAATGCTGTGCAGTCAAAAGTAATCGCCGTCTTCTCACCAACGTCTACCTATACGGTACTGAAGAGCTCTACACGGATGGCGGTGGAGGCGGGGGAAAGTGAGTGTAGAATAAACGACGCAACTGGAGCCAGTCCTCCTCCATGGCTCTCTAGGTACGCAACCAAGAAGCAACCTGCTGCTCAAGTGTCAAAAGGCGTGCAGCATAGTCAGGTAACAAAGGTCGAGGGTGCTGCGAAGAAGAGTGGGTCTGACCCTGGCACTAACACGGCGGCGGCCGGGCTCTCTCAAGATCCTGTATGCGCTGCGTGTGTGCCTTGTGCTGGGCGACAAAAGACATCAAAACGTCCTCAATAGTATACCCCATGTGGAAAGAATGGTAGGGGTCAGTCGGTGGCATAGCCGAAGGTGACGCCCAAAGAAGCGGCTCACTGGTGGGATTAAAAGGTGCCACATGAAATGGAGAAACAGGGGGTAAAACAGGTGAAAACTGTGGCATAACAGGAACAGACATCGGCACATGCCCAAAAGGATGGGCCGAAGAACCCTCTAGCTCCCGTGACGCGTTGCCGACCTGGAGAGGGTACTTGAGCAAAAGAGAAATCAACGTGACGGGTATTGGTGATCTGAGGGGGAATAGGTGGAACCTCATCATCAGCAGGAATCCACCCATGCTGGGCATGCTCATCTCGTGGGTCAATCTGTGCCTCAAAAAGTGCTCGATCAAACTGAACTGGCATATGATCATGGTGAGGTGCAACAAGAGGGTCAACTGGTGCATCAGCAATAAGTGGGGGATCAACATGATCAGCAGCAATGACATGATCGCCCTCCAACAACGGAGCATCTATAGGGTGATCATCAAGAGGTAGGTCAGCAATGACAGGCTCAATAAACATGCCAGCATGAGCAGGGTCATGCTCAAGCACAGGGTCAGGAGCAGGGTCGAGTGGCTGCTCGGGCTCATTAAAGGCCATCTCAAAATCAAACTCAGGGTCGATGGGATCAACTGGTCAACTGGATCCTCCATAGGCTGATCCATGGGTATAAACTCTATATCCTCATCTAGGTCGAATCCTGGGGAAAAGACAGGATCGGAATCCTCCACATCCTCGTGGTCGAAAGCAAAACTAGGAATAGGGGCAACAGAGGATGCCTGGTCGGGATCGGATCCATGTGAGAAGTGCTGCGCACTCTGGGTGTGTGAAGGTGCGGAGGCCACAGACTCGAAAGAGTCTGGGACCGGTGAGTGAGTAGGTGACTCCTCAGCGGGAGCATCTGCGATCATCAAAAGATCTCCAGCAGGAAGAAGGGCCTCGCCCTGAACCTCATCCTCTAAGGGCTCGTCATCAAACAGATCGACATCACCAAGTAAGCATTCAGATAGTTCTCCTAGTCCCACTAGCCTCCCAGCCTCCCAGACTGCTCTTCCTAGTCCCACTAGCCTCCCACCCTCCCAGACTGCTCTTCCTAGTCCCACTAGCCAATTTTCCCAGCCTCTCAGACTGCTCTTCCTAGTCCCACTAGCCAATTCTCCTAGTCCCACTAGCCAACTACCTCGATCTCCCAGACCGAGCCTCAGCCTTTCTAGACTGAGCCTTTAAATAATAAAATGTGCTCAACATTTGTTTATAAAAAGTTTTGGATCTGGACTTAAGTGGTATGCAGTAAAAATGTTTTCGTGAGAGCCCTAGTGATCATAGTCTAGACTCGAGAAATAATCCTAGTTCGCTATGATCAGAGCTCTGATACCAAGCTGTCACACCCTGGCTTTGCGGAAGCGTGGTTAATTTTGGTGTGACTTCTCAATACCATAGCTTAACCATAACAAAGCTATATGAAATAAAACCATGCAAGATCATCCATTTAATTAGGTTTTAAAAAACGAAGTAACATAACATTGTCTTTAGGACTTACAACATCATAACATAAAATATTGTTTTGAAAGACATAACATCAACTTGAATAAAACGCAGTTTAAGATTTGTGACTCGTCCAGGAAAAAGTCACATTTCCTAAACCGGGATGACCTCGTAACCCATATGCAGCGGGAAAACATAACATACCGCGCCAGATCTTTAATTTCCTGAAATACATGTAAGTTGAAAAATCAACAATAATGTTGAGCGAGTTCATGTGTAAGTGAGTATATAAAACACTTGTAAGTATAAAAATTCGCTGGTATGTAGCAAATAAGGAAAAGAGATCACCAACGGTTTGCAAGGCCATTGATATGTGTGAAGTGCAAGTAGGAAGACTCAAACCTTGCGATTTTGCGTCGGGGCACAAAGTCACCCCGAGGTTCGTACTGTTGGACCTGGGGTTGGGCTCGCTACACCCAGATAGATCTACCGCTTACGTCCCTCGGTCCTACAATGAGGATTAATGGCCTCCAGTTCACGCCTACCCACTCACATGATCTAAGTAATAACCCTCCTTACGCTAACCATACCATGTATAAAGTACTCGTAATCATAGTAACATGTATTTCACCCCCGCAGTTTAGAAAACTGAAAACAGTTAAGAGAAAAGGGGGACATGAACTCACAGTGGTGCGTCTCTACCAAGTATGCCTCCAAATCAATCAGCTGTGTGACGACCTACACGTACTAATTCTATTAGACGGACGGCCGTGCCTTAGCTTTATGGTTTAAGTTTTTGGGAAATAGTTAGGCAACTATTTCGTGTTTACATTCTGTATATACTTGGTAGTTATTTTCCTTCCCAAGGATGGGGGATTTATACATGTGCGTTCGTATACTTCGGATTACACTATTAAGTCTCACTTAATATATTTTATTTCTAACTCCCAAAATATAAATATTTTTCTCAAAAATATTATATTTTAATACATGTGATTCCCCAAAATAATACTTAGTAATATTATTTTTACTCTAAAAATAATATTTACGTAGTTCACAAAATAATCATAAACACTTATACAAGTGATGTTGTGAAAAATATATACTAAATATATTTATGTATCACGTTTTATTTTGTGAAATCCCACCTCCGGTATTTTGTAAATAAGTCGTGGCGAAATCTATATTTTGAAAACAAGTCAAAATGTATTTCTAACACTTATAGTGAAAATATTTCTAAGTGTTAGGCTTTTGGAAAAATTTCGTCAGAGTTTCCTTTGTAACTGGAGGTGGCCACGCTTTCAAGCGTATCATTTTCTTTTATAAATCAAACCAACAATTTTCACAATCATCAATAAGCATTATTCAAACCATCAAACTAGTCAAAATAGATGTAAATCGTAAAAATACATGAACTTGTAGATGATTGGAATGGCTTGCATGGAATCGAAAATGGATGGATGGGGGGTGGGTGCTCTCGGCCGAAAGTTCAAAGAGAGGGAGAGAGTTGTTGAGTTTGAGTGATGGTTATGTTGTTAAGTGTGTGTAAATCTTGGGACTTATAGACAATTCATAAGATGATTGTCCAATGGATCATGTGTCTAGATGATATTAAGCATGAGAGATTATAATAATCAAGTTTGTACAAAGTGTGTCCCCTCTAGTTGGGGACGGTTAGAGAGGGGGGGGGGGGTACCTAGTCCAAAACCAACTAAATGTTAAGTATATTAGTTAGGTTAAGTAAATTAGTTAAGTGCTTAACCCGGTTAGTTGTGTGTCACGTGTTACAATGGGTGTTAGGGTATTCAGGGACCCTAACTGGCTCAGAAAAAGATGAATAATGAGAATAACAATATTTTCATGTTTCGGGTACAGTCCGGTTGTTCGGTTGGATAGTAATCCGTTAAAGCGCTAACAACGCTTTAAAGTGTTGTTAATACCATTTTAGTGACACAACTCATTTCTGACACTTTGGAAAGTGTCTAGTAATATTTTTCTCATGATTTGGCACTTTATTAGGTAGCTAAAAGCTGAATTATTATGTAAAGTGCTGAATTTTGTACTTAGAGTACGTTTTAGGCACATCCAGTCATTGTAACTTATTCCTAGAGACGCAGCTCTACAACCCTTGTATCCCTACACTCACCACTAGTGTAGCAAAGTATTTCTGGCTCAAACAGGCCTTAGAGGCAGTGTCTGCCTGATGCTGGCTTTATCAGCATGTTCAATAGGTTATCCGTTTATAGTGCTACTGTGCTTTTTGTGCATCATGTGTGTCACTAAGGTTCAGCATGTAAATAATGTAGTGACGGTATATGCATGTATCAGAAATCAAGTAGCAGTTCATCAGTAATTTCAAGCAAGCACAGTAATTAAGCAGTAATTAATTATTGATTAAGTCGTATGGATACCTGGTTTAGTGAGGGTTGTCACACTACCGTCCGGAGTGATTTCATCTCTGAAACATGGGTTGCATTTCCAGTCACCTCATTCTCGATAGGATACTCCTACCCTTTTCCTGATTTTACCCAATCTTTCTTCTCCCTTACCGGCATATCCTACATCCAGGCTATGCCAATGATGTGGAGAATTTTGTTTACCCTTGAGAGGATCATCGAGTAGGAGGATGTGGAGTTGGGAATGTCAGAGTTGTCTGAACTATACAACCTTGTGAGCCATGGTTCACACCGCTTTCTGTTCAAACATAAACCCGGTGAACCTCATCCAATCTTGAAAACCACCAAGAACGATAACAAGTGGAAGAAACATTTTTTCTTCGTCAGGAGGGATTCTATCCCTAATGGGAAGGATCTCCCCAGAACATGGGCCACTCATGGTAGGATAGAGGATCCTTATAGAAGGATCATAGGATACCCTGTCTCCGCTGAGGATCACTAACCCCTTTGTTTCTATTTTGCAGCTATTTCTGTTTCACACATCATTACCACACCTGCAACGAAGGAAAGGCTTGCTGCTTTCAGGAGTCTTGATCCTGCTATAAGATCATTTCAAGCAAGTACTAAGGATTCTCAAGAAGTATCCTCAGGCTCTGTCACAATGTCAAGTAAGTATCCATGTTAGTATATAATTAAATGTTAAAATGTGAATAAAACAAGAATACTTATCTTTTATGTTGGATGGATAGGTGCTGGAAAATCCTCAAGATCTGCCACCCGCTTCAGTGTCACCGATCTCACTGCTGTTGCTCCCAGGTCTGGGAGGAAGAAAACTGCTGCTAGCCCGAGTGTTGTGGTTCCCAAGCCTACCACCTCCAAGGGAAAGAAGAGGAAAGCCTCGGAAACTGACAATCTTGAAGGCTTGTCTCTTATTCGCCACCAGTTCCAAGAATACTTTGCTGAGGTAAGGATCACCCAGTATGCTTCATTATCCTGCCCACTTGAGGATCACGTGATCCTTAACTTTACCTTGACTTTTTTGCAGAAATTTGCCGAGATTGAAATGCTGTTGGATGCTTATACTGAGGAAGCTGACCAGAAGCAAAGGGACTTCCAAAAGATCTTCTTGGCTAAGGGCGAGACCATCTCTCGCCTTGAGAAGGATCTGAATTTGGCAAAGCAGCAGGTGGTCATGGCCCAGATAAATGCTGATCACGATAAGCATGACTTGCTGGAGGATGCTAAAGTCTCTGCTGCTATCACCATGTACACGATCCAGCTGCAAATGGCTCAGGAGGCAGAGGATCCTAACTTCGACAGGACCACTTGGGATAAGGAGGGCTGGAAGGCGAAGCTAGCTGAGCTTGAGGACGAGGAGGAGGCCACTGAGGTCTTGGCGATTGAGGCAAGTGGCAGTGGAAAGGATCAGGCTGGTGGTGATGATGCTGGTGGTGATGCAGCCAAGGTGTGAGCTGTTGAAATGGGCGATGAGGGATATTTCTAGACGTGGCCGGAGCCCATTTTTTAGGTTATGAAAGTTTTTTGGTTATGATGTTTTTAAAACAATGTTGGGTTGTATTTTGAACAATAGTCTCTAGGGTTATGGATTATGGATCCTAAGACAATAGGTAGGATAATAGGTGGTGGAGGGATCCTCTGTTTGGGGGATGAAACCACTTGTTATCCTGTCATCTTTTATTTCCTGCACTTCAAAGACCTATTAACAATGGACACCCTTTACCTACCCCGGCGGACGGGCCACGTATTGCCGGTAGATGCTTGGGGTAGGTAATTTTGACAACCTTCGAAAGGTTAACTTTTGTGAATAAATAAAACTTTTAACTTTTGGCTACCTTGTGTTGTTATCCTTATGAATTCTTTACTTTTCAACTGTTGTTGTGTATTTAGTTTGAATTTGTAAGTAAAAGATAAAGATTTGGTAAATCATGTTTAAAAGTTTCAGGATATGATTAAGAATCAAATATCCTATAGTCAATAAATTCAGAAAAGTTATGTAACTTAAGGATCATTAGTTCTGTTGTCAAAGGATAAGGGTCACTTAGAAATAAAAAATAAAATTGAAGTGTTTTAGGATCATACCTGAGAATCCAAGTTAGGATCTTAAACTTTAACAACTAGAATCAGGATAATCAAAAGACAAACCTTAGTAGAAGGTAAGGATCAAGGATCCTTAGCTGTTTAACTTTGAAAGCCTGAAACAGAATACAACTTGGGACTAAGCCAATATAAGAGAAAAGTTAGTAACTGGGGACAAGCCCAACAATTCTGGGGACAAGCCCAATATACTGGGGACAAGCCCAAAGGATAACTGGGGACAAGCCCAAAGGATAACTGGGGACAAGTGTAGGTCCCTCTCGAGGATGAGATAAAACCTTATCCTTGTTATATCAAACACACTAGCGAGTGCGGAATCCAAGCTAGCATGCAACCGAGACTTTATACGAGAACAAGCACAAACACAACACGCAAGATTCACCGATTAACACCACTTGTATTAATACGAATGAAGGGTTCGGTTACAAGCTCAATGTTTACAGAAGTATTCTATAAACTCTCAAAGTGTGTGTGTGCTCCTGTCTCTCTCTGTCTTATCTCTCTATGTCTAACTTCTCTTCTCTAATCTCTGATCTAATCTGTCGAACTGAACACAACACATGGGTATATATACCCGACACAGCAGGTCTGGTCGAAGGATCAGACAGATTGATCGACAGATCATCTGTCGACCAGAAAGCCCATCGAAAGATCACATTCACCACGAAGGATGATATCCTTCGAGGTCTATCCTTCGTGGTCTATCTTTCGAGCTCATCATCGAAGGATATAAAACAATCCTTTGATGACACATCCTTCGACACAGCCAGCTTACAACATTTCTCTAACTGTTTGGTCAAGTCAAACCAGGAGGATGGTTGACTTGGTCAAACTTACATCAACCTTACATTAAAGACATCGTTTTGTATCATGACGAAATACAGACAAAGTACAGACACAAGTGCACCAACAAACTCCCCCTTGGCTGTAGCTTTGTCTCGATCTTCGTGTCTTCAAGTCTTCAAGGCCGAGTCGAACCGAGCCGAGTCGCGTCCACACAAAGTGCATCAACAAACTCCCCCTTGGACGCTACTCGTGATGGTTCGTCTTCTGTCACATTCAAGTCGGAGGATCTTCAAAGTCTTCACGCGTCATAAGTAGAAAGTGTATCAACAAACTCCCCATTTAACTTAGGTAGTGTGTCAATAAACTCCCCCTTAGATTGAACTCTCCATTGAGTCATCCTCGTGAATCTTTTGACTTGTCAATTCTTCAGATCCTTGTGGTGTTGATGAAGGGACAGCGGCAACTCGATCATTTTATCCTTTGAGTGCCTCCACTTCGTGTCTTCATTCCAAAGCTTTTCATCGAACATGTTCTCCTCGCCTTTAGCATCTGCACATGCAAGAAAGCTAAACGCATAATGAGAACAACCGCTTGGAATATAGTTAACATTTAAACTAACGACACATATGAGATCAAATCTCAATCAAACACCAACCGACAGCAGTTTGAAAGTTTAGAAAAATATTCATTTTAATCCTTTAACTTTCAAAACTCGTTAACTTCGACTGTTTATGAAGATGCAATTGTTTTCCAGCTTACGATCAGGATTTTGGGTAGGATAGACTCGAGTTCCAACATCAGTCAATCAAAAATAAACCAGAAGCAAAATCTTTTTGGATTTTAAAAAGTTTATATTAAAACACACCTAAAATCTTTTTGGAATTTTTCATTCTTCAAAAGTAAAGACGGAAAGCAATAAATAGATATTTACAACGATGCATAAACAGGAAACATTAACTAAATATTTACAGACATTCTTTTTGCAAGTTTCGAGGGTAAGAGAATCATATCAGTGTACGGTCATGCCAAAAACACTCTCTTTGTTCAGTTAATTAATATTAAGATAAGCATCCTATAACAATTATCGGTATTGTTGTCCACATAAGCTCAACTTATCATTTGTACTCATGGCGAAGGGATACGTTAAGGTATAATTTATACTTACCGACCGGTGTTCATCCACATCACGACACATTCCCGTATCAAGGTATGCACGAGGGTTCATCTTACCGGTGAGTATACCGATTATCATCTGTTTGACCGTATATGATGTGAGATTCTCACTTATTTTGATTTGAAAACAAGCCCTGTGTGATATAATCACTTATTGATGAGGAACTTGATTTTCATATGCATGAAGGGCACAGGAGCAAGTCCGTGAACAGGTCAGTACTTTCGTACAGCAGAGAGACGAACTTGACTCCCGGATAAATGTGATATATTATCACTTATTTGTTTGGACATGTGATTGTTGATCACTTATTGAGGTCGTATGCAATATGTACACGTATGTATGGTATCATGGAAGATCTAGACTTGCGTCCCCGTTATTTTTCGGTAAAAGATACAACCATGATACCCAGATGATAAGCAGCATAAAGACCGAATATCTCAGAACCTCGGCAATCTCTCAAACGAAATTTCGGTACTAAGACCATATTCCAATGAATGGTTCCCACCCAGTCTTCAGTCGGATTAAGTTTATATCACCCTGCACACTTTAAAATGATTGTGAGCCTACCGATACATCTTATATAGAGCTGCTTATCGTTTTTCATTTAAGGTTTAAAGAGGTTTGGACAGACCACTGATGTACTATCATTTTCTCTTTTGCTCGCCAGGAAACTCATTTTTGCTTTTCTATTGTTTTTGTGTTTTGGAAATTTTTCGATGTTTTTGGATTTTTCAAAGTTTGGATTACTCCCCCTAAAATCAATAAACTAAGACAAAATTTAAACACAAAGGTATTTACAAAAAAAAATGATTTTCCGATGTCGGTTAACTCATGTTTTACCTCAATGCCGTTTACCAAAATTAAGTTGTAATCAGAAATGATTTAGCGAATTTTGGAAAAATCAGTTGGCATGTCGGTAAGCGGTGCGGACCATGACAACATTGTCTGGTCAAAGAGTGCTGAACGAGATAATAATTCACAAAGCAGCTTAAATATCGACAAGTATAGGAAAGATTAGAAATTTAAAACCGTATCCTGCAACTGCTTCGTGCATTGCCAGGAATCTGAGTGCTCTCCCAAACTGGATATCCACCCGGTGTGGATTTCAAAGTCGATTTTGCAGCTACTGAAATCCCTTCACAGCAACAAGATCAAAAGCCTTTGGGTCCGGCTGGTCTTCCACATTGCACCAGCGAAGGTTTTTGTCTTTCTCTTGTGAAGTAGTGTGCGGTTGTTCAACCCATGCCAAGGCATCCGCACACCCAGTTGGTTTGTTCAACAAACACATTTTCTTCAATCACACCACGAAGAAATGTACACTGCACGTTCATCTTGTAGATTGTTGAACTTCAGTCGTGCTGCAGGTGCGTACATTTTGATTTGAATCTATCCCGGGGACCCGATCAAAGCCTTGAACATTCACATTTTGAAATGATTTTCATTTTGTCGAAGCTTTTCACTCTCTTTCAACAGACATTTCTTTTTCTTTTCCTTTTTCTCTCCATCAAAGGCAGCAATTTCTTCTGTTGCCTATTTTGTGCAAGGATGCTCCACTATCAACAATCTTACGACTATCGAAAGTTCCTCCTGGAATATCCTACACACTCACTCAAAAATTAGTTGGAGAGAGGGACCCAAGCCTTTGTGGACTTGGGTCGTCCTTGATCATCAAGAAAAGTGATTTCAATCACTTGATGATTAGGAAAAAGAACCTGTGGTGCTCCCCCTGACTGAATTACCTGTTTTTGTTTCCAAGCTGTTTGTCCTTTACCAGTATTTGCATTAATTGTTTTAGCATTTACTGGTTTTACATTTTTAGGTTTTGCTTGAACAGGTTTTTCTTCTTTGACCTCTGTTTTTAAGGACTTTTCAATTACCTTTTGATTCTTTTGTTTTAACTTCTTTTCCCTTTCTTTCAAGACACGTGGGTCTTGTTTCGGGGAAAATGATCGTTTTTGGTAATTGGTTTCTTGGGGAGCACTTGTTTTTGCCTTCAACTTTTGCAGGTATGGGCAGTATCTTACAATATGCCCAATTGTGCCACACTCAAAACACATTCTCCGCTCTACAAACCTCGGAGAAACACGTTGATGACCAGACTGAGAACCAGACAATGAACTTTGTGATTTAGACGTGCTTGGACCTAAATCACATCCGTTGGTGTGTTGGGTGTAATTATTCTGATCATTTCGTTTTAAAATTCTAACTTGTTTTATAAAATCAAGGTTAGATTTATCCTGAAATGTTTCAAGTTTGTCTGAACCCGTGGATCCAACAAAGTTCACTTTCGGTTCTCTTTTCTTAACAGGAGCTCTTTTGTTTTGCACCCATTGTTGTTGAACCTTAGGTGCTTGAACATTCTTGTTCTGAGCCTTCTTTCCTTGTACCTTACCCTTTCCGGAGTTGACTTGTTGTTTTCGCTCAACTTGTAGTTTTTGGTTTCCGTACTGTTTTCTAATTTGTTCACACGGAATTGGATCACTTTGAGTGACAGTAACTTTGCCACTTTTGTTCCCCAAAAACTTTTCAGTGCATCCTTCAAAAATTTGCTCAATTAAATTTTGATTTACATTTTTAATTGGAAAATCTTTGTTAGAGTAAATTTTGTCATCTCCTTTGAGCGTGTACAACAAGTTACTCCCTTCAAAACTTGATACAATCGACTCCATTTCTTTTGAAATTTCAGTCTTACTCGGTTTCACTGGTGGATCACACAGGATGTGATTCTCGATTGGAATATCTGTTGTAACCGAGTTAGACTGTTGGTTCACAATTACATCAGATTCATCATCCGAAGAATCAGTATCCTCAACAACGGGAGGACTCTGTTCCTTGACACACGATGAATCTGTCACACTTATCTCAGATTCTGATTGACCCGAGGATGATGTACCAGTTGTGAACCCGAGGCCTGCTGCAAAGTCATCTAGACCGAGTGGCACAGTAGGTTCAAAACGGGGCATATCCTCGTCATCAGGCAATTTGGAGTAATTGTGATTCATTGGGGGAGGACATGATTTGAATCCCATACACTTCTTATCCCCCTTTTTCTTTTGAACATCAATAATGTGATCCAATACATAGCGGGAATTGGAATAACTTTCCAATTTCTGCTTGATTGTTTCACATTCACATCGAGCGGTTGCCAATTCTACCATCTGCTTTTCAATTGTGTCTATAAGATCATTGTTAGCATGTTGTTTTCGCAAAACAACTTTTTGTAATTCTGAAACATCATGTCTTAATGACGCAATTGTTGTTTTAAATTCCTTTTCATTTCTGGTTAAAAACACGTTAGCTTCAGCTGCTTTAGAAAGATCTACAATCAATTCTTGATTGTGTTTGGATAGGATTTCAATCTGACTTTCCTGTTCAGCATATTTAACATTTAAACTATCACAATTTTCACAGCTAACTACAGTGGGTTCATCGACACATACCTGACCTGATGAACTGTCGACATTAGCCATAAAGGCTGAATGGAGAGAAGACGAAGAGTAAGCAGCTTGATCCATCAAATTAGATCTTCTTTCAGTTCCTGCTGCAGCTTCTTCCAAAAGCTCATCAATATCTGCATCGACTGACGCACTTGATGTCTCATCCACATGATCATTTCCTGAAGTGGAGGATTCTTCATCTGAACTTCCACTATAACCAGAACTGTCTTCATCTCCAGAAGATGCAACACCATTGGTGGAAGATTCTCCACCACTGGCGTGCTTTAAATCCTTTACGACTTCAGCAAAACATGCTGTTCCACCATTTCCTCCTTCTCCAAGCTGAAGCGACCAATCACAACCCTCATCTATTTGAACCACCAGCCCCCGGTTGGCATTTGATGACCCTGCTTGGCCTTGGTTGTTGACAGGTATCAACGTACGAACATTGTTCCCGTTCTGGTTCTGCTGGTTGCCTTGATTTCTGAACGGATTTTGATTTCCATGCTGAGCTGGTCTTGTGCATTCCCTTTTGAAATGACCCCGTTCGCCACAGTTAAAGCACTTGACAGCTTGCTTGTCGAACCCATACTTGGTGTCTTTCTTGTTTTCCAAGTTGGTTCTCCCCGTCCTTTCCATAAACTCCTTTGCTCTTCGAATTTCACTAGCAAGAGCCCATTTGATATCCATCATTTCAAACTCTTCTTTATCCACTTGCTGATAATCTTCATTGGTTAGATTGACATTCCCAATCTGACCTGCGATCAATCCACTATAAGCACTAACCAAGGTATTCAACATCTCCATATGCTCCTTGGCTACTTCGACACTGACTTTGGAAAAGTTGGAAGTGTCTAATCTGACTGTGTTAGGATTGGAAGTGGCTTGAAAGTTTGAAGAGCTTCCATAAAACCCTTGCTGTTGCGGTTGTTGCTGCTGAGCTGTCGGTTGCACATTCGGTCTTGAAAACATCGTGTAGGCTGAAGGATCAAACTGATCTGTTGTTGAAGGTCCGGTGTTAGAAACGAAAGCTGTTTGAAGCTTCGCGTGTTGAGAAGCTGGTCTTTCTCCACTGATACCTCCTGCAATCCCAAAGTACATTTCTGGATTTTGAGGAGTTTGTGTTCTTTTTGCCTTCAGCTTTTCTTCTACATCCTTATTCTCCAATCTTTGAATTAATTCATAAACGGTGATTGTTTCTAAAACACCATTTTCTTTGAGAATTTCAAGATAACTGCTCCACTTTGCTGGTAAGCTATCAGCGAATCTCTTCACCAATTCTTGTGGAGTGGCAGTGACTTTAAAAGCAAACATTTCGCTCAACAAGTGATGGAATCTTGTAGATAACTCTGCCAAAGTCTCATTCTCCAAACACGTGAATCCTTCAAACTCTTTCTTCAGTAATTCTTGCTTGATCTTTCTAGATTGAGCATTTCCTTCACAACGTAAAGTGAGCATATCCCACAAGCTTTTGGTAGTCGTGCAGTAAACAAACTGGTGATAGATGTCTTTGTGAAGAGCTTGTGTGAGAATCATGAATGCTTTCTTTTCTAATTCAAACTTCTTCTTATCTTCTTCAGACAACGTGCTGTAAGTTTGTGGATTAGATCCTGCAACTTCCAACTCATTTTCAAAAGCTGTGAAGAAGCACATCCATAGATCTTGACCTTGTCCCTGAACATAAGTTCTCAGCCTTTCTTTCCACCATCCCCAATCGTTGATGTGATTTAACTTTGGCGGTTTTGTGCTTGTACCAGTTTCACTGTCGTTCTGCATCATAGATTGAATGCTGTTGCTTTGATTTGTGACCAAAGCCCATTGATTTGCAGTTATCATTGCAGCTTGAGGTGGGGCAATAGCTCGCATCCATGCAGTTTTGTCGAAATCTGACGTAGATTGCGTAGATTGCATAGCTGATGATTGTGGAGTCGAAGTTATTTGAGTCCACGCGGTTGGATCCCACTGACTGTTTGTTCCCATTTTATGAAAATTAATATTTTAAGTGAAAAAAGATTTAAAATTTGAAAAAAATAAGTTTTTTTTTTTTTTTTTAAATTTAATTTTCACAAACTATGTTAAAATCTCGAAGGATAACAACCAGCCGAAGGATCAAGAATCGAAAGACCTGAAAAGCACAACCTGTTAAACTTAAACAGACAAGGATCGAAAGATCAACACCTGTTCGAAAGATCAACAGTGTTCGAAAGATCACTGTTGAGTTTCGAACAATGTTTTTCGAAAGATTCTCCAAACGAAAGATCCTTATCTTTCGAAAAAGGACTGTAGACCGAAGGATGAACACGAAAGATGACTTCGAAAGACTTCCCAATCGAAGGATCCTAGTCTTTCGAAAATGAGCAGAAGACCGAAAGATGTATGTTTCGAAAATATTCCTTGGAACGAAAGATAAGTCTCACACTTCGAAGGATGCTCGAATGATGACTATCTGTCGAACCTCCTTTGGTCGAAAGATGATCTTTCGACTTCGAAGGATATCTTTCGATCGGTTCTGACACAGTTGACAACGGGTGACAGGTTGGTGAAAAGTTGATGGGTTGGTGAGAACTTTCAGCAGAAAGTATGTTCAGACCATATCTTTCAGGTCTGAACATGCAGGTTTTCACCAACCGGGTAATGATCCCAATATTTTAATCAAAATACAACTTCCAACACACAAACACTTTGAAATTTGAAAATTTTAAGATCAAAAGTGTAAAATACCAAGAACACTTAAGATATCGGTTGAAGATAAGAAGAACAAACCCAGAAATATGAATATTTCTGCAAACCGACAACAAACCGAAACCCGATTTTAACAAGTTTTTCCAGAAAATATAAACTACAAACACCCGGAAAACACCCGAAAACACTCGGTTTTAACAAGGAGAAGAGCCAAAGCTCTGATACCACTTGTAGGTCCCTCTCGAGGATGAGATAAAACCTTATCCTTGTTATATCAAACACACTAGCGAGTGCGGAATCCAAGCTAGCATGCAACCGAGACTTTATACGAGAACAAGCACAAACACAACACGCAAGATTCACCGATTAACACCACTTGTATTAATACGAATGAAGGGTTCAGTTACAAGCTCAATGTTTACAGAAGTATTCTATAAACTCTCAAAGTGTGTGTGTGCTCCTGTCTCTCTCTGTCTTATCTCTCTATGTCTAACTTCTCTTCTCTAATCTCTGATCTAATCTGTCGAACTGAACACAACACATGGGTATATATACCCGACACAGCAGGTCTGGTCGAAGGATCAGACAGATTGATCGACAGATCATCTGTCGACCAGAAAGCCCATCGAAAGATCACATTCACCACGAAGGATGATATCCTTCGAGGTCTATCCTTCGTGGTCTATCTTTCGAGCTCATCATCGAAGGATATAAAACAATCCTTTGATGACACATCCTTCGACACAGCCAGCTTACAACATTTATCTAACTGTTTGGTCAAGTCAAACCAGGAGGATGGTTGACTTGGTCAAACTTACATCAACCTTACATTAAAGACATCGTTTTGTATCATGACGAAATACAGACAAAGTACAGACACAAGTGCACCAACAAACTCCCCCTTGGCTGTAGCTTTGTCTCGATCTTCGTGTCTTCAAGTCTTCAAGGCCGAGTCGAACCGAGCCGAGTCGCGTCCACACAAAGTGCATCAACAACAAGCCCAAAGGATCGTGTGTAAACTGGAGTATGGCCCTCACTGGCGACTATCCAAACTTAGTGACATGAAAATGCCAAAACCTTAGCTAACGTGAAAATGTTAGAAGCCTTAGGAACGGATGTATGGTACGTCTACCATTATACGTAGGATCCCAGATACAGCCAGTACAATGAAATTGTCAGCCCCTAAAGCGAGTACTAGTCCCATTGCCATGAACTGTACCAGGATCATAGTGCGATGTTGGCGATACAGGGGACAGGCCCAAAAACTGGGGTCAAGCCCAAATAACTGGATACTTCTGTGGATACCTAATCCTTCTGCAAAACTCAGATTCAAGTGAAAGGAGGATAAAGGATCCAGGATCCTTATCCTTATACATATAGGATAATTAAAGAGTGAAATAGTTTAAGATCAGATCATTACCAAATTGAGGATCTTCTGTCTTGTACGGATCCTTCAAGGATACTTATTAACTAAGAATCGTGGATCCTTATTACATGAAGTATTTCTTCAAGTGAACATCATTCCAAGCTCTTGGTAGCAAATCACCTTCCATTGTTAGCAATCGATATGCCCCCTTTCCTGCTTCAACTTCAATCAAATAGGGGCCTTCCCACTCTGGTGCTAACTTTCCATCAGTAGGATTGGTGGTATTCTGAAATGCTTTCCTTAATACCATATCACCAACTTAGAATTTCCCGATCCTGACATTCTTGTTATAGGCCCCAGCCCTCCTTTGTTGATAACTGGCCATCCTTATCCTTGCCAAATCCCTGAGTTCTTCTATAGTATCCAAGTCTTGAACCAGGTTTTCAGCATTTTCTTCAGGATCACGAATGCTTGTTCTTGCAGTAGGAACCACCATCTCTGTAGGGATCACTGATTCTACTCCAAATACCAAAGAGAATGGAGTTTGACCAGTAGCATTCTTGGGAGTTGTCCTATCAGCCCAAAGTACATAAGGTAGTTCTTCTGCCCATTTTCCTTTCTTGGATCCAAGCTTCTTCTTCAAATTGTTGATGATGATCTTGTTGGATGATTCTACCTGACCATTAGCTTGTGGGTGGACTGGCGTTGATGTTATCATCTTAATCCCCCAGCTGTCACAAAAGTTAGTAGTTCTATTCCCAATAAATTGGGATCCATTATCACAAACAATTTCAGAAGGAATACCAAATCTAGTAATAATGTTTCTTTTAATAAAGGATATCACTTCCTTTTCTCTGACTTGAGCAAAGGCTTCAGCCTCTATCCACTTGGAGAAGTAATCAGTCATAGCAAGCATGAATACTTTTCCACCAGGTGCCTTAGGAAACTTACCAACTATATCCATTCCCCATCTCATAAATGGCCAAGAAGAGGATATAGGATGCAAAAGTTATGCTGGTTGGTGAAGGATATTACTGTGTCTCTAACAAGGATCACACTTCTTGGCATATTCCACAGCATCCTTCTTCATAGAAGGCCAATAGTATCCTGTCCTCAGGATCCTTGAGAATAATGCCCTGCCCCCAGTGTGGTTTCCACAATCTCCTTCATGGAAATCCTTTAGGACTTCTTGAATTTCAGGATCTTCAATGCATCTTAGATATGGTCCTGCAAGAGATCGTTTATACAACATATTATTTAATATTGTGAATTGAGATACCTTAATTTTGAAAGCCCTGGGGTTTTCTCCTGTAGGAATCTCTCCATGTTGTATGTATCTCATGATTGGAAGGATCCATGATCCTGAATGAGATTGAGTATCATCACTAGGGATGATTGCAGAATCCTCTCCTATCTCCATGGCTACATGATCCTCGATAGCAGGGGCCAGGATGTGGATAATAGGGATCCTGATATCCTCTGGGATCTTCAAGGATGATCCTAGATTGGCTAATGTATCAGCCTTTGCATTCTCTTCCCTTGGTACCTGTGTCAAACTAAAGGAAACAAAAGAGAGTGCCAATTCTTTGACTATCTCTAAATATTTGATTAGCTTTTCACCTTTAACAACATAGGATCCATTAAAGTGATTAGTAATTCGCAACGAATCTACATGTACCTCAAGATACCTGATCCTCATATGCTTAGCAATTTGAAAACTAGCTATCAAGGCTTCATACTCAGCCTCATTGTTGGTAGTTTGAAATTCACAAGCTATGGAGTGGGGTATTATGTCCCCCTGTGGCGATTTTAGTAGTATTCCAAGTCCTGTTCCTTTGACATTAGAAGCACCATCAGTGAAGAGTATCCAAGGATCCTTAGTTTCTTCCAGCTGTTGGACTTCTAACTCAGCTTCCTTTTGCAAGTCACTACTAAAATCTGCCACAAAATCAGCTAAGGCTTGGGATTTGATGGCAGTCCTTGGTTCATATCTTATATCATGTGCACTAAGCTTCACTGCCCACTTAGCCATCCTTCCTGACATTTCAGGTTTCCTGAGAACATTCTTAATTGGAAAATTAGTTTTAACAATAATGGCATGAGTTTCAAAATAATGTCTTAATTTAGTAGATGCCATAATCAATGCAAGGTTAAGTTTTTCTAAATGTGAATACCTGGATTCAGCATCAAGCAAACTCTTACTTACATAATAGACAGGATGTTGTGTACCTTCGTGATCCTTAACAAGGACCGCACTTACTGCTTTAGAGGATACCGCCAAATACAAGGATAATATATCTCCTTTTTTCGGTTTCATCAAGGCAGGGGCTGAGGATAGGTAATCCTTGAGAGCTTTGAGGGCATTTTCATGCTTTTCAGTCCATTCAAATTTCTTGTTCTTCCTCAAAATGTCATAGAATTCTTTGCATTTTTCTGAGGATTTGGATATGAACCTGTTCAAGGCTGTGATCCTGCCTGTCAATCTTTGCACATCCTTGGCATTGGCAGGAGATTTGATATTCACAATAGCCTTGATTTGCTTTGGACTTGCTTCAATGCCTCTTTTTGTCACCATATAGCCTAGGAATTTACCTGCTTTAACACCAAAGTGATACTTGGAAGGATTTAGTTTCATATTAAATTTATCAAGGATATTAAATGCGTCCTCTAGGTCTATAAGGTGATCCTCAACTTTCTTGGACTTAACCACCATGTCATCTATATAGACTTCCATAGTGTGTCCAATTTGTTCCTTGAACATCATATTGATGAGCCTTTGATAAGTAGTGTTAGGGCATGAATTTTATGCTAAGGATCATCTATCCTGAGTCTGGGCATGGATCACGGATCCTTAATGGATGATGCAGACAGTCTGAGGATCCAGAGTCTGAGGATCACGAGTCTGAGGATCACGAGTCTGAGGATCACGCGTCTGAGGATCACGAGTCTGAGGATCAGGATCCTTAACAGAACTTATGTTTTGCACGTTTTTAATGTGTAAATGCAGGTAATGGACGTAGTGGACCACTTCTTTGCTGGAATCTCGTGGAATATGCTTTTAGGCACGTGCATATTGAGGAGATAACCGTTAGTGGTGGTCATGGGTGACTTCCACCTTTTCTGGGAAGTTAGTTAGTTGTTTTTTCTTATCTTTTTAAGGGGAAACAAGCTCATTAGAGGCATAAGTCGTGCACACCACACCAAAAACACATAACACTCGAATTCTCTGCAAACACTTAGCAAAAACACACACTTGCACTAGAAATTCATTGTATTGAGCTTGTTTTCTTCCGAAGTTGTACAAGGATCACTGCTGTTTTTGCAATATAGTTGGTGATCGGTAGTTTCCATCACCCGAGGTTTTTTATGCCGGAGATCTTCTAAAGATCAAGGGCTTTTTCCTCGTATAAATCTCGGTGTTCATCGTTGATTTCATATACTTGTTGTTCATACAATTAACCAAGCATCATTCCTCACAAAATCAGATTTGGTTGCATTATCCTTGTGTGATTTTTGACCAAAACAGTTTGGCGCCCACCGTGGGGCAATTGGTGCTTCAATTCGGAGAAATTTTGTTCATTTCATTCATTTCGGTTCATTACCTTCAACCACATGGCTTCTCAGGGAAAACTTCTTCAAGTTCTATGTCGGCGGTCACTTTTTCACAGGGCATTCCGCCTTTGCATCATCTCCCCCTTTGCATTCCAGAAGAATGCTGAGAATTCTCCGAAAAACACAACCCCCGTTTTCACAAAACCAACTGTTGTTTCTTCCTCTACACTTACTAACAGTGATTTTTATGCTTTGATTGTGCAGATGAAGGATCACATGCAGCAGGTCAAAACTAATGGCAGGATCCTTCACGAAATTGATAAAATCAGCAGAGGATCACTCCCCTTTGATGTCGAGGTCGCTGAATTTCGACACTTCGGTCATAACTTCCCAGCACTTTGCAGCTCCAGATGTCCAATACCACAGTGCATCAATAGGAATGCGTTCTGGATCATCGGTAATGTCCCAGGCTCGAGGATCCTCTTTCCAGCCTTCAGGATCCGCATTTCAGCATCAGGGATTCTTCACCAGTTTAGGAGGATGCATGGGGACACAGCCAATTCAAGGATCCTCGCAGGTTTAAGGATCCTCTCAGGTTCAAGGATCCTCTCAGGTTCAAGGATCCTCGCAGGTTTAAGGATCCTCTCAGGTTCAAGGATCCTTGCAGGTACAAGGATCCTCTCAGGTTCAAGGATCCTCGCAGGTTCAAGGATCCTCTCAGGTTCAAGGATCCTCGCAGGTATAAGGATCCTCGCAGGTTCAAGGATCCTCTCAGGTTCAAGGATCCTCGCAGGTTCAAGGATCCTCTCAGGTTCAAGGATCCTCGCAGGTTCAAGGATCCTCTCAGGTTCAAGGATCCTCGCAGGTTCAAGGATCCTCTCAGGTTTAAGGATCCTCGCAGGTTTAAGGATCCTCTCAGGTTCAAGGATCCTCTCAGGTTCAAGGATCCTCCTCCCAGGTTCAAGGATCCTCTCAGGTTCAAGGTTCCTCCTTCCAGGTTCAAGGATCTTCATCTCAGGTTTCCGGATCCATGGATTATCCTCCAAGACCTACATTCACAGCACTTCAAGGATCCAACATCTTCCAGGATCAAGGATACTCAAGGAGTGTGCAACTCGGAAGTTCAGATGTTTATCTAGGAGACTTCATACCAATGCAGACCATTGCTTCCTCTGGTCCCTCGGTTATGACAGAATCCCGCCAACATGGATTCACATATGGAATTCCAAACTTGAATCATTCAGAAGGTAACACTTTGAATAATTTTTGCAATGCTAACCATGGCTTTGTGCAGGATACAGGTATTAACCAAGCTATGGCTAAGGAATTGCAGAAACATAGGGATATAATATCCAACGTTCCAGGAGTGGTTAAGCCCATTCCTGAAATTCCTGATGAAAGCCACAAGATATCTCGTTTTGCACCACCTATTTGTGATGCAGAGATACCGAAGAGGTTTCAGACACCAAATCTGGTTGCTTGTGCAAGGGCTTTGGATCCACACTTGCCGGATCAGCGTTAAAATGGCTGCTAAGTCTTCCTCCTTACTCTATTACTTCATTTGCTAATCTAGTTAATTTGTTTAATAGCCAATTCTCATGTAGTAGAACATTTGAACGATTAACTAGTGATCTATATAGGGTAACACAAGGTCAAAATAAATCACTTAGAGATTACATCACTAAGTTTAGTAAAGAATCCTTAGATATCCCTAACTTGGATATAGCTACGGCTGTAGAAGCCTTTAAAATGGGTTTACTTAGGGATTCAATGTTCTATGATGATCTTGTTATGACACCTTGCAGGAACTTAGATGAGGAATGAAACAGGGCCCTTAGGTTCATCCGTTTAGAGGATGACAAAAGGATCCACGAGAGATTGTCAGGATCCTCAAAGCAATACAAATAAGGATCCTATCTCAAGGATAACTGATCCAAGTAATACTCCAAGCATGACAACCAGAGTGTGCATGCTGTGGAACAAGAGGAAGATGATCAGGATTATCCTCCTATTTCTGAATATTGTTTTTCTGCTGATAATAATGAACTAATCCTTTCTATGCAGAGTTTAGGTGACAAGGTTAGGTGGCCAAGGAAGAATGACAAACCGCCTACCACAAAAGACGAATCGAAATGGTGTGCTTACCATGGGGATTCTGGTCATCTTGCAGATGAGTGCATAGCATTAAGGAAGGAGATGGGTTATCTTTTGAGCAAAGGATACTTGAGGGAATTGCTCGGAAGGAAAAAGTCAAGGATCAAGTATCCTGAGAAAGTTCCTGAAAAAGCTCCTCCTCCACCATCCGATGCTCAAATCATCCATTTCATCTCCGGAGGTTCTCAGTAGCTAAGAGACATGAAAAGGAAACAAAGATGGAGAATAGGGACAGACCTATTTGAACTTCCATCCTTACCCAGGAAAAAGTCATATACTTTGATGGGGATGACTGTGTCAACATACATGATCCTCATCATGACGGTTTGGTTATTACATTATTTATATCTAACCATTTTGTTCGCAGGATTCTCATTGATGGAAAAAGCCCAGTGAACATAATCCAGTTGGATGTCCTCAATAGAATGGACTTCCTTGAATCCGATATTGTCCAAAGATCATCTGTCCTTGTGGGATTCAGTGGAGAGACAAAGATTACATTGGGGGACACCAAACTTCCTATCTACATAGAGGGAGTGAATTTTGTTAAAAAAATTCTATGTTATTGATTGCTTATCATGCTGTAATGTTATCTTTGGCAGGCCATGGATACACGATATGAAGGCAATCCCTCTCAACATATCATCAATGTGTCAAGGTCCCAACTCTATGAGATATGGTGAAGATAGAAAGTGATCAGCAGGAGGCAAAGAACTGTTACACTTCTTCAATGAAGCCAGCCTCCAAGGAGCAAGACATCATGGAGGCAAGAGAGCAAGACGTCAAGGATATTATGTTGAACCCAGAGGATCCTGAATCCAAAATTTTTATAGGATCCGGGATCCTAGACAGTATTGAGCAGGATTTAGTATCCTTCTTGGAAAGAAGAAAATCTACCTTCGCTTGGAAACATGAAGATATGACAGGAGAAAGTTTGCACTTGAAAGGAATGCCATTATCCAAGAAGAGGTAGACAAATTGCTCAAGGCAAGTTTGAGTGGACTGATAAGCATGAAGCTGCACTTAAGATTCTTAAGGATTATCTATCCTCAGCACCAGCCCTGATGAAACCAGAAAATGGAGAATCGTTATCCTTATACTTAGTTATTTCAGCTAAAGCAGTAAGTGTGATCCTAGTTAAGGATCATGAAGGCTGTCAACATCCGGTATACTATGTAAGTAAAATTCTACTTGATGCTGAGGCCAGGAAACTTCAAGTGTCAGGTAGAATAGCAAAGTGGATAGTCAAGCTTATTGCATATGACATTAAGTATGAACCCAGGACTGCCATCAAATCCCAAGCTTTAGCTGACTTTGTGGCTGATTCCAGTAGTGATCTACAAAGGGAAGCTGAACTAGAAGTTCAACAACTTGAGAAGACCAAGGATCCTTGTACACTCTTCACGGATGGAGCTTCAAATGTTAAAGGAACTTGACAAGGCACACTACTAAAATCGCCACAAGGGGACATTATACCCCAATCCATTGCGTGTGAATTCCAAACCACTAATACTGAGGCAGAGTATGAGGCCTTGATAGCAGGTTTGCAATTAGCTAACAATATGAGGATCAGGTATCTTCAAGTATATGTAGATTCTCTATCAATTACTAATCATTACAACAGTTCTTACACTGTCAAATGTGAAAAGCTAATCAAGTACTTAGAAATAGTCAGGAAACTGGCAGATTCTTTTTCTTTTTTCAGTCTACCACAGGTACCCAGGGAAGAAAATGCAGAAGCTGACGCGTTAACTAACCTTGGATCATTCCTAAAGATGCAAGAAGATGTGAAAAATACTCATCACCCATGTTTTAACTCCTGCAATTGAGGATCACGTAGCCATGGAGATAGTGGAGGATTCTGCAAATCATACCTGGTGATCCTGCACAGTCGAATTCAGGATCCTGGATCCTTCCAATCCTAAGATATATACAACATGGAGAGATCCCTACAGGACAAAATCCTAAAGCTTTCAAAGTCAAGGAGACCGTGGAAACCACACTGGGGGCAGAGCACTATTCTCAAGGATCCTTAGAACAACATACTATAGGCCTACCACGAAGAAGGATGTTGTGGATTATGCAAAGAAGTGTGATGCTTGTCAAAGACACAGTAATATTCTACACCAACCAACATAACATCTGCATCCTAAGAAGAAGCTTTTGCAAAGAAGAAAGGAATGCCATTATCCAAGAAGAGGTAGAAAAATTGCTCAAGGCAAGTTTGAGTGGACTGATAAGCATGAAGCTGCACTCAAGATTCTTAAGGATTATCTATCCTCAGCACCAGCCCTGATAAAACCAGAAAATGGAGAATCGTTATCCTTATACTTAGTTATTTCAGCTAAAGCAGTAAGTGTGATCCTAGTTAAGGATCATGAAGGCTCTCAACATCCGGTATACTATGTAAGTAAAATTCTACTTGATGCTGAGGCCAGGTATTCTCATTTAGAGAAATTAATTCTTGATTTAATTATGGCTTCTGCTAAACATAGACATTATTTAGAAACTCACACCATTATTGTGAAAACTAACCTTCCTATCAAAAATGTTCTCAGGAAACTTCAAACATCCGGTAGAATGGCAAAGTGGGCAATCAAGCTTATTGCATATGACATTAAGTATGAACCCAGGACTGCCATCAAGTTCCAAGCTTTAGCTGACTTTGTGGCTGATTCCAGTAGTGATCTACAAAGGGAAGCTGAATTAGAAGTTCAACAACTTGAGAAGACCAAGGATCCTTAGACACTCCTCACGGATGGAGCTTCAGATGTTAAAGGAACTAGACAAAGCACACTACCAAAATCGCCACAGGGGGACATTATACCCCAATCCATTGCATGTGAATTCCAAACCACTAATCATGAGGCAGAGTATGAGGCCTTGATAGCAGGTTTGCAATTAGCTAACAATATGAGGATCAGGTATCTTCAAGTATATGTAGATTCTCTATTAATTACTAATCATTATAATGGTTCTTACACTATTAAAGGTGAAAAGCTAATCAAGTACTTAGAAATAGTCAGGAAACTGGCAGACTCTTTTGCTTTTTTCAGTCTATCACAGGTACCCAGGGAAGAAAAATGCAGAAGCTGATGCTCTAGCCAATCTTGGATCATCGCTGAAGATTCCAGAGGATGTGAAAATACTCATCATTCATATCCTAACCCCCGCTATTGAGGATCATGTAGCCATGGAGATAGGAGAAGATTCTACAGTTATCCCTAGTGATGATACACAGTCTCATTCAGGATCATGGATCCTCCCAATCAAAAGATATATTCGACATGGAGAGATTCCCACAGGAGAAAACCCCAGGGCTTTCAAAATTAAGGTATCTCAGTTTGCAATATTGAATAACATGCTATATAAATGATCTCTTGCAGGACCATATCTAAGATGCATTGAGGATCCTGAAATACAAGAAGTCCTAAAGGATTTTCATGAAGGAGATTGTGGAAACCACACTGGGCGCAGGGCATTATTCTCAAGGATCATGAGGACATGATACTATTGGCCTATAATGAAGAAGGATGCTGTGGATTATGCCAAGAAGTGTGATCCTTGTCAGAGACATAGTAATATCCTTCATCAACCAGCAGAGCTCTTGCATCCTATATCCTCTTCCTGGCCATTCATGAGATGGGGAATGGATAGAGTTGGAAAACTTCCCAAAGCACCAGGAGGAAAGGTGTTCATGCTTGCCATGACTGATTACTTCTCTAAGTGGATAGAGGCTGAAGCCTTTGCTCAAGTTAGAGAAAAGGAAGTGATATCCTTTATTAAAAGAAACATTATTACTAGATTTGGTATTCCTTCTGAAATTGTTTGTGATAATGGATCCCAATTGATTGGGAGTAGAACTACTAACTTTTGTGACAGCTGGGGGATTAAGATGATAACATCAACACTAGTCCACCCACAAGCTAATGGTCAGGCAGAATCATCCAACAAGATCATCATCAACAATTTGAAGAAGAAGCTTGGATCCAAGAAAGGAAAGTGGGCAGAAGAACTACCTTATGTATTATGGGCTGATAGGACAACTCCCAAGAATGCTACTAGTCAAACTCCATTTTCTTTGGTATTTGGAGCAGAATCAGTGATCCCTACAGAAATGGTGGTTCCTACTGCAAGAACAAGCATCCATGATCCTGAAGAGAATGCTGAAAAATTGGTTCAAGACTTGGATACTATAGAAGAACTCAGGGACTTGGCAAGGATAAGGATGGCTAGTTATCAACAAAGGATGGCTGGAGCCTAGAATAAGAATGTCAGGATCAGGAAGTTCCAAGTTGGTGATATGGTATTAAGAAAAGCATTTCAGAATACCACAAATCCTGCTGATGGAAAATTGGCATCAAAGTGGGAAGGCCTCTACCTGATTGAAGTTGAGGCTGGAAGGGGGGCATGTCGATTGCTAACAATGGAGGGTGATTTGCTACCGAGAGCTTGGAATGCTGTCCACTTGAAGAAATACTTCATGTAATACGGATTCATGATCCTTAGCAACATTCATGATCCACATCCTTGAAGGATCCTTAGAGGATGGATAATCCTCATTTTGGTAATGATCCAATCTCAAACTATTTTATTCTTTAATTGTCCTATATGCAAGGAAAAGGATCCTGGATCCTTTATCCTCCTTTCACTTGATTCTGAGTTTTGCAGAAGGCTCTTATATCCTTAACGAAGGATTCAGTAACCACAGAAGTCTCCAGTTATTTGGGCTTGTCCCCAGTTTTTTGGGCTTGTCCCCAGTTTTGGGCCTGTCCCCAGTTTCGACAGTAGCGCACGATGATCCTGGTACAGTTCATGGCAATGGGACCAGTACTTGCTTTAGGGGCTGACAATTTCATTGTACTGGCTGTATCCGGGATCCTACGTATAATGGTAGACGTACCATACATCCGTTCCTAAGGTTTCTAACGTTTTCATGTTAGCTAAGGTTTCGGCATTTTCATGTCGCTCAAGTTTGGATAGTCGCCAGTGAGGGCCATACTCCAGTTTACACAAGTTTATTTGGGCTTGAACCCAGTTTACATCCGTTTATTTGGGCTTATCCCCAGTTTATTTGGGCTTGTCCCCAGTTTATTTGGGCTTGTCCCCAGTTTGTTGGGCTTGTTCCCAGTTTATTTGGGCTTGTCCCCAGTTATTATGGGTTCATTCCCAATTATTTGGCTTGGTCCCAAGTTTGTTTTTCTTGCAGGATCTTGGAGCTCTAAAGTTATACAAGTTCTGACAATAAGGATCCTAGATCCTAGAAACTTTACTTTTCACACATTTTATTCAGTATTAGTTTACAAGGATATAGAATCCTAACTTGGATTCTCTGGTATGTTATATTCTAACTTTTTCTAAGCTGCAAGTTGTCTCTTATCCTTTTTGGTTAAGGATCATTGATCCACATTTATATGAACACTTCAAGTTTTCTGTTAAAAGTTTAACATTATCATCAGATTTCCAATAACTTTCCAATTGTTTGGCGATGATATCTTTGAAAATAGAAAGCATACATGAAAAATAAAGAGGAAAGAAACAACAACAGTTGTAGCTAAAAAAGTTTAATGTTATCACCCATTCATTATGTATCAAATCATCTGGCCTGGATTTCACCAGCAAAACCGTGGACCATCCACCCAGGCCGGACATGGCTATCTTACAGTTAAAGTGTCTATGCAGATATTAAAGTGCAGGAAGGTTAATAGCGAATGGTGTAGAAGGATCCATTCTCCACAAACAGAAGGATCTTCTGATCTTTAAAGGCACTTGAGGAGTTATCTTTAACTCTATATTTTGCAATGATGATTATAGCAGGTTTTATCAAGGACGACAGGCAGTGTAACGACTAGTTACCAGTAGCAACGGCTAGTCCGCTTCTAACAGAAATATGACAGCTGTGAATCCTTATCACAACTGCCATATTGGGGGCAATTGTTAGGGCATGAATTTTATGCTAAGAATTATCTCTCCTGAGACTGGGCATGGATCACGGATCCTTAATGGATAATGCAGGGAGTTTGAGGATCCAGAGTCTGAGGATCACAGGATCCTTAACAGAACTTATGATTTCTAACAATTGTCACGTTTTTAATGTTTAAATGCAGATAATGGACGTAGTGGACTACTTCTTTGCTGGAATCTCGTGGAATATGCTTCTTAGGCACGTGCTTAATGAAGAAATAACCATTAGTGGGGATTGTTAGGGGAGGATTTTCTAACAATTAGTGATCCTTATTCGCTATCCTAATTAATGATCCTTACTTCTGTGACAGGTGGTGATCCTCAGAAGAGCTTCAGGATCAGGATCATGGATCACTTTAAGGATCCTCGTACTGACGGTTGTTTATTTGATTTTTGTATTACTTCGCAGGAGTAATAAATGTGACTTGGTCTTGGCAACGGTAACAAGGAATATTCCATGAGTATTCCGCACACGATTGACCAGAAATGGACGTTGTGGAGAACGTGGGAGCTTGGCACGAAAGTCGGATAGTTAGTTAGTGTTGTTAATGTTAGGGGAGGATTTTCTAACAATTAGTGATCCTTATTCGTTATCCTAATTAGTGATCCTTACTTCTGTGACAGGTGGTGATCCTCAGAAGAGCTTCAGGATCAGGATCATGGATCACTTTAAGGATCCTCGTACTGACGATTGTTTACTTATGTTTTGTACCTTCTCGCATGTATAACCAGCTTGACCAAGTCTTGGCGACATTCCTGGAGAATATTCCCAAACTATTCTGCACGTGCTTGGCCAAAAATGGACGTTATGGAGAACGTGGGGGCTTGGCACAAAAGTCGGATAGTTAGTTTGGTAGTTAAGTTTCTATTTTAAAAGGGGTAACGAGCTAGTAGAAAAACACTTAGTCATTTTGACAGCGACACACACTCATATACTCGCACACTTGAAGCTCTCGACGAACATACATTCGTTTTCACTCACATTTACACATTTCACGATAGTGATCCTTGTACCTAGCTCGTTACTATCCAAAGTTGTAAACATTTATTCATTTATTTGAGCTTGGTGATCGGTAGTTTCCATCACCCGGGGTTTTTTGTGCCGGAGATCGACTCTTGATCAAGGGCTTTTAACCCGTATAAATCCTTGTGTCATTTCAGCACTTTACATTGAAGTGATCCTTGTTATTGTTCTACATTGTTAGCATCATACCCCGTAACATAGAGTTTGGTTGCAATATCCTCAACAGATTTTTTGACCAAAACAGTTTGGCGCCCACCGTGGGGCAATTGGTGCTTTGTCCTTAGGAAAATACGCATTTCTGCGCTCAATTCGGTTCACTACAACCAAGCAAATGGCTTCCTCAGCGAAGAATGCTTCAAATTTGATGCCCTCGTTCACTTCTTCACAAGGCGTTCCCCCTTTGCCTCCACCACCTTCTGGATCCCAGAAGAATGCTGAGAATGCTGCGAAGAAACCAACTCCCATTTTCTCAAAACCTCCAACTTCTTCTGCTTCTTACACTCCCACTACTAGTGACATGTTTACTTTGATTTTGCAGATGAAGGATCAGATACGGCAACAGGATAAGACCAATGAGAGGATTCTCAAAGAAATCGGAGATCTCAAGAAACAAAAGACAACGGCAGAGGATCATTCCCCACTGGTGCCAAAATCCTTGAATTTTGATACTCCGGTGATTGCTTCTCAGCCATCAGTGGCTCCAGACGTTCAATATGTGGGTGGACCGAAAGGAGTGCACTACGGAACAACAATAGTGAGCCAGGCATCAGGTTCATATTTCCAGCCAGTGGGATCCTATCCTCAGCATATGGGATCCCTCACGAACTCAGGAGGATATTCAGGAATGCAGCAGGTTCAAGGATCCTCCTTTGTTCCAGGATCATCCCAGGTTCAAGGATCCTCCTTTGTTCCAGGATCATCCCAGGTTCAAGGATCCTCCTTTGCTCCAGGATCATCCCAGGTTCAAGGATCCTCCTTTGTTCCAGGATCATCCCAGATTCAAGGATCCCCCTTTGTTCCAGGATCATCGCAGGTTCAAGGATCCTCCTTTGTTCCAGGATCATCCCACGTTCAAGGATCCTCCTTTGTTCCAGGATCGTCCCAATTTCAGGGATCCTTCCAGATGCCAGGATCCTTGAGGAGTTTGCAAAGAGGAAGTTCAGATGTCCATCAGGGAGATTTTATTCCAATGCAGACCAATGCTTCTACTGGTCCCTCGATCATTCCAGAGCCTCAACAATATGGACTAACATCCAATCTTCCTAATCTGAATCCAATGGGAGGTAACACTTTTAATAATTCTTATACTACTAACCATGGTCTTATGCAGGATCCAGGTATCAATCATGCCAGGGCCAGAGAATTGCAAAAGCTAAAGGATATGATATCAAGTGTGCTGGGAGTGGTCAAACCTATCCCAGAGATTGCAGATGGGAGCCACAAGATATCTCGTTTTGCACCACCAATCTGTGATGCTGAGATACCCAAGAGGTTCCATGTACCAACAATGAAACTGTATGATGGTTCGACGGATCCTGAAGAACACATAGCACAATACAGGGAGAGGATGGAGATCAATCCAATCCCAGAAAGGTTAAAGGAAGCATGCCTGTGCAAGGGATTCGGATCCACTCTTACTCGATCAGCTCTCAAATGGCTGCTAAGTCTTCCCCCTACTCTATTACCTCATTTGCTAATCTAGTTAACTTGTTTAATAATCAGTTTTCTTGTAGTAGGAAATTTGAACGATTAACTAGTGATTTATACAGGATAACCCAGGGTCATAATGAATCATTAAGGGATTACATTACCAAATTCAGTAAAGAATCCTTAGACATTCCCAACTTAGATATAGCCACGGCTGTTGAGGCCTTTAAAATGGGATTGCTCAGGGATTCGTCGTTTTATGATGATTTTGTTATGACACCATGCAAGAACTTAGATGAGGTAAGAACACGAGCACTTAGGTTCATTCGGCTAGAGGATAACAAGAGGATCCAGGAGAGGTTAGCAGGATCCTCAAAGCAGGAAAAGCAAGGATCCTCATTCAGGAACAACAAGTTCAAATCCTTCAACAGATCCGATAACCAGAACGTGCATTCTATTGATCAAGAAGAGGATGATGAGGATTATCCTCCAATTTATGAATATTGTTTTTCTGTTGATAACAACGAACTAATCCTTGCGATGCAGAATCTAGGTGATAAAGCTAGATGGCCCAGAAAAAATGATAGGCCAGCTGCAACTAAGGATAAATCAAAGTGGTGTGCATACCATGAAGATTTTGGGCATCTCACAGAAGAATGCATTGCACTAAGAAAGGAAATTGGATACTTGTTGAGCAAGGGGCATCTAAAAGAATTGTTGGGAAGAAAAAAGTCAAGGACTCAGGATCCTAAAAGGATCCCTGAGAAGGCTCCAGCCCCTCCAGCAGATGCACAAGTGATAAACTTTATTTCCGGAGGATCAGACATTTGCGGAACATCCTTCTCAGCGGCTAAAAGGCATGCAAAGGAAACTAAAATGGATAACGGAAAAGACCAGTTCGAACATCAAGTGTCTCCGAAGGAAAAGTTATAACCTTTGATGGGGATGATCGTGTCGATATCCAGGATCCTCATCACGATGGTTTAGTTATTACTCTTTTCATTTCTAACCATTTTGTCCGCATGATCCTTATAGACGGAGGAAGCTCAGTGAACATTATCCAGCTTGATGTTCTAAAGAAGATGGGAATTCCTGAATCAGATATCATACCAAGATCCTCCGTGCTTGTAGGATTTAGTGGCGAAACTAAGAACACCTTGGGGGACATTAAACTCCCCATATACATTGAAGGCCTACACTCTTATCAAAAATTCTGTGTTATTGACTGTTTATCTTGTTGTAATGTTATCCTTGGCAGGCCCTGGATACACGATATGAAAGCAGTCCCATCTACCTACCATCAATGTGTGAAGCTCCCTAGTCCTTGGGGAATAGTGAAGATTGATAGTGATCAGCAGGAGGCTAAGAATTGCTACACTTCATCGATGAAATCAGCCTCGAAGTCAAGGGAGCAATAGCAATCAAGGTATCCTTCAAGGGACGTCTTGGAGGCAAGAGAGCAGGATGTGGTAGAAATCCTCATGGATCCCGATGATCCTGAATCCAAAATCTATATTGGATCAGGGATCCTTGGTAAAATGAAAGAAGACCTCGTATCCTTCCTTAAAAGGAGAAAGACTACCTTTGCATGGAAACACAAAGACATGACTGGTATATCCAAAGATGTAATCACTCACAAACTCGGCATTGACAGGTCCTTCAAACCAATCCACCAAAGGAGAAGAAAGTTTGCACCGGAAAGGAATGCCATTATCCAGGACGAGGTAGAGAAATTGCTCCGGGCAGGTATGATTAGAGAGGTCAAGTATCCAAGATGGTTGGCCAATGTGGTTGTAGTTCAAAAGAAAAACGGAAAGTGGAGGGTATGTGTCGATTTTACCGATTTAAATAAGGCATGTCCCAAGGATCCTTTCCCATTACCCCACATTGACTCCATGGTGGATGCAACTGCGGGTCATGAACTGTTAACTTTTATGGATGCTTCATCTGGATTCCAACAAATCCAAATGGAACCATCCGACCAAGAGGATACAGCCTTCATGACTCCAACTGGTATATACTGCTATATTGCTATGCCATTCGGATTAAGAAATGCAGGTGCAACATATCAAAGGCTGGTGAATATGATGTTCAAGGATCAGATTGGACAAACTATGGAGGTTTACATAGATGATATGGTGGTAAAATCCTTAAAAGCTGAGGATCACCTAAGAGACTTGGAGGAAGCATTCAATATCCTTGATAAATATAATATGAAGCTTAATCCTTCAAAATGTCACTTTAGTGTTAAAGCAGGTAAATTCTTAGGATATATGGTGACAAAGAGAGGCATTGAAGCTAGTCCGGAGCAGATCAAAGCTATAGTGAACATCAAATCTCCGGCCAATGCTAAGGATGTTCAAAGGCTAACAGGCAGGATAGCAGCTTTGAACAGATTCATATCCAAATCCTCAGAGAAGTGCAAAGAATTCTATGATATCCTAAGGAAGAACAGGAAATTTGAGTGGACTGAGAAGCATGAGAATGCCCTAAGAGCTCTCAAAGATTATCTATCCTCAGCCCCAGCCTTGATGAAACCAGAAAAAGGCGATGTGTTATCCTTATATCTTGCAGTATCCTCAAAAGCAGTAAGTGCGGTCCTTGTTAAGGATCATGAAGGTACACAACATCCTGTCTATTATGTAAGTAAAAGTTTACTTGATGCCGAATCCAGGTATTCACACCTTGAAAAACTTATCCTTGCATTAATTATGGCATCTACTAAGTTGAGACATTATTTTGAAACTCATGTTATTGTTGTTAAAACTAACTTTCCAATTAAGAATGTCCTCAGGAAACCAGAGAGGTCAGGAAGGATGGCTAAGTGGGCAGTGAAGCTTAGTGCCTATGATATAAGATATGAGCCTAGAACAGCCATCAAATCCCAAGCATTAGCCGACTTTCTGGCTGATTTCAGTAGTGATTTACAAGAAGAAGCTGAATTAGAAGTCCAGCAGCTAGAGGAGACCAAGGATCCTTGGATACTCTATACTGATGGATCCTCAAATGTCAAAGGCACAGGGCTTGGAATACTACTAAAATCGCCACAGGGGGACATAATACCCCACTCTATAGCTTGTGAGTTCCAAACCACTAACAGAGAATGGCTGGTGCTTACAACAAAAATGTCAGGATCAGGAGGTTTCAAGTTGGAGATATGGTATTAAGGAAAGCATTTCAGAATACCACCAATCCTGCTGATGGAAAATTGGCTCCAAAATGGGAAGGCCCTTATTTGATTGAAGCTGAAGCAGGAAAGGGGGCATATAGATTGTTAACCATGGAAGGTGATTTTCTACCAAGAGCTTGGAATGCTGTCCACTTGAAGAAATATTTCATGTGAGCATGATCCTCATGGCGCAGATGATCCTCACGATAGGGATATCCTTAAAGGATCCTTAAAGTATCAGTGATCCTTACTTAGTTCAGGTATCCTTAGCATAACATTGGTTATCCGCAGAAGCAATCCGTTCCTTGGGTTTAACCCCAGTTATTTGGGCTTGACCCCAGTTCCGGCTGTAGCGCATGATGATCCTGGTATAGTTCAAGGCAGTGGGACCAGTACTCGTTTTAGGGGCTGATAATTCCATTGTACTGGCTATGCTTAGGATCCTACGTATAATGGTAGACGTACCATACATCCGTTCCTAAGGTTTCTAACGTTTTCACGTTAGCTAAGGTTTCTAACGTTTTCACGTTAGCTAAGGTTTTGGCATTTTCATGTCACTAAGTTTGGATAGTCGCCAGTTAGGGCCATACTCCAGTTTACATACGATCCTTGGGCTTGTCCCCAGTTATCCTTGGGCTTGTCCCCAGTTATCCTTAGGCTTGTCCCCAGTTATCCTTGGGCTTGTTCCCAGTTGCTAACTCTTTTCTTATATTGGCTTAGTCCCAAGTTATGCTCTATTTCAGGTTCCTGAAGATAGGCAACTAGGGATCCTTGATCCTTACTTCACTCTAAGGTTTATCTTATAGTTATCCTTATTATGGTTAGGATCCTAACTTGGATCCTCAGGTATGATCCTTAACTATTTTTAATTTCATTCATTATTTATTTGAATAACCCTAGAAATTTGACAACTAAACTTGTGATCCTTAAAATATTTTACTTTTTGGATATTTTAACTATAGGATACTTGATCTTAGATCATATCCTAAATATTTTTAATCTGACTTGTTCGAAATTGTTTATTCAATAAATATGCATCAAAACAAAGGAAAATTAAAAAAACAAAAGGATAACAACACAAGATAAGCGACAAAAGGTTAAGTTATTATTTATTAACAAAAGACTAACCCTTAAAAGGTTGTCAAAATTACCTACCCGAGCATCTACCAGCAAAACGTGGCCCGTCCGCTGGGGTAGGTAAAGGGTGTCCATGATAATAAGTTCAAAAGCAGTGCAGGAATATAAAGGCGGCAGGATCACAATGGCTTCATCCCCCAAACAGAGGATCCCTCCACCAATTGCAATCCTGCCTATTGTCCAAAGGATCATACATGATCCTTAATCCTAAAAACTATTGTTCAGATACAACCCATTAAATTGTTCAACATCACAACCACAAAAAAACTACCATCAAACTAAAATATTGGGCTCCGGCTGCGTCTAGGAATGTCCATCATCGCCCAATTGTGCAGCCTACACCTTTGCTGCATCCTCTTCTCCTCCAGCTGTGGTATCCTTCATCAGATCCTTCCCACTGCCACTTGCCTCAATCGCCAAGACCTCAGTAGCCTCTTCCTCATCATCCTCAAGATCGGCCAACCTTGCTTTCCAGCCTTCAACATCCCAGCTGCCTTTGTCAAAGTTAGGATCTTGAGCTTCCTGGGCCATCTTCAGTTTTGTCTGATACATTGTGATGGCAGCAGAAACCTTTGCACCTTCAATGAGGTCATGCTTTTCATAGTCCAGGTCGATCAGAAGTTTAGCCGTCTTAGTCTTCTCATCTTGAAGTTCCTTCCGAAGATCAGCAAGTGCAAGGTCCTTGAGCACGGCAACCTGTTGGAG
The DNA here is from genome assembly GCA_030545235.1 of Helianthus tuberosus. NCBI lineage: Eukaryota > Viridiplantae > Streptophyta > Magnoliopsida > Asterales > Asteraceae > Helianthus > Helianthus tuberosus. The sequence goes on from CM060405.1 coordinate 24,791,718, forward strand.
GTCCACAATCTTCTTGTCCTGCTCCTCGACATTCCCCACATAATCCTCAATCTCAGCGAATTTCTGCAAAGAAGATGAAAAATAAGGTCAGGACCGAGTGATCCTCAAATCAGCAGGATATATCAGCAGGATATGCCAGCAGGATATACAGGCAGATACGGTGATCCTTACATCATTGAAGTACTCGAGGAATTGGTGACGGATCAGAGGCAGACCCTGCAAATTCTCACCCTCGGAGGTCTTTCTCTTTTTGCCACCCTTTCCTTTAGTGGGTGCCTTAGGAATGGAGATGCTGGGACTGGTAGTGGACCTCTTCTTCCTGGATCGGACAAGATCAAGGTCAGCCGTGTTGAATTGGGATACAGGCTTGGCAGATTTTCCAGCACCTACACATTCATAGCAAGATAAGTATCCTTATCCTATTTCAATTCACTTATTTATTTTAATATTCAAACTATGTAAAAGGCAGGATACTTACTTGACATGGTAATGGAACCTGAGGATACTTCCTGTGAGTCTTGGGTGTCTATCTTAAATGTCCTTGTTTCAGGATCAAGCTTCCAAAAAGCAGCAAGCCTATCCTTGGTTGCAGGTGACGTGATGATGTGTGAGACGGAAATAGCTGCATAACACAAGACAAAAGGGGTCAGTAATCCTTATACAAAAACAAGACTACCTGGTGATCCTTCTCAGGATCCTCTGGCCTACCATGGGTGGACCAGGTCTTTGGTAGATCCTTTCCATTTGGAAGGGTATCCCTCCTGACAAAGAAGAAGCGACGTTTCCAATTTGTGTCATTCTTGGTGACTTTAAGAAGGGGATGTTCTCCGCCGGGTTTACGTTTGAACAAATAGCGATGGGAACCAAAGGTAGTAAGATCATACAATTGTGTCAGCTCTGACATGCCTAAATCAATGCCTTCCTGTTCGATGATCCTCTCCAGGGTGTACAAAACCCTCCAAATCATCGGCATGGCTTGGATGTAAGAGATGCCGGTAAGGGAAAAGAAGGATTGTGTAAGGTCTGGGAAAGGATAGGTGTATCCTATGGCAAATGGAGTAACTGGAAAGGCAACCCATGTATCTGAAACATAGTCGCTCAGAATAGTAGGATCGAAGGGTTTGAAAAAGGCATTCGCCGGAAAACAGTGACGGATTTTATCTATTTGTGCGTCGTTAAAGCAACACCTCTCATTTGCCGAGTCTTTGATGATCTTTTGACTCTTCAAAGGGCTATCCTTCTTGTGATCCTTGCCCGGTGAACTTCGGAGCATCATTCTCAAAGTGATGGTGGTAAAGAAAGAAAAACAAAGTAAGAGAGGGAGTAAGAAAGAAAGAGATACCTGATTGATCTTCGACTGAGAATATAAAGGGAGTTTCTTTCGGATTTAAATGCATTTGATCCTATCTCTATCTCCTATTTATAATCATGATCATGCAGGGTTGTCACTTCTGTGACGTCATAGTTGCAACGGCTAGTTCGATATTAACGGCTATCTATCCGTTAGTTAGTTGCGGATAAGATCAAGAAAATATAACTCGCTTATTTCACAAATTACTCCTTATATTTTGGGGGCAATTGTTAGGGGAGGATTTTCTAACAATTAGTGATCCTTATTTGTTATCCTAATTAATGATCCTTACTTCTGTGACAGGTGGTGATCCTCAGAAGAGCTTCAGGATCAGGATCATGGATCACTTTAAGGATCCTCGTACTGACGGTTGTTTATTTGATTTTTGTATTACTTCGCAGGAGTAATAAATGTGACTTGGTCTTGTCAACGGTAACAAGGAATATTCAACGAGTATTCCGCACACGATTGACCAGAAATGGACGTTGTGGAGAACGTGGGAGCTTGGCACGAAAGTCGGATAGTTAGTTAGTGTTGTTAACTTCTATTTTAAAAGGAGTAACGAGCTAGAATTAGAACACTTAGTCATTTTTCAGCTACACACACTCTCATACTTTCACACTTGAAGCTCTCGACGAACATTCATTCATTTTCATTCACTTTTACACATTTCACGATAGTGATCCTTGTACCTAGCTCGTTACTATCCGAAGTTGTAAACGTTTATTGATTTATTTGAGCTTGGTGATCGGTAGTTTCCATCACCCGGGGTTTTTTGTGCCGGAGATCAACTCTTGATCAAGGGCTTTTTCCCCGTATAAATCCTTGTGTCGTTTGTGCAATTTATATTAAAGTGATCCTTGTCATTGTTCTACATTTCAAGCATCATACCCCGTAACAGAGAGTTTGGTTGCAATATCCTCAACAGATTTTTTGACCAAAACAGTGATCATGGGTGGCTTCCACCTTTTTCGGGAAGTTAGTTAGTTGATTTTTTCTTATCTTTTAAGGGGAAAACGAGCTCATTTGAGGCATAAGTCGAACACACCACACAAAGAACACACAACACTCGAATTCTCTGCAAACACTTAGCGAAAACACACACTTACACTAGCAATTCATTGTATTGAGCTTGTTTTCTTCCGAAGTTGTACAAGGATCATTATTGTTTTTTGCAATATAGTTGGTGATCGGTAGTTTCCATCACCCAAGGTTTTTTATGCCGGAGATCTTCTAAAGATCAAGGGCTTTTTCCTCGTCTAAATCTCGGTGTTCATCATTGATTTCATATGCTTGTCGTTCATACAATTAACCAAGCATCATACCTCACAAAATCAGATTTGGTTGCATTATCCTTGTGTGATTTTTGACCAAAACATACATGAAGGGGATTGTGGTAACCATACCGGGGGCAGATCGTTATTCTCAAAAGTATTGAGAACATGATACTATTGGCTAACGATGAGGAAAGATGCAGCAGAATATGCTCGAAGATGTGATGCATGTCAAAGGCACAATAATATATTACATCAGCCTGCTGAACCGCTGTATCCTATTGCTTCCCCTTGGCCATTCATGAAATGGGGAATGGACATAGTGGGGAAATTGCCAAAAGCTCCAGGAGGAAAAGTATTTATGCTAGCCATGACTGATTATTTCTCAAAATGGGTTGAAGCTGAAGCATTTGTTCAAGTCAGAGACCAAGAAGTAGTATCCGTCATAAAAAGGAATATCCTGACTAGATTTGGAGTACCAGCTGAGATAATATGTGACAATGGTTCTCAGTTTATCAGCAAAAGGACTACTGATTTTTGCAAAAGTTGGGGAATCAAGATGATTACATCCACTCCGGTACATCCTCAAGCAAATGGACAAGCAGAATCCTCAAATAAGATAATAGTCAACAATTTGAAGAAAAGATTAGGAGCTAAGAAAGGAAGATGGGCAGAAGAGTTACCCTTTGTTTTATGGGCTGATAGGACGACAGTAAAAAGTGCAACTGGGCAAACCCCATTTTCCTTAGTATTTGGGGCGGAGGCAGTGATCCCGACAGAAATGGTGATACCTACAGCAAGATCCAGTCTCAAGGATCCTGAGAAGAATCCTGAAGCCCTTTGTCAGGAATTGGATACTGTGGATGAAGTAAGAGATGCGGCAAAGCTAAGGATGGTAGCATATCAACAAAGAATATCCAGAGCCTATAACAAGAATATAAGGACTAGAAGGTTTCAAGTTGGAGATTGGGTGTTAAGAAAAGCTTTTCAGAATACTACTAATCCTGCTGATGGAAAGTTAGCTCCTAAATGGGAAGGACCTTATGAGATTGAATCGGAATCCGAAAAAGGAGCATACCGGCTTAAGAATATGAAGGGGGATATATTACCAAGATCCTGGAATGCTATACATCTCAAAGCCTATTTCAAGTGAGTTTAGAATTTAATTTCTAACTCAGGATGGTATGAATTCTATCTCTTTTAATATGTTTGATTTAATTTATTCTTTGAGACCTAATACTGACTTAAGCATCAGAGGGGTGTTAGCCAGGCTAACACCCACCTTAGTTTAAGGTTGTTTTACAGAATATGCTTTGGGATATAGCTCCAGGATATACACTCAGGATAAATCAGAAGATTAGAGGATTGGCCCCCTCTCTCATGTTTAAGGGATCCTGATCCCTTCACAGGTTTAAAGGTATTCACCTCTCTCTCGAATTGGGTTTAAACACCCCGCCTGGAGCGCAAGTTATCCAGGGATAGTTCAAGATAGCGGGACCAGTCCATGTAAAAGTGGCTGACAATTTCGTTATTGTTGACTATATCCTGGATCCTAAAGGTATATGAGGATTCATCACCCTCTCTCGCGAAAGGTATCTTCATACTCTCTAAGGTTTAAAGGTTTTCACCTTTCTAAGTCTTGGAGTTTATACACTCCCGTCCGTAGCGCACGAAAATTTGGGATTTTCCCCAGGATACTCAAGGATTTATCTCTAGAATACCTATGGGTTTATCCCCGGGATTTTAAGGATTTATCTCCAGGATACTTGTTTTGGTCAAAAATTACCGAAGCAATTAAGTGACCAAATTAGTTAAGTGAGGCAGTGTGCTAAAAATGTGTGTTGAAAATATGCTAAATAAGTTGTTTGCAAAAACAGTTTTCAGGATACGGCTCAGGATATTGAGCTGTATCTACGTTCAAACAATGAGCAAAAAATGTAAAGGGTGACACAGGATGTACGAGGAAAGCCCTTGATCAATCTAGATCGCCGGCACAAAACCTCGGGAGCTGACAATCACAGCTGCCTTGTTCTTCTTTTTGCTTCAAATGTCAGGATACAGTGCAAGATATGATGCGGATTGACTAAGTGTTACAATGTAATTTGAATACAAGTGTAAGTGTGTAGTGATTGTTTGCGGTTAGAGAGAAAGAGTGTGCGAAAGATTGTGTCCCTAATCTTATCCGATCATTCCTTTTTATAGTAAAAGGAAACCGACTAACTATCATACTATTCCGGGATTCGGCGAATATTCCATATTTGGAAGTTGTAGTCCGCGTCTTCCGGCTTCAACGACTATAATCTAACTGATTTTCCCGAGACTTGAGGAGAAGAAGTCCACCTGACCGTTAGAGACTTGTTACAATAATCTGCACGTGAGTTAATTAGTCACTACCAGGATATCGCATCAGGATGTTACCAATATCCTGATCCGGTATCCTGATCACAATAAAAGAAACATAGTCAGAATATTAGCCAGGATATATAAGCAGAAAATCGCCCATAACAATTGTCCCCAAAATATATATGTTGGTATACCAATTCCAACGGATATATTTTAAGTTTTATCTCTTAAATCGAGGTTAATAAACCGAAACGACGCTTGATGTGACCTGGTGCAACTTCCAACGCGATATTTACTCTTTGCTCCCTATGTTCAGCCTCTATTTAGCCGACTTGTTCCGCATCATTATCATCATATTTCAAGCGATTTCTCAGGTACTTTCCTGCACTAAGACAATATGATGACCAAAGGTGGATGGGTCCTAGGTTTTAGGATGAAGCCCTTGGTCATCAGTTAATATAACTTGTTTTGAACAATATAACAGTTGGAGGTGGATGAGTCTCGGTTTGAGATGAATCCTTCAACTGTTAATTAAATATGGTAAGAAACTAATCGTGCTCTTGGTGGATGGTCCTCGGTTTGAGGTGAAACCAAAAGCTCAACTTTTGACTTGTTAATAATATAACCTCCTTTTGACTTATTCGTTGTCGTTTCTTTTTAACTTTTGTTATGCATTGCTTAGTTTAGATTTCGACTTTCCAAAATTAGTGCAATTATTTTTTGAAAATATCCTGATTGGTATACTCGGCGATATCCTACAAAGACTTTCGTCTAATATGGTTTCTCAAAAATCAAACAGTTCAGATATAGTTTTTAAAGAAAAAGGACAGTTTATTTTACAAAGTTCGTTTTGATAACACTTGTTTGACTAGAATACAGCCTTAATTTTTTAACCCAAGTATCATATCCCAAATATTCCAACCAAATATCCTGAAACATATTTTGAGAATATATCCTGAGAATGTATTCTAATCAGGATATTTAAGCTTTTGTCAAACATGGTTTCAAAAATTCAAAATGATTCAAATAAGGTTTATAAAGGAAAGATCATACCAGGAATAGAGTGCAACCCTATTCTCAAACTTCAACCCTTTTGCAATTCTTCCAACGAAGATGTCCCCAGTCCAAGATACTTAGTGTACTAGGTCCAAGTTTGATCCTTTGAACTTTACACAACTGCCTTAGTAGGAATGTCCCCTGTGCACAATGTCTTTGAATACTCAGAAACTTTCTGGACATCAGTTGCAACCGTTTGAATAATTCTTGTATTACAGGGGATAAACCCTAAAATAAACTGGAGATAAATCCTTAGTGTTCTGGGGATAAACCAATAAGTATTATGGGGATAATCCCAAATTTTCATGCGCTACAGGCGGGAGTGTATAAACTCCAAGACTTAGAAAGGTGAAAACCTTTAAACCTTAGAGAGTATGAAAATACCCTTTCGTGAAAGAGGGTGATCAATCCTCATATACCTTTAGGATCCAGGATATAGCCAACAATAATGAAATTGTTAGCCACTTTTACATGGACTGGTCCCGCTATCTTGAACTATCCCTGGATAACTTGCGCTCCAGGCGGGGTGTTTAAACCCAATTAGGGAGAAAGGTGAATACCTTTAAACCTGTGAAGGGATTAGTATCCCTTAAACGTGAGAGAGGGGGCCAATCCTCTAATCTTTCGAAGTATCCTGAATGTGTATCCTGGAGCTATATCCCGAAGCATATACTGCAAAACAACTGTAAACTAAGGTGGGTGTTAGCCTGGCTAACACCCCTCCGATGCTTAAGTCAGTATTGGGTTCAATAGAATAAATAATATCTAACATATTAAAAGAGATAGAATTCATACCATCCTGAGTTAAAATTAGATTCCAAACTCACTTTAAGTAGAGCTTTAGATGTATAGCATTCCAGGATCTTGGTAGCATATCCCCCTCCATATTCTTAAGTCGGTATGCTCCTTTTCCTGACTCTGATTCAATCTCATAAGGTTCTTCCCACTTTGGAGCTAGCTTTCCATCAGCAGGATTAGTTGTATTCTGAAAAGCCTTTCTTAATACATGTTTTGGTAAAAAATTACCGAAGCAATTAAGTGATCAAATTAGTCAAGTGAGGTAGTGTGCTATGGAAGTGTATTGAAAATATGCTGATTAAGTCGTTTGCAAAAACAGTTTCCAGGATACGGCTCAGGATATTGAGCTGTATCTACGATCAAACTATGAGCAAAAAGTAAAGGGAATGACACGAGATATACAAGGAAAGCCCTTGATCAATCTAGATCGCCGGCACAAAACCTCGGGAGCTGACAATCACAGCTGCCTTGTTCTTCTTATTGCTTTAAACGTCAGGATACAGAGCAGGATATTGATCAGATCGCTAAGTGTTACAATACTTTTTGTGAGAGTGAAAGTTGCGAGAGAGAAAAGTGTTAGAAAGCAGTGAGTGTTGTTGTTGTGTCCTATTCGATCTGATTTATCCACCTATTTATAGCTAGTAAACGAAAACAAAATCTCCTATAAGTATGGGATGCCTTCGAATATTCTTTAGTAGCCGTTGGAGACCAGGTAAAGCGGGTTCAACGTCCTTCTTTGAACAACTTAGAGCGAGTCTTCAGGAGAAGAGGTCCTCATGAACGTTGCAAGCTTGGACTCATATTCCTGCACATAATCCGTTAGTGATCCTCATGATATCATCCAGGACGTTACCAATATCCTGAATGAGTATCCCGGGCATGAACATATATCATGAAACTAAGATATAAGTTAAAATATTGCCCAGGATATGGGCTCAGAATTTCACCCATAACAATTGTCCCCAAAAATGTTACCGTTAGGTATCCTGATACTAACGGTTACATTTTTTCACGATAAACGAGGCAATTAAGAGATTAGACTCATGATGTGACCGCTTGTAACCGTGCAGCCTATATTTACTCATTGCTCCCCTATATCTTCTCATGCTTATCCCCATTTAACGTTTACCGAAGAAAAAAGGTAAATACTTCTCTCTCTCAATTCCAGCTTCTTCTTTCATTCTGCTCAATATTCCGGCGACAATATGGCAAGGCAGACAAGATCCGGCTCCGGCGATTCTGCTCCTACGTTTATCCACCAGAATATTCTCCAAGATCCGGAGAAGGAAATATGCACCTTTGATAGTGCACACTTGTCAGCCCTTAAAACCTCCGGCATCTTCCCGAAAGGGACGGTATTCCGGCCATTTGATCGGGAAATCCGATCAGATATGGTTTCCGACGAGTGGTTATGCTTCAATGCTTTTCCTTTTACCTTAGGGTTACAATTTCTTTTCTCGGACTTTATCACCGAGTTCTTTAATGTTACCAAAATCTGCTTCAGTCAGACAATGCCGATGCTCTGGCGAGTTTTATCTGTTCTTGACCAAATCAAGAGAAATCATATTCCTGACCCCTCCGTTCATGACCTCCCCCTAGCATATCGGCTTTAGATGCCATGGTTCCTGTAGATACTTGTTCTATTCTACCTCCGACGATCCGCTGATACTTCGTGCCACCAGGAATGAGTAGAAATGGCAATCCAAATTCTTCTTTGTAAAAAGAGACTTAATCCCTGGTGGAACGGAATATCCGGTGAAGTGGTTGAGAAAGGGTAGGATTTAGGGTTCTAGGATGATCCTGTCTTGTATCCTGCTTTATATCTTGAGCTAATCAACTTTTTTATTGCCTTGTACACAACTGATTTCAGGAAGCTTGCACCTCCCCTAGATGATTCACAGAAGAGAATTCACGCTATCAGACTCCTCCCAGAGGCTGAAAGAAGTTTTAATCCGTCTCCACCATCTCCAACATGTCTGGTAATGATCCTGCACGATATCCTCCATACATGTTTTTAGTTGATATATTTAGGAAAGAATTTCACTCCCTGTTTACAGACTCCAGCAAAGTTCCAATCCTCCTTGATCTTGACGAGCTCGACAGTTACCCCACTCCAGTTATTGTCAAGAAAGAGACTCCTACCGCTACCAGCTCCAAGCCGCTCCCGGCTCCTAAGCCCAACACGAGGACTCGTGCTTTCACCTCAAAAAAGAGGAAAGGTTCCGAAGTTAGTGCCCCAGGCTCTGAAGGGTTCTCCTATGAAGAACTCAGCTTTTCTGACTCCTTGGAGCCGATGACATCCTTCCTCAATAAGGTAATATCCTGCGATTATATCCTGCACATATATCCTGATAGGATATCCTGACAGGATATCCTGGTTAATATATTTTAACTCATACCTGAATTTTGACGTACAGGGCCTCCAACATCTGCTCCACCTTTACATCGATGCTTGCAGCACGAACGCATTCCAAGAGGCCAGGATCAAACAGCTCGAGACCACCGTTGCCGACCAAGAGGCCATTGCCGAGGTGAAGACTCGGCATTATGAGGACAAGCTGAAGAAGGTCACCCATGATGATGAAATCAAACTGGCTACCGTCCAAATGGAGCATGAACAGGCCATGGTCTCTTTCTGGGAAGGGATCAAAGCCTCTGCCATCGTCTCTCTGCTACAAGCTCGCATTAAGATGGCTTATGAGGCCAAGGAGACAGGCCTTGAGTGCCCATCCTGGCCGGTTGATTCCTGGGTGGCAAAGCTGAAGGAGCTTGGAGGCAAGGCTGTGCCATATCCTGCTGAAGCTGGTGAATCCTCTAAGTCAGCAGAGGTGGTGGACAAGGCTGGAGAAGAAAAGGATGTTGGGACGGATGCTAGTCAGGATGTTGTTCAGGATGCTGGGGCTGAGAAGACGGAGAAGGCTGGTGAAGATGTTGCTGTGTGAGGGCATTCAAGTGGGCGATGATGGATGTTGATGCCTAGGCCGGAGCCCACTTTTTTAAATTTGATCGTTGGTCTGTAACCCCAAAACAATTTACTTTTTCTGCATTTTACTTTTCCTGCATTTGAACAATATGATGGCCAAAGGTGGAGGGATCCTGAGTTTCAGGACGAAGCCCTTGGTCATCAATGTTAGTATGCTTTACTTTTGGACAATATAACAGTTGGAGGTGGATGGGTCTCAGTTTGAGACAAAACCTTCAAATGTTAAGTACATATGGTATGGGACTAATCGTGCTTTTGGTGGATGGACCTTGGTTTGAGGTGAAACCAGAAGCACAACTTTTGGTATGTTAATAATATAACCTTCTTTTGGCTTTATTTCTGTTGTTATACCTTTATTGCATAAATTTTATTTATGAAAACAACTTTGTTTGAACATTCCTGGGAACACATTGTAAGAGTATCCTGAGAGATATCATGCTCAGGATACTGACACATAACCTATAAAACTCAAGTTATCCAAACAAAAAGGAGAGATCATACCAGAGATTCCTAAAGAGTCAATTCCAATCTTCAATTATAGGAATGTCCCCAGTGCACACTTATAAGTTTGAATCCATCCTTCAAGTTGTATAACATATGTCCCCTGTGTTCAACACATTTGAAGACTTAGGAATGTAAACACAGTCATACTTTAGCTTTACTGAATAAATCCTGAATATCCTAGGATAAACCCTTAACATCCTGGGGATAAACCCTTAACATCCTGGGGATAAACCCTGATTTTCCTGGGGATAAACCCTTAATATCCTGGGGATAAACCCTGATTTTCATGCGCTACATGCGAGAGTGTACAAACCCCAAGACTTAGAAAGGTGAAAACCTTTAAACCTTAGAGAGTATGAAAATACTCTTTCGTGAGAGAGGGTGATTAATCCTCATATACCTTGAGGATCCAGGATATAGCCAACAATAACGAAATTGTCAGCCACTTTTACATGGACTGGTTCCGCTATCTTGAACTATCCCTGGATAACTTGCGCTCCAGGCGGGGTGTTTAAACCCAATTCGAGAGAAAGGTGAATACCTTTAAACCTGTGAAGGGATCAGGATCCCTTAATTGTGAGAGAGGGGGCTAATCCTCTAATCTTTCGAGTTATTCTAAAGGTATATCCTGGAGTATATCCTGCAAAACAACCTTAAACTAAGGCGGGTGTTAGCTTGGCTAACACCCCTCCGATGCTTAAGTCAGTATTGGGTTCAAGATAATAAACAAATTCAAATATATTTAAAAGAGTTAGAATACATACCATTCTGAGATAGAAATTAAATTCTATTCTCACTTGAAATAGAGCTTTAGATGTATAGCATTCCAGGATCTTGGTAGCATATCCCCTTCCATATTCTTGAGTCGATATGCTCCTTTTCCTGCTTCTGATTCAATCTCATAGGGTCCTTCCCATTTTGGAGCTAATTTTCCATCGGCAGGATTAGTAGTATTCTGAAAAGCTTTTCTTAACACCCAATCCCCAACTTGAAACCTCCTAGTCCTTATATCCTTGTTGTATGCTCTGGATATCCTCTGTTGATATGCTGCCATCCTTAGCTTTGCTGCATCTCTTGTCTCATCCACAGTATCTAATTCTTGGCACATAGCTTCAGGATTCTGCTCAGGATCCCAGAGGATAGATCTTGCCGTAGGTATCGCCATTTCTGTTGGGATTACTGCTTCTGCCCCAAATACTAAGGAGAATGGAGTTTGGCCAGTTGCATTTTTTATTGTTGTTCTATCAGCCCACAAAACAAAGGGTAGTTCTTATGCCCATCTTCCTTTCTTAGCTCCTAATCTCTTCTTCAAGTTGTTGACAATTATCTTGTTCGAGGATTCAGCTTGTCCATTTGCTTGAGGATGTACCGGAGTAGACGTGATCATTTTGATTCCCCAACTCTTGCACAAGTCAGTAGTCCTCTTGCTTATAAACTGGGATCCATTGTCACAAATGATTTCAGCTGGTACTCCAAACCTGGTCAGGATATTCCTCTTTATGAGGGACACTACTTCTTGGTCTCTAACTTGAAGAAATGCTTCGGCTTCAACCCATTTAGAGAAATAATCAGTCATTGCCAGCATAAAGACTTTTCCTCCTGAAGCTTTTGGTAATTTCCCTACTATGTCCATCCCCCATTTCATGAATGGCCAAGGGGAAGCTATAGGATATAGCGGTTCATCTGGTTGATGTAGTATGTTACTGTGCCTTTGACATGCATCACATCTTCGAGCATATTCTGTAGCATCTTTCTTCATTGTCGGCCAATAGTATCCAGTTCTTAATACTTTTGAGAATAATGACCTGCCCCCGGTGTGGTTACCACAATCCCCTTCATGTATATCCTGAAGCACTTCCTTAGTTTCAGGATCCTCCAAGCATCTCAGGTATGGTCCTGCAAGAGATTTCTTGTACAAAACATTATTTATAATAGTGAATCGTGATACGTTCATCCTAAATGCCTTAGGGTTTTCGTCTCTAGGGATGTGTCCTTCCTTAAGATATCTTATGATTGGAGCCATCCAGGATTCAACATCCTTATCAGGATCATGACCAGGATCCTGGATGCTTGTTACCTCCTTATCCTGAGCTTTGAAGGAATCCACAGCAGGATACAGGATATGAAGTATTGGTATTTGGGTTCCCTCTGATATCCTGACCGATGATCCTAAGTTTTCTAAGGCATCCGCTTCAGCGTTATCTTCTCTTGGTACCTGTTCAAGTGTAAAAACATCGAAATATCCAGCTAATTTTTTGAGAATATCGAGGTACTCGATTAACTTCTCACCTTTAACTGCATAGGATCCATTAAAATTATTAGTGATTAACAAGGAGTCAACATATACTTGCAAATTCTTAATATTCATATTTTTAGCCAACTCTTATCCTGCAATTAAAGCCTCATATTCTGCTTCGTTATTAGTAGCAGGAAATTCACACCTAATAGCCTGGGGTAATATGTCCCCCTGTGGCGATTTTAGTAGTATTCCCAGTCCTACTCCTCTAACATTAGATTCTCCATCAGTGTACAATGTCCAGGATCCTGAGGATTCTCCTAATTGTTGGACTTCTAGATCTACCTCATCCTGAATATCACTACTGAAATCAGCCACAAAGTCAGCTAGAGCCTGTGATTTTATGGCGTTTCTAGGTTCATATACTAAGTCATAAGCACTTAATTTCACTGACCACTTAGCCATCCTGCCTGACATCTCGGGTTTCCTAAGCACATTTTTAACAGGATAATTGGTTTTAACATGAATTCTATGTGTCTCAAAGTAATGTCTAGGCTTTGTTGATGCCATAACTAGAGCCAATATTAACTTTTCTAAATGAGAATATCTAGTTTCAGCATCTAATAAACTTTTACTAACATAATAGACAGGATATTGCTGACCTTCATGATCCTTTATAAGGACGACACTTACAGCATTCCCTGATACTGCGAGGTATAGGGACAGTGGTTCACCATTCTCAGGCTTCATCAATAGAGGTGCAGTTGAAAGATACTGCTTCAAATCCTGCAGGGCTGCTTCATGCTTCTCTCCCCATTCGAACTTCTTGTTTTTCTTCAGGATGTCGTAAAATTCCTTGCATTTCTCGGAGGATCTTGAGATAAATTTGTTCAATGCGGCTACTCGCCCTGTTAACCATTGAACATCCTTCATATTTGAAGGTGATTTAATATCCAAGATAGATTTAATCTGCTCCGGGCTTGCCTCTATTCCTCTTTTGGTCACCATATACCCTAGAAACTTTCCTGCCCTCACTCCGAAATGGCACTTAGCAGGATTTAGTTTCTTGTTATACTGATCCAGGATATCAAATGCTCCCTTAATATCCTGGAGGTGATCCTCAGCCTTTTTAGATTTTACCACCATATCATCGATGTATACCTCCATTGTGTCCCCCGACTTGTCTTTAAACATCATGTTTACCCATCTCTGGTATGTTGCACCTGCATTTTTCAAACCAAAAGGCATAGCAGTGTAACAATAAATACCTATTGGTGTCATGAAGGCAGTATCCTCCTGGTCCTAAGGTTCCATTTGAATCTGCTGAAATCCTGAGGATGCATCCATGAAGGTTAACATCTCATGGCCGGCAGTAGCATCCACCATTGCATCAATATGAGGAAGAGGAAATGGGTCTTTGGGACAAGCCTTGTTCAAGTCTGTGTAATCTACATAGACTCTCCATTTCCCATTTTTCTTCTGTACCACGACTACATTTGCTAGCCATCTTGGAAACTTTACTTCTCTGATCATCTTAGATTTCAATAGCCTCTCTACTTCTTCCTGAATGATCATATTTCGCTCTGGAGCAAACTTCCTCCTCTTTTGTTGGACAGGTTTGAATGATCTATCAATACCGAGCTTATGTGTTATAATATCTTTCGAAATGCCTGTCATATCCTCGTGCTTCCACGCGAATGTCAACATCCTGCACTTCAAAAAGTTAGCTAACTATTCTTCAATATCTTGAGGGATATTGGTTCCCACGAGCACCGAGATATCCGGATTATCCTGATCCAGGATAATGTTCTTCATATCCTGCTCTGAAGGCTCGACGATATCCTGGACCCGCATCTTTAATTGCTATGCTGCATTAGGCTTAGTTGAGGATTTCATTGAGGATGAATAACATTCCTTCGCCTCCTGCTGATCACTATCAACCTTGACAACCCCCAAGGGGTAGGGATCTTGATGCATCGGTGATAAGTTGATGGCACAGCCTTCATATCATGGATCCATGGCCTGCCCAGTATGATGTTATAGCAGGATAGGGAGTCCATCACATAGAAACGTTGTATTGAGTTGACCCCTTCAACGTATACTGGTAACTTTATCTCTCCCACTGTGTTCCTAGCCTCTCCACTGAACCCAACAAGCATGGTGGATTTCGAAGTGATATCCATTGGAGATACATTCATTCTTTTCAAAGTCTCTAGTTGGATTATGTTAACGGAGCTGCCATTATCTACCAATATCATGTGTACAAAATGGTTAGCCACAAATAATGTTATTACCAGAGCATCATGGTGAGGATCCTGGACAGTATCCCTGTTATCACTGTCAAATGTGATCACTTTATCAGTTGTGAGGATAGTCATCCTGGCTGGTTTATCTCCCCTTTCGGCCTTAGCTTCCTTTGCATGTCTCTTGGCCGTAGAATACGAAGTCCCACAAATGTCGGATCCTCCTGAAATAAAGTTGATTATCTTGGCATCCGCAGGCGGTGATGCTGCTCGTTCAGGATCCTTCTCAGTATCCTGACCCTTATTCTTCTTTCTTCCTAGGAGATCCTTCAGATATCCCTTGCTTAGAAGATAACTTATTTCTTTTCTTAGAGCAATGCAATCCTCAGTTACATGTCCGAAATCTTCATGGAAGGCACACCATTTGGACTTATCCTTCCAATAAGTTTTTTGTTGATTCTTCCGAGGCCACCTGGCTTTGTCTCCTAGACCCTGCATAGCATACATCTGTTCAGGTTCAGATAATTCAGGATACTCCTCAGGATCCTCGTCTTCAACATCATTCACTTTCTTGCTGTCGTTTCTGCCATATGGCTTAGAGCGATATGCTTTAAACGAGGATTCTGACTTCCTATTGGTTGACTCATAAGTGGTGGATGAGTTCATCCTCTCTTGCATCTTCTTGTCATCCTCCAGTCGAATATATCTTAGTGCCCTGTTTTGAGCTTCATCCAAGTTCCTGCATGGGTTCGTTACAAGATCTTGGTAAAATTGGGAATCTTTTTGCAGCCCCATCTTGAAAGCTTGCACAGCTGTTGCAACATCAAGATGTGGAATATCTAAGGATTCTCGGCTAAACTTGTTCACATAATCTCTTAAGGATTCCTGAGGTCCTTGAGTTATCCTGTAGAGATCACTTGTTAGTTCTTCAAAACTTCGACTGCAAGAAAATTGACTATTAAATAAATTCAGTATGTGAGAAAATGATGTAATCGAATGAGGAGGAACGTTTAAGAGCCATTTTAAGGCTGATCCTGTTAAGGTAGAACCAAAACCCTTGCATAGGCATGCTCCCTTGAGGTCTGGAGGGATAGGGTTGATCTCCATTCTTTCCCTATACTGGGCAATATGCTCTTCAGGATCCGTAGTCCCGTCATAGAGCTTCATGTTGGGGTTTTGAAACCTTTTTGGGATTTCAGCATCACAAATAGGATATGAAAACCGAGATATCCTGTGGTTGTCTTGGGACACTTTGGGAATTGGCTGGACCACCCCAGGTACACTGGATATCATGTCCTTCAATTTCTGGAGCTCCCTAGTAAATGCTGACGTCATACCTGCATCCTGCAAAGATCCACTATTGTTAGTAGCAAGAGTATTATTATTATTTGACACGTTACCGGTCTGAGGATTCTGGCCATATCCTGAAGCATATCCTGAGCTCCTCACAGTTGACATCCTGACTGATGAGGGTATTTCAGGAGTATGATTCTGAGAATGGCTAGGTACGATAATTCCCCTGTTATCCTCAGTATATACGACCGAACTTAAGTTCAAAGTTCTGGGCTGTAAAGGAGTGACAATATCCTCAGCGGGCCTGCTTGAACTAGATTTCAAGAGTTGTATTTCTCTCATCAGCATTTGGTTTGTTTCTTGTTGCTGTCTCATCTGTTCCTGTACACTACCAAATAAGGTTAGAATTTCATCATTAGAAGCTAAAACAGGACCAGATCCCTGAGTGCTCCGAGTAGGGATAACATCTCGAGCTACATGACTTTAGTTCCTTGTGAAGAGGTTTGCATTCTCGGAGGAGGTGGTGGAAGCAGCAAACCAACTGTTGCAGAGGTTGTAGCAGACACGGTGGAGGAGCTCATGTTTGATCTTGAGGCCATTGTAAATAATGTGGAAAAATGTTTTGAGAATAGAAAACCAAGTAACGATTTCACAAAGGTTTTTAGCAAAGATAGCACCACTTGCCCCACGGTGGGCGCCAAATTGTTTGGGTAAAAAATTACCGAAGCAATTAAGTGATCAAATTAGTCAAGTGAGGTAGTGTGCTATGAAAGTGTGTTGAAAATATGCTGATTAAGTTGTTTGCAAAAACAGTTTCCAGGATACGGCTCAGGATATTGAGTTGTATCTACGATCAAACTATGAGCAAAAAGTGAAGGGAATGACACGAGATATACGAGGAAAGCCCTTGATCAATCTAGATCACCGGCACAAAACCTCGGGAGCTGACAATCGCAGCTGCCTTGTTCTTCTTATTGCTTTAAACGTCAGGATACAGTGCAGGATATTGATCAGATCGCTAAGTGTTACAATACTTTTTGTGAGAGTGAAAGTTGCGAGAGAGAAAAGTGTTAGAAAGCAGTGAGTGTTGTTGTTGTGTCCTATTCGATCTGATTTATCCACCTATTTATAGCTAGTAATCGAAAACAAAATCTCCTATAAGTATGGGATGCCTTCGAATATTCTTTAGTAGCCGTTGGAGACCAGGTAAAGCGGGTTCAACGTCCTTCTTTGAACAACTTAGAGCGAGTCTTCAGGAGAAGAGGTCCTCATGAACGTTGCAAGCTTGGACTCATATTCCTACACATAATCCGTTAGTGATCCTCAGGATATCATCCAGGACGTTACCAATATCCTGAATGAGTATCCCGGTCATGAACATAAATCATGAAACTAAGATATAACTTAAAATATTGCCCAGGATATGGGCTCAGAATTTCACCCATAACAATACCCAATCTCCAACTTGAACTCTTCTAGTCCTTATATTCTTGTTATATGCTCTGGATATCCTCTGTTGATATGCTGCCATTCTTAGTTTTGCTGCATCTCTTGTCTCATCAATAGTATCCAATTCCTGGCAAAGGGCTTCATAATTCTGCTCAGGATCCCGGAGATTAGATATTGCCGTAGGTATTGTTTTGTTAAAAAATCAAGCAATGACAATGTAACCAAACTTTCTGTTGTGAGGTATGATGCTTGAATTGATGGACAATAATAAGGATCACTATGAAGTGTAATGAACAAATGACACGAAGATTTATACAGGGAAAAAGCCCTTGATCAAGAGTTGATCTCCGGCACAAAAAACCCCGGGTGATGGAAACTACCGATCACCAACTCAAATTAAACAAACAATCTGTTACAACTTCGGATGATAGCGAGCTAAGTACAAGGATCACTATAGTGTAACGTGTAGAAATGTATGAAAAATGCTAAGTGTTTGTCGAGAGCCAGTGAGAGCGGTTGTATGAGAGTGTGTGTGTAGCCAAAAATAGCTAAGTGTCACTAATATAGCTCGCTACCCCTTTACAAATAGAAAATATCAAGCCTAACTAACATTCCGCAAAAGGTGCAAGTCTTCCAGGACTCCACAACGTCCATTTCTGGCCAAGCACGTGCGGAATACAATAAGAATATTCTCCAGGAATGTCGCCAAGACTCAGTCCAAGTTGATATTCCTGCAAAACATTTACGAATTCAAAATAGACAATCGTTAGTACTGGGATCCTTATAGTTATCCATGATCCTGATCCTGCAACACTTCTGAGGATCACTACTTCAGACAGAATTGAGGATCACTAAAAGAAATCAGCAAATAAGGATCACTGGTCATTTAGAAATCCACCCCTAACAATTGCCCCTAAAATATAAGGAGTAGATATGTAAATAAATGAGTTATATTTTGTCGATCTTATCCGTAGCAAACTAACGGATAACTAGCCGTTGAAGACGGACTAGCCGTTGCAAAGCTGACGTCACTGAAGTGACAATCCTTCAAATCATCATTATAAATAGGAGTTAGAGATAGGATCAATATGCATTTAAATCCGAAGAAACTCCCTTTAAATTCTCAGTCGAAGATCAATCAGGTATCTCTTCTCTTACTTCTCCTTCTCTTACTCTGTTTTTCTTTCTTTACCATCATCTCGTTAAGAATGATGCTCCGGTCCTCCCCCGCCAAGGATCACCCGAAAGATAGCACCTTGAAGAGTCAAGGGATCATCAAGGACTCAGTGAATGAAAGGTGTTGCTTTACCGATGCTCAAATAGATAAGATCCGTCATTGCTTTCCGGCGAACGCCTTTTTCAGACCTTCTGATCCTACGGTTCTGAGCGATTATGTTTCTGAAACATGGGTTGTCTTTCCAGCTACTCCATTCACCATAGGATACACCTACCCTTTTCCAGACTTTACCCAATCCTTCTTTTCCCTTACCGGCATCTCTTACATCCAAGCTATGCCGATGATTTGGAGGGTCTTGTATACACTGGAGAGGATCATAGAGCAGGAAGGGATTGATTTAGGAATGTCAGAACTGACAGAGATGTATGATCTCACGACGTTTGGATCCCATCGATATCTGTTTAAGCGAAAACCCGGCGAAGAACATCCCATTTTTAAAGCCACCAAGAATGACACAAATTGGAAACGACGCTTCTTCTTTGTCAGGAGGGATACCATTCCAAACGGAAAGCATTTACCCAGGAAGTGGTCCACCAATGGTAGGACAGAGAATCCTGAGAAGGATCACCAGGTAATCTTGCTCTTATGAAAGGATCACTAACCCCTTTTTGTCTTGTGTTATGCAGCTATCTTTGTTTCGCACCTTATCACAACACCCGCAACCAAGGAAAAGCTTGCTACTTTTCGGAGGCTTGATCCTGAAATAAGGTCATTCAAGATAGACACCCAAGACTCACAAGAAGTATCCTCAGGTTCCATCACCATGTCAAGTAAGTATCCTGCTTTTTGTATAGTTGAATATTAAGAAAAATAGCTAAATTGAAATAGGATAAGGATACTTATCTTTCTTTAAATATGTAGATGCCGGAAAATCTTCCAAGCCTGCCTCCCAGTTCAACACGGCCGACCTTGATGCTGTTCGATCCAGGAAGAAGAGGACCACTGCCAGTCCTAGCGTCTCCATTCCCAAGGTACCCACTAAAGGAAGGGGTGGCAAGAAGAGGAAAACTTCTGATATAGAGGACCTAAAAGGCCTACCACTGATCCGCCACCAGTTCCTCGAATACTTTAACGACGTGAGGATCATCAATTCTGCTTAGGTATCCTACTCATTTGAGGATCATCTGATCTTGAATTGCTTTGTCTTTTTCTTTGCAGAAATTTGCTGAGATTGAAGATTATGTAGGAAACGTCGATGAGCTGGATAAGAAGATTGTTGACCTCCAACAAGTTGTAGTGCTTAAGGATCTTAAGATAGCTGATCTTGAAAAAGCCCTTCAAGATGCCAAGACTAAGACAGCTAAAATCTTGATCGACATCGACTACGAGAAGCATGATCTCATAGAAGGTGTAAAGGTCTCCGCTGCCATCACAATGTATCAGACAAAACTTAAGATGGCCAAGGAAGCTCAAGATCCTAACTTCGACAGAAGCAGCTGGGATGTTGAGGGCTGGAAAGCGAGGTTGGCTGATCTTGAAGATGAGGAGGAGGCTGAGGAGGTTTTAGCGATTGAGGCTGGAAGTAGTGGAAAGGATCTGGTGAAGGATACTGAAGCTGGAGGGGATGAAGATGCAGCGAAGGTGTAGGCTGCATGATTGGGCAATGATGGACATTCCTAGACGTAGCCGGAGCCCAATTTTTAAATTTGGTAGTAGTTTTTTGTTTTGATGGTGTTTTGATGAGCAATGATGGTCTGTAATAACTAAACAATAGCTATTAGGGTTAAGGATCATGAATGATCCTTTGGACAATAGGTAGGATTACAACTGGTGGAGGGATCCTCTGTTTGGGGGATGAAGCCATTGTGATTCTGCCGTCTTTTGATTCCTGCACTTGAAAAACCTATGAACAATGGACACCCTTTACCTACCCCAGCGGACGGGCCACGTATTGCTGGTAGATGCTCGGGGTAGGTAATTTTGACAACCTTAAAAGGGTTTAAACTTTTGTGAATAAAATGACTTTAACTCTTTGGCTATATCCTGTGTTGTTATCCTTATTGATATTTTATTTTTCAATTTATTGTGACGTCCATGTCGTTTAAACTTATCAAGTAAAGAAAAAATTTAAAAAAATATCCCTTAAGAATTAAGGATATGACCAAGGATCACATAAAAATAATTTAAGGATCACAATTCCAGTTGTCAAAGGATAAGTGTCACTCAAACACATAATGAATAAAATCAAAACAGTTTAGGATCATACCTGAGAACCCAAGTTAGGATCCTATCCTTCAACACTTAAAATTAGGATAACCCAAGATACAAACCTTAGTTGAAAGTAAGGGTCGAGAATTTTTGGCCATTTATCTTCACAAACCTGAAATAGGATATTGCTTGGAATTGAGCCATCATAAGATGAATGTTAGTGACTGGGGACAAGCCCAAAGGATAACTGGGAACAAGCCCAAAGGATAACTGGGGACAAGCCCCAAGGATAACTGGGGACAAGCCCAAAGGATCGTATGTAAACTGGAGTATGGCCCTTACTGGCGACTATCCAAACTTAGTGACATGAAAATGCCAAAACCTTAGCTAACGTGAAAACGTAAGAAACCTTAGGAACGGATGTATGGTACGTCTACCATTATACGTAGGATCCTGAATATAGCCAGTACAACGAAATTGTCAGCCCCTAAAGCGGGTACTGATCCCATTGCCATGAACTATACCAGGATCATCGTGCGCTACTGGCGAAACTGGGGACCGGCCCAGACTGGGGACTAGCCCAAAAGATAACTGGATACTTCTGTGGATACTCAATGCTTAGTTAAGGATGCCTGAACCTTCAAAACTCAGAAATCAAGTAAAAGGAGGATAAAGGACGCAGGATCCTTATCCTCATAAGAATAAAAAAAAATGAAATAATTTAAGATTGGAATGTTACCAGAA
The DNA here is from genome assembly GCA_030545235.1 of Helianthus tuberosus. Classification (NCBI taxonomy): domain Eukaryota; kingdom Viridiplantae; phylum Streptophyta; class Magnoliopsida; order Asterales; family Asteraceae; genus Helianthus; species Helianthus tuberosus. Next base: position 24,813,377 of record CM060405.1, read on the forward strand.
AGAGGATCATCTATCAGCGGGGATCCTTCAAGGATACTTTTCTGGTTAGGATCATGGATCATGACCAGATGAAATATTTCTTCAAATGGACAGCATTCCAAGCTCTAGGTAGCAAATCACCCTCCATCGTTAGCAATCGATATGCCCCCTTTCCTGCTTCAGCTTCAATCAAATAGGGTCCTTCCCACTTTGGTGCTAGCTTTCCATCAGCAGGATTGGTGGTGTTTTGAAATGCTTCCTTAATACCATATCCCCAACTTGGAATTTCCTGAGCCTGACATTTTTGTTGTAAGCTCCAGCCATCCTTTGTTGATAACTGGCCATCCTTATCCTTGCTAAATCCCTGATTTCTTCTATAGTATCCAAGTCTTGAATCAAGTTTTCAGCATTTTCTTCAGGATCACGAATGCTTGTCCTTGCAGTTGGAACCACCATCTCTGTAGGGATCACTGACTCTGCCCCAAATACCAAAGAAAATGGAGTTTGGCCTGTAGCATTCTTGGGAGTTGTTCTATCAGCCCACAGCACATAAGGTAGTTCTTCTGCCCATTTTCCTTTCTTGGATCCAAGCTTCTTCTTCAAATTGTTGATGATGATCTTGTTGGATGATTCTGCCTGACCATTAGCTTGTGGATGGACTGGTGTTGATGTTATCATCTTAATTCCCCAACTGTCACAAAAGTTAGTGGTTCTATTCCCAATAAATTGGGATCCATTATCACAAATAATTTCAGAAGGGATGCCAAATCTAGTAATAATATTCCTTTTAATAAAGGATATAACTTCCTTTTCTCTGACTTGAGCACAGGCTTCAGCCTCTATCCACTTAGAGAAGTAATCAGTCATAGCAAGCATGAATACTTTTCCACCTGGTGCCTTAGGAAGCTTTCCAACTATATCCATTCCCCATCTCATGAATGGCCAAGAAGAAGATATAGGATGCAAGAGCTCTGCTGGTTGGTGAAGGATATTACTATGCCTTTGACAAGGATTACATTTCTTGGCATATTCCACAGCGTCCTTTTTCATAGTGGGCCAATAGTATCCTGTTCTCAGGATCCTTGAGAATAATGCCCTGCCCCCAGTGTGGTTTCCACAATCTCCTTCATGGAAATCCTTTAGGACTTCTTGAATTTCAGGATCCTAAATGCATCTCAAATATGGTCCTGCAAGAGATCGTTTATACAACATATTATTTAATATTGTAAATTGAGATACCTTGATTTTAAAAGCCCTTGGGTTTTCCCCTGTAGGAATTTCTCCATGTTGTATGTATCTCATGATTGGGAGTATCCATGATCCTGAATGAGATTGGGTATTGTTAGGGGTCATTTTCTTAACATACGTATCCTGACCAATATCCTGCCTTTGTTTGTTTATTTGTGATCAGGATGCTGGAAGAGGATATTGCTAACATCTTGGGCGATATCCTGAGGCTTATTGAATTAACCACGTGCAGGTTAAGGGCTGAGGCTTGCTAACGGTCAAGAGGACTTCTTCTCCTCAAGACTCGGACGAATTTGTTGAGAAAGAGACGTTGAGCCCGAAAGACCAGGTCTACAACGTTCCAAGAAGGAATATTCGGTGGATCCCGCAAGTTTAGGGTAGTTAGTTATTTTATCTTTACTATAAATAGGAGGAACACCAGATCAAACAGGACACAACAATCTCACTACAATCACACTCACTACACTCTAACACTTGTTCTCTCGCAATTTGTACTCACACACGAATTCGTTGTAACACTTAGCGATCTGGTTGATATCCTGCACTGTATCCTAATTTTCGAAGCAATTGAAGAACAAGGCAGCTGCGATTGTCAGCTCCCGAGGTTTTATGCCGGCGATCTAGATTGATCAAGGGCTTTCCTCGTACATCTCGTGTCATTTCTTTTACTTTTTGCTCATTGTTTGCTCATTGTTTGATCATTAATACAGCTCAATATCCTGAGCCGTATCCTGAAACTGTTTTTGCAAGTAATTTAATTAACATATTTTCGACACTTGTTTTTAGCACACTACCTCACTTAACTAATTTGATCACTTAATTGCTTCGGTAATTTTTGACCAAAACAGGTATCATCACTAGGGATGATTGCAGAATCTTCTCCTATCTCCATAGTTACATGATCCTTGATAGCAGGGGTCAGGATATGGATAATAGGGATCTCAATATCCTCATGAATCTTCAAAGATGATCCTAGATTGGCTAATGCATCAGCTTCTGCATTCTCTTCCCTTGGTACCTGTGTCAAACTAAAGGATACAAAAGAGAGTGCCAATTCTTTGACTATCTCCAAATATTTGATTAGCTTTTCACCTTTAATAGCATAGGATCCATTAAAGTGATTAGTGATCAATAAAGAATCTACATGTACCTCAAGATACCTGATATTCATATGCTTTGCAATTTGCAAACCAGCTATCAAGGCTTCATATTCAGCCTTATTGTTGGTAGTTTGAAATTCACAAGCTATGGAGTAGGGGTATTATGTCCCCCTGTGGCGATTTTAGTAGTATCCCAAGCCCTGTTCCATTCACATTGGAGGATCCATCAGTAAACAGTATCCAAGGATCCTTGGTTTCTTCAAGCTGTTGGACTTCTAGTTCAGCTTCCTTTTGCAAATCACTACTGAAATCTGCCACAAAGTCAGCTAATGCTTGGGATTTAATGGCTGTCCTAGGCTCATATCTTATATCATATGCACTCAACTTCACGGCCCACTTAGCCATCCTTCCTGACATTTCAGGTTTCCTGAGAACATTCTTAATTGGTAAATTAGTTTTAACAATAATGGCATGGGTCTCAAAATAATGTCTTAATTTAGTAGATGCCATAATTAATGCAAGGATAAGTTTTTCTAAATGTGAATACCTGGATTCAGCATCAAGTAAGCTCTTACTTACATAATAAACAGGATGTTGTATACCTTGGTGATCCTTAACAAGGACCGCACTTACTAGGGAACTTCAGAAGTTGAAGGACATGATATCTAGTGTGCCTGGGGTGGTCCAGCCGATCCCAGAAGTGTCCCAGGACAGCCACAAGATATCTCATTTTGCATATCCTATCTGTGATGCTGAGATCCCTAAGAGATTCCAAACCCCCAACATGAAGCTATACGATGGAACTACGGATCCCGAGGAGCATATTGCTCAGTATAGGGAAAGAATGGAGATTAACCCTATCCCTTCGGAGCTCAAGGAAGCGTGCTTGTGCAAGGGATTTGGTTCTACGCTAACAGGATCGGCCTTAAAATGGCTATTAAACGTTCCTCCTCACTCAATTACTTCATTTGCTCACTTGGTTAATTTATTTAACAGTCAATTTTCTTGTAGTCGGAGTTTTGAGAAACTAACCAGTGATCTTTACAGGATAACTCAAGGGCCCCAGGAATCCTTGAGGGATTATGTGAACAAATTTAGTCGAGAATCCTTGGATATCCCACATCTTGATGTCGCAACAGCTGTGCAAGCCTTCAAGATGGGATTACAAAAGGATTCTCAGTTTTATCAGGATCTTGTAATGAATCCCTGCAGGAATCTCGACGAAGCTCGTAACAGGGCTTTGAGATATATCCGTCTGGAAGATGACAAGAAGATGCAAGAAAGGATGAACTCATCCAACACTTATGAATCGACTAACAGGAAGTCAGAATCCTCATTTAAGTCATATCGGCCTAAGCCATATGGTAGAAATGAAAACAAGAGAGTAAATGGTGTCGAAGATGAGGATCCTGAAGAGTATCCTGAGTTGTCTGAATATTGCTTTTCTGTTAATATTCCTGAATTGATGTATGCTATGCAGGGTCTAGGAGACAAGGCTAGATGGCCTCGAAAGAATCAACAAAAGGCTGACTGGAAAGATAAGTCAAAATGGTGTGCTTTCCACGAAGATTTCGGACATATGACTGAGGATTGCATTGCTTTAAGGAAAGAAATAAGCTATCTTCTAAGCACGGGATATCTGAAAGATCTCTTAGGGAAAAAGAAGAATAAGGGTCAGGATACTGACAAGGATCCTGAACGAGCAGCATCACCTCCCTCGGATGCCAAGATAATCAACTTCATTTCGGGAGGATCCGACATTTGTGGGACCTCGTATTCGGCAGCAAAGAGACATGCAAAGGAGGCTAAGGCCGAAAGGGGAGACAGACCTGTCAGGATGACTACCCTCACGACTGACAAAGTGATCACTTTTGATGCATATGACAAGGATACTGTCCAGGATCCTCACCATGATGCTCTAGTAATAACGTTATATGTGGCTAACCATTTTGTACGCAGGATATTGGTTGATAATGGCAGCTCCGTCAACATAATCCAACTAGAGACACTTAAAAGAATGAATGTATCTCCAATGGATATCACTTTGAAGTCCATCGTGCTTGTTGGGTTTAGTGGAGAGGCCAGAAACACAGTGGGGGAGATAAAGTTGCCGGTGTACGTTGAAGGAGTCAACTCGATACAACGTTTCTGTGTGATGGACTCTCTATCCTGCTATAACATTATACTGGGAAGACCGTGGATTCACGATATGAAGGCCGTGCCATCAACATATCACCAATGCATCAAGATACCTACCCCCTGGGGAGTTGTTAAAGTTGATAGCGATCAGCAGGTGGCAAAAGAATGCTACTCATCCTTAATGAAATCCTCAACCAAACCTAGTGCAGCATAGCAATTAAAGACGCGGGCCTAGGATATCGTGGAGGATCCGGAGCAGGATGTGAAGAAAATTATCCTAGACCAGGATAATCCCGATATTTCGGTGCTCGTGGGAACCAATATCCCTCGGGATATTGAAGAGCAGTTAATTAACTTTTTAAAATGCAGGATGTCGACGTTTGCATGGAAGCATGAGGATATGACAGGCATATCCAAAGATATTATCACTCACAAGCTTGGAATTGATAAGTCATTCAAGCCTGTGTAACAAAAAAGAAGGAAGTTTGCTCCTGAGCGGAACACGATTATCCAGGAGGAAGTTGAAAGATTATTAAAGTCAAGAATGATCAGAGAGGTTAAGTTCCCAATGTGGCTAGCAAACGTGGTTGTAGTACAGAAGAAGAATGGGAAATGGAGAGTTTGTGTAGACTACACGGACTTGAACAAAGCTTGTCCTAAAGACCCATTTCCTCTTCCCCATATTGATGCAATGGTAGATGCCACTGCCGGGCATGAAATGCTGACCTTCATGGACGCATCCTCAGGATTTCAACAGATCCAAATGGAGCCTTCTGACCAGGAGGATACCGCCTTCATGACACCAACAGGTATTTATTGTTATACAGCTATGCCTTTTGGTTTGAAAAATGCAGGTGCAACATACCAGAGGTTGGTAAACATGATGTTCAAAGACAAACTGAGGGACACCATGGAGGTGTACATTGACGATATGGTGGTAAAATCAAAGAAAGCTCAGGATCACCTCCAGGATATTAAAGGAGCATTTGATATCCTAGATCAATACAACATGAAGCTGAATCCTGCTAAATGCCATTTCGGAGTGGGGGCAGGAAAGTTTCTTGGGTATATGGTGACGAAAAGGGGGATAGAGGCAAGCCCGGAGCAGATTAAAGCTATCCTTGATATAAAATCACCCTCGAATATGAAGGAGGTACAAAGATTAACAGGCCGAGTAGCAGCTCTAAACAGATTTATCTCAAGATCCTCAGAGAAATGCAAAGACTTCTATGATATCCTAAAGAAGAACAAAAGATTCGAATGGGGGGAAAAGCATGAAGCAGCCCTGCAGGATTTGAAACGGTATCTCTCAACCGCACCTCTATTGATGAAGCCGGAAAATGGTGAACCACTATCCCTGTACCTTGCTGTATCAGGGAATGCTGTAAGTGTTGTTCTTATAAAAGACCATGAAGGTCAGCAGTATCCTGTTTATTATGTTAGTAAAAGTTTGTTAGATGCTGAAACTAGGTATTCTCATTTAGAAAAATTGATATTAGCTCTAGTCATGGCATAAACGAAACTTAGACATTACTTTGAGACACATAGGATTCATGTTAAAACAAATTATCCTGTTAAAAATGTGCTTAGGAAACCAGAGATGTCAGGCAGGATGGCCAAGTGGTCAGTAAAGTTAAGTGCTTATGATTTAGTATATGAACCTAGAAGTGCCATAAAATCTCAGGCTTTAGCTGACTTTGTGGCTGACTTTAGTAGTGACATTCAGGACGAGGTAGACCTAGAAGTTCAACAGTTAGGAGAATCCTCAGGATCCTGGACATTATATACTGACGGTGCATCTAATGTAAGAGGAGTAGGATTAGGAATACTACTAAAATCGCCACAGGGGGACATATTACCCCAGGCTATTAGGTGTGAATTTCCTGCTACTAATAATCAAGCAGAGTATGAGGCTTTAATTGCAGGATTAGAGTTGGCTAAGAGCATGAGTATCAAAAATTTGCAAGTGTATGTTGACTCTTTGTTAATTACTAACCATTTTAATGGATCCTATGCAGTTAAGGGTGAGAAATTAATCGAATATCTCGATATTCTCAAAAAATTAGCAGGATATTTCGATGTTTTTATACTTGAACAGGTACCAAGGGAAGATAATGCTGAAGCAGATGCCTTAGCAAATCTGGGATCATCGATCAGGATACCTGAAGGGACGCAAATACCAATACTACATGTCCTATATCCTGCAACGAATCCTCAGGATAAAGAGGTAGCTGGTATTCAGGATCCTGGAGTAAAACATCTCGAAGAGGATCCTAAATCCTGGACGGCTCCAATCATGAAATATCTCAAAGAAGGACACATCCCTGGAAATGAAAATCCTAAGGCATTTAGGATGAAGGTATCACGATTCACTATTATAAATAATATTTTATACAAGAAATCTCTTGCAGGACCGTATTTGAGATGCTTGGAGGATCCTGAAGCCAAGGAAGTACTTCAGGATATACATGAAGGGGATTGTGGTAACCATGCTGGGGGCAGATCGTTATTCTCAAAAGTATTAAGGACAGGATATTATTGGCCAACAATGAGGAAGGATGCAGCAGAACATGCTCGAAGATGTGATGCATGTCAAAGACATAGTAACATACTGCATCAACCGGCTGAACCATTATATCCTATTGTTTCCCCTTGGCCATTTATGAAGTGGGGTATGGATATAGTGGGAAAGCTACCAAAAGCTCCGGGAGGAAAAGTCTTTATGCTAGCAATGACAGATTATTTCTCTAAATGGGTTGAAGCAGAAGCATTCGTTCAAGTAAGAGACCAAGAAGTAGTATCCTTCATCAAGAGAAATATCCTGACCAGATTCGGAGTACCAGCCGAGATAATTTGCGACAATGGTTCTCAGTTCATAAGTAAGAGGACTACAGACTTTTGCAAGAGTTGGGGAATCAAAATGATTACGTCTACTCCGGTACATCCTCAAGCAAATGGACAAGCAGAATCCTCAAACAAAATAATTGTCAATAACTTAAAGAAAAGGCTTGGAGCCAAAAAAGGAAGATGGGCAGAAGAATTACCCTTTGTTTTATGGGCTGATAGGACAACGGTAAAGAATGCAACAGGCCAAACCCCGTTTTCCTTGGTGTTTGGAGCAGAAGCAATGATTCCAACGGAAATGACGATACCTACTGCAAGATCTGTCTTAAGTGATCCTGAGAAGAATCCTGAAGCCTTGAGTCAGGATTTAGACACTATAGATGAAAAGAGAGATGCGGCAAGGCTAAGGATGGCAGCATATCAACAGAGAATATCCAGGGCATATAACAAGAATATTAGAACCAGAAGATTTAAGGTTGGAGATTGGGTGTTAAGAAAGGCTTTTCAAAATACTACTAATCCTTCTGATGGCAAGTTAGCTCCAAAATGGGAAGGACCATATGAAGTTGAATCAGAAGCAGGAAAAGGAGCATATAGACTCAAGAATATGGAGGGGGATATGCTACCGAGATCTTGGAATGCTATACACCTTAAGCTCTATTTCAAGTGAGTCTAGAATTTAATTTCTAACTCAAGATGGTATGAATTCTACTTCTTTTAAATATGTTTGGTTTAATTTGTTCTTTGTAACCTGATACTGACTTAAGCATCAGAGGGGTGTTAGCCAAGCTAACACCCACCTTAGTTTACAATTGTTTTGCAAGATATGTTTCAGGATATAGCTCCAGGATATGCACTCAGGATAACTCAGAAGATTAGAGGATTGGCCCCCTCTCTCACGTTTAAGGGATACTGATCCCTTCATAGGTTTAAAGGTATTCACCTTTCTTCCGAATTGGGTTTAAACACCCCGCCTGGAGCGCAAGATATTCAGGGATAGTTCAAGGTGGCGGGACCAGTCCATGTAAAAGTGGCTGACAATTTCGTCACTGTTGGCTATATCCTGAATCCTAACGGTATATGAGGATTGATCACCCTCTCTCACGAAAGGGTATTTTCATACTCTCTAAGGTTTAAAGGTTTTCACCTTTCTAAGTCTTGGAGTTTATACACTCCCGCCTGTAGCGCATGAAAAATTGGGATTTTCCCCATGATACAAAGGATTTATCCCCAGTACATCCTTGGGTTATACCCTCGGGACGTGAAAAATTGCTTATGCCATGGAAACTGATACTTGAAGACATTGTACACAGGGGACATCCCTGCCAAGATGGTGGTGTAAAGCTAAAAGAATGAAGTTTGCGACTAATGCACTAAGTACCTTGTACTGGGGACATCTTCATTGGAAGAGTTGCAAAGGGATTGAAGTTCGGTAACAGGTTTATATCCTATTTCTGGTATGATCTTTCCTTTGTAAGCCTCATTTAGGTTTTTAGTAACATTATGTTAAGTATCCTGACATATATCCTCAAAGTCCTTTTAAGGATATTTGATTAGGATGTTTGAAACTAGTATTGGCTTGGAACTTTGATCATCATCAAAACTTGGTTTTGAAGAGATAAACTATTTTTTTAAAGAAATTTTTATAAAGTTAAAGGAACGTTTGGAAGATCTATTTAATAAAAGGCTTCTGCAGTATGTTTCTGGGCATACTGGTCAGGATATTTTGTAAAATAACAGTATGAAATTTTTACAAAGCTAAGACTTACACTAAACAATGCAAGGTAACAAAAAATAAGTCAAAAGATAGTTATATTATTAACTAGTCAAAAGTTGTGCTTTTGGTTTCACCTTAAACTAAGGCCCATCCGCCAAAAGCACAATTAGTTTTTACCATATTTGTGTAACGGTTGCAGGATCTATCTCAAAACAAGACCCGTCCACCTACAACCGTTACTATGTTCAAAACAAGTTATATTAATCGATGACCAAGGGCTTCATCCTAAAACCTAGGACCCATCCACCTTTGGTCATCACATTGTTCTAGTGCAGGAAATGTAAATTGTTCAAAGACAGGAAAAGTAAATTGTTTATGCAACCACGACCATGAAATTAAAAAGTGGGCTCCGGCCTTGGCACGTATATCCATCATCGCCCACTCTGCTGCCTAAGGGGCAGCACCCTCTTGAACAACAACCTCTTTCCCAGCGTTTGCACCAGCATCAGCCTCGGGATTCTTCTCGGTATCACCACCAGCATTGGCCGCTTCCTCTGTCGCTTTAGAAGGCTCTTCACCAGTATGTTTTGCAGGATGAGCAACGGGGTGACCTCCGAGGCCCTGTAGTTTCTCTTCCCAAGCCTTTACACTACAGGAGGGGCATTCAAAACCCAAATCCATGGCCTCATAAGCCATCCTTATCCTGGCTTGGAGAAGAGAGACGACCACGGATGCTTTGAGGCTGTCTCGGTATGAGCTCATATTCTGCTGATATTGGAGAAGGGCGGCATCTAGGTTGGCTTGAGCATCCTCATTAGCTTTGTGGAGGGCAACTTGATGTTCCTGAGTCATTGCCTTGTATTTGTCTTCATAGTGCTGGGATTTGGCAGCCGCAATGGTTCCTTGGTCAGCTATGGTGGCTTGAGCTTTCTCCAGCTGGATCTGCAACATCTTGTTAAGCCCACAAGCGTCTTCGTATAAGTGCATAAGACGATCCAGACCCTGTCGATAAAGACACAGGTATTAATGTGAAAAATAAGCAGGATAAAGACTAACATACTTGTACAGGATATCGGAAAGAAAATTCTACCTGTTTGAGGAAAGAGGTGGCTTCGTTAAACCCATGATTCTCAAGAGAGAATGTTTCAGAAACAGCTGGGGAGTCAGTCTCCTTTCTCTTCCGAGAGCTGGATGCCCTGGTCCTGGATGCCGGAGGACCTTTGGGGGCTGAAACAGTCTTCGAGGAGGTAGGCTTTGGTGTAGCAGATGGCTTTGTCTTGGATTCTTGTTTGATGGGTTCAAGGCTGGAGTAGCAATCTAACTCATCAAGTTCGAAACCTTCAAGGTTGACGATTGGTGCTACACAAGGGAAGATGTTATTAAATTTATTATTTTTGAAAAATAATTTATATGTTGAGAATGGACTTACCAGACATTTTTGAGCTTGATTTCTGGCTTGAATCGGTAAGTGACAGGGAGAAAGTTCTTTCACTAGCAGGAAGACGGTATATTTCTTCGATCTTGGATTCGGATTCTGCACTGGGAGGCACTAAATCTCTGAAGTTCGCTGCACAAAAACATCACAATTCCAGTTGTCAAAGGATAAGTGTCACTCAAACACATAATGAATAAAATCAAAACAGTTTAGGATCATACCTGAGAACCCAAGTTAGGATCCTATCCTTCAACACTTAAAATTAGGATAACCCAAGATACAAACCTTAGTTGAAAGTAAGGGTCGAGAATTTTTGGCCATTTATCTTCACAAACCTGAAATAGGATATTGCTTGGAATTGAGCCATCATAAGATGAATGTTAGTGACTGGGGACAAGCCCAAAGGATAACTGGGAACAAGCCCAAAGGATAACTGGGGACAAGCCCCAAGGATAACTGGGGACAAGCCCAAAGGATCGTATGTAAACTGGAGTATGGCCCTTACTGGCGACTATCCAAACTTAGTGACATGAAAATGCCAAAACCTTAGCTAACGTGAAAACGTAAGAAACCTTAGGAACGGATGTATGGTACGTCTACCATTATACGTAGGATCCTGAATATAGCCAGTACAACGAAATTGTCAGCCCCTAAAGCGGGTACTGATCCCATTGCCATGAACTATACCAGGATCATCGTGCGCTACTGGCGAAACTGGGGACCGGCCCAGACTGGGGACTAGCCCAAAAGATAACTGGATACTTCTGTGGATACTCAATGCTTAGTTAAGGATGCCTGAACCTTCAAAACTCAGAAATCAAGTAAAAGGAGGATAAAGGACGCAGGATCCTTATCCTCATAAGAATAAAAAAAAATGAAATAATTTAAGATTGGAATGTTACCAGAAAGAGGATCATCTATCAGCGGGGATCCTTCAAGGATACTTTTCTGGTTAGGATCATGGATCATGACCAGATGAAATATTTCTTCAAATGGACAGCATTCCAAGCTCTAGGTAGCAAATCACCCTCCATCGTTAGCAATCGATATGCCCCCTTTCCTGCTTCAGCTTCAATCAAATAGGGTCCTTCCCACTTTGGTGCTAGCTTTCCATCAGCAGGATTGGTGGTGTTTTGAAATGCTTCCTTAATACCATATCCCCAACTTGGAATTTCCTGAGCCTGACATTTTTGTTGTAAGCTCCAGCCATCCTTTGTTGATAACTGGCCATCCTTATCCTTGCTAAATCCCTGATTTCTTCTATAGTATCCAAGTCTTGAATCAAGTTTTCAGCATTTTCTTCAGGATCACGAATGCTTGTCCTTGCAGTTGGAACCACCATCTCTGTAGGGATCACTGACTCTGCCCCAAATACCAAAGAAAATGGAGTTTGGCCTGTAGCATTCTTGGGAGTTGTTCTATCAGCCCACAGCACATAAGGTAGTTCTTCTGCCCATTTTCCTTTCTTGGATCCAAGCTTCTTCTTCAAATTGTTGATGATGATCTTGTTGGATGATTCTGCCTGACCATTAGCTTGTGGATGGACTGGTGTTGATGTTATCATCTTAATTCCCCAACTGTCACAAAAGTTAGTGGTTCTATTCCCAATAAATTGGGATCCATTATCACAAATAATTTCAGAAGGGATGCCAAATCTAGTAATAATATTCCTTTTAATAAAGGATATAACTTCCTTTTCTCTGACTTGAGCACAGGCTTCAGCCTCTATCCACTTAGAGAAGTAATCAGTCATAGCAAGCATGAATACTTTTCCACCTGGTGCCTTAGGAAGCTTTCCAACTATATCCATTCCCCATCTCATGAATGGCCAAGAAGAAGATATAGGATGCAAGAGCTCTGCTGGTTGGTGAAGGATATTACTATGCCTTTGACAAGGATTACATTTCTTGGCATATTCCACAGCGTCCTTTTTCATAGTGGGCCAATAGTATCCTGTTCTCAGGATCCTTGAGAATAATGCCCTGCCCCCAGTGTGGTTTCCACAATCTCCTTCATGGAAATCCTTTAGGACTTCTTGAATTTCAGGATCCTAAATGCATCTCAAATATGGTCCTGCAAGAGATCGTTTATACAACATATTATTTAATATTGTAAATTGAGATACCTTGATTTTAAAAGCCCTTGGGTTTTCCCCTGTAGGAATTTCTCCATGTTGTATGTATCTCATGATTGGGAGTATCCATGATCCTGAATGAGATTGGGTATTGTTAGGGGTCATTTTCTTAACATACGTATCCTGACCAATATCCTGCCTTTGTTTGTTTATTTGTGATCAGGATGCTGGAAGAGGATATTGCTAACATCTTGGGCGATATCCTGAGGCTTATTGAATTAACCACGTGCAGGTTAAGGGCTGAGGCTTGCTAACGGTCAAGAGGACTTCTTCTCCTCAAGACTCGGACGAATTTGTTGAGAAAGAGACGTTGAGCCCGAAAGACCAGGTCTACAACGTTCCAAGAAGGAATATTCGGTGGATCCCGCAAGTTTAGGGTAGTTAGTTATTTTATCTTTACTATAAATAGGAGGAACACCAGATCAAACAGGACACAACAATCTCACTACAATCACACTCACTACACTCTAACACTTGTTCTCTCGCAATTTGTACTCACACACGAATTCGTTGTAACACTTAGCGATCTGGTTGATATCCTGCACTGTATCCTAATTTTCGAAGCAATTGAAGAACAAGGCAGCTGCGATTGTCAGCTCCCGAGGTTTTATGCCGGCGATCTAGATTGATCAAGGGCTTTCCTCGTACATCTCGTGTCATTTCTTTTACTTTTTGCTCATTGTTTGCTCATTGTTTGATCATTAATACAGCTCAATATCCTGAGCCGTATCCTGAAACTGTTTTTGCAAGTAATTTAATTAACATATTTTCGACACTTGTTTTTAGCACACTACCTCACTTAACTAATTTGATCACTTAATTGCTTCGGTAATTTTTGACCAAAACAGGTATCATCACTAGGGATGATTGCAGAATCTTCTCCTATCTCCATAGTTACATGATCCTTGATAGCAGGGGTCAGGATATGGATAATAGGGATCTCAATATCCTCATGAATCTTCAAAGATGATCCTAGATTGGCTAATGCATCAGCTTCTGCATTCTCTTCCCTTGGTACCTGTGTCAAACTAAAGGATACAAAAGAGAGTGCCAATTCTTTGACTATCTCCAAATATTTGATTAGCTTTTCACCTTTAATAGCATAGGATCCATTAAAGTGATTAGTGATCAATAAAGAATCTACATGTACCTCAAGATACCTGATATTCATATGCTTTGCAATTTGCAAACCAGCTATCAAGGCTTCATATTCAGCCTTATTGTTGGTAGTTTGAAATTCACAAGCTATGGAGTGGGGGTATTATGTCCCCCTGTGGCGATTTTAGTAGTATCCCAAGCCCTGTTCCATTCACATTGGAGGATCCATCAGTAAACAGTATCCAAGGATCCTTGGTTTCTTCAAGCTGTTGGACTTCTAGTTCAGCTTCCTTTTGCAAATCACTACTGAAATCTGCCACAAAGTCAGCTAATGCTTGGGATTTAATGGCTGTCCTAGGCTCATATCTTATATCATATGCACTCAACTTCACGGCCCACTTAGCCATCCTTCCTGACATTTCAGGTTTCCTGAGAACATTCTTAATTGGTAAATTAGTTTTAACAATAATGGCATGGGTCTCAAAATAATGTCTTAATTTAGTAGATGCCATAATTAATGCAAGGATAAGTTTTTCTAAATGTGAATACCTGGATTCAGCATCAAGTAAGCTCTTACTTACATAATAAACAGGATGTTGTATACCTTGGTGATCCTTAACAAGGACCGCACTTACTGCTTTTGAGGATACCGCCAAATATAAGGATAACACATCTCCCTTTTCTGGTTTCATTAAGGCTGGGGCTGAGGATAGGTAATCTTTAAGAGCTTTAAGGGCACTTTCATGCTTCTCAGTCCATTCAAATTTCTTGTTTTTCCTCAGGATGTCATAGAACTCCTTGCACTTTTCTGAGGATTTGGATATGAATCTGTTCAAGGCTGCGATCCTGCCGGTCAACCTTTGCACATCCTTAGCATTGGCAGGAGATTTGATATTCACGATGGCCTTAATTTGCTCTGGACTTGCTTCAATGCCCCTCTTTGTTACCATATATCCTAAAAATTTACCTGCCTTTACACCAAAATGACACTTAGAAGGATTTAGTTTCATATTAAATTTATCAAGGATATTGAATGCTTCCTCCAACTCCTTAAGGTGATCCTCAGCTCTTTTGGACTTAACCACCATGTCATCAATATAGACTTCCATAGTGTATCCAATCATATTGACAGGCCTTTGGTAAGTAGCACCTGCATTCCTTAATCCAAATGGCATAGCAATATAACAGTATATACCAGTTGGGGTCATGAAAGCTGTATCCTCTTGATCGGATGGTTCCATCTGAATTTGTTGAAATCCAGATGAAGCATCCATAAAAGTTAATAACTCATGGCCCGCGGTAGCATCCACCATGGAGTCAATGTGGGGTAATGAGAAAGGATCCTTGGGACATGCCTTATTTAAATCTGTAAAATCGACACAAACCCTCCACTTTCCATTTTTTTTTCTTTTGAACAACAACCACATTGGCTAACCATCTTGGATACCTAACCTCTCTAATCATACCTGCTCGAAGTAGCTTATCTACCTCTTCCTGGATAATAGCATTTCTTTAAGGTGCAAACTTCCTTCTCTTTTGATGAATTGGCTTGAATGACCTGTCAATGCCAAGTTTTAGAGTAATTATATCCTTAGATATACCTGTCATGTCTTCATGTTTCCAGGCAAAGGTGGTCTTCCTTCTTTTAAGAAAGGATACTAGCTCTTGTTCAATATCGCTGAGGATCCCTGACCCTATGAAGATCTTGGATTCAGGATCATCAGGATCCATGAGGATTTCTTTCAAATCCTGTTCTCTTGCCTCCAAGACGTCTCTTGAAGGATACTTTAATTGCTATTCCTCCCTTGGTCTTGAGCCTGGTTTCATTGATGAGGTATAGCAATTCTTGGCCTCCTGTTGATCACTCTTAATTTTCACCACTCCCCATGGACTTGGAAGCTTTACACACTGATGATAGGTGGATGGAACTGCCTTCATATCATGTATCCATGGCCTGCCAAGGATAACGTTACAACACGATAAGCAATCAATAACACAAAACTTTTGATAAGAATGCAATCCTTCAATATAGATTGGGAGTTTGATGTCCCCCAATGTATTCTTTGTTTCTCCACTGAATCCCACAAGTACTGAGGATCTTGGGATAATATCGGACTCTGGGATGTTCATTTTCTTGAGAACATCCAGCTGAATGATGTTCACAGAGCTTCCTCCATCTATAAGGATCCTGCGAACAAAGTGATTAGAAATAAACAATGTAATTACAAGACCGTCATGGTGAGGATCCTGGATGTCAACACGATCATCCTCATCAAAAGTAATGACTTTATCCTGGGTGACAACGGAGGTCCTGACGGGTCTGTCTCCATTATCCATCTTGGTTTCCTTAGCGTGTCTTTTTGCTGCTGAGAAGGATGTACCACAGATGTCTGATCCACCGGATATGAAATTTATGACTTGTGCATCTGCCGGAGGAGCAGGAGCCCTTTCCGGGATCCTTTCAGGATCCTGGGTTCTTGACTTCTTTCGTCCCAAGAGTTCCTTTAAATGCCCCTTGCTCAACAAATAACCAATCTCCTTTCTAATTGCAATACATTCTTCAGTGAGATGCCCAAAATCCTCATGATATGCACACCACTTGGATTTATCCTTTGTGGCAGCTGGTTTATCACTTTTCCTTGGCCATGTAGCTTTCTCACCTAGATTCTGCATTGCAAGGATAAGTTCATTGTTATCAACAGAGAAACAATATTCAGAAATAGGAGGATAATTCTCGTCATCCTCTTCTTGTTCCACTGCGTGCACATTCTGATTATCAGATCTGTTATAAGACTTGGATTTGTTGTTCCTGAAGTAGGATCCTTGTTTATCCTGTTTGGAGGATCCTGTCAATCTGTCCTGGATCCTTTTGTCATCCTCTAGGCCGATGAACCTAAGGGCCCTAGTCCTTACTTCATCAAGATTCCTGCAAGGTGTCATAACAAGATCATCATAGAATAATGAATCCCTAAGCAATCCCATTTTAAAGGCTTCAACAGCCATTGCTATATCCAAATTGGTAATGTCTAAGGATTCTTTACTAAACTTAGTGATATAATCTCTGAGTGATTCATTTTGACCTTGTGTTACCCTATATAGATCACTAGTTAATCGTTCAAACTTTCTGCTACAAGAGAATTGACTATTGAACAAGTTAACTAAATTAGCAAATGAAGTAATAGAGTAAGGGGGAAGACTTAGCAGCCATTTAAGAGCAGATCCTGTAAGTGTGGACCCAAATCCCTTGCATAGGCATGCTTCTTTCAATCTTTCCGGAATTGGATTGATCTCCATCCTCTCCCTGTATTGAGCTACATGCTCTTCTGGATCCGTTGAACCATCATATAGTTTCATTGATGGTATCTGGAATCTTTTAGGTATCTCAACATCACACAAAGGTGGTGCAAAACGAGATATCCTATGGCTACCATCCGCAATTTCAGGAATGGGTTTAACCACTCCTGGTACACTGGATATCATATCCTTAAGCTTTTGCAGTTCCCTAGCCATGGCCTGATTGATACCCGTATCCTGCATAAAGCCATGGTTGGTGTTATATAAATTATTAAAAGTGTTACCTCCCACAGGATTCGAGTTTGGAATTGCGGATGTGAATCCATCTTGTCGAGACTCTGGCATAATTGAAGGACCAGATGAGGCAATGGTCTGCATTGGTATGAAGTCTCCTTGATGGATGTCTGAGTTCCGATGTTGCATATTTCTCAAGGATCCTTGATTTTGAAGGGGGTTGGATCCTTGGAATTGTGATGATCCTTGAATCTAAAAGGATCCTGGGACCGGAGATGATCCTAGGACCTGAGAGGATCCTTGGACCTGGGAGGATCCTTGGACCTGGGAGGATCCTTGGACCTGGGGGGATCCTTGGACCTGGGGGGATCCTTGGACCTGGGGGGATCCTTGGACCTGGGGGGATCCTTGGACCTGGGAGGATCCTTGTACTGCATGCATTCCCACATATCCTCATGACGTAAAGTATCCTTGATGCTGAGAAGAGGATCCTAATGGTTGAGAAGAGGATCCCTGAGGCTGGAAGCAAGAGCCAAATGCCTGACTCATTGTTGTTGTCCCATAACGCCTTCCTGGTAGTTCACCCAAGTATTGCACGTCCGGAACTGCTGAGTATTGTGAGGTTATGACCGGAGTGTCGAAGTTCAGCGATCTTGGCATCAGAGGAGAGTGATCCTCCACTGATTTCTTCTGTTTCTTGATTTCATCGATTTCCCGGAGGATTCTTTCGTTGGTCTTATCCTGCTCTTGTGCATGATTCCTCATCTGCAAAATCAAGGCATAGAGATCATTAGTAGTAGGATTAGTTGAAATAGAAGAAGTAGGTGGTTTTTGGAAAATAGGAGTTGGTTTCTTCGCAGCATTCTCAGCATTCTTCTGGGATCCAGAAGGTGGTGGAGGCAAAGGAGGAACGCCTTGTGAGGAACTGAATGAGGGCATCAAACTTGAAGTATTCTTCACTGAGGAAGCCATCTGTTTGGTTGTAGCGGATCGAAATGACCACAAAAACACGAATCTTTCTAAGAATGAAGCACCAATTGCCCCACGGTGGGCGCCAAGCTGTTTTGGTCAAAAATCAAGCAATGATAATGTAACCAAACTTTCTGTTGTGAGGTATGATGCTTGAATTGATGGACAATAATAAGGATCACTATGAAGTGTAATAAACAAATGACACGAAGATTTATACGGGGAAAAAGCCCTTGATCAAGAGTTGATCTCCGGCACAAAAAACCCTGGGTGATGGAAACTACCGATCACCAACTCAAATTAAACAAACAATCTGTTACAACTTCGGATGATAGTGAGCTAAGTACAAGGATCACTATAGTGTAACGTGTAGAAATGTATGAAAAATGCTAAGTGTTTGTCGAGAGCCAGTGAGAGCGGTTGTATGAGAGTGTGTGTGTAGCCAAAAATAGCTAAGTGTCACTAATATAGCTCGCTACCCCTTTACAAATAGAAAATATCAAGCCTAACTAACATTCCGCAAAAGGTGCAAGTCTTCCACGACTCCACAACGTCCATTTCTGGCCAAGCACGTGCGGAATACAATAAGAATATTCTCTAGGAATGTCGCCAAGACTCAGTCCAAGTTGATATTCCTGCAAAACATTTACGAATTCAAAATAGACAATCGATAGTACTGGGATCCTTATAGTTATCCATGATCTTGATCCTGATCCTGCAACACTTCTGAGGATCACTACTTCAGACAGAATTGAGGATCACTAAAAGAAATCAACAAATAAGGATCACTGGTCATTTAGAAATCCACCCCTAACAGGTATCACCACTTCTGCTCCAAATACCAAAGAAAATGGGGTTTGGCCAGTTGCACTTTTCACCGTCGTTTTATCATCCCATAAAACAAAGGGTAATTTTTCTGCCCATTTTCCCTTCTTACCTCCAAGCCTTTTCTTTAAATTGTTGACAATTATCTTATTTGAGGATTCTGCTTGTCCATTTGCTTGAGGATGTACCGGTGTAGATGTGATCATTTTAATTCCCCAATTCTTGCAAATGTCAGTAGTCCTCTTACTTATAAATTGAGAACCATTGTCACAAATTATCTCAGCTGGTACACCAAATCTAGTCAGGATATTTCTCTTGATGAAGGATACTACTTCTTGATCTCTAACTTGAACAAAAGCTTCAGCTTCAACCCATTTAGAGAAATAATCAGTCATGGCCAGCATAAAGACTTTTTCTCCCGGAGCTTTTGACAATTTTCCTACTATATCCATCCCCCACTACATGAACGGCCAAGGGGAAGCAATTGGATACAATGGTTCAGCAGGCTGATGTAATATATTACTGTGCCTTTGACATGCATCAGATTTTCGAGCATATTCCACAGCATCTTTCCTCATCGTTGGCCAATAGTATCCTGTTCTTAATACTTTTGAGAATAACGACCTGCCCCCAGTATGATTACCACAATCCCCTTCGCGTATATCCTGAAGTACTTCTCTAGTTTTGGGATATATGGTCCTGCAGGAGATTTCTTATACAAAACATTATTTATAATAGTGAATCGTGATACCTTCAATCTATAGGCCTTAGGATTTTCATCCCTTGGGATGTGTCCTTCCTTGAGATATCTCTTGATTGGAGCCATCCAGGACTTAGGATCCTCCTCGGGATACTCATCATCAGGATCCTGAACTCTTACTACTTCCTTATCCTGAGGATCCGTCGCATGATACAGGATATGTAATATTGGTATTTGGGTTCCTTCCGGTATCCTGACTGGTGATCCTAGATTTGCCAATGCATCAGCTTCAGCATTATCATCCCTTGGTACCTGTTAAAGTGTAAAAACATCGAAATATCCTACTAATTTTTTGAGAATATCGAGATATTCGATTAACTTCTCACCTTTAACTGCATAGGATCCATTAAAATGATTAGTAATTAACAAGGAATCAACGTACACTTGCAAATTCTTAATATTCATGTTTCTAGCTAATTCTAATCCCGCGATCAAAGCCTCATATTCTGCTTCATTATTAGTAGCAGGAAATTCACACCTAATAGCCTGAGGTAATATGTCCCCTTGTGGCGATTTTAGTAGTATTCCCAAACCTACACCTCTCACATTAGACGCACCATCAGTATACAGTGTCCAAGATTCTATATTTTCTCCTAGTTGTTGCACTTCTAGGTCTACTTCATTTTGAATATCACTACTGAAATCAGCCACAAAGTCAGCCAGGGCCTGAGACTTTATGGCATTTCTAGGTTCATATATCAAATCATATGCACTTAATTTCACTGACCACTTAGCCATCCTACCTGATATCTCGGGTTTCCTAAGCACATTTTTAACAGGATAGTTGGTTTTAACATGAATCCTATGTGTTTCAAAATAATGTCTAAGTTTTGTTGATGCCATAACTAGGGCTAATATCTGTAGGATCGATTTCGGATCCGAACGAGTCGGTTAGAAGAGTTTTTCACCAAAACAAGAGGCGGAAACAAGTGTTTCGGTGTAATTCAGCGAACATTCACTTTAATCTGTTGTTTATATTGATATGCAATCGATTACAGACCTGACAACACTTCGGCAGCACTTCGTGGCTCACCGGAAGACAATCACCTAGAACTCTATTGTGGTTTCGCTCTAATCACCTATATATATGCATGCAGGTTCCGCTTTTATGTACCTGACACATAAGCGAACCTAGTATCATGACATATAAGCGAACCATACACTTGACACATGAGCGGACCTAGCATGACACATGAGCGAACCTACCACAATTGACATATGAGCGATCCTGACATGTCACATGAGCGAACCTATATAACACATGTTTCCTGATTTCATCTACACGTGCACATGCAACTTATATTGTCTCATATGTAGTGATGTAATAATGACATCACTATTATGATGTCATCATCAAAGATGGTGACATCATCTTCTTTCATATCCGCAACGAGACTAAGACTCGACATAAGACGAAGACGACAGATGAATGAACCAACAGACTCCCCCTCAGATGTTGACGAGTCTTAAGTGTCGAGTCTTTACATCTTCAGTCTTTATCGGTCTTCGATCTTCCTCTGAAGTATTTGTCATTGCAAGAATCCTCATTCTCTATCTTTATCTTCAACAAACTCCTCTCTCTCAAATGTTGAATATCATGGTGTCTTCAGACTCCCCCTCTTAATCTTCTAGGATCGTAGTCTGGAATTCACAAGAACATAACCTGGATTTCATCCTGCTCTGGATCGAAACCTGGTCAACCTGCAAAAACTCTACCCAAAAATAAATTTTCTGATAACAATTTGTGGATAACATAATTTACCACTTGCAGGAATAACATTTTATAGCAAAAACTTTTCTCATTTCATTTCAACAATCTTCAAACACTTTCACCCAAACCATTTGTTCATCATGTTTAGCACTCGGAATTTTGAAATTCAGCTTTCCAACACCAGTTGTCGAAAATATTTTTGGATTTTTCAAAAATTTATGCTAAAACACACTAAAATCTTTTTGGATTTTCTGAAAGAAAATAACTGACAGCACTTGAAAAATCAAGAAAATGCAGAAATGAAATATTTACAAACAATATTTTTGTGAGTTCGTGCAAGAGGATCATATCAGTTTCTGAGACAAATCACCAACACCGTTAAGCTTTAAATATTTTCAGTTTTAAAACGATTCACTTAGATTGTCAGTATACTGGTCCACTTAAATTCTCACACAAAGTTCAACTGCTTCGAGATACGAGATTAATGTTTTAAGAACTTAAACTCAATCGCGTGTCCCACCTCAGAATATACTCCCGTATCCAGATCCCAATATTCAGTCTTACAGGTGAGTATACCACAGATGATATCTGTAAGGGGTTAAATTACGAGGGCCGTGAGAGCTCAGGTCGATATTTCGATACGCAGAGAGATGACGGCTTCAACTTTTGGTGGGTCCCCTTTAGAGGATCTTTTGATTACAACAGCAGCGACTATTAATTTTATTGTTTCATCAGCTTGCTGAGGGCTGCGCTATATTTCAAGCATGCAGAAAGTATTCTCCGGGGACTAGGCCATTGCTTCCGCAAAATCAGAAGTCCCGGGATAATACCCCAGATATCACTGAGTATAAAGACCTAGTATCTCAGAAAGAAGGACCTTTCAAACAAGATTTCGGGGGTTACCCATATATCCAAGAGATGTTTCCCCACGATATAAGCAAGTTTGAAATTTAGGTTTATATCTCGTCACAATCTACTAAATGTGTAAAAACCAACTGGCATATCATCAGTGAGACCGTTTATCACATTTTTAACTTTCCATTTCTTTAGCATGTTGTGATAGTCTACTGATGTACTATCATTTCCTCTTTTATGCAACAAAAACTCATTTTTCATTTTATCATGTTTTTGGCTTTTTCAAATTTTCTAATGTTTTTGAATTTTCTAAAAATTTCTTACTCCCCCTAAAATTCAAACACATCTAAAGAAAATTTAAAACAAACTGTACAAGTAACTTGACAACTGATATCGAATTGCCTCAATTCTCCATCCACTTGGCATAAACAATCAGAACTCCCCCTCACAACAAACTATTTTCCCATTGATTTCAAAACACTTAAGTTTGTTTTAATCAAATGGTTTTTCCGGAAAATAAGTTTTGTTGATTTTGTAAAACCATTAGTAGGTTAGGGGATAAACTCATCATTTTGTTTTTCAACCACTTGTAGAAAATCAGATACAACTTAATGTACCTGATTTACCACTTGTAATAATAATCCAATCAAGCATTTTCAACCATACATCATCTGTTGATTGAATTCTTAAAGTGCCGATTCCTACTCCTCGCTTACAAACCTGGGAGTTCCGGCAAGTCCTGCAAAACTTTTCAAACACAAATTAAAAAGGATGCCGATTCATGATCCACGATTACCAATTTGGGATCTCCGGAAAGTCAGGTTTTCACTGTTTGAAAAATATATCCACCCAAGCCTGACCTTCCTTGGGTGTAACAACCTCTTCTTCTTCGTCTTTTCTTTCAACAGACTTGTGAACATGTCTTTTAGAAGCATAAAATTCTTTGACACTTTTGGCCTTACCATTGACCATTTTGCCAAAAATGTGTTTCACAGTTCCATTGAAAGCCTTATCAACATCAAATTTTTTCTTGTCAGAATAAAATTGATTTGAAATTTCAACTTTCCCAACTTTCTTCATAAAATTTTCAGCACGTAATGGTGGAAAATTCTCATAGTTCATAGTTGGAACTGATTTATCAACCTTTTTCTCAATACGTGGCTCCTCTGATTTTGTGGAATCAGATTCATCACCAGAATTATTACCTAAACCTTTCACAACCCATTTTTGATTTTTTACATTTTCTTTTCCTTTCAAAACACTCTTTGAACATTCTCCCTTCTGAAAGGTTGAATTTTCAAATCTAGTAAATGGTTTGGTTGTAAGTTCAGTTTTCTCCACAACTTTCTCTTTCAATTTACCATATACTTCATGTTTTGGTTTGAATGTTTTCGGACAATTCCTAGCAACATGACCAGCAATCTTGCACTGAAAACAGGTTCTGGTTTCTATCTTCTTTGGAACAACATTTTTCTTCAACTCTTCTTGCTTCTTGGCAAGGAATTCCTGATTCGTCTGTTTTCTGAATGTTTGTTCTTTCTCAGCCTCTGTCGTTTTCCCTGAAACAAACACAGTTTTTGGTTTATAAACTTTTTCATTTTTATAATTTTTTGGTTGAATAAAACCAAAACCTTTCTTTTTGAAATTACAATTATGGTTTGGTTTCTTTTGGAAACTATAACCACAATTGTAACCCATTTTCTTGTTAATTCTTTGTTGATCTCTTGAAGTGTATTGCTTAGGTTTTCCAGAAAGATTTAAATCTTTTATTTCAGAAATATTAATTTCTGTGATTTTGAAAACCTTTTGAATCATTTCAAATCTGACACTTCTTATTGGAAAAGCTTCATCAGAATATAATTTGTCAGAATCTTTCAAAGTATATGCCACTTTGAATGATTCATCATTCAAATTAGATTTTGATATCAAAAACTCTTTATCATAAACCCGTTTGTCCTTTTTGACTGTTGACTGTTGACGCATCGGACTTAGATTTTGACTTGGATTTGGACTCCGGTTTTGACTCCTCTATGTCATCTTTATCTAACACCTGATCGACCACACTTTTTATCAACTTTGACTCATGATCAGTGTCGGATGACGTGTATGTGACATCAATATTTTCTGGCAAGTTATCCAACGGCCCAGACTCCCATTGTAAGTTTATTGCCTTTTCGACTCTTTCGGAATTTGGATTTCGAGGTAAAAATCCATTTTCGACCGGGGGCGGACACTTGTTGTAGACCACACTTGGTTTCTTACCAGAAATCTTCACTTTATCTTCATCTTTTGTCACATATTTCTTTTCTTCGGACGTCTTTACTTCTTCAAACGTCTTCAAATTCTCCACAACCGGATAAATCCTGTCAACAACAAAAGTAGAACATGAGTAACTTTCTAATAACTTGTTGACTCTTTCAGTTTTGATTTTTTGTGTTGCCAACTTCAACTCCAGATCAGCACATTTCTTTATGTGAAAGTTGACATCATCAAGTTGTCTCAGGTAAGCTATCTTCAGCCTATTCATTTCCACAACTTGTTCACCGTTTGAATCAGTATACTTGTTTATTTCTCTGTTCATTGTATCATAGGATTCTTTTAATCTGTTTATATTGTGCAGCAACTCATTGTTTTGCTTGATTAAAGAATCACAGTTCATGCACTTTTCAGGAACTTTAACAGGTTCAACATCAACTTTGACTTCAAATTCAGGAACCTCTTTGACTTTTCTGTTTGATTGTAAAAATTCAGCTCTTCTCTTTTTCTCAGCTTTTGCTTCAGCTTTTAATCTCTCTTCCTCTTCTTCCTCTTCTTCAAGCTTTCTCCGTCTTGCTTCAGCAGCTTCTATTACTTTTCTGCACCTTTCAGCACATTTCAAATCATAGGCATTTGCAATGAAAGCTTTAGCATTTGAAGTGTCTTTGATCATCTCTTTGGCCTTAAGTTCTTGATCTGGGCAAAAATCATTCCAACTGAAACCTTCAGCCAGTTCTTCATCAACTTGTTCTGCTAAACACACTTTGCTGTTTATTGGAAGATATTTATCCCAGGTAAAATTATCATACTTGCCCTGATTAACTGTACACGCTCTTTTTGAACCTTCAATCACATCTCTTCCGTGCGCAGTTTGGGCCTGATTCAATGCTGGTGGTGTGACTTGATGATAAATCGCCTTTTTGTGATAATCGTTGTTTCCAAAAGGATTCTGGGCTCCAGTAGCTTCACGATTTTTGCACTCCCTCTTGAAATGCCCCTTTTCCCTGCAACGAAAACATGTAACTTTAGATTGATAAATCCTAAATTTGAAACATGAGCCTCACGAAAATCATCTCTTCCCGTAATTTGTTTAAACTTCTCAGCTCGTCTCAAAACACTAGCCATGCACCATTTAATATCCATCAATTCCATTTCCTCAGCATCGATTTGATCGTAATCCTCTTTCATGAGCATTGGATTACCGATCTTTCCGGCCACAAAACTACTATAAGATTCCAACACCATTCCCAACAAAGACATTTGATTTTTAGCAACCTTTTCAGTATAATCTTGATCATTTTCAAGACTTAATACAATATTACACTGAAGTTTTCTTCCATTCTTTGTTGCTGAAATGTTTGGATCAAATGATGAAAATCTTGGGCTGCTTGATCCCTGGGATGATTTCTTTTCAGAAGAATCTTTTCACACTGTAAGCAGTTTCGACTTTTGGAGAAAAAATTGACTTTTCGTTGACACCACTTTTGTAATACAAGCTGATATCTTATTCTCCATCGTAGTTCTTCATCCTGGCAATCTTTCTCTGCTCCATCTCTTGAGCTTCCAGGTGTTTGATGAAATCTCCCAGTGTCATATTTTTATAATCTTTTCTATTGGATCTCAGCATCATCAGGAATGTTCCCCAAGTTTCATATGGTAGCGCATCTGCAAGTTTTTCAATCAATTCATCAGTATCTTTCTTAATTCCAAGTTTTTTTTCTTATTTCTCACCAAGTTACAATATCTATCAATTATTTGCTTGGTGTTTTCAGATTTCAAGCCACGGAATAAATCGAATTCTTTCTTCATGAGAGACATTTTGTTTTTGAGCATATCATCACTTCCAACAAAATTTGCTTCCAATTCTGTCCAGATTGAGTAAGCAGTTCCATCATGTTGAAGCAGTATCAAGATATCTTCTTTTATCGCTTGCTGAAGCAGACTCACCATCAGTTTCTCATCTCGATATTTCTTTTTATCTTCCGTACTCATTTCTCTAATTGTTTGCTGCACACCATTTGTTGTGGATTTAACATAAGGTACTTCAGTGTGTTCCCAAGCATCCAAATGATAAGCTTCAACCCAATTCCCATACCGTTCGGACCATGCATTGTAATCATCAATATCCATGAGTTTGGGTGGTTTCTGAGACGTCCCGGTTTCATTTTCATGCAAAGCACTCTGAGTGATTGTAATTGGACTAGCAAAAGCATTGTAGAACTCGTTCTCCATATTTCGAATTTTCAAATGAACTGTATCACCTTGTAAAATACCTAACAACCAAACAAACGATCAGTTTAAACGAATTATCAGTTAACAGAATAAGACTGGTACTCGAACTGATGAAAATTCTGTACGGACTGAAAGTTGACACACTGTGCGAACTGCTATGACCCGGATAAAAAACAAACGACCTTTTCCAATGACCTGGTTCACAAAGACACGACCTTGACCCTTTCGAATGACTTCGCCAACTGAAATCAAACCGTGTGATCTGATTGAATGGGCCGAAAAAAAATAATTGATTCAACTGAGCCACACAATAAGACTTCAACAATTAAAATTCAAACAATACACTTTATACACTTGGGCCGTGAACACTGTAGTGGGCTAACACTCTTTGATTGGGCTGCGACTATGAATCACAAAACACTATGATTGGGCCGTTCAATGATACTTGTAAAGATTTATTGTCTCAATAAATTGTATAATGAGCGAAGAACAAATCACATATGCCTGACACAACTCAAATGAATTCACATGCAACCCGACAACCCTTAATATCGAAACAATTCTATTTGACCTCTAAAAGGTTATCACATGTAAACCGAATCTCTATATCTCGAGACCTGTGATACTTAATTTTATGACCGACTTACATATCTTTATCATCTTTCAAATGCAAACCGACACAAGCATGTGATATCTTATCCCAACCAACTGACACCTCACAAGCACAACTTTAATGAACCGACAATTACTTTGACCACACTTTAACTTTGAATCACATGCAAGACTAATACACCTATACTAACTTTCACATGCAATTCTAATTAAAGCAATCATGTGACTGACTCGTGATATTTAGTTCCAACAAACTGACATCTCGAATTCAATGTTACATAATATTCGATGAACAATCACATGAAATACTGACACTTTGGGGCTGAATTCCTGAGTGTCCCTAAAGCGAAACCATAAGTGTTCAAATAAGCGGACCAAAATGTTCGAATAAGCGGACCAAATTGTTCAGATAAGCGGACCAACAGACTTAGTGCACCTATGAGCGAACCAGGTGTTCAAATAAGCGGATCAGATGAGTGGACCAGATGAGTGAACCAGATGAGCGGACCAGATAAGCGGACCAGATGAGCGAACCAGATGAGCAGAACTAGCTGACACTTAGAACGGACCTAACTGGTAATTTGAAGCGGACCTGTCTGCTGATGTCATTTTTGAACGTGCACGTATAAGCGAACCCCCTAAAATCCTAAGTTCTAGATTGATTTTAGATCTGAAAATTTCAAGGATTTACTAATACATGATTCCGAGTGCACTGTGTGAAATTGAGCTGGTTTTACCGTGAATTTTTTTTTTTAAATTGAAGAAAGTGTAGAAAATCAGAATGAATGTAGCTGAAATGGCAAGAACTCTTCCTCCTGAGCTCTGATACCAATTGTAGGATCGATTTCGGATCCGAACGAGTCGGTTAGAAGAGTTTTTCACCAAAACAAGAGGCGGAAACAAGTGTTTCGGTGTAATTCAGCGAACATTCACTTTAATCTGTTGTTTATATTGATATGCAATCGATTACAGACCTGACAACACTTCGGCAGCACTTCGTGGCTCACCGGAAGACAATCACCTAGAACTCTATTGTGGTTTCGCTCTAATCACCTATATATATGCATGCAGGTTCCGCTTTTATGTACCTGACACATAAGCGAACCTAGTATCATGACATATAAGCGAACCATACACTTGACACATGAGCGGACCTAGCATGACACATGAGCGAACCTACCACAATTGACATATGAGCGATCCTGACATGTCACATGAGCGAACCTATATAACACATGTTTCCTGATTTCATCTACACGTGCACATGCAACTTATATTGTCTCATATGTAGTGATGTAATAATGACATCACTATTATGATGTCATCATCAAAGATGGTGACATCATCTTCTTTCATATCCGCAACGAGACTGAGACTCGACATAAGACGAAGACGACAGATGAATGCACCAACAATATCAATTTTTCTAAATGAGAATATCTAGTTTCAGCATCTAATAAACTTTTACTAACATGATAGACAGGATACTGCTGACCTTCATGGTCCTTTGCGAGGACAACACTTACTGCATTCCCTGATACTGCAAGATACAGGGATAATGGTTCACCATCCTCAAGTTTCA
Source organism: Helianthus tuberosus (assembly GCA_030545235.1). NCBI lineage: Eukaryota > Viridiplantae > Streptophyta > Magnoliopsida > Asterales > Asteraceae > Helianthus > Helianthus tuberosus. The sequence continues at coordinate 24,842,401 of CM060405.1, forward strand.
TCAATAGAGGTGCGGTTGAAAGATACTGCTTCAAATCCTGCAAGGCTGCTTCATGCTTCTCTCCCCATTCAAACTTCTTGTTCTTCTTCAGGATATCATAAAACTCCTTGCATTTTTCGGAGGATCTTGAAATAAATCTGTTTAATGCCGCTACTCGCCCCGTCAGTCTTTGTACATCTTTCATGTTAGAAGGTGATTTGATATCCAAGATGGCTTTGATCTGTTCTGGGCTCGCTTCTATCCCTCTTTTAGTCACCATATATCCTTAAAACTTTCCTGCCCCCACTCCGAAATGGCATTTGGCTGGGTTTAGTTTCATGTTGTACTGATCCAGGATATCGAATGCTCCCTTAATATCCTAGAGATGATCCTTTGCCTTTTTTTGATTTTACTACCATGTCATCGATGTACACCTCCATGGTGTCCCCCAGCTTGTCTTTAAACATCTTGTTTACCAATATTTGGTATGTTGCACCTGCATTTTTTAAACCAAAAGGCATAGCAGTATAACAATAGATACATGTTGGTGTCATGAAGGCAGTATCCTCCTGATCCGAGGGTTCCATCTGGATCTGTTGGAATCCTGAGGAGGCATCCATGAAGGTTAGCATCTCGTGACCAGCAGTAGCATCCAACATTGAATCAATATGAGGTAGAGGAAACGGGTCCTTGGGACAAGCTTTGTTCAAGTCTGTGTAATCTACACAGACTCTCCATTTCCCATTTTTCTTTTGCACCACAACTACATTTTCCAGCTATTTAGGAAATTTCACTTCCCTGATTATCTTGCTCTTTAATAATCTTTCAACTTCCTCTTGAATGATAACGTTCCGTTCTGGACCAAATTTTCTTTGTTTCTCCTGGACAGGCTTGAAAGACCTATCAATTCCAAGCTTGTGAGTTATAATATCCTTGGAAATTCCTGTCATATCCTCATGTTTCCACGCGAATGTTGACATCCTGGATTTCAAAAAGTTAGTCAATTGGTTTTCAATATCCAGAGGGATATTGGTTCCTACGAGCACCGAGATATCCGGATTATCCTGGTCCAGAATAACTTTCTTTACATCCTGTTCTGAAGCCTCCATGATATCCTGGCCCCGCATCTTTAATTGCTATGCTGCACTAGGCTTTGTTGAGGATTTCATCGAAGAAGAATAACACTCATTTGCTTCCTGTTGATCACTATCCACCTTGACAACCCCCCAATGGGTAGGGATCTTGATGCATTGGTGATAGGTTGATGGCAAAGCTTTCATATCATGGATCCACGGCCTACCCAATATAATATTGTAGCAGGATAAGGAGTCCATGACACAAAAGCGTTGCATTGGGTTGACCCCTTCAACATACACAGGCAACTTTATTTCTCCCACGGTATTCCTGGCTTCTCCACTGAATCCAACGAGCACAGTGGATTTCGAAGTAATATCCACCGGGGATACATTCACCCTCTTCAATGTTTCCAGCTGGACTATGTTGACGTAGCTGCCGTTGTCCACCAATATCCTGCGCATAAAATGATTAGCAACATATAAAGTTATTACCAAGGCATCGTGATGAGGATCTTGGACAGTATCCCTGTCGTCATTATCAAACGTGATCATTTTGTCGGTTGTGAGGGTTGACATCCTGGTTGGTTTATCTCCCCTCTCTGCCTTGGCTTCCTTTGCATGTCTCTTTGCTGTAGAATACGACGTCCCGCAAATGTCGGATCCTCCTGAAATAAAGTTAATTATCTTGGCATCTGCAGGAGGTGATGCTGCCTGTTCAGGATCCTTCTCAGTATCCTGACCGTTATTCTTCTTTCTTCCCAGGAGATCCTTCAGATATCCTTTGCTCAGGAGATAGCTTATTTCTTTCCTTAGAGCAATGCAATCCTCGGTAACATGTCTGAAATCCTCATGGAAGGCACACCATTTGGACTTATCCTTCCAATAAGTTTTTTGTTGATTCTTCCGAGGCCACCTTGCTTTGTCTCCTAAACCCTGACTAGCATACATCAGTTCAGGTATATTAACAGAAAAACAATATTCTGACAATTCAGGATACTCCTTAGGATCATCGTCTTCAACAGCATTCACTTTCTTGTTGTCATTCCTGCCATATAGCTTAGAGCGATACGGTTTGTATGAGGATTCTGATTTCCTATTGGTTGACTCATAGGTTGTGGATGAATTCATCCTCTCTTGCATATTCTTGTCATCTTCCAGCCGAATGTATCTTAAAGCCCTGTTCCGAGCTTCATCCAGGTTCCTGCATGGGTTCATCACAAGATCCTGGTAAAATTGAGAATCTTTTTGCAGCCCCATCTTGAAAGCCTGCACAGCTGTTGCAACGTCAAGATGTGGGATATCTAAGGATTCCCGGCTAAACTTGTTCACATAATCTCTCAAGGATTCCTGAGGTCCTTGAGTTATCCTGTTGAGATCACTGATTATTAAATAAATTAACTAAATGAGCAAATGAAGTAATTGAGTGAGGAGGAACGTTTAAGAGCCATTTTAAGGCTGACCCTGTTAAGGTAGAACCAAACCCCTTGCATAGGCATGCTTCTTTAAGATCTGGAGGAATAAGGTTGATTTCCATCCTTTCCCTATACTGGGCAATATGCTCCTCAGGATCCGTAGTTCCGTCATAGAGTTTCATGTTGGGGGTCTGAAATCTTTTTGGGATTTCAGCATCACAGATGGGATACGCGAACCGTGATATCCTGTGGCTGTCCTGGGATACTTCTGGAATTGGCTGGACCACCCCAGGTACACTGGATATCATGTCCTTCAGTTTTTGAAGCTCCCTAGAAAATGCTGATGTCATACCTGCATCCTAAAAAGATCCAACACCATTAGTAGCAAGAGTATTATTATTATTAGATACATTACCAGTCTGAGGATTCTGGCCATATCCTGAAGCATATCCTGAGCTTCTCACAGTTGATACTCTTACTGAAGAGGGTATCTCAGGAGTATGATTCTGGGAATGGCTAGGCACAATATTCCCCCGGTTATCCTCAGTATAAACAGCGGAACTGAAGTTCAAAGCCCTGGGTTGCAAGGGAGTGACAGTATCTTCAGCTGGCCTGCTTGAGCTGGATTTCAAGAGTTGTATCTCTCTCATCAGCATCTGATTAGTTTCCTGCTGCCTCATCTGTTCCTGTACACTACCAAACAAATTTAGAATTTCTTCATTATAAGCCAAAACAGGACCAGATCCCTGGATATTGCGAGCGGGGATAACATCCCGAGCCACATGAGTTTCAGTTCCTTGTGAAGAGGCTTGCGTTCTCGGAGGAGGTGGTGGAAGCACCGAACCAATTGTTGCAGAGGTTGTAGCAGACACGGTGGAAGAGCTCATGTTTGATCTAGAGGCCATTGAAAATAGTGTGGCAAAAAGTTTTGAAAATAAAAAACCATGTAACGATTTTGCAAAAACTTTTAGTAGAAGTAGCACCACTTGCCCCACGGTGGGCGCCAAATTGTTTTGGTAAAAAATTACCGAAGCAATTAAGTGATCAAATTAGTTAAGTGAGGTAGTGTGCTAAAAATGTGTGTTGAAAATATGCTAAATAAGTTGTTTGCAAAAACAGTTTTCAGGATACGGCTCAGGATATTGAGCTGTATCTACGATCAAACAATGAGCAAAAATGTAAAGGGTGACATAGGATGTACGAGGAAAGCCCTTGATCAATCTAGATCGCCGGCACAAAACCTCGGGAGCTGAAAATCGCAGCTGCCTTGTTCTTCTTATTGCTTCAAATGTCAGGATACAGTGCAGGATATGATGCGGATCGACTAAGTGTTACAATGTAATTTGAATACAAGTGTAAGTGTGTAGTGGGCTCCGGCCTCGGCATCAATATCAATCATATTGTTTTAGTGCTGGAAAGTAAATTGTTTGACAGACAGGAAATAGAAATTGTTCAACAAACCACAACCACCAAATTTAAAAAATGGGTTCCGGCCGCGGCATCAATATCCATCATCACCCATTCCGCTGCTTTCAAGGAGCAGCACCTTCTTCGACCATGGCTTCATCAGCACTAGCATCCGCTCCAGCATCCTTAGCAGCATCACCACCAGCATCAGCTACCTTCTCAGCCACCTTAGCAGGCTCCTTAATAGCCGGCTTCACAGGATGCTCCACGGGATTGCCACCGAGATCCCTCAGCTTCTCCTCCCAAGCTTCGACATTCCATGAAGGGCATTCAAGGCCCATGGTCTTGGCCTCATAATCCATTTTCAACCTGGCTTGGAGGAGAGAGATAACGATAGATCCCTAAGGCTTTCCCGATAAGAGGCCATGTCCTGATCGTGTTGAATCTGAGCTGCATCATATTTGGCTTGGGCCTCTTGGGTGATCTTCTTGAGGGCATCCTGATGTTCCTGGACCATTGCCTTGTACTTATCCTCATAATGCTGTGACTTGGCGGCAGCGGTGGCTGCTTGGTCAGCTACAGTGGCCTCTACTTTCTTCAGTTTGCTCTCAAGCATCTTATTCAAACCACATGCATCCTCATAGAGGAACATTAGGCGCTTTAGACCCTGCAATCAAAGGAACAAGTATCAATATATGGGTAAGTGTATTCAGTATATGTGTGCAGGATATAGAATAAGGATACTCACCTGATTAAGGAATCCGGTCATGAATTTACTGGACTCGGTAAACCCATGATTCTCAAAGGGGAATACGTCGGATGAGGCTGGAGAATCTGCTTCCTTCCTCTTACGAGAGCTGGAAGCTCGAGACTTGGATGCTGGAGGAGCTTTGGGTGCAGTAGCGGTTTTTGAACCAGTAGGCTTTGACGTGACTGCTGGCTTAGGGTTGGTTTCTTGCTTAACAGGCATAGGACTAGAGTAACTGTCCAGCTCATCAAGCTGGAAGCCTTCAAGATTGACAATCGGCGCTGTAGAGAAGGGAGAAATACTTAACTCTTAATACTCATATTCTGTAATTAGTCTAATTGCATACTTACCAGACATTTCTGAACTTGATTTTTGAATTGAACTTCTGAGAGACAGGGAGAAGGTTCTTTCACTAGCAGTAAGTTGATAGATCTCTTTGATCCTGAGCTTTGATTCTGCACTTGGAGGGGCTAGATCTTTGAAATTTGCTGCATAAGAAATGAAGATGTCAGTTAAGGATAAAGTTTTAAGATATATTTGGGGATATTCCTAAAACCCTAAATCCTACCCGAAGTCAACCATTCAACTGGCAGGTCAAAACCCTTGACGATAGAATCCCTTTTTACGAAAAAGAACTTTCTTTGCCACTGATCTTCATTCTTAGTGGCCTTGAGGATTAGGGGGTTCTTAGAAGTGGAAAAGAGGAGAAAACGACTATTTCCATGGGACCTCAGTCGATATGCTATGGGGAGATCTTCAACACAAAGATCAGGGACGTGACGAGATTTAATTTGGTCTAACACCATTAAAACTCGCCAAACCATTGGCATGGTCTGAGCATAACTGAGGCCGGTGAGTTCGAAAAAACGGGAAATGAAGGCTGGAAAGGGATACCGGAGTCCCAAAGAGAAAGGATAGGCTAAGAAACACACCCACTCGCTTGATACTACGTCTGATCGGACCTCCCGGTCGAAGGGACGAATGATCGCCCCGGCAGGAAAGGCGCCGGAGTCTTTTAGAGCGGCAATGTCGGCGTTGTTAAAAGAGCAAATCTCTTTTTCGGGTTCTCGGAGAAGATTCTGACTTTCAAGGGTCGGAGATGATTCGATTGTGCGTGATCTTGTTCGTGAGGCCATGGGGGATTTCGACTAAGAAACGAGATATTGAAACGAAGAAAAACAGAGAAGAGAAGAAGGAAGTACCTGAGAAGAGCCTAGGATGAAGTGATTATGATGCCATTGCCTTGCATAAATATAGGCTAGACATAGGGGGTGATGAGTAAATATCGCATTGGAAGTTGGACAATGTCATTTCAAGCGTCGCTTCAACTTAATTGCCTCGATACACAAGATAAGCTTTAAAATATATTTGTTGGAAATTGGTATACCAACAGATATATTTTGGGGACAATTATTATGGGTGGTTTTCTTCTCGTATATCCTGAATAATATTCTGACTATGTTTCTTTTATTTGTGATCAGGATACCGGATCAGGATATTGGTAACATCCTGATACAGTATCCTGGTGATGACTAATTAATTCACGTGCAGATTGATGGTGCAAGTCTGTAACGTTCAAGTGGACTTCTTCTCCCAAAGACTCGGGCAAATCTGTTGGAATATGAACGTTGAAGCCAGAAGACGTGGACTACAACGTTCACAAAGGGAATATTCGTTATATCCCGGATTTGTAGGCTCTTTAGTTAGTTTTGTTTTACTATAAATAGGAGTGATCGGATCAGATAAGAACACACACAATCTCTCATACACTCTGGCTCTCTAGCTGCAAACACTCACAACACACTTACATTTGTATTCAAATCACATTGTAACACTTAGTCGATCTGTATCATATCCTACACTGTATCCTGATATTTGAAGCAATAAGAAGAACAAGGCAGCTGTGATTGTCAGCTCCCGAGGTTTTATGCCGGCGATCTAGATTGATCAAGGGCTTTCCTCGTACATCTCATGTCACCCTTTATCTTTTTGCTCATTGTTTGATCATAGATACAACTCAATATCCTGAGTCGTATCCTGAAAGTTGTTTTTATTAAACAACTTAATCAACACATTTTTAATACACATTCTTAGCACACTACCTAACTTAACTAATTTGATCACTAAATTGCTTCGGTAATTTTTGACCAAAACAATCTTCATCTCTTTTCTCTTTCTCATCCTCCGGCAAAAATGGCGAGGCAAACTAGGTCTAGTTCCGGTGATTTTGCTCCCTCATTTATTCACCAAAATTTTCTCCAAGATCCAGAGAAAGAGATATTTTCTTTCGACAGTGCTCATCTATCAGCTCTTAAAACCTCTGGCATCTTCCCGGAGGGGACGGTGTTCCGGTCGTTCAACAGGGAAATTCGATCAGACATGGTCTCTAACGTATGGCTGTGTTTTAACGCCTTTCCACTCACTTAGGGCTTCGATTTCCTTTCCCTGGCTTCATTACTGAGTTTTTCTAGATTACAAAAATCAGCTTTAGTCAAACGATGCCAATGCTTTGGCGGGTGTTGCTTGTTCTTGATCGAATCAAGAACACCAACATTCCTGATCTTTCTGTTCATGATCTCCCTTTAGCATACCGGCTTAGATGCCATGGCTCTTGCCGATTCTTGTTTTACTCTACTTCCAGTGATCCACTGATACTCCGTGCCACCAGGAACGAGGAGGAATGGAAATCCAAATTTTTCTTTGTGAAAAGAGATTCAATCCCTGGTGGAACGGAATATCCGGTGAAGTGGTTGAGAAAGGGTAGGATTTAGGGTTTTAGGATGATCCTGTCTTATATCCTATCCTATATCCTGAACTGATCTTTGATTTTCTTGTATACAGTTGACTTCAGGAAGCTTGCACCCCCTCTTGCTGACTCGGAAAAAAGGATCAAAGCCATCACACTTCTTCCAGAAGTTGAAAGAAGTTTCAATCCGTACCCAGCATCTTCAAGTCAACACTCCAGCTCAAACATGTCTGGTAAGAATCCTGTTCAATATCCTGCATACATGTTTTTATTTGATGTTGTTATAAAAAGGGTTTTAAGTTATTCCCTGTATGCAGATTCTAGCAAACTTCCAATCCTTCTGGACCTTGATGAACTTGACAGTTATCCTACTCCTTTCAATGTCAAGAAGGAAACCCCTACTACCACCAGCTCCAAACCGATCCCAGTTCCTAAGCCTAACCCAAGAACTCGTGCTTCTACCTCCAAGAAGAGAAAGGGTTCCGAGACCAACACTCCAGGTTCTGAAGGGTTCTCCTATGAAGAGCTTAGCTTCACCAAGGCCCTAAAGCCTATGACCTCTTTCCTTAACAAGGTAATATCCAGATGCTATATCCTGCGCTTATATCCTGATTGAATATCCTGGTTAGTAAATCTTAACCCATACCTGTATTTTGACTTGCAGGGTCTTCAGCGTCTGCTTCATCTCTACAGTGATGCTTGTGGAACAACTAAGCTCCAAGAAGCCAAGATCAAGCAACTTTAGACCACCATTGCTGATCAGGGCACCATTGCTGAAGCCAAGACTCGGAATTATGAGGATAAGCTGAAGAAGGTCACCCAAGATGCCTAAGTGAAGCTGGCAGCCGTCCATATTGAGCACGAACAGGCCATGATCTCCTTCCGGGAAGGAATCAAAAACTCTGTTGTTGTCTCCCTGTTGCAAGCTCGTATTAAGATGGCTTATGAGGCCAAGGATACAGGTCTTGAGTGCCCATCCTGGCCGGTTGACTGCTGGGTGGCAAAGCTTAAGGAGCTTGGAGGCAATCCTGTGCCACATCCTACCAAAGCTGGGGATGGAGAGACCTCTAAGGCAGCTGAGGTGGTGGACAAGGCTGGAGAGAAGAAGGACGCTGGAGAAGATGCTGGTGAGGATGCTGCTCAGGATGCTGAAGCTGAGAAGGCGAGGAAGGATGGTGGTGATGCCGCTGTGTGAGGGCACTCAAGTGGGCAATGATGGATATTGACGCCTAGGCCGGAGCCCACTTTTTTTAAATTTGAATGGTCCGTAATCCCAAAACAATTTACTTTTCCTGCACTTACTTTTCCTGCACTTGAACAATTTATATTTCCTGCATGCTTTTGAACAATCAACAGTTGAAGGTGGAGGGATCCTGTGTTTTCAGGACGAAGCCTTCAACTGTTTATGTAAATATGGTTTAGGACTAATTGCACTGTTGGTGGATGGGCCTCGTTTGAGATGAAACCAATAGTGCAACCTTTTGCATGTGAATAATAAACTAACCAACCTTTCGGCCTTATCTTTGTTGTCATATTTCTATTACATTGCATGTATTCGATTTGGAAAGTATTTTTCTGCTTTATTATTTCAAATATTCTAAGAAAACATTTTAAAAAATATCCTGAAAAGTATTCTAAAAAAATATCCTGATCTGGATACTGTTATTAATCTTAGTATCAAATCAGAAATACATAAATCTAAAAACTTAAGTTATTTAGATGAGGTTTCAAAAGATAGAAAAAGGAAGATCATACCAAAGACTCTTAGAGAGTTGATTCCAATTTTCCATCTTTGATCCTTTTGCAACATTCCTCTCATGGATGTCCCCTGTGCACATTCAGGAAACTGAGTTCATCCTTCGAATTGTATCAAGGTGTTTGTCCTCTGTGTTCAGTACATTTGAATACTTGGGAATTTCTCGATGTAAATACAATCACATTTTGTTTGGAACCTGTCCATAGACTTTAGTTTTTCTGGGGATAAACCCTTAATATCCTGGGGCTAAACCCTTAATATCCTGGGGATAAACCCTTATTTTCACGCGCTACAGGCGGGGGTGTATAAACTCCAAGACTTAGAAAGGTGAAAACCTTTAAACCTTAGAGAGTATGAAAATACCCTTTCATGAGAGAGGGTGGTCAATCCTCATATACCTTAAGGATCCAGGATATAGCTAATAATAACGAAATTGTCAGCCACTTTTACATGAACTGGTCCCGCTATCTTGAACTATCCCTGGATAACTTGCGCTCCAGGCGGGGTGTTTAAACCCAATTCGAGAGAAAGGTGAACACCTTTAAACCTTGAAAGGGATAAGGATCCCTTAAACGTGAGAGAGGGGGCCAATCCTCTAATCTTTCGGTTAATCTTGAGCATATATCCTGGAGTAATATCCTGAAGCATATCCTACAAAACACATTCAAACTAAGGTGGGTGTTAGCTTGGCTAACACCCCTCCGATGCTTAAGTTAGTATTGGGTTCAAAAGAATAAATAAATTCAAACATATTTAAAAGAGATAGAATTCATACCATCCTGAGTTAGAAATTAAATTCTAAACTCACTTGAAATAGAGCTTAAGGTGTATAGCATTCCAAGATCTCGGTAACATATCCCCTTCCATATTCTTGAGTCGGTATGCTCCTTTTCCAGATTCTGATTCGACTTCATAAGGTCCTTCCCATTTTGGAGCTAACTTTCCATCAGCAGGATTAGTAGTATTCCGAAACGCCTTTCTTAATACCCAAACTCTAACTTGAAACCTTCTAGTCCTTAGATTCTTGTTATGTGCTCTGGATATCCTCTGTTGATATGCTGTCATCCTTAGCTTTGCCGCATCTCTTGTTTCATCCACAGTATCTAATTCTTGGCACAAAGCTTCAGGATTCTCCTCGGGATCCCGGAGGCCTGATCTTGCTGTAGGTATCACCATTTCTGTCGGGATCAGTGCTTCTGCCCCAAACACCAAAGAAAATGGGGTTTGCCCAGTTGCACTCTTTACTGTTGTTCTATCAACCCATATGACAAAGGGTAATTCTTCTGCCCATCTTCCTTTCTTAGCCCCTAGTCTTTTCTTCAAATTGTTAACAATTATCTTGTTTGAGGATTCTGCTTGTCCATTTGCTTGAGGATGTACCGGAGTGGATGTAATCATCTTGATTCCCCAACTTTTGCAAAAATCAATAGTCCTTTTACTGATAAACTGAGAGCTATTATCACAGATTATCTCAGCTAGTACCCCAAACCTAGTCAGGATATTCCTCTTTATGAAAGACACTACTTCTTGATCTCTGACTTGAACACATGCCTCAGTTTCAACCCATTTGGAAAAATAGTCTGTCATTGCTAGCATAAAAACTTTTCCTCCTGGAGTCTTTGGCAACTTTCCCACTATGTCCATACCCCACTTCATGAATGGCCAAGGGGAAGCAATAGGATATAATGGCTCAACAGGCTGATGTAGTATATTGCTGTGCCTTTGACATGCATCACATCTTCGAGCATATTCTGCTGCATCTTTCCTCATAGTCGGCCAATAGTATCATGTTCTTAGCACCTTCGAGAATAATGATCTGCCCCTAGTATGGTTGCCACAATCTCCTTCATGGATATCCTAAAGTACCTCCTTGGTCTCAGGATCCTCCAAGCACCATAAGTATGGACCTGCAAGAGATTTCTTATACAAAATATTATTTATAATAGTAAAACGAGATACCTTCATCCTGAAAGCCTTAGGATTCTCATCTTTAGGGATGTCTCCTTCTTTAAGGTATTTTATGATCGGAGCTGTCCATGACTCAGGATTCATCTCAGTATACTCATCGTCAGGATCCTGGATACTTGTTACCTCCTTATCCTGAGGCTTGAAGTGTTCCATCGTAGGATACAAGATATGCAGTACTGGTATTTGAGTTCCTTCTGGTATCCTGATTGTTGATCCTAAATTTTTCAGAGCATCTGCCTCAGCATTATCTTCTCTTGGTACCTGTTCAAGTGTAAAAACTTCAAAATATCCTGCTAATTTTTTGACAATTTCAAGATATTCAATTAACCTTTCACCTTTGACTGCATAGGATCCATTGAAGTGGTTAGCAATTAACAAGGAATCAACATTTACTTGTAAATTTCTAATATTCATATTCTTGTCCAAATCTAATCCTGCAATCAAAGCTTCATATTCTGCTTCATTATTAGTGGCAGGAAATTCACATCTAATAGCCTGGTGTAATATGTCCCCCTGTGGCGATTTTAGTAGTATACCCAATCCTACACCTCTTACATTAGATGCACCATCAGTATATAATTTCCAGGATTCTAAGGTTTCTCCTAGTTGTTGTACTTTTAGGTCTACTTCATTTTGAATGTCACTACTGAAATCAGCCACAAAGTCTGCTAGAGCCCGAGACTTTATAGCATTTCTAGGTTCATACACTAGATCATAGGCACTTAATTTTACTGACCACTTAGCCATTCTACCCGGCATCTCAGGTTTTCTAAGTACATTCTTAACATGATAATTAGTTTTAACATGAATCCTATGTGTCTCAAAATAATGTCTAAGCTTAGTTGATGCCATAATCAGGGCTAATATCAATTTTTCTAAGTGTGAATATCTAGTCTCAGCATCTAATAAACTTTTACTAACATAATAGACATGATACTGCTGACCTTCATGATCCTTTACCAAAACAACACTAACTGCATTCCCTGATACTGCAAGATACAGGGATAATGGTTCACCATCCTCGTGCTTCATCAATAAAGGTGCAGTTGAAAGATATTGCTTTAAATCCTGTAAGGCTGCTTCATGCTTTTCTCCCCCACTCGAATTTCTTGTTCTTCTTCTTCTTCTTCAGGATATCATAGAATTCTTTACATTTCTCTGAGGATCTTGATATAAACATGTTCAACGCTGCTACCCGTCCTGTTAATCTTTGTACATGTTTCATGTTGGAAGGTGACTTGATATCCAGGATGGATTTGATCTATTCTGGGCTTGCTTCTATACCCCTTTTGGTTACCATATATCCTAAGAATTTTCCTGCCCCTACTCCAAAATGACACTTGGCATGATTTAGCTTCATGTTATACTGATCCAGGATATCAAATGCTCCTTCAATATCCCGGAGATGATCCTCAGCCTTCTTGGACTTTACCACCATATCATCAATGTATATCTCCATGGTGTCCACCAGTTTGTCTTTAAACATCATGTTCACAAATCTTTGGTAGGTTGCACCTGCACTTTTTAAACCAAAAGGCATAGCAGTATAACAATAAATACCTATTGGTGTCATGAAAGCAATATCCTCCTGTTCTGAAGGTTCCATTTGGATCTGCTGGAATCCTGAGGATGCATCCATGAAGGTTAATATCTCATGACCGACAGTTGCATCCACCATCGAGTCTATATGAGGCAGAGGGAATGGATGTTTAGGACACGCTTTGTTCAAGTCTGTGTAATCTACACAAACTCTCCATTTCCCATTCTTCTTTTGAACTACGACCACATTTGCTAGCCACCTAGGAAACTTGACTTCTCTAATCATCTTGGATTTAATAATCTTTCAACCTCTTCCTGAATAATTGCGTTTCGTTCAGGAGCAAACTTTCTTCTCTTTTGTTGAATAGGCTTGAAAGACCTATTTATTCCAAGCTTGTGAGTTATGATATCCTTAGAAATACCTGTCATATCCTCATGCTTCCATGCGAACGTAGACATCCTGCATTTCAAAAAGTTAGTTAATTGACTTTCAATATCCTGAGGGATATTGGTTCCTACGAGCATCGAGATATCAGGATTATCCTGATCCAGGATAACTTTCTTAACATCTTGCTCTGAAGCCTCCAAGATATCCTGGGCTCGTATCTTTAATTGCTATCCTGCTTTGGGCTTTGTTGAAGACTTCATTGAGGAATAATAGCATTCTTTTGCCTCTTGTTGATCACTTTCCACCTTGACAACCCCCCAAGGGGTAGGAATCTTGATACACTGATAATAGGTTGATGGGACAACCTTCATGTCATGGATCCATGGTCTGCCCAATATAATATTGTAGCAGGATAATGAGTCCATGACACAGAAACGTTGCATTGAATTCACACCCTCAACGTATACTGGTAGCTTTATTTCTCCCACAGTATTCTTGGCCTCTCCACTGAACCCCACAAGTACAGTGGACTTTGAGGGGATCTCCATTTAGGAAATGTTCATCCTCTTTGGTGTTTCTAGCTGGATAATGTTGACATAGCTGTCGTTGTCCACCAATATCTTGCGCACAAAATGATTAGCAATATATAGAGTTATCACCAAACCATCATATGAGGATCCTGAACACTATCCCTGTCGCCACTATCAAACGTTATCACTTTATCGGTTGTGAGGGTTGTCATCCTGGTCGGCTTATCTCCATGTTCTGCCTTAACTTCCTTCGTGTGCCTTTTTGCTGCAGAATAAGAGGTTCCACAAATGTCTGATCCTCCTGAGATAAAGTTGATTATCCTGGCATCCGCAGGAGGTGATGCTGCTCGTTCAGGATCCTGCTCGATATCCTGACCCTTATTCTTCTTCCCGCCCAAAAGATCCTTCAGATATCCTTTGCTTAGCAGATAGCTTATTTCCTTCCTCAGGGCTATGCAATCTTCCGTGATATGTCCAAAATCCTCATGGAAAGCACACCATTTGGATTTATCTTTCCAATCTGCTTTTTGTTGGGTTTTCCTAGGCCATCTTGCTTTATCTCCCAAACCCTGCATAGCATACATTAGTTCGGGTTTATTAACAGAAAAACAATATTTCGATAATTCAGGATACTCCTCAGGATCCTCATCCTCCACAGCATTCACTTTCTTGTTGTCATTTCTGCTATATGGCTTAGAACGATATGGTTTATATGAGGATTCTGACTTCCTGTTGGTTGATTCATATGTTGAGGATGAATTCATCATCTCTTGCATTTTCTTATCATCTTCTAGTCTGATGTATCTTAAAGCCCTGTTTCGAGCTTCGTCAAGGTTCCTGTTTTGGTCAAAAATAGCACAAGGATAATACAGCCAAATCCGATTTTGTGAGGTGTGATGCTTGAATAAATGGACAAATGTATGAACAATGTATGAATGAAATGAAATTGGGACACAAGGATTTATACGAGGAAAAAGCCCTTGATCAATGTATGATATCCGGCATAAAAAACCTCGGGTGATCGAAACTACCGATCACCAACTATATTCAACAAATGATGTTACAAATCAGGATGACAACAAGCTTGTTACAAGGATCACTAGTGTGCAAAAAGTGTGTAATCGTCAATAAGTTGCAGAGAGTTCTCGAGTAGTGTGTGTTTGCTAACTGTTCTGTCTAATCAAGTTGTTATCCCCTTATAAAAATAGAAATAACTAGCTAACTAACAATCCGCAAATCATGCTAGCTTCCCACAACTTCCATAACGGTCACACAAGCCATGCACGTGCAGAAAAATGGAGCATATTCCCCTGGAATCTCAGCAAGACCAAGTCCCACTCGTATACCCCTGCAAAACAAGTTCAAACATAATGGAAACAATTGTAAGTATAAGGATCATAATGAGGATCCTGGATCCTTAACCCTGCAACATCTTCTGAGGATCCTTAATTCAAAACTGAACTGAGGATCCGTGATCCTTGCTGCACTTGAGGATCCGTGATCCATAGGTTGTGGAAATCCATCCCTAACAATTGCCCCCAAAATATGAGGAATTAAATATAACTAGATGAGTCATATTTTCTGCCTTATCGCCAACGAATCTGTTAACGTAAATATAGTCGTTGTAATCGGACTAGCAGTTGCAACCTGACGTCAGCGACATGACTACCTGCAAATTCATCATTATAAATTCAGAGTTAGAGATAAGGATCAAGATGTGTTTAAATTCGAGCATTCCACTCCTTTAAATCTTCATCCAGAGAACAAACAGGTATTCTCTCTTTCTGTCACACCCATCTTATTATTACTTGAATTTAATAAAATTTCATACGATTTATATAAAAGATGTCCAAATTAAAACATAGTAACTAAAACGAAGTTCCAAGTAATCAAACTAGTCACCAATGACTAGTGAAAACATTCATGACCTGATGGGCAAATTGTTTACATTCAAAAGAAATAGAAACATCGTTTAACAAAGTTATGAAATCGCGGAAGCTTCAAAAGCGTGTTCGGTTCTTCAAAAACCTGTTTGATCGCCATCCGTATTCTAGAAATACCTGAAACTAGAAATGTTTACATAAAGACTAGTATTAAAGTTCTTAGAGTATTACATAATCGAAACTACGATCAAAACGGATCCGATTAGCCATAATATCCAAAAATTTACAAAAATTTCCAGACTCTACCGTAACTTACGGTAGATATACCGTAAGTTACGGTACTCACTTAATGGTTCTGGTCTACCGTAAATCAGTAGTAATCCACCGTAAAGCTTCTGATCT
Organism: Helianthus tuberosus; assembly: GCA_030545235.1. NCBI lineage: Eukaryota > Viridiplantae > Streptophyta > Magnoliopsida > Asterales > Asteraceae > Helianthus > Helianthus tuberosus. The sequence continues at coordinate 24,858,235 of CM060405.1, forward strand.
CTACCGTAAGTTACGGTGGGTACCGTAACTTACGGTAGCCACTGCAAGTTTATGTTTTGACCGATTTGGTTATAAAGCCCAAACCAACTCTCGGGTTTCTCATTCTTACAAACCAACATGTTAAATTCTCATATTCTAATATGTCATTTATCAACGATGTTAAAGACCAATTTACTATATCACGAAGCATTCGCCACGTATAAATCGATTATTCAACCCGTTTGGCTCATCTACGAAATCCTCCATTATGATGACTACCAACAAGTTGTAACCAATCCTGGTCTTATTAATCAATATAGCGAACATTATCGCTTCAAATTAAGACAACCTTTATTCTACAATTCACTATACTTATGCAAATTATCAAAGTTTACCCATTGTAACGAATCAAGTTACATACCTTTAAAGCACACCCTTTAGTCGTGCATCAACACCGGCTTGTCCGCTCAAAGCTCCGGCTTCCTTTCCTATAGAGTTCAATCACATTGTATTTAGAACCCTTTGTTTCACATGTAACGCATAGTTTACCATTTAGTACAATTTATGCGTTTTTGTTTATATCCCAACAATTTGCTTTCTATTTGGCGTTTTCACAAACACTTTAAGGGCAGATTTTTATATCATTTATATTCAAGTTCATGGCTTGTTATTTAACTCAAATTTCCACCAATTTAGCTCTCATATATTAGATTTAACATCCCTATTTCATAAATCTCTTTACATGAACTCTATTACACTAGAATAATGCTCAAAACCCTAATGTTTATCAATATCTCACAAGACCCATGAATCACCTTCAAGGTTTTCATGAAATTTTCAGAATTTAGGTATGATTTCACATATTGTTGTCTAGGTTTTACTCCTGGACACTATATCATTCCTATTCTACCCAAATAACAAACATGCATCATCAAATTTCAGATTTCACAAATTCATGAGAATTTCAAGTAGAGAATTCTCATCAAATTTTACATACCTTATAACCCTCTTGCGATGAGGATCACAAATCTCAGCTCGGATTTCGTTTTGGACTTGATTTAAACCCTCAATTTCTGAGATTTGTGGAGTTTTGGGGTTTGAAGAACCCTGGTCGCCCCTCCCTTGCCTGGTTCGATCTCCACACACGCCCACAATGTGTTTTGGGTTTTTAATTTTTTTTGTTTTAATAATATTAGTTTCAATTTGGGCACTTTCAGCCCCTCAACTATTATTTGGTTCTAATTTTTTTAGTGTTTTAACCCATTGTAAATCACTACAAGGCTTTTACCTAACTAGGTTATTTTAATTCTAGTTAGTTCACTAGTTTATTTAGCAGCATTATATTTAAAATAAATGATTTTCATTTTCGAGGTGTTACAAGTCCACCCCCCTTAAAAGGGTTTCGTCCCCGAAACCATAGTGCGTACCGAATAAGGTAGGATAGAGACGTCGCATCTCCTCTTCGGATTCCCATGTAGTGTCCGAACCTTTCCTATGCTCCCACTTGATCTCGACTTGATCAATTTGTTTATTTCGCAAGTGCTTAACTTTTCGATCCAAAATTTCTATGGGCCTTACAATATAATTGAAGCGATCATCCACTTCGATATCGTCGTAGTGAATATAAGTTGTCTCATCCGCTAGACATTTCCGAAGATGTGACACATGAAATGTGCTATGAATTCCGCTTAGTTCCTCCGGTAGTTCAAGGCGGTAAGCTACCTTTCCTACCCGTTCTACGATCACAAACGGCCCGATAAACCTCGGGCTCAATTTTTCCTCTTTTTCTAAACCGGATAACCCCCTTCCATGGGGATACTTTGAGCATGACTTTGTCGCCAACCTGGAACTCAATCGGTATCCTCCTTTTGTCAGCATATGCCTTTTGTCTATATTGAGCCGCTTTCAAGTGTGCCCGAACCACATCAATCTTTTCATTAGTGGCTCGTACTATATCTTGGTGGGCGAGTTCACGTGGGCCCACTTCACCCCAACATACCGGGGCATTTCGTACGGTGCCATCCCAGTACTAGCATGGTAGCTGTTATTATACGAAAACTCGACCAATGGTAGATAAACATCCCAACTTCCTCCAAAGTCGATTATACATGCCCGTAGCATGTCCGCCAACGTTTGTATTGTTCTTTCACTCTGTCCATCCGTCTGAGGATGGTACGCAGTGCTGATGAACAATTTGGTTCCCATTTGCTCTTGGAAATCTCGCCAGAAATTTGAAGTGAACCGGGTATCCTTATCGGACACGATGGATACCGGTACTCCATGGCGTGCTATTATCTCATTAGTGTAAACTTCTGACATCTTTTCTGACGTATAAGTCTCACGAATCGGAATGAAGTGAGCACTTTTCGTCAGTCTATCCACCACTACCCATATAGCATCGAAGCAACGGTTCGTCTTTGGTAGCTTGGTTAATAGGTCCATCGTAATATGTTCCCATTTCCAAACCGGAATTTCTAACGGTTGGAGTTTACCGTATGGTTTTTGGTGCTCCGCCTTGACTTGTAGACATGTCAAGCATTTTTCCACGTATTTCACAACATCTCTTTTCATTCCGGGCCACCAATAGTTTTGTTTTAAGTCGTTATACATTTTGGTCGCTCCTGGATGGATGGAATAACGGGACTTATGAGCTTCATCGAGTAGAAGCTTTTTAACTCCACATGTGTTAGGAACCCAAATTCTATTGAAACGTGTTTTCAAACCATGGTTGCCTACTTCGAGATCTTTAACTTGGCCAACAATCATTTCCTTTCTCCAGTTTTCCGTCTTTACTGCTTCATCTTGTGCTCCTCGGATTCGTTCAAGTAAGCCCGAGGTCACAATGAGCTGCAATGATTGTACTCGTATCGGGGCATAATCTGCCTTTCGGCTCAACGCATCGGCCACTACATTGGCCTTCCCGGGGTGGTAGTGTATTTCACAATCGTAATCCTTGACCGTTTCTAACCATCGTCTCTGGCGCATATTTAACTCCTTCTGATCGAAGAAGTATTTTAGGCTTTTGTGGTCGGTGAATATGGTGCATTTTACCCCATATAAATAGTGTCTCCATATTTTTAACGCAAATACCACCGCAGCCAATTCGAGATCATGCGTGGGATACTTCTTTTCATGTATCTTCAATTGCCTCGAGGCATAAGCTATAACTTTGCCCCGTTGCATCAAAACGCATCCGAGCCCTGATAATGAGGCATCCTAGTAAACCACTAAGTCTTTGACTCTGTCCGGTAATGTTAATACCAGAGCTTGAGTTAATTTCTTTTATAGCGTCTGAAACGCCCTTTCTTGTTCAACGCCCCAAATGAACTTTTCCTCCTTCCGAGTTAACTTTGTTAGTGGAGACGCAATCTTGGAGAAATCTTGAATGAATCTCCTATAGTATCCCGCAAGCCCTAAGAAGCTTCTAATTTCCGAAGGGTTCTTCGGGGGATTCCATTTTGACAAGGCCTCAACTTTTGACGGATCCACCAATATTCCATCGGCACTTATGATGTGGCCGAGGAATTGCACCTCTCGTAACCAAAAGGCGCACTTCGAGAATTTCGCATATAACCTTTCTTGCCTAAGTGTCTCTAACACCTCTTGTAAGTGGTGTGCATGCTCAGCTTCACTTTTTGAATACACCAAAATATCTTCGATAAACACGATGACTGATTTATCCAGCATTGGCTTGCAAACCCGGTTCATAAGATCCATGAAAGCCGCGGGTGCATTTGTTAGCCCAAATGACATCACGAGGAACTCGTAATGTCAGTATCGCGTGCGGAAAGCCGTCTTCAGCACATCTTCCTCCTTGACCTTTAGTTGGTGATACCCCGATCTAAGGTCAATATTTGAAAACCATTTCGCACCTTGTAATTGGTCGAATAGATCATCTATCCTCGGAAGCGGGTATCGGTTCTTTACCGTGAGATTGTTTAACTCCCGATAATCGATACACATGCGCATACTTCCGTCTTTCTTTTTCACGAACAGTACCGGTGCGCCCCAAGGGGACACACTCGGCCTTATGAATCCTTTGTCAAGCAGGTCTTGAATCTGGGACATCAACTCTTGTAATTCCAACGGCGCGAGTTGGTACGGTGCTCTAGCTACGGGTTTTGCGCCCGGAATCAATTCGATTCCAAACTCTACTTCCCGTTCTGGTGGTATCCCCGGTAAATCTTCCGGAAACACATCTTCGTAGTCCCGTACTACCGGTACATCTTCAATCTTCAGTGATTCTTTCTCGGGCTCATTTGCGTATATCATAAATGCCTTGCATCCTTGCTTCATAAGCTTGTGAGCTTTCAACATCGAGCATATTATGGGGTTGCCTCCTTTTTCGCCATAGATAGTGACGTGTTTTCCGCTCGGAGATGTTAGCTTTATCTCCTTACGAAAACACACGACCTTTGCGTGGTGCTGAGATAGCCAATCCACCCCAACGACTACTTGAAATTCTCCCATTGAGATCGGGATTAGGTCTATTAAGTATTCTTCATCATCGATGCTTAATTTGCAGCCTCGACAAATACCACAAACTATAAAACACTTGTTGTCCCCTATTTCAACTTCTAAGGGCACAGATAATTTCGTCAATACAAATGAAGGATGTCGAATAAATCTGTGTGAAATGAAGGATTTATTCGCACGCGTATCAAATAATACACGAGCAGGAATTGAGTTTATTGTGAATATACCTGAAACCACATCGGGTTTTGTCTTCGCTTCAGCCGCGGTAAGTTGAAAGGATCTAGCTTTCGCCTTTGGAGCTTCTGCTGGAGACTCTTTAACGTCTCTCCTTCCAACTAAGTCTGGGCATTCCGACTTTTTGTGGCCGGGCTGATAACATTTATAGCAAACGGAAACCTTTCCCGGACATAACGATGCAGTGTGTCCCGTCTTCCCACATACCGGACACGGCTTGTCTTTGAAGCGGCACTCACCCTTGTGCCCCTTTCCACACACCTTGCAACTTGGCGACCCGCCTTTAGCATCCACTTTCTTTCCTGATTGCGCCGTTTAAGCTTTCTTTGTAGGGCTTGGATTCACATCCTGTGCCCTTCGTTCACCCCTTTCAACTTGTTTCTTCAATTCAATTTCCCGTTCCCGGGCAACGTTTATGATCTCGGTAAGGGTCTCGTATTTCGAAGGAGTCATAAACTCCCTATACTCGGCACTCAACATGTTATAGTAATAGTATATCTTCTGCTCTTCATTCGTCACCAATTCATTGCAAAACTTCATCTTATCCATAAATGTCGCTGTAATCTTGTCTATGATCTCGCCTTTGTGCCTAAGTTTCATGAACTCTTCTTTGATCTTATTAATGACCGCCTTGGGACTATGATGTTTAAGAAACGGTATCTTAAAATCCTCCCATGTCATGGCTCTCACCGCTTCGGCCCCTATTTCATTCTTTTTATTGTCCTACCAATCTTTGGCTTGAGCTCTCAACTGACCCGTTCCGTAAGCAACGAAGTCACTTTCGTCGCAATGGGTCCTTTCAAACACCCCTTCAATGTCGCCCAACCATCTTTGGCAAATTATCGGGTCAACCTCCCCGTTGTAAATTGGTGGTTTACAAGCCATAAATTCTTTGTATGAACACCCTTTACGTTCTCCCGATTTCTCTTTCATAAGGTTGACACTATCCTCCAACCTTTTGACTCGCTCCTCGACAAGTGACAACACCGTGTTTTGAATTTTGTCTATAAACCCGGATAGACTACCTTCAATTGCCTTCCCCACTTCTTCGGCAATTATTTCTTTCATTTGTTCGGTGCTTGTCTGCACCGGATCATCATCGTTTCTTTCCGACATCTTGAAACTAAAATGTTTACATTAAACGTTAAACATTTCATTTATAACATTGCTTCATTTGTTTCAGTTTAGCCAAGTTCCTAACTTGCTTTAACCGTTCACATTTGGTGCACTTTCCGGGTTTGAGTAAATTAACACACTCTTCCCATGCACGTCAATTCACTTCTCGTTTCTTACATAAGATATAATCTATTAAAATAATAAGTTAATTCTTACCGGACGATCAATCAAGCTTGAACCGAACACTTTGTTGACAACCTTAAGTTCTGATTACCAACTTGTCACACCCATCTTATTATTACTTGAATTTAATAAAATTTCATACGATTTATATAAAAGATGTCCAAATTAAAACATAGTTACTAAAACGAAGTTCCAAGTAATCAAACTAGTCACCAATGACTAGTGAAAACATTCATGACCTGATGGGCAAATTGTTTACATTCAAAAGAAATAGAAACATCGTTTAACAAAGTTATGAAATCGCGGAAGCTTCAAAAGCGTGTTCGGTTCTTCAAAAACCTCTTGCGATGAGAATTTCAGATTTCACAAATTCATGAGAATTTCAAGTAGAGAATTCTCATCAAATTTTACATACCTTATAACCCTCTTGCGATGAGGATCACAAATCTCAGCTCGGATTTCGTTTTGGAATTGATTTAAACCCACAATTTCTGAGTTTTGTGGAGTTTTGGGGTTTGAAGAACCCTGGTCGCCCCTCCCTTGCCTGGTTCGATCTCCACACACGCCCACAATGTGTTTTGGGTTTTTAATTTTTTTTTTAATAATATTAGTTTCAATTTGGGCACTTTCAGCCCCTCAACTATTATTTGGTTCTAATTTTTTTTAGTGTTTTAACCCATTGTAAATCACTACAAGGCTTTTACCTAACTAGGTTATTTTAATCCTAGTTAGTTCACTAATTTATTTAGCAGCATTATATTTAAAATAAATGATTTGCATTTTCGGGGTGTTACACTTTCCTTCTCTCTAAATTCTTCTATTCTAATCCTCCTTTCTTCGAGCATCCATGACTAAGATGGTTCTCCGATCCTCACCAACCAAGGATCCCAAGAAGGATAGCCCTTTGAAAAGCCAAGGCGTCACCAAAAACCCTTCGTTGGAACTTTTCCGTTTTACCGATCCTGAGATTGATCGGATTCGTCATTGCTTCCCGGCGGAGGCTGTCTTCAGATCTTTTGACTCTTCAATGAAGAGTGAATGTGTTTCCGACACTTGGGTTTCTTTTCTAGCCACCCCTTTCCTGATAGGGTTTTCTTATCCTTTCCCTGCTTTTACACAATCCTTCTTCACATTCACGGGCATGTGCTACATACAAGCCATGCCAATGATGTGGAGAGTTTTGTACACCATTGAGAGCATCATCGAGCATGAAGGTGTAGAAATAGGGATGTCTGAGTTGAGTCAGCTATACAACCTCGTTAGCCATGGTTCACACCGCTTTCTGTTTAAACACAAACCTGGCCAGCCTCACCCAATCCTCAAGACCACCAAAAACGATACCCACTAGAAGAGCCATTTCTTCTTTGTGAGGAGGGACTCAATCCCAGATGGGAAAAATCTCCCCAAAAAGTGGATCACCCAGGGTAGGATATGGGACTTAGACAAGGATTAAAGTAGGACTCTGTTTCTGTTAAAGATAACTGATTCTTCTTTTGGTTTTTGCAGCCATCTCGCTTTCTCATATTCAAGAAAAACCTGCAATAAAAGAAAGACTTGCTGTTTTCTGGAAGCTTGATCCTGTTGTAAGGACATTTCAAGCCAAAGCAAAGGATTCACAAGAAGCATCCTCTGGTTCCTTCACAATGTCAAGTAAGTATTCGAATCTGTGTATAAATAAATATTTAAATGAAAGTAAAATAAGAATACTTATCTGTGTTTTGCATTTGTAGGCGCTGGAAAATCCTCAAAATCAGCTTCCAGGTTCAGCGTCAGTGATCTTGACGCGTTTACTTCCTCCAAGTCCATCAAGAAAGAACTAGCTGCTAGTCCCAGCAACCCCATCCCCAAAGGCATGAGCACACGGGGCAAGGGTGCCAAGAAAAGAAAGAGCTCCGAGTCCCTTGAAGGCCTCCCTCTCATCCAACACCAATTCGAGGAGTATGTCTCCGAGGTAAGGATCCTGGATCCTTAAGTCTGATATTCACTTTCTGAGGATAACGGATCCTGATCTTATACTTCTTTTATGCAGAAATTTGCTGAGATTCAGATGCTCCTGGATCACAATCTGGCAGAGACTGAGAAGAAAATCCTTGACTTCCAGCAGTTGTTCCTGGCCAAAGACAAAAAGATCTCCTCCCTTGAGAAGGACCTTAATCTGGTGAAGAAGGAACTAGTCCTGACCCAGATCAAAGCTCAACAGGAGAAGGAGGAGGTGATGGATGGGGCAAATCTCTCTGCTACAATCTCCATGCTTAAGATCAAGCTTCAAATGGAAAAGGAGGCTGAGGATCCTTCTTTTGACAGGTCTGCCTGGAATCAGGAGGCTTGGAAGCTAAAACTGGCGAAGCTGGATGATGAAGAGGAAGCTGAGGAGGTCTTCGCAATTGAGGATGGTAGCAGTGGGTTGAAGGATCCGATTGAGGAAGGAGCGGTTGGTGGTGATGCAGCGAAGGTGTAGGCTACAGAAATGGCCGATGATGGAAATTTCTAGACGTGGTCGGAGCCCATTTTTTATGGTTTAGTAGTTTTTTTTTTTTTGTTTGATGATGTTTTGAAACAATGTTGGTCTGTACTTTGAACAATAGCACTTAGGTTTAAGGATCACGGATCCTTGGGACAATAGGTAGGATGATAGCTGGTGGAGGGATCCTTTGTTTGGGGGATGAAGCCACTATTATCCTGCCATCTTTATTTCCTGCACTAAGACCTTGTTAATATGGACACCCTTTACCTACCCCAGCGGACGGGCCACGTATTGCTGGTAGATGCTTGGGGTAGGTAATTTTGACAACCTTTGAAGGGTTGAACTTTTGATAAATAAATAAAACCTTTAACTTTTGGCTATCTTGTGTTGTTCATTGTGTTTATTTACCTTTCAATTATTATTGCATATTCGTTTGAACTTACAAGTTAATAACGAAAGTATAGAAATTAGTTTAAGTAAAAAAGTTTAGGATATGATCAAGGATCAAATATCCTATAATCGAAAAGTTCAAAAAGTGATAAAGTTGTTTGATCATATATCCTGTTGTCAAAGTATAAGGGTAACATATATAAACCAAGAATAAAGTTAAAGTAAATAAGGATCATACCAGAGAATCCAAGTTAGGATCCTATATCCTTAAGGCATACCATTGTAATAATTATAAGACAAACCCTGGTAAGAAGTTAGGATCCAGGATCCTTAACTGTTTAACCTTAGAAATCTGAAATAAGATATAACTTGGGACTAAGCCAACTGCAAAAGGAAGAGTTAGTAACTGGGGACAAGCCCAACAAGCTGGGGACAAGCCCAAAGATCTGGGGACAAGCCCAAAAAACTGGGAACAAGCCTAAAGGATCTTGTGTAAACTGGAGTATGGCCCTTACTGGCGACTATCCAAACTTAGTGACATGAAAATGCCAAAACCTTAGCTAACATGAAAACGTTAGAAACCTTAGGAACGGATGTATGGTACGTCTACCATTATACTTAGGATCCTGAATACAGTCAGTACAATGAAATTGTCAGCCCCTAAAGCGGGTACTGGTCCCATTGCCTTTAACTGCATCAGGATAATCGTGCGCTACTGGCGAAGGTAGTGGATACCTTAAACTGGGGACAAGCCCAAAAAACTGGGGACAAGCCCATAAAACTTAGGAGACTTTTGTGGATACTTGATCCCTGTCAAGGATCCCTGAACTTCTGCAAAACTCAGAATTTTAGTGAAGAAGGATAAAGGATCCTGAATCCTTTTCCTTGTAAATAAATAAATAAATTAAAGTATTAGGTAAATTAGAATTACATTCTTACCAGAACGAGGATCATATATCCTCTAAGGATCCTTTGTGTATACCGGTCATGAGGATGATTAAGGATCCCGGGTCCTTCTTACATGAAGTACCTCTTCAAATGGACAGCATTCCAAGCTCTTGGTAATGAATCACCTTCCATTGTTAATAGACAATATACCCCCTTTTCTGCCTCAGCTTCAATAAGATAGGGGCCTTCCCACTTTGGTGCTAACTTACCATCAGCAGGATTTGTGGTATTTTGGAATGCTTTCCTCAACACCATGTCACCAACTTGAAAGTTTCTGATCCTGACATTCTTATTATAAGCTCCAGCCATCCTTTGTTGATAGCTAGCCAATCTTATCCTTGCCAAATCCCTGAGTTCTTCTATGGTATCCAAGTCCTGAACCAAGTTTTCAACATTTCCTTCAGGATCACAGATGCTTGTTCTAGAAGTAGGAACTACCATCTCAGTAGGGATCACTGATTCTGCTCCAAACACTAAAGAAAATGGAGTCTGTCCAGTAGCATTCCTGGGAGTTGTTCTATCAGCCCATAACACATAAGGTAACTCTTCTGCCCATTTTCCTTTTTTGGATCCAAGCTTCTTCTTCAAGTTGTTGATGATGATCTTGTTAGATGATTCTGCTTGACCATTAGCTTGTGGGTTGACTGGTGTTGATGTTATCATCTTAATCCCCCAACTGTCACAAAAGTTAGTAGTTCTACTCCTAATAAATTGGGATCCATTATCACAAAAAATTTCAGAACGGATACCAAATCTGGTAATAATGTTTCTCTTAATAAAGGATATCACTTCTTTTTCTCTGACTTGAGCAAAGGCTTTAGCTTCTATCCACTTGGAAAAGTAATCAGTCATAGCAAGCATAAATACTTTTCCTCCTGGTGCCTTGGGAAGTTTACCAAATATATCCATTCCCCATCTCATGAATGACCAAGAAGAGGATAAAGGATGCAGGTGCTCTGCTGGTTGATGAATGATATTGCTATGTCTCTGACAAGAATCACATTTCTTGGCATAATCTATAGCATCCCTCTTCATAGTAGGCCAATAATATCTTGTCCTAAGGATCCTTGAGAACAGTGCTCAGCCCCCAGTGTGGTTTCCACAATCTCCTTCATGAAAATCCTTTAGGACTTCTTGAATTTCAGGATCCTCTATGCACCTTAGATATGGACCTGCAAGAGATCGTTTATATAACATGTTATTTAATATTGTAAATTGAGATACCTTGACTTTGAAAGCTCTGGGGTTTTCTCCTGTAGGAATCTCTCCATGTTGTATATATCTCATAATTGGAAGGATCCAGGATCCTGAATGTGATTGTGTACCATCACTAGGTATGATTGCAGAATCCTCTACTATCTCCATAGATGTGTGATCCTCAATAGCAGGAGTCAAAATATGGACTATGTGGATTTTAATATCCTCTGGAATCTTCAATGATGATCCAAGATTGGCCAAAGCATCAGCTTCTGCATTTTCTTCTCTGGGTACCTGTGTCAAACTAAAAGAAACAAAAGAGTCTGCCAATTCCTTGACTATCTCTAGATATTTGATTAGTCTTTCACATTTAACCGCATAAGAACCATTAAAGTGATTAGTAATTAGCATTAAATCTACAAGTACCTCAAGATACCTGATCCTCATGTGCTTGGCAATTTGCAAACCAGCTATCAAGGCTTCATACTCAGCCTCATTATTAGTAGTTTGAAACTCACAAGCTATTGAGTGGGGTATTATGTCCCCCTGTGGCGATTTTAGTAGTATTCCAATTCCAGTTCGTTTGATGTTTGAAGCCCCATCTGTGAAGAGTATCTAAGGATCCTTAGTCTCTTCAAGCTGTTGAACTTCTAACTCAGCTTCCCTTTGTAGATAACTACTGAAATCTGCCACAAAGTTAGCAAAGGCTTGGGATTTAATGGCAGTTCTTGGCTCATATCTTATATCATAAGCACTAAGCTTTACTGCCCATTTAGCCATCCTTCCTGACATTTCAGGTTTCCTGAGAACATTCTTAATTGGAAAGTTAGTTTTAACAATAATAGCATGTGTTTCAAAATAATGGCGTAATTTAGTTGATGACATAATCAAAGCAAGGATAAGTTTTTCTAAATGTGAATATCTGGATTCAGCATCAAGCAAACTCTTACTTACAAAATATACAGGGTGTTGTGTACCTTCATGATCCTTAACAAGGACCGCACTTACTGCCTTAGAAGAGACTGCTAAATATAAGGATAATATATCCCTTTTTTCTAGTTTCATTAAGGCTGGAGCTGAGGATAGGTAATCCTTAAGGGCCTTGAGAACATTTTCATGCTTTTCAGTCCACTCAAATTTCTTGTTCTTTCTCAGGATGTCATAGAATTCCTTGCATTTCTCTGACGACTTTGAGATGAACCTGTTCAAGGCTGCGATCCTCCCTGTCAATCTTTGCACATCCTTGGCATTGGCAGGGGACTTAATATTCACAATCGCCTTGATTTGCTCTGGACTTGCCTCTATGCCTCTTTTTGTCACCATGTATCCTAGGAACTTGCCTGCTTTTACACCAAAATGACACTTGGAAGGATTCAATTTCATATTGAATTTATCAAGGATATCAAATGCTTCCTCCAAATCTCTAAGGTGATCCTCAGCTCTCTTGGACTTAACCACCATGTCGTCTATATAGACTTCCATTGTGTGTCCTATTTGTTCCTTAAACATCATATTGACTAGCCTTTGGTATGTAGCACCTGCATTTCTTAGTCCAAACGGCATAGCAATATAACAATAGATACCAGTAGGGGTCATAGAGGCTGTATCCTCTTGATCGGATGGTTCCATATGAATTTGTTGAAATCCAGATGAAGCATCCATGAAAGTCAACAACTTATGACCCGCGGTAGTATCCATCATGGAATCAATGTGGGGTAATAGGAAAGGATCATTGGGACATGCCTTGTTTAAATCAGTAAAATCGACACATACCCTCCACTTTCCGTTTTCTTTTGAACAATAACCACATTGGCTAACCATCTTGGATACTTAACCTCTCTAATCATACCTGCTCTGAGCAGTTTATCTACCTCCTCCTGGATAATGGCATTCCTCTCGGGTGCAAACTTTCTCCTCTTTTGATGTATGGGTTTGAACGACCTGTCAATGCCAAGCTTATGAGTAATTATATCTTTAGAAATACCTGTCATATCCTCATGCTTCCAGGCAAAGGTAGTTTTTCTCTTCTTAAGGAAGGATACTAGATCCTGTTCTATGTCATTGAGGATCCCGGATCCTATGAAGACTTTGGATTCAAGATCCTGAGGATCCATCAGGATATCTTTCACATCTTGTTCTCTTGCCTCCAGGACATCTCTTGGAGGATGCTTTAATTGCTATTGCTCCCTGGGTCTCGAGGCTGGTTTCATTGATGAAGTATAGCAATTCTTGGCTTCCTGTTGGTCACTTTCAATCTTCACCACCCTCCACGGAGTTGGGAGTTTCACACATTGATGGTAAGTAGATGGAACTGCTTTCATGTCGTGTATCCATGGCCTGCCAATGATAACATTACAACAGGATAAGCAATCTATAACACAAAATTTTTTAAAAGAATTAACTCCCTCAATGTAAATGGGAAGCTTAATGTCCCCCAATGTATTCTTGGTTTCTCCACTGAATCCCACTAGAACTGATGATCTTCGGATAATATCTGATTTAGGGATGTTCATCTTCTTGAGGACATCAAGTTGAAAGATGTTCACTGAACTTCCTCCATCTATCAGAATCCTGCGAACAAAATGATTAGATATAAACAAAGTTTTAACAAGACCATCATGATGAGGATCCTGAATATCCACATGATCATCCTCATCAAAGGTTATAATTTTCTCCTGTGTAAGGGTCGAGGTTCGAATGGGTCTATCCCCATTATCCATCTTGGTCTCTTTGGCATGCCTCTTGGCTGCTGAAAAGGAAGTGCCACATATGACTGATCCACCAGATATGAAGTTGATAATTTGTGCATCAACAGGAGGAGCAGGAGCTCTTTCCGGAACTTTTTCAGGATCCTGGATCCTTGACTTTTTTCTTCCCAACAGCTCCTTCAAATGCCATTTGCTTAACAAGTAACCAATCTCTTTTCTGAGTGCAATGCATTCTTCAGTGAGATGACCGAAATCTTCATGATATGCACACCATTTGGATTTATCTTTTGTTCCAGCTGGCTTATCACTCTTTCTAGGCCATCTTGCTTTTTCACCTAGGTTCTGCATTGCAAGGATTAGTTCATTATTATCAACAGAAAAGCAATATTCAGAAATGGGAGGATAATCCTCATCATCCTCTTCCTGTTATACTGCATACACGTTCTGGTTATCAGACTTGTTGTATGATTTAGACTTTTTGTTCCTGAAGTAGGATCCTTGCTTTTCCTACTTTGAGGATCCTGCCAGTCTTTCTTGGATCCTTTTATCATCCTCTAGCCGGATGAATCTAAGGGCCCTGGTTCTCACTTCATCAAGATTCCTGCAAGGGGTCATTACAAGATCATCATAGAACAATGAATCCTTAAGTAAACCCATTTTGAAGGCTTCTACAGCCGTAGCAATATCCAAATTAGGAATATCTAAGGATTCTTTACTGAATTTAGTGATATAATCTCTAAGTGATTCATTTTGACCTTGTGTTACCCAATATAGATCACTAGTTAAACGTTCAAATTTCCTACTGCATGAGAATTGGCTATTAAACAAGTTAACTAGATTAGCAAATGAAGTAATAGAATAAGGGGGAAGACTTAGCAGTCATTTAAGAGTTGATCCTGTCAGTGTGGATCTGAAACCCTTTCATAGACATGCTTCTTTTAACCTCTCAGGAATGGGGTTGATCTCCATCCTTTCTCTGTATTGAGCCACATGCTCTTCTGGATCCGTTGAGCCATCATATAGCTTCATGGTTGGTATTTGAAACCTCTTCGGTATCTTTGAATCACAAGTAGGTGGTGCGAAACAAGATATCTTGTGACTCCCATCTGGAATTTCAGGAATGGGCTTAACCACTCCCGGAACGCTGGATATCATATCCTTAAGTTTCTTCAATTCCCTAGCCATAGCTTGGTTGATGCCCGTATCCTACACAAAGCCATAGTTAGTATTATAAGGATTATTTAAAGTGTTACCTCCTGAAGGATTCAGTTTTGGTATTCTTGATGTGAATCCATATTGGCGAGATTCCGGTAGGATTGAGGGACCAGATGAAGCAATAGTTTGCATAGGTATGAAGTCTCCCAAATGAATCTCTGAACTTCTGGGTTCTACACTTCTTAACGATCCCTGATCCTGAAAGATGTTGGATCCCTGATGCACCGAGACTGGGGGTCTTGGAGGATAATCCATGGATCTGTAAACCTAAGATGAGGATCTCTGAACCTGAGAGGAGGATCCTTGAACCTGAGAGGATCCCTGGACCTGAGAGGAGGATCCTTGAACCTGAAAGGATCCCTGACCCTGGGATGAGGATCCTTGACCCTAGAATAGGGATCCTTGCATCGTCTGTGCTCCCATATATCCTCCAGAATTGAAAAAGGATCCTTGATAATGAAACAAAGATCCTGAAGGGTGAAAGTAGGAACCCTGAGCCTGCATCACTGCCGATGATCCAAAATGCATTCCTAATGATCCACCCTGGTACTCGACATCAGATGCTGCAGAGTGTTGGGCAGTTATGACTGGAGTGTCGAAATTCAGTGATTTCGGCATCAAAGGAGAGTGATCCTCTGTTGGTCTCTTCAATTTCTTGATGTCATCGATCTCTCGAAGGATCCGGTGGTTAGTTTTGTCCTGCTGTTGCATGTAGTCCCTCATCTACAAAATCAAAGAATAAAGATCATTATTAGCAGGACCAGAAGAAGCAGCAGAAGTTGGTTTTGGGAAAATGTGGGTTTGTTTCTTCGCAGCATTCTCAGCATTCTTCTGGGATCCAAAAGGTGCTGGAGGCAAAGGTGGAATGCCTTGTGAAGAAGTAATCGCCGGCATGGAGCTTGAAGTGTTCTTCGCTTGAGAAGCCATGTAGTCGAAGGTAATGAACCGAAGTGAACGAAATTAACAAAATTTCTCAGAAATGAAGCACCAATTTCCCCACTGTGGGCGCCAAACTGTTTTGGTCAAAAATAACACAAGGATAATACAACCAAATCCGATTTTCTGAGGTGTGATGCTTGAATAAATGGACAAATGTATGAACAATGTATGAATGAAATGAAATTGGGACACAGGGATTTATACGAGGAAAAAGCCCTTGATCAGTGTATGATCTCCGGCACAAAAAACCTCGGGTGATGGAAACTACCGATCACCAACTATATTAAACAAATGATGTTACAAATCAGGATGACAACAAGCTTGTTACAAGGATCACTAGTGTGGAAAAGGTGTGTAATCGCCAATAAGTTGCAGAGAGTTCTCGAGTAGTGTGTGTTTGCTAACTGTTCTGTCTAATCAAGCTTGTTATCCTCTTATAAAAATAGAAATAACTAGCTAACTAACAATCCGCAAATCATGCTAGCTTCCCACGACTTCCATAACGGTCACACAAGCCATGCACGTGCAGAATAATGGAGCATATTCCCCTGGAATCACAACAAGACCAAGTCCCACACGTATACTCCTGCAAAACAAGTTCAAACATAATGGAAACAATTGTTAGTATAAGGATTATAATGAGGATCCTGGATCCTTAACCCTACAACGTCTTCTGAAGATCCTTAATTCAAAACTGAACCGAGGATCCGTGATCCTGGCTGCACTTGAGGATCCGTGATCCATAGGTTGTGGAAATCCATCCCTAACAGTTCCTGCAAGGATTCATTACAAGATCCTGATAAAATTGAGAATCCTTTTGGAATCCCATCTTGATAGCCTGCACAGCTGTAGCAATGTCAAGATGTGGGATATCTAAGGACTCCCAGCTAAACTTGTTCACATAATCCCTTAAGGATTCTTGTGGACCTTGAGTTATCCTGTAGAGATCACTGGTTAGTTTCTCAAAACTTCGACTGCAAGAAAATTGACTATTAAATAAATTAACTAAGTGAGCAAATGATGTAATTGAATGAGGTGGAACATTTAGGAGCCATTTTAAGGCTGATCCTGTTAGAGTAGAACCAAAACCCTTGCAAAGGCATGCTTCCTTGAGATCCGGAGGGATAGGGTTAATCTCCATCCTTTCCCTATACTGAGCAATATGCTCTTCAGGATCCGTGGTTCCGTCATAGAGCTTCATGTTAGGGGTTCGAAATCTTTTTGGGATTTCAGCATCACAAATAGGATGTGCAAACCGGGATATCCTGTGGCTTTCCTGGGATACTTCTGGAATCGGCTGAACTACCCCTGGTATACTGGATATCATATCTTTCAACTTCTGAAGCTCCCTAGAGAGTGCTGAGGTCACACCTGTATCCTGCAAAGATCCAAAACTATTAGTAGCAAAAGTATTGGGGGTGTTAGACACGTTACCAGCCTGAGGATTCTGGTTATATCCTGGAGCATATCCTGATCCTCTAACAGTTGATACCCTGACCGATGAGGGTATCTCAGGAGTATGACTCTGGGAATGACTGGGTACAATATTGCCCCTGTTATCCTCGATGTATACTGCCGAACTGAAGTCTAATGCTCTGGGCTGCAAAGGAGTGACAGTATCCTTAGCAGGACTAGTGGAGCTGGATTTCAAGAGTTTTATCTCTCTTATCAGCATTTGGTTGGTTTCCTGCTGCTGCTTTATCTGATCCTGTATACTACCAAACAAAGTTAGAATTTCATCATTAGAAGCCATAATAGGGGTTCTCCCTGAAGCAGCAGATCCTTGAACATTCTGAGTGGGAATAATATCCCGAGCCACGTGAGTTTCGGTTCTTCTCGGAGGAGCTTGAGGCTGTGAAGAGGCTTGCATCCTTGGAGGTGGTGGAAGCACCGAACCAATTGTTGCAGATGATGTAGCGGACATGGTAGAAGAGCTCATGTTTGATTTTGAGGCCATTGAAAATAGTTGTGCAAAAAGCTTTGAAAATAGAAAACCAAGTAACGATTTTAAGAAAGCTTTTAGTAGAAATAGCACCTCTTGCCCCACGGTGGGCGCCAAATTGTTTTGGTCAAAAATTACCTAAGAAATTTAGTGATCAAATTAGTTTTGTGAGGTAGTGTGCTAACAATGTGTGTTGAAAATATCTTGGTCTAGTTGTTTGAAAAAATAGTTTTCAGGATACGGCTCAGGATATTGAGATGTATCAACAATCAAACAATGAGCAGAAAAGTAAAGGTGGACACGTGATGTACGAGGAAATCCCTTGATCAATCTAGATCACTGGCACAAAACCTCGAGAGCTGACACTCGCAGCTGCCTTGTTCTTCTTATTGCTTCAAAAGTCAGGATACAGTGCAGGATATTAACCAAATCGTCGCTAAGTGTTATAATGCTTTTCAGAAAGTGTATGAATTGTGAGAGAAAGTATGAGTATTCGAGAGTAGTGAAAGTGATGCCCTATGTGATCTGGTTTATCCGTCTATTTATAGTTACAAAAAGAAAACAAAATCTCCTAAAATGGGGGAATGCCAACGAATATTCCCATGTGAACGTTGAAGACCAAGTAATGCGGCATCAACGTTCTTCTTCGAACAACTTGGACTGAGTCTTCAGGGGAAGAGGTCTTCGTGAACGTTATGGACTTGTACTCGTACTCCTGCATACAATTCGTTAGTAATCCTCAGGATACAGCATCAGGATGTTACCAATATCCTGATTCAGCATCCTGGTTGTGAACATATATTATGTAATCAAGATATAATTCAAGATACTATCCAGGATATGGGCTCAGAATTTCACCTATAACAATAATGTATATTTTCAAGAGGCTACTTCATGTTGAAGTTCTATTAGGTATTTTTTTTCAAAATCGGCAAGACACCGGATCAGTGGAAAATTAATGTCGAAGTGCCTCTATTAGAACAAAGGCGATGTCCCAATTTGTGGATACTATTGGGGGACAAAGTTGCAAAGTCATACTATGAAATTATGGGAGGCAGTTATAAAGACTAGAATTAGATGGGACACACAGAAGTAGTCTACTACAGAAACGATACACATTCTAAGAAAATTGATGGAAAATTTTAGAGAGACGAAGCGAGATCTGCATATGGTATTCATTGACTTGGAAAAAGTGTACGACAGTGTGCCACATCGGCTAATTTGTGATAGTCATAAGGGTAAAGGAGTCCCTTGGAAATATATAAAGCTAATTAGAGATATGCATACTAGGACTAAAACAAGCATTCATGTACATGTACATGTGGGGGACACTGACTCCTTCCCTATGGAGATAGGCCTTTGTCAAGCGTCCGCGCTGAGTTTGTTTCTTTTTCTTATAGTCATGGACAAGTTGTCAAAGTCAATTAAAGAGGCAGTGTTGTGGTGCATGCTTTTTGTGGTGCATGCTTTTTGATGATGGTTTGCAGGTACTGTTTTCGTGAAATGTTACTTCTCTCATGATAGATCTCGCATGACTAGTTTCGCATTGTAAATCTCGCATAATTGTTTCACATAGTAGATCTCGCATAGTAGATTTTTTATAAGTAGTTTTTGTATATATAGTTTTCACACGGTATTCTTCGCATGACCATGCATGCTTAAACTCAAAGTTTTCACCTAAGAGTCTAGTACGAAAACTCTAAGGTCTCGATTGGATGGCATGTGGAAGAGTTGACCCTATTGACCACCCTTGTTATGTAAAATGTGACCATTTCACACATGAACCTTGAACATGTTTGACTTAGCAGTTCAAGGGTCGAAATCATCTGACGTACAATGTTTTTATGGTGATGTACATACTCGATAAAGAATGATATGAAAGGAATACATGTGAAAGAAAGTAATGTCTGATGTAATCAAATATTTTTTGGCTTCTAATCACAATGTTATCATGAAATGTTCTCAACTACTCAGTGTACTGTTTAGAAATGATAGTTTGATTAGAAAGAGAGAGAATTAAAGTAGAAAGTAAAGATAAAGGGTAGTTACCTCCAAGGCAACTAAGGTGCTGTTTGTTTTTTCTGCGGGGAAAGGTCTGCAGTCTGCGGACCACATCTGCAGGCGTCTGCAGGAGAAGAGGTGGACCAAATGTCTGCAGTCTGCAAGGAGAAGAGGGTTTGTTTTTTTTTTCCATCTACAAAACCACTTCTCCCACTCTCTCTCTACAATCTCTGCCTCAACTCTCTCTCTCTACTCTCTCTCTACAATATGCAGACCACCACCGCCGCACCACCTCCGCCTTCACACCACCGCCATCATCTCCGCCATCATCACCGATCTCCGCCATCATCTCCGATCTGTTCAACCACCACCGATCGGTCTCCAATCTCTCTGATCTGTTCAACCACCATCATCTCCGATCTCCGCAATCATCTCCGATCTGTTCATCTCCGCCATCATCTCCGATCTGTTCAACCACCATCATCTCCGATCTGTTCATCTCCGATCTCCGCCATCATCTCCGATCTGTTCAACCACCATCGATTTGGGTTTTCGATTTGGTAGCAGGGAAGAGTTGAGGCAGAGAAGATTTGGGTTCCGATCTGTTCATCTCCGATCTCCGCCATCAGTTCCGATCTGTTCATCTCCAATCTCTCTCTCTCTACGGTATCTCTCACTCTCTCTCTCTCTCTGGGTTCGATTTGGGTTTCGATTTGGTGGCAGGGAAGAAGGTGGAGGCGGTGGCAGGGAAGAAGGTGGTTTCGATTTGGGGGTGGCGGAGACATGGTGGTGGAGGTGGTGGCAGAGATGGTGGCGGAGATGTGTGGTGGTGGAGGTGATGCAGGTCTGTGGGCAGGAGAAGAGGTGAGAAGAGGTCCGCAGACTTAAGGCCATGTCTGCGTGGGGAAGAGGTGAGGCAGACGTTTTTGGTCTGCAGATCTTCCGAAAAACAAACAAGCTGCAGAGTTCAAACATCTGCGCGCGTCTGCGCGGCGCAGACATAAGTGGCCAGAAGTACTTCTGGCCAAAAAACAAACACCACCTAAGTCTTACTCGTACTCCATGGTCGTGAACCTTGGTACGTTGTGAGCACATGATTGGGTGTTTACCTCTAGGGCCACTAAGTCTTGCTTAATTGTGAGCATATGATATGAAAATTACCTCCATGGCTGCCAAGTCTTACTTCATTGTGAGCACTTTATAGGGTAGTGACCTCTAGGATACTTTCACAAAAATATGAGAGTCTGAGAAGAGTGATGTGGATCACTCATCAGGTGAATGTCATCTTATTGCTAAAGATAAAAGTTAAAGCTTAAAGTATGTTTATGTGAAGTATGTTATGATGATATGATTTGTATTGCCTGGACTAATGTATGGAAAGTTTTGGTTGCAATGTTTGAACGCTTGTATGGATTGAATATGAGTTTAAGAACTATGTTGCAATGTATAAATCCAATTGTTAAGACCACTGAGTTTGGGGTGTTTCAAATAGATAATTGAAGTTTGTTATTGTTACTCCACAATTTTAAAGTAGAGTAATAATGATTACGCTACTTTTGTTTTGTTGATGTGTGATATTATTAATGTACTTCAATTGTTGTAAAGTAATACTGACTCTTCTAGTTCAATTATGATGCATAGTAATTAATCATTGAGTACCATAATTATCATATTTACAAAAAAATGTCATTGCATTCTTTTTTTCTTTGCTTCTTACGATTCACATGTTAAAACTTATTATTTTGGTCCCAGTGGTTTGAGCACTTTTATCATTTTAGTCAAAATCTTAAACTTTTTAAATCTAGGTCCATATTGTTTCATTTTTATTGTCATTTTGGTCCAAAAATCAGATCACCCCTTATTTGACTATTAAAAGCTGATTATTTTGTCTTTTTTTTCAGGGGCAAAATTGTCCATTTCAATTTAATATAACATATTATTAATTAAATTAATTAACTTAAATATCCATTTACCCTTTAAAATCAATTCATCACTTCGTCTTCATCATCTTCACCCCACCCCACACCAAACCCTAACCCAAACACCGTAGTCCGGCGCTCCAGCATCCTGTTTCTCCGACAAGCACACCCCGACGCCCTCCCCTCCTTCTTCTTCCCTGTAACACCTCCCCCACCGCCGTCAAACAGATCGAAGAAATGAGAGAGAGAAAGAAGGTGGTTGCCGCTGCGGCGACGGTGGTGCTTCTGCTTCGACGAATTTCTGGTAAGAACTGGCTTCCCCGTTTTCTTTTATATTTCTGATGATCGAGTTGTGAACATGGAGGCCGCTAATGGAATTGTGATTGTGATAAAATTTCTTTCTAACTGCAAACTTCTTTAATTCGATGTCAGGTTCTTTTTTATGATTTTGAATTGGTTCTGTTATGCATTTTGGGGTTTATTTATTCAATTAGTTGTATATTTTGAATTGGCTCTGTTCAATTGATTCGTCATAGTTGCAGGTGTTGATGTTCATAGTTGTTGATTCGTCATAGTTGCAGGGGTTAATTAGTGTTGTTGATTCGTCATAGTTGCAGGTGTTGATGTTCAGTTGTTGTTTGAGAAGAAGGGAGTTAGCGATAGTCGGAATTTATTGGCACTCTTGGTCTCTTTGCGGGTTGATTTATTTGTTTTTGTTGTTGGATTGCCTCCTCTTGATTCCTTGTGTTCTGAACTTGTTGATCCGGCTGATTGTTATGATTAACACTTCGATTAGGATTTTTCTTATGAGTTATTGATCTGGGTTTGTGGAAGATGATCTGCTTTGAGAGAGAGAGTATGTGTGCAGAGTATGTTTTCATTTAAACATTTTTTTTATTTATGAAATGACCAATTTACCCCTGAACAAAAAAAACAAAATAGGCAGGTTGCAACAGTGAAAAAATAGGGTTTTTGAATTTTGGACTAAAATGGCAATAAAAGTGAAACCACAGGAACCCAGATTTAAAAAGTTTGAGATTTAGACTAAAATGGCAAAAGTGTCCAAACCACAGGGACCAAAATGGCAGTTTACTCTTAATCTTAACATTATATATGTGGCAAATAGTTTAAAATAAGCATGTGAATAATGCACACAAGTTTAGAGAATGAAGATCTTGGAGAGTAAGATAGTAGGTAACAGATTGATGGTGTGTAAGAACTATATAACTTTGTGAATGAAAGAAATTTGTAAAAAAAAAATCAGGTTTGATTTGTATTATATTATTGTCTAAATTAATTTTAGTTGGTATAAATTTGTGAATATGTATAACGTTTCGCTTAATTTGTAATATTATATATTTTTGGAAATTTCAATATATATGCAAACTTAAAAAAAGCAGGATTTTTTATATCTGTTTTTATAAATTTTTGCAGCAAAATTTGGGTGACTAATTTGCTACTATTCTTGTCGCAATTCATAAATTTTTGCAGCAAAATTTGGGTGACTAATTTACTACTATTCTTGTCGCAAAAAAGAAGAAAACAAATTTAGTCGCACAAATAATCAATCCCTAGTACTCCGAGAGTAACTCGAGTCTACCACCAATTCTGGGGAAAACCCGGTAACCCACCCGTCCGTAGGCACGATAGTGAAATTACCAGTAAAACCCGTTTGGCTCAAGAATCAAATCCAGGTTTCCTGGGTCTCCTATCATTGCCCACCAGTGCCTCACTCTGTATCAAGTGAGAGTTGAACATGCATCTCGCAAGAGAAAATGCAAGCCTTCAACCACTTGATCTAAAAACCATTTGAGAGATGGTTTTTTAAGTTGCTAAATCTGTGTCAAATGTTTTGGTCACAAAAAATATAGCAAAACAGTTTTGTCACCGGAAAAACTGCACCCATATGACATTGCCACCCACAAATATTTGTTCATTTATATGTGTCTGGTCCTATTGCATTACCTAGCTCCATCCTATCCGGCAAACAATTTAATCAAGGTGTGAGGGTATTTGTTGATAAAATAGAAATATAGGGAAGAGAACCTGAAGTACACAAGAATTGAATAAGAATAACGTAAATGAAAGGTCGATAATGCTATGTGACTCAAATACGAAGAGTTAATATATGATATGGGACCCAAAAGGATCAAAAAAAGGCATGTAGTCTTGAATATCATCTTTACTTCTTAGCTTGGTATATCTTATATAATGTAAAATAATGTTCATCATAAATTATCGTAAAAACACTTTCAAACTATTGTCTAGTATAATATTAGAGTGTGTTAAATTAAAGAAACGGGAATAGCATGTAGAAGGTTTTGTAACTACTAGAAAACTGGGTCATTTCTTACGTTAATATTCATCAAAAACACATAGAAAACGGTTGTTTGTGACAATTCTTTGGACAATTTCCAACAAAATAATGTGGTCGGAAGTACCTACGCATTTCTAACAAATTTCCGACAAATTGCCATGTGCACGCGGTATATGAGATCAGTATGACTGTCCTCGTCTAATTGTGTGTAAAACAGTGTACATACCTATGACTCATACGACAACTAGAAATAATGCATTTCTATAATGCAGAAAGATAACACCAAAACTTATGAAAGTATTGCCGGCCCTTAGAATTCATGTACACGAGCTCGAAAAAATGTGCCCTTAGGCCTTAACGAAATTTTGTATTGACTCACTAAAGGTCTAAACCTAATGCCAAAGGGGTTAATAACTAATCTAAACCATAAGAATAGTTTTGTACGGGGGCCTAAGTTGGTGTTTGTGTGAATGTACCCTATTATAAAAATATTTTACATATACATATCGAGTTTTTTTCATAAAAAAACGTGCCCCTCAAAATATCGGGCCCTGGCCGGTGGTCCTCCCCGCCCACCCCAGGGACGGCCATTCAAAGTAACTTGAACAACCATTTTTTTGTGGGAGTATGTTGTTTATAAGAAACTAGATCAGCACATGTAGGCGTTTCTTAGAACACCTTGTACTAAGTCTGTTCATAATTACCCCTTGGTAAGTTCAAGTTTGCATGGGTGACAAGCGAACTCCAAAGAGGTTTTTCACAAACTTATTATGTTTTTCACCAAACCAAGTTCGCTTACAAGGGTAGCGAAGTTCCCAAAAACACCTAGAAACCAATCGCATTCTTAAACTACACTGATACAAAAATTTCTTGAACAACAAAGCATTGCATGAAAAGAAGAGACTCCAACGTAGCCAAGTAATGATTGCCGACAATGCTATTCATGCATATGCCATTACTAATTAACTTAGATCATGCCGGCAATTCATCCTTGGCTCAGTTGAACTCTCCTCCACCTCAGGCAATGCCACGATGTATATTCTTCAATAAATCATATCTATTGGTATCTATGTATTGAATTGTAATTCAGTGTGTGAAGTTAACCTTCCATCTTGCTATACATATATAGAAAAGGAAAAGGGGAGATGAGATAGGATTTAGGAATATATTCCTTGGAACTATTATATATTATTGGCATATATTAAAGTCCATGACCTTTTATTATAGAGATCAGTTAAAAAAAACTAAGTTAAAAATGCATTTTATGTTGATAAACAAACCAAAACCATATTGATTTAAAAATTTATATGTATTATAATCAATCAATCATACCCAGTAAAATCCCACAAATTGCAGAGCTATTGGTAGGGTCTGAGGAGGGTGGGATGTAGGCACACCTTACCCCTATCCCTAGGGATAGAGAGGCTGCTTCCAGTGAGACCCTCGGCTCCAAAACACCCAGGAAAGAAAGAGAAAAAAAAGTATAGGACATGAGGTGTGTGTGTGTGTGTGTGTGTGTGTATGGAGCTACCAATATAACATGAGTGGTAAAAGAGTGCATGGTAAACAAGACAAATATAACAACACAAACAGCCTATACAAATAGATACATATCTACGACTATACACTACCTCTAAAAACACAATTGAACCCTCTCCTAGGAATCTTTAACCTTAATCCTCCGTCTCCACGAGCTCCTATCATGGACCACGAGCTCCTATATGTATTATAAATGATTTGGAAATAAAACTACATCCATGTTCACATAACACAAAATAACTCTACCTGCGCTAGAAAACCATCAAATTGTATGTCAAATTGGAAAAAAAACGAATATAATAAAAACTAACATATGTTGCAACTTGCAACATACAGTATGTGAGTCTTGTGTTTTTAGAAGTCAAGATACTAGCGTGACTTTATTCGTGTTAACAGGGAATCTGGATGGTATGGTGTCTTTGCATATAACGAGTGTTGAGTGATTTTTATTATACACTTTGACTTAATTGATTATAAATTCTAACTGTGTTCATAGTTCACAGTCACTGGTTGATTATTTTTGTTTGAACTTGTTTCAATATACTAACTGTATGCTCATTTAATGGTTCATGTCTTGCTTTTGTTAGTTACGTAACATCTCGCCTCTCGTACCACTAATATTGTCCATTTTGCCCTTAATGGATTGCTCATCCAGGAACTCAAGGATTTGTTTTTTGTTGCCCCGGTCATCGTGGTATTACTCTCACCTGAGCACGCTTAATTGTGCCACAACCAACTAAGCCTAAAACTCGTTGGTGATTTAAAAGGCGAGGCGAGACATGTCTTATGAACCAAGAATCTTTTCTAGCACGATTAACATTATTATTTTAATCCAATTTTCTAAACAAATAGTTTTGGACTTCATACACATTTATAAGGGAAATATATTTTTTTATCATCAACTGATCTATAACAAGGTTTTACTTTGTTTTTAGAAATCAATTATATTTTTTAAATCGTGAACAAATATCAAGCTTTCCTATACATTTTACACTTTTTTTAAAGCATCAAAACTCAAAGCTAGAAAATAGAACTGTCGATGTAACAGACTTAATACATGGATATATAACCTCAAAATTTTACAGAAAATTCATTAATATTTTCAGCATAAGAGTTTTCACCAATGAGCACAGAATCAAGGTTTGTAGCTAAGGGTCTACGGTTGTCAATAGTAATTAAATATTTTTTTGATTATGAACGGCAACCTAAATCTATATCATTTGTCCATAATGAGACTTGAACTCTCATTACTTCATTAGTAATTAGGAGATCTACCATTGAGCTACATGCCTTTTAGTAAATTAGTTAATTATAATTAAAACTGTTAAACAGTTTCGTTTGGTATAACTATACAATGAATATGTTGATTGATCGTTTTTTTAAACACACAATATACGAAATGCTCGAAACTTGAGACACGAGACTCATAAACATATTTATAAAACTAGAGATGAGTACGCCCTCTATATTGTTCCACTCTACCTGCTTCCTCGTTCCACAAACTTTCATTTAGCCAAAAGTCTTAGTGGAGATGTGAAATCTGCTTTAAGAGACCCGTGCTGAACACGAATTCTCAGTCAACGCTAACGTTTTAGTTTGTTCAATTGTTGCAGTTGAAAAAATATTGCTCAAGATAGATATAATGGTTTAAAGATTTTTACCTTTGTTTAACATGTGTTTAAAATTTTATGATTCGTTTTTGTAATGTTACCGTACTACAATATTACCATGACGAAAAGAGTGCATCTTTATTTATTTATCTAACAAGAAAAGTACACCCAATTTCATACAAGTACGTCAGAATGAAGATATTTTTTTTATCAAACCTTCGAAATCCATGATAAATCTATTGGAAATTCGTTTAGTCACGAGTTCTTCCGTCTCCAAAGCCCTTGTATACTAGTGTGTGAGCTTATCCGGTTCGAGTTGGTATGACAGTGGACCCATACATCATGGATTTAGCTAGCCAAGTATAAAAAAGGTTATAGAGGAAAAAAATCCAACATCTACCATGTGTTACACCTAATGTCCCATTGGGTCGTGTCTCTCTGTCTACAAAAGATAATATTCGTACGTGTGACCAAACGAATCTTCATATCCTAACAGGTAGAAGCTAGCCCATGCTATGTCCAAATCGCAGGTTCTAAAGGGCAAAGAATGCATATAGTTTTGACTTGCAAAAAAGATGCCTACAATAAGAGATGCAAAATCATTGAAATATTATTTGGTCAACAGGATGGTGGCCATATGGAGATGTGGAATGGTTGACATTTCTAACTTGCTATCTTTCTGACTTGCTATCCAACAGCTGTGAGCATCATAGCAAAATAAAGAAGAGAAAGAATATATCTAAAAAGCATTCTCAAAGAGATAATATATTGATAGCCTATCACTCAATCTTCCAGGACTTTGTTATACAATTGTTTTAAAGATTAGAATGGATATGAAAGAAACTAATTAGTAATAACATAGAGAAATTTATACAAACTGGTCTCATTTCAAGCAATGACTGGAATTAACGATAGTTTATGAAAAAAAATGATAAAGGAAAGCTCGAAGGTTTCTGTAGGCTCTTGTGTCTTTGAAAGGTCATTTGATTATTCATTTTCTCTTTTAATGGTCTGGTTACTTACTTTATTCTTATGCTGTTTATTTTCCATCCTTTTTATTAGTTGCTCTTTTTTATGGTGTTTCAAATAAATGCTCTTTTAAGGAACAAATATCGTTTAAGGAATATAGAACCAATTTGTTAGATCATGCATCTCATGTGTAACAATTCTACTAAAATTAAATAAAATGTAGGTAAAAACCTAATAATTCTTCTAGTTTTCTACTTAAAATTTGTTATATGCGGCACACATATATGTATGTATAGGGGTGGGTTATGCTATAAAACGTCAAACGCCTGAGAAGTGTAAGAAACAACAAAGATGCAGGTGAAGGGCAAATGTGTCCAAAAAAAGGTAAAAACTGAGAATGAAGACATATAACATAACGCACCCTTATGGGTGGTAAACACACTATATATGGGTTAAAGACGAAGCTAAACGCCCCATTAAAAATCCTCAACACATTGTTGTACGTGTTGACTGTGAAGCCAAACCACTTGACAATTTGATCAAGCTGAGGTCAGCTTTGCTGATCAAGTTGATATGGAAATAATTGTCTTTGTGATCCAGATTTCACGGATCATGTTTTGGGACTATCTTCTCTTTCCTCAATCTTATATATATGAGATTGTTATGTATCTGTAAAATCGTACCAAAAGCTTAATACAAATATTCCTAGTTACCAAGAGTGGATGTAGGTCAGAACTGACCGAACCACTATAAATCTTTGTGTTCTTCATAAGAAAATTGTGTGTGTGAGAGTTCTGTGTTCGTGTGTGTATCTTGATCCTAACAACTGGTATCAGAGCTCAAGCTCTTGTTGTTGAACCGAACAGATCGAACAGAAATCGATCAGAAGACGAACAGAAACCGAACAGATCGAACAGAAATCGATCAGATTTGAACAGAAGCGAACATAAACGAACAGAAACGAAGGTGTAGAAGAAGGAGATGCTTGAAGGTGCAGAAATCTGAACTAGGGTTCCGATTTGCATCAGTTTCAACCGGTCCTTTCACGCCACTTTCCTCTGTTCAGGTCCGCAGTCACTGTTCAGGGTTCTGAACCAGCAACCGTCGCCGCTCAGGTGAATCATAGCAGTGATTCCGAAGCCGCCGGGTTTCTGATCAGAAAACCGCCGTCACCACAGCCGTCAGAACCGCCGGCAGTTCCGCCAGTCTCCATCTGTCCAGCGTCGCCGCCGCTGTCTAGGGTTCCGATTGAACCCAGTCTTGCTCTTGTTTGAAACACAAACAGAAGAGAAGAAGAAGAAGTGGAGAGCAGAGTTTTTTTTTTTTTTTGTTCTGGTGAAATTTGGGGAAGAAGGAGAACACGTCCGTGTTTTATTCTGGTGGAGAAATTGAAGTTTCAATTTTATCAGAAAGGCCCCCTCAACTTTTATTTCTGGTGGAGAAATTAAAGTTTCAATTTTATCAGAAAGGTCCCTCAACTTTGAACAAGATCTCATTATCCATCAATACTTTTCCTTGCCATTAAAGCTTGAAACAGATAAGTTATTTGTTTCTGATTATCGCTTTCGCTCTTATAAATTACCACTTAGCGGTACAAACCCGTTTGGTTAGTAGTAATTTGGTAATTTTTTTTAATGGCAGAAGATAGTAAAATCAAGATTGATAAGTTCGATGGAAGTGATTATGGATTTTGGAAAATGCAAATTGAAGATTTATTGTATCAGAAAAGTTTGCATTTGCCTATGTCAGGTGAACAACCAGATGACATGTATGATGAAGAATGGAAGTTGTTGGATAGACAAGCTTTGGGTGTGGTTAGGCTTTCTTTGGCAAAGAGTGTTGCTTAGAACATTGTCAATGAAACAACCACATATGGTGTATTGAAAGCTTTGTCCAACATGTATGAAAAGCCATCCGCTTCAAACAAAGTATTCCTCATCCGACAATTGGTTAACACCAAGATGAAGGAAGGCATGTCGGTTACCGCCCACATAAATGAGTTTAACTCAATTATCTCTCGTTTAGCCTCAGTTGAAATAAAGTTTGAAGATGAAGTACAAGCACTACTCCTTTTATCATCGTTGCCCGAAAGTTGGTCAGGCACAGTCACAGCTGTTAGTAGTGCATCCGGCACTACCAAACTCACTTTCCATAGTATTTGTGACTTGATAGTAAACGAAGATATGAGACGGAGAAGCAGTGGTGAGACTTCTAATTCTAGTTCTTTATTGCATACAGAAAGTAGAGGAAGAAGAAACGAAAGAGGACATAGTCGAGGCAGGTCCAAGTCCAGAAGAAGGGGACAGTCAAAGAACAGAAAAGACGTTAAATGTTGGAATTGCAAAGAAAAAGATCACTATATAGGCCAATGTACAAAACCAGCTGCAAAGAAAGAAGTAAACAGTGTATCCTCGGAAGAATTAGGTGATGTTCTCATCTGTTCTGTTGAAGATTCAGGTGAATCTTGGATTATGGATTCGGGTGCTTCTTTCCATGCTATCTCTTGCCCAGATATGGTCAAGAATCTACGAACAGGTAACTTTGGTAAAGTTCGTTTAGCAGATGATCAAATGCTTGATATCACAGGTATTGGAGATGTAGACTTGAAGACCTCATTAGGAACTATATGGACATTGAAAAATGTCAGGGTTATTCCTAATTTGAGGAGAAAGTTGATTTCAGTTGGTAAACTGGATGATGAAGGGTTTAATGTTCACTTTGGGGGTGGACAATGGAAAGTGATCAAAGGCAATTTAGTGATTGCCAAAGGAAAGAAGCAAGGTACTCTATACATGGCAGAAGTTTCTGCTGAAGGTGTTCATGCAACGACCACTGGTCCGAGTCCATCAAATTTATGGCACAACCGACTCGGACACATGAGCGAGAAGGGATTGAAGATGTTGGCTCAAAAAGGTAAGTTTCCAAACTTGAAGAAAGTGGAAACTGAATTCTGTGAACCTTGTGTTCTTGGAAAACAAAAGAGGGTTACTTTTGTGAAGACATGGAGGATACCGAAAGCTCAGAAGTTAGAGCTTGTTCACTCGGATGTATATGGACCAACCTCAGTTTTATCTCTAGGAGGCTCGAGGTATTATGTTACTTTCATTGATGATTCAACACAAAAGGTATGGGTATATTTTCTTAAGCATAAATCTGTTGTATTTGATACTTTTAAGATATGGAAATCTGTTGTTGAAAATGAAACTAACTTGAAGGTAAAGTGCTTAAAGTCTGATAATGGTGGTGAATACATAAGCAAGCAGTTCACTGACTATTGCGCCAAGGAAGGGATAAAGATGATCAGGACAGTTCCCGAAACTCCTCAGCAGAATGGTGTAGCGGAGAGAAACAATAGAACTCTAAATGAGAGGGCTAGAAGCATGAGGCTAAATGCCGGGATGCCCAAGACATTCTAGGTCGATGCAGTTAGCACTGCAGCCTACTTGATCAACCGTTCACCAACAGGTCCCTTAGATTTCAAGTTGCCTGAAGAAATGTGGCAAGGAAATGAGGTAAGTCTCGAACACTTACGAGTCTTTGGTTGTAGTGCTTACGATTTGTTAGAAGCTGGTGACAGGGATAAGTTAGACTCAAAATCCAAGAAGTGCACATTCATTGGTTATAGGTCAGAACAAATGGGTTACAGGCTTTGGGATAATGAAGGCAGAAAAGTAATCAGAAGCAAGAATGTCGTCTTCAATGAAAACGAATTGTATAAAGACAGAAACACCGAAGGACCAGAAGTTCAGAAAGACTATGTTGAATTTGAAAGTGGTGAAACAAGGAAAGAAGCTTCAGTCGACATTCCAGAAAATGGGAATGAGTCAATCGACAGTGGGAGCTCAGGGGATGATTCTAGTAATAATTCTGCAGAAGAAGAAGAGGTCGCTCCTCAAATTCCAGAATCCTCAGAAACTCCTCAGTTTCAACCAAGAAGATCCTCCAGAGTCGTTAGACCACCAGACAGATATTCACCATCCGTCAATTACATACTTTTGACAGAA
Organism: Helianthus tuberosus; assembly: GCA_030545235.1. Lineage (NCBI taxonomy): Eukaryota > Viridiplantae > Streptophyta > Magnoliopsida > Asterales > Asteraceae > Helianthus > Helianthus tuberosus. The sequence goes on from CM060405.1 coordinate 24,890,385, forward strand.
AATGGTGAACCCCGGTGTTATTCAGAAGCCATGGGGTTGAAAGATTCATTGCAGTGGGAGTTAGCAATGAAAGATGAGATGAAGTCGCTTGAGAAGAACAAGACCTGGCACTTAACAAAGTTTCCAGCTGTGAAGAAGGCTCTTCAGAACAAGTGGGTTTTCAGGGTCAAAGATGAACATGATGGTACCAAACGGTACAAAGCAAGATTAGTGGTCAAGGGATTTCAGCAGAAAGAGGGAATTGATTTCAATGAAATATTTTCTCCAGTGGTGAAGATGACTACTATCAGACTTGTTCTTAGTATTGTAGCAGCAGAAGGCTTGCATCTAGAGCAGCTAGATGTCAAGACAGCTTTTCTACATGGTGACCTAGAAGAAGATATCTACATGACACAACCAGAAGGTTTTCAGGTTAAAGGCAAAGAAAACTTGATGTGTAAGTTGAAGAAGAGTTTGTATGGTCTGAAACAAGCGCCCAGACAATGGTATTTGAAGTTTGATAACTTCATGGGAAGAGTCGGATACAAGAGATGTGACAATGACCATTGTTGTTACATCAAGAGGTTTAAGGGTTCTTATATCATTCTATTACTATATGTGGATGATATGTTGATTGCAGGTTCAGACATGACAGAGATCAAGAAGTTGAAAAAGCAGATGTCTGAAGAGTTTGAGATGAAAGACTTAGGAGCTGCAAACCAAATACTCGGGATTAGTATTTTCAGAAACAAAGAAGATGGTTCTTTGACACTCTTTCAAGAGAAGTACATTGAGAAAGTGTTAGAAAGATTCAGCCTTAAAGATGCCAAGATTCGAAGCACACCTTTGGGAAGTCACTTTAAGCTTTCTAAAGTTCAATCACCCAGATCAGATGAAGACAAAGCAGAAATGACTAAAGTTCCGTATGCATCGGCAGTTGGTAGCCTCATGTATGCAATGGTATGCACGAGACCAAATATAGCTCATGCAGTGGGAGTTGTTAGTCGGTTTATGTCCAATCCAGGGAGAGAACATTGGGAAGCAGTTAAATGGCTGCTAAGATATTTGAAGGGGACTTCAAAAGTGGCATTACAGTTTAAGGGGAAAGAGGTTATTCTGAAGGGTTTTGCAGATGCTGACCTTGGTGGTTGTAAAGAATCTTACAAAAGCACCACCAGATATGTCTTTATAGTGGGAGGCACTGCAGTAAGCTGGATGTCCAGACTGCAGAAAAGTGTTGCCCTTTCAACCACAGAAGTAGAGTATATGGCAGTTGCTGAAGCATGCAAAGAGCTTATATGGTTGAAGACTTTTCTCAAAGAGCTCGGCAAAGAACAAGTTGATTGTGCACTATTTTGTGACAATCAAAGTGCAATTCATCTTGCAAAGAATCATGTCTTCCATTCGAAGACAAAGCACATACAACTGAGATATCACTTCATCAGAGAGCAAGTTAGTGAAGGCACTCTGAAGTTGAAGAAGATTAAAGGAAGTGAAAATCCATCTGATATGTTGACTAAGGTTGTCACCTTAGAGAAGTTGAAGCTTTGCATAGCTTCAACTGGCCTTCAGGATAATTGAAGAGGAGGTCGGGTAACTAGGAATGTATGAAGATCAAAGTTTTTTACAGAGTTACTGATGCACAGTTGAAGCACAGGTGAAGATTATTCCGTGGCTTCAAGTGGGAGATTGTTGAGTGTGAAGCCAAACCACTTGACAATTTGATCAAGCTGAGGTCAGCTTTGCTGATCAAGTTGATATGGAAATAATTGTCTTTGGGGTAAATTACTTTTTGAGTCCCTGTGTTATATGTGTTTTAACTAGTTGAGTCCAAAAGCAAAAAGTTTAACGACCTGAGTCCCTATAAGCAATTTCTTTAACCATTTGAGTCCATTTTTAACCATTCTGTTAACTCTGCTGTTAAGTCCCCCCACGTGCAGTCCACGTGAGGGGTAATTTCGTCCATTTAACCTCCCCTATGTCTCTTTATAATTGTTCCCTTTTATCTTCTTCCACATAAACTAAAAACCCTAATTCTTCAACATGATCTCTCCCTTTCATCTTCTTCCCCAAAATTAAAACCCTAGATCTTCATCATGATCAATCAGGTTGTATGCGCATGTGGCTCTGCAACTATCATTCGAACCTCGTGGACTGCAACAAATCAAGGGAGGAGATTCCATTGTTGTGCAAGAGAGGTAGTTGATTCGATATAAAGATCCACAGGTAAAGAACCCTAATTCTTGTGTTTTATGTGTTGCAGGGAACTAATTGTGGGTTCGTAAGCTGGGCTGAACCTCCATTATGTGCACGAGCAACGGAAATCATACCTGGATTACTAAGATCCATTAACAGTCATGAAGAAATGGCAAGAAAAAAGGACCTCGAAGTGAAAAGGTTGAAGATTGTGTTAGGGGTTACCTGGGTTTTGTGTGTAATGTATATGCTTTTGGCATGAAAGTTGTACCCTTCTTACCCCATTGACCTTTTTTTGTCAACATTATTGTAAATGGTCAGTGGGGATGTCTTTTGTACCCAATATGATGCTAATGAAAACAAATTATGTTTCGTCTTGTGTTTATGCACTCTACAATGTACCAAACCAAAAACACACATTACCAACCCAAAAGACACTTCATACATTCAAACATTACATAAAGTAGCATCCAAAAGTACAATATCTTAGTTAAGTTACCAAAGTTTGCATAACATTACATACTAAACCAAAAGACACTTCAAACACTACATAACAAAAGCATCATATGTCTAACAAGGTAACAGTCTAAAGATCAGCACTTTGTGAAGCAGTTTGAGTAGCCTTGGCTCCTCTTCCACCCCTGCCACCTCTACCAGCCTTGGCTCCTCGTCCACCCCTGCCACCTCTTCCAGCCTTGGGCCCTGTTCCACCCCTCCCACCTCTTCCAGCATTGGTTGTTTGAGTCTCACCTTGACCTGCAGTTTGACCCTGAGGTTGAGCTGTTGTTTGACTCTGAGGTTGAGTTGCACCCTGACCCTTGCAGCTCCTCTTATTATGCCCAACATTCCCACATTTCTTGCAAGTTTTAGGCACTCCTTGCCTTGTCATTTTCCCCTTCTTGTCTATCAAAAGCTCAGAAATCTCCACCTCTGACTTCTTCCTTTTCTTCTTGGGCCTTCCCACTGGAGTATGATGAATTGGAGGGATAAGGGTTGTTGGGCATTGTGAAGGTGTCCAATACTCTCTCCCACTGATAGGTTCAATTGTGTGCATGTAAACATCCTTCCAGGTTTGAAGCCAATAAACCTTATCAACCCATGACTCTAAAACACCTACATTCATACCATTCCTTGCCATATCCCATATGGCAGCTACACCATGTTTACATGGCATACCTGTTAACTGCCACTTTCTGCATGTGCAGGTTCTCTCATTAACATCTACCTTGCACTGATCAGCATATCCACCAGTAACCTGGAATCTACCCCTACCAGCCATCATCACTGAATACTGACTTGCATCAGCCTTGATTTCATCAAACACTCTTGTAGCATATGGAGTCAAAGGTCCATTACTTTTAGCTATGACTTTGTGAACCACAACAATTTTTTTCATCAAGTATTCTCTGATATACTCAAGACAGGTGATTATTGGTTTGTCCCTCCCCTTTACAAGCTGGTTGTTGAATGACTCACACATGTTATTCAATAAGACATCAGTCTTGGCCCTACCTGTCAAACAGAATATTCAAACAGAACATTGAATATTTAAAGCATAACAAAAAAAAAAACTGTTAGTGTGTAATGAAACAACCCAAACCTGTGAAATGTGATCTTGCCCAGGATTTTGGTGGAATCTGGCTTAACCATTCAAACAAGTCACTGTCAAGCAGTCTTATGGCATTCATCTTTCTGTTAAACTGTGGCATTGTGGTAGCACATGCAGCATCCCATAACATTTCCTTGAATAAATTGCCACTCCATCTTGGTTTCATATTCTCGTGGATGTGTCATAAACAGAACCTATGCTCTGCCAATGGGAATATCTTTGCTAGTGCTGGTATTAATCCCTATTATGCACACATGACAATGTTAATTCAAGACTGCATAAATAATCAAGACTGCATAAATATTCAAGACTGCATAAATAATCAAGAAATTGCATAAAGAACTAACCTTTTGTCTATCAGATATGAATGTGAAGTAGGATTGTTGATGAAGACCTAAGTCATCTCCAAGATTCCCTAAGAACCACTCCCAACTGCTTTTAGTTTCAGCCTCAACTATTGAGTATGCAACAGGCACTACGCCAAAATAGGGCTACGGCCACACTTTTGGCAAAACTGTCCTGCCACACATTTGAAAAAATATGTGGCAAAAGGTCCTTTATAACATTTTAAAACACTTTTAGCCACACATTTTATTATCAATGTGACCATTGCACAATAGTTCAAAACCTTTAGCCACATTTTTCAAAAAAAAAGTGACATTGACTTGCCACAACTCTAAAAGTGTGGCGAAATGTGACCTACCGCCACAATATTTGTTTGCTTTTCTAATTCATGTGACAGTAACACATCTTTTTGAAACCTTTAGTCACACTTTTAATAAAAAAATGTGACAATCACTAGCCATATTAAAAAAAATGTGGCTAAATGTTACTAACCGATACAATAGGCTTTTAATAATGTGGCTAAAAGATAATAAATATAGCCACTTATAAGTTTTTGTGACTAAGAAACATTTTTTATTAGTCACTCATAACATTTTATGTGTAACTAATTAAAAGTTTTGAAAAAAAAAACGTGACTAAAAGTGGTCTATTACCACACTTTAAGTAATTTAGGTGACCATCCATTTTCACTCTTTTATCTCCTCCATTTCTTCCATCCCCACCAAGCAAAAACCATAATCCCCAATTACCATTTTCACCCAAAATTCGACATAATAAACCATCTGTTGGAGGTCGTTTCGAGGTGTCGGAATGGTGGTAATACGGTTGTTGATGTTTCTTATGGTGGTGATAGTTTGAATTTGTGCTCTCAGAGAGTGGGAGGTCAGTTGCAAATTTCGATCTCAGGGTACACTATCTCATCTCTTAAATTCAATTTCATCTTCAATTGTTTCTAATTTCTCATGAATTTTACCTTTTTTTCGTGAATTTGTTTGCCCGAGCTGTAACCGACACAGTCCAGCTATGGCGCGAGGTACAATTTAATAGTTTTTTCACTTTTTCGCTACGAGTTGGGGTATCGAATTTGTTCGAATTTTGTAAGATTTGTTCTGCGGTTGTGCAGTGAGTATACATTTGCTGCCGTGGATAATCTGGACCATTGTATGATGTATTTGAACCAGACGCTAGTCACATTTGGATTTTCGGCTTCTCTGGATTTGTTTGCAACTGATCCGGTTTGAGAATTTTGAGTTTGTGTTATGATTTTGACATTTTGTTGTTTTAGTTTGTGTTTATTTTTTGTTTATGGGTTATGTTTAGGTTTCGGTTGCGCGAACTTGCGATTGCATATACTCGTTGTTGCAGCAGAGGCAACGCGATATTGAGTTTCGAGAGTCGACTAATGATAAGAGGCAACGGTGAGGTTTTTGTTGTTAGAAGTAGTTTACTTGAGGCATTGAGTTTTTTGCAGAAGTATGGGTTTTGAGCCCCCAAAGATTACTTTTAGGTGGCAACCAAGAAAATAAGCAATTTTAGGTACATTGCCAAATGATTCAGCGAGCTTCCTCAAGATTTCTGCCAAAAGCTGTTGCAGGTTTCACTTTTCTGACAATTGAGTGAACCTCTCTGTTTTTAACAGCCAACTACTGAAGTTCGCTGATTTAATCAGCAGACCTGTAATGAACCTCGCTGTTTATAACCACAATTTAAAGAACTTAGCTGTTTCTTTGTGCCAGGTTGAATAACTTCGCTGATTGGTTTTGCCAAGAACTTGAGCACCATTCAGATTATCTGAAAAAAATACGATATTAAGTTGTCAAAATTCCATAACTAGCTTAAAGAACCAGACAATCAAAGTAAAAAAAAATTATACCTTATATTCACTTAAGTAATATCACCTGCACAAACTTATATACCATTTTTAATGGACTTCTTAAACGCCGCTCGCATAAGAGATGCCTACATAACCAACGCCTAAACGCGCGTAACGACACCAGAATGCGTGTAACCGACATTAAACGCGTGTAACTGTTGATTGAACACACGTAACGGTCGTTTGTTACTCGTGCAAAGCCGGTTTCGCGTCGAGTGCTACATAAATCGCTTACCGGAGCCGGGTTAGGCGTGTTACATGGCGTCGAACACATGTCTTCCTGCTCCAGTACGCGTAACCGGAGTAAAAACGCGTAAGTGCGTAACAGACGCTGTACGTGTAATTGACGCCTGATTCAGCACGCGTAACTAGCGTATAAACATGCATAAACTGAGTTTCATGTTTATAAGATATATTTTTTTTATATGAACCAAGTGAATATAAGATATAATTTTTTTACTTTAATTTTTACTTTAATTGTCTAGTTCTTTAAGCTAGTTATGGGATTTTGACAACTTAATATCGTACTTTTTTTAGATAATCTGAATGGTGCTCAAGTTCTTGGCAAAACCAAACAGCGAAGTTATTCAACTTGGCACAAAGAAACAACGAAGTTCTATAAATTGCGGTTATAAACAGCGAGGTTCGTTACAGGTCTGCTGATTAAATCAGCGAACTTCAGTAGTTGGCTGTTAAAAACAGCGAGGTTCACTCAATTGTCAGAAAAGTGAAACCTGCAACAGCTTTTGGCAGAAATCTTGAGGAAGCTCGCTGAATCATTTGGCAATGTACCTAAAATTGCTTATTTTCTTGGTTGCCACCTAAAAGTAATCTTTGGGGGCTCAAAACCCCTATTTCTGCAAAAAACTCTGAGGCATTTGGTTAGTTAAGTATCTCACCGCTTTTGCGCATTCGGTACCGGTACCCGGTACCAAATGAAGTTCATCGTGACGTACAATCCTCAAAAAACACTAAAGCTTTTTTTTAATTTTTTGATTTTTTTTTATTTTTTTTAAATTTTTCTAAATTCTCATGAATTTTACCTGTTTTTTGTGAATTTGTTTGCTCGATATGTAACCGACATAGTCCAGCTATGGCGCGTTTTCGCTAACGCGTTCACGCGGTGGTCCGAATGGACGCCGTTAACATTTACCGAAAGCGTTAACTACTTCACTACTGATATGAAAATCAGATTCTACGCCGGAGAACACGGCGATGGTGAGGAGTTTGACGGTGTGTTGGGGACGTTAGCTCACGCGTTTGCACCGCCTAGACAACGCGATATTGAGTTTCGACAGTCGACTAATGATCAGAGGCAACGGTGAGGTTTTTGTTGTTAGAAGTAGTTTAGTTTACTTGAAGGCATTTGGTTAGTTAAGTATCTCACCGCTTCTGCGCATTCGGTACCGGTACCCGGTACAGGGGCGGACCTACGTTGAATAATACGGGTTCCCAGGAACCCAGTCGGTTTCGAATAATTAGTAGAAAATCTATAATATAATATAAAGTGAACCCATAAATAAATTTTAAGGTGAACCCATAACAGTGAATCTCAATCAGTCAGCTGGTTTCGCGCTTTCTTGCTAAACATAAGGTCTTCAGCTCGATTCTTGTCCGTAATGGTTTTCACGTAACTTTTTTAAATGTTAAACCTAAATTACCAAACTGCCCTTAAGTTTCTAGGATTCCTGATACTTTATCCTTAAATCCTTTCCCCCATATATTCTTAACGTATTTAACCTCGTTGAATATTTCTTCCCCGGTCATAGGATTTGCAGTAGTTCCCCATTCTTGTTTTCCATTGAACGCCTTCGTTTGCTTTCTGAAGGATGGTTATATGGTAGATATCTTCTGTGACCAGCATAACTCTGCTTGGATGAGAAAGGAAGTCTACAACATTGAGTTTCTTTTCGACACACTACACAACCATGGAATCCACTATAAGGGCACCCACATAGTGTACCAAGAGCAGGGTAATCATTAATCGTCTATAAAACAACTGCACGTAGGATAAATTTTTCTTGTGCATAGGCGTCATATGTTTCAACTCCTTCTTCAAATAAGGGTTGTAGATCATCAATCAAAGGATCCAAAAACACATCAATATCGTTTCCAGGCGTTCCCGATATTAGTACCGAAAGCATGATAAACCTTCTTTTCATACACAACCAAGGCGGAAGGTTGTAAATGACAGCTAAAACCGGCCAAACACTATGATTTCTATTACCTCTATTTACGTCAACCCCATCTGTGGAAATGCCAAGCCGAAGATTTCTTGGATCGTCAGCAATTTCGGGAAATTGGTTATCTATGGCTTGCCATGCAGGTGAATCTGATGGGTGGCGTAAAACACCGGGTTTTTTGGAACTGGTGGCGTGCCATAATAAATCTTTTGCTATACTCTTAGCTTGAAAGAGTCGTTTCAATCGTGGTATTATGGGAAAGTACCACATTACCTTTGCAGGAATATTTTCATACATTATTTCCATATCAAGAGGTTTAAGGGTTCTTATATCATTCTATTACTATATGTGGATGATATGTTGATTGCAGGTTCAGACATGACAGAGATCAAGAAGTTGAAAAAGCAGATGTCTGAAGAGTTTGAGATGAAAGACTTAGGAGCTGCAAACCAAATACTCGGGATGAGTATTTTCAGAAACAAAGAAGATGGTTCTTTGACACTCTTTCAAGAGAAGTACATTGAGAAAGTGTTAGAAAGATTCAGCCTTAAGGATGCCAAGATTCGAAGCACACCTTTGGGAAGTCACTTTAAGCTTTCTAAAGTTCAATCACCCAGATCAGATGAAGACAAAGCAGAAATGACTAAAGTTCCGTATGCATCGGCAGTTGGTAGCCTCATGTATGCAATGGTATGCACGAGACCAAATATAGCTCATGCAGTGGGAGTTGTTAGTCGGTTTATGTCCAATCCAGGGAGAGAACATTGGGAAGCAATTAAATGGCTGCTAAGATATTTGAAGGGGACTTCAAAAGTGGCATTACAGTTTAAGGGGAAAGAGGTTATTCTGAAGGGTTTTGCAGATGCTGACCTTGGTGGTTGTAAAGAATCTTACAAAAGCACCACCAGATATGTCTTTATAGTGGGAGGCACTGCAGTAAGCTGGATGTCCAGACTGCAGAAAAGTGTTGCCCTTTCAACCACAGAAGTAGAGTATATGGCAGTTGCTGAAGCATGCAAAGAGCTTATATGGTTGAAGACTTTTCTCAAAGAGCTCGGCAAAGAACAAGTTGATTGTGCACTATTTTGTGACAATCAAAGTGCAATTCATCTTGCAAAGAATCATGTCTTCCATTCGAAGACAAAGCACATACAACTGAGATATCACTTCATCAGAGAGCAAGTTAGTGAAGGCACTCTGAAGTTGAAGAAGATTAAAGGAAGTGAAAATCCATCTGATATGTTGACTAAGGTTGTCACCTTAGAGAAGTTGAAGCTTTGCATAGCTTCAACTGGCCTTCAGGATAATTGAAGAGGAGGTCGGGTAACTAGGATTGTATGAAGATCAAAGTTTTTTACAGAGTTACTAATGCACAGTTGAAGCACAGGTGAAGATTATTCCGTGGCTTCAAGTGGGAGATTGTTGAGTGTGAAGCCAAACCACTTGACAATTTGATCAAGCTGGGGTCAGCTTTGCTGATCAAGTTGATATGGAAATAATTGTCTTTGTGATCCAGATTTCACGGATCATGTTTTGGGACTATCTTCTCTTTCCTCAATCTTATATATATGAGATTGTTATGTATCTGTAAAATCGTACCAAAAGCTTAATACAAATATTCCTAGTTACCAAGAGTGGATGTAGGTCAGAACCGACCGAACCACTATAAATCTTTGTGTTCTTCATAAGAAAATTGTGTGTGTGTGAATTCTGTATTCGTGTGTGTATCCTGATCCTAACAGTACGTACTTAGGTCAAAATGCTTCTAAAAAGATTTAGTTTTTTAACATAGCAGTATTATGTTTGATTTAAAAAAATGCTTAATTTTATAGTATAATTTTAAAAGATAATAAGACGGTGTATAAAAAATGGGTAGACTATGACATTGGTGACTTTTGTCCTTTCTTGCTAAAACTTACATAAGTTAAGAGTCCATGTCACAATCCATCTAAGGTTGACTATTATCATAGTTCACCCATCTTTTTATACAGTACAATAGCATCAGATGTGTATTCCTACAAAAGTGGTGCATGTTCGAGACGTACAAAGTGAACAATAGGTTGATTTTAGTAGTGTGTGTTGGTGTGTGGTCGTTATTCAAAAAAAAAAAAAATCTAAGTCATGGTCAATGGTCTATAATTCAACTTACCATTCTCGAGACTTCAAGAGCTTTTGATCTTCAAGGAAAGTGTGTGAATGAGGGGTTACTAAAACATATTGCGAGTAAGGTTGTTCACGAGCCGAGCCGAGCCAAGCAGAATTGAGCGGACCTTTGTTAGCTCGTTTACAAACCCAACCGAGTGGAGCGGCTCATTTAAAACTGAGTTTCAAATCAAACGAACATTTCGAGCTCAGCGAGCGTCGAGCGGAGTTCGAGTGATTTGTACAACCGTGTTGCCCGATTTAAATTTGCTGAGAAAGATAGTAATAATATTGGGTCTCAAGTTTTTATGTCTTTAAAAACATATACATTTCATGGCATAAAATTTTCTTCTTATGAATAAAAATGTTGTGACCGACGAGGCCATGATCATATTGCACGAACAATGACGTCGAGAGTAGCAGACGATCGACTTAGGGTAACGACATGAAACATTGAGACGATGAGCAGACTGTCGTTTAGGGTTTAACTTTTAGATTTGATATTAATTTTTTTATTGGGCTAATACGTATAGATATAGTTGTAAATTTATATATAGTGAACCAAAATCTAATAGAGTGGTATATATAAAACTATAAAGTCAATTTATATGTAAGTATATATGTATGTGTGTGTATATATATAGGTGTGTGTGTATGTATAATTTATATTTGTGTATACACATGTTTATATATGTATGTGTGTATGTATATGTGTGTGTATATATATATATACTAATTAAAAATAATAATTTGAGCTGAACCGATCCGAGCGGACATTTGCTCATGCTTGGCTTGTTTACAACCCGATCCGAGAAGAGCGGCTCATTTACGACCAAACGTCAATCAAACGAGCATTTTCCGAGCAATTTCCGAGCGAGCAGCGAGCGGTTTGATCAGAAAATCCGATCGGATAATTGCGATAAGTGAAAGAACCAATTGAGCTTAGTCCTTTATTTTTCAGTCTTAAATTAATAACTAAATGAACATGGTAAAAGTGTAGAATATTAAGCAACTTTTTTGTTTAATTAGTTGGTTTCTATGTCTAATTCGCAGTGATCTCTAGGGGTGTTCAGAATTCGATTCGGATTTGAAAAATTCAAAATTCGACTCAATTTGAATTCGATTAAAAATGTTCGAATTCGAGTTGATTCGTGTTCGAGTTCAGTAATCGAATACGAATTTATGATTTTCAATTCGAATTTAGTTTATATATAATTTTTCTAATATATGTATATTCGCACACAAACATGTATATACACGCATATAACTTATATAGTGGAGAGTTCAAATGAGAAGAATTTTTTTGTAAGAATAAAAAAGAAGAAATTTCAATCAATAAGAATGTTTAATTGTACTTCATTTAATTTTTATATTTAATATTAGTGTAAGGGTATATTTGGTAAACTTAGATGAATCATTAATGGGTAGTCTTCCTTTTTAATAGCTAACTATATTAAATTTGTAACTTATTTTTAAAATAACATATTTTTTCAAAAAAAAAGAAAAAGTATATAATTTAAAGTGTAGCATAAATTACGAGGTGTGTAGGATAAATTACAAACTGTGTAGGATAAATTTCAATATGTGTAGTATAAATTTCAAAATGTGTAGGATTATTTTTTGATGTGTGTAAGCAAAAATTTAAGTGAGGAGGATGATAGTGTTTATAACTGTTGATGCACTTTGTGTGGACGCGACTCGGCTCGGTTCGACTCGGCCTTGAAGACTTGAAGACACGAAGATCGAGACAAAGTTACAGCCAAGTGTATCATTTGTTGGTGCACTTGTGTCTGTACTTTGTCTGTATTTCGTCATGATACAAAACGATGTCTTATGTTAGTCTGGGCTACGTCTTAGTTTGTTACAATGTGCGTTCGATGTAAGTTTGACCAAGTCAACCATCCTCCTGGTTTGACTTGGCCAAACAGTTAGCACATTGGTTGAAAGATGGCTGTGTCGAAGGATGGTCATCGAAGGATTACTTATATCCTTCGATGATGATGAGCTCGAAAGATATCCTCGAAGGATAGACCACGAAGGATATCATCCTTCGTGGTCGACAGATGATCTTTCGATGGCCTTCTGGTCGACAGATGATCTGTCGATCAATCTGTCTGATCCTTCGACCAGACCTGCTGTGTCGGGTATAAATACCCATGTGTTGTGTTCAGTTCGATGGTTGACACGAGAGAAACAGAGAGAGCATTCTGTTGAGAGCACACACACACTTTGAGAGTTTATAGAACATATCTGTAAACATTGAGCTTGTAATCGGACCTTTCATACGCATTAATACAAGTGGTGTTAATCGTTGAATGTTGTGTGCTGTGTTTGTGCTTGTTCTCGTCTAAATTCTCGGTTGCATGCTAGCTTGGATTCCGCACTCGCTAGTGTGTTTGATATAACAAGGAAAAGGTTTCGATCTCATCCTCGGATAGGGACCTACAAGTGGTATCAGAGCTTTGGCTCTTTTCCTTGTTAAAAACCGAGATTTTGGAGTGTTTTGGACAAAAACTCACTTGGTCTTGCATACGTTTTTACTGATTTTCTCGCTGTTCTTGTTGATTGAAACGTGTTATAAACTTACCGGGTGTGTTTTTGATCGGGTTGGGTAACTTAGAAACTTGTTTTTAAGTATTTTGGTGTTTTCCGGCCAAGATTTCCGGCTTATCCGGTGACCGGTTTCTGGATAAGAAGTTTCTGTTTTTGGGCATTATTTTATTGGTTCAAATCTGCTTTGGCAGAAAAGTATGGTCTGAACATACCTTCTGCCGAAAGATTTCACCAACCCATCACCTTTTTCACCAACCCGTCTCACTTTGTCAACTGTGTCAGACAAGATCGATAGATATCCTTCGAAGTCGAAAGTTCATCTTTCGATCAAGGGAGGTTCGATAGATAATCATCTTTCGAACCAAGGAATCTTTTCGAAACATACATCTTTCGGTCTTCTGTTCTTTTTCGAAAGACTAGGATCCTTCGACTGGGGAGTCTTTCGAAATCATCTTTCGTGTTCATCTTTCGGTCTACAGTCCTTTTTCGAAAGATAAGGATCTTTCGTTTGGGAGAATCTTTCGAAAACAATTGTTCGAAACTCAACAGTGATCTTTCGAACACTGTTGATCCTTCGAACAGGTGTTTGATCTTTCGATCATTAGTCTGTTTAAGTTTAACAGTTTGTGCTTTTCAGGTCTTTCGATTCTTGATCTTTCGGCTGGTTGTTACCCTTCGAAATTTTAACATAGTTTGTGAAAATTAAATTTTTAAAGAGAACTTGTGTTCAAATTTTAAATCTATTTTCACTTAATATATTAATTTTCATAAAATGGGAACAAACGGTCAGTGGGATCCAAGCGCGTGGACTCTAACTCCACAATCAGCAGCTACGCAATCATCAGCTACACAATCTGCGTCAGATTTCAACAAAGCATGGATGCAGGCTATTGTCCCACCTCAAGCAGCAATGATAACTGCAAATCAATGGGCATTGGTCACAAATCAAAGCAACAGCATTCAATCTATGATGCAGAACGACAGTGAAACTGGTACAAGCACGAAACCGCCAAAGCTAAATCATATCAATGATTGGGGATGGTGGAAAGAAAGGCTGAGAACTTATGTTCAGGGGCAAGGTCAAGATCTATGGATGTGCTTCTTCACTGCATTTGATAGTGATTTGGAAGTTGCAGGATCTAATCCAGAAACTTACATCACTATGTCTGATGATGATAAGAAGAAATTTGAGTTAGAAAAGAAGGCATTCATGATCCTCACACAAGCTCTTCATAAAGACATTTACCACCAGTTTGTTTACTGCACGACTACTAAAAGCTTGTGGGATATGCTTACGTTACGGTGTGAAGGAAATGCTCAATCTAGAAAGATCAAGCAAGAATTACTGAAGAAAGAATTTGAAGGTTTCACGTGCATGGAAAATGAGACTTTGGCAGAGTTATCTACAAGATTCCATCACTTGTTGAGCGAGATGTTTGGTTTTAGAGTCACTGCGACTCCACAAGAAATGGTGAAGAGATTCGCTGATAGCTTACCAGCAAAGTGGAGCAGTTATCTTGAAATCCTTAAAGAAAATGGTGTTCTAGACACAATCAACGTTTATGAGTTGATTCAAAAACTGGAGAACAAGGATGTAGAAGAAAAACTGAAGGCAAAAAGAACACAAACTCCTCAAAATCCAGAAATGTACTTTGGGATTGCAGGAGGTATCAGTGGAGAAAGACCAGCTTCTCAACATGCGAAGCTTCAAACAGCCTTTGTCTCTAACACCGGACCTTCAACAACAGATCAGTTTGATCCTTCAGCTTACATGATGTCTTCAAGACCGAATGTGCAGCCGACAGCTCAGCAGCAAAAACCGCAACAGCAAGGGTTTTATGGAAGCTCGTCAAACTTTCAAGCCACTTCCAATCCGAACACTGTCAGATTAGATACTTCCAACTTTTCCAAAGTCAGTGTCGAAGTAGCCAAGGAGCATATGGAGATGTTAAATACCTTGGTTAGTGCATATAGTGGATTAGTTGCAGGTCAGATTGGGAATATCAATCTAACCAATGAAGATTATCAGCAAGTGGATAAAGAAGAGTTTGAAATGATGGATATCAAATGGGCTCTTGCTAGTGCAATTCGAAGAGCTAAGGAGTTTATGGAAAGGACGGGGAGAACCAACTTGGAAAGCAAGAAAGATACCAAGTATGGGTTCGACAAGCAAGCTGTAACATGTTTTAACTGTGGTGAACGGGGTCATTTCAAAAGGGAATGCACAAGACCAGCTCAGCATGGAAACCAAAACCCCTTCAGAAATCAAGGCAACCAGCAGAACCAGAACAGGAACAATGAGCGTATGTTGATACCTGTCAACAACCGAACTCAAGCAGGACCATCAAATGCAAACCGGGGGCTGGTGGTTCAAATAGATGAGGGTTGTGATTGGTCGCTTCAGCTTGGAGAAGGAGGAAATGGTGGAACAGCATGTTTTGCTGAAGTAGTAAAGGATTTAAAGCACGCCAGTGGTGGAGAATCTTCCACCAATGGTGTTGCATCTTCTGGAGATGAAGACAGTTCTGGTTATAGTGGAAGCTCAGATGAAGAATCCTCCACTTCAGGAAATGATCATGTGGGTGAGACATCAGGAGTGTCAGTCGATGCAGATATTGATGAGCTTTTGAAAGAAGCTGCAGCAGGAGCTGAAAGAAGATCTAATTTGACGGATCAAGCTGCTTACTCTTCGTCTTCTCTCCATTCAGCCTTTATGGCTAATGTCGACAGTTCATCAGGTCAGGTATGTGTCGATGAACCCACTGTAGTTAGCTGTGAAAATTGTGATAGTTTAAATGTTAAATATGCTGAACAGGAAGGTCAGATTGAAATCCTATCCAAACACAATCAAGAATTGATTGTAAACCTTTCTAAAGCAGCTGAAGCTAACGTGTTTTTAACCAGAAATGAAAAGGAATTTAAAACCACAATTGCGTCATTAAGACATGATGTTACAGAATTACAAAAAGCTGTTTTGCGAAAACAACATGCTAACAATGATCTTATAGACACAATTGAAAAGCAGATGGTAGAATTGGCCACCGCTCGATGTGAATGTGAAACAATCAAGCAGAAATTGGAAAGTTATTCCAATTCCCGCTATGTATTGGATCACATTATTGATGTTCAAAAGAAAAAGGGGGATAAGAAGTGTATGGGATTCAAATCATGTCCTCCCCCAATGAATCACAATTACTCCAAATTGCCTGATGACGAGGATATGCCCCGTTTTGAACCTACTGTGCCACTCGGTCTAGATGACTTTGCAGCAGGCCTCGGGTTCACAACTGGTACATCATCCTCAGGCCAATCTGAATCTGAATCTGAGAATGTGACAGATTCATCATGTGTTAAGGAACAGAGTCCTCCCACTGTTGAGGATGCTGATTCTTCGGATGATGAATCTGATGTAATTGTGAACCAACAGTCTAACTCGGTTACACCAGATATTCCAATCGAGAATCACATCCTGTGTGATCCACCAGTGAAACCGAGTGAGACTGAAATGCCAAAAGAAATGGAGTCGAGTGTATCAAGTGTTGAAGGGAGTAACTTGTTGTACACGCTCAAAGGAGATGACAAAATTTACTCTAACAAAGATTTTCCAATTAAAAATGTAAATCAAGATTTAATTGAGCAAATTTTTGAAGGATGTACTGACAAGTTTTTGGGAAACAAAAGTGGCAAAGTTACCGTCACTCAATGTGATCCAATTCCGTGTGAACAAATTAGAAAACAATACGGAAACCAAAAACCAACAGTTGAGCGAAAACAACAAGTCAACTCCGGAAAGGGTAAGGGACAGGGAAAGAAGGCTCAGAACAAGAATGTTCAAGCACCTAAGGTTCAACAACAATGGGTGCAAAACAAAAGAGCTCCTGTTAAGAAAAGAGAACCGAAAGTGAACTTTGTTGGATCCACGGGTTCAGACAAACTTGAAACATTTCAGGATAAATGTAACCTTGATTTTATAAAACAAGTTAGAATTTTGAAACGAAATGAACAGAATAATTACACCCAACACACCAACGGATGTGATTTAGGTCCAAGCACGTCTAGATCACAAAGTTCATGGTCTGGTTCTTCGTCTGGTAATCAACATGTTTCTCCGAGGTTTGTAGAGCGGAGAATGTGTTTTGAGTGTGGCACCATTGGGCATATTGTAAGATACTGCCCATACCTGCAAAAGTTGAAGCCAAAAACAAGTGCTCCCCAAGAAGCCAATTACCAAAAACGTTCATTTTCCCCGAAACAAGACCCACGTGTCTTGAAAGAAAGGGAAAAGAAGTTAAAACAAAAGAATCAAAAGGTAATTGAAAAGGCCTTAAAATCAGAGGTCAAAGAAGAAAAACCTGTTCAAGCAAAACCTAAAACTGTAAAACCAGTAAATGCTAAAACACTTAATGCAAATACTGGTAAAGAACAAACAGCTTGGAAACAAAAACAGGTAATTCAGTCAGGGGGAGCACCACAGGTCCTTTTTCCTAATCATCGAGTGATTGAAATCACTTACCTTGATGATCAAGGACGACCCAAGTCCACGAAGGCTTGGGTCCCTCTCTCCAACTAATTTTTGAGTGAGTGTGTAGGATATTCCAGGAGGAACTTTCGATAGTCGTAAGATTGTTGATAGTGGAGCATCCTTGCACAAGTTAGGCGACAGAAGAAATTGTTGCCTTTGATGGAGAGGAAGAGAAAAAGGAAACAGAAATGTCTGTTGAAAGAGATTGAAAAGCTTCGACAAAATGAAAATCATACCAACATTTGATTGTTCAAGGTTTTGATCGGGTCCCAGGGATAGATTCAAATCAAAATGTACGCACCTGCAGCACGTCTGAAGTTCAACAATCTACAAGATGAACGTGCAGTGTACATTTCTTAGTGGTGTGATTGAAGAAAATGTGTTTGTTGAACAAACCAACCAGGTGTGCGGACGCCTTGGCATGGGTTGAACAACCGCACACTACTTCTGAAAGAGAAAGACAAAGACCTTCGCTGGCGCAATGTGGACGACCAGACGGACCAAAAGTTTTCTGATCTTGTTGCTGTCAAGAGATTTTTAAGTAGCTGCAAAGAATCGACTTTGAAATCCACACCGGGTGGATATCCAGTTTGGGAGAGCACTCAGTTTCCTGTCAATGCACGAAGCAGTTGCAGGATACGGTTTTAAATTTCTAATCTCTCTTTTACTTGTCGATTATTAAGCTGCTTTGTGAATTATTATCTCGTACAGCACTCTTTGGCCAGACAATGTTGTCATGGTCCGCACCGCTTACCGACATGCCAACTGATTATGTTTTCCAAAATTCGCTAAATCATTTCTGATTAAAACTTATTTTTGGTAAACGGCATTGAGGTAAAACATGAGTTAACCAACATCGGAAAATCATTTTTGTAAATACCTTTGTGTTTTTAAATTTGTTTTAGTTTATTGATTTTAGGGGGAGTAAATCCAAAATTTGAAAAATCCAAAAACATCGAAAAATTTCAAAAACACAAAAACAATAGAAAAACAAAAATGAGTTTCCTGGCGAGAAAAAGAGAAAATGATAGTACATCAGTGGTCTGTCTAAATCTCTTTAAACCTAAAATGAAAAACGATAAGCAGCTCTATATAAGATGTATCGGTAGGCTCACAATCATTTTAAAGTGTGCAGGGTGATATAAACTTTAATCGACTGAGGACTGGGTGGGAACCATTCATTGGCATATGGTCTTAGTACCGAAATTTCGTTTGAGAGATTGCCGAGGTTCTGAGATATTCGGTCTTTATGCTGCTTATCATCTGGGTATCATGGTTGTATCTTTTACCGAAAAATAACGGGGACGCAAGTCTAGATCTTCCATGATACTATACATACGTGTACATATTGCATACGACCTCAATAAGTGATCAACAATCACATGTCCATACAAATAAGTGATAATATATCACATTCCTCCGGGTGTCAAGTTCGTCTCTCTGCTGTACGAAAGTACTGACCTGTTCACGGACTTGCTCCTGTGCCCTCATGCATCGAAAATCAAGTTCCTCATCAATAAGTGATTATATCACACAGGGCTTGTTTTCAATCAAAATAAGTGAGAATCTCACATCATATACGGTCAAACAGATGATAATCGGTATACTCACCGGTAAGATGAACCCTCGTGCATACCTTGATACGGGAATGTGTCGTGATGTGGATGAACACCGGTCGGTAAGTATAAATTATACCTTAACGTATCCCCTCGCCATGATTACAAATGATAAGTTGAGCTTATGTGGACAACAATACCGATAATTGTTATAGGATGCTTATCTTAATGTTATCTAAAAGAACAACAAGAGCGTTTTGGCATGACCGTACACTGATATGATTCTCTTACCCTCGAAACTCGCAAAAAGAAAGTCTGTAAATATTTATTTAATGTTTCCTGCTTATGTATATTTGTACATATTTATTGTTTTCCATCTTTACATTTGAAAAATGAAAATTTCAAAAAGATTTTAAGTGTGTTTTAATATAAACTTTATAAAATCCAAAAAGATTTTTCTTCTAGTTTATTTTTGATCGACCGATGTTGGAACTCGAGTCTATCCTACCCAAAATCCTGATCGTAAGCTGGAAAACAATTGCATCTTCATAAACAGTCGAAGTTAACGAGTTTTGAAAGTTAAAGGATTAAAATGAATATTTTTCTAAACTTTCAAACTACTGTCGGTTGGTGTTTGATTGAGATTTGATCTCATATGTGTCATTAGTTTAAATGTTAACTATATTCCAAGCGGTTGTTCTCATTATGCGTTTAGCTTTCTTGCATGTGCAGATGCTAAAGGCGAGGAGAACATGTTCAATGAAAAGCTTTGGAATGAAGACACGAAGTGGAGGCACTCAAAGGACAAAATGATCGAGTTGCCGCTGTCCCTTCATCAACACCACAAGGATCTGAAGAATTGTCAAGTTAAAAGATTCACGAGCATGACTCAATGGAGAGTTCAATCTAAGGGGGAGTTTATTGACACACTACCTAAGTTAAATGGGGAGTTTGTTGATACACTTTCTGCTTTCAAGATGTGAAGACTTTGAAGATCCTCCGACATGAAAGACATAGAAGACGAACCATCACGAGTAGCGTCCAAGGGGGAGTTTGTTGATGCACTTTGTGTGGACGCGACTCGGCTCGGTTCGACTCGGCCTTGAAGACTTGAAGACACGAAGATCGAGACAAAGTTACAGCCAAGGGGGAGTTTGTTGGTGCACTTGTGTCTGTACTTTGTCTGTATTTCGTCATGATACAAAACGATGTCTTATGTTAGTCTGGGCTACGTCTTAGTTTGTTACAATGTGCGTTCGATGTAAGTTTGACCAAGTCAACCATCCTCCTGGTTTGACTTGGCCAAACAGTTAGCACATTGGTTGAAAGATGGCTGTGTCGAAGGATGGTCATCGAAG
Organism: Helianthus tuberosus; assembly: GCA_030545235.1. NCBI lineage: Eukaryota > Viridiplantae > Streptophyta > Magnoliopsida > Asterales > Asteraceae > Helianthus > Helianthus tuberosus. The sequence continues at coordinate 24,910,701 of CM060405.1, forward strand.
GATTACTTATATCCTTCGATGATGATGAGCTCGAAAGATATCCTCGAAGGATAGACCACGAAGGATATCATCCTTCGTGGTCGACAGATGATCTTTCGATGGCCTTCTGGTCGACAGATGATCTGTCGATCAATCTGTCTGATCCTTCGACCAGACCTGCTGTGTCGGGTATAAATACCCATGTGTTGTGTTCAGTTCGATGGTTGACACGAGAGAAACAGAGAGAGCATTCTGTTGAGAGCACACACACACTTTGAGAGTTTATAGAACATATCTGTAAACATTGAGCTTGTAATCGGACCTTTCATACGCATTAATACAAGTGGTGTTAATCGTTGAATGTTGTGTGCTGTGTTTGTGCTTGTTCTCGTCTAAATTCTCGGTTGCATGCTAGCTTGGATTCCGCACTCGCTAGTGTGTTTGATATAACAAGGAAAAGGTTTCGATCTCATCCTCGGATAGGGACCTACAATAACTAATTAATTAGTCAAAGATAATAATAAATGAGTTGAGAGAAAAAGTATTTAATGTTTTACATTTGTACCCTTTGTTCTTTTTCTTCTTAATTTAATTTTCTTCTCAAATGAACCTTCCCCATAACTTCTAAACTTGATCAAAGTATGAACTACCTCCATAAGTGATAGTTTATTATTCATAACATTACAAAACCTTCTAACAGACAATCCATACTACTTATTTCCAATTTTTTACCTAACTTAAACCGCTACCAGTAACCAACTTGTCTTCTAAATTTTGGTGTTTTAACATATTGATAGTTAATAAATTTTGCAGAATATTATATTTTATGTTGAATATAATTATTTTAGTAGTTAAAAAAATGAAAGTAAAATAATTTATTGTTTAGGGTGAAATTGAATTAAATCGAATTTATTCGAATTTATTCGAATTCGATTCAAATTCGAGTTTCAAATACTAATCGAATCGAATCGAATATGAATTCATGTAAAAAAACAAAAATTCGATTCGAATAATTCGAAAATCGTTATTCGATTCGATGAACACCCCTAGTGATCTCTCCTCATTCATCCATACTCTCTCCCCTCTTATCTACCCTCCCAGCCTCCCCCATGGTAAGACTTTATTAAATTACACATGTGTAGATCAGAAAATTATAGTAAATCTACGCATAGGTAGACGGTGTTGAGATCCGGTACAAACCACCCTAATTATTAAAACGGCAAGAACATATCAATGATGATAACACTTTATGATGATTGTTGGTTTTGCCTCCAAACATAATGATATCAGCACACTATATAATAATACCAACACAAACAAGAAGAAAAACCAATAAAGAAGAAGAATCAGCCATGAAAATATCTATACATCCGAAAAAATAGAATGCATGAAAAATTTATATAAAAGTTAGAAAATTTAAAAAGCGTGAAATTCATAATGTTGGTAAATGGTTTGTGACAAAAATACCCCTGGTTAGTCAAAATAAGATGTGCCATTTGTCCGTGTTATATTGGTTCTTATGGTTTTTACACAAATAAGTATTTGTATTTGACCCTTCTCCTATGTAGACGTACAAACTATACCAATACACATATAAATATTTATACGCGCATATAAACTGACGATATATTTGAATCTTAATGCTAACTTAAAAAAAAAATAAATAAATAAATAAACTAGTTTTTTTCGTAGCCCAAAACTAATAAGGCCTGCCAAAAATAATAAAGCCACAAGCCCACTCCCAAAGCATTATTGAGTATCTTAATATCATCCAAATTTCAAATAATCTCATGGGCCAGCAGTTTCATATTTGCAGTCGACTTCTTATAGCAGCAACAAGTCATAGGTACTAAGGTATAAATACCCAACTCTTAATTCCTAGGATTTGTCTTTTAGAGTTTTATAAATATACACAGATCACACTGTATTTATATACAAATCCTAAATGTAGTATGTGTTTAGCTAACTGGATTGTAGAGTGTTAGTTTTTAGTCATAATGTGCTTAAATAATTGAATTCTTGAACTACATGATATTGAGGTGGCTTGTTTAAATGTTCTTGGATAATGGAGTTGTTGAAATATACAGTTTTTGATTATTCCTTGCTTGCTGCTTTCTTGAATTGTTGAATAGTTGTCGATTTAGGGGTGTCCATACATGGAGTGCTTTAATTTCTCCAACAATTTGCATACGGCTTCGTATGTGTTGGATTGGCTCATGATATCTTGTCAACGGCACAAGGGGCACTCAAGATGCGTAGTCCTGGCTCACAGCCTAGACGCAAGGTGCTAAAATGAGAGGGCCTTTTTAAGCAAAACCGCATAACATAAAAATACTATTTAGGCTTATTTAGGGTTACTTTAGGCTGTTTTAGGTTGCTTCTAGGCTTGTTTAGGGCTAGTGTAATTGTATTAGACCTGTTCAGACGATATTTTGGCCTGAAATGTGCCTATTCAGGCGAGGCGTATATGCTGCTCCTGTTAGATTCCAGATTTAGGGTTTCAAAGAACGAAGGTTTTGTTCATAAAATGAATTGATAATCGATAATATTGTAATACATACGAATATATACATGAATAATAGTGGCTGTAACCGCCACATAAAACTTAGGTTAAATAATAATAATAATACTATGATCTAGCTTATAATTATTCGTCTAACACCCTCCCGTAAGCTTGATCATTTCAGATTCATTTGCAGCAGTTCCTTCAGCTGAGTGAAGTCCTTCGGCTGGAGAGCCTTCGTCATGATATCTGCTAATTGATTCTTTGTTGCACAGAACATAACCACTACTTCCCTTTTCTTGATTAAATCTCTAATAAAATGATACTTGACTCTTATATGCTTGCTTTTACCATGATATACCGGATCTCTGGCTAGACAAATAGTTGATTTGTTGTCGCAAAATATTGGAATTGTGTAGTCTTCTTTTCCTTGTAGATCATCTAAGATACCTTTGATCCATAAAGCCTGACATCCCGTTAAGGATAGAGCCATGTATTCAGCTTCCATTGAAGACAATGCCACCACCTTCTGTTTCTTTGATTGCCAAGATATGGGACCCGATCCTAGATGAAAGATATAGCCTAAGGTACTCTTACTATCGTCTATGTTTCCGGCATAATCACTATCACTGAACCCCACTAAATGTTTTTTTCCTCCTTTAGAGTATTTAACTCCTTGTTCTTGGGTCCCTTTAATGTATTTTAGTATACGTTTCGCTGCTTCCCAGTGACTTCTCTTCGGACATTCCATAAACCTGCTTATTTTGCTTACTGCAAACATAATGTCTGGTCTAGTGTTTGTTAAATACATCAAACTTCCAACTAAACTACGATATATCCCCTCATCTATGAACTCTTCTGGATCATCTTTTGATAACTTTAATCCATATTCCATTGGAGTTGACATTGTATTGCAGTGTGTCATCCTGTACTTCTCCAATAGATTTCGCATGTACTTCTTTTGTGATAGAGTAATATTTCCATTCTCATTCGTAACTTCCATGCCGAGAAAGTAATGTAATCGACCCATATCGTCATTTCAAATTCCTTTTTCATTGAACTTTTGAATTCGGAAATTAATCTCATTGAGCTACTTGCTATTATCAAGTCGTCCACATACAGGCATATCACAATCTTTCCTTCATTTGTATTTTTGATATAGATAGTGTGTTCATAAATGCACTTCTTAAATTCATTCTCAATGAAGTATGCATCTATTCGACTATACCATGCCCTAGGAGCCTGTTTTAAACCATATAGAGCTCGCTTGAGAAAACATACCTTTTTCTCTTCTCCTTTCTTGATATAACCTTGAGGTTGTTCTATAAAAACTTGTTCTTCCAGTTTGCCGTTCAGAAAGGAAGTTTTTACATGAGCTGCTAGAGCCAACACTAATCGGACTGTCTTGAATCTAATTACGGGAGCAAAAACTTCCTAATAATCTATGCCATATTTCTGTTTATACCCTTTTACAACTAACCTGGCCTTGTACTTGTCTACATTACCCTTTTCGTCATACTTTGTTTTGTAGATCCACTTAACACCAATCGGTTTTTGTTGTGCAGGAGGATCTACAAGTTCCCATGTTTGATTTTTACGAATTGACTCTATCTCTTTGTCCATTGCTTCCAGCCATCTTGAGTCCTTACTGGCTTCTTCAAATGACGTGGGATCAGAACTAGTGTAAAGAACAAAATTAACAACTTGATTTTCGTTGTACTTCTGCAAGACTTTTGCTTCCGTGAGTGCCCTAGTCCCTTGATATATATTATGTAGACTTTTTGTTCGAATGATTTCGTTCTCTGAATCTGATGAGGATCAGTTATTCTCATGTTGATGTGCAGACTCCGTTGTGAATTCATTCTCGTTTTGCTGATTATGATTAGTCTCTTGATGCTGATCCTCATCTTCTTGTGCTATCGATTCATTGTGCTCAGGTAAAGCTGTGGATATCTGCTCTGCTTGTACAGTATCTGATCCTATATTTTCTTGAGACATAGTCTCATCTATGTCGGATATTACAAAAGGAACATCTGAATTCTCTGAACTTATGACCCACCGTCTGCTTTCATCAAACACTACATCACGGCTTATAATGATTTTATTAGTTTGTGGATTATACAATTTGTAGCCTTTACTGTGTTCACTGTAGCCAACAAATACTGTCTTTTATGTCTTCTCATTTAACTTGCCTCGATGTTGTTTTGGAATATGAGCATAAGCTAAACATCCAAACACCTTAAGATGTTTTACATTGGGTTTGCTACCATACCATGCTTCATAGGGTGTTATATTGGGTCTTGTCTTAGTAATGGTTCGGTTTAGAATATAAGTAGCACATGCTATTGCTTCTGCCCAGTAACAATTTGGTAGTTGCTTGACATTCATCATGCTTCTGCTCAATTCCATCAGCGTTCTATTTTTCCTTTCTGCTACCCCATTCTGTTGGGGTGTATAGCTGTTTGTGAGTTCAATGCCTCTGATTTATGTTTGAGAAAGAACACCCAAGTTTTTCTTGAATAGTCATCGATAAAAGTAATGAAATACTTACATCCTCCTATTGATTCTGTCCTCATAGGACCGCATATATCAGAATGAACCAACTGTAAGGGCTTGGTAGCTTGCCATGTGACTTTCTTAGAGAATGCCTTCCTTGCCTGTTTTCCCCTTCACATATACTCTCGTCCTTTATGATGTTAGGTAACCCGAGCACTGATCCTTTGTTCCCCATACTGACTAGTGTGTCCATATTAACATGACCGTACCTTTTATGCCATAAAACAGATATTTCTTTAGTGGTCATGGTCATTGCAAAATTTAGATCGCTACCCGGACAAAGAGGAAACATCTTATTACTTGTCATTTTAATATCTCCGACAACTTCATTGTTTGCATCCTTAATAATGCATCGGTCCTTCTTAAACAGAACTACATATCCTTTCTGTATAAGTTGCCCTACACTTAATAGGTTATGTTTCAAACCTTTCACATAAAATACACTTGGTATTTTCCGAGTTTGTTCCTTAATTTTGATCGACACTTCGCCACGGCCAAGCACTTCCAGCCGTTTATCATCACCGGTCCTAACTTCCTTCTTTAATGATTCGTCCAGTTTAATGAACAAATCCCTGTTTCCGGTCATGTGGTTACTGCAACCACTATCCAAATACCAACAGTCATCCTTGTCTGGTTCTTCCATATTAAAAATCATGAACATTATGTCATCTTGTTCAGTGATTTCTTCGTCTCTTTGAATTAAAACATTGTCAGATCTTTCGCTGTCATCCTTTCTTTGACAAAACTTAGCCGTGTGGCCTAACCTCTGACAATTGTAACATCTAACCGAGTTCCAGTTTCGACCCTTACTCTTACCACGTCCCTTTCCTCCTGTTTCATTTCTGGGTTGATTAAACCTGTTTTGATTTGAGTGTTGTAATTGAAATGCATGTTCAGTCAGAATATCTTCATATCGTTTCAATCTCAGTTCATGAGATTGAAGGATTCCCATTAATTATTCAGTCGAAACATTTTCTAAATTCTTCGTTTCTTCCACAGTGATTACTACCGACTCAAAATTTCGAGTCAAACTTCGTAGAATCTTTTCTACGATTCGTTGTTCACTGATTGCTTCTTCGTTCATTCGTAATTGGTTAACAACAAGGATTGTTCTATTGAAATAATCTTCAATAGATTCTCCTTCCTTCATTTTTAATGCATCAAATTCACAACGAAGAGATTGGAGTTTGATAGTTTTTACCCGGTTTTCTCCTTGATAGGATTTATGTAAAATACTCCATGCTTCCTTCGATGATTTTGCCAGAGCAATTCTTTCGAAAATGGTGTCACTCACTGATTGAAATAAGATATGTAATGCCCGTTTATCCTTTTTGACTGCATCTTTGTATGCCGTTGTCGCTTCATCTGTAGGATTTGTACCCAGTTCACGAATTCCTTCATCCACAACACCCCATAATTCTTGCGATTCAAACAGAACCTTGATTTGAATATGCCAGTGGTAATAATTCTGTCCAGTAAATTTAGGAATTTGTGTTTGTATTCCTTGCGTCTGATTCATCTTTTGAGAGATTTGTGATTTCGTGGATTGGATCGATGTGGCTCTGATACCACTTTGTTAGATTCCAGATTTAGGGTTTCGAAGAACGAAGGTTTTGTTCATAAAATGAATTGATAATCGATAATATTGTAATACATACGAATATATACATGAATAATAGTGTCTGTAACCGCCACATAAAACTTAGGTTAAATAATAATAATAATAATAATAATAATAATAATAATAATAATAATAATAATAATAATAATAATAATAATCTAGCTTATAATTATTCGTCTAACAGCTCCTATGTGGCCTAGTGTGCTTTTGACAACATAGGGATCATCTTGTATAAGGCTGCTCGGTATGGTTACCGTCTCCACCCCGGCGCCGCCACGTCACCACCGTCCTCCCACGCCGCCCCCCCCTCCGTCCCCCTCCGTCCCGTCCTCCCCGTCCGAGTTGTGCCATTTGCGACGGACCAAACAGGTGGGCCTCCCCCTCGTCGACGCCAGTCCTCCCACGCCGCCCCCTCCGTCTTCATCCCGTCGCCGGCTTCCCTCCGTCACCATACCGAGCAACCTAATAATAATACTATCTCTCACTTGTCAGGCGGACTTTGAATCATGAATCTGACATTAGCCTGACCAATGGTAACGCCTGACCATAATGGGGCAGCAATAGATCGGTGAGGATAATGTGTGTGTTGTGTCATGTCATGTGTGATGTTCATATTATGTCTATGTGTGTGTTATGTTATGTGATGTGCATCGTGTATGTTATGTATGTTTCTTATGTTATGAATTAACTAATAATAACATTAACAACAACAGTAATAATTTAAACGATTAGTAGTAATAGAACTAGTAGTAACAGCAATCAGGATAATATTAACATACCTACATCCATGAACCCTTTAAAAAACGGGTCGAATCGACTACTGCTTTCAATAAAATAATTTGAAATATTCTGTTAACGAATACTGGGAACAACACTCCTGAGGCGGTTTGCTGACAGTAGATCACTAGTATTTAGCATAGGAATTAAGATAGAAGTTGCATTGCAAATTTCTTCGAAAGCTGGTAAACTTACTAGACAAATACACAAATATAAGACACAACTAACATGGTACATAAATCTGTCTTTAGCAAAAAAGATGAATAACCTGTATCCTTTTCGGACTTGATAATGTACCGGACGCCAATAAAACAGCGCATTTCCAGAAAATATAAAGATCTACACATTCTCAATCACTATCTCTGATAACCCTCCTTCTCCATTGAATCCAACTCCGAAGTGTCGGTGTCCACAACATTCCCTTCTAAAGCTTTTGCAACACTCGCTTACATGCCTCTTTTCCAACCCATGATTCTCGCAACAATGTCTTACCATTTTTCCCAATTCCTCTTCAGTTATGTACTCTTTCATATGATGATGATCGTGATTCAAATCGCTATGTGTTTCATGATTCGATAGGCTTTTTTTGTGGGTTGTTTGATCATGACAGCAGTCGGTTTTCTTCTTGACTACAATCTCACAACTACGAGTCCGTCTAGTCTGCGATTCAATATCCAAATCTTTGTGTAATTCATTAGTAGCATGATCACAACAGCCGTGTGTAGTGTGCTTTTCCTCATGTACTTCATCACCACAGGAATCATCATGACCACAGCAGCCATGGTTGTGTTCTTGTATCTCATGCTTGACCTTATGGACCTCATCGTCATTATGAGCACAACAACTATGTTTTCTTTCTATGTCTTGTACTGAGTGATTTACCACATGCACGTCTTCATCATCGTGTCCACAATGCTTCACTTCAAGTACATGATCATGAGCACAGCAGCCATGGTTTTTGTGTTCTAGTACCTCATGCTTGGCCTCATGAACCGCATCGTCGTTATGAGCACAACAACCATGTTTGTTTCCTATGTCTTGTACCGAGTGCTTTACCATATGCACATCATCATATCCACAATGCTTCACTTCAAGTACATGATCGTGAGCACAGCAGCCGTGGTTTTTGTGTTCTTGTACTTCATGCTTGGTCTCATGAACCACATCGTCGTTATGAGCACAACAATTATGTTTGGATCCTATATCTCGTACCGAGTTCTTTACCTCATGCACATGTTCATCATCATGTCCACGGTGCTTCACTTCATGTACATGATCATGACCGCAGCAGTCATTGTTTTTGTGTTCTTGTATCTCGTGCTTGACCTCATGGACCGCATCGTCAGTATGAGCACAGCAACTATGTTTGCTTCCTATGTCTTGTACTGCAAATTTTACCGAATGTACGTCTTCATCAGCATGTCCATAGTGCTTCACTTCATGTACATGATCATGCGCACAACAACTACCTTTATCTTCCGTTTTTGGTACTGAATGCGTAAGCTTATGTCCATCATCATGCCCACAGCAACCTTTCTTTGTTTCACAATTTGTGGACTCGTGCTTATGAGACTTATGAGATGAACATTTGACATGTTTGTGAGATGAATGGCAATGTTTATGATCATGTGAAGAACCCGAATGTTTGTTTGCGGTTTCTGTAACAGTCGTAGCTCTTAACAAAAGCATGCTGTTAAGAATCACTACCAAACACGTCCCAACATCCGCTAAAACCGCTGCCCAAACTAACGGATGACCCGCGATAGCCAACGCAATTATAGCAGCCTTGGTAATAATAGCCAGAAAAATATTTTCAAATATTTTTCTTCGTGTTTTCCGCGCGAGTCTCACTGCTATCGGTATTTTCCGTATATCATTCGACATTAAAATCACGTGCCCAGTTTCAGTTGCGAGTGCAGATCCCGATATCCCCATCGAAATCCCGATATCCGCAGTGGCTAAAGCGGGTGCATCGTTAATACCATCTCCAACCATAGCGGTTGGAGATAACTTTTGAAAATCTTGTATGATTTTCGCTTTATCTTGGGGTAAAAGTTCTGCATGCATTATCTCTAAGGCACCCTCTAACTGCAAATTCATAGATAAAAATCTAAAATAAGTACAAAATTTTAAATTTTGAACATTTGTGGTTGATATTTGAGTGTTATGGTTTCACCTCATTTTGTGTATGATTGGCTGCAGCTTGACAGTCTCCTGTAAGCATAGCGGTTTTGATACCCATTGATTTGAGTTCTTTGAGTGCTTCTTTTGCGCCTGTTCGACATCCATCCGAGAGATTAAAGACTCCGGCTAGTGAAGAATCTAGAAATATGTACCCGGTTGACTTTCCTTCCATGTTTTTACTTGCACTATGCAATGCTAGATCACAAAACAACTACAGATTATTAACTTATAGATGTATGTAATTCAATGAGATAATTGCTTGAAAAGATAACTAACTTTTGTTAATTTCTATTTCAGGTAACTGTCTTTGTTTTAGCCCATAAAAACTTTCCAAAATGGTGGCAAAAACATCAAGGTTTTTTCCAACCTTTGACAGCAAATTAACAGTTTCTCAATGGTTACCTTTAGGGCTGCAAACGACCAAAACATTCAGAAAATAGTTTGTGAACCGTTTGGTGGGAAGTTCGTTTGATAAATGAAAGGGGTGGCGGCGCAGCTTGTTGCCCGTTTACCTTCTGTTTTGATGTAACTTGGCAAGTATGAATAAAAATGTTATATTTGAAAATAAATGAACGAACACGAACAAGAAATTTCGTTCGTTTAGTTAAATTAACGAACATGAACAAAGACCACGTTCGTTCATTTATGTTTGTGAACATTCGGTAACGTGTTCGATAGTTTATTAGTGTTTTTTTATTTTTATAGTTTATTTAAATACTTCAAATTTCCAACAAATAACATATTTAACAAGTATTAATATATTATATATTCTATTCTTGAACGCTTATTTGTGTTCATGAACGTGAGTTTGTGTCCGTTTGTGTTCATGTACTCATTATCAAAAATTAACAATCAAACATAAATGAGCACGACCGACCACGTCCCCTTCCTTAACGAACGAACACGAACGTAAAATCTCGTTTGGTAAGTGAGTGTTCTTGAACAGTTCATGAACACATATTTTCTTAACAAACGAACATGAACAAGGTCTTGTTCATGTTTGTTTAGTTCGTTTGCAGTCCTACCTTAAATTGAAATATATAAAAGTTTGAGGGCTTTTATTGAAAATTTTGGAAGCTGAAAGGGGTTTTTATCTGTAAATATGGTTATCTGAAACAGAAATTGACCAACTTTTGTTTTTGTGCAACTAATCCTACATAAAGCCATATACAAAAAAAATGACATTTTTACCTGAATTACAGCCTGCTCTAATAGCAATCTTTCGATTCCCAACATAAATCTTTTTTCCTTCAATTTTACCACAAATTCCTTCACCAGGAAAATTTTCAAATTCTTGAACATTGTCGGGTTGTGCTTCGACAGAACTAGACTGCGCATAGTCTATAAGTGCTGCAGCCATGGGATGACTAGACATACTCTCTACACTCGAAACCCTTCAAAATTTTCAAAAAAATAATTAACTAACCAAACGGTTGATCATATGAGCATGTTGATAGTTTATAACTTTATAATTACCAGTATAGCAATTTTTCCAGGCTGATATCATCTCTAAGTGAATGGAAGTTTGAAACCGAAAACTCTCCTCTAGTGATCGTTCCAGTTTTATCAAATGCGAATATTTTTACTTTTGAAAGTGTTTCGAGGTATTCTGCGCCTTTGATCAGAAGCCCGGTTGTAGCTGCTTTTGATAGTGCACAATATGTAGCAACTGGTGTCGACAGAATGAGCGCGCATGGGCATGAACTTACCAAAACTACCAAAGCGAGATGATACCAGTTGTCTAGATTGTGAAGTTTCATAGCAGCTGGTATCACTGCCAAACCGGCTGCTACCACAACAACAGCTGCAAATTCACATAAACAAAAGTTGTGTTAGCAAGAACGATTTATCGTTTGGGGATAGACAAATTAACTGCAAATACGATTTACCTGGCGTGTAGTATTTAGCGCATTCGTCTATATATCGTTGAGTTTTACATTTATTATTTTGAGCTTGTTCGACGAGCTTTGCCATTCTTGCGACTACAGAGTCTTCAGCTAGGACCGTAGTATTAATGCTAATGTAACCTGAAAAAAGATAGTAAGATCAAGTAAAGGGTTAGCAAAGCATTCATATGTTCCTTTTGTACTTTGACTTTTCAAGTCAAAAGAAGCATTTTTAATTCAATAACTATATTAACTGTCTTACAAAATTATAAAAAAAAAGAATTCAGAAATGTGGTTTATGTTACAAACTTTGATGTGGGTAGCAATCATTTTTTTTTCAATCGTTATACGGATATCGTTTTTTAACTTGAAAAGTAGAGAGTTTGACCTCGAAAGTCAACGCATACCGTTTAAGTTTATTGTGCCAGCCCAAACAGTAGAATCTACTTGTTTTGATACAGGAAACGACTCTCCAGTTAGAGCTTTCTCGTCAACCTCACACGTCCCTTGCACAACGATTCCATCAATCGGGATGACATCGCCTGCCTTAACCGCAAGCTTTGTGTTGACCATGACTTCACTAGCGTTGACTTCTTCACCGTTGCTGGCTAATACAGCTTTTTGTGGGGCCATGTTCATCAATGATGACATTACAGCAGTGGCCTGCAAATTATTATAAGATTAGTACTCTTAAAGTGGTCTGTATGTTCAAGAATAAGTTTTATAAAACTTGTGAACCTTGTGAGATGCGCGCGATTCAAGCCATTCTGCTGTAGTGAATAAGAACACGATCGTTCCTGCTTCCCAGTAATCATTCAGAAAAATCGAACCCGCAACTGCAAATAAGATTTGATTTTTTATAATATCAAAATAATTGAAAGTACATAGGTTACAGAAGAAAAAAAAATGCAAGATGTTAAGTTATGCTAAATCAGTTCCTAGTCTTTGTCAAACTTGTTTTCTTTTTTCAGTTATTTTAGAAAATGTAAATGTATCAGTTATGAAGTTAAGAATAGTTCATGTCATGAGAAAAGAACATGTAGTTGAAAATTTTATGTATCAGTTTTGAAAAATTTAATGGGTTTGGGACGGGTATGAAATTAGATGATACCAGACCGATAACACGTATGGTATTAATAATTATATAATCATAAAACATATAATAAATAGTATTTTGAAATTATTAGAAACTTAAAATTATTAAAATTAAGTTTGTTACAAATATAGTTCAAGTTTGTTTTTCAGATGAGTTTAAGATCAGGTTTCAAGTATGCATCTCAATTATTAATCTTTAACCTCAGTTAGTTTGCGAGTGTACTCACACCATTAAGTATGAAGCATGATTTTATAATAACATGTGAAATTAAGATTACTAAAATTGCAAATACTATAAAAAACATACTTTTTGTTTTTCTCACAAAAGTTCATCTACATTTTTACACATAAAAACCAACACATTTTATGTTTTTTCTCACAAAATCACTAGACTTTTTCTTATGACATCTAACAATAAAGATAACACAATAAAATAATCCCACAACTTTTTCATAATGACATCTGACTATAAGGCTGTGGGGTGTGGTTTGGTGCTTTCCAACCACCCCGATGCCACATCACCTCCACCTCACACCACCTTCTCCTTCCCCTCTTCAAAGGTGGTGGTATTCCCCTTCCCATCTAATTAGGCCTGTAAACAACCCGAACGTTCATGAACTTGTTCAGCGGGAAATTCGTTTATTTAATAAACGAATGAACATGAACATAAAATTTTGTTCGTTTAAGTAAATGAACGAACATGAACACACCTTGTGTTCGTTCATTAATGTTCGTGAACATTCGTTTATGTTCGTTCATTTATGTTCGTAAACGTTCGTTTAAATTTTAGTAAATACATAAATAGTTATATTTATATGAATATTAGGTTTTCCAACTACTTATATAAATACAACTAATTAATAATTGAGTTTTCTAAATGAAATTTTAAATTTTTTCTTAGATTGTAACTGATCACTTACTTAATATTTATATTAAAACTACTTAATTTTAGCATCTATGGACCCTAATTTAGATGTGTTTTCGGATGAACTGTAATATGTTAGACTTGTTTGTTTGTGTTCACTAATGTTAACTTGTGTTTGTTTATATTTGTTCAATTAAATTCATCTGTGTTCGTTTATGTTTGTTCAATCATGTTAATTTATGTTTGTTTATGTTTATTCAAATATGTTAAGTTAATTTTTTTGTTTATGTTCTTTATGTTCGTGAACTGTTTGTTTAGGCTTTAAACAGACAAACATAAATGAACATGAACATGCCCTATTTCTTAATGAACGAACACGAACAAAAAAAATGTGTTCGATTATATGTTCGTGTTCGGTTAAAGTTAAATAAATGAACACAAACATGCCTATGTTCGTGTTCGTTCGATTCGTTTACAGACCTACATCCAATAAATAACTTCCAAATCATCACTAACACACACAACAAACTCTGGGGAGACCATGGAATTCATCCCGTGGACACCGAAATTACAGCCGAAGAAGGGGGGGGGGGGGGGGGGCGGTGTTCCCGTTGAAGAAGGAGGTCACGTCGGCTCCCCAACCTCCTCCCCGCTCCCACACCCACCGCATAAAGATACCACAATAAAATAATTTATTGAACTAAAATCCAAATAACATCACCATCAAAATTCAAAATAAAAAGTTGACACCACTAAGCTTTACACTTCAGATTTTCCTTTTTTATCTTATCTCCTATCCTTTCCAATAACAATTTTACCTTTTTTAAAGGTTATAGTAAAGGCACAAACTATCTACACAGTGTGTAGATAGCCACCATCCAAAAGTTATTTTTTATCTTATATGTACACCCCTGCAGTGTCAAGCTATGACCAAAGCGTGACGTTTTGGTCCGGTCAACTAGACAAAGACTGACGGGTGTCTGACGGGTCTGTTGACCGGACCAAAACACCGAGCTTTGGCCGCGTTAACCAGACAAAAGACTGACACCCGGTCAGTCTTTTGTCTGGTTGACAGGACCAAAACGCGGCCAAAGCTCGGCGTTTTGGTCCGGTTAACAGATCCGTCAGACACCCGTCAGTCTTTTGTCGGGTTGATCGGACCAAAACGCCACGCTTTGGCCATAGCTCGACACTGCAGGGTATGCATATAGTAAAAAAAACACCTTTTTGGTGTGTAGATAGTGACTTGGGTGTGCCAATAGGTACACCCATAGTAAAAAAAAAACGTATGTGTTTTAATAGAAAATAGCATTGAGTCTCTTAATTCTATACTTACTTAAAGTAGAAAGTCGGTGGGTGGCTTTCCACAACAACCCTCTAAGTTTGAAGATTTTTTTATTTCTATCTTATAATTTTGTAAATTACAATTTTGGCATATAAAATTTTCCTTTCTTTTAATCCCTACTTTTGTACCTTACAATTTTACATATACTTTGGTAATCTACATTACTATGCTTTATACTGACCTCTCAACTTTTAAACTTTGCATTTTAATATTTCGACGCAAATTTGGTATACGCTGTCGTGTTTTATTTTGTAATGTTTCCTACAGATGAATCGGGTCGCTTATAATTCGTTTTGACTTAACGGTATAGATTCGAGTTAATCGAGATGCATATAATACGTTATGAGTGTACGGTATAAACTTGATTTACTATACGTTTTGATCCAATCGCAATGCAGCTATATCCCGCATTGAGTTCAATCGGATACGTCGAAACACGTGTTTTCATATGATTAATGCATCACATTACGGTTACTAGTTTTTTTAAAACCTTTTACTTAAAAACTAACTAAAAACGAACTATATAAAAACAACTTAAAAGAAACTTAAACATATTTTTATAAAAGTATAAAGAGTTTTTATGATAACTTTTTTGCACTTTTTGTAAAAGTAATACGATTTTTCTTTTTTAGGATAACCTTTTTTCAGTCATATAACTTTTCCTTTTTCTTTGTAGTGAAATTAGCTTCAAAAGGGGAAATAAAAGGTTTGATATGGCTAACAAGCAATGTTAAAAGTCATGCATATGGCTTTATCAATCACGAGCCATACATACCCGACTAAAAGAGCCACATAACCTAACCGATGAGTGTAAAGGATTTAAATAAGGGAAAAAAAATTTATTATTAAAAAAAAAGCAAGGTATGTATGTACATATAGTTTAGAATATTCATCTTATATATTCTTTTAATAACAATTCCTTTGTATTTTAGACAAATAGATCAATACTCTACTTTTCAAGATTTGAATTCTCGACCTTTTAGTTGTAAAGCACGCCACTTAATCATCAGGATATCTCTTATATACATCTTATATTAAGCAGGGTCGGTCTTGACAATTCAGATGCCCTGCCCGAGCCCTGGAAAACATGCCCCTTAGGTCTTAATGAAATATATAATGTA
This sequence comes from Helianthus tuberosus, assembly GCA_030545235.1. Classification (NCBI taxonomy): domain Eukaryota; kingdom Viridiplantae; phylum Streptophyta; class Magnoliopsida; order Asterales; family Asteraceae; genus Helianthus; species Helianthus tuberosus. Next base: position 24,926,633 of record CM060405.1, read on the forward strand.
AACTATTTTTTTAATCCGTGAAGTACTTAATCATATTGTTTATTTCTTTAATAGCAATTTCGCGATGCATATCATTTGCTTGTAATTTTTTTGCTCACTATATTCGCCTGGTTCAATACTCTTCATATCAGATGACAATTCCTTTGCTTGTTATTTTATTTAGTTACTTATTTATTTATTTATTTTGAAAATTAAATGGGTATTTGGCTAAACCTAATCGGCTAAGTTATAAATTTTAAGATTGATAACTTGATATTTTATATGGGTATTCTATCTTAATCAAAACTTGTCTAAAAGAACCGTAACAAGCCTGCTATAGCCGTCCTCTTTGATTAAATCCGGAATTCTAACTTGTAATCTGGAATTAGTTTTTAACTTCTTGTGACTTGACGAATCCTATTTCCTTCTTTTCTTTTACCTTTTGTTTTTAACCTTGGTTATAACAATTTAAACGATTGACAAACTAATTTATTAAAATATTTGACTATATCACATATAAATCTGTTTTTGCATTCTGTAGGAAAATTAAACAAACAAATAATTCAAGTTAATTACTTCTCATTCTCACCTAATAATTTCCATTTATAGTCAACATAATCGTATAGGGTTGATGTTTTTAACATGAATAAACATAAGGGTTATATATGTTCAGGTGAATCAGTTAAACACATCAACCCGATACGATTGACAGCAATAAAAAGTCCAGATAAAAGTTTACCTGCAATGAGCATGAGGGTGTTTACGTCGAGCCTAAAATTACGTAATGACGCAAAAGATTTCAAAACAATGGGAACAATGCCAATAGCAACAGCTCCGAGTGCCAACCATTTGAAAGGTGAAAAAACATAACTCAAAAACGATAACAAAAGCAATGCACCACAAGCCACTGCGAATGGGTTTGGCCATTTGTTTCTGTAGTTTGTATCTCCTTTTACTCTCACATTTGCTTCTAATCGTGCTTGGTTTAGCGCCTTAACTGAAACAAACTCAAAAATTATAGTTAGTTTCACGAAACAGATAAAATAACAAGTCATACGTAAATCATAATACTATTTGATTTATAAATTTCTAAGAGAGCAATCTATAACAAATTGTTCGGGTTTTATATAATCCGGTGTTCCTTCTTTACACGTCTAAATTGTTGCAAGAATCGTTGTAAATCACTCCTCTTCTTCATCATAATGTGTTTACACGCAAGTGCAAATTAACATACTTCAAACATTATTAAAACTTTGTAATAAATAAATATTTAGGACATACGATATGAAGGTTTTTTTTTTGGCCTGGTCTATTCGCACACGCCCATAGTCTATTTAAACACTCCAAAGCGCCCCGCTATGGCCAAAGCGGGGCGCTTTGGTGTAAAGTCAACAGACAAGGTCTGAAGCGGTCAGACCTTGTCTGTTGCTTTACATCAAAGCGCCCCGCTTTGGCCATAGCGGGGCGCTTTGGTTTTTTTTTTTTTCCAAAGCGCCCCGCTTTGGCCTAAGCTGGGCGCTTTGGTTTTTTTTTTTTTTTTTTTTTTTTTTTACATTTTGGGGGTATTTTTGACTTGTGACTGGTCTACGTTTAAGTTCAAATTTTACATTTTGGGGGTATTATTAGCTTTAGAGCCAATAACAAGAAGAAAAAAGATGAAAAAAATAATGGTAAAAGTGGGTATTAATTAATTAATAATATTATATGTAATATTATGCCTTGCAAGGACAAGAATACCCACAGGTTTTTTAAAGTAAACAAAGACAAAATGGTCATGAAAATGAAGGTCACTTGTGGGTTTGAGTTATGAGTACACCAAGACTTATCTTTTTCTGACAAAGAGGACACACTTTTCAAACTACTAAACAATTTACCAGACTTTTTGCTGTCTCGAGGCTTACTATTTTCAACAAACCATCATCAATTTATGTCACAAATGTCAAACAATCATATCATAATCAAATAACACTTTAATTCAACTCAAAATTCAGATCAAACATACAACAAATGAAGAACACTATGAATATTATTGAAGAACACGATGAATATTTGAATACTCTGGTCACCGAACAATTTTCCGAAACCCGAATTTGCTTAAAACTTTTACTAAAAACCCGGTTTAACACGTAAACAAACAATTTTAACAAGGTTTTTGATAAAACTTTTGAGCAACACACAATATCCAACTGATTTTTGAAGTATTTTTCAGAAAATATATAAACTTTCAAGAACACTTTTTCAAGAACACTTTTTCAGAAAATCATACAAAAAAAAAGCCCTAAGCGAAATGTAAAAAAAAATTAAAAAAAAATTAAAAAAAAACCAAATGTTTAAGATGTATGTTAAATGTGTTTAATAATAATCACGTTAATTCTTTTACAATCCAAAAGTACGTTTGTGTTTGTTCAATATATGCGTTACATCACGTTAAAAACCGAATGTCACCGACACGACCCAATCAGATTCAATACGCACTTGTACGACCCAAAATGACAATATACATCATAAAACTACAATTAATGAAAAAATACGTCATGTACATGTACGGTAGGCGGCTGATACACATGACACTACTCATAGGAGTAGTTGTGCTTTCAAACCAAAATGATACGATATAATGGAATACGACATCACACGTAACCGATTTGATCCGGAACTTGCAGTATAGTCCATATATATTAAAAAATGATGTATAATGGAAAAAACGTAAAATTTAGACTATTATCGACGCGTTTGTGAATTAAAAACAATTTTAAAAAATTTAAAAAAGGCCCTAAGCGCTGCGCTTTGACCTAAGAGGGGCGTTTTGCCCAAAAAAAAAAAAAAAAAAAAAAAAACCAAAGCGCCGCTCTATGGCCAAAGCGCGGCGCTTTGATGTAAAGTCAACCGACAAAGCCTGACAGACTCAGTTCTGGTCGGTTGACTTTACCCCAAAGCGCCCCGCTTTGGCCATAGCGCGGCGCTTTGGGGTGTGAAAATAATTTTCTCCGTGTGTAAATAGCATGACCCTTTTTTTTTAAATAATCTTTTAGGACAAATATCTTATACACAATAATTACAAGAAATAAATGTTTAAAGGTTAAAGCTTTTTCTGTTTAAAAATAACAATTTATTGTACCAAGGCATTGTTTGCTTGTCTATATATATGTTAACATATAGCACTTTTATTGATGCTATTACAGTTATACTTTTTTATAAAGATATTATATTTTATTATACAACATTCACGTTATATTTGTTATTTTTGTTTTACATGTTTTATAAAAGTATGTAATTATTAAAGGGTCGTATTTTTTTTTTCCATTCTAAGGTCTCTATAATTAATCAAGATTACGTTACGTTACTTCCATCCACTTTATTACATTTTGCCGGTAAAACTAAAGTACATTTTTTATTCTAAGTATTTTATTTAAAAATAGAAAAGACATAAATATAACAATATAAATTGTAGTATTATGGGGCGTGAGGTGCACTTAATTTTTATACTATTAAACACATACATACCTCAAAAGGAATATTCTCAAATATATTTAAATACTCGAATAAAGTATTGCTTGGTGACTGTAATTTCAATGTTCCTTGTAACAAAAAAACAATGTAATTTGTGTGATTAAAAGAAATTTATTGATATCTATAATCATGATGAATTATTATATATTGTAACAGTAATTACAAGTAAAATAAAGGTATATAAAGAAAAGAAAAGAAAGTAATATAACTGGATTTTTATATTCACGTTTTTTTTGTTGTTAATGTAAACTAATTATTACAAACAAAAAAAACAAATAGTTAATCATTACATAATAAAGCAAATTGTTTCATAATCATTACATAACTGTAGATCTATTGATCTAAAAATAAACCACCCTTTATTCTATTAAATTTTTTTTTTTTTTTTGAACGGCAAATTTGGATCACTGACGGACCACTGGAGTATCATCGTGCCACCAGCGGAACCACCCGATCATATCCATCTCCACTAGGCAATAATGTCTATACACCAATTCAGGAGGAAACCCAATAAATCTGGGAAAAACCCCCCTTGTGGGAATCGAACTCATGACCTAATGGTCATAAGCCTTATCCCACCCCCAAGATACCACTAGGCTATAATGCCATACTGTACGGATATTAAAATGATTCAAAACCAAAGAAAAATATGAGAAATCAAGAATTGAACCAGTAGCAGACTCATGAATCATTTTCTACGTGTGCAAACGAGAAGTTAACCAAATTTTCAAGGGTTACGATCAAGATTTTACCTTACAAAATACACTACATTTTTTTTTTCAAATGGTGCGCCCGCCTACCCAACCCTCTACCTAGGTCCGCCCCTGACTTGAAGAGTACACTCATCTTGTTAAGTAATGGAAGACTAGCAAAGTGAAAAGGTATATAACAAACAAAGTTACTTTACCAATTTGAAGAGGAGAAACCAGGAGCGGATCATGAATGACGATGACAGTCCGCGATGGGACGATGACAGAAACATCGTGAACACCTTCAATCGGTCGTAAGATTTTGTCAATCAGCGGCACCTCGGATGAGCAACAAAGTCCTAAAACATCAAAGTAGGTTTTTTCCAATTTCTTGGATGAGTTCTCCTTCATGATATTATTATTAACTTTTATTTATCAAGATAGGCAATATGAATATAGAAGAGATTTATGCAAGGTAGCTAGGAAGAATGGGAAGGCTATTTGTAGTGTTGATGGAAGGAGAAAAGTGAATCGAAAAATAATGTTCATGGAATCTGTGTGTTAAACCCATTTTCCATGTGTGGGATCGAATCTTTTACAATATAAAAATGCTTAAAAGATTTCGAAACATACTGTTTTGTCAGTTGAATTTTACGTGAGTAGTTAGTTATATGTATTAGGGGTATCGGATCAGAGTAGGCTCGAGCGGAAGCGGAACAAACACACACACACTAGCAGAAAATAAAGAACACGAGAATTTACGTGGTTCGGTCAAGGTGACCTACGTCCACGGGTTGCAACTAGGGTTTTACTTTTATTAGATGCTCACAACTGTTTTCAGAATGATACAGATTACAATTACATCATAGGTATTTATAGAACAAGATTAGGGTTTCCTACTTGGTTAACAAGTTAACTAAGTGGGCCTAATAACTAGGGACGGCTAACCCTAACTAGGGCAGGCTAACCCTAATTAGGGCCGGCTACCCTAAAGCCTACGAACCCAACAATCTCCCACTCGGAGGCTTTGCATAGTCCACAAAGTGCATCCAAGAAACCCATCACCAGTAACTTCAGTAATCTTTACGTTCAAGTCTTCCCAGCCTCCAGTTCCAAGAACAAGCTAAGACTTCAGTCACATCCAAGCCACCTAGTTGCAACCACACCTCTCATCAAGTAACTGAGAGACCAATTGAAGCTCCCACAAGCTCCAACCCAACAGTCTTATCAGACCCATCCTCTGTCTCAACCGGCTTGCACGATCCGCCAGCTCCAGAGATACACCGAGAATCAATATCACTCTCCACATTTTGCAAACTATTTCCAGGAGAGCCTTTTTCTTCAGTCGGAACCTTCGTCTTCAAAACCCAACGGTTCTTTGTGATTGTACCCGGAACACGACCCGTGCTCCCACTATCACCAAATCCCCTGACTGGCTTAAACTTAGACCCCCGACCACATTCAACTGACATCCCCAAAGCACCAGAATTCAAGTTCGCAAATTGAACCCTCTTCCGCTTACTAGATTCAGTGAACCAGACTTTATGTTGTACAGGGACGGCTACTCCCTCACCAGGTATCTCAACTAGATACAACGATCCTCGTCTCCTCCCACTGGCAACAACAAGATTTCCATCAATCACCTTCCACTTCCCACCACCAAACTTAACATCTAGTCCCTGTTTATCCAGTTGACTAACAGAAATAAGTTTCTTCGTTAAACCTGGAATTACCCTGACGTTCTTTAAGTTCCATGTAGTGCCCAGTGGAGTCTTCAGATTGACATCTCCCATACCCGTAACATTAAGAACATGACCGTTAGCTAATCGTACCTTTCCAAAGTCTCCTTTTTTTAGATTCACCATCGTCTCCCCGCTGTGCATGGCGTGAAACGAAGAACCAGAATCCATAGCCCAAGAATCTATAGACTCTTCACAGCAAACCAGTACGTCACCGTCAGATTCATCTGACACAACACTGTTTACATGCTGGCTACCACCCTCTTTCTTAGGATCAGGACACTCGTTTTTAACATGCCCCTTTTCACCACAGTTCCAGCACCTCACATTCTTCCCAGCTTTAGACAAGCTTTTCCCACGACTCCCACTGCTTCTGTTTTTACCTCTTCCCCTGCTAACACTGAGCATACCACCAGAAGTAGATCCTCCATTAGTGTTCCTCCGGCGAACATCTTCACCCAAAACACTATCCCGGACCCGATCAAACTTCAAATTTCCAGTTCCAGCAGTTTCAGTGACCGTTGTCACAAATCCTGACCAGCTATCAGGTAAGGAAGATAACAAAACCACAGCCTGAGTGTCATCATCCAACTTCATGCCCACAGTTGCTAACCTGGACAAAATTGAATTGACCTCGTTAATGTGATCAGCAACTGAACTGCCCTCGTTCATCCTCATATTAAACAGTTCTCTCATCAAGAACACCCTATTACCGGCAGACGGCTTCTCATACATATTTGACAGAGCTTCTAACATATCACGAGCAATTGTTTCTTTCATGATATTAAATGCAACGCTCCTCGTCAAAGCCAATGTAATTTTACCTCTTGCTTTTTTGTCCTTTGAGTTCCAAATTGCTTCGGCAGCTTTATCCATTCCAGCAGGTTTTTCTTCCAGTACCACATCCAAATCGCATTCACCAAGCAACGCCTCTATTTGCATTCTCCACCAAGCAAAATCAGTACCGTTGAACTTCTCGATTCGGAACTTCCCGTCTTCAGCCATAGCAAACGAGAAAAACCAGAAAAAACCACAAGGAACCAAGCACCCGAAACCTGAGCAACTTTCAATAAACCAGAAAACCCGAAGTACCTGAACCAGCGACTTCTCTTGCAAACCCGAGCGTAAAATCAGCGAATAACCAGGGTTCAAGAACCGAAACCCTAATCGCCAAACACCCCAAAATCACCAGATCTGCAACAGCAAACCCTACGACGCAAACCCTAGACCTTACGAGCCGTAACCAGAGAATAGGTATGGGCCGTAAACAAGTCAGCGGCGACGGCAGCAACAGCAGATCAAGATCTCTCGTCCAGCTCTCTCTTTCTCCTGCGATAACCGTGTGAACCGTGTATTTTACTGAACCTTTGGCTCTGATACCACTTATTAGGGGTATCGGATCAGAGTAGGCTCGAGCGGAAGCGGAACAAACACACACACACACTAGCAGAAAATAAAGAACACGAGAATTTACGTGGTTCGGTCAAGGTGACCTACGTCCACGGGTTGCAACTAGGGTTTTACTTTTATTAGATGCTCACAACTGTTTTCAGAATGATACAGATTACAATTACATCATAGGTATTTATAGAACAAGATTAGGGTTTCCTACTTGGTTAACAAGTTAACTAAGTGGGCCTAATAACTAGGGACGGCTAACCCTAACTAGGGCAGGCTAACCCTAATTAGGGCCGGCTACCCTAAAGCCTACGAACCCAACAATATGTTACTTGTGATTTGTGAATACATATAAAAGAAAGCTTCATTTTAGAGAATATATACTTTAGAAAAGTGATTTAATACGAAAAGATGGAGAAGAAACGTAAATCGTTAAAGTTTTTATTTATTAGTGGTTCATACAATTACGGTTTTTTTTTACTTTTTAGATACAATGTATATGTTAATACAATGTTACAGTTTTTACTTTTTAGATACAATGTGTATGTTGTATGTAAAGAAAAACTCATTCAATTAATTCGTTTATATGTTTTTTTAACGTTTTAAACTTTATTCATACATGTGTTAGCTTATGTGTAGGTAATATTCGATGTATAGGTTGTACGAATAAACAAAATTTGTTTATATTTTTTAATATTAACATAAATGAATAAACATTGTATTTCATTAACTTTCTAATATATTTTAAAATATTTAAAAAATGAAAAATAAATTATCATCTTAGTTTGGAAAGAGGTTGTATTGGGTTCAAATCAGTAACAATAGAAACTAAAATAAATTTGTTGTCTTATATATATATATATATATATGAGAGGATTGTCTTGAGAACGCTAAATATTGCGAGAACCGTGAGAACGAATGAAAAAACCAATCAAAACCGAATTTTTTTAATACAAACCTCATTATAATTAAAATACAACATCAAAAAAGAATTTACATCATTTAATTCATTTCTCCTCTCAAAATCACTCTTACTAGATTTTTTACGCATGTGTAAATATAACAAATTTACACATGTGTAAATAACAAACTTACACATGTGTAAATTTTCTTTATTTACGAATTCACGTAAATTTAAACGTTTTGAAATTTAATTTCTAACATTGTATTCGAACAATAATGATAAGTGTAAAAAGAAATTTTGAATTTGAATTGTTTTTGACCAAGTTCTCGTGGTTTTTTCATTCGTTCTCACGGTTCTCGCGATATTTAGCATTCTCATTTAAACCCTCCCCTATATATATATATATATATATATATATATATATATATATATATATATATATATGCCAGTTAACGTACATTACGGCTTAACGTACGACCAGTACGCGACCAAATTACGCACGCTATTTTGAAAATCACGCACGTTATAAACCTCAAAAAACCTAATCACGCATGTTGGAAACATAAATCACACACGTTAATCACGCATTGTCACATCCCCAAAATAACACATGCGGAAACCCCTGCGAGGCGTGTGACGTACCAGGATCTAGCCACCAATCACATTGAACTCATAACAAGATTTCAAATAAAAGCTTTCATTCATTAAAATATAGTGTTACAAAATATTAATTATAACTCAACGTGTTCAGCGGAAGCATAAATCATTAGTTAAGTATTTCATAATCCAAGTGTATGATATCCATTAGACTTGTCTCGTGACTCCATGTATCTCGACCCATGACCACTCCAGCATCCAGACAGCAAGTTCCGAATATAAGTACCTATCGACCTGCAAGCATGCAGAAAAAGTGTATCAGCATAACGCTAGCGAGTTCACAGTTTTATTAAACGTTTGTTACCAAGTGTTTGTTTTACGTCATGTTGATAATAACTCGATACCGCAAGACGGCTCCTGTTTCCCGTTCCCCAATGCTCTATCAAACATTGGTCATGAGGTTAAGGTCATTAGTTCACGTCCGTCCTATCCAGGTACGTCGTGAAGGTGCCAAACCTAATAGCGCTATCAACTAATAACCCTGTTGCCCTACAAGCAACTAGTTCGGTAATAAGATGGGACTTGAGTGATAGAAAGTGAGTGTATTATCCAACATCAACATTTATTGAAAACTGCCTCATATCCCCTACAAGGATATGGGTTTGTAAAGTATCCCTTACAGGGATGAAATGTTTGTTTGTTTGTTTGCCTGTTTGTTTGTCCCCACTAGATGCATGCTTGTAAAGAGAGTAGTGAATTCATGATGTGGTCCAAAATATACATATTTTTATATAAATATTCCTACACTTTTAAGTAGATTTAGGATTGTTTTTATTAAATTCTATTCGTTTGTGGTTCATAAATAAATTTGCATGATCTTTAATGAAAATGAACCTAAATAATATAAGTAATAATAAATCATTGAGAAAAAAAATCAAAGCAATAACAAGAAAAGAATGGGTGATCGTGTGTGAGAAATTAATTAAAAAAAATCAGTGTGTGAGAAATTAATTAAAAAAAATCATTTAGTATTTTAAATTACACATGGATTACAAAATATATGAGCTAACTTCTCTTTTACTAAATTCATTTGCTTTGAATGGCAGGCCCACTCAACGAATTAGTTGGAGAATAGGAGCAAGATGGATTTGACTTTTCGGGTGTGAAGCTGCTGCCTTTTTAATATTTGTTGTTCGAAGTATAGGGGCCGCAAGAAAGACAAAGCCCAAGCATGTTTTGTGAATGGGCCTAGCAATTGGAACAAGGGTTCTACGGCAGTGGACGGCAGCAAGCAAAGAACAAAAGGAAAAATATATAAAGCACAGAAGGCAATTATTGTTGGAAAAAAAAAAGGTAACAGAGGACGGCAGTTGAGACGCACGAAGGTGATAAAGGACGCATACCAGGCGACATTGGAGCATTCTTGGATGATCTGAGAGCACTTTGGAGCTGATTGAAGGTTTAGGAAGCTTCCGGTTCGAGTTTTGAGCATATTGGGTTCGTTAAACATTAGTTTTTCGGTTTCTATTCGCTTTGAACTATGACTTCTATTGTTTTCAGACCTTGTTCAGTTATTTTGTTGAATATTATGAGTAGCTAACTTGTTTAAACTACCTGGGTTTAGATGAACTTGATGATTGTAATGCGATTTTAACATGATTATGGTTATTTGATGTGATTTACATAACTTTGCCTTGTGATTGATCTTGATATTGCATGTTGGTGTGTTTTGATTGATTTTTGGTTGATGAATTCAGCGGTTTAGGCACATAGAAATATCCCCTAGACTTAGAGTTTAATTTGAATCGTTGATCTTAGGGTTTTCGGTTTGAATATTGAGTTGAGAAATTGACCAATTCGATTAATAATTAAAATCAATATACTAAAACTTGCATCCTCATCTTGTGACTCGAAAGACGATTAAGGTGAGCTAGGTTATTAGCTAATCATTGGTGGGTAGATTGGGTGACCGATAGCTCGGGCTCGTTTATTACATCGTGGTTAAGGTTTCCTAGGATTTCAATCTTCAAGGTTTGGTTTGCTTTGCGTTTTGAGAGTTTTGGGGGTAGAGTTACTTTCATTGCTTGATTCTCGTAGGATTTGGTATCGATAGGTCGAGCCGGTTTGTTCTAGCACTTCACATTTCGTCTTTATCTTTCGTTTGATACATCTCTAGCGGGGGGTTAATCGAGGGAGTAGGATATTTAACCATTGTCACCGTCAGAGTAGCATTGCATGATTCTAGGGATTCGACACCTAGGTAGTCCTTGTCTCATATATATTTGATCAAACTTTACTCTCGTGTTCGTGTTTGTTTCACGTTGTTTGTCGTGTTTGCCATCTTCTTAGTCATTTAGTTTAATTAGTTAAAACCTCAAATCCAAAACACAAATTAAAACCAGTTAAGTAATTAGTTGAGTCAGAGTCTAGTTTAGCGTCGCTAGTGTCTCGTGGGTTCGATACTCGGACTTCATTAGGCTTTACTACGTACGATAGGTACACTTGCCTGTCAGTGGTCTAACATTTAGAGTCTTAGTTTATAAATTTAAAACTAGGGTGTCTAGATAAGGTTAGTAGTTTTTATAGACCGCATTTAGAACATTAACTCACCTTAGATTGCCCGGTATGTTATGTTACTTTGTTTCACGTTGATCAACCAAGTCCTAGTATGGTTATCATTAACAGTTAGGTTTGTATGCAAGAAATCCACGTATAACAAGCAAGTCATATCTCATTTAAACATCACATAACACGTAAACAAGTATGCGGGCCATATACAGATAGTGCATAACATAAATAGTCCAAGTAGATGCATTCTATATGTGCGGCCCATCCAGTTAACAGCCCACTCAGAAGTGTGCGACCCAAAGGTTCAGTGTGCGGTTCAGCGCATAAGTGTGCGATCTACAATGTGTTGTGCGATTCAGTTACAAGTGTGCGACTCGAGCTTCTAATGTGCAACTCGGGCTTGGCCTGTGGCCCAACCATCAGTTCATGGCCCAAAAAAGTCTCAGGCCCACCCGAGTGTGCAACTAGTTCTGGGAGTGCGACCACAACCCAAGTGTGTGGTCCATGGGGTGTGCGATCGGTTATGTTTGCCCCCGATTCCCGGGATCAGTTACACTTTCCTATGATTCATGGTCAATCAGTTTACGTGATTTGATCAGTTACTACATCACATTTTTCGCAACCAACAATCATCATTATATTATATTTCAATTTGAGTCAATCAGCATGATAACTTTTTAAGAATCAAAGTAACAGTTTATGATATTTTCATCACTAATCAAATCGGATCAATAACTGCTCATTCTTGAATCACACGAGATCAAATCATTTATTATGAACTCATATAACCCCAATCATTTAACAATAACATCATCATCAAACATTCAAATCAAATCAATCGTCACACTTGAAATTATTGAATACTCATCATCGGACATTCCTAGTTTTTGTGCATTATCACAATAACAACAGAAATCGACTTGTGTTTGATATTCTTCATAAATTCTATTGTATACAAACTCTACATCATCTATTCAATATTGTGCATCCTTTCCGTGACATTCAGCAATTCAATAGCACATATTCGTTCACAACAGTTATTGACTATAATGCATACGATCAAGCATGGTTCCTAATAACTCTAGATCATAAGAATCCTCAAGGCTACCCATACAATATACTAACAGAACAACCAATTATCAATGAGGACCAATCAATATGAGATGAGTAAACTAACCAGATTATGAGATGTTAGGGAGGATGCCAAAGCCGAGAAGAGAGCTTCGAGAGGAAGAAGTGGCTGCCGTCGAAGTAGAGGAGGACTAGGGTTTGCTTTGTTGTGTTCTTGTGAGATAATGAAAACTAAAACACTTCATGCGTGTGTTTATGTTTTCGGATTAGGTGGGTCGAACCCAATCCTGGGCTCCGTTCGGGTTTAAAAAAGACTGGGCCGAAAACACCCAATGTGCCAAAAAGAAGTGTGCAGCCGAATGATGGTGTACGACATGATCGTGATTGTGCGACTGGGTTTTCCGCAACAACTGATCTCTATACTAAGCAACTGATACACAAATACATTCAGTTGAATCAACTATAACCACACAAGTTTAACACAGAGTACACATGATTTCGACGTATGCTGGCAGATGGAACATAACGAAACAAGCTAAAAGGTTGCAAAAGTTCGTGATGTCACATCATCCACAACTTGAAAGAAATTTCGTCCCGAAATTTGGTAAGCAGTCACAGCGAAAAAAAAAGAGTGATAGCTTAGGATGACTATGGATTTTCCTCGGGTGCCACATCATCCCCAACTTGAAAGGGAATTTCGTCCCGAAATTCACCAGTTGCATCAGGATTCAATTCAACAGTTTCAAACAGGTTAGGATACTTCAGCTTCATCTGGTCCTCGCGCTCCCACGTGAACTCCGGTCCACGTCTTGAGTTCCAACGAACTCTAATAATTAGAATTCGACTGTGCTTTGGTTCCTTAACAACTGCAAGTTATCGTTGATCTATGGTTCTTGCAAGGAGACCACAAGTGTTTCATCGGGCAAACACTTCTTTGGATTTTGAGATTGAACAAAAGTGTGAACATTTCCCAGTTTGTTACATAACTCGGGTTTGTAGGCCTCTTTACCGATTCTTTCCAGAATCCTGCATGGCCCAACGTATCGTGGATTAAATTTGCCGCGTTTCCCAAAGCGCACCCCACCCTTCCAGGGTGAAACTTTCAACACAACACGATTGCCTACTGCGAATTCTAAGGATTTCTTACGCTTATCATCTTTTCTGACGGTCACGCACTGCCGCCATACGATTTCCGATCTAAACAATCTTCCCAGCAGTTTCGAGTACAAGTCCTGGACCTGTGATTAGGCTGTCACCTACCTCAGCCCAACAAAGAGATCAGCATTGTCGTCCATACAGTGCCTCGAACGGAGCCTTGGAATGTTGGGATGATAATTGTTGCAGTACAACTCTACCAAAGGTAAATGTCTTTCCCACCCTTTACCAAAGTCATTCACACATGCTCGCAGCATGTCTTCGCGTGTCTGGATGGTCCGTTCACTTTAACCATCTGTCTGAGGTTAGTAAGTAGTTCTCATGTCTAGACGTGAGTCAAAAGATTTGTGCATCGCCCGCCACAAATCAGATGCGAAGTGCACATCACGATCAGAGATGTTAGAGGTTGGCACCTCGTGCCTAGATGCCACTTCTTTCAAGTAAGAATCCGCAGGCTACGAAGGCTTATCAGTCTTCTTGATCACAAGAAAGAGTGGTAATTTCATGAGACGATCAACGATCGCCCAAATGGTATCGTTTTTGTTTCGAGTTTTAGGTAGACCAGTGACAAAATCTATGACAGTCTGTTCCCATTTCCACATGGGTGTTTCTGGTTGCTGAAATAAACCAGATGGTTTCTGATATTCCACCTTAACTTTCGCACAAGTCAAGCATCGTTCATGTACATTGCTATGTGGGCCTTCATGCCCAGTCACCAGTGCCAGATCTTTGGATCCTAATACATCCCATCAAAACCCAGACGAATAGGATATCGAGACTTGGGTGCTTCGTTCAACACAAGTTCCCTAAGGTTGCTGTATATTGGGACCCATATTTGCTCCATGAAGTAGCGAATACCGTCCGATTTTGCTACAAGTTGCTTCCCCATGCCCTGCATGGATTCAGCTTGAAGATTCTCTTCCTTCAATGCTTCTGTTTTAGCAGAACGAATCCGATCAGGTAGGCTAGAGTCGATGGTGAGCTACAACGCTCGTACACGTTTAGGTTTCACGGTCGTAATCGTTCAAGAGTTCCATCCAGCGACGTCGTCGCATGTTCAACTTTTTCCGACTCATAGATATGCTGAAGGCCCTTGTGATCAGTATAAATAGTGCATTTGGTACCATACAAGAATGCCTCCAGACTTTAAATCCAAAGACCATGGCTTCCACCCCAAGTTGTGTGGCGTGTAATTCTTCTCGTAAATCTACAACTGTTGAGACACGCAAGCTATCACTTTCTCGCGTTGCATCAGCACGCAACCGAGACCCTGAATTGGAACAACACAGTTCTCCACCAAATCACATGTACCATCGGGTAAGGACAATACTCAGTGCATCGTAGAGTTTGGTTTCAAAAGCTGAAAAGACGTTCTCCTGTTTTGTTCCCCACAAATACATAGCACCCTTCTGTGTTAAAGCGGTGAAAGCTGGGCGATTTTCGAAAATCCCTCAATGAATCTGCCACAGTACCTAGCGAGACCAAGAAATTGCCGCACCTCCAAAGAGTCCTTCGATGCCGACTAATTTCTGATAGAATTGATCTTAGTGAGATCTTCGTGTATTCCTAATTCGTTGACTATGTGATCAACAAAATGTACTTTCCAAATCCAGAAGTCGCACTTAGAGAATTTCGGGTAAAGTTGCTCCTTCCTCAGGAGCTCCAAGATAAGACACAAGTGCCGCTCGTGGTCCTCCTTGCTCTTAGAGTAGATCAGAATGTCATCAATAAACACGATGACGAAATCGTCGAGATATGGTTTGCACACACGATTCATGAGGTTCATGAATACTGCTGGTACGTTGGTCAACTCGGATGACATGACCAGAAGGTCGTAATGGCTGTACCGTGTTCAAAAAGCCGTCTTAGGTACATCCTCCACCCGGACTCTCATCCGATGATAGCCTGATCTTAAGTCAACTTTCGAACAGGAGCTTGACCCTCGCAAGTGGTCAACAGATTGTCAATGCGTGGTCGAGGCTAACGGTTCTTGACTGTCACCTTGTTGAGTTCTCGATATTCAGTACACATACGAAAAAGGCCTATCTTTCTTCTCTAAGAATAGAACTAGGGCTCCCCAGGGCGGAAAACTAGGTCAGACAAAACACCTGTCCAACAGTTCCTGAAGTTGATTAGGCAGTTCTTATAACCCTCCTGGTGCAAGATGATAAGGAGTACGAGTAATCAGTGTTGCCCTGGCGTGAGATCAAACTGAGATTCCACCTGACGGTTGTGGAAGTAAACCTGAAAGTTCTTTGGGTAGCACATCGGGAGAAATCACGAGCAACTGATAGATCTTCACTTTTTTTTCCTCAGGCTGAGTACCAGTAACCAGTGATAGATTAGCAGGATAGCTGAAACGCTTCTGGGCTTCCGTCGCCGAAGTGATACTGGCAATCAATGAATCTCTCCCAAGGAGAGGTATACATGCGACTTTCTCTTTACAAAGGACTTCCTGCTTGATTCTTGGACAACCAGTCCAGGCCAACGACTACATCGAAGTTTCCAACATTAACAAGAAGAAGGTCAATGTCAAACACGTGTCCTAAAAGATCGAGTTGCACCCTAAGTGAACGTGTGAGACTTCAATTGACTTCTCATCAGCCAATTTTACAACGTGTTTGGTCTCAAGAAGTATCGGGGTTGAACAGAACAGAACGGAGGCGAATAGATTAATCATAAAAACATGCAGATCGTTATGTGGTTATCCTACCTGTCGTTACCCACGCCAATCTTGAATGCTCTTCCAAAAACGCTGTTTCCACCTTCGTTGTTATGGCTACGAAGATTCCCATCACTGCTATTATTCCCGTGATTGTTAGCGTCTTGACTTAACAGCGGCCAATCCTAGCCGAAGTCATCCTCATTCCCATATCGGGGGTCTCGATCACGAGTATCTTGTTGTTGCCGTGGCCCAGAGCTCTGCAATCTTTCACCAAAAAAGATCCACCTTTCACATTTCCTGACACGTCCCCGGGTACTACCCAAGGCGCTAGTAATTACACATCCCACACTCTGGTCGATTGCCAGCGTTTATGCCCCAAGTGATTCATAAGAGTTGGCTCCCAGAGGTTGCTGACTAAGGTTAGGAACTCGATTGAAGTCAACCCGCTGGTGTTCGCTATTGTTAGTCAAGGCCGTCATGTTGCTAGAGTCGGCAATGTATCACGTTCAACTTCTTGTCCATCGGTCTTGTGAGTCGATTGAATAGTGCGCGGTAAGTTGCTAGAGAATTACAGAGGTGATCATACTTCTGGATCTGAGGCGTCAATTCGTTGAGTTCAAGTAAACGAGAAAAGTGAGGAAAGTACAGACCAAACATTCGACGCTTCGCCAACTAACTCAGAGACGTTCGCGCTAGCACCAATCATCCTTATACGGCTCTCTAGACGTTCATATACGTGTTCAGGCAACACTCAATATCATCGAGATTCGTAAGGATTCAGAGGGAAGTGGAAAGATCACGCTCGAGTAGGAGGCAATCATCGCTATGACTCCTATAGATTGTTGTGTTTCTCGTTAGATCGAATAATGAAATAGAACCCCTTTTACACTTGTTAAGCCTCACTGGGACTCACATGTGCACCCACAATAATAATATGATTTGCATGCTCCTCTCAGTTCCTCCTAACTCATGTTAAATGGCTCCTCAGATTCGGGTAGCAAAGCAAAGGACATCACAAAACATGGATCACGAAAGTCTAGAGGAAATGCCACACTATCAATCACACAATATAGGCAAATAACACAGGAATTCATATTGTAGTGCTAAGTGTGCAATCACATGCAGTATCATACGTAAGTGTTCACTAGTTACGTTGTGCAATAAGTAAGCGAGAGACGAAACTTGCAATCTGGAGATGAGTGTCATGGTCGTGTTCAGAATTGTTCGGTTATAGTCTGGTTTTATAAAAACGTTTTAAAACCAAGTTCACTATAACTAGTGGCTCTGATACCAAACTGTCACACCCCCAAAATAACACATGCGGAAACCCTCGCGAGGTGATCAGAGTGTCGTGCTCCCGTCAAAGATAATATTTATAGTCCCAAATTACCCTTAACAAATAGTTACTGGTAGCAAAGGGGTCGAACCACGAAGAGTATGTGGTTTGCGAGTGGATTTGGTTGAATTGAAATATGTGTCACAACTTATGAAGCTAGCTATCTTGTTTTTTTGTATTTTTGTTTGATTGAAAAGATTTGAATTAAGATTACTAAAATAATTGGATTGATCAACTACTAATGATTAACAAATTGCAAAAAATGAAATTGATTGTTTGAACAATAATAAGAAAACAAGGCTCACACCCGGTTTCAACAAATGCAAGACTTAGGGTTACTATGTGTTTTAATTTGATTTACTTGAAATAATTCATTAACGGGTCAACAATCACAAAGCTTAGGTGCCAATCGCTATCAACGTCATAGACAACGGACCACGATGCACTTCGTTACTTTGGACTAGCAAATCCTATCAAAAGACAAGGCATAAGTACGTGTATTCGTTTCACAAAGTCAAATTTAATCATTCACTCGAGAATTCACAAATTCAATACAAATGTAGGACAATTGTCTAAAGATTCAAATGTAATTCAAGTTGTCACAAAGCAAACATCAAAACATAATAAATCCTAACTCTTACAAAAGTCTACATCGGGGTGAAACCTCCAAGAAATTAGCCGCTCATGGAAGGACGAACGCTATCACCGGAAATTGAGAACTCGAACATCATCATCATGAAGCTTTGAAGTTGTGAAGATGGTGGTTAGGGTTTGGAATGATTGGTGGTGATGAATGGATTGAAGGATGAATGATGGAATTAGGGTTGTGTAATGAAAGAGATAATGATTCGGATCTTGATTCGTGATAGATATGATGGTTCGTGAATTGGTGATGGATGATAATTGGCTCCAAGATCACTTTCAAAACTCCAAATAATGTGTAACTCCCGAAAATTGATTACCAAGATGCTTTTCATTCGTTCCCCCACTCAAGGGATCAATTTTTCGCGTCATCATCATTGAGAAGCCGTCGCCGACGGCCTGAAGCCCTGTCGGCGACGGTTGGTGGTTATTTAATTTTTTTCGACGGTCAAACTCACTGCCTACAGGCTTTCTGGGCGACGGAGGATTACATAAGCCGTCGGCGACAACCCATATGGGCGTCGGCGACGGTGGCCAGAAACCTTATTCTCCGTTTTTCCATTTTCTTGAGTCCGGTTGACCCGTTTCGCTTCCCGGTGGCTCGTTTTTCATCACGGTGACCCGTAAAGCTCCCGAAAAGCTCCTTTAACTCCGCTAGACCTGCAAAATACATATCTAATCAAAAGTAGGCTATTCAAAATTAAAACTTGTGTAAAAACATCAAATTAAACAATTACAATCACCGGTTTTTTACCACGTATCACATCCCCACACTTGTCTTTTGCTTGCCCTCAAGAAAATCTGTTTTTCACTTTCTCGTGGGTCGAACAAAGAATACACTCCCCATTCCCAAGAATAAGGTTAAGGTCTATTGTCGTACTAAAGTTCAAACTCTTTTACAGTTTTCAACATATTTAACGGTCAAGTGAATAATCACATATAACAATGGTTATCCAAGATTAACCCGCCCGTGAAACCAACAATTCATGCATATCCCTCACAATGTTCTCTCCACTCGGCTTATAATTTGGCTAATGTTTATAATGTATTAGCACTTCAATAATTAATCGCTCAAAACCGATTAGAACACGTACCCGCATAGGCTTGCAACTCAATCATTCTCCACCACTGATCACGAATACTAGGCACAAGTCATAAGGTCTTTGTAAGGGTTGTAACGGGGCTAGGCTAAGGGTAGGAAATAGGATATTTTAAAGTGGCTAAGGTGATGAAAATTCGATTTTTTATTATTACAAATGACTACTCTAAACAAGACTAAACTATAAACATCACTACAAGGCAACAACTTTAGCCTTTTATTCAACAACTACTAACTTCATATTTTTGTTCTTTTCTCAATGATTTTCAATTCTTTTTCATAACATTTTCTGATTTTTCTCTTTTTTTATATGTAAACAATCAAATACAACTATACAAACTCGACTCCTATAATCGAATTTCCATCACACGGGTTTAAAAGAAAAGGTTTAAGGTTATGGGCTATAGGGTGGTCAAACGAAAGGATTAGGCTCAAAATTGGTTACTAGGGAATGATTTTTGGGTAATGATATATAAATGGTGTAAAAGGAAAAGGTTTACCTAATGCCTTAATCATTCTTGTGCTTGTATTCGGTCTATGGTCTCGAACGTATCAAAAGTTGCAAATTCTACGATACATGACTAATGGTCCACTCAAACAAAGAAACATGTATATGTAAATCTATGATATAAAAGTGGCTCAAAACCTCACGTATAAGGGTATGGTATGTGATATGCATAAAATACTAATTTCTTAAGCGGATTATTCCCAAATAACCACCCGCTAAATACCCGTCATGCTATTAATTTGAATTTGACCATGACAAAAGACCAAATGGGTAGTGACATCCCTCGTTGACTTAGTTACTTATGCTTTAAGATC
Source organism: Helianthus tuberosus (assembly GCA_030545235.1). Taxonomy (NCBI): domain Eukaryota; kingdom Viridiplantae; phylum Streptophyta; class Magnoliopsida; order Asterales; family Asteraceae; genus Helianthus; species Helianthus tuberosus. Next base: position 24,946,807 of record CM060405.1, read on the forward strand.
GCTTTTGAAACAAGACATTTTTGAAAAATTTTTGAAATTTTCCCCCATCCCCACACTTAAGGTAAACATTGTCCTCAATGTGCAGTGTTTAAATGAACGGGCCAAAATCGAAAACTTTTACTACTCCCACATCCCCACACTTGAGGTGGACATTGTCCTCAATGTGTAAGAACTAGAGTTTTAAAAACGCACAAGGGATGCGACACGGCTAACTGCCACGTAGGAGCCGGCCCATCAGAATGTTCAAACCGCAAAGTCGACAACCATTCACAAACCACACCCAAATACACCCGGGTGGTGATATCCTCACACCAATCTAATACTCGCTCCCACCCAATCTTTTCAAACCTTTGAGTTATGCCAATTTTTCGGAATTCTTCGACATTCACCACGCGCTCACATACTACTCTATCGGGTACGGGCTTTGAAACACCCGTGACCATTTTCATCTTCCACATCTTTGCCTCTAATCTCTTGTTTCTGTACCGGTAAAGAGCCTTCTGTTTTTCGTCTTTCCAAACTGAGGCCAATCGACTATTCTTGGTCTCCTCCCAATCCCAATCCTGTCGATAGAGTTGCCCATCATCTTCTTCCACATTGCTTAACTGTTCCCATTGTCTTTGAAAGTGACCCGAGCCTGAACCGGCTCCAGAAGATGAACCTTGCCCGGAAGTTTTTGCTTTCTTTCTTCCTCCGAACATAGCTACAATCAAAAGACAAAACAACAATTAGCATACCCAAATCTTCAAACAATCTCAAACTTTGAACATAATACGTGATGTTGAATTTCAATCAATAATTAGATGTAAAATCGCCTTTTTAAACTTCCAAAGTCGCACATTTTATCATCTGCATATCAATTAAATATGTTTATTCACAAAATTTCTCTAAGTTTCATGGTTTCAACAATATTCAACATCACAATTATGTTCAATCATGCAACTAACTAGAGTAATCACATCACTAAGACTAGAGCATGTTCCAATCCCACCCAAATCAAGTAATCATTCTCAAATTCATGCCAAAACATCATACATCATGATAAACAACCTACTCTTAAACAATAAGCTTAAAATTTCAGAAGAAATCAACAATCCATATGAAAATCATGCATAAATTAAATGAAATTTCATACCTTTAGTGTAGATGAACAAGAAAAACTAAGAAAAGTGCAAAGCAAGAAACTTGATTAACACCCTTCAAAAACCCTAAAAATCACGCACAGAAATCTTGCAACGAGCAAGAATTGATGAAAACCGTGATAAGGGTTTTGTTCCTCTCGAAAAAATACGCAAAATAGGCTCAAGAATCACTGGATTTGGCTGAGAATTGAAGGAGTTATGAGAAGTTGAAGGATTAGAGTTCTAGAGGAGAAGTTTGGAGAAGATGAAGATGTAACGTGTAGATCTGGATTAATGAATTTGAATGGAAGTGGATGAGATGTGATAAGGTTTTCGGGTGTTGTGTGTAGTTAAAAATAGGGTTGGTTTGAGTTTAAAGGGTGAAAAATGAGTTTGGGTTCGATCCTGGTCGTTTGGCAAAGATCAGCATCGGACAGAGAAACAGGGACCGTCGGCGACGGTCACTACCTCCGTCGGCGACGGAAGTGGGAAAACGTGGTTTCAGCCGACGGCCAAACTCGCTGCCTATGGTCATTTTGAGGCTACGGACATTTTGGAGGACCGTGGGCGACGGATTAGGTCTCCGTCGGTGACGGTTTGCAGATTTTCAACTTGTTATTTTTCGAAAATATTATTATTATTATTATTATTATTATTTAAGAAATTATGAGGAAAATTATGAGAATTTAATAAAAGGACTATATACATTAAAAAATCCTAAAAATTATTAAAAATCTTATTGTAATTTTTTATAAGTTAAAATTTAGAACTCACGAAAACTGTCAACGGCCCTACCATACCCCGAAAAGTCGTGTATTGTCCCTAATACACACAAATAAGTCTAAAAACATACCTTTTGTCTTCAAGACCCGTTCAGAATGTCCGGACTTCACACAATCACAAGGGTTAGTACGGAATGAGAACGATTACCACAAAAATACTCAAACAAATAAATAAATTGTACATAACTTTACACAATTCATTACCGGTCCTTTCAGTTGACCTCATAAGTTGGCACACTTACCACGAAGTTCACCAACTCAACATTCTCATCCTTTTTCTCATTTTTACCGTCAAGGAACGGTTTAAGGCGATGCCTGATGTGTGCAAAATGCAACATATAAATTACATCAATTGTGGCATAAAACTAACCCTTTTTTAGTACTAATGTTGGAAAAAGTGTGCTTTTGTCTTCCTTTTGTATTTTCAGGATTAAATAAGCCCAAATTAACAAAAGAAGCAAAAAGACAGCAAAATCTAACATAATTACAAGAAAAGGAACAAACGTGACATGCCCGACCCCACGACAGCATCTTCCCAAGCAAAACAAAAAGACAGAAGACTGAACACGCCCCGTGCTCAGCCAGCACGGGGGCGTGCCCAAGTGTCAGCAGAAAAGACAAAGTGGTAGAAGCTTCTATTGCCCACCACGGGGCCGTGCTCAGCGGACACGGGGCCGTGGTCAACTATAAGATTCGCAGAATCCAGGCAAATCTTCATAGTACAAAGATTCTTCTGCACACGGGGTCGTGCTCAGCGGACACGTTGGCGTGGTCAACTAATACAGACAAGCTGTATTAAATGAAGAAAGAGAGGATGTGGACACGGGGCCGTGCCCACTGGACACGGGGCCGTGCCCGAGCTTATGTTCAGCCTATAAATAGGAGTGCTTGGCTCAAGCTCAAATCATCCCTTGGCACACCACCTCTCTCACACTTCACCCACCACCCACCACCACCATAACACCATCATCCACCACCATCATCCATTGTCCATCGTAGAGTGTGTGAGTCATCTCGGGATCCAAGATTGATCGTAAGAGTTCTTGACAATCAAGGCCATGTTTGCCTAAGTCTCTTACATCACTTGGTGAAGACAAGTGTCTAGTGTAATACTTTTTATTTTTAATCTTTTCGCACTTTTTACTTGGTTTTGTATTAATGACTTTAATAACTAGTTTCTTATGTTGAAGGTGATTCTTCCATATCGTTTGTCCGTGGTGTCTTGGCATTATTTTACTGTCTATATAAAATAAAAGATTTTCACCATTCATATCTCCACGGTCTATATGGAGGTATGTTGGCTACCTAGTCGGGGGTTAAGGGAACGGTTTGGTAAGAGTCTTGCCGTTGTTCAGCGTTTAGAGATCCTGCAAGGGACCTGGGTCAAATTTAGTAGGACCTCCTTCAATACTTAACGGTATTGGATGGCGGGGGTCCAAACTCTTTGATCCCCTCATAAGTTAAACTACTATTAATACTATAACCCGGCTATTTAGGACTGTATCCCTGCTGACTCAGACTACTTAGCTGAGGGTAACGTCACCTTCAAAAGAGGGGCCTACCATAATTTGCATTAATAACTTAATTAATTATCTTTCAATAATCCGACCCTTTAGGATTGTATCCTTGCTGACTCAAACTACTGGGTTGAGGGTAACGTCACCTCCAAAATAATCAAAGGTTACACTATACACGAGTCGGAACCAAGTGATTCATTTTGTCTATCTGTTTTTATTTTTATTTTTATTTTCAGCATTTTAGTTAGTTTTTATTTTTCTTAGTTTAAAACATTTTTCTAAACTTTTTGATTTGATTAGACGTTGAGGATAAACCGGTACTAAAAGCTCTTGTGTCCTTGGACGACCTCGGTATCTTACCAACACTATACTACGCTCACGATGGGTGCACTTGCCCATATGTGTGTTTAGTGTTAGTAAATATCGTGTTTTATAAATTTAAAACTTGGCTAAAAAAAGTGTAAAAGGGCTTAAAATATACTTAAACTTATATATACACTTCACACGCATCAATGCCCATTAACCGTTTGCTTCGACCCATCCTTCGGGTCCTTGATTGTAACATCTCCAAGCTTCCCGACCCGTGTAATCACATACGGGCCCATCCATTTGCTCTTTAGCTTACCGGGAAAGTATTTAAGCCTTGAATTGTAAAGCCAAACCTTTTGACCCACTTCAAACTCCTTCGGGTTCAACTTCGCGTCATGTGCCCTCTTCATATCATCCTTGTATTTCGAGGCGCACTCATACGCTTCTTTCCTAAGCTCCTCCAATTCGCAAAGCTTTAATTTTCGCTCTTTTCCTGCATCGTCATATTTCATGTTAACTTCTTTAATAGCCCACCAAGCACAATGCACAAGTTCAACTGGTAAATGGCAATTTCGCCCATAAACTAAGCGATAAGGTGTAGTTCCAATAGGTGTTTTATGAGCAGTTCTATAAGCCCATAAAGCATCATTCAACTTCGTCGACCAATCCTTTCGGTCGGGTCGAACGGTCTTTTGCAAAATTTCTTTTATTTGCCTATTTGAAACTTCCACTTGACCACTTGTTTGTGGATGGTAAGGGGTAGCGATTCGATGGTCAACACCATACCGTTTCAAGAGTTTGCCAAAGTTAAAATTCTTAAAGTGAGATCCCCCATCACTAATGATCACTCGGGGAATCCCAAATCTACAGATTATGTTTGTTTGTACAAAATTGCAAACAACGGTATGGTCATTCGTCTTGGTGGCAATCACTTCGACCCACTTGGATACATAATCGACCGCCACCAAAATGTATAAGTTGCCATGCGAATTAGGGAATAGGCCCATGAAATCGATCCCCCACACATCAAAAATATCTACAATGAGGATCGGTTGCATGGGCATTTCATCCCTTTTAGAAATACCCCCTAACTTTTGGCACTCGACACAGTTTTTAGCGAAATTAAAAGCATCCTTGAAAATAGTCTGCCAGTAAAGATCGCTATTGAGCACTTTGTGCCCGGTTTTGTGACCACTGAAATGGCCCCTACAAGCAAATGAATGCAAGTGCATCAAGACGCTAGGAATATCCTCGTCGGGTATGCATCTTCGAACGACTTGATCTGGACATATCTTGAATAAGTCTGGTTCTTCCAACGTGTAGTACTTGATTTGAGAAAGGAAGTGCAACCTCTTCCTTCTATCCCAATGAGCCGACAAGTCACCTGTTGTCACACCCCAACCGATGGCGGAAACATCGGGGCATGGCACTGAGCGAAACAGATTGTCCAGAAGTTTCCATAACAATTATCATTACCAATCAATTTAAAGTAACATGTCCCATACCATGTCTCAAAAGGTAAACAAATTATTATAGACAAAATCTACGCAAATAGTTATATTCCGACAACTCAGATTTCATTTGTACAGACAACTATTTGTTGGCCTCTAAGACCTTATTCTACCCTCGATTTCCTAGCAGATAAGCATCCTAAGCACCTGTCACATACGTTAAAATAAAGTCAATACACATAGTGTAAAGATGAGCATACAAGTTTGATAATAGTATATAGAGTTCGAAAGCGTTACGCATAACCAGCACGTACACAGAGTGAAATGAGGCATGTTAGTTATCGACATGAACCTATCGATACCAATGACTGGGGGTTGACTGCCCAAGGCAGTTTATAATACATGATCACCACTATAATCCATGCAAATAATTGTCCTTAACAACCCCCGCGTGAGCGGGTGCTGAGTCCAAACTATAGTACTATCGTCGTTAAGGCAGGTAGACAACATTCCATGTGTAAACATAACCACAAGCATTCATTTAGTCACGTATAACATGTAGTAACGATTAGCGTTTAAAGTATTGCGTAGTGTGTTCGATGTGATTTAGAATAAGTAACGTATGTAACATCCAAAAGTGCGTAAAGCAAAAAGGGATCGAGTATACTCACAGCGATGGATGGATTGAAGGGAGCGCTAGAGAGTAGGGTTAGCCTGATCAGAACGATAGCATAACGATATGTGACGCGTAAAACGATGCAAGGTGTAAGTGGCTCGGACAGCAGTTCGGTCGGATGGTAATCCGATCGGACGACCTATCGTGCAGATGACAATCCGTTCGGATGGTTATCCGGTCGAACGGTAGTCCGGTTGGATGACTATTCGAGTGGATTTTTTCTTCCTATGAGAAGGATGTGTTTGTGTATGATGGCTTGACCTTTGAAGTTTTCGTTGTAGTATTTTGGAAACATTGAAGTATCTCTACCTTTCAGGTCAGTCGATCGGACGGTTGTTCGATCGGGTGGCGACTCGAATGGCGAGGCTTCCCAGAGAGAATAAGTTCACAGCAGGGTGGTCACTCGGTCGGATGTCCATCCGTCCGGGTGGCAACTCTGTTACTGAACATGTTGAAAAAATTTTAAGTGTTAAAGTCCAGATGTTTCATGATTCGGATGGCTATCCGATCGGATGGTAGTCCGGTCAGACAACAACTCGTTCAACAACCAGACTTCAATCGTTGGCAAAATAGTTAAGTGTGGGACCCAAGGTGCAAGTCGTTCGGACAGCCGGTCGCTAGGATGGCTGTCCGTTCGGACAGCAGTCCGATCGGACGGCACTCCGTCCTGGTTGTTCCGTCCGTCTTACACTTGGCCGTCTTGATTGTTTGTCGTGTTATCAAGATGTGTTGATATCCTGCTAACCAACCGAGTTCCATCCTAAGCTCTAGTGACCCGACTGAACAGGAACCACCCAACTTCGGTCAGTCCACCGGTTTAAGACGGTAGTTCTTGGTTAACCCGAAATCGATAATCTCATGGATAGAGTATGGATCTTGAACCAACACAACCATAGGATTGAATGGTGAGTCGACACAAGCTCAGATTCTACCGGTTTTGAATGCATTGAGTGTAAAAGAGTTGAAAGAAAGTTGGAAAACCTTCTCTTAATCCTTTTCACCATGAATATGTTTAGATCTATGAAATATCTTTGTTAGTTTATGTGGAAATTGGTTAGATCTAAGTTGTTCTTGGTGGATTGAGGCCAAAACATGAAGTTCTTCAAGAACACATGATGACGTCATCCTAGAACACCTTGAATCTTGATGATTTCATGGTTAAAAGTTAAGATTCAAAAGATAGAAAGGTGTAGGAGTGCGTATAGATTAAGGAAGTACAAGATTTAGGACGAGATCTTACCGGGATTGCGAGAAATCAGAGAAAAAGCGAGGAAAACGAGCTGGTCGGACGTCACTTGCCAAAAGTGGAAAGAATGAAAGTGACATGGGGTATTTATAGGATACCCAAAGTGGAAAGGGGCGGGTCGGTCGGATGGCAATCCGGTCGGATGTCATCTCGGTCAGATGGTAGCCTGGCACCTTGATCAAGTGACAGCCCGGTCGGATGGCAATCCGGCCGGCTGGCACCTGGTTCGAGTGCTCGGCGCGACGATTTTTGCTGTTTCAATTGCGAGCGATTCGATGCGATAGATTTTCCTAGTAAAATTACTTTTAATCCCAACTACTCATATCTCGCACTATCTTTTCTCCACCAATTGTCATACCATTTCGATTGTGATTGAGTTCGATTGCGATTGAGTTTCGATTGCGTTTCGATTGATTACCACACATAACATAAATAAACATGCACAAGTAACACATAAGGCACACACACACGTATAACAATAACTAAAATGCGCATTTCGAGTTGTGAGCGCGATTACCATTCGATGTCGATTCGTTTAGCATAGTTCGAGTATCGTTTTAGTTAACTTTATCGCATTGTTACTTCCTATAGTTCACAGTCGTAAGTCGATTTAATAGCAAATAACACACTTCGAATACTGTGATTATTGACACTTACTCCACCTAATACAGCTAAAATAACCACATAAAATAAATTCACTACAAGTCAAGTCGCGCGATCGGTCGTTGACTTTGACCCTGACTTTGACTTTCAAAACACGGGGTGTTACAGCCTCCCCTAGTTGAGGGAATTTTGTCCCCAAATTAGTCCGAAGCCGTAACAAACAACTGCGGGTACTTCGCCTTCATGTCGCTTTCGAGTTCCCAAGTGAACTCCGCGCCTCGCTTGCCTTCCCATCGGATTTTCACAATCGGAATGCGTGAGCGTCTGAGCTGCTTGGTTTAGCGGTCCATGATCTCAACAGGCTTTTCCATGAAGTGTAATGTTTCGTTCACTTGTAGATCCTCTAATGGAACATGTAAATCGGGCTCAGCAAGGCACTTCCTGAGGTTTGAGATGTGGAAAGTCGGGTGAACGTTGTTAAGTTCCTTCGGTAGTTCGAATCTGTAAGCCACTTTACCGATTCTTTCCAGAATCTTAAAGGGTCCTACGTATCGAGGCGCGAGCTTTCCTTTCTTGCCGAATCGGACCACACCCTTCCAAGGTGAGACCTTTAGGAGTACGTAGTCACCAACGTCAAATTCAAGGGGCTTGCGTCGTCTATCGGCGTAACTTTTCTGACGATTCCGAGCTTTCGTTAGATTGTCTCAAATTTGGAAAATTTTGTCTGTCGTTTCTTGCAATAGCTCGGGACCGGTTAGTTGCGAGTGACCGATCTCGTGCCACACAATAGGCGATCGACAACTTCTTCCATATAGTGCCTCAAATGGTGCCATTTGAATGCTGTAATGATAAATGTTGTTGTTCGAGAATTCGACTAACGGTAGGTATGTATCCCAATTACCACCGAAATCTATGACACACGAACGGAGCATGTCTTCAAGAGTACGGATCGTTCTTTCAGTCTGGCCGTCGGTTTGAGGGTGGAATGTGGTACTTAGGTTAAGCGTAGTACCGAGAGCCGCTTGAAACGTTTCCCACAGTCGCGAGGTAAACCGAGCATCACGGTCAGAGATGATATCGTGAGGCATCCCATGATTACCAATGATCTCGTTGGTGTAGATTCGGGCTAATCGTTCTACCTTATAGTCTTCCCGTATTGGCAAGAAGTGAGCTGATTTGGTCAAACGGTCAACAACAACCCATATGTTGTCGTGACCTGATGACGTGTGCGGAAGCTTTGTTATGAAGTCCATGGCTATAATTTCCCACTTCCACATAGGGATTGGCGGTTGTTCGAGTAAGCCAGAGGGTCTTTGGTGTTCGGCCTTGACTCTTGCACAAGTCAGGCACATTCCAACGTACAGAGCAATATCCCTTTTCATGCCCAACCACCAGTACTTGTAGCGAAGGTCCTGGTACATTTTATCGGCACCGGGATGAATAGAATATCGGGATTTGTGGGCTTCGTCCATCAAAATTTGTCGCAAATCGGTCCGTTTAGGGATCCAAATTCGGTCCAGATAATGGAATATCCCATTCGACTTATTCACAAGCTGGGCTCCATCGTGATAGATTCGTTCCATCTTCAGAGTGCGTTCGTTAAAACATGCATGCTGCTTCGCGGATGAGGGCTTCGAGATCGTATTGGGCTTGAGTATTACGAATGCTGAGCAAATAACTCCGTCTGCTGAGAGCGTCGGCAACAACATTTGCTTTTCCTGGGTGATAACGAATCTCACAGTCGTAATCGTTGAGAAGTTCTACCCATCGTCGTTGACGCATATTAAGTTCTTTCTGATCAAAGATATGTTGTAGGCTCCTATGATCGGTGAAGATCGTACACTTGGTACCATACAGGTAGTGTCGCCAAATCTTTAACGCAAAAACAACTGCGCCTAGCTCGAGATCATGGGTTGTATAGTTCTTCTCGTGGATTTTGAGCTGACGAGATGCGTAAGCTATAACCTTGTCCCGTTGCATGAGAACGCAACCAAGACCAAGGTTGGAAGCATCACAATAGACAATGAAATCGTCGTTTTCGTCGGGTAGAGTGAGAATGGGAGCATTGCAAAGCATGTGCTTGAGGGTTCGAAAAGCAGACTCTTGTTCGGCTCCCCAAACAAAAGGCTTGTCTTTATGTGTAAGAGCGGTAAGCGGCACAGCGATCTTTGAGATCCTTCGATAAATCGTCGATAATAGCCCGCTAGTCCGAGAAAAGAACGGACTTCAGACGGGTTCTTAGGTGTAATCTAACTCTTAACGGCTTCAATCTTCGCGGGATCGACGTGAATACCCTGACTATTGACAATGTGACCCAGAAACTGAACCTCCTCCAGCAAAAATTCACACTTGGAGAACTTGGCATAGAGTCGGTTCCCCTGGAGTAGCTCGAGAACCAAACGTAGATGTTGCGCGTGTTCGGCTTTCGACTTGGAATAGATCAAGACATCATCGATGAACACGATGATGAAACGGTCGAGATATGGTTTACACACGTGATTCATCAGATCCATGAAAATCGCGGGTGTGTTGGTTAAACCAAAGGGCATAACAACGAATTCATAATGGCCATATCGAGTGCGAAAAGCGGTTTTGGGTATATTCTCCTCTTGAATGCGTAGTTGGTGATAGCCTGAGCGTAGATCGATCTTTGAGAAGCACGTTGTGCCTTGTAGCAGATCAAACAAATCATCAATGCGAGGCAGAGGATAGCGGTTCTTGATAGTTAACTTATTCAGTTCCCGATAGTCGATGCACATCCGGAACGACCCATCCTTCTTTTTGACGAAAAGGACTGGCGCGCCCCAAGGAGAGGTGCTCGGGCGAATGAAGTCTTTCTCAAGTAATTCCTGGAGTTGGTTTGAGAGTTCACGCATTTCGGACGGTGCGAGTCGGTTAGGAGCTTTGGCAACAGGATTGGCTCCAGGAATGAGGTCGATACGAAAGTCGATATCATGACTTGGAGGTAAACCGGGAAGATCGTCAGGGAACACATTAGGAAATTCACAAACCACTGGAACGTCTTTCACTTCGGTCTTTCTTTTCTTTTCCTTCTCCGCTACTACAATGTTAGCCAAGAAAGCTCTGTATTCCTTGCGGAGATACTTGCTAGCTTGGACACATGACATGAGTTTGAAACTTTTTGAAGCAGTTTCACCGTAGACACACAATAAATCACCATTCGCGAGCGAGAATCGAATCATCTTTTCGAAGCACACAACTTCAGCATGGTTTTCGCGAAGAAAGTCCATGCCTATTATGACGTCGAAACTTCCGAGTTGCATCGGAATAAGGTCGATTGGAAAGATGTGATTGTTGAGTTCAAGAGTACAATCACGAAGAACAGAATTAACGGCGACAGTTCTTCCTGTAGCGACTTCAACATCGAACGTCGAGGGGAGATGGGAGCGCTTACGACTATGAAGTTTCTCGAATTCGAACGACACAAAGCAATTATCGGCTCTAGTATTAAACAAACACGAAGCATAAATACCATTCACAAGGAACGTACCATTGACCATGTTGTTGTCAGCCTGGGCTTGGCGCACATTGATGTTGAAAGTTCTGGCGCGTGCGGCTTGTTGCTGTTGATGTTGTTGCTGCTGGTGAGGCTGCTACTGCTGGGGCTCTTGTTTCACAACCTTGTTCGGGCACATGTTCGCAAAGTGGTTGGGATCACCACATGAGAAGCAGACTCGGGCGTTGACCGCGGGTGCCTGAGACGCTTGTTGGCCTTGCGGGGCTGGGAGTAGAGCTTGATGAGCAGTGGCTTGGGCTGGTGCTTGACGGCGACCAGTACGGCAATTAGCAGTGAAGTGGTCGTACATGTTGCAGTGAGCGCAGAAACGACAGGCGAGACCCACCGGGTGATGATAAGAGCTTGTCGGGCAAGCCGGGTGGGGGCCTGTGTATGCACGCTTCGCTGGCGGTGCATAAGTAACTGGTACTGGACGGTGGGGAGACTGCTGCTGAGCCGGTACGGCTTGAAGTGGAGCAGCAGTGGTAGTAACAGCACAGTTCTTGTTGCTGGAGCTGCTGTTGTTGTTCTTCTTCTTTCGACGTGAGGACTTTGATGATTGAGCGGCGACGGTTTCAGCATTTGGTGCGGCGGTGACTTGATGCAGGTTCTCCGAAGTTTTATCCCAGACTCCGGCCTTGACCCGCTTGTCGTTGATTTCGGCGGCCAGTAGGTAAGTCTCTTCGATCGTTGTAATCTTGGCCGCTTGCACGAAATCTGCAACACAGTCAGGCAGGGCCCGGATATACTTCTTGATTGCGATCTCCGGAGTCTTGACATGATCAGGACAGATAATGCTGAGCTGCTTGAAGCGAGCAGTGAGTGCGGCGTTTTCTCCATCCTTCTGCTTTATGTGCCAGAATTCATCTTCTAACTTTCGGCGTTCATGAGGAGGGCAGAATTCTTCCAAAATGATCTCCTTGAGCTCATCCCATGACAGACCGTAGGCTGCATCGTTCCCACGTTTGTTCCTCTCAGCCATCCACCAGTCTAAGGCGCGTGACTGGAAGACGCCAGTCGCGTTGAGAGTGCGTAGGTTATCGGGGCAATCGCTCTGTCGTAGTGTGACCTCGATGGAGTCAAACCATTGAAACAAAGCTGTAGGGCCTTCTTCTCCGGTGAACTCTTTCAGTCCACATACCTTGAACTGTTTGAAGCTGAAAGCAGCTTTGGGAGTCTCAGTTCAGGATTCCTCAGACGATTTGCTCATGTTTTCGTACAGCTCGCTGACGACTTGGGGTACAACCTTTGCCATTTGCTTAGTGATCATGGCAGCAAGGCGTTTGTCTGCTTGCCCTCGGCGAGCGTCTCGGGTAGTGCGAGATCCAGATGACGACATTGTCTGCTACAGACATCGTCACAGGACTCAACATGACATATTCGAATCTCACCTCATAATCCTACTACTACTAAAGCTCAGGAACACAATGAAACATGTATCACATAATCATAGATTCACATATGCACAGAGGCACATAAACACATAATCACATAAGCACGTAGGGCACAGAAGCACATACGCATTTATTCACCATAGGTACATAGGAGCATATAGAGACACGTAGAGTATTCTGACTGCATCTATCATCTAAGGTCTATGCGCGTTTGAGAATAGCGATCGCGAATAACATAGCGAGTAGTATAGTATAAGCGTGTATCATAGCATAAGGTCGTCCATAATTTAGCGATTTGTCAGCGATCGGTAGTGTGTGGTGCGATTAGCGGAGGCAAAAGGCGTTAGATCGAAACCAGTAGTATCTCAAAACGCTAACAAATAAATACAATTCACATAAGTCACATAAAATCGACGAATCATCAGAGTCAGCAGTTGCAGGCTCAGAATCGAAACACATAAAAATCGAGAAATGGATTATCTGCGGCTATTAGACATTGACTATCCAAAGGGATTCGACTATTCACAAGGACTTGTTGTGCACTCTTTGACCTTCAGGATTGTGCTTCTGCCTCGATTCTTGGGCGTTTGGCACACATCCCGTTAGTCATGTTGTGACTTCAGGTCGTTGGAGTCCGTCGAGACTTTGGTGAGAGTTTTGTAAAACCAAGTAAAAGTCAGAATCAAATCGTCAAGGTTAGGGTTTCACCCCTTGTTTAACAACTTCGTTCCAGTTTTGATGAAATAAAGGAGAAAATTCGTCAAAGTATGGATTTCACTCCTGATTTGGCATAATTCTCCCCGTTTGTAGATAAAAATGCGGGTTGATCAAGCAATTTAGTCTCGAGTTTGCGGTTTTCATACCTAATCTCGACTTAATCGCTTATTCAAAATTGAAAATTCAAGTGCAGTGTTAGTGTAGCATAGGCCAGAATAGTGAGAAATAGCAGTAAGCTCATACATAATCCTTACTAGACATGTACGAGTCGGTCTGTTAGTTCCTAACTATAGACTAGGTTTCTAAGACTTCGACCCGGACTAGGTCGAGTCTTGCCTAATTCCCTATAGTTATGGCTCTGATACCAATCTGTCACACCCCAACCGATGGCGGAAACATCAGGGCATGGCACTGAGCGAAACAGATTGTCCAGAAGTTTCCATAACAATTATCATTACCAATCAATTTAAAGTAACATGTCCCATACCATGTCTGAAAAGGTAAACAAATTATTACAGACAAAATCTAGGCAAATAGTTCTATTCCGACAACTCAGATTTCATTTGTACAGACAACTATTTGTTGGCCTCTAAGACCTTATTCTACCCTCGATTTCCTAGTAGATAAGCATCCTAAGCACCTGTCACATACGTTAAAATAAAGTCAATACACATAGTGTAAAGGTGAGCATACAAGTTTGATAATAGCATATAGAGTTCGAAAGCGTTACGCATAACCAGCACGTACACAGAGTGAAATGAGGCATGTTAGTTATCGACATGAACCTATCGATACCAACGACTGCGGGTTGACTGCCCAAGGCAGTTCGTAATACATGATCACCACTGTAATCCATGCAAATAATTGTCCTTAACAACCCCCGCATGAGCGGGTGCTAAGTCCAAACTATAGTACTATCGTCGTTAAGGCAGGTAGACAGTGATGTGTGTAAAATGCAACATATAAATTACATCAAATGAGGCATAAAACTAACCCTTTTTTAGTACTAATATTGGAAAAAGAGTGTTTTTGTCTTCCTTTTGTATTTTCAGGATTAAATGAGCTCAAAAACGCAAAAGAAGCAAAAAGACAGCTAAATCCAACATAAATACAAGAAAAGGAACATTAGTGGATTGCCCGAACCCTCAACGGCACCTTCCAAAGCAAAATAGAGAAAACAGAAGGCTGAACACGCCCCGTGCTCAGCCAGCACGGGGCCGTGCCCAAGAAGCAGCAGAAAAGACAAACCTATAGAAGCTTCTATTGCCCACCACGGGCCGTGCTCAGCGGACACGGGGGCGTGTCGAAAGTACAGCAGGCGCATTTATTGTAATTGCGAATTACAATTAATAAGGAGAGAGAGTGTCAGACGGGCACGGGGCCGTGTCCAGCGAACACGGGGCCGTGTCCAGCTCTCTGTTCAGCCTATAAATAGGAGTGCTTGGATTCATTTCATCTCATCCCTTGGCACACCACCTCTCTCACACTTCATCCACCACCCACCACCATCACAACACCATCATCCACCACCATCATCCATTGTCCATCATAGAGTGTGTGAGTCGTCTCGGGATCCAAGATTGATCGTAAGAGTTCTTGACAATCAAGGCCATGTTTGCCTAAGTCTCTTACATCACTTGGTGAAGACAAAGTGTCTAGTATAATACTTTTTATTTCTAATCTTTTGCACTTTTTATTTGGTTTTGTATTAATGACTTTAATAACTAGTTACTTATGTTGAAGGTGATCTTTCCTTATCGTTTGTCCGTGGTGTCTTGGCATTATTTTACTGTCTATATAAAATAAAGGATTTTCACCATTCATATCTCCACGGTCTATATGGAGGTATGTTGGCTACCTGGTAGGGGGTTAAGGGAACGGTTTGGTAAAGGTCTTGCCATTGTTCAGCGTTTAGAGGTCCTGTAATGGACCTGGGTCAAATTTAGTAGGACCTCCTTCAATACTTCACGGTATTGGATGGCGGGGGTCCAAACTCTTTGATCCCCTCATAAGTTAACTACTATTAATACTATAACCCGGCTATTTAGGACTGTATCCCTGCTGACTCAGACTACTTAGTCGAGGGTAACGTCACCGCCAAAAGCGGGGCCTACCACAATACTGCATTAATAACTTAATTCATTATCTTCCAATAATCCACCCCTTTAGGATTGTATCCCTGCTGACTCAAACTACTGGGGTGAGGGTAACGTCACCTTCAAAAGAGGGGCCTACTACAATAACTAAGATAATCTCTTAATTATGTGCAAAAGTGCGGAAATAATCAAAGGTTATACTAGATACGAGTCGGAACCAAGTGATTCATCTTGCCTATCTGTTTTTATTTTATTTTTATTTTCAGCATTTTAGTTAGTTTTTATTTTTCTTAGTTTAAAACATTTTTCCAAACTTTTATTTTGGTTAGACGTTGAGGATAAACCGGTACTAAAAGCTCTTGTGTCCTTGGACGACCTCGGTATCTTACCAACGCTATACTACACTCAACGATGGGTGCACTTGCCCATATGTGTGTTTAGTGTTAGTGAAATATCGTGTTTTATAAATTTAAAACTTGGCTAAAATAAGTGTTAAAAAAGGGCTTAAAATATATACCTAAAATATACGACACTTCGCACGCATCAAGTTTTTGGCGCCGCTGCCGGGGACACAAGGATTTTAGGAAAGCTTAAAATCGACGGCCTAATCAGTTTTTCAAAACCTTTTCAAAACGGGCCCACATTTTTCTGCATTTTAGTTTAGTTTTGCATTTACAGTAGGTTGAACACGGGCCGTGCTCGCTGAACACGGGGCCGTGCTGCATTTTTTTCACAAAAACACCCAGTAACCGAAGCTTGAACACGGGCCGTGTTCACTGAACACGCCCCGTGCTCAACGAAATCAGTAAATTTAATTAAAACGCCCAGATACAGTTCCTGAACACGGGGCCGTGTCCACTGAACACGGGGCCGTGTCCAGCCTCTGTTTCTGTTTTTCTTTTTGTTTTCTGATCTCGAGACTCAGTTGTGGTCTGCTGAGTGATTCTTATGGATCAATACTCAGGAGGTTACAACTACACCTATGAGGAGGATGATTATAGGGGTAATTATTGCACTAATTGTCGTAACGCACGATCGGTTCAAAATAATCGCTCATATCAACCATCCAATTCATACACCTACTATGAGGAACCCAGGTACGAGCCATCAACTTCATACACATCATATGAAGACCAAAGGTATGAACCTCCTCCCTCATACTCATATTTTGATGAACCAAGGTATGAGCCTTCATACTCATACGTTGAGGAACCAAGATATGAGCCACCACCTTCGTATGCTTATTATGAGGAACCATGGCGTGAACAACCCACCTCATATGAGTATTATGAAGAACAAAATTACGACCCTTATCCATCATATGCTTACAATGAAGAACAATGGTGCGAACCATCTACTTCATATGGGTATTATGAGGAACAAAGGATCGAACAACCGGATTCAAGCTTAGAAAATACCGATTCTTTTTCTATAACCGAAGTGACCGATAGGATATTAGAACACATTAGAGTTATCGATCGATGTATAAAAGAAGCTCGCGCAAGGGAAGAGGAGTCCCGCGCAAGAGAAGAATTAAAAAAAGAAGAGATAACTGAAAATGTAAAAATGGAAGAACAAATAAGTGAAAAACCGAGACATGAGTTAAACAATGAAAAAGGTGAGTCCGACATCGTTAAAATTCAAGAAGAGTCTAATTTTGAAGAAATTAATCTCTTGACACCTTCTTTTGAAAATCATTGTTTAATACCCCCTCATGCTAAGTTTTTAAAAGAGTTAAGCACTAACACTAAAATTGACGAAACGTTAAGTGTTAAGTTAACTAATGATCAAACCTCACTAATAAAAGAAGACCCATTTGAAATTAACATTACACCGGTTCCATGTTTCTTTCAAAATTCGTTTATTAGTAATGTCACAATCGATAAAGATCTTTGTGTTAACATAATGCCTAACTACATTTTCGAAAAATTAAGTATTAGTGATTTTTCTCCACTTCAAATACCCATTTTTCTATCCAATCGGAAAGTAATAAAATCAATCGGTATAGTTGAAGATGTCTTGGTTCAAACAAATCAGATGGTAATCCCGACCGACTTTGTCATCCTCGATGACGCTCCTCTAGTGTTGGGACGACCATTTGTAAAAACTCATGAAGCTTTGAAAAACCGGAAGTTCAACAATCTACCTCTTCAATTAGAGGCATTTAAAAAGAGTGTCGATCTTGAGCGATCAATGAAATATCCATTCGGCAATGACGACCCCCTAATTGAAGATGAGCCAGAACCACCTGATAAAGTGGGTCTAGCCAAGGACCCTTATAAACGTGGCGCACCACGGAGGCATTCCGCGGAACTATCCGTAGTTTAGTTTAGATTAACCTTTATGTTTTCTAGTTTAGTTTTTAATTTTCAGGAATAAAACACACTCATGGTGGTAAAGGATGAAAAGGGGAACGAGAAAAATGATCCCATGCACAAGAACGAGGCAACCCGACAATTTTCTCCCTTTCAGAAGGTTCAACACGGGCCGTGCCCAACCAACACGGCCCCGTGTCAAACCACCTGCAGAAAACGCCCAGTACAGGTAACTGGACACGGACCGTGTTCACCCAACACGCCCCCGTGTCCAGACTTCTGTTTCTCTTATTTCAATTTTGTTACTGGCACTTGAACACGGGGCCGTGCCCGGATAACACGGGGCCGTGTTCAGTGCCCAGTAACACAAATTTTTGCTTTTTAAACACTATTTTACACATCTAATCAACCTAAAAATTTATTTTTGGGACACATTGAGGACAATGTGTAATTTAAGTGTGGGGGGGTTGCTAAAACCTTGAATTTTGCAAGTCCTAAATACAAGCCTTACACAAAACTCTATTGGAACCGCTAATCACCCCAAATTTTTTTTCAAAAATTTCATTTTTTTTTACTTGTCTAGGTTTAACTCGGGAAATTCAAGCTCTCAAAAAGGTTATATTTTTACAAATTTACAACCGATAGCGTAGTGATAAAAAGAACCAACATAAGAAAATTATGAAAAGGCATGACAAACTTATTTAAAATTTGATTATATATACTTGATCACATAAAAACCCATTCCCACAAAAGTGAGTTTTGAGCCTTTATTGAGCACTCAATTTCATACCATTTGACTAAATGCTCATTTTTCGTTTCTTGTGTGAATAGCCGCTTGGTTCTTACGACTCTAGAACTTGCCATGACAATACATTCCCGGTCCTTATCAACTTAAACCCGAGTAAGTAAATGATAGAGGCATTAGGACTAACCTTTTTCATTTCCACACCATTATTTTTCTTTTTCTTTTACCACCTACCCAAAAATCCCCCTAGTTAGCCCCTTTGAGCCTAAACCTTTTCGTTTCATCACCCAAAACAAAAACCCTTTCACCCACCAAAACCTTTTTCATTTTTTTTACCCTTTATTTTAGTAACAAGTTCGGTTCTTCGTAAAAAAAAAAAAAAAAAAAAAAGAAAATTAATGAAGCAAAAAGAAAATAAACAAACAAAGTAATAAAAAATAACTTTGTTTGAATAAAAGCTTCATTAAAAATGAAAAAAAAATATATATATACGAAAACCGACACTTGTTACGCTTTTTGCCTTTTTTTTTTACTAACCACTAACCCAATCACCTACCTTTAACCCTAGCCAACCCTTAACCCACAAAGTCCTCTTGATATCTAAAAAGGTATAAAAGTTAAAAAGGAGGAGAATTGATTTTTTTGGCAAGCCTATGGTAGGAATAAGTTCCAGGACCGCTCTCGAGTGATTCACTAAAAATACACCTTCGGCCGAGTGTGAGTGATTTCCCCGCGAGGTATGTGAACTTGTTTATAAATAGAATTTTAAAAAAATATGTTATGCCCAATTAAGTAATTTCTTTTATGAACAGTTCTAAATAAATCATTACGAATAGGAGTGTAAATAAATAAAAATAAAACCCCAAAAAGATCTTGGAAATCCCGACACTCTATGACAAGCCCAAAACCTTCTCTTCTACCTATTCCATTTGGGAGTGTAACCAAATATTAAAGAGTTTTGCTTGAGGACAAGCAAAAGTTCAAGTGTGGGGGTATTTGATGTTTGTAAAATGCAACATATAAATTACATCAAATGAGGCATAAAACTAACCCTTTTTTAGTACTAATATTGGAAAAAGAGTGTTTTTGTCTTCCTTTTGTATTTTCAGGATTAAATGAGCTCAAAAACGCAAAAGAAGCAAAAAGACAGCTAAATCCAACATAAATACAAGAAAAGGAACATTAGTGGATTGCCCGAACCCTCAACGGCACCTTCCAAAGCAAAATAGAGAAAACAGAAGGCTGAACACGCCCCGTGCTCAGCCAGCACGGGGCCGTGCCCAAGAAGCAGCAGAAAAGACAAACCTATAGAAGCTTCTATTGCCCACCACGGGCCGTGCTCAGCGGACACGGGGGCGTGTCGAAAGTACAGCAGGCGCATTTATTGTAATTGCGAATTACAATTAATGAGGAGAGAGAGTGTCAGACGGGCACGGGGCCGTGTCCAGCGAACACGGGGCCGTGTCCAGCTCTCTGTTCAGCCTATAAATAGGAGTGCTTGGATTCATTTCATCTCATCCCTTGGCACACCACCTCTCTCACACTTCATCCACCACCCACCACCATCACAACACCATCATCCACCACCATCATCCATTGTCCATCATAGAGTGTGTGAGTCGTCTCGGGATCCAAGATTGATCGTAAGAGTTCTTGACAATCAAGGCCATGTTTGCCTAAGTCTCTTACATCACTTGGTGAAGACAAAGTGTCTAGTATAATACTTTTTATTTCTAATCTTTTGCACTTTTTATTTGGTTTTGTATTAATGACTTTAATAACTAGTTACTTATGTTGAAGGTGATCTTTCCTTATCGTTTGTCCGTGGTGTCTTGGCATTATTTTACTGTCTATATAAAATAAAGGATTTTCACCATTCATATCTCCACGGTCTATATGGAGGTATGTTGGCTACCTGGTAGGGGGTTAAGGGAACGGTTTGGTAAAGGTCTTGCCATTGTTCAGCGTTTAGAGGTCCTGCAATGGACCTGGGTCAAATTTAGTAGGACCTCCTTCAATACTTCACGGTATTGGATGGCGGGGGTCCAAACTCTTTGATCCCCTCATAAGTTAACTACTATTAATACTATAACCCGGCTATTTAGGACTGTATCCCTGCTGACTCAGACTACTTAGTCGAGGGTAACGTCACCGCCAAAAGCGGGGCCTACCACAATACTGCATTAATAACTTAATTCATTATCTTCCAATAATCCACCCCTTTAGGATTGTATCCCTGCTGACTCAAACTACTGGGGTGAGGGTAACGTCACCTTCAAAAGAGGGGCCTACTACAATAACTAAGATAATCTCTTAATTATGTGCAAAAGTGCGGAAATAATCAAAGGTTATACTAGATACGAGTCGGAACCAAGTGATTCATCTTGCCTATCTGTTTTTATTTTATTTTTATTTTCAGCATTTTAGTTAGTTTTTATTTTTCTTAGTTTAAAACATTTTTCCAAACTTTTATTTTGGTTAGACGTTGAGGATAAACCGGTACTAAAAGCTCTTGTGTCCTTGGACGACCTCGGTATCTTACCAACGCTATACTACACTCAACGATGGGTGCACTTGCCCATATGTGTGTTTAGTGTTAGTGAAATATCGTGTTTTATAAATTTAAAACTTGGCTAAAATAAGTGTTAAAAAAGGGCTTAAAATATATACCTAAAATATACGACACTTCGCACGCATCAGACAGCATTCCATGTGTAAACATAACCACAAGCATTCATTTAGTCACGTATAACATGCAGTAACGGTTAGCGTTTAAAGTATTGCGTAGTGTGTTCGATGTGATTTAGAATAAGTAACGTATGTAACACCCAAAAGTGCGTAAAGCAAAAAG
The DNA here is from genome assembly GCA_030545235.1 of Helianthus tuberosus. Classification (NCBI taxonomy): domain Eukaryota; kingdom Viridiplantae; phylum Streptophyta; class Magnoliopsida; order Asterales; family Asteraceae; genus Helianthus; species Helianthus tuberosus. The sequence continues at coordinate 24,968,147 of CM060405.1, forward strand.
GGATCGAGTATACTCAAGCGATGGATGGATTGAAGGGAGCGCTAGAGAGCAGGGTTAGCCTGATCAGAACGATAGCATAACGATAAGTGACGCATAAAATGATGCAAGGTGTAAGTGGCTCGGACAACAGTTCGGTCGGATGGTAATCCGATCGGACGGCCAATCGTGCGGATGACAATCCGTTCAGATGGTTATCCGGTCGGACGGTAGTCCGGTCGGATGACTATTCGAGTGGATTGTTTCTTCCTATGAGAAAGATGTGTTTGTGTATGATGGCTTGACCTTTGAAGTTTTCGTTGTAGTATTTTGGAAACATTGAAGTATCTCTACCTTTCAGGTCGGTCGTTCGGACGGTCGTTCGATCGGGTGGCAACTCGAATGGCGAGGCTTCCCAGAGAGAACAAGTTCACAGCAGGGTGGTCACTTGGTCGGATGCCCATCCGTCCGGGTGGCAACTCTGTTACTAAACATGTTGAAAATTGTTTAAGTGTTAAAGTCCAGATGTTTCATGATTCAGATGGCTATCCGATCGGATGGTAGTCCGGTCGGACAACAACTCGTTCAACAACCAGACTTCAATCGTTGGCAAAATAGTTAAGTGTGGGACCCAAGGTGCAAGTTGTTCGGACAGTCAGTCGCTCGGATGGATGTCCATTCGGACAGCAGTCCGATCGGACGGCACTCTGTCCTGGTTGTTCCGTCCGTCTTACACTTGGTCGTCTTGATTGTTTGTCGTGTTATCCAGATGTGTTGATATCGTGCTAACCAACCGAGTTCCATCCTAAGCTCTAGTGACCCGACTGAACAGGAACCACCCAACTTCGGTCAGTCCACCGGTTTAAGACGGTAGTTCTTGGTTAACCCGAAATCGATAATCTCGTGGATAGAGTATGGATCTTGAACCAACACAACCATAGGAATGAATGGTGAGTCGACACAAGCTCCGATTCTACCGGTTTTGAATGCATTGAGTGTAAAAGAGTTGAAAGAAAGTTGGAAAACCTTCTCTTAATCCTTTTCACCGTGAATATGTTTAGATCTATGAAATATCTTTGTTAGTTTATGTGGAAATCGGTTAGATCTAAGTTGTTCTTGGTGGATTGAGGCCAAAACATGAAGTTCTTCAAGAACACATGATGACGTCATCCTAGAACACCTTGAATCTTGATGATTTCACGGTTAAAAGTTAAGATTCAAAAGATAGAAAGGTGTAGGAGTGCGTGTAGATTAAGGAAGTACAAGATTTAGGACGAGATCTTACCGGGATTGCGAGAAATCAGAGAAAAAGCGAGGAAAACGAGTTGGTCGGACCTCACTTGCCAAAAGTGAAAAGAATGAAAGTGACATGGGGTATTTATAGGATACCCAAAGTGGAAAGGGGCGGGTCGGTCGGATGGCATCTCGCCCAGATGGCAATCCGATCGGATGTCATCTCGGTCGGATGGCAGCCTGGCACCTTGATCAAGTGACAGCCCGGTTGGATGGCAATCCGGCCGGCTGGCACCTGGTTCGAGTGCTCGGCGCGACGATTTTTGCTGTTTCGATTGCGATTGCGAACGATTCGATGCGATAGATTTTCCTAGTAAAATTACTTTTAATCCCAACTACTCATATCTCGCACTGTCTTTTCTCCACCAATTGTCATACCATTTCGATTGCGATTGAGTTCGATTGCGATTGAGTTTCGATTGCGTTTCGATTGATTACCACACATAGCATAAATAAACATGCACAAGTAACACATAAGGCACACAAACACGTATAACAATAACTAAAATGCGTATTTCGAGTTGTGAGCGCGATTACCATTCGATGTCGATTCGTTTAGCATAGTTCGAGTATCGTTTTAGTTAACTTTATCGCATTGTTACTTCCTATAGTTCACAGTCGTAAGTCGATTTAATAGCGAATAACACACTTCGATTACTGTGATTATTGACACTTACTCCACCTAATACAGCTAAAATAACCACATAAAAGAAATTCACTACAAGTCAAGTCGCGCGATCGGTCGTTGACTTTGACTTTCGAAACACGGGGTGTTACACCTGTGACCAAATAATTAACAATATTAGCATACCATGGTAATATTGAAACTTTTAAAATTTGCTCATCTGGGAAGTTCTCATTAATCTCTTCACGGGAAGAATCCTCCTCCACAACCAATCGAGACAAGTGGTCCGCAACCACATTCTCACTCCCTTTCTTGTCCCGAATCTCCAAATCAAATTCCTGTAACAAGAGAACCCATCGGATTAATCTCGGCTTTGCATCCTTCTTGTCCATGAGATACCTAACTGTAGAATGGTCAGAATATACAATGACTTTAGTACCCCATATATAAGCACGAAATTTATCCAACGCATATACCACCGCAAGTAGCTCTTTCTCGGTAGTTGTATAATTTAATTGTGCATCCGAGAGAGTCTTACTTTCAAAGTAAATGGCAACCAGTTTCTTGTCCACCCTTTGACCCAATACGGCCCCCACCGCATAATCACTTGCATCACACATAATTTCGAATGGTAATGACCAATTCTGTGATTGCAAGATCGGGGCCTCAACCAACTTTTTCTTCAACACGTTAAAGGCATTTTGGCAATTTTTATCAAAGTCAAAAGTTTTATCCTTTAACAATAAATTACATAGGGGTTTTGTTATATCACTAAAGCTTTTTATAAGCCGCCTATAAAACCCCGCGTGTCCTAAGAACGACCGAATACCCTTAACGCTTGTGGGATAAGGCAAAGTGGATATGACTTGCACTTTTGCTCTATCCACCTCAATCCCACGACTCGAGACAACATGCCCCAACACAATCCCTTCTTGAACCATAAAATGGCTGTTTTCCCAACTCAAAACTAGGTTTTTCTCAACACATCTTTTTAAAACTTTTTCGAGTTGGTCAAGGCATGTATCAAATGATGACCCAAATATTGAGAAATCATCCATGAATATTTCCAAAGACTCCCCCACCATATCTGAAAAGATACTCATCATACAACTTTGGAAGGTGGCGGGGGCATTACAAAGTCCAAAGGGCATTCGCCTAAATGCGAAGGTACCGTATGGACAAGTAAAAGTAGTCTTTGCTTGGTCTTCCGGATGTATAGCAATTTGATTGTATCCTGAATAACCATCCAGAAAACAATAAAATTTTTGTCCGGCCAATTTCTCAACAATTTGGTCAATAAATGATCTTTGGAAGTTGCAGCATTTAACTTCCTATAGTCAATACAAATACGCCACCCGGTTACCAGCCGAGTGGCGACCTCTTCACCTGCGTCATTTGTGACGACTTGAATGCCCGCTTTCTTAGGAACTGTTTATGTCGGGCTTACCCATTGGCTATCCGAGATAGGGTATATGATACCCGCATCTAGCCACTTCAATACCTCCTTCTTAACTACTTCTCGCATGTTTGGATTTAGTCTCCGTTGTGTGTCACGAGAAGGACTCGTGCCATCTTCCGTGATGATCTTGTGCATCACTGCCGAGGGACTAATTCCCTTCAAATCCGCAATGGTCCACCCGATAGAGGCTCTATGAGTGACGAAAACTCTCATCAACTTCTCTTATTGCTCCCCGGTCAAGTTAGATACAATGATAACCGGGAGCGTGCTACCCTCACCCACATAAGCATACTTAAGATGCTTGGGTAGCGCCTTCAACTCTACCACCGGTGGCTCTTCCAATGACGGCTTCAACTTTGTGTCGATGCTTTCCGGAAGACTTTCCACTTGATGTGTCCAAGTGGGCCTTCCTTCCCTTGCCGTCATGACCTCTAACTCTTTCACTTCCTCATCCATGCTCCGATTCATCTCTCCTTGTAACCTGTCAAACTTGAAACATTCCTCTATTGTGTTTTCCTCTTCGACACTAATGTCGCATAGAGGTATACACTCGTCAACGATGTCCGCCATATAGCATTCATTGCCTACTGGAGGATCCGTCAATCCTGAAAAGACATTTAACCGCAACCGACGGTTACCAAAAGTCATGTCGACCGTGCCCGATTTGCAATTAATTTGGGCATTCGATGTTGCCAAAAATGGTCGACCGAGGATCACCGTTGGTTTCTTGGTTCGGTCCAAAGAAACATAATCTAATACTAGAAAGTCCACCGGATAGTAAAAGTCCTCGACCTTGACTATTACATCCATGACTATCCCACGGGGTAGTTTAGGAGTCAAGTCGGCTAACACCACGGTGGTGTTCGACACTTGAAGTGGACCAAAGTCATATTGGTCATATAAACTACCCGGCAAGATACTCACACTTGCCCCAAGATCTAAAAGTGCCCGGGTCATTTTAAATTCACCAACTTGTATTGAAATAATGGGTGCCCCGGATCTTGAAGTTTTGGTGGAAGTGCACCCGAAAGAATTGAACTCACATTTTCAGTTAAATCAAGTTTCTTAGGAAACTCGTGAGTCCGTTTTTGGGTGCATAAATCTTTCAAGTATTTAGCATATGAAGGTACTTGCTTGATTGCATCTAAGAGTGGTAAATTGATTTTAACTTGTTTAAAAATTTCCCACATCTCTTCTTGTTGTGGGCCTCGTTTATTTACCACTTTCTTAGATGGTCCCAACAAAGCTTCAGGATAAGGGGCGGTATTAACCTCCACACCCTTTTCCTTAGCCTTTGGGACGGGAACGGTCACAACGGGTGTATTTTTATTAATTTTTAAATCATTTTTATTTTGACCCGTTTGACCGTTATTACCTTCATCATCACTCGCATCTTCCACCACCCCTTCAACAAACTTGGGTGGTGGTGGCTCAACACCATTATCTATCACTCGACCACTACGTAAAGAAATTTTATTTATTGGTACCTCACGGGTGTTTTTAGAGTTCGACCCATGATGCTTAGGGTTCACCGTGGTGTCACTTGGAAGTCCTCCTCCACTTCCACGAATTTGAGCCATCTCTTGTGCAAGTTGCCCCACTTGCTTCTCCAATGCCTTATGAGATTTATCTCTTACTTCCAACTCTTTCTTCACTTCGGCTTTGAACTCTTGATGTGAATTAGTAAGAGTACTCATAGCATTCATGAGGGCATCAAATTTCGAATTTATCGAGTCATCACCTTGGGAGTTTGATGCACCACCCCCATTTCCACTTTGGTTGTAACCCCGTTGATAGTTTCTTTCGCGGCTTTGATACCCTTAGTTACCCCCTTGATTGTAATTCCTTTGGTAACTCCCTTGGTTACCACCTTGACGATTGTTATACGAGGACCCACCTTGACCACCTTGATTTCCCGATTGAAAATTCAGGTTCATTTGATTCGAGGCATTACCATACCGGAAGTTAGGGTGATTTCTCAAACCCGGATGGTAAGTGTTGGAATTCCTGTCGTATTGCTTTCGATCTCCATACACTTGGTTTACCTCCTCAGTGTAATCACCCGGTCCCGTTGGACATTGATCGGTCCTATGGCCGATATCCCCACAATCTTCACACACTGCGAATTGTACCGCATTCACCTCCTTCTTTTTCATACGAGCCATTTCCCGTTCTAAAGTAGAAATTTGATCCTTAGAATCAAGATCGGGAAGTGATCGGGAGACGGGATGTTTCTTGGCTCTATCGGCCGATTCCTTTTCTTTAGACAGCTTGCTCATCCGCTCGAGGAATTCCCAATCATCATCTTCATGATTGCTCAATAGGGTTCCGTTGCTCGTTGACTCAAGGCGATTCCATGACGCATCATCCAAACCACGTACAAAACACTTAACCAATTCCCATTTCTCTATTTGGTGATGTGGGCATTTCCGAATCAACTCTTTATACCTTGTAAATGATTCGTGCAACGGTTCGCTTGATAGTTGGCGGAAAGACCTAATTTCGTCTCTAGCATCATAGGTCTTCGCCATCGAATAGTATTCATCTAGAAAAAACTTGTTGCATCTCACCCCATGTCCGAATACTATTCGCCGGAAGTGTAAGAAACCATTGCTTCGCTTTGTCTTTTAGCGAAAACTAGAATAATCGAAGCTTGACCTCCTCCAATGCAAAGCTATGCCCCCGATAGTGTTACAAATGGAGGAAAATTCCGCCAAATGCGTGTACGGTTCATCATTAGACCTCCCATTGAAGTGGGGAAGTATATTGATGTAATGGGGCTTACAGTCGAACATTCTCCTTTCACAAACTAAGGGAGAGTCATTATCCGTAACCACCGGTCTAAAACGATCATTTACTCCCCGTGGAGGTTGTTGACGACGATGCAGACCGTTAACTTCTTGATCCACCGGCCTTCGATTATCTCTTCTATCACCTCCCCTATCACCTCTTCGGTTTCCACCTTGATTACCCCCTCCCACGAAATGAGGAATCTGGTTAGGGTTAGCATTGTTGTTGTTATTGTAAAACCCATCATTCCGGTTCCTTTGGTTGTTGTTCCGTGGTTGGCGGTTATTTTCGTAACCGTCATTTCTCCTATCCCCGTACCCGTAGTCATCGTTCCCCACGAAGTTGGCGTTTTGGTAGCCAAACTCATCATCTTCGAACCCTCTTGCATTGTAGATGTTACCTTGATTCACATACCCCCAATCTTCATCATCATTAGCCCGATCATCATAATATCCCCCGTCATCCAAATTTTCCATATGAACACTCACATGTTCCGGCGATTGATAACCGGGAACACTATACGGTTCGTCATCGGGGATGGCGTTCCTCAAATCGTCTATGTTAAAGAACGGGTCTTCATTCGTGGGATTGCCAAGATCTCGATTGCCTCTATGGTCGGAATTGACATTCCGGTCATCGAGGTGAATGGGTAAGGAATTTTGTCGGTGTAGGTTTTGTTGTTGGGGTGTTCTTTGGGTGTTGTTGGGATTTTGGTTTTGGAAAGGTGGTGTGGGTGATATAGGTTGAACATTTTGGACAGGATTGAAGTTGCTTCGGTATTGGAATTGGTTCGGGTTTTGGTTTTGGTTGAGGTTTTGGTTTGAGTTTTGGTTCGCCATTGAATCGGTTTCAATGGTCGGTGTGAGTTATGGTGTTTGATTGGTTTGATTAGAAGCAAGAGTTGCTTCTAACCGGCTTGCTAGGTTTCTTCTTGCTACTCTTTCGATTTCCGGTTCATAGACTAACGGTGAATTCCTTCCGGAGTTCCACGTATGCATACACTACCTGTAACCTGCACAAGTAACACAACTCGTGTAACAAGGAAAAAGGCAAAGTACAAGAAAAGAACTGTGCAATTTAAACAGTTAATCACGAAATTCAAGCAATATCCAAACACAAAGCGCACGCACTCCCCGGCAGCGGTGCCAAAATTTGATCGGAGTGTCGCGCTCGGGTCAAAGATAATATTTATTGGTAGCAAAGGGGTCGAACCAGGAAGAGTATGTGGTTTGCGAGTGGATTTGATTGAATTGAAATCTGTGTCACAACTTATGAAGCTAGCTATCTTGTTTTTATGTATATTTGTTTGATTGAAAAGATTTGTATTAAGATTACTAAAATATTTGGATTGATCAACTACTAATGATTAACAAATTGCAAAAAAATGAAATTGATTATTTGAACAATAATAAGAAAACAAGGCTCACACCCGGTTTCAACAAATGCAAGACTTAGGGTTACTATGTCTTTTAATTTGATTTACTTGAATTAATTCATTAACGGGTCAACAATCACAAAGCTTAGGTGCCAATCGCTATCAACGTCATAGACAACGGACCACGATGCACTTCGTTACTTTGGACTAGCAAATCCTATCAAAAGACAAGGCATAAGTACGTGTATTCGTTTCACAAAGTCAAATTTAATCATTCACTCGACAATTCGTAAATTCAATACAAACGTAGGACAATTGTCTAAAGATTCAAATGTAATTCAAGTTGTCACAAAGCAAACATCAAAACATAGTAAACCCTAACTCTTACAAAAGTCTACACCGGGGTGAAACCTCCAAGAAATTAGCCGCTCATGAAAGGACGAACGCTATCACCGGAAATTGAGAACTCGAACATCATCATCTTGAAGCTTTAAAGTTGTGAAGATGGTGGTTAGGGTTTGGAATGATTGGTGGTGATGAATGGATTGAAGGATGAATGATGGAATTAGGGTTGTGTAATGAAAGAGATAATGATTCGGATCTTGATTCGTGATAGATATGATGGTTCGTGAATTGGTGATGGATGATAATTGGCTCCAAGATCACTTTCAAAACTCAAAATAATGTGTAACTCCCGAAAATTGATTACCAAGATGCTTTTCATCCATTCCTCCACTCAAGGGAACAATTTTTCGCGTCATCATCATTGAGAAGCCGTCGCCGACAGCCTGAAGCCCCGTCGGCGATGGTTGGTGGTTATTTAATTTTTTTCGACGGTCAAACTCGCTGCCTACGGGCTTTCTGGGCGACGGAAGATTACATAAGCCGTCGGCGACGGTGCCCAGAAACCTTATTCTCCGTTTTTCCATTTTCTTGAGTCCGGTTGACCCGTTTCGCTTCCCGGTGGCTCGTTTTTCATCCCAGAGACCCGTAAAGCTCCCGAAAAGCTCCTTTAACTCCTCTAGACCTGCAAAATACATATCTAATCAAAAGGAGGCTATTCGAAATTAAAACTTGTGTAAAAACATCAAATTAAACAATTACAATCACCCGTTTTTGACCACGTATCACGAGGCGTGTGACGTACCAGGATCTAGCCACCAATCACATTGAACTCATAACAATATTTCAAATAAAAGCTTTCATTCATTAAAATATAGTGTTACAAAATATTAATTATAACTCAACGTGTTCAATGGAAGCATAAATCATTAGTTAAGTATTTCATAATCCAAGTGTATGATAGCCATTAGACTTGTCTCGTGACTCCATGTATCTCGAACCATGACCACTCCAGCTTCCCAGACAGCAAGTTCCGAATATAAGTACCTATCGACCTGCAAGCATGCAGAAAAAGTGTATCAGCATAACGCTGGCTAGTTCACAATTTTGTTAAACATTTGTTACCAAGTGTTTGTTTTACGTCATGTTGATAATAACTCGATACCGCAAGACGGCTCCTGTTTCCCATTCCCCAATGCTCTATTAAACACTGGTCATGAGGTTAAGGTCATTAGTTCACGCCCGTCCTATCCAGGTAAGTCGTGAGGGTGTCAAACCTAATAGCACTATCAACTAATAACACCGTTGCCCTTCAAGCAACTAGTTCAGTTGTAAGATGGGACTTGAGTGATAAAAAGTGAGTGTATTATCCTGTAACACCCCGAAAATACAAATTCTTATAATACAATTATGTGGTGAATAAATAAGAAAAATAAACTAACTAGGAATGATATTAACCTAGTTAGATGATGACTTATGAGTAGTTAAAGAGTTAAAAAAAAATAAAAACGAAAGTTGAGGGGCCAAAAGTGTTTAAATAGAAACTAATATTAATAAAACATAAAAATAAAACTCAAAACACACTTGTGTTTTGTTGCTGGAAATCGACCAGAAGCAGGGGGCGATCCCAAGCTCCCCAAAACCCTAGTTCTTCTCAAAACCTCCAATTTGAAGGTTCAAATCAAGTCCAAAACGAAAATCGAGCATAGATTAGTGATCCCCATTGCAAGGAGATCATAAGGTATGTAAAATTTGAGAAAAATTCTCCACTTGAAATTCTCATGAATTTAGAGAATTCGAAATCTGATGATGCATGTGTGATTTGTAGATGAAATAGGAACATTAAAATGTCTAGGAGTAAACCCTAGACAAGTACATGTTCAAATCATCCCAAATTCTAGTGAAATCCATGGCCACCATTGTAGGTGATTAGTGGGTTTTATAGAACTTGATGAACACTAGGGTTTTGAATGTTATTCTAGTGTAATTTGATTCATAGAAACTCATTTCTGAAAAATTTGATGTTTGATTCTATATGTGATAACTCGATTGATGTTAATTTTGGCTAAGCGACAAGCCATGAACTTGAATATAAAAGATATAAAATCCTGCTCTTTAAGTGTTTGTAGAAATGCCTCAAAGAAGGCTGAAACTGAAATTTTAAAGTTAAAACGCATAATTGTAATGTTTTGGCAAATTATGCGATAGGTGATTGAAAAGAGTTCTAAACGCGTCATGATTGAACTCTATAGGAAAAGATACCGGAGCGTCGAGTGGACAAGTCGGTGGCGATTTGCGTTTGAAGGGCGTGCACTAAAGGTATGTAACTTGACCCATTACATTAAGCAATTGTTATTAAATTATGTATAGTCACATTGTAGAATAGAAGTTGCGTTGATTGTAGCGACCATGTTCGTTACTTGAATCCGTAGGTTAAGAATTGACAAGTAACCGTTTGGTAGTCATTACATTGGAGGATTCCATAAGATGAGCCAACGGGTCGAATAATGGTGTATGTTGTAGTGTTAGTGTTTTAAATAGTTAGCGATGGCGATAACGATCACAAGAGTATGAGGCCATAAGTTTGGTAATGAAGTTCCGGTGATAATAATCCCTGGAAGTTGGGTTAAAAGCACCTTATGGTTACTATTACAAAGGTAGCAAAATAAGGGTAACTAAAATGGGTCGAATAATTGTGTAGTGATTTTTAGTCTTCTGGTTCGTAAACCAAATTTTCGGTGTGGAAATCATTATAGCTACGTCGGTATTGAATTTACAGACGTATCGGAAAAAGAATCACCTAAAACGGACTTACGAGTCAAAAGTTATGGTCAATTGAAGTTGAAAATCTGAATTTCCGGAGCTGGCAGCAAATGCAGGTCAAGAATCTGCATCTGCTGGAAAACCATTTCCCTCGTGCCACGCGACAGGATCACATGGATCCGGCGCGACACGCGAGACTCGTCGCGCCACGCGAAGACCCGTCGCGCCACGCGACAGGGCAAAACTTAATTTTATTTTTGCATGATTCAATGCTTGGAACTTGTTTTTACACTTCGTATAAATGTCAAAACTAACATATGAAGTTGTATTGACCTTAGGTGACAAAGGGGACTCTTCGGATGGCGATCAAGCAACATTTTGAAGAACTGAACACGAACCTATCAAGCTTCCGCGTGGATTTAATCTATGTTTAAACTATGTTTTTAGGATGTAAACAAATTACTAATTTTGTCTTGAATGTTTTTAACTAAGTGGTTAGATGTTGTAAATTGATCACTTAAAACTTTAAATTTTGTACCAGTGGTCAAATAAATCACTTTGTTATCTAAAATCATGAATATGTAATTAAATCCATATGAAATTAGACGGTTGTTACAAGTTGGTAATCAGAGCTCAAGGTTGTCAACAAAGTGTTCGGTTCAAGCTTGATTGATCATCCGGTAAGAATTAATTATTTATGTTAGTAGATTTTATTTTATGTAAGTAACAAGATGTAAATCAATGTGCATGGGAAGAGCGTGTTAACGCACTCAAACCCGGAAAGTGCACTAAAGGCAAACGGTTAAAGCAAGTTGCAGACTTGGCTAAACCAAAGCAAATAAAGTTATGTTATAAATGAGATGTTTAATAATTGATGTAAACATTTCAGTTTCAAGATGTCGGAAGGAAACGATGATGATCCGGTGCTGACAAGCACCGAACAAATGAAAGAGTTAATTGCCGAAGAAGTGGGAAAGGCAATTGAGGGTAGTCTATCCGGGTTTATAGACAAAATTCAAAACACGGTATTATCATTAGTGGAGGAACGAGTCAAAAGGTTGGAAGATAGTGTCAACCTTGTGAAAGAGAAATCGGGAGAACGTAAAGGATGTTCGTACAAAGAGTTTATGGCGTGTAAACCGCCAATCTACAACAGGGAGGTTGACCCGATAATTTGCCAAAGATGGCTAAGTGACGTCGAAGGGGTGTTTGAAAGGACCCACTGTGACGTAAGTGATTTTGTTGCTTACGGAACGGGTCAGTTGAGGGGTCAAGCCAAGGATTGGTGGGATAACAAAAAGAAGGAGATAGGAGCCGAAGCGGCGAGAGTCATGACATGGGATGAGTTTAAGGTGCCATTCCTTAAACATCATAGTCCCAAGGCGGTTATCAACAGAATCAAGGAAGAATTCATCCAGTTAAGACAAAAGGGCGAAACAATCGATAAGATCACGGGCATCTTTATGGATAAGCTTAGATTCTGTGACGAGTTAATCACCACTAAAGAGCAGAAGATATACTACTGTTACAACATGTTGAGTGCTGAATACCGGGAATTCATGACTCCCTCAAAGTATGAAACCCTCATGGAAATTATCAACACCGCCCGGGAGCGGGAAATCGAGTTGAAGAAACAAATCGAGAGGGGCGGGCGAAGGGCACAGGATGTGAATCTGAGCCCTACAAAGAAAGCTCGAACTGTTGAATCGGGAAAGAAAGTGGATGCTAAAGGTGGGTTGCCAAGTTGTAAAGTGTGTGGCAAAGGGCACAAGGGAGAGTGTCGTTTCAAACACAAACCGTGCCCCATATGTGGTAAAACAGGGCACACGGTGTCTCTATGCCCGGGTAAAATCTCGGTTTGCTACAAATGTTATCAGCCCGGCCACAAAAAGTCCGAATGCCCAGATTTGGTTGGAAAGAGTGACACTAAAGAGTCTCCAACGGAAGCTCCAAAGGTGAAGGCTAGGTCCTTCCAACTTACAGCAGTTGAAGCAAAGACAGAACCCGATGTGGTCTCATGTATATTCGCAATAAACTCGATCCCCGCACGTGTATTATTTGATACGGGTGCGAATAAATCCTTTATTTCACATGGATTTATTCGATATCCTTCATTTGTATTGACAAAATTACCTATGCCTTTAGAGGTTGAAATAGGAGATAACAAAAGTTTCATAGTATGTGATGTCTGTCAAAGCTGCAAATTAAGTATCGATGATGAGGAATACTTGATAGATCTAATCTCGATGTCTATGGGGGGGTTTCAAGTGGTTGTAGGGATGGATTGGCTATCTCGACATCACGAAAAGGTCGTGTGTTTCCGTAAGGAGATAAAGCTAACATCTCCGAGCGGAAAACACGTCACAATCTATGGCGAAAAGGGAGGCAATCCCTTAATATGCTCGATGATAAAAGCTCGCAAGCTCATGAGGCATGGATGTAAAGCATTTATGATATACGCGAATGAGCCCGAGAAAGAATTACCGAAGATTGGAGACGTACCCGTGGTACGTGACTTTGAAGATGTATTTCCGGATGATTTACCGGGAATACCGCCCGAGCGGGAGGTAGAGTTCGGAATTGAATTAGTTCCGGGCGCAAAACCCGTAGCAAAAGCACCATACCGACTTGCACCATCGGAATTACAAGAATTAATGTCGCAGATTCAAGACCTGCTCAATAAAGGATTCATAAGGCCGAGTGTGTCTCCTTGGGGCGCGCCCGTGCTATTCGTGAAAAAGAAAGACGGGAGCATGCGAATGTGTATCGATCACCGGGAGTTAAATAAACTCACGGTAAAGAATCGATACCCGCTTCCGAGGATAGACGACCTATTCGACCAATTACAAAGTGCGAACTGGTTTTCAAAAATTGACCTTAGATCAGGATATCATCGACTAAGGGTCAGGGAGGAAGATGTACCGAAGACGGCTTTCCGCACGAGATACAGACATTACGAGTTCCTCGTAATGTCATTCAGGCTGACCAATGCACCCGCGGCTTTCATGGATCTCATGAACCGGGTTTGCAAGCCAATGCTGGATAAATCGGTAATCGTGTTTATTGACGATATTCTGGTATACTCGAAAGGTGAAGCAAAACATGCGCGTCACTTACAAGAGGTGTTAGAGACGCTCAGGCAAGAAAGGTTGTATGCGAAATTCTCAAAATGCGCCTTCTGGTTGCGAGAGGTGCAATTCCTTGGCCACATCATAAGCGCCGATGGAATATTGGAAGATCCTTCAAAGATAGAGGCCGTGTCAAAATGGAGCCCTCCGAAAAATCCTTCGAAAATTAGAAGTTTCTTAGGGCTTGTGGGATACTATAGGAGATTCATTCAAGATTTCTCCAAGATTGCGTCACCGCTAACTAAGTTAACCCGGAAGGAGGAGAAATTCATTTGGGGCATTGAACAAGAAAGAGCGTTCCAAACGCTAAAAGAGAAGTTAACTCAAGCTCCGGTATTAACTTTGCCGGACGGGGTCGAAGACTTGGTGGTTTATTCGGATGCCTCACTATCGGGGCTCGGATGCGTCTTAATGCAACGGGGCAAAGTTATAGCTTATGCCTCGAGGCAACTGAAAATACATGAAAAGAAATATCCCACGCACAACCTCGAATTGGCTGCGGTGGTGTTTGCGTTAAAAATATGGAGGCACTATTTATATGGGGCAAAGTGCACCATATTCACCGATCACAAGAGCTTAAAATATTTCTTCGATCAGAAGGAGCTAAATATGCGACAAAGGCGATGGTTAGAAACTGTGAAAGATTTTGACTGTGAAATACATTACCACCCCGGAAAGGCAAATGTGGTGGCGGATTCCCTGAGCAGAAAAGCGAATTATGTCCCAATACGAGTAAGGTCGATGCAGCTTGTTGTGACCTCGGGCATACTTGAACGTATCCGACAAGCGCAAGTAGAAGCAGTGAAAGAGGAGAACTGGAGAAAGGAAAGAATAATCGGACAGTTAAAAGATTTGTCGGATGGAAAGGACGGGTTGAAGACTCGATCCAGAAGAGTATGGGTTCCAAATTCTTGTGGGGTTAAGACGCTTCTACTCGATGAGGCTCATAAATCCCGATATTCTATCCATCCGGGTGCGACCAAGATGTACAATGATCTGAAACAAAATTATTGGTGGCCCGGAATGAAGAGGGATGTAGTAAAATACGTGGAGAAGTGCTTGACTTGTTTACAAGTCAAAGCGGAAACCAGAAACCATATGGAAAACTGCAACCCTTGGAGATCCCGGTTTGGAAATGGGAACATATCACTATGGACCTATTGACCAAACTACCTAAAACGATTCGGGGATTCGATGCTATATGGGTGATAGTGGATAGATTAACGAAGAGTGCTCATTTTATTCCTATACGCGAGACATATACTTCGGAAAAGATGTCCGAGGTATATACAAACGAAATAGTGGCACGTCACGGAGTACCGGTATCCATTGTGTCAGATAGAGATACCCGGTTTACTTCAAACTTTTGGAGAGATTTTCAAGAACAAATGGGAACGAAACTTTTCATTAGCACCGCCTACCATCCTCAGATGGATGGGCAGAGTGAAAGAACAATACAGACGCTAGAGGAAATGTTACGGGCATGTATCATTGACTTCGGCGGAAGTTGGGATGTTTATCTACCTTTGGCCGAATTTTCGTATAACAATAGTTACCATTCGAGCATCGGCATGGCACCTTACGAGATGCTATATGGTAGGAAATGTAGAACCCCGGTGTGTTAGGGTGAGGTGGGACCACGTGAACTGGCCCATAAAAATGTTGTCCAAGCCACAAATGAGAAAATTGAAGTGGTACGAGCCCATTTGAAAGCAGCCCAAGATAGACAAAAGTCTTATGCCGATAAAAGATGAAGACCGATTGAATTTCAGATAGGCGACATGGTTATGTTAAAGGTTTCCCCATGGAAGGGCGTTATCAGGTTTAGAAAGAGAGGGAAGCTAAGCCCGAGGTTTATTGGGCCATTTAAAATCATTGAGCGGGTGGGCAAGGTAGCCTATCGCCTCAAACTACCGGAAGAATTGAGTGGAATACATGGCACGTTTCATGTATCACAGCTACGAAAATGTCTAGCGGAAGAAACGACGTATATCCATTACGATGATATCGAGGTGGATGATAGCCTGAATTATGCGGTAAGGCCATTGGAGATTTTAGATCAAAAGGTTAAGCAATTGCGAAATAAACAAATCGATCAATTCAAGATCAAGTGGGAGCATAGGAAAGGTTCGGACACAACATGGGAGTCCGAAGAAGAGATGCGATGTCTCTACCCTACACTATTCGGTATGTACTCTGGTTTCGGGGACGAAACCCTTTTTAAGGGGGGTGGACTTGTAACACCTCGAAAATACAAATTCTTATAATACAATTATGTGGTGAATAAATAAGAAAAATAAACTAACTAGGAATGATATTAACCTAGTTAGATGATGACTTGTGAGTAGTTAAAGAGTTAAAACAAATAAAAACGAAAGTTAAGGGGCCAAAACTGTTTAAATAGAAACTAATATTAATAAAACACAAAAATAAAACTCAAAACACACTTGTGTTTTGTTGCTGGAAATCGACCAGAAGCAGGGGGCGATCCCAAGCTCCCCAAAACCCTAGTTCTTCTCAAAACCTCCAATTTGAAGGTTCAAATCAAGTCCAAAACGAAAATCGAGCATAGATTAGTGATCCCCATTGCAAGGAGATCAAAAGGTATGTAAAATTTGACAAAAATTCTCCACTTGAAATTCTCATGAATTTAGAGAATTTGAAATCTGATGATGCATGTGTGATTTGTAGATGAAATAGGAACATTAAAATGTCTAGGAGTAAACCCTAGACAAGTACATGTTGAAATCATGCCAAATTCTAGTGAAATCCATGGCCACCATTGTAGGTGACTAGTGGGTTATATAGAACTTGATGAACACTAGGGTTTTGAATGTTATTCTAGTGTAATTTGATTCATAGAAACTGATTTCTGAAAAATTTGATGTTTGATTCTATATGTGATAACTCGATTGATGTTAATTTTGGCTAAGCGACAAGCCATGAACTTGAATATAAAAGATATAAAATCCTGCTCTTTAAGTGTTTGTAGAAATGCCTCAAAGAAGGCTCGAAACTGAAATTTTAAAGTAAAAACGCTTAATTGTGATGTTTTGGAAAATTATGCGATATGTGATTGAAAAGAGTTCTAAACGCGTCATGATTGAACTCTATAGGAAAATATACCGGAGCGTCGAGTGGACAAGTCAGTGGCGATTTGCGTTTGAAGGGTGTGCACTAAAGGTATGTAACTTGACCCGTTATATTAAGCAATTGTTATTAAATTACGTATGGTCACATTGTAGAATAGAAGTTGCGTTGATTGTAGAGACCATGTTCGTTACTTGAATCCGTAGGTTAAGAATTGACAAGTAACCGTTTGGTAGTCATTACATTAGAGGATTCCATAAGATGAGCCAACGGGTCGAATAATGGTGTATGTTGTAGTGTTAGTGTTTTAAATAGTTAGCGATGGCGATAACGATCACAAGAGTACGAGGCCATAATTTTGGTAATGAAGTGCCGGTGATAATAAGCCCCGAAAGTTGGGTAAAAAGCGTCTTATGTTTACTATCACAAAGGTAGCAAAATAAGGGTAACTAAAATGGGTCGAATAATTGTGTAGTGATTTTTAGTCTTCCGGTTCGTAAACCAAATTTTCGGTGTGTAAATCATTATAGCTACGTCGGTATTGAATTTACAGACGTATAGGAAAAAGAATCACCTAAAACGGACTTACGAGTCAAAAGTTATGGTCAATTGAAGTTGAAAATCTGAATTTCTGGAGCTGGCAGCACATGCAGGTCAAGAATCTGCATCTGCTGGAAAACCATTTCCCTCGCGCCACGCGACAGGATCACATGGATCCGGCGCGACACGAGAGACTCGTCGCGCCACGCGAAGACCCGTCGGGCCACGCGAAGACCCGTCGCGCCACGTGACAGGGCAAAACTTAATTTTATTTTATTTTTGCATGATTCAATGCTTGGAACTTGTTTTTACACTTCGTATAAATGTCAAAACTAACATATGAAGTTGTTTTGACCTTAGGTGGCAAAGGGGACTCTCCGGATGGCGATCAAGCAACATTTTGAAGAACCGAACACGAACCTATCAAGCTTCCGCGTGGATTTAATCTATGTTTAAACTATGATTTTAGGATGTAAACAATTTAATAATTTTGTCTTCAATGTTTTTAACTAAGAGGTTAGATGTTGTAAATTGATCACTTAAAACTTTAAATTTTGTACCAGTGGTCAAATGAATCACTTTATTATCTAAAATCATGAATATGTAATTAAATCCATATGAAATTAGACGGTTGTTACATATCCAACATCAACATTTACTGAAAACTGCCTCATATCCCCTACAAGGATATGGGTTGGTAAAGTATCCCCTACAGGGATGAAATGTTTGTTTGTTTGTTTGCCTGTTTGTTTGTCCCCACCGGACGCATGCTTGTAAAGAGAGTAGTGAACTCACCTTAGATTGCTCGGTATATTATGTTACTTTGTTTCACGTTGATATACCAAGTCCTAGTACGGTTATCATTAATAGTTAGGTTTGTATGCAAGAAATCCACGTATAACAAGCAAGTCATATCTCATTTAAACATCACATAACACGTAAACAAGTATGCGGGCCATATATTGATAGTGCATAACAAAAATGGTCCAAGTAGATGCATTCTATATGTGCGGCCCATCCAGTTAACAGCCCACTCAGAAGTGTGCGGCCCAAAGGTTCAGTATGCGGTTCAGCGCATAAGTGTGCGACCTACAATGTGTTGAGCGATTCAGTTACAAGTGTGTGACTCGAGCTTCTAATGTGCGACTCGGGCTTAGACTGTGGCCCAACCATTAGTTCATGGCACAAAGAAGTCTCAGGCCCACCCGAGCGTGTGACTGGTTCTGGGAGTGCGACCACAACCCAAGTGTGCGGTCCATGGGGTGTGCGATCGGTTATGTTTGCCCCTGATTCTCGGGATCAGTTACACTTTCCTATAATTCATGGTCAATCAGTTTACGTGATTTGATCAGTTACTACACCACATTTTTCGCAACCAACAATCATCATTATATCATATTTCAATTTGAGAAAATCAGCATGATAACTTTTAAGAATCAAAGTAACAGTTTATGATATTTTCATCACTAATCAAATCGGATCAACAACTGCTCATTCTTGAATCACACGAGATCAAATCATTTATTATGAACTCATATAACCCCAATCATTTAACAATAACATCTCATCAAACATTCAAATCAAATCAAATCAATCGTCACACTTGAAATCATTGAATACTCATCATCAGACATTCCTATTTTTTTTGTGCATTATCACAATAATAACAGAAATCGACTTGTGTTTGATATTCTTCATAAATTCTATTGTATAAAAACTCTACATCATCTATTCAATATCGTGCATCCTTTCCGTGACATTCAGCAATTCAATAGCACATATTCGTTCACAATAGTTATTGACTATAATACATGCGATCAAGCATGGTTCCTAATAACTCTAGATCATAAGAATCCTCAAGGCTACCCATACAATATACTAACAGAACAACCGATTATCAATGAGGACTAATCAATACGAGATGAGTACATTAACCAGATTATGAGATGTTAGGGAGGATGCCAAAGCTGAGAGGAGAGCTTCGAGAGGAAGAAGTGGCTGCCGTCGAAGTAGAAGAGGACTAGGGTTTGCTTTGTTGTGTTCTTGTGAGATAATGAAAACGAAAACACTACATGCGTGTGTTTATGTTTTCGGATTAGGTGGCTCGAACCCAATCCTGGGCTCCATTTCAGGTTTGGAAAGACTGGGCCGAGAACACCCAATGTGCCAAAGAGAAATGTGCGGCCGAAGTGAGGGTGTGCGACATGATCGTGATTGTGCGACTGGGTTTTCCGTAACAACTGATCTCTTTCCTAACCAACCAATACACAAATACATTCAGTTGAATCAACTATAACCACACAAGTTTAACACAGTGTACACATGATTTCGACGTATGCTGGCAAATGGAACATAACGACACAAGCTAAAAGGTTGCAAAAGTTCGGGTTGTCACACGCATGCCCTAACTTCCAATTCAAAAATCGCATCCACTTTTCTACGATTTGAAACAACTGTTACTGCCCTCTGACTCCAGTCGAATCAAAGCTTGGTCATGTTCCTGCATCCTCTGTTACGGTCTGAATCAAAGGTTGGTCATGTCCCTTCATCCTCTGTTCTCGATTTGATTTCGAGGGTCGACATTTTGATGAAACTTTTCAAAATCAATGATAAATTTAAACCCAATTCAATGAAATTGACATAACAATGTCGAATTTGAAGTGAAACGAAAATAAATTGAAACAAATTGGACGAAATCGATCAAACCCAGGCTAATTGAAAAATAACAATAATCACGCATGTTATACACAATAATCACGCATGTTGTTGTACGTTATGTACGTTAAGCCGTAATGTATTTTGCACTTTCTCTCTCTCGCTGTCTATATATATATATATATTGGGTGGGTGGGGTGGGAGTTGGCTACAAAGTTTATTTTTCCTACAAAGTGTAAAAAGTCATAAAACACCATAATATCAACCATAAAACACACTCAAAACCCACAAATAACATAGTGAAGATTACTAAAACACCATATTTGTGTGTTTTGTGTTGTATTTTGGATGATAAGGCTTTGATTATCGAATGACTAACATTAGTGTGTTTTATGTTTATTATCATGTTGTGTTTATATTCATAGTTGTACGATGGTGTGTTTGAAGTTTTTAAGGACTATTAGCGTTTTGATATTGTGTTTGAGTGATATTCACTATGTTCTTTGTGGGTTTTGAGTATGTTTTATGGCTAAAATTGTGGTTTTTATGACTTTGTACACTTTGTAGGAAAAATGAACTTTGTAGCCGAACCCCACCCTCTAAAATGAACACTAGTGTATTTGCGAACTGAGTGAACAAATCGTGCCCATTGATTTACACACGTGTATGGCTAGGATTTCATCATCAAATTGTAAAACACACTTGTTTATTTCATCATCAAATTCTGACCATTGATTTACACACGTGTATGACCAAGATTAGTTCGCTCAGTTCGCAAATACACAAGTGTTCACTCTTAAACCTAATCCTATATATATATATATACACACACAAAAGCAACGATTACCCTATATGTAAGAATATGTAATCCAATCTTTTTAGCGGTTTTATCTTCTTTTTATTTAATCATGTATAAAAGGGTATAAAACACATTTTCCTATCACGAGGTTTTGGTTAAAAGTAGACAAAGAGTAAAATTTTGTCATTTATATATGACTTGTGGAGAGTTCAAATGAGAAATTTTTTTGTAAGAAGAAAAAAAAAAAGTTTTAACCAATAAGAATGTTTTATTTTACCTCATTTAATATTGTATTTAATTTTGTTTAAGGGTATACCGGTAAACTTACATATATCATTAATTTGAATAATTCTTGTTTAATAACTAAGTAAATTAAATTTGTAACTCTTTTTCAAAATATTTACGTTTTTCAAATTATAAAACAACTTAACTTAAAGTGTAGATTAAATTACAATATGTGTAAGATAAATTACAAGGTTTTGATATATTTTGAGGTGTGTAGGATAAATTTCGACGTGTGTAGGATAAAATTCAATAATGTGTATGGTATATGTAGGAAAATTTTGATATATGTAGGTTTTGTAGATTATATGTAGGATAACTAGGTTAATGCCCGCGTATTACGCGGGCTTCAACCAAAACCATATTATTTACTTTGTGCCCAAGGCTCACTTTTCAAACCCAAGCGAGGTGGTTTAACCACAAAAAAGAGCATTGGTATTCAAATGCATTCATGTCTAAAGTTAATGACCATTTGGAGTAACACCATAAACATCAAGGTTGTATAAAGTTAATGACCATTTGGAGTAACACCATAAACATCAAGGTTCAAAACTTGTAGTTTGTTTGCCATGCTTTAACGCTTAGGCCAGGCCTTCAACATTTGCTTAGTAGACGCCAAAAACCCATTTATGGGCAGCTCATAACACAGGCCTAGTTTCTGGCGATAGAGCCTGGTCTTTACAAAAGAAACCCAAAATTGAGCCTTCAGAGTATGAACCTAGCAGTGGGTCTTTAGTAGTGTATAAACCAGGCCCAGCTTAACCCGATAGGGCCAGGCCTTCACAACAGCAATCCAAAGAACCCAGCTAAGCGTCTTCAACAACAGACTTTTAACCCATAGTTGGACCTTCATACACAATACAACATCGAAATCCATATGAACTTTATGTGCTTCGGCCTTAGAAATTCCATATACTGGACTCAAACAACAGCCTTGTAGCCCAACAGCATGTCAACGGATCTTTACCAGTGCCTACGGACAGCATGCCCCAGCCTTCTTGTCTGGACCAGCAGCCTAGAAAACCCAACTTGGGGCCTTCAGCTGCAGTGTAAAGGGCCAGTTATAGGCCTCGTACAGCAGCAGGAGAACAAAACTATCAAAATATTTATAAACAAATTAGGTATTTTTAAATAAATATACTAAAAACAGCTAACTTACATTCCTGTCATGGCAGAATCATAATCTGTAACATGCACCAGACACAATTCCTTCCAGTTTGTATATGTCCATCTGCAGCTCTTGAAGGGTTCTTAAGATGCTACGTAGTGTTATGTTTCCTAAATCTATTTTAAACCAAAAAAAAAAACAATATTTGCATTCAAGGTTCCAATATATATATAATAAATATAAATACTAAGAATTATATCAGTTTCAAAACTTATAAGTGAAGAAATTTCGCGCATCCACCAATGAAGAACTTTCGCTTATATTTGTTAGATCAAAACACGATTCAACCAGTCACGAGCATTACTCAACTTCACAAGAAATAATCATGTGTTCTTATCGTCACATCAGGTTCGCCTCTTCTAGGCGCCGGGTCAAACTGCATAGCATATAATTTTCATTAATAATGTTCGACAGATTATAAAAAAAAATCTGCTAATGGGTCAAAAGTCGCCCAAAGTGTCCAGTATCATTTTATTCAAAAAATAATCATTCCATTTGAAATAGATTAAGGTGAATAAGGTGACAAAATGAAAGATATACCTCTAAATATGAATCCTCATAGTATGATTTTAATGTTCCACTCGTAAGTCGAAAATAGAGTGCCCATTTACCGGATTACCTAGAAGATTCAAATAGAAAAGAAATGGTAGGTGAAAATCTTTGAAAATAAGATAATATATTATCAAAACCATTTTAAACATAAAAGTAAATGTAAAGATGAACCGATCATAGTATTATACCTTGTTTTGTAAGTTATGAATACCTCTAGGCTCCATCCCCACTGAAACCGATAAGAACAACATTTACTTCAAGTGGAACTTGGAAAGGCACCTGCATCAAATGCATCACGCAGGTAACCAAAATACCCGCACAATAAGTCTAATCTTTCAAATCAAGTTAATCAACTATACAACCGCTTAAATTACCTATGATTTAACACTTTAACCTAGTTAATATGCTAAAACTGTATCCATATTCATGCTAGTTAATACGAACCAAAAATATACTTCCGTAATATTAGTTGTATTCAACAACAAAACGTGAAACCTAAAATGATATGTTAATTGATGATAATTGTATCCACAAAACTCGTACCGTAATCACGATTAATCAAATTTCAGGTTGTTAACTCATACAAATCTCCGTTGTTGATACGTATAATCAATAGTGTGTTACCTATGCGCGTGAATGAAGCATGCTACGAACATCCAATCCGATTGAACACTCTCTCGAACTCAGTGAAAGCGTTGTGGTGCCACTGTGTATGACGTTAATCTCTTCTGTAATCAAATCAATAGCAACAAATTTATTAATTTCACCATAACTTCAAAATTTTGCAATAAATATAAAAAAAATATAGATAACTGAAATATTCCTGGGAACTTGAGTAGTATCATAATTACAAGAGCCATCAGAATCCTTGTGTCGGAAGTTCGCCGGAGAAGGGGTGTGCAACCGAAGCCTTGACACGCCATAGAGAACCCTCATTGTCATCTTTGCTCTCCTCGCCTTCGTCGTCTGCTGTTGCTGACACAAATATTGATCAGTGAAGCGGTGGGAATTTGATGATTGGAGTTTGATGATGATGTCGATTCCTATGCTCAATAGTCAACAAAAATGATTCGGTCCTGAATAAGATAGCATGATACCCTTTTATCTCTCGATGCTTTTCTCAGCTTATAAGCATTTTTCCATTCGGCTACTTGGGGCCAACCCTACCAACGACAGGGATTCACTCGTTGGGGCCGAAATCGGCTACTTGGAACCTCGCTGGAACCTTAGTTCTAGCAGTCGTCACCACCAATCTCCCTTGTACCGCAACCCAAAGGTGCGGCTATTAACCACCGCGAACCACCGTCACAATTGTGGCTATGTCACCAAAACAGCAAACCTGTTTTAACAAACAAAAAGATAAGATACACAAATAATAACAACATAAAAATCCAAACATACCAAGCATAATCCAGGTTAAGAAGAACATCAATTGAGTAGCCATTAATGAAGAAGAGCACCAGCAAACCTAATCGAAAAAACAAAAACTTAAGATAAAAAAATAAACATTACGAAAGAAATCAAATCAAGAATTCCAGCTCAAAGGAATACGGACCAGAAAATAAACACATATGTAATCGAATTTCGATGATATATATATACAACTACCAAAAAAAGGGAAAATGATACAAATGTACGTACAGCAGAAAAAGCTCCAACTTCCTTCCTATCACGCAACCATCCCTAAATATCCTCTTATTATCCTACCTCACCCAATCTACTCTCATTACTCCATGAAGGATTTTGAAATAATGTCCCAACCCACAAACCCAAATTCCACTCATAAATATAAAAATGAATTTCACATGAAAAGATCTCTAACCTTTTCCTTCTCAGTAAGTTCTGCATATTTGATCAACACCTGCCCATTGTCATATGTCAACCTCTTATTTTTATTTTTTTAATCAGATCATCATTGTAAAAGGTGGTCAATCTATGATACCAAAATTTCACTGTCTAGCAAAAAAAATTCCAATGGCACAAAAGACACTCTTACAAACAAACTAATTATGGAATGAACCCAGGATTATTGATTATACAACTACCAACTTTATTATTGATTTAAATAATTGGCGATTTGAGATTTTGAATGAAACCCGACTTCAAGTTTTGTAACTTGCCGCTTCAATTTTGGAATGAACCCAGGATTTCAGTTATGATATTGAATATGGAATGAACCCATGTTTCAGTTACAGAATGGAATGAATGGGAGATCAAAAAAGGGTCTATCAAATGAGTAAAATACAGAATGGAATGAAAACCCTAGTTAGTTAAAAAAATGAAATCATACCTTTGGTACCCTAAACGATGAACCTGATCTAACAGTTGGACAACAATGGCTTCACTTCCAAGATTATTCCATTGCTCGATTCGAAACATCCCCATCGATTAAGCTAAATTTTAATAACAACTAAATCCATTTCCATTTTCAAGAATTGAACATGGATTCATTGATAATATCAAAATTAACAGCAAAATTTTAATAACAAAAAGAAACTAAAAGAAAAAAGGTGTGAGAATCAATGATTTTTTATCAACCAATATCAAGATATACTTACAAAAAATTCATTATCGGAAAAATTGGGGTCATGTATCTGATTTGTAGTCACAAACCCTTCACCCCTTCAGCGACAACCGTAGAATGAAAGACACGAATCCAAATCATGAGAAATAAATAACATAAAATCAGATAACAATATGACAAAGCATGAAATTTGTATATAGAACTAAAAAATACCTTTGCCTTCAATTAAGTTATTGATACCTGAAATAAACTTTGCAAAGCAATAAACTCCATTAGAGAAATCACTTCCACTGTTTAGGAAACGGTTCGTACTCGCCGGTAGGTACACCGGAATCTCTTCTCCAGCAAGTTTTCACATCTGGCTCTGATAATTGCCAGACATTGTTCTCAGATATGAACTGAACCATCATCAAATATATACCTGCGAGTTCCGTAATCAAAATCGGCAAACCATTGAAAATCAATCATAATAGAAGAAGATCAAGGAATCATTACCGTCGATATTCACTATTGAGTATTGAAGATGGATTAATCGTTGTCGCACAGGGTCGATTGATTAAGCTTCTGAATAGGCGATTCAACTTTTAGGGTTTATGAATGAGAGAAGGATCGATGGATGAGAGATTAAGAGAGAGAGAGAGAGAGAGAGAGAGAGAGAGAGTAAAAGAAACGTACGTAATAAGCTTCTCCAATCCTGACCTTAGAGCAATGCCACATGTCCAATTATTTGAGATTTGCCACCTCATTGCCTATGTGTCTGCTTAGTTGGCTTGCACCATTGGGTGACATGTGTCACCCAATGGTTTGCTTTATTAGAGATATAGATTAATGATTAGTTGACTAATTAATTAATGAGAGAAAAATTAATGTGATAAGTTATAAATGAATTAGTATTTTACCAATATGTCATTTCTTATTTTTCTTCAATCAATAGGTTAATGGTTCCCCCACGAATGAGTTTCAATGCGTTAGGGGGGTCCGGCAAGGCGACCCACTATCACCCTTTATTTTCATCCTGGCTATGGAGGCCTTATCAACCTTTGTGACTAACACAACGACGACAGGGATCTTGAAGGGCATCCCACTACCGAATGATGGGCCCAACATATCTCATCTCATATTCGCGGATGTTGTGATGCTCCTTGGTGTTTGGGATGAATACAATTTTATCAATATTAGGCGTCACATGAGGTATTTCTTTCTAGTCTCGGGCCTAAAAATAAATCTCCACAAATCTTGTCTTTATGGTATGGGCACTTATTTGGAGGAAAACGATCACATGTCCAACTTACTCAGGTACAATAATGGTTCTCTACCCTTCACATACCTTGGACTAAAGGTTGGGGGCAATATAAACCGCTTCAACAATTAGACTCCGGTCATATAATCCTTCCAAGCACGCCTCTCGCTTTGGAAAGCCAATACTTTATCGATTGTAGGAAGATTGACCCTAATCAAGTCGGTACTGGATTCTTTACCTCTATACTATTTTTCCCTATACCAAGCTCCCGTGAATGTGATCAACAAGCTTGAAAAAATAAGGAGAAGATTCCTATGGGGTGACACGGGTGCAAGGAGTAATTGGGTTCGTTGGGAAATCGTCACACAACCAATCGCGAATGGGGTCTCGATTTGTGCTCACTGAAGGAAATGAATTGCTATCTTTTGTTGAAATGAGCATGGAGATATAAAGCGGAACCGAGTAGACTCTGGAGAAAAGTAATCACCTCCATCCATTTCAACCCAAAGCAAGGTAATTTTCTACCTTTCAAAAAAGGTTTATCAGGTGTTTGGAGCAAAATCATCAAGAAGGAAGCGTTTCTCATTAGCAAAAACATTTTTCTAAATCAAATCATCCAGTGTAAAGTGGGTAATGGGCTGGACACTCAATTCTGGACCGATTCTTGGGCTGCTGATAGACCTTTCAAATCTCTATTCCCTGCCATGTTCCTTCGAAAGATACAAAGGATGTAATGTACGTGACAGGATGCAGGTATCGAGTAATGGGGGAGTTATAGAAATAAAATGGTGTTGGTTCCGTGAGCCATCTACTCAGCAGGAAACATTGGAGCTTTCATCTATCAGCAACATTCTGTCGCAGGTTGCATTATCAGATTCTAAAGACAAATGGGATTGGTTAGCGGGCAACTCAGATATCTTCTCTGTCAAGGCTGTTAGGGAGTTAATTCATAGCTCGAGTCAGCACCCTGAGTTAGATAGATTCGAGTGGAATGGGTGGATACCTCCCAAGGTAAACATCTTCGGGTGGCGCATGAACTTGGATCGACTACCGACAAGAAATAATCTGGCGAGTAGAAACATCACTATGGCTTCTGTTTTGTGTCCACTTTGCGGGGAAAAGGATGAATCGGTCGAGCACATTTTTGGATCATGTTACATCAGTTCCGTGGTGTGGCATTTGGTGTCTAGGTGGCTCTCGATTCAGCCCATTTTTGCTTTCAACATTGCAGATCTCTTACGGATACATCACTACATTACCGGTCTGGCACCCTTTAAAAAGATGGTACACGCTAGGGCTGTTCATGAGCTGAGCCGAGCTAGGGCAAGCTCGGGCTCGGCTCGATTTTAAACCGAGCTGGCTCGGCTCGGATTTGAAACCAAGCTGAAAATCTAAGCTCGGGCTCGGCTTGGTTATAAACCGAGCTGGCTCGGCTCAACTTGGTTTGGCTCGATTTTAAAAACAAAATTAAGACATAACTCTCATAATTAAGTATTCTAAAATATTATGCAATACTTCAAAAAAAACATATTCAAAATAAGTTCAACCTAATACATTACATGCCAAAATCAAGTTCAACAACGCAAAATAAGTTTTATATTTCAAATACATACAACATTTGTTTATTAGCACGACAATCAACATTTAAATATGTCATAGATATCAAACTACAAGCCTAAATACATGTAAATAATAATCACTTTTTTGTAATATATTATATGTATATAAAAATAAAATATATTGTAAGTAAAATAATTCGAGCTAAGCCGAGCCAAGCTACCAAGCGAGCCAAACCAAGCCAATTTGGCTCGTCACGAGCCGAGCTGAGCTAGGCTCACTTTCTAACCGTGCCGAGCCAGCTCGGCTCATTTTCAAACCGAGCCATATCGAGCGAGCTTTTTCCGAGCTAAATCCGAGCGAGCTCCGAGGCGCGAGCTTTTTGGACAGCCCTAGAACACGCCATTATTTTAGTGGCTTGCTGGAACTTTGGAAATTGCGCAATGATGTCGTATTCTCAAACAAGCGTGTTGATGTCTCACGGCTCTGGGCGGAGATCAAAACCACAAGTTTTCTTTCGATAAAAAATAGAGCGAAGATGAATACGTTAGATTGGCAGAATTGGTATAGTTTTAATGTATTCTAATTTGTGTTTGTCTTTCTAGCATCTTGCTAGTTTTTTTGTGGTTTCTAATAAAATTAGTAGTTCAAAAAAAAAAATTGGAATATATTTATTATTAATGTGGTTATCAACACCTAAAATAGATTAGGCTTGTTCCACAAGGTTTCCTTTATTATATATAGTCTCTTGTTATCTACACCTCAATCAATAATATCAATCTCTTTCTCCATATTGTTCTTTATATTCCTTTTGCTATGAGGCTAGTTTCACAACACGTTATCAGCACGAAAATGCTCTCTTACGATAACGAGCCGACACCTTCAACCTCTTCCTCTATGCTTTCAGATTTCGTCTTTTGAGGATGTTGGTTGCGTGGACGAGATCGACTCTCAATTCAGAACGGGAAAAATCAAAACTAATCTGAGGTAAAGTATCTGCTTTTATAGTCTGTACCTTATTGATGTATCATAACATGAGTAGTAAGCGTATGACAAGCTAAACAAAATATCCATGTGAAACCCTATTTTGTGTTATTTTATTTCTACTTAGTGCACACAATCAAATAATAGTATTTTGTTTATGATATACAAAACAACATAGGAATCCATGTTAAAAGATTGTGCATCCGTTGCTATTTTTTAGTTTGGAAAAAGATATTTATTATATTCTTTGTTTCTCTTTGTTCTGTTGAGTTAGGTAGAATCAAGCCATATTTTAATATTGAGAAACTTGAATTTGTTATTTATGTTCTTTCCTTCTCTTCATTCTGTCAAGTCGTAACATACAAGCATATATAAAACTTTTAATTTGGTTTTATAATTAAACTTTGAAAATTACATATATTATTATTAGGTGTTCTTCTCTTCATTGTATGAATATGCATATAAAAAATTAACTTACTTTCTTTTTCATTGTTGAAAACTGAAGTTGTATACCTGTTTTTATGTAGTTATAATCTAAGTATTGCAACAATGTCGTTATATTATCTAGGGTAATTATAGATGAGATGCTCAGAATCTTTTCGATGTTAATTAAATTATTATTCTGTGAAGTATAAATAATATTTGTGTGTTAGTCAAATAAACCACATCTTGAAATCTCGTGCTAGTTGATACACATGATTTGGGATTTTGTATTTGAGATTTCTAAATCTTTCTTTGGCAATACGGCTTGACGGAATTTGCTTTGGGTTATAAGAAAAAAAATGTTTTGTGACCTGGGTGTCGGAAATTCTGAACTAGTGAACCATGTTGGTGTCCCGTCGGTTAGCTCTATTTATTATACGAATAGCATGATCATCTCATAATTAAGCCATTTGGAAATATGTTATGATTGGTTTATAGAATGTTATCGATGATTTAATTTTATTGAGTTTTTCATAATCATTTGGTTGGAATCTCTAGTTTTGTATAATTTATAGATACCTAGGTTATAAACTCTTAATTTTAAAATGCATATAACATGATTGATAAGCTTTATGAAAAGAGATTTTTGATATGTCATTGTAAGTTGTATAATTACTGATTTTCATAAAAAGTGATATATTGAGAAAAAAAAAGTTCTAAATATTCATTATCACATGGAATAAAAGCGTTATAACGGCTCTAGATCTTCCCTCAATTTACCATCAAGATATCAAGGTATGTATCATCAGGAATCTCCTCTGGTTCCAACTGTGCCTTGAGCTCAATTATCCTGTTTTCGTCATTTATTATTATGATATACTTGAATGTTAATAACCATACAATCTATTTATATTTGAACTTCATTAAATTATATGGATTGTACATTTAACTATATGAAACCTTCATATTGCGAAGTAACTTAACATTGAGACCCTCATGATACCCATTATATTATCTATCATGAGAAAATATATTATTATGAAAATGGCTTATTCAAAAGTAACAAAAGATTGGTATGTTTTTCGAAAGTCGTTGGAAACTGATACACATATTTGTTTATTTTTCAATTTAAAATGACAAATATGTGTATCAGTTTCCAACGACTTTCGAAAAACATACCAATCTTTTGTTACTTTTGAATAAGCCATTTTCATAATAATATATTTTCTCATGATAGATAATATAATGGGTATCATGAGGGTCTCAATGTTAATACATAATTGCATATTTCTTTGCTTGTAAGTGACGAGACATTTTATTTATACTTTGAGATGCTTTGATGTTTTTATAAATATTTATATGGATGAATAAAGCAAATAAAAGACTGAATTTGGTTGTTTTATTATCACTCTTATCACTCTTTTGAGATAGCATAAATATTCTAAGATTTGACACACGAAGTGTCATACTCCATAAATCTCATTATATATTCACACAAGGTCATAAGATTTTAGACCGATAAACATTGTATGAATCAGATACGCAATTCTTTCTCAACTGATATCATGTAAAGAGGAGATTGTTTATGAGGAAAACTTGATAAATTCTTTTTAGTTGTCACACGTGAGATATGCTCATGAAGTAGCAATATCATAAAAAGAGTAGAAAGGTTTGAAATTATTTTATACTCGTGTGACCGGGTAAACAATGAAAAGCTATGAAGCTTGTTCTGTTTCGACTTCATTCCTTGAATTGAATGCGATAATATATTGATCATTATAAAGGTAGTACTCATGGACATCATTGAGAAAAATGTGATGATGAGATTGACCATTTAGAATTGTAATGATGGTCACGTTTAATATGAGATGAACCACCAAAAGTGACAAACTATGGAGTTAATAATGAGCTATAATAATAATTAACTTGATGGTTTGAACTCAAAGGAAGTTCATACGAGCAAGATGAGATCGACCATTCTCTTGTATCTTACGTTTTGTATTACATGTGAGAAAGTAATACATATACGATCATAAATCAGAAGTTTATGGATCATGATTATTTAATTAATTGGCATGACTGGTTAGACCACACCGAGTCGATGATAATGTGAAATTATTAAAGAACTAGAAGATTCTTCTTGATAATTATACATTTAATGTTTGCTCTCAAAGGAAGTTATATATTTGCCAAATAAAGTAGGGTGTGTTTATCTAAATATTCTGGAAATAGTTAAAGGATATGAATATCCCAACACAATACCATTTAGTGTTTTAAATCGATGCATCGTCTAAATGGTTATCAAATCCACAACTTGAAGATTGTGTAAGTGTAACTTGGCTAATGAGATAGCAAACATATCATTCCAGATTGGTATATTTATTTGGTAATAATGAATTTGATTCCCAAGTTATTAACAATCATTGGAATAAGTGTTACTGTTGAGATGATCACTAAACGTCTACTATTGATTACAAAGCCAATGATCATGAGAGGAGTAAAAGTTCATTTAGGTACATGTAATTTTACATATAGTACCATTAATTCACATCAAGCCAATAAGTTATAGTTCTCCCCATACAGTTGGTTTTTGGTCAGGAACCAAAGATGTCTTATCAAAGGTTTTGGTTGTGCGACATATATTGAAACTCATACACCACACCGCACAAAGTGGACTTCTAAAAAGTTTGAGAATATGTTGGGTATAAATAATCATCTATGATTGAATACTTAAAGCCATTAGTGAGAAATTTGTTTATGGCTCATTGGTTTTCACTTTAGTGAATGAATGTTCCCAACATTAGGGGGAGATAACAAGCAGTTGGAAAGTGAAAAGTGACATGAATTATCATGTCATCTTGATCCTCAGACTATAAACCATGAACTAGAAGTTTAAAGTATAATTTATTTACCAATATTAAAGAATAAATTACCAGACAAGTTCACTGACCTAAATAGAGTAACTAAGTAAGTCACATAATCAACTGCTTATGCTCCAGTTATATTTGTGTCCTAAGAGGACAACCACATATTTTGCAATGAGTCTATTGCACGCCTAAAGCGTGGTAGACTAGTTGATTCCAATAATAAAATTCCACGAAAATTGGAGCAAGTAATTAAGATGGTCAAGTCGATGTTATAGTAATAAGATCTCATGAAGAGACAGTAGACATGATGGTTCAAGAAGAACCTCTGGTACCTGAAAAATAAAGAGATCTCGATAAGTTGTATCATGTCTAAGATATGCATAGAATCGAAATAAAAATCGACGTCGTTATACTTTTTTATATAATGTAGCGCTTGAAATGATTAAGTGACGAGAATCAAGATTTGAGATATGCCTATGAACGTAAACATAGAAATGATTGGCCAAAATGGAAAGACGCAAATAAGACAAAGTTGAATTCTCTAATGACATGGAAAGTCTCTGGACCTACAGTCCATACAACTGAAGTTGTAAAATATGTTGGATATACACGGGTCTTTTATGCGAATTATGTGAAAATCAAATTGAGTGATATAAGGAAAAATTGGTGGCACAAGAATTTTCACAAAGACCTATGATTGATTATGAGAAGACATATTCTCCAGTGGTGGATGCATTGACTTTCTAATATTTTATTAGTCTGGTAATATAAAGAGAGAATTGATATGCGTCTTATAAATATTATGTATCACTTGATACTGAAAGTTTACATGAAAGTCTCGAAGGATTAAATTATGTAAGTCATGTAAAGTAAGTTCTCGAGAACAATGTGATCATTTATACATATTCGGATTTGAATAGGTTATGATCATTTTATATGTTGGAACTCATGATGAGTTTCTAAAGCAATAGAGTGCCTAAAAGGTTAATTGAAACATCTTAACGATGTAATACTTGTGCACCAAGAAACATACATAGAAAACTCGTACCCGATGATTATGATATCTCAATAAATAGTGTACACACATGGTACAATATGGATTTTGGAGATAAAAGCAACTGTTCATGACATTTTTGCATATGATATAGATATTTATGTCTTAAATGGGCAAATTTATGTAGCAAAACTTCTAAAGAGTGAAAGCACATGCATATTTTGATAAGATGGAAAGAATTCCCTCATGGATTGATAATGCTAGAAGCATTAATGATGTCAAAAACTCAAGAACGTATTATATGAAGTTGAAAAAATACGTGTGGACTAAATAGTCGAGACGAGTGTTGTACAACTCGAGATATTCGCATAAAGAGGGATATAAGTTTGATTAAATTAGCCATGTTTTATCAACGTTATACTTTTAAAAGCTCACTATAATCGCAATTTACAGTAATGATGTCTAGGCATCGCCAAGAGAAATTATCGAGCTTTTAGAGGGAGAATTTTTTAATGACCTTGGCACAGTCTAATTATTACTCGAACTGCAGTTCGAGTATATATGTAATTATATTTTACCAATCCCTCAAGTACATCTAGAAGATGATGTTTGGATATTTTAGTATGGACATAGTTGAACCTTAAAGTATGTTAAAGGTTAAGTCATTTATTATAAGAAATGCCTATTATCATCTCCTACCAAAGTAGAGATTCTCATTCTAGAAGTACCATCGTTAAATGCATAAGCGTACTAATACGTTTTGCTAGCTATGTATGGTTATAATATCTTTCACTTGAGCTTATTGTCATAATATAACCCTTGTCAAGCGAATAGACATTGGAATGAGGTCAAAGAAATATTTCAGGTATAAACGATATTTGATTATATTTTACTAATCCATCAAAACAAGTTTGGTTAGTCTTGTAGATGCAGAAATGTAACATAACACAGTCGTGGACATATGATATTTTTTGGAAGAAGGCACGTAAAGTCTCGTTAGAAGATTATACAACATTGCTCAACATAAATGATTGCACATTAAGGGATCAAGCGACAAATCATTGGCTACAAAAGCTTCAACTTTCAATGAAGATGGACACACGTCACTTTAAGGATACATGTTAAAATGAGGGGGATAATTATTCAAGTTACACTCTTTTTCCCTTGACTAAGTTTTGTCCCATTGGGTTTTCTTAGTAAGGTTTTTAATGAGGCAACGTATCTGATCCAGAAGTATCAGGGGGAGATAATGCGCATTACACGCTGCACTCTTTTTCCCTTAGCTACGGTTTTGTCCCACTGGGTTTTCCTAGCAAGGTTTTTAACGAGACAGCATCAAGCGTATTATGTTGATAACCAAGGGGGAGTGTTATGAATATATTTATTATTAATGTGGTTATCAACACCTAAAATAGATGAGGCTTGTTCCACAAGTTTTCCTTTATTATATATAGTCTCTTGTTATCTACACCTCAATCAATAATATCAATCTCTTTCTCCATATTGTTCTTTATATTCCTTTTGCTATGAGGCTAGTTTCACAACAATAATAATTTTCTTCTCATTTTAGACAAACAACCACACAACTCTCTTTTTAAGGAAAATGTAATCTGATCTCTGACCCCTAAGCCCTAATGTTTCAACCATTATTAGAAAGGGAATTAAGCTTTTGAAAACTATTCATATATGGGTCCTTCTACATGTTTTCTTGCTTTTTTAAATACTTTGGACGGTTTTGAATTTCTCACTTGTCATATGCCATCATACAGTCGTTATTACCACCAAATCACCAACAATATCATTGACCCACACTTAGGGTAGAGGGTATAACCCTCGGGGACTTGTGCGGGGAGGTATGTCACCGATTCGGTGACTATACCGTGTGTTTGTGGGTATTCGGTGAGGAGGAGAGAGGGTGGGTATTTCGGTGAGTGTTTACCGAAAATGAAAGAGAGGGTGATTGAGAAAATTGTGTGTCCCAACCCATTTTAACCAATCACAATTTATTTATTTTTTAACCTACTCAAACACCCTAGGGTGTTTGACTATACTCTCTGATTGAGTGCAAAATGGGGAGTGGAATGGGGAGTTGACATGACATAATATTATTGGGTAGGATTTCACTCAAACACCCTAAGGTGTTTGACTATACCCTCCACCCTTATATATGTAACATGCATCAAAGTATAGGGAAATCTCGACTCTCGTACCATAAATATTGTTCTGTTTACTCAATACTAGCTCTCTACTCTACTATTCCAATAATCCGAAATTAGTCGCCATTGCTTAAACCTGATACCTCATCTCTAAGAGTCATATGTCTCTAACTCTAAGAAACACTGACTTGTCATTAGTATAATTGTCTGGTTTGAGACCACCTATTTTGGTACTACTACCAGGTGAGCATGGTTAACTATGGAGTTCTGATAAGATCCACAACCTTTATGCTCAAAACGAGTTGGTGATATTTGAGGCGTGGCAAGTCGGTGATATTTGAGGCGTGGCAAGTCTTATTTACCCAGTATCTGTTCTGTCCACAATCGATATAGGATTTATCTAAGATGTTACATTATATCTCATTATTGATTATACATACATACATATATCTAGGTGTTTGTGGGTGTGGGTGTTTCTTTTGAGGGCTTTGAAGGTGTGGCACTTCTAGGGTTGCTTTCGCTTTGTGTCCATCATATATTTTCAAAACCAGTGTTTCTTGTCTGGTCAATTATATCACACTTTCCAGACGGGAAAACATAAAAGAAAAGCTCCTAAATGCATAGAGAATATTCCTGTTATAGTCCATAATTAAAATATAACATTCACTACTACAAAAAGAGGCATTTGCTATGAAATTTTGCTTCGGAAAAAAATGGTGGCAAATTTTGCTACGAGTTAGCTACGGATTCGCTACGAACACATTTTGCTACCAATTAGCTACAGATTAGCTACGAACTTCCGTCGCAAATGAATTTCATAGCAAAACTCATAGCAAATCCGTAGCAAAATTGACAAAATTAATATAAACCATATAATGTAGCAAAATCCGTAGCAAAACCAATCGTAGCTAAAAGCACCCGTAGAAAAATTCATTGCAAAATATGAAAATAAGTATTTAGAAATAAACTAAAAAAAGTAAAATAAAATATGTAGCAAAATCGATAGCAAAATTGTGAAAATAAATATAATAAAAAAAACTTAGTAAAATTGGTAGCAAAGTCCTGTGCTAAATCATAAAAATAAATATTTAAAAACTAACTGATGTTTAAAAAAACTGTAGCAAAATGGTAAGTAAATAGAGTCCGTAGAGAAATTGGTAGCAAAATCTATAGCAAATCCATAGAAAAATTCATTGCAAAATAAGAAAAAAGAAAGTATTCAAAAAATAATTTACTAATATCCATCGCAACATCCATAGTAAAATACGTTGCGAAAACAAAAAAAAATTAAAATTAATTAATAATAGTGGTAGCAAAATCCATAGCAAAACTAAGAAAATAAATATTCAAAACACAATAAAAAAGACGCGTAGGAAAATCTATAAGCAAAAATGAACAAAAGAAATAGAGTTAAATGCTTGGTTGGTCCCTGTGGTTTGTAAAAATTTTATACTTGGTCCTAATAGTTTACTAATTACACGCGTTAAACCGGTTTTTAAAACAATGGATTATACCCCAGTTGAACTTACGATTTATCCCCAGTTCAGAATTATAGTCTTTTCATTGGTTTCGTTTTTTCTAGCAAAACTTTGATTGTGTTTTGTTTTAATTGGTAGAGTAATATTTGGCTGAGCGCCCCGCAAGCTGACGGGGCAGAAACTAGTATACTACAAAGACCATGAGGGGGAACAGTGCCAAGCAGCTGCCCGTCACTCTCAGATTGGCCCGAACAAGTTACGATTTTACCCACAGTTTAAAATTACGATTTCCTTCCTTTTCAAAGTTATGATTTTGCCCCTAATTCTAATTTACATTCTTGCCACTCTTTTAGCTTTTGACAAATTGCGATTTTAACCCAATTAAAAATTATGATTTTGCCCCAGTTCGAAATTACGGTCTTCCCATCGTTTTAGTTTTTTAGCAAAACTATGGTTGTGTTTTATTTAAATTGGTTGTACTCGCTCATTGTTTAAAAAAGAGGCATTTTTTAAACGTTAAATATATTTGGTATTATACATATATTAAAATTAGAATATAATGAATAGTAATTTTAATATTATAATAATATATAGTTTTTAATACTTTTATTATTTTAATATTATAATTATAGTTATTTTCTTTACTTTTTAACTTTAATCATTATACATATTATTTAAGAAAATGATGTAGTATCATAAATAATATTAATTGCAATATACATATATTAAAATTAGAATATAATGAATAGTAATTTTAATATTATAATAATATATAGTTTTTAATACTTTTATTATTTTAATATTATAATTATAGTTATTTTCTTTACTTTTTAACTTTAATCATTATACATATTATTTAAAAAAATGATGTAGTATCATAAATAATATTAATTGCAATATTAATTAGAGCAATTTTCTTATTTATATATGTATTTTATTTTCTTATTTTAAACACTTGACAGTCGTTGTGCTACCACAAGAGCTGAATTATTTGGCGTAACACACTATGGGACAAAAACCCGGGTGGGGTTCAAAATAGAGTCTGACACCTCTGCAAGAAGGTTAGGCTTTATCCATCATTGTCTAATCTACCAAAGTCTCACAAATGGGGATTGAACTTGAGTCTCAATTGAAAAACCCAAAATTTCCTACCACAAGGCCACACGTAATTAGTAAGCCATTAAGGACCACCCGAGTTTAAAAATTGAAACCACTGGGACCAAGTGTGTAATTAGTAAGCCATTAAGACCAAGTCTGTAATTTACGCAAACCACAGGGACCAACCAGGCATTTAACTCTATTCACTATTAACCCTTAAACTTTTCACATGAAAGACAATTAACCCTCATATTCAAGTAAGTTACACATTCACTTCTAACTTTTGATAATTGACAAATGCGATGTTACCGCATTAACGTGCGACACGGCTCAAAATTCTAGTTTAATAATAAAAAGAAAATAAAAAAAACCTTACAATCATTATTAAACTTAAAATATATTTCATTTTCTCAAAATTAGAACAAAACTAAAAGAATTGAGTGGGGTTGTGATAAAAAAAGTGAGTAGTTTTAATAAAATACCAATTTCTCTCTCTTCCACCTATACAAGCCAACCTAAACCAAATTTTCACACCTATTAGCAACCCATCCTAAACCAATTTTAATTAAAAATGAGATTTTTATTATTGTTTATTTATAAAACTTATTATAAACTTCAAAACTTTAAAATTAATTATAAACTTTAAAATTAATTGTTTTATCTCGAAAGAGATTAGAGATGTTATACAATATTTGTAGTGAAATAAAATAACGTAGTGAAAAAAAATAAAGAACTTTGGTATTTTCTTTTTTTAAATTTGATAATGAAACTTTTTTAAATACAATAGTTATTTTGAATTTGATAATGTTAATTTTTTAAATATAATAGTTATATATCAAAACAATATGCTGTTCAAATAAAAAATATATAAAAACACTATGAACCAATGGAAACATGACAAGTGGCAAAAGGTCAAAGTCATTGGGTTGCAACCCGGGTTGTCGTGAGGTTGGGCTCATTTTTTCTTTTCCGTTTTTACCACCTGGCGACCGACCTCAAGGAAATGTCACCGCTGCTGTATGTAGCCAAATTAAGTTTTTGTTTGACCGCCAAAATATTAGAATTAAAAAAATGAAAAATTCAAAACCAACGGTTCAGATTGTTCCAAAAATTACGAATGGTCAGAGATCATAATCCACGTCATTAATATCCAGCCAATCACATCAATCCTCTACAGCCTATTTATACACATTCACCATCACCACCCATCTCTCCTTTACATTCTCACACACATTTTCAAATCCCCCCTTTCACTTTCAATCAAACCAATGGCGCCAAAGGCCGCAGCCGGAAAGAAGGCAGTGGCAGAGAAAGCACCCGCAGAGAAGAAACCCAAGGATGAGAAGAAGAAGAAGCACAAGAAGTCGGAAGAGACGTACAAGATCTACATCTTCAAGGTTTTGAAGCAGGTTCATTCGGATATCGAGATCTCGAGCAAGGCAATGGGGATCATGAACTCCTTCATCAATGATATTTTCAAGAAGCTCGCTTAGGAAGCATCGAAACTTGCAAGGTACAACAAGAAGAATACGTTGTCGTCGAGGGAGATTCAGGCTGCTGTGAGACTTGTACTCCCTGGTGAATTGGCCAAACATGCTGTTTCCGAGGGTACTAAGGCTGTTACCAAGTTTACTAGCGCTTAGAGGAGATTGGTTTGTTGGGTTTGGTGTTAGGGTTAGGTTTTGTTTGGTTTATGTAACTGAATTTTGGTAATTTGATGTAAAGCTAGTTGATGTTCATTTATTATTTTCAGTTTCCTTGAAGTTGGATTGGAAGAAGACAACAAGTAGAGAAATATGCTATTTTAATTTGATTTGATTGTGTTATTTGAATAAGATGATATTTTAATTTGATTAGTTTGTATATTAAGTCATGTTGGTTTTTTATATTTATTAAAGATTTGAGTATAATAATTGAGCCAAAAATAATGAAAAAATAATAAAATTTTAAAGTTTCTTAATATTAGTTGTTAAATCCTTAGCAAAAAAAACCTTACAAATTTGTAGCTAAAACAAAATTTGCACAAACTGTAGCAAATTTATGTATTCAAAATGTAGTTAAAATCCATAGCCAAACTCGTAGCAAAATCCGTAGTCAAACTCGTAGCAAGTTCGTAGTTAAATTTTATAACAAAAACATTGCAAATTATCATAGCCAATCAATTCGTAGCAAAACTACTCCGTAGCTAAAAATAACCATAGCTAAAAATTCGTAGCTAAAAACATCCGTAGCTAAAATTTTCCGTAGCTACACGTATCCGTAGCTAAAAACAATCGTAGCTAAAAGTTTACGTAGCTAAAAACCCATAGCAAAATTTCGTAGCAACCTTCTTCATAGCAAATTCGTGGCTAAAATACCGACGTCATTTTTTGTAGCTAAATTCGTGGCAAACATAATTTCCGTAGCTAAAGTTCATAGCAAATAAATTCGCGACGGGACTTGTAGCTACGAACCAATTACGTAGCAAATTCGTAGCAAAAATGATGTTTGCTACGGATTTGCTACGGCTTTGGCCGTAGCAAATGCCTATTTCTGTAGTAGTGATTACATATCTTTTTTATAATTTTTTTTTTCCGAACCGATGGACTAACTCACAGTTATACATATCAAACTTGACGTATTAAACCGCAGGTTTAAATTTTGTTGATATTGTTTCTATTGCAGAAAAAAGGAACTGAAAATCCATAGATCGACATGGAATTCTTATTTACATTTTTCTTTTCAGTCCAATTTCATGAACTAATCAAAATCCTTAGACTCTGCCTCCAATGCTTCAAGTGAAGGGGATGCATTTACTGATGTGGGGGCAGCATGTGGGAAGGATGCAATGGAGTGGGTGATGAAGGGGAAGACTTATAGGTGGGGAAGTGCAACCAAATGCAAGAGAATTGTGGGCCCATGTGAGAGAGGTGATGTGGAAGAGAGATGATGCATGTGAGAAGGATGGGTTGGAGTTAAAAAGATGAGAGAGAGTACATATGAGAAGAATGAGTAAAAAGCTGATATGACAGTGATGACAAGAATACATGTAGTAAATGCAGACCATTGCATTGGGGACAGTCTTACTATAAAACTATACTTTTAAATTTTAATTTTGGAATATACAAAAATGATACAAGCCCTACTACCGTCACACATGTTGTTTGTACTTGAGTTGTTAAAGTCTTTGAAGTTTGTGGAGACAAACATGTACTTGAGTTGTTTGTCAGAATCGCATTATGTATGATTTAAAATAATGAGACCATGGGGTATGGGGTTCGTCCCCTCCCGTTCTCCGTTCGTCCCTCACGTCACACACCGTCCCCTTGGGGCTCGTCACGTCGCACACGGCCGCAGGAAGACGGAAGGGACGAGCATGGTGGTTGGCTGAGTTTTCATTTGGTGGGCCCCTCTCTCTCTCTCTCTCTCCTTTATTAATATATTGGTTTTTTATTAGGTTTGGTAGTCCTCCACATCCTTGAGTAGTTCCTAAGGGGATGGTCCTCCATCCTTGGTGAGGTGGCGGCGTGGCGCCTATGTGACGGGTGGTCTCCTTGAGGACTAACCAAACCACACCCAATGGTCTGAAAACAAAGGTTTGGAGATTTTTCTGTTGTTTCTTACACATGGTGTTGACGTTATGAGGAAGGTGGAATCATAAACGATGGCCTCTTCTGTAAAAGCAAGATCATTAATTGTCAGTTTGTCACTCAAATTATATGGTGAAATCATAAACAATGTGTAAAAATGAAGCAAGCTGGTGTACCATATTTTCGTTTCCTATTAATTATACTAATTTAATTAATAAAAAAAAGTAAACTGTAATTTGAGATAACCATACGAGGCAAAATCATAATTTACCCTTATTATTATTATTATTATTATTATTATTATTATTATTATTATTATTAATTTTAAGCATATTTTATTTTTTCTTATAACTTTTTAAAATAAGTTTTTTAGTATTTGACTATGCAGTTAAAGTGTTCTTGTTTTTATCTACGTTTTAATAAAAATTTACTCAAAATCGAGTTGATAATAGTATAATACAAGTGATCAAAACACAAATAATGTATATGTCCCCAAAGTTATATCATGGTTTAGTTTTTTTATATAAATAGACGCAATTGACCTCTTTTCGTTATTTTGATAATATAGATAAATGTTTTATTAATTTTCCAATATGTCGTTGTGACGTGCTTACTTTTATTTACATTTTGATAAAAGTTGATTTTTATATAAATTGACGCGGTTTACTATTTTCGTTATTTTAATGATATGGTTGAATGCTTTACGAACCGAATCAATAACGTCCGGTGTCATCACAAACGAATTAAACATCATTACCGCTGTACCGGTATTGGTATTGGCATTATCCGAATCGGCATTGTTATTAGTTTTTATGATTTTTGATCGTTAAAAAACATGTGTAGATATCATCTTGAGTGTATATTTTCGGTTGTTATACTGAGTTTTGATATCGTACATGTGTTGTTGTAACAAACGATACCGAGCAAATGCCTGCCGCAACGCGTTTACGAATCCCACTAGTTTATATTTAGAGCTATTTACGAAAATAGCCATTGACTCACACCAATTACGAAAATAGCCACTTGAAGCGTCTATATACAGACTCCTCAAGTTTTTGATGCGTCTTTTTGCAAAGTGTCACTGAAACCCAATAGAAAATAGAAAATGGACAAGTGACATTTCAATAATTGAGACTTGCGGCTTTTTCTTGTGTGCAGCTTTTTATAAAGGCATGCATACCCACAATCATTCCCAATAAAACCATCTGCTCTCACCCTCAAAACTCACCCTCTTAAAACCCACCACTTCCTACCTCCACATCGCCGTCCTCCGCACCACCACATCGCCGTCCTCTGCACCGACAAAGTTTTGAAAAAGGCTCCACGTGTCTAATCACACGTAAAATACAGATTGTGATTTATGAAAGAGCCTCTTTGTGAAAACGACTTTTCTTGCTCCGACGTAAGCTCCTGCTTTAAAGTAACATGACTTAAAAAGATAACAAAATTTAAATTTA
The DNA here is from genome assembly GCA_030545235.1 of Helianthus tuberosus. Lineage (NCBI taxonomy): Eukaryota > Viridiplantae > Streptophyta > Magnoliopsida > Asterales > Asteraceae > Helianthus > Helianthus tuberosus. Next base: position 25,011,331 of record CM060405.1, read on the forward strand.
AATTTTAAAGGGTGGTAGCCTCAAACACAACAAATGCCGGAAAATAATGGCGAAAACCTGCAACTCGCCGGAAAAAATGGCGAAAACCTGCAACTCGCCGAAAAAAATGGCGGAAACCTGCAACTCGCCGGAAAACATCGCCGGAAACTTGCCCGACGCATCCCGTGCATGATACCTCGCTCCAAAGACGCATCCCGTGGCACGTGTCCATTTTTTATTGGGTTTTTCTCCAAAGACGCATCTCGTGCTTGAAGGACGCATCCCACTCCAAGACGCATCCCACATCCCATCTTCATATCAGACGCATCCCATCTTCATCTCAGACGCTTCAAGTTTTCAAGACGCAACCCGTGCACTTTCAGACGCATCCCGTGCACTTTTAGACGCATAGTCAGTGAATTATTTTCAAAGACGCATCCCGTGGACTTCAGACGCATCCCGCGCATTTGAATCCGTGATGCGCCTCTCCAAGGACGCATGAGGTGGCCAATTTCGTAAGTCAACACTATTCTTGGCCAATTTCGTAATTTTCTCTTATATTTATATTAAGGCTTTAAAGTCAACAATGATTTATATTTTATTTATATATATTTCTATTAATTAAGTAAGTAATTAATTAAAGATGCTGGATGCCTCTTATACATATATTAAACCTCTCTTAAAGTATGATTAAGGGCATGTGTTTATTGATAAGAATCTGATTCAGTGGAATGTGATTCATGTTATCATGTTTACTACTTTATGCAACATATGTGTATCATCAATCCAATTCCTTTCGATAAATGATTATGATTATGTACTAGTACAAAACCAATTTTTTGGTGGTGTTAATTTTAATTTTTTGGTACTCTCTCATAATACAAAACACCAAATAACAACATTACCCTACTATTAAATAAACATATCATCAAAAAATAGATTATACATCACCATAAAATTGATTTTTGAGGCTGAAAATAGCTAATAGCACTAAAATACACCATAGAATTGATTATTTGAGGCTATGAATTGTATATAACACCAAAATAATTCAAATTTTATAAACACATGTTAGTTTCTCAAAGAGTGAAAATAAATATTTATGTTTTATTTCATCCTTCCCGAATAACCACTTCCCTCTTTCCAAAAAAATATTCAAATGAAATCCCTACAAATCATTTTTAACATATTTAATAAAGTTTATAAAAAAATATTTGTTAGTTTACTATTATTTAATTTAATTATTATTATTATTTTAACATCTTTATTAAAAATAAATAAATGACTAATTTTATTTATTTTTTATTTAATTATCATTAGAGTAAAATGCTCAGATGCTCCCTGTGGTTTACTTGATTGTTTCTCGGATAGTCCCTGGAGTGGATGACCGTTAGTTTATGGCGTTAAGTGGATGTGAAATGACAAATTTACCCTTAGTAATAAAAAACAAAAATAAAATAAAATAAAAATATTGATTAGGCACCACCACACTTCATCTTTAACCTTCACCCACCATCGTCACCCTCCACCTACCACTGTCACCCTCTTCCACCCTCTATGTCACCCTCCACTTTCCACTAGGGATGAGCAAATCCCGATCCCGTCCCGATACCATCCCGATCCCGAGTTTTGCCAAAACTGGGTACCGATACCGAAATATGTCGGTATCGGTACGGTATCGGTATTTGAAGGTAAAATTCGGTATTTTACCGGTACCGTACCGAACCGGTACCGTACCGAACCGGTACCGTACCGAACCGGTACCGATCCGGAAAATACCGATACCGAAAATGCCAAAAAGTGGATACAGTTTCCGGTACCGAAAAAATTCGGTACGGTATTTTTGGGATCGTGATCGGGATGGTATCGGGACGGGATCGGTATTTGATACCAAATGCTCATCCCTACTTTCCACCATCACCGCCACAAAGTTCCAAAGGCTTCTTACATAAAAATCTGTTTGCAGCTTCAATTCTCGACACCAACAAACTGTTTTGTAATTTTATCGTCAACCCATTTTGATTTAGCAAAACCCCAGAAAAACCCATGAAGATCTTGGAACAGAATAAACACAATTTAGCATCAGATCACCGAACAACATGACTGGATTAGCATAACTCGGAATTTTATGACGATTATGATACCTTTTTCCGATTGAAACAAATAATTGTGATATCTTAAGTTGAAAAGTGAAAAACCCAAAGAAATTAACAATTTCAAAAAACAGAAAATTCATGAGTGTAGATGAATAAGCGATGAAGATTGATGGTACCTATTCCGATCGAAGGAAGAACAACAAATGATTGTGATGATGATAAGATGATATTATGAAAATAGTAATACCGTGTAAAGAGGATTGCTCTATGACCAGGGCTTTGGAGAATGCTTTCCAGGATTGTTCTATGATCATATGGCTTTGGAGGATTGCTCAAAAAACAGAAAATTCATGAGTGCATATGAATAAGTGTAGGAGGGTGACATAGAGGGTGGAGGAGGGTGACTAGGGTGTTCAGAATTCGTTTCGAATTCGAAAAATTCGAAATTCGTTTAAATTCGATTCGATTATCAAGAATTCGTTTTGATTATAAGAATTCGAATTCGAATTCGATTCAGTTCGAGTCAAATAAATCGAATACGAATCGAATACGAATTTATAATTTCAAATTCGATTCGATTCGAAATTCGAATAAAAATTATACATTTTTATTTATTATTTTTATATATAATACATATATAACTTTTATTAGGCTATGCTATAAATTATTTTCGAAATTTATTCCAAGTATTAAAATTACCCATTACCAAACCCACTACATGGCCCATAACTAAAACCTAAGTAACAAGTCTATCAATAAATTTCTAACCCTAAAAATATTAACTTGTAATGTGAAGTGGTTATTCCCGACTTCTCGTTTTGAATTTTAGACTTATAGTACTTTATCTGAGACTTTTTAATGTGATATCGTGCTTTATTACTGCTTTAAAATTTATATTTCATTTTGATAGTTATTTACATGTTTTTAAAGAATTTGAATCAAATCAAATTTATTCGAATTCGATTCGAATTCGATTCGAATTCGAGTTTTTAATCGAATACGAATTGGGTTTTTTATTCGAATACGAATTCGAATCGAATTCGGTAAGTTTTAATCGAATACGAATTCAAGAGAAAATAAAAATTATTCGAATACTTCGAGAATTCGATATTCGATTCGATGAACACCCCTAAGGGTGACAGTGGTAGGTGGATGGTGATGGGTGAAGCTTGAAGACGAAGTTTGGTGGTGCCTAATCAATTTTTATTTTATTTTTTTTTGTTTTTTTTATTATTAAGGGTAAATTTATCATTTCATATCCACTTAACGCCATAAAGTAACGGTCATCCACTCCAGAGACTATCCGAGTAACAATCGAGCAAACCACACTAGATCAGGTGGTGATCTCGATTGTTTATGTTTTTGCTTCTATCATGTTAGGTGAGTTTGGTGGTGGTCTTGACTGTTTATAGTGATCTCGAAAGTGGTGGTTGACGGTGTGGAAGGTGGTGATAATGGTAGATGTGTTGTTTGCAGGTGGTTGGCGGTCAACAGAAGGTGGTGATAGTGGTGGCGGTGCGGTGGGGATGGTGGTGGTGCAGTGGTGTTAACGGTGGTGGTAGGGGTCTAGATAAGAGAGATGAGGGATGGACAAGTGTGTTTGTGTGTGTGAAATGTTTGTGTTCAGGTGTGTATAATAGTATATGTAATTTATTTTATATATAATATTAAAATCTTTATGCATTAGACATTTGTTCGTTATACTTTTGTGCATATAAGAGTTGTACTTTGTGTATAAATGACTAAATTGCCCTCCTAGTTGTCAGACTTAGTGGATGGTATTAAAAATTTGGACTCAAAGGGTTACAAAATAAGCATTTAGGGACTCGGGGCACTAAAAATTTTGATTTTGGATTCAAGCGGTTAAAACCACTATAATACAGGGACTCAAAAAATAATTTTCCCTATTTCAAAGAAACTTTGTAGGTTTAATTTGTTATTTGATGGAGAGGGTAAAACTCGAGCGTTAACGTGTTCATCTTATGGGTTTTATTGCATTTTAGGTAATTATATTGTTTGAATGTGATAACTATAAGAAATTGTGGTTTTAAAGATTAATCGCTTAAACCGAGGGATTTAAAGTGCTTGGAGATAAAGTGGAAAACCCAAAGATGATATGCAAGGTAAAAGACATGGTTCGGGATTTGTTTCAGCTTAGAGAATAGCTTGAAAACATGAACAATGTGGAAGAATGAAGTTCGAGGACTTAACTGTCATTTGATGAAAGTTGAAAGTATAAAGGAAATGGCAGGGACAGAACCCGCCTTAAGCTACGGTGGGCTAGCCATAACTTACGGTGAGGTCGTATGATACATGAAAAATCAGCAGGTGTATGCCGTAACTTACGGTAGTGAGCCGTAGGTTACGGAGGGATCTATTTAAAAATTGCGTAGGATGACTTTTGAAGGTATAAAAGAGTTTTTCAAAACCCTAATCAATTCATTCAGCTTTGGGACGAACTTGTGTGATCAAATGAGCACTTTTGGCACAATTCTTCACTCTCCTCATCATAGTTTTCACGGAAACGAAGATCCAAAAGATGAAATCAACCATGAATCAAACATTTGAGGACCGAATCACCAACATGAGCGTCTAATTCCTTTGTGGTTTCCTCCGGGTAGAGGATTCTTGTAAGTGGATAGATTTTATGTGTTTCTATTGCTTGTGAACTTGGTAATCTAAGCATTAGATGCTTTTTACCCTTTGATTCAATTGACTGGTTATAAACGATTGATTTTTATTCGAAACCTTAGTTCTATTTCAGTCAATTCCCAAGAGTTCTAGTAATTAGGATATATTTGATAAGGATTGGGGTTGGTAATTTCAGTTGATGTTCATATGATAACCTTCCGTTGTTTTGCAATCGAAGTAGTTAGTTTTTTAATAATCACACCCTATTAATTGAGTTACACGATCATGTCTATCTGGTTGTTGCAATCAAACACATAATTGAAATCCACTGTGAATCTAAAATCCGGAGGAACCATCGTTTCGCTCATAGTTACAACTCTTCTTAGTAAGTTTTAATCTAGTTTAAAATACCTAAACGATCGATTTTACATTTCTGCAATTAGCGTTTTAATATTTAATCAACAAACACTTTCCACCATACTCATTTGGTTCGATACCCTACTTACTCTAGCTATCTAGTTTATTTAGGTTTTTGTATGACACTCACGACAGTATCATTATTTTACTTTTTTTAACATATTACAGAGGAACTTTGTAGGTTTAATTTGTTATTATACTATTCATATTTGATGTGTGAGTTTAAAGTCGTTTTTATCAGTTTTAGTGATTGAATTTTTACTTTGACACCCAAGAATTTAATTTAATGGAATGAGGTTACATGCTACAATTTAAAGAAAGCAGCACTAAAATGATATAATAATTCATGTTAGATTCTCATACACAAAACCCAATGTGCAGAACTAAATAATATAAGCCCATGCGCCTTATAGGGCCTGGCCATACCGCCCCTAGGCGTTATTGGTTGGTCCCCCCCCCCCCCTGAGCATGGTAACATTGGCATGCTTGTCAAAAATAAAAACTAAAAAAAGTTTTATTTATTCATTATATATACATACACATATAACCAAAAATACACTCTACAAAAACCAATTCTACATCCAACCAACTCAACAAAAAAAAAAAAAACCTCTTTACAATAACCTTAAAAAAACTCCTTATCAAAATATCTTTGCCTCCATTAGAAGATTTATTCATCGATCTATACAAAAGATTTATTTTCTCATGACGAAACCCTCAGAGGAGGAAGAAGCAGTTACGAGTGTGTGTGCCCTCACGGTTAACGCCATCCAACATATTAATCGTTCTCCCCCACGCCCTATCTTGAGGAGGGAATATGTTGTGCGAGACCTTGAAGCCGCAAACGCTCGTCTAATGAAAAAATATTTTGGTCCTACACTGATTCACAGCCCTCACATTTTTAGGCGTCCATTTCGGATGAGCAAACGGTTATTTTAGCGCATTAAAGAAGATTTGGAGCATAAGTATGACTACTTTAATCGAAAAAAATAGACACAAGAGGATATCTAGGATTACCTCCATTCAGAAGTACACTTCCACGTTACGTGTACTCGCCTACGAAAACAAGTATGACATAAAAGACGAGTATTTGAATATGGCGGAGAAAAAACACGTGATACCTTGGAACACTTATGCTACGATATATTTACTTATTTACATTCGCTTATATATACATAATTTTAAAATTTTGCATACACTTATTATATATATATAGAGAGAGAGAAAGTATAATGTACAAAAGCCCTTATCATACTTCACGCACGCGACAATATTGACCGTCAGATTTTGTGTCATTATCACGCATGGAGCAGATTATCACGCATGGATAAGTTTTTTGTGATTATCACGCATGGATAAAATAATCACGCATGTGTATAATAAGCCACTGAAGTAATTACGCATATGCCAATTATATGGAAAATGTTACTTGAAAAACCCGACTTGGAACGACCTTCAACATATTTACGAAGTGCATTTAGAAAAACATGAATTACTCGGCATGATTGATAGTTTAGACTGTCGTCTCACTGGCGGTGGTATAATTGTCCAACCGCATGGCGAGGTCAACATACACGCGGTGACCAGAAAGGACCAACGTTGGTTTTACAAGCGGTTGCCTCATACGACCTTTGGGTTTGGTCGGGCTTCGTTGGTGCCGCCGGGTATTTGAACGTCATAAATACTTTCAAGCTATCACCTTTGCTAGAAGGTTACGTTTCGAGTACGCTACCGATGGTATATACCCGGAGTATACAAATATTGTAAAAACGTTTACAGAAACGCTTGATATTAAAGACAATATTTTAAGAAACTGCAAGAGGCCTCGCAAAAGGCCATCGAGAGGTGTTTTGGGGTTCTTCAACAACGATGATATTTTGAGAGAAATCCTTGTCATATATGGGATAAAGAAAAGATTAGAATGGTTATGTTCGCTTGTATCATATTGCATAACATGATTTTAGAAGACGAAGAAAAAGAAATATATTCCGGATGATATTGACGTAGGAACGCAAGCAACAATGGATGAGAGAATCTTAAATGGTCAACTCTTGCATTCCAATGAAGCACATAACGCATTAAAGGCGGATTTGGTCGAGCATGCTATCACACCCCAACCAATGGCGGAATCATCGGAGTGGGACGAAGATAGATTGCTCATCACACATAACACTATTGCGGCAATATTTAATTCAAAATTGATTTCACATCATAATAAACATGTCAAGTACAATATGAAATTCAAATACAACATAGAAAACAAAACAACAAGTTCAACAATTTAAAGTACAAAATCTAGTAATTTCAAGTGCGTTTCTAGTGTCGTCCCTACTAGATTTCGTCATATTCAACATCATCAACCTGCAACATGTTAACAAAATATAGTTCAACACAAAATGTATTGGCGAGTACACAAATTTAAGTATAAGTATAAGTATAAAAGTTTAATACGAATGCACATGGCAACTTAGGTTATTCAAGATCAACATAACATGGCATGCAATATTTCTAGTCAACCCTCTGTTTACGCAATAAAGAATGAAATTTAACATGACCTCTCGTTCACGAGTGGTGCGTTAATCCTATAGCGCTATACATGTTAAATGGAGGCTCGTATAAAGCTAATGACTATTGTATCACATAAGAATCACCCAAGTATGTGCATCAAGTATAACAACATAGTATTCATGTATTTGGATTGTTTTTGTGTATCTGCATAAAGAATAAAGTATTGTGGTTTTTTATAAGGTTAACATATTGCACCCAAAAGTTTAAAATAAAAATGGGTCAAGTGTACTCACGGTTTTGCAAGCTTCCACATCCACGAGAAGTTTGGTTGTTTGTTGGAGGAGGAACACCGAGTCCTTCTACACGAAGAAACGTAGGTGTATGAGTATTGGATGATAACGGAGGATTAGGAGTTCAGAATGAAAAGTAAACATATGAGAAAATAACCATCTAGCACAAAATACTCGTTTTTGACACTATGAAAGCCATAGGGGTTTGAATGTTTTCATGGGTTGAAGTACTCATTAGAATCGTAACTAGAATCAAGTTCTTAGATGGTGTAACTTAGTATTTTGATAAATAACCAATAGGTCATCATCAAAGGTTCGGTTACTATGGGCTTGTATATTCTATATAGTATATATTATACGTTTTAGTCCATTAAGTATAACAAGATTATCATAGAAGTCATGCATGAGGTAGGAAGCTAAATCTTTCATTTTGGAACCTCTTTTGTATTCACCAATGCACAAGTTGTCATAGACAACAAGGATGGTCATGAATGGATTATTATTATCGAAATGAAATACACACTAGCTAATAAGGAAAACATCAAGTGATGTGTGGATTTGTAAGTAGGAGAGCCCAAGCTATCCAAATAATCACATATTTTCAAGTTCAAGACTTGTTCAACACTTGTGGGTTAAAACCCTTTTAAAACAGAAAGTTTTGAGGCTTAGAACCTTTGGATTTACATGTTACAACCTTGTTTTTAAGCACACATAATCATAGTTTGATTAGTGGCATAAGAACATAGGAATGTATGAAGAAATCACAAGTTAAAATATGTTTAATCAAATGTTTGTACAAAACAGAAACTTTCTTACACTTTTAACCCTATTTGGTTGATGTTCCAGCCTTGGTTTTCCATGGGGAAAACCTGTGGAAACATACCTAAGGTTGTTCCAAGTGCTAAGAAGGAAGAATGAATGAAAAAGATGAAGTATAAGTGAAGTTATGCTCACTTTTGCAACTTGTAACAATTATGCCTTGTTACTGATTTTAGGGTGTTTAAAAGTGAAAGTGGAGTGGTTGCAAAGTGGAAAATGTGTGGGAATGGGTTGGGATTTATAGGGAATGATTAGGGTTGAGTTTGGTGGACATTTAATGAAGAAAACACAAGTAACTAGCACAAAATCGCCCAATCAAGGAGGCTGTTCGCGTTTGCTGCGGATCTGACATCCTGGTGGGGCGCGACCGGGATGAGGGAAGGGGTCGCGGGCCGCGAGCCAATGGGTTGGTGGTTTTTGTTTGTTATTTTTACATTTTGGCCCCCTATACTTTCTTATGTTATTGTTTTAAGGTGTTTTAAGGTATTTTAAGTATAAAGGACAATGTGTAAAGGTATGTTATGTAATTAAAGCATAAAAATAATTTTAAAACAAGTATGATTAAGTATGGATGTCGAGAATAAGTATCGTATTTGCATGAAATGAGCACGTATGAAAAGTAATTGTATGTTTAATATGTTTTGCATGATTTACGATTAAAGTATCATATGTATAACCAAACCAAACGTATGAATATGTATGAAGTATTTAGGTCACGAATTTAAAGAAATACGAATTTTATTTAGGATCCAAGTCTCGGATTTTACAACGATTACAACTAAAAGACGATTACAAGAAAACAAGACTTCCAAAAATAGAAATACAAACAACGCTTTCTAATTATGGAAAGTACGAAGAAACAGGGCGTTACAGACTTACAGTCTCCCCTCCTTTAAGAAATTTCGTCCCGAAATTTAGGAAGAAGTAAAGAAAAGTTGTGGATACTTAGTCTTCATATCACTTTCGAGTTCCCAAGTGAACTCAGTGCCACGTTTTCCTTCCCATTAAACCTTGACGATAGGAATTCGACTACGCCTCAATTGCTTGACTCTAGGATCCATGATTTCGACAGGTTTCTCCACGAAGTGTAGAGTTTCGTTGATTTGAAGATCTTCGAGTGGAACTTGAATTCCTTCTTCAGCTAGACACTTCTTTAGGTTTTAAATGTGGAAGACAAGATGAACGTTGTTGAATTCTTCATGTATGTCCAGTCGATACGCAACCTTGCCAATCCTTTTGAGAATCTTGAAAGGACCTACGTAGCGAGGTGCGAGTTTACCTTTCTTACCAAATCGAACCACACCCTTCCAAGGAGATACCTTGAGAAGTACGAAGTCACCTATCTCGAATTCCAAAAGCTTGCGACGCTTGTCAGTGTAACTCTTTTATCGGCTCCTGGCTTTTAGCAAATTGTCTCGAACCTGTAAAATCTTGTCTGTTGTCTCTTGTATAAGCTCGGGACCAGTGATTTGAGCTTCACCAATCTCGTGCCAACAAATAGGCGAACGACACTTATGACCATACAATGCCTCGAATGGTGCCATTTGAATACTCGCGTGATAACTGTTATTGTACAAGAATTCGATCAAAGGCAAGTGCATGTCCCAGTTGCCACCAAAATCGATTACGCAAGAATGAAGCATATCCTCTAAGGTTTGGATAGTGTGCTTGGTTTGACCGTCAGACTGAGGATGGAAAGCGGTGCTAAGGTTTAGAACCGTACCCAAACCAGATTGAAAGGTTTGCCAAAGACGAGACGTAAAGCGACCATCACGATTAGAAATGATGTCAATGGGGATACCATGACAACAAATAATCTCATCAGTGTAGATTCTAGCCAATTTCTCAACTTTGAAATCTTCACGAATGGGGAGGAAATGAGCTGATTTGGTCAATCGATTAACGATCAGCCAAATATTGTCATGACCAGAAGAAGTACGAGGGAGTTTGGTGATAAAGTCCATTGCGATACTCTCCCATATCCAGACAGGAACTTCTGGTTGTTCGAGCAAGCCAGAGGGACGTTGATGTTCGGCTTTAACCTTCGAAGAAGTGAGACATTTCGCAACGAAGGTGGCGATATCTTTCTTCATTCCAGGCCACCAATAGGACGTACGCATATCTTGGTACATCTTATCAGCACCAGGATGAATGGAATATCTCGATTTGTATGCCTCCTTTATTATAAATTCTCGAAGGTTATCACGATTAGGAATCCAGATGCGGTTGAGATAGTATAGAATACCATCGGATTTAGACTTAAGATCTTCTTCAACACCACCTCGTATCTCGAGGGAGAGACTACCCTCATTAATAGAGGGATATTGAGCTTCACGAATGCGGCTTTGAAGATCATTAACGAGTTGGAGACAACGAATACCCTTCACATGAGTTTTACGACTAAGAGCGTCAGATACTACATTCGCTTTTCCTGGATGGTAGCGAATTTCGCAGTCGTAGTCGTTTAACAACTCTACCCAATGACGTTGATGCATGTTCAGTTCCTTTTGGTTGAAGATATGTTGAAGGCTCTTATGGTCGGTGAAGACCACACACTTAGTACCATAAAGGTGGCGTCGCCAAACTGCGCCAAGTTCAAGGTCATGACTAGTGTAGTTTTTATCATGTATTTTGAGTTGCCTTGACGCGTAAGCGATAACCTTAACTCGTTGCATAAGGACACAACCAAGCCAAGGTTTGAAGCATAGCAATACACGACGAAGTTGTGATTACCGTCAGGTAGTGCGACGATAGGAGCATTACAAAGCATGTCCTTGAGAGTTTGAAAAGATTTCTCTTGTTCGGGACCCTAAACAAATGGTTTCTCTTTTTGATTCAAAGAGGTGTGAGAAACGGAGATCTTCAAAAAGTTGGAAATGAAACGACGATAGTAGCCAGCAAGACCAAGGAAAGAACAAATTTCAGACGGAGACTTAGGTGTAATCCAGTTCTTCACAACTTTGATTTTAGCGGGGTCAACATGAATACCCAGTTCGTTGACAATATGACCAAGGAATTGAACTTATTTTAACCAAAATTCACACTTGGAGAATTTGGCATAAAGATGTTCAGTACGTAGAAGCTGAAGGATAAGACGCAAGTGTCGCTCGTGCTTTTCTTGAGTCTTGGAGTAGATGAGGATATCGTCGATGAAGACGATCTCGAAACGGTCCAAGTACGCTTTGCACCCGCGGTTCATCAAATCCATGAAAACAGCATGTGAGTTTGTCAAACTAAAGGGCAGGACCACGAACTCATAGTGACCATATCGCGTTCGAAAGGCGGTTTTGGGTATATCTTCTTCGAGGACTCGAAGTTGATGATATCCAGAACGAAGATCGATCTTGGAAAAATAAGTCGCGCCATGTAGTTGATCGAAGAGATCGTCAATACGAGGAAGAGGGTATCGGTTTTTTACTGTAAGCTTGTTCAGCTCACGATAGTCAATACACATACGGAATGATCCATCTTTCTTTTTAACGAATAAAACGGGATTGCCCCAAGGAGAAGTACTAGGGCATATAAAGCCTTTATCAAGAAGCTCTTGAAGTTGGCTCGAAAGCTCTTGCATCTCAGAGGGTGCTAAACGATAAGGAGACTTAGCGACAGGCGTAGCGCCAGACACTAAATCGATGCGGAAGTCAACAGAACGAGTAGGAGGCGGACCAGGAAGATCATCAGGAAAATCACGTACAACAGGAATGTCACTCATGCTAGGGCCTTTGTCCTTCTTTTCCACAATGTGGGCGAGAAAGGTGAAGGTACCCTTACGCAAGCACTTTTTTGCTTGGATACACAACATAAGCTTGAGACCTTGAGAAGGTTTCTCACCATACACGTGTAGAGAATCACCCGGACTAGGTCGAGCCTTGCCTAATTCCCTATAGTTATGGCTCTGATACCAATCTGTCACACCCCAACCGATGGCGGAAACATCGGGGCGCGACACTGAGCGAAACAGATTGTCCAAGAGAAATACATAACAACTAATATTACCGAATATTTAACATTATGTCCCATACCATAATATATCCAGCAAAATAATTATTACAGACATTGTATCTCAAAGGCAAATAAATTGTTTCGACGACTCAGAATTTAAATCGTTTATTTCTAGACTCTTCCTAACTTGATTCCACATAGCATGCATCCTAGCATCTCAAACACCTGTCACATACATTAAAATAAAGGTCAATACACATAGTGTAAAGGTGAGCATACAAGTTTTATAGTATAATAATAGTAGCGAAAGTGAGTTTACGCATAACCAACATGTAACATGTATAAAGTGAAGCAAGTAGGTTATCGACAATGAAATATGCACAGACGTGACTACGAGTTGTAGAATGCGCAACACATATCACCACTGTGACACGTGAAGAAAAGCCCTTAACAACACCTGTCGACGACAGGTGCTGAGTCCAAACTATAGTACTATCATTGCTAAGGTGTCAGGCAACAATCATTGTGTAAACATAACATACCCGCATTCATCGAGTAACACGTATAACATGCAGAACGGTTGGAGTATAAAAGTGCATTGCGTAGTGTGATCGATGTGATTTGATATAAGTAACGTATGTAACACCCAAAAGTGCTTAAAGCAAAACGGGATCGAGTATACTTACAGAGATGGTAGCTACTAAACACGATCTATGATTGGATTGAAAGGAGCGCTAGAGTAAGCCTGATTACAGTACGATAGCATAAGCGATGAGCGGTGCGTTAAACGGTGTGAGTGTCTGAGTGATGAAGGGTCATCTGATCGGATGACAATCCGGACGGATGGTCATCCGGTCGGATGGCCATTCGGTCGGAGTATCATTCGTTTGGGACGGATGTATTTATGTATGATGTGACATTGAAGTTTTCATTGTAGCATTTTATAAAACCAGAAGTAATCCTACCATCAGGTCGTCCAGTCGGACGGTCATCCTGACGGATGGCCGTCCACTCGGATGGTGATCCGAGTGGAGGGTTGCTTTTGAGTTTGGTTATGAAATTGTCAAGTGTTGAACACTATAGGTCATCCGATCGGATTGTCGTTCCATCGGATGGCTATCTGATCGAATGGTGATCCGTTCAGTAACCTGTTCGTTTGATAATTTGTAAAAATTTGCTAAGTTTGGTAAGTTTTGCGATTGCACCGAGATGGTATGACAACGTGTCAAACAATGGAACCCTATCGAGTCCAAGTCACCCGATCGGATGGGAATCACCCTATCCGATTAGTTAGCTGTTCTTGGCGGTCATTCTTGTTTAACCCGTGAATCGGTTGTTCCTTAATAGAAATCCGTTCTTGGACCGACACTTCACTAGAGAATGAGTAGAAGGCCCGAACAAGCTCAGATTCTATCGGTTTTAGATGCAGGAGTGTAAAAGAATGTGGAAGAAAAGTTATGAAATCATCTTTCAACTCTTTTAATCTTTGTGAAATTTGAAAATTTCTAGATTTAGGTGAAATCAGTGTTTAATCATGTTGAAATCTCTTAGATCTGAGTTGTTCTTGGTGGAATGAGGTCACACTTTGAAGTTCATAAGAACTCATGATGACATCACCCTAGAACACCCCAAATCCACCGATTTCCTGGTGAAAAGTTAAGATTTTATGGTGAAAATGATGAGAAAGTGTGTGTAGATGATAGAAGTACAAGATTTGAGGTAGAAACTTACAAGAATCACGAGAAATCGAGAGGAAAGAGAGCTGGAACGTGCTGGTCAGAGGAGGAGCTGTCACATCACATGAACAGTGATGTGACAGGTGCTATTTATAGGCAAGAGGGGAGAATGGAGGTGTGAAGTAATGGATCGGATGGCGGTTCGATCGGATGGCCATCCGATCGGATGGTCATCCGGACGGATGACCATTCGATCGAATGGTCATTCGATCGGATGGGTTCTGCGCGTTGGTTTTCGACGTTTTGTTTCCTGTGTTGAGCGTTGCGATGCGTTGCGAGTAAGCGATGAGATAATATTACCCGTTAATCACACAAATAACCTAACTAATAAATATCATAAATATAATCCTTAAATCTCGAGTTTGCGATGAGATTGCGTTGTGATAGAGTTGCGATTGCGTTTGCGATTAATCACCTCAACATAAACATAACATGCACAAGTAACACATAATAGCACACACACGTAAAACAATATCCATAACCTGTAATTCGAGTTGCGATGCGATAGCGGTGCGATTAGCGATAAGTCGATTAATGATTAAACTGCGATTAAATAGCGATTTATAGCATATACTCCACATAATACAACTAAAGTAACTTAAATAAGGGTATCGATTATCAGTCAAAGAGTACAATCAATTATTAATCAAGGAATTACAGATTCCAATTAGCAATCTTTTCTTCCTTTGACTTGACTTTAACTTTGACTTGTACTTTGACTTTGACTCTGAAAGTCGGGTTGTTACAGCCTCCCCTACTTTAGGAAATTTCGTCTCGAAATTTAAGGCGCAGGCGTAACAAACAGTTGTGGATACTTAGCCTTCATATCACTTTCGAGTTCCCAGGTGAACTCGGCGCCGCGTTTGCTTTCCCAGCGAACCTTCACAATGGGAATGCGTGAGCGTCGAAGTACCTTGGTTTCTTGGCCCATGATCTCGACAGGCTTTTCCACGAAGTGTAATGTTTCGTCCACTTGTAGATCCTCAAGAAGGACTTGTAATTCCTGGTCGGCTAGACACTTTTTGAGGTTCGAAACGTGGAAAGTCGGGTGGACGTTGCTAAGTTCCTCCGGTAATTCGAGTCTGTAGGCCACCTTGCCAATCTTTCCAGAATTTTAAAGGGTCCAACATATCGAGGCGCGAGCTTTCCTTTCTTGCCGAATCTGATCACCCCCTTCCAAGGTGCAACCTTTAGGAGTACGTGATCGCCAACGTCGAATTCAAGGGGCTTGCGGCGTCTATCGGCGTAACTCTTTTGTACACTCCGAGCTTTCATTAGAATGTCTCGAATTTGTAGGATTTTGTCAGTTGTTTCTTGCAATAACTCAGGTTCGGTAATTTGCGCATCTCCGATCTCGTGCCACACAATAGGCGATCGACATTTTCTTCCGTATAATGCCTCAAATGGTGCCATTTGGATGCTAGAGTGATAACTGTTATTGTATGAGAA
The DNA here is from genome assembly GCA_030545235.1 of Helianthus tuberosus. Classification (NCBI taxonomy): domain Eukaryota; kingdom Viridiplantae; phylum Streptophyta; class Magnoliopsida; order Asterales; family Asteraceae; genus Helianthus; species Helianthus tuberosus. Next base: position 25,027,198 of record CM060405.1, read on the forward strand.
TTCGACTAAAGGTAAATGCGAATCCCAATTACCACCGAAATCTATAACACACAAGCGAAACATGTCTTCTAGGGTATGAATCGTGCGTTCAGTCTGACTGTCGGTCTGGGGATGGAAAGCGGTACTTAGATTGAGGGTAGTACCGAGAGCGAATTGAAATGTTTCCCAAATACGCGAAGTAAAACGACCATTGTGGTCAGAAATGATGTCATGAGGTGTCCCGAGTCGACAAATGACTTCGTCGATGCAGATTCGTGCTAATCGTTCTACCTTATAGTCTTCCCGTATCGGTAGAAAGTGAGCAGATTTTGTAAGACGGTCAACGATAACCCAGATGTTGTCATGACCTGATGGCGTGCGCGGGAGTTTCGTTATGAAGTCCATAGCTATACTCTCCCATTTCCACATAGGGATCTCGGGTTGCACGATTAAGACAGAGGGGCGTTGATGCTCAGCCTTGACCTTCGAATAAGTCAGACATTTCAAAACGTAGATAGCGATATCTCTTTTCATGCCCGACCACCAGTACTTGTAGCGAAGGTCCTGGTACATCTTATCGGCACAGGGATGAATGGAGTATCGAGACTTGTGGGCTTCATCTAGCAGAATCTGTCGTAAGTTGGTGCGCTTGGGAATCCAATGGAATATACCATTTGATTTATTCACTAGTTGTTCGCCATTATTGATGATCCTTTCCTTCTTCAAAGTGCGTTTGGTAAAACAAGCATGTTGGGCGTCACGGATAAGAGCTTCGAGATTGTGCTGGGCTTGAGTATTACGAACGCTATGCAAATAGCTTCATCGACTGAGAGCGTCGGAAACGACGTTTGCTTTGCCTGGATGGTAACGAATCTCACAATCGTAATCGTTGAGGAGTTCAACCCATCGGCGTTGGTGCATATTCAGCTTTTTCTGATTAAAGATGTGTTGTAGGCTCTCGAGTTGGTACCGTAAAGGTAGTGTCGCCAAATCTTTAACGCAAAAACAACTGCACCAAGCTCGAGATCATGGTTTGTATAGTTCTTCTCGTGGAGCTTGAGCTGACGAGAGGCGTACGCGATAACCTTATCTCGTTGCATGAGAACACAACCGAGGCCGAGGTTAGAGGCATCGCAGTAAATTAGGAAGTCGTCATTTCCGTCGGGTAGCGAGAGCACGGGAGTGTTGCAGAGCATAGCTTTGAGAGTTTGAAAGGCTTCCTCTTGTTCGGTTCCCAAACAAAAGGTTTGTCCTTGTGCGTAAGAGAGGTGAGAGGTACAGCGATCTTTGAGAAATCAGCGATGAATCGGCGATAGTAACCCGCCAATCCGAGAAAAGAACGAACTTCGGACGGGTTCTTTGGTGTAACCCAACTCTTGACAGCTTCAATCTTTGCAGGATCGACATAAATTCCTTGACTATTGATGATGTGACCGAGGAATTGAACCTACTCAAGCCATAATTCACACTTGGAGAATTTGGCATAGAGACGGTTTCCCTAGAGTAGTTCAATAACCAAACGGAGATGTTGCACGTGTTCGGTTTTTGACTTGGAATAGATCAGGATGTCATCGATGAATATGATGACGAAGCGGTTGAGAAATGGTTTACACACGCGATTCATTAGATCCATAAAGACTGCGGGAGCTTTAGTCAAACCAAAGGGTATAACAACAAACTCGTAGTGGCCGTATCGGGTTCGGAAAACGGTTTTGGGTATATCTTCCTCCTGAATTCGTAACTGGTAATAGCCTGAGCGTAGATCGATCTTTGAGAAACACGTAGCACCTTGTAGCTGATCAAACAAATCATCGATTCGAGGTAAGGGGTAGCGGTTCTTGATAGTAAGCGTATTCAATTCCCTGTGGTCGATGCACATCCGAAACGATTCGTCCTTCTTTTTGACGAAAAGGACAGGCGCGCCCCAAGGTGAAGTGCTAGGGCGAATGAAGCCTTTATCAAGAAGTTCCTGGAGCTGACTCGAGAGTTCGCGTATTTCAGAAGGAGCGAGACGATAAGGCGCTCTAGCAACAGGATTTGCTCCAGGAATGAGGTCGATTCAAAAATCGATATCACGAGTGGGCGGTAAACCAGGTAAATCGCCGGGAAATACACGAACCACAGGCACCTTGTCTATTGCGTTAACTTCCTTTTTCTCCGCTACTACGATGTGTGCCAAGTAAGCTTGGTATTCCTTACGGAGACACTTGCTAGCTTAGACACACTGCATGAGTTATAACTTCTTCGAAGCGACTTCGCCATAAACACACAATTGATCACCATTTGTGAGAGAGAAACGAATCATTTTATCGAAGCAAACAATTTCAGGATGATTCTCCCGAAGGAAATCCATACCTACTATGACGTCAAAACTACCGAGCTGCATCGAGATAAGATTGATCGGAAAAACGTGACCGTTGAGATCAAGAGTACAATCATGTAGAACGGTACTAACAGTGACGGTTCTTCCAGTGGCAACTTCTACGTCAAATGTTGATGGGAGAATAACGCGTTTACGGTTTAGGAGCCTTTCGAATTCGAACGATACAAAACAGTTATCGGCTCCAGTATCAAACAAACATGAAGTATATATACCATTTACGAGAAACGTACCATTAACCACGTTGTTGTCTGCCTGAGCCTGGCGGGCATTGATGTTGAAGACTCACCCACGGGCTGCTTGCTGAGCTGGCTGCTGCTGCTGCTGTTGGTGTTGGTGTTGTGCTAGCTGTTGCGGCTCTTGCTTCACCACTCTGTTTGGGCAGACATTTGCGAAGTGGTTGGGATCACCACACGCAAAGCAGGCTCTTGCGTGAGCAGCGGGAGCAGGAGCTGCTTGTTGACCCTGAGGAGCGGGTAGAGCAGGAGCTTGAACTGGGGCTGGAGCTTGGCGAGGACAGGTACGGCAGTTAGTGGTAAAGTGGTCGTACAGGTTGCAGTGAACACAAAACCGGCATGCGATTCCAACCGGGTGATGATAGGTACAAGTAGGGCAGAGCGGGTGTGGACCAGTATATGCACGCTTGGCTGGCGGTGCATTGGTCACTAGCGCCGCTACTTGGCGGTTCTGAGGTTGCGGTTAGGCAGTGATGGCATTCAATGGCACGGCAGTTGTACCTACACAGTTCTTGTTGCTGGAGCTGTTGTTCTTTCTCTTGCGACGTGAAGATTTGGAAGCTTGCGTTGCGGCGGTTTCGGCGGTGGGAGCAGCGGTAACTTGATGAAGACTTTTGGTGGTTTTATCAAAGTAACCAGCCCTAACTCGCTTGTCATTGATCTCGGCAGCGAGTAGGTAAGTCTCTTCGATAGTCGTCGTCTTGGCGGCTTGCACAAAGTCAGCAACACAATCCGGTAAAGCACGGATGTATTTCTTGATGGTAATCTCGGGAGTGGTAACTTGGCCCGGACAAATGATACTCTGCTGCTTAAAGCGGGCAGTTAAACCAGCGTTGTCGCCACCCTCCTGTTTGATGTGCCAGAACTCGTCCTCCAGCTTCTGAAGCTCGTGGGGAGGACATAACTCATTCATCATGATGTCCTTCAACTCATCCCACGTAGGCCCATAGGCTGCATCATTCCCTCGCTTGTTTCTCTCGGCAGTCCACCAATCCAGAGCCCTTGACTGGAAAACGCCAGTGGCGTTAACAGTGCGAAAGTTTTCGGGACAGTCGCTTTGGCGCATGGTGACTTCGGTTGAATCGAACCATTGAAACATGGCCGTAGACCCATCTTCTCCGGTGAATTCTTTGGGACCGCAGGCTTTAAACTGCTTGAAGTTAAAAGTACCTTTAGGTGAGTCAGTCCTTGATTCCTCAGAGGACTTGCTAGCGTTTTCATTAAGTTTGCTGACAATTTGCGGAATGACCTTACCCATCTGCTTGGCAACTAGAGCAGCGATGCGTTTGTCCTCATGATTGCGGAGAGCGGCTCGGGAAGTGTGAGATCCAAATGACGACATTGTCTACAACAGACATCGTCACAGGACTCAAACACAATTTCGATTAAGTCGAGTATAGTCTATTATTTTCCCCAAAAGCTACTTTATGTAAAGCACAGGAACACGTCTAATCACACAATCACGTAGGCACATAATCCACAGAAGCACGTAAGCACATAGGCACGTAGTCCACATAAGCACGGAAGCACGTATTCAACTATATTTTGCATGTATTCACCTACATATATCGCACGTATTCTCATATCTTTCAAAGCCGCGATTGCGATCGAGGGTAGCGAGTGCGAGAAGCGAGTAGAGATTGCGAGTAACATACGTGATTTGTTAACGTTTTGGGGTAAATGTGTAGTGTGAGTTGTGTGTGTTGATCAAAGCGAACAGCAAAAAGGGAGTAGATCACCAAAAATCGAAACACATAAACATATAACACCACATAAAACACATAAAATCCACATGAAAGCGATAAATTATAGAGTCCTCGGCGGCGAAATCCAGAATCGAAACACATAAAATCGAAAAGAGATTGTCTTGGCTTGATAAACGTTGACTACCCAAAACGATTCGGCAATTCTCAAGGGTTTCGAGTACACGCTTTAGCCTAATGGACTGTGCTCTATTACCGGCATACGGTGGATGGCACGCATCCTTTCGATTATTCACGCAACTCGAGTCGTTGGAATCCATCGAGACTTTGGTGGGACTTTTGCAAAACCAAAATGTGGAGCGGAATAAGTCATCAAGATTCGGGTTCCACCCCTAACTTACTGACTCCATTCCTGTTTGTGTGATAGAATCAAGAGATAGATAGGGAGAATCGCGTTGAAGTATGGGGTTCACTCCTGATTCAACGCAAATTCTCGTGTTTATAGTAAAAATGCGTGTCGAACGAGCGATTTGGTCGAGAGTTTGCGGTTTTCACACCTAATCTCAACCAGATCATCCGTTTGTGTGTGTAGCCAGGCTTAGGAAAGGCTGATCTTGCGCGGAACTGTAGTATGCGATGTTCGTGCAAGAGTGTAGTGTACAGCGAGTTCGAGCGAGAGTATCAAGTAAGCTCGTACAAAACCCCTACCAGGTCTGCACAGGTCGGTCTGTTGGTACTTAGACTATAGACTAGGTCGTTTCTAAGACATCGACCCGGACTAGGTCGAGTCTTGCCTAATTCCCTATAGTTATGACTCTGATACCAATCTGTCACACCCCAACCGGTGGCGGAAACATCGGGGCGCGGCACTGAGCGAAACAGATTGTCCAAGAGAAATCCATAACAACTAATATTACCGAATATTTAACATTATGTCCCATACCATAATATATCCAGCAAAATAATTATTACAAACATTGTATCTCAAAGGCAAATAAATTGTTTCGACGACTCATAATTTAAATCGTTTGTTTCTAGACTCTTCCTAACTTGATTCCACATAGCATGCATCCTAGCATCTCAAACACATGTCACATACGTTAAAATAGAGGTCAATACACATAGTGTAAATGTGAGCATACAAGTTTAATAGTATAATAATAGTAGCGAAAGTGAGTTTACGCATAACCAGCATGTAACATGTATAAAGTGAAGCAAGTAGGTTATCGACAATGAAATATGCACAGACGTGACTGCGAGTTGTAGAATGCGCAACACATATCACCACTGTGACACGTGAAGAAAAGCCCTTAACAACCCCTGTCGATGACAGGTGCTGAGTCCAAACTATAGTACTATCGTTGCTAAGGTGTCAGGCAACAATCATTGTGTAAACATAACATACCAGCATTCATCGAGTAACACGTATAACATGCAGAACAGTTAGTGTATAAAAGTGCGTTGCATTTTGTGATCGATGTGATTTGATATAAGTAACGTATGTAACACCCAAAAGTGATTAAAGCAAAAAGGGATCGAGTATACTCACAGAGATGGTAGCTACTAAACACGATCTGTGATTGGATTGAAGGGAGCGCTAGAGTAAGCCTGATTACAGTAGGATAGCATAAGCGATGAGTGGTGCGTTAAACGGTGCGAGTGTCTGAGTGACGAAGGGTCATCCGATCGAATGACAATCCGGACGGATGGTCATCCGGTCGGATGGCCATTCGGTCGGACTATAATTCGTTTGAATCGGATGTGTTTGTGTATGATGTAACTTTGAAGTTTTCGTTGTAGCATTTTATAAAACCAAAAGTAATCCTACCATCCAGGTCGTCCGGTCGGACGGTCATCCAGACGGATGGCCGTCCGCTCGGATGGTGATCCGAGTGGAGGGTTGTGTTTGAGTTTGGTTTTGAAACAGTCAAGTGTTGAACACTACAGGTCATCCGATCGGATTGTCGTTCGATTGGATGGCTATCCGATCTGACAGTGATCCGTTCAGTAACCTATTCGTTTGAGAATTTTTAAAAATTTGCTAAGTTTGGTAAGTTTTGCGATTGCACCGAGACGGTATGACAACGTGTCAAACAATGGAACCCTATCGAGTCCAAGTCACCCGATTAGATGGGAATCACCCCGTCTGATCAGTTAACTGTTCTTGACGGTCATTCATGTTTAACCCGTGAATCGGTTGTCTCCTTGATAGAAATCCGTTCTTGGACCGACACTTCACTAGAGAATGAGTAGAAGGCCCGAACAAGCTCAGATTCTATCGGTTTTAGATGCAGGAGTGTAAAAGAATGAGGAAGAAAAGTTATGAAATCATCTTTCAACTCTTTTAATCTTTGAGAAGTTTGAAAATGTCTAGATTTAGGTGAAATCAGTGTTTAATCACGTTGAAATCTCTTAGATCTGAGTTTTTCTTGGTGGAATGAGGTCACACTTTGAAGTTCATAAGAACTCATGATGACATCACCCTAGAACACCCCAAATCCACCGATTTCATGGTGAAAAGTTAAGATTTGATGGTGAAAATGATGAGAAAGTGTGTGTAGATGATAGAAGTACAAGATTTGAGGTAGAAACTTACAAGAATCGCGAGAAATCGAGAGGAAAGAGGGCTGGAACGTGCTGGTCAGAGGAGGAGCTGTCACATCACATGAACAGTGATGTGATAGGTGCTATTTATAGGCAAGAGAGGAGAATGGAGGTGTAAAGTAATGGATCGGATGGCGGTTCGATCGGATGGCCATCCGATCGGATGGTCATCCGGACGGATGACAATTCGATCGAATGGTCATTCGATCGGATGGGTTGTGCGTGTTGGTTTTTGATGTTTTGTTTCGTGCGTTGAGCGTTGCGAGTAAGCGATGAGATAATATTACCGATTAATCACACAAATAACCTAACTAATAGTTATCATAAATATAATCCTTAAATCTCGAGTTTACGATGAGATTGGGTTGTGATAGAGTTGCGATTGCGTTTGCGAGTAATCACCTCAACATTTACATAACATGCACAAGTAACACATTGCACACACACGTAAAACAATATCCATAGCCTGTAATTCGATTTGCGATGCGATAGAGGTGCGATTAGCGATAAGTCAATTAACGATTAAAATGCGATTAAATAGCGATTTATAACATATACTCCACATAATACAACTAAAGTAACTTAAATCAGGGTATCGATTATCATTCAAATAGTACAATCAATGATTAATCAAGGAATGACAGATTCCAATTAGCAATCTTTTCTTCCTTTTGACTTGACTTTGACTTGTACTTTGACTTTGACTCCGAAAGTCGGGTTGTTACAGGGGTTGGCAACAATAGCTTGATGTTGGTTGTTTTAGGGTTGTGGGATGTTTCGACATCGGTCTGCAAAATGCCCAAACCTATGACAGTTGGCACATTTGTGGCATGGTGTGGTGGTAGGATGATGGTATAAACAGGTAGGGCACTGATGATGAGATCCAGTGTAGGCTCGTTTTGGTAGTTCGTTGGTTGCGGGGGTAACGACGGCTACTGCTTGGATAGGTTGAGGGTTTGGCGGAGAGATGACCGCACAATTTTGGCTTGAAGCCTTCCGCTTCTTGCCTCGGTTTTTCTTGGGTGGTTGAGAGGATGAAGGTTCAACAGTGGTGGTGGTATCGGCGATGGCTTGGTGCGCACCCTTCGACAAATCCTTATCGTAGGTTCCATGAAGAACGCAGTTGTTGTTAAGCTCAGTGGCTATACTAAAGGCATCTTCAATGGTTTTGGGGCAAGTGGAGGTAACATGGTTAACCAAAGAGGGTGAAAGGCAGTGAATAAACTTGGCTATAGTCTTGGGGATGGTGTCGACCTGTCCAGGGCAAAGGGCACTAAGCTGCTTGAAGCGCGTAATCAAACCATCGATGTCACTCCCCTTTGCGTTAGGTGCCAAAACTCGTTCTCCAACTTTTGGAGTTCGTGAGGAGGACAAAATTGGTCCTTCATGAGTTGCTTAAGCTCGTCCCAAGGTAAAGTGTGAGCTACATCATTCCCTCTTTTGTTTCGTTCAGATGTCCACCATTCGAGCGCTCTCAAATGGAAAAACTCCGTTACATTCAGGGTTCGTTGGTCATTAGGGCATCCACTCTCCAGGAAGGTGAGCTCGATCGCTTCGAACCAATTCATCATGGCTGTGGAGCCATCCTTGCCAGTAAACTACAGAGGTTTACAGGCCATGAATTGCTTGAACTGGAATGTCGATTTAGGGGTTTCCACCTTTGAATCGACAGAGCCATGGGGAGGATTGGGGTTAGGTTAAATCTTGCCCATGATGTCTGGTATGACTTTAGCCATCTGCTTGGCCATGAATTTCATACAGTCCTTTTTCGACATCGTGTCAGAGTTGGCGGTGGAGGTCGAATCTTTCTTTGACTTGGAGTCGGAGGTGGATTCCTACTTTGACTTGTTCTTCTTCGTCAATTTCTTTGACACAGCGTGTAACACCCCGTGTTTTCGGAAGTCAAAGTCAAAGTCAAGGTCAAAGTCAACGACCGATCGAACGAATTTGACTTACTGTGATTTCTTTGTTTTGATTGTATTATGTGGAGTAAGTGTTGTTAATTGTTAAAATCGATGTGTGTTAATCGCTATTTAATCGACTTACGACTGTGAATAATAGGAAGTAACAATGCGATAAAGCTAACTAACAGTAATCAAGCTATGCTACTCGACATCGAATCGTGATACGAACCGCAACTCGATTTACTTGGTTATTATACGTGTGTGTCTTATGTGTTACTTGTGCGTGTTATATATATATATATATAGGGTAAGGTTCATGCGAGAACCACCCTTATTGCGAGAACCGCGAGAACCAATGTAAACACAACCTAAAATAGCTAAAAAAAACCTAACCCCCCCCCCCCTCAAGCTAAATGCTAAAAACTAAAACCCCCAAAAAACCTAAAAAAACCCTAACCCCCCCCCCCCCCAAAAAAAAACCTAAACCCCCCTCCCCCAACCCCCAAAAACCTAAACCCCCCAAGCTAAAATGCTAAAAACTAAACCCCCAAAAAACCTAAAAAAATCTAAAAAAATAAAAAAAAAATCTAAAAATTTTTTTTTTAATATTTTTTATGTTAAAATCGCTACTTTTAGAATAAAAAAAAAATTTTAATTTTTTTTTTTGCTTCGAAAAGTAGCGATTTTTTTATAAAAAATATTAAACAAAAAAAATTTGTGTGATTTTTAGCTATTTTTAGGCATTTTTGGTTGTGTTCACATTGGTTCTCGCGGTTCTCGCAATAAAAGGTGGTTCCTAACGGATCTTTGTCCTATATATATATATATATATATATATGTGTGTGTGTGTGTGTGTGTGTTGTGGAAATCAATCGAACTCAATCGAAACTCGAAACGCAATAGAACCCGAATCCGAATCGAAATCGAACTAAGATAATTAGTGGTTGGGACTAAAAGTAATTTGACTAGGAAACCCTATCGTGACGAGCCGATCGCAATCGAAATCGAAACACCAAAAATCGACGCATCAAACAAACAAACCAAGTGCCATCCGGCCGGATAGCCATCCGACCGGATAGCCACAATGCCCCAGGACAGGTGCCATCCGACCAGGATGCCATCCGACCGGATCGTCATCCGAGCGGTATGCCATCCGATCGGATAACCCTTTCCTCTTTTGGAATCCTATAAATACCCATGTCATTGTCATTATTTCCATTTCTGGAAACCCTCTGTCCGAACCATTCGTGCTCCTCACCTTTTCTTCGATTTCTCACAATCCAGGTAAGATCTCGCCCTAAATCTTGTACGTTCTTGATCTACACGCACTCCTATACCTTTCTATCTTTTAAATCTTAACTTTCAACTGTGAAATCACTAGATTCCGAGTGTTCTAGGATGACGTTATCATGTGTTCTTCAAGAACTTCATATTTTGACTTCAATCCACCAAGAACAACCGAGATCTAACAGATTTCCACGCAAACATACAAAGATCTTGCAAAGATCTCGACACAAGAATGGTGAAGAAGGATTGAAAGATGGTTTTAACTTTCTTTCAACTCTCTTACACTCAAAACACTCAAAACTGATAGGATCCGACCCTGATTTAGTCTTCTACTTGATTGTAGTGTTGTACTAGCTCAAGTTTCAGATTCTACTCACGAGACTACCGACTTCGGGTTAGCCAAAACCAACCGTCTCGAGCCGGTAACCGGCCGGACTAGGGTGATTCCTGGTCGGGTTGGTCATCTGGGTGGAACTAGAGGTTCTGTTGGCTAACACGTTGTCAAAGTGTCTCGACACAACGACAAACCTTCAAAACGACCAAGTGTAGAACGAACAGAACAACCAGAACGGATTGCTGTCCGAACGGATTGCTGTCCGATCGGATAGGTCATTCGAACGAATTGCCATCCGAACGAATTGCCATCCGAACGAATTGCAATCCGATCGAATTGCCATCCGAACGAATTGGCTAACACTTGGGTCCCACTTTTAAAACAATCCTAACTGAAGTTTGAGTATCGAACGAATTGCAATCCGATCGGACGACCATCTGACTGGATTACTCTTCGGATCATGAGATACTAAGACTTTAAAGACTTAAACAATTTTCAACATGTTCAATAACAAGGTTGCCATCCGATCGGATTGCCATCCGATCGAATGACACTCCTGTTGTGAACTTGCCTTCAGTGAGTAACCTTATTGCTAAGTCGCCGTCCGCCCGGACCACTGTCCGACCGGATGACCATCCGAACGGATTGTCATCCTCACGACTAGTCATCCGATCGACCGACTTGAAAGATAGAGATACTTCATCGTTTTCAAAATACTACAACGAAAACTTCAAAAGTCAAGCCATCATACACAAACACATTCTCATCATAGGAAGAAACAATCCACTCGAATCGCCATCCGACCGGACCACTGTCCGACCAGATGACCACCCGAACGGATTGTTATCCGCACGGATTGCTGTTCGATCGGATTACCATCCGATCGAACCACCATCCGACCCTTGTATACTTTGTAACGTTTTACGCTTCACTTACCGTTATACCACCGAATCTATTCAGGCTAACCTTACTCGCTAAGCGCTCCCTTCAATCCATTCATCGCTGTGAGTATACTCGATCCCTTTTTGCTTTAATCACTTTTGGGTGTTACATACGTTATGAATATTCAAATTACAATAATCACACTACTCAATGCTATTTTAACGCTAACCGTTAATGCATGTTATACGTGGCTTATGAATGCTTGTTTGTTATGTTTACACATGGAATGTTGTCTACCTGCCTTAGCAACGATAGTACTATAGTTTGGACTCAGCACCCGTTCACATGGGGGTTGTTAAGGATCTTTTACTTGCATGGATTACGGTGGTAATCATGTATTGCGAACTGCCTCGGGCAGTCAACCCACAGTCATTGGTATCGATGGATCTATGTCGATAACTAACGTGCTTCATTTCACTATGTGTACGTGCTGGTTATGCGTAAACGAATCTGAACTCTATATGCTATTATCAAACTTGTATGCTCACCTTTACATTTTATGTATTGACTTTATTTTAACGTATGTGACAGGTGCTTAGGATGCACACTTGGTAGGAATTTGAAGCTAGAATAAAGCTCTAGAGCCCAACAAATAGTTGTCTGTAGTGGTCAAACTAAGGGTCTCTAGAAGCAGATAAACAATTGCTGTCTATTTAAATCTGAGTTGTCGGAACAAAATATTTGCCTAGATTTGGTCTGTAATAATTGTTTTACTGTTTGAGATACGGTATGGGACGTATTATTTAAATTAAATGGTATTGATAATTGTTATGGAAACTTCTGGACAATCTGTTTCGCTCAGTGCCATGCCCCGATGATTCCGCCATCGGTTGGGGTGTGACACAGCGTTGGACGACATCTAAGAATCGAAAGAGAAGGAATGGATGAGACTTGATCATAAATTCAAAATAAGTTTTGCATGTATAAGCCTGTAAGCATGGTGTATCACGTATGGTTCACATAATTAGCATGAATTTAACAAGTATTCACAAAGCATAAACAAGTACGAATGCGTAAAAAGAGTATAAATTTAGTTTGTTCACGAGAATTATTATTGTTTAAGATTGCGAGAAACGTGTAAATCGTGTAACGGTTTTGAAATGAACGAGGTAACAAGTATAAAATCACACATAAATTGAATCACATAAAAGAGAGGCTCATAAAACATATGATTGTTTCGGGTTTAGAAACGTCGACTATTCCAAAGTGAATCGAAAGCCCTTTCAAATTAGAGAAACGTGCTCTGGCCTATAGGTAAGATACTCACGTCGAGAAGCGATTAACGGTATCTTACCCTTCCAATTACTACATGTCTCTAATCGACCGAAACAATCGAAACTTTGGCGAGATTGAAAATAGAGGAATGGGACTTAATCGACAAGATGCGGGTTTCACCCCTAACTTGACGATTTCGTACCTTAAGGTTGTTGGTACTCGCCGGGTCAAAATATAGTTTCGACACTTTAACGAGGGTCCACTAGAGTTTGAATTGGAAATTTACCATTAAGATGTGAATTTCACTCCTAACTTAATGGTGTAATTTCGTTCAAAATGAAGAATAAGCGGAATGAGAGTCGTTTACCAAATTGTGGGTTTCACGCCTATTTTGGTAAACTCATCTCGTTTGTATTACGAGTGTCTTCAAGTCTTCAAGTGTATTGTGTAAAATGTCTTAGGAAAGACATTAAGTAACTATTAAGACCAAAAAGAAGAGAAAGAAGCAAAGTAGGAAGAATAACATTTTAAGCATGTAACAAGAATGGTAAAAAATGAGGTACCTACTATAGACTAGGTCGAACATGGCAACTCTACCTAATTCCCTATAGTTATGGCTCTAATACCAATCTGCCACACCCCAACCAATGGCGGAATCATCAGAGTGTAACGAAGATAGATTGCTCATCACACATAACACTATTGCGACAATATTTAATTCAAAATTGATTTCACGTCATAATAAAATTGTCAAGTACAACATGAAATTCAAATACAACATCGAAAACAAAACAACAAGTTCAACAATTTAAAGTACAAAATCTAGTAATTTCAAGTGCGTTTCTAGTGTCGTCCCCACTAGATTTCGTCATATTCAACATCATCAACCTGCAACATGTTAACAAAATATAGTTCAACACAAAATGTATTGGCGAGTACACAAGTTTAAGTATAAGTATAAGCATAAAAGTTTAAAACGAATCCACATAGCAACTTAGGTTATTCAAGATCAACATAACATGGCATGCAATATTTCTAGTCAACCCTCTGTTTACGCAATAAAGACTGAAATTTAACATGACCTCTCATTCACGGGTGGTGTGTTAATCCTATAGCGCTATACATGCTAAATGGAGGCTCGTATAAAGCTAATGACTATTGTATCACATAAGAATCACCCAAGTATGTGCATCAAGTATAACAAAATAGTATTCATGTATTTGGATTGTTTTCGTGCATTTGCATAAAGAATAAAGTATTGTGGTTTTTGATAAGGTTAACATATTGTACCCAAAAGTGTTAAAATAAAAATGGGTCAAGTGTACTCACGGTTTTGCAAGCTTCCACTTGTTAATCCGCGAGAAGTTTGGTTGGTTGTTGGAGGAGGAACACCGAGTCCTTCTACACGAAGAAACGTAGGTGTATGAGTATTGGATGATAACGGAGGATTAGGAGTTCGGAATGAAAGTATATGAAAAGTAAACATATGAGAAAATAACCATCTAGCACAAAATACTCGTTTTTGACACTATGAAACCCATAGGGGTTTGAATGTTTTCATGGGTTAAAGTACCCATTAGAATCATAACGAGAATCAAGTTCTTAGATGGTGTAACTTAGTATTTTTACAAATAACCATTTGGTCATCATCAAAGGTTCGGTTACTATGGGTTTGTATATTCTATATAGTATATATTATATGTTTTAGTCCGTTAAGTATAACAAGATTATCATAGAAGTCATGCATGAGGTAGGAAGATAAATCTTCCATTTTTGAACCTCTTTTGTATTCACCAATGCACAAGTTGTCATAGACAAGAAGGATGGTTATGAATGGATTATTATTATGGAAATGAAATACACACTAGCTAATAAGGAAAACATCAAGCGATGTGTGGATTTGTAAGTAGGAGAGCCCAAGCTATCCAAATAATCACACATTTTCAAGTTCAAGACTTGTTCATCACTTGTGGGTTAAAACCCTTTTAAATCAGAAAGTTTTGAGGCTTAGAACCTTTGGATTTACATGTTACAACCTTGTTTTTAAGCACACATAATCACAGTCTTGTTTAGTGGCATAAGGACATAGGAACGTATGAAGAAATCACAAGTTAAAGTATGTTTAATCAAGTGTTTGTACAAAACAGAAACTTTCTTGCACTTTTAACCCTATTTGGTTGATGTTCCAGCCTTGGTTTTCCATGGAAAACCTGTGGAAACATACCTAAGGTTGTTCCAAGTGCTAAGAAGAAAGAATGAATGAAAAAGATGAAGTATAAGTGAAGCTATGCTCACTTTTGCAACTTGTAACAATTCTGCCTTGCTACTGATTTTCCAGTTGATTTTAGGGTGTTTGAGAGTGAAAGTGGAGTGGTTGCAAAGTGGAAAATGTGTGGGAATGGGTTGGGTTTTATAGGGAATAATTAGGGTTGAGTTTGGTGGACATTTAATGAAGGAAACACAAGTAACTAGCACAAAATCGCCCAATCAAGGAGGCTGTTCACGTTTGCTGCGGATCTGACATCCTGGCGGGGCGCGACCTGGATGGGGGATGGGGTCGCGGGCCGTGAGCCAATGGGCTGGTGGTTTTTGTTTGTTATTTTTACATTTTGGCCCCCTATACTTTCTTATGTTATTGTTATAGGTGTTTTAAGGTATTTTAAGTATAAAGGACAATGTGTAAAGGTATGTTATGTAATTAAAGCATAAAAATAATTTTAAAACAAGTATGATTAAGTATGGATATCGAGATTAAGTATCGTATTTGCATGAATTGAGCACGTATGACAAGTAATTGTATGTTTAACACGTTTTGCATGATTTACGATTAAAGTATCACATGTATAACCAAACCAAACGTATGAATATATATGAAGTATGTAGGACACGAATTTAAATAAATACGAATTTTATCTATGATCCAAATCTCGGATTTTACAACGATTACAACGAAAAGGCGATTACGAGAATACAAGACTTCCAAAAATAGAAATACAAACAACGTTTTCTAATTATGGAAACTACGAAGAAGCAGGGCGTTACCCTTGCTTGGACGATTCGCCCAATTCGACACAATGACGACGACGAAGAGGTTCCGAGAAGGAAGGCAGCGAAGAAAATTTCAAAGATAGAGCCTATGAAGACGGAAGTTTGGATGACAGAGGTGATGTAGACGGAGGTGACAACGGCGAGGAAGATGAGTAGTATTTAATATATTTTATTGTAATGTTTTTTTAATTAATGAAATGTTATTCCTTTTTATATTTTTTTTAATTTAGAGATTGAAAAATTAATAATTGAGTAATGATTGCTAAGGGATTATGGGGTTCCATCCCCTACACACACATGTTAGTTATATAACCCTAATTTCTTACACAACATTGTCACGTGTCACATAACCCCCTGATAAGAAGAGACCTATGAGGCTTACCACTACAAATGGTCTAACAATTTATGTTTCATTTTATCAATTATGTTAGTTTATGTTACATTTCATCAATTATGTTTGAAAACATTATCCAAAAACAAACTTCACATCCAATATCATCATAAATCACATATATGAAACAAAAATTCAACCCTATATCATAAATTGTTGAGAGATGATTAATCATGATGATGATAAAATAAATAAAAAAAGGTTGACCTGTAAAAGCTTGATGACTGGTGCACATCAATGGAGATATAGATGACAAAAATAAAGTAACAAAAAAAAATCTAGGTGATTTTTATTATGTTGTCTCATGTCTAGTTTATAAGAAAAATAATATGTAAATTACCTATTTTGTCCTTAACTATATGAATAAAAAAAGAGACATATAAATCATCTAGAGAGAGAACAGACAAATAATATGATTTGTATTCACAGAATGTGATTATCATGATGATTAGTCGTTTGAAAAAATATAAAAAAATGATTTGATTGATAGTAAGATAAGAAGCTATGTATCTATATCTTGTGGGCATATATGCATTATCTCCTTGTCGAAAGTAGGGTTAGCTTATTAATGGTGTGTTAGCATCCAATAAGAAGAGGGTGTAGTGGTAGAAAGCTACAAAATATGGTCTCTGCACTTCAATGTTCGACAGATTGCTTACTTAATTAGTGCTAGAAAGCAAAAGAATATGGTCTCTCACAATTGACACCATGTTTTGGCGGATATCAAATGTCTCGATCATGGTGTCGCACTATCATCAAAATATTCTATATGCCATTCAAGACGTTTGTAATATAATATTATATATATCGAGTTCAGTATAGAACCACAAGTTTGGAACATTATTTGATATGGATGATTAAATGAAAAGTGTATGATCGTAAAAAGTTAAAGAATTTCTCTCTCTAGTTGATTAATTTATATATACAAAGTTACACGCACTTTTTGAAACAGTTAACTCTTAGTTTTTTCTTTCTAAATATAGAGAGGATTCTTTATAATATGAAATCGTTTGGGTTTTTATAGTACAAAAATAGGTCTAGAAATAAAGCTATTGCACGGGAAGATTAGTGTGATTTTGTTTTAATGTAATCATCAGTTGTTGTATTGGTTTGGCTGCCCCTGTTTGAGGGGTGTGCGTTGTTTATAATACACACCTTCAAAAAAAAAAAAAACACCTCAGTTTTTTTGGTTTTTGGTACTAAAAAGCATTAATATTAATCACTTGAGAGTAAAAGCGGTAGGAGTAGTTGTCTTCTTCTTTCAAAACTCAAGTTCAATTCTCATTTGGTGTAAAAATGGAGTGAGGCACTCGTGGGCAGTGATAGGAGACCCAGGGAAACCTGGGTTCGATACTTGAGCCAAACGGGTTTTACTGGTAATTTACCATCATGCTTACAGGCGGGTGGGTTACCAGGTTTTCCCCGGAATTGGTGGTGGACGACTCAGGTTACTCTCGGAGTACTCCGTTTGTCCAGTGGGTGCCCCGAGAGTGCTCGGGATTGATTTGTTGGCTGTTCAAAAAAAAAATAGTTGGCATATAGCACAAAAACTGAACCAATGTAGTTAATGCGTATGCATCAGTGAAAGTACAACCATGATATCAAGGGCGGAGGATATAGAGGGACGGGAGATGCCCTGCCCCCCGCCGGTTTTTTTGTCCAGTAATGTAAATTATTGTATTTTCATGCATATTTCATCCAAAAATTAGTGCAAGTATTGATTCCAGCACCCACCGAATTAAAAATTTATAGGTCTCGTAGTTTCAGCCTTTGCCACTAAAATTTTCAAGCTCCGCCACTCTCTAAAATGGCCAAATTAAAGTGGCACCAATGGTTACTAGAGGTACACTTAACCAGCCACAAGTTTCATGGGATGCTATGAAGCGTTGACTATATGCATTGAAATTGGAAAAATTGTTCAAATATATGGGAAGGTGACCATGGACATCCTAGTATTATACACGTGGTACTTGCATCACATGACCTTGGGGTCTGGCATGCCTAGTTTGGAGTAGCGGGATCTAGCAATCACATATCCATAGAGCAATAAGATGTAGGCATTTAAAGTTCATCTTGGGTGTACAAGAAAGGATGTTGAGAGAGTCTTCAGTGTCCTCCAAACTCGATAGGGAATCATACAAGGTCCATCGAGATTGTGGAGCATGAAAACAATAAGTGATGTTTATATTGCATAATATGATTATGCAAGACTAAGGACATGCCATAATAAGTGATCTAATGATGATGATGAGGGGCAGAACAACGATGCTAACACGGACAACCCTCATATTTTTTAAAGTCACCTGGTTATATTAATTTATGTACCTTTTAATTTTAGATACATTTATTATTTTAAATAACACGAACTAAAAAATAGTTTGGTAAATAAATGTAACAAACTAGGCGATGATGTGGAAATAAAAAGGACGTAACACCAGGGGCGCAGGATGATAGAAGGGGGCGCCTGATCCCCCGAACTTTTCGCGCAGTAGTGTTACGTATGTACTTTTCGTATAGAATTTTTTTAGGTATATGCGTTTTCGCCCCCTGGTTTAGAAAAAAAATATGTATATACGTTTTCGACCCCCCGATTTTATAGAAAAAATATTTATATAGCCCAAATCAGATCTATTCAGTTTCAGCCCATATCATATTGTTATGTTTATTATAGCCCAAAATTAAAAGCCCAATCAATGACCCAAATACCTTTTCTATAAAAAAAAACCCAATATCTGTTGATTAGATTACCAAGTCGCTGAAGAAGAAGAAGAAGAAGAAGAAGAAGAAGAAGAAGAAGAATAAGAAGAAAAGGAACGGCTGAACAGAAAGAAAACCAAAATCGTTGGGCAGTGGGCTAGCTGGTGTTGTTCGGTCTTCGCTGAACAGAAAGCAACGGCTGGAATCGATTTAGTGCTTCTTCAATCTTCAAGGTATGTGTTTTATCTTTACGTTTAATGTGACAACCCAAGATCTCAAGGTCCTTCCTCTATGCATCACTTGTTTCACAATCCTGTTTTCACAATTCGTTTTACGTTGTATCATGTGCATGATATATGAATGATTAAAGTATTGTTATGTTTGGCTGTTACATGAAAACTTAGGAGTTGTTTAATGTTTAGACATAACATGTTCATGCTTCTTAACTTTGGGCCGCACACCACACTCGAGTCACAAAGAACCCAAGTCGACGAAGAACCTAATTCTTCGTTGAATGTCTTTTGACGAACAACAAGGGTTCTTCGTCATAATCACTTCTTGACGAAGAAGGTTCTTCGCCAAGAAGGTGTTTCGCCAAGAGGGCTCTCGGCCCAAACCCATTCCGAACCCAACCCAAGCCCAATTCAACCCTATAATGTACGGTTATGAAGGGGAGTAGGAAAACAATTCTTTTCCTCACTGATTGCAAACCCTAAAACTCTTTCTCTGGCACACACAAGTCGACGCGGTTCCTCCTCTTCTCGAAGCTCTCTGCGGATCTGAAACATCACCTCTCTCGATCTGGTTCACTCGCATGCCGCTAGTCTCGGTTAGTATTTTGATTCTAGTTTTGAGTAATCGTGATTGTTGATTTTGGTGGTGTTATAACCGTTAGTATTGTAAGGTATAGGGATTCACTTATATGTTAACATGAATCGGACAAACTGATGTGACAAAGTAAATTGGATAAACTGATTTGATTAATGATTGATGATTGGGCATAGATCGATGATAATTCTGATTATTAGATAACAATTCAGATTTACATGATGTTAATATCCATATACTTGATTTGGGTGTTATCGATTGTTCTTGATCATGTGTGGTTATATGAACAAAATATTAGGGTTCGTATGAACATGAATAGTAATTGATTAAATTATAATGTTTGATCTGATTGGAAAACTGCCAAACGTGTTAGCAACTGTAACGGCTGGAAATAAGGAAATCATAACTATCTATTGAGGGCAGCGACGAAAGACTCCCCACGAAGAACATAACTCGACGAAGAACTGGTTCTTCGTTGGCTGTCTTTTGGTAAAGAACTAGGGTTCTTCGTCACACTCATTCTCGACGAAGAATGGTTCTTCGCCATTAGGGTTCTTCGCCATAAGAACATCCCACGAAGAACTAGTTCCTCATGAGACGAAGAACTGGTTCTTCGTGAAGATGTTGTAAGGGAGCAAAACAAACAGAACAGTTTAATCAGCAAACAAACTAATATGCATACTGCACATAACGAGCCGTCGTGTCGACATAACGAAACTGTAACGAGTCGTGTCCACATAACATGTGTCAACATAAGGTTTCGAATAGTTTATGATGTGTATGATGATGAATGTTTATGTTTATAAATTGTATTTGTGGCATGTTAATATTAATTACGAATGAAGAACCTGATTTGGCTCGTGTGAGTAGCAAACTCACCTGTTAAGTGTTGTTATGTGACATGCACGTGAGATGGGGACTTGTATGAGATTTGAGTACTTGCTATGTGTTATACGGTGATCTTTGCGGTGAATGCAATCTATGAAAATACGTGATTTAATTATTATGAAACTAATTTTATTGGTAACTACTGTTTGGAACGTGAACTTGTGTTATGAACGCGTATGAAATCTAAACGTTTGCTATGTGTTACGTGACAATGGTATTACATGTGACCCGTTGAATATGTGATTTGGATATGTGTTTACGAAACTGATCATCTTTGGTAACCACGGTAGGGTTTGGTTGACCAACTTGGAACGGGTAATGTAACTTAACATACCGAGCAAAACTAAGGTGAGTTCACTTCTCTTGAGCATGCGTCCCGGTGGGTGGGACAATCAAATGGGTATTCCTGAGAGGAATAGGTCTTTTCTAGGTAAAACAGGGATGTTGGATAATACACTCATTTCCTATCACCTTAAGTCCCATCTTTTACCGAATAGTTACCTGAGAGGTAACGGGGTATTAGTTGATAATGCTATTAGGCTTGGCAACCTCACACCGTACCTGAGAGGACGGGCGTGAACTAATGACCTTAATCATGACCAATGCTTAGATAGGGGGCATTGGGGACGGGCAAAACAATATGACGCCATCTTGTACGGTACTCGAGTTATTATCAACATTATTTTCGGAATTGTTATTAAACTGGATTAAACACTTGGTAACCAAACGTTTTCATAGAACTGTGAACTCGCCAGCTTTGTGCTGATACACTTGATGCATGCTGTAACACCTCGCAAAATCATGTCCAATGTAGTAACGACACGTGTCATGAACTTTAAACATGTAACCAAGTGATTTCAAGGGACTAAAGTTGACAAACGAAGAAAGTATATGTTTAGAAGGATCCAAAGTGTCGATATTTGAAAATTTTGCTTTTCAATGACCCTGCACGATGTTTATACCCTTAAACGAATAAATTGTGAAACGTACGAAGCCGTTTGTGGAAGAAAGTGAAAGTTTACAAGACGCGAGGGTTAAATGTGTCAACATGTTGAATTATTACCTCTGAGTGACCTTTTAATAAACCCGGAGCTTTGTAACGATTAATTATACTCCCAAGAACAAGTGACGAAAATTTCACAAGGTTTCGATGTCGTTTGAGATAAATACGTAAACTTTCGTGATTGAAGGGTTAAAAGCGTCAACATGGCAAAACTTGTGTTTTCGGTTATCTTTTAACGAAACCGGACCTAGCTATGTTTGGTTATACTCTAAGGATCATAAAAATATAAATTTTATGGGTTAAATGTGCTTGAAATGGAAAATATTACGTTTTAAAAGGTCCAGGGGTGAAATGGTCAAGTTTGAAACTTGTTGAGCTGGTAACCCACCTGGTGGCGTCGCGCCACAGCGCGCGACGGCATGATCTGGGCAGAAACCATGCACAGGTGCAGGTTCTGCCATTTCCTTCACCATTGCATGTTTTGATTCGATTCTATGGACTATTCGATGGTTTTAAAAACCATTTTGGACACCTGTGATCATCAGAGAAGAGCCCTAACACCTATAATGATCTGGTGGCAACCTCTAGTAGTATAAATAGGTGAAGATTGGGCAGCATTCTCACTTGCAAGTTCAATTTTCATACTCTCAAACTTACTCTCAAGCTTTAGAGCTTTCAAACTCATTCTCTGGAGCACCCTACCTTGGAAGGAAGCTATCTTATTCTAAATTTTCGTGCTAAGGACTCTTGTAAGTGTTCTTAGCCTCTGTAATTAAGTTTTCATTAGTGTAATGACCGAAAGTCAAAGCTAGCGTAATTACGCTTTGACTTTGTGATTAATCACTAACGGTCCAGCCATTATTCGAATTGAAAGTGGCTATGTGTTGGTAATTATGTAGGTGTTAAACCCTTAAAAGGGCACCTCCTAATTATCACGTTATCTCAGTCAATTGTCGGGTCAAACTTCTTAACAAAAAGTCAAACGAGTCAGTTTTTGCAAAATAATTCATAATTGATAATGCTGAAGTTATGGAACATGTTTTAACACTTAAATAACTTGGTAAATAATATAAGAACATGTCTAGGCATGTTCAACCCGACAATTCTGAGTTTAGGCTCGGTTCGCAACCGAAAGTCGCAAAAGTAGACTTTTGCTTTGACTTTCAGTTCTGACCCAATTTAGCTTAGTTTAGATATGTCTTAGGGTTCCTTTAGGACCATATTATATGTTAGTATAACCCTCTGAGGTTATACAACATGGTTCCATAGAAATCCTAGTTCATTGCATGTTTCCGTTAAATGCTTAAAAGTTGACCGTTATGCCCTTTTGATATAAAAACGAGATTTTTGAAAATGTGAGAGGACAAAAATCTTTATCACTGATTTATAAGCATGTCCTAAAAATTTGACATCAGTTTAAGGTCTAAAATGAAAGATATGCAAGATATCGTAAAACTAAAGTTTTTTGTTAATTAAATGACATTTTTGGTATAAATCATATTTAAACCCAATTTTTGACACCAAACTTGCTACTCACTGTGATAAAATAATATTTAGGGATTTTTGGAGATTTTTGTCAAATTTTATACTGATCATATTATAGAGTTCTAGCATAAATTCGGTAATTGACGAAATTGCCCTTTCCATTGATAAAATAAGTTTTACATATCATTTTGATACCAAACCTTTTCCTACTGATTTCATATGTTAAATAAAATATTTTAAGCTTTAAAGACTGATCAAAACTTCAAAATTTTATAAACATTTCAAATATCGTCAAATGCCGACTTTTACGCTTATTAAGCGCATAGTATGGTTTAAAACCATATGTAATGCCTAAGACTTATTACCTACTGATGTTATAAGCAAATTTTATACTTTAATAGTAAGTAAAAGTCTTGAACTCAGATTTCCAAATTTGACCCTTAAAGCATATGTGAAATAACCAAAATGCTCCTACGGTGCATAGTTTGGCCATAAATGATAAATTTCACATATGTATGATATCTTACTGATGTAACTTGTTAAAATAAATGTTTTTACTGATATTTTTGGACCAGAACCTCAGTTTAATATTTAACCTCTTTTATAAACACTAAAATGACCAAAATACCCTTACAGGGCTTAAATTGGTTTTAAATTCGTTTTGGGCATAATGGGAGATATCCTACTGATATCATATCATATTTAAAGCATATTAACTTGTGGAACTTGTACATGACTCATTCGGTTACTCGTTATGCAAATACGCGTTCGGTACGGTTTATGTAATTAGTTTGCATAAATTAGCTGAAACGGGTTAAACCTTGTCATTTTTACTTCAAAATCCAGAATGTGTTTAGTTTACCCATTTTATACAAGTCTTCTTACTTGCTGGGTCTAAATCACATTCTAATCCGGTCTTCGCTTAATCTTGCGTTTTGAACCGTAAACCTTTCTTTAAAACTAACCGGTCTAAGTTATAACTTAAATAAGACCCGTTAGGAATCTAATAGGTTATTAAAACCTTCGTTCCAGATTAGGAGCCCAGTAAAGCTACTTGTACTTGCAGATTTGATATATGGCTGAGAATAAAATTATATTTTAGCTCAGGTAAATACTTTTAACTTATTTCCCTTATACGGGCTTGGGATACGGTAAATTATTACCGCTTGGTTGGGTATTGAATCTTTAGTCGAATAGTGGTTAAATCATTGAGATAACCCTTTTTAATCTGTTTTGTTTAATCTAAGCCTTTGGGGGGTTAATGACCGTGTCCTGGATATCCTTGGCTCATTCATTTGAAATGGCCACGACTTAAGCACGGGGTCTAGGCATACACCTGACAGTTGCGTATGTAAAATGATATACCAGCTTTTTGAGGATAACTCGCTGTGGGTTTATATTATGTGGTGTGTCTATTAATCTTGTCCCGGCTTCTATCCCGGGTCTTGAACGTACGACAAGCATATAAATCTGTATACAAGATTATTTTATATAATTATCCCAAGTTATAAATGAATATTTATGCCTTGTGCATTCAAATCAATTTTTCTTAAATATTTTCAAAAGAGTCAGTTAATTGTATTTACTAGTGTAAACTGACGTATTTTTCAAAAAGACTAAGTGCAGGTACTACGCGTAATGGGCTGGAACTCCTGAGTATTAAATAAAGAGTCTTGCAAGCTTTTGATACTTAAAATCTGTTGAACAATATTTCTTTCTGTTTTAGATCCGCCTTTGGATCCACTTACAATCCGTTGTGTAATATTTTATTATACTTTCAACTCGGTTTGTATAATTACTTTTAGACTTCCGCTGTGCATTAAACTGTGATTAATTGACTATGATGATATCAACTACGTCACGATACTCCCCACCGGGCCCACCGGTAATACGTGGAAATATCGGGGTGTGACAGTTTGGTATCAGAGCCAACATTGAGTGAATTAAACACTAGCCTCTTGTGTTTAATCTCAATGACACAGTTTGCACATTCCTTGACTCCCGAGTCTAGGCTAATGACTTAGGACTAATCCTAATCTTATTGTTTTCTTTTTGTTGGTTTCTTTTGTTTGTTTTGGCAGGAACAAAGACAAAATGCTGCCACGTGTTAGAGGTAGAGGTGGAAGAGGAAAGGCACCAATGACTGCAAGAAATGACCATGAAGTCGGGCCATCTCACCGGCGTACTCCATCAGCGAACCTTAGCTCTAGTCCTCACGAGGATTGGAGAACTTATTTAGAGCCTGCGAGACGCTATGTCTCACTCAATTCCTCCCCGTCTTACCATCACTCGTTCGAACCTCATCAAGACGAGGAGCATAGCGATTTGCACCATTCCTTCATACCTTTGCGGTGATCGGGTTCGCACCGTACCTTCCAGGACCCGACACCCTTTTTTTCCAAAGCCGGTTCAATCCGATGAACCAGGTTCAAGAACCAGAGGGTCCAAACCCTTTGGGGCCAGCTGATCATGATCCTGAGATGCAGGATATGGAGATGGACGAGGATCCTGACCCCGAGCTACCACCGACTGGGACGCCGACGCATCCCATTGATATATCCAGCGGATCATCCTTTCATGGTTCGCCTTACAGGGGCCCAGACATTTTCGCTGAGAGATGGGCTACATACAAGTGGGAGTACACTCCCCCTCACCACTACTCACCACCACACCAACAGGTCCCTTCTGAGGACCCGCATTTTCAGGCGGTCACGCCACCGCCACCACCACCACCAGCGCCAGAGCAGCAACTGCCTCCAGAACCACAGAGGCGTAGAAGAACAGGTGCACGGATGTCCGTGCGAGGGGGTTTCCACTTCAGCACCCCCCAACACTACAGCAACAGCAACTACCCGTCGTTGTATGAAAACCCGCAAATGGGTGGGCCTTCAAACCCAGCCTCTGAAGTCGACTCTGCTCCAGTCGCACCACCACCACCCATGGGTTATGAAAACCCAATTCCTTCTTACCACGGTGCAGCGGCGTATAACCCGTTTGAGCAGCAAGTTTATTCGAGTCACAATTACAACAATGCCCCTGATGTTGACCCGTACCTCGAGGCGGTAAACTACAATGCTCTCTACCCTGGAGGACCCTTTTCAGCTACGTACTCAACAGGGTACCCAGCATATGGGTATCAATACCCACCACCTCCTCAACCTCCGCAGCAGCAGCCGCCGCAGCCACCACAGACTCAACCACCGCAGCAGCAGGAAATCCTTCAACGATTGCACGAGGTGGAGCAACAGGTACAGGAGGAGCATAGAAGCCGCATGGGTCTACTTAAGGGTTTGGCAAACCTAATAAAGGGGAAGAAGAAGAAGAGGGATTATTGAAATTCCTTATTTATTTTTTTGTTTTGTAATTTTTATTTTCAATTAAGTCCCTGTGTGGACATTTTATTTATGTACTTGGTCCCTGCGTGGACTTATCCTTCTTATTTCTGTCCCTGTGAGGACAATGTTATTTATTTAAAAGTCCCGTTTAGGGAAACTATGTACTTCTTTCAATTTATGGAATGATTTATTTTAAAATTTCATTTGTCATTATATATATGAATATATTATATAAATCAAATATCGTTCCAATTTAATGTTGATCCGCCATTTAAACAAAATCTTAAAGGTAAAACCTAGCCCATATGTCAAATTAAGACATGGCCATGATGGTGGATCCTTTTTAAGAAAATAAATCCTTGCTAACATCTGAAAACATGTTAGCACTCCTGACAACAGTGATACGATAAAATCACACTTGTCATCCTTATATTTGATTTTTCCAATTCCTTATTCTTACCTAGTGATTAAAACATCCATTAGTTATGAAATGCCTTCGGGCCATAATCATTGTCTTGTAAGACAAAAGACAGTTGTAGTCTATGACTCCCTATCAAGAAAAGTAATGAACTATGTTCAAACCTAAATGCCTCGATTCTATAAAAAATCGTGGCTTATAAATTAAAATTGTCCTTGTGACAAGGCCTTTTGTGTGCCACTTTAACACCCATAATAGTTTAAAACTAGGATAAGTTATAACAAAATTTAAATAGATTAAATTACCAAATTAACCAATATGGTTTATAGTTACCATGGTTAATGAATCGTCAAAAATGACAATTCCATAATAAGGCTTCTGAATAAATCATTGTCATCATTATTATGTAGCAATCAAGCTATATGGCTGAATCAGCTGAGGTTAACAGTCACCCCAGGGAGAGAAACGTTACCACCAGAGTTAATGTAGCTGGTGCAGACCTACAAGCGTTAATGGATAATGTTGTTACTCGAGCCCTTGACAGACAGTTTAAAGAATCAAGTGGTACTCGCACCAGGACTCAGTCTGTACCTCATACGAAACCACCTTCCAAGACTCATACATCTCACAAAGACGATTCTCATCATTCATCAAACCAAAGGAGTGTCCCGTCTAAGCAGATCATGCTTAATCAGGAACCACGTGTTAAAACCTGTTCTTACAGATATTTTGTCTCTTGCAAGCCAAGGGACTTCATAGGAGAAAAGGGAGCCATTGATTGTATGACATGGCTCGATGAGATGGATACCATGGTTTACATCAGTGGTTGTGCAGAACAGGACGTTGTGAAGTTTGTTTCATAATCATTCAAAGGTGAAGCTTTAGCTTGGTGGAGGTCGTTAATCCAAGCTACAGGGAAGATTCCATTATATAATTTGACTTGGGATCAATTTGTTGCATTGATCAAGGAAAACTTATGTCCACAGCATGAGGTGGAGAAAATTGAGACCGACTTCTTGACTTTGGTCATGAAGAACTTGGATTGCCAAGCGTATGTTACAAGCTTCAACACCAAGTCCCAATTGGTTCCTTACTTGGTCACCCCGGAACCAAAACGCATAGCACGTTTTATTGGAGGTCTAGCTCCAGAAATCAAGGAAAATGTGAAAGCATCCAGACCTACCACATACAGGTCAGTGGTAGATCTATTTCTATCTCTTTCACTTGATGCTGTCAGGAGCAAGCCTGTCAAAGCTACTAATGAAAGAAAGCGAAAGCGGGAGGATGAGAGTTCTCATCGCTCCGACAAGAAAAGAAAAGGGAACTCAGATCACAGGAAGAGTTCTGGGTTTAAAAAGGACACCCAACAAACAGGTGAGAAGCCCAAGTGTAAGATCTGCAAAAAGAATCATTTTGGAAAATGCAGACTCGAATCGAAATCGCAACAACAATCGCAGCCTAGAGTTTGTGGGATCTGCAAATCAAAAGAGCATAGAACGCTGGATTGCAAGAAAATGAAAGATGCAACTTGTTACAATTGTAACGAGAAGGGGCATATCAAGACCAACTGCCCGCAATTTGCAATGAATCCTGAGGAGGCTAAAAAGACCAATGCCCGGGTCTTTCAAATGAATGCTCAGAAGGCCGTTAAGAATGAAAATGTTATAACAGGTACATTCCTTATCAATGATGTTTATGCTAGAGTGTTGTTTGATTCTGGTGCAGACAAGTCTTTTGTAGACAATAAATTTTGTAAATTACTAAATTTGCCTGTTAAGACTCTAAGCATAAAATATGAAGTAAAATTGGCCGATGGTACCATAGAGATTGCTTCGACAGTTCTAGATGGATGTTTTATATCCATTAGGAATCACTCTTTTCCGCTATCATTGCTTCCGTTGAAATTGGCAGGATTTGACATAGTGATAGGCATGGATTGGCTATCTCGTAACCAAGCCCAAATTGTATGTGATAAGAAGCAAGTGGTTATCAAGACTCCTTATGATGAGCTATTAACAATTCAGGGAGATAGCCAGTATGGATTGCCTAAGCAAGTATCTATGCTTAAGGCATCAAAGTGTTTGAAGAAAGGTTGTGTCATTTACATGGCACAGGTAACAGTTGATGAACCAAAGCCCAAGATTGAAGACATCCCTGTTATTTCTGAATATCCAGATGTTTTTCCTGAAGAATTACCTGGATTACCTCCAGATAGGCAAGTGGAATTCAGAATCGATATCAATCCTGGAGCAGCACCAGTTGCAAGAGCACCTTATCGATTGGCACCAACTGAGATGAAAGAATTGAGAACACAGTTGGATGATTTTGTTGGAAAAGGGTTTTATTCAACCTAGCTCACCCCCTTGGGGAGCACCAATTCTATTTGTAAAGAAAAAGGATGGCTCAATGCGTTTATGCATTGATTATCGCGAGTTAAACAAAGTTACAATCAAGAACAGGTATCTGTTACCCAGGATCGGCGATTTATTCGATCAGCTTCAAGGAGCAAGTTACTTTTCAAAGATCGATCTAAGGTCAGGATACCACCAGCTGAAGGTCAGAAACGAAGACGTGCATAAGACCGCATTCAGAACACGCTATGGCCACTATGAGTTCTTAGTGATCCCTTTCAGGCTCACTAATGCACCTGCAGCATTCAAGGATCTCATGAATCGCGTTTGCAAGCCGTATCTAGACAAGTTTGTCATTGTCTTTATCGATGACATACTTATTTATTCAAAGAATCAAGCCGATCATGAAAGACATCTCCGGTGTATCCTTAAACTTCTACAGCAAGAAAAGCTCAACGCCAAGTTTTCCAAATGTGAGTTTTGGCTTCGTGAAGTCCAATTTCTTGGACATGTGGTGAGCGAGCGTAGTATCCAGGTGGATCCCGCTAAATTGAAGCGATTATGAATTGGCAAGCGCCCAAAACACCTACTGAAATTCGCAGCTTCTTGGGTCTAGCAGGATACTACAGACGTTTCATTGAAAACTTTCAAGGATTGCTGCACCTCTAACTTCATTAACTCGCAAGAATATAAAGTTTGACTGGGGGTCCCAAGCAACAAGAATCTTTTGAGATTCTTAAGCAGAAATTAAGCAATGCTCCTGTGTTGACATTGCCAGAAGGGATTGAGGAGTTTGTCATTTACTGCGATGCATCGCACACAGGTATGGGTTGTGTGCTTATACAAAAAGGCAAGGTTATTGCCTATGCATCCCGTCAATTAAAGGTGCACGAAAAGAACTACACCACCCATGATTGGAATTGTGTGTCGTTGTATTTGCACTAAAGCTTTGGAGGCACTATTTATATGGAACCAAGTGTGTGATTTATTCTGATCATAAAAGCCTTCAACACTTGTTCAATCAGAAAGATCTTAACATGAGGCAGCGTCGTTGGATGGAGACATTGAACAATTATGATTGTGAAATTCGATATCATCCAGGCAAAGCGAATGTAGTCGTTGATGCTTTGAGCAGGGAAGAAGGATCAAACCTATTAGAATAAATGCCAAAAGCATTGAACTAAAGAACAGTTTGAATGAAAGGTTGTTAGCCGCTCAAAAGGAAGCTATTTTAGAATCTAACTATCCGAATGAGAAGTTAGGCGTAACTGCTTATCAATTATCATATGGAAAGGATGGAATCCTTAGGATGAATGGTCGAATCTGGGTTCCAATCCATGGAGGGCTTAGAGATGTAATTCTTCAAGAAGCTCATAGCTCAAAATATTCATTTCATCCAGGCAGCGATAAGATGTATCAGGATCTAAAGGCAAATTACTGGTGGATAGGTTTGAAGAAATCTATAGCCACTCATGTGGCTAAATGTCTGACATGTGCACAGGTTAAAGCCGAGCATCAGAAACCATCAGGTTTGCTGCAACAGCCTGAACTTCCCACTTGGAAATGGGAAATGGTAACCATGGATTTTATTACTAAGTTACCAAATACGAAACGTGGGAATGATACTATTTGGGTTATAGTCGACACACTGACCAAGTCAGCCCACTTCTTGCCAATTAAAGAAACGCACAGCTCCGATAAGCTAGCTCAATTGTACGTGGATGAGATTGTATCTCTCCAGGGTTTGCCAGTATCTATTATCTCTGATAGGGATACAAGATACACATCTCATTTTTGGAAAAGCTTTCCGCAATCCCTAGGCACTCGTTTAAATTTCAGCACTGCTTATCATCATCAGACTGATGGTCAAAGCGAGCACACAATACAAACAGTCGAGGATATGCTCAGGGCTTGTGTTATTGATTTAGGTGGAAGTTGGGATGACCATCTTCCTTTAATTGACTTTTCGTACAATAATAGTTATCATTCGAGCATTCAAGCAGCGCCTTTTGAAGCATTGTACGGAAGGAAGTGTAGAACGCCAGTTTATTGGGCGGAAGTTGGAGAAACCCAACTGTCAGGACCTGATATAGTCCTCGAGACGACAGATAATATTGTTTAGATCCGTGATCGTCTCAAAGCCTCCAGGGATAGGCAGTAAAGCTACGCGGATAAAAGGCGTAAACCTTCGAAATTCGAGGTAGGTGATAAAGTATTACTCAACGTGTCACCCTGGAAAGGGGTGATGCGTTTTGGCAAAAATGGCAAGCTGAGCCCAAGGTAGTTAGGACCATTAGAGATCATCGAATGTGTCGGAACTGTGGCCTACAAGTTTAACCTACCTTAAGAACTTAGTGGGATACATAATGTATTCCACATCTGCAACTTAAAGAAATGTCTAGCCGATGAGTCGCTAACAATGTCTCATAAGGATGTGCAGATAGATGAGAGTTTGAAGTTCATTGAAAAACCTTTGTCGATCGAAGATCGACAGGTTAAGAAGCTTCAAAGAAAGCATGTGCCGATTGTGAAGGTAAAATAAGATGCCCGTAGAGGCCCAGAATACACGTGAGAGGTTGAATCCACGATGAAACAGAAGTACCCTCATTTATTTCAATAAATCTCGAGGTCAAGATTTCTTTTAAGGGGGTGAGGATGTAACACCTCGCAAAATCATGTCCAATGTAGTAACGACACGTGTCATGAACTTTAAACGTGTAACGAAGTGATTTCAAGGGACTAAAGTTGACAAACGAAGAAAGTATATGTGTAGAAGGATCCAAAGTGTCGATATTTGAAAATTTTGCTTTTCAACGACCCTACACGATGTTTATACCCTTAAACGAATAAATTGTGAAACATACGAAGCCGTTTGTGGAAGAAAGTGAAAGTTTACAAGACGCGAGGGTTAAATGTGTCAACATGTTGAATTATTACCTCTGAGTGACCTTTTAATGAACCCAGAGCTTTGTAACGATTAATTATACTCCCAAGAACAAGTGACGAAAATTTCACAAGGTTTCGATGTCGTTTGAGATAAATACGTTAACTTTCGTGATTGAAGGGTTAAAAGCGTCAACAAGGCAAAACTTGTGTTTTCGGTTATCGTTTAACGAAACCGGACCTAGCGATGTTTGGTTATACTCTAAGGATCATAAAAATATAAATTTTATAGGTTAAATGTGCTTGAAATGGAAAATATTACGTTTTAAAAGGCCCAGGGGGTGAAATGGTCAAGTTTGAAACTTGTTGAGCTGGTAACCCACCTAGTGGCGTCGCGCCACAGCTCCCTCTCCTTGCCGTTACGCGACGCGACGACATGATCTGGGCAGAAACCATGCACAGGTGCAGGTTCTGCCATTTCCTTCACCATTGCATGTTTTGATTCGATTCTATGGACTGTTTGATGGTTTTAAAAACCATTTTGGACACCTGTGATCATCAGAGAAGAGCCCTAACACCTGTAATGATCTGGTGGCAACCTCTAGTAGTATAAATAGGTGAAGATTGGGCAGCATTCTCACTTGCAAGTTCAATTTTCATACTCTCAAGCTTTGGAGCTTTCAAACTCATTCTCTGGAGCATCCTACCTTGGAAGGAAGCTCTCTTAGTCTAAATTTTCGTGCTAAGGACTCTTGTAAGTGTTCTTAGCCTCTGTAATTAAGTTTTCATTAGTGTAATGACCGAAAGTCAAAGTTAGCGTAATTACGCTTTGACTTTGTGATTAATCACTAACGGTCCAGCCATTATTCGAATTGAAAGTGGCTATGTGTTGGTAATTATGTAGGTGTTAACCTTAAAAGGGCACCTCCAAATTATCACGTTATCTCAGTCAATTGTCGGGTCAAACTTCTTAACAAAAAGTCAAACTAGTCAGTTTTTGCAAATTAATTCATAACTGATAATGTTGAAGTTATGGAACATGTTTTAACACTTAAATAACTTGGTAAATAATATAAGAACATGTCTAGGCATGTTCAACCCGACAATTCTGAGTTTAGGCTCGGTTCGCAACCGAAAGTCGCAAAAGTAGACTTTTGCTTTGACTTTCAGTTCTGACACGATTTAGATTAGTTTAGATATGCCTTATGGTTCCTTTAGGACCATATTATTTGCTAGTATAACCCTCTGATGTTATACAACATGTTTCCATAGAAATCCTAGTTCATTGCATGTTTCCGTTAAATGCTTAAAAGTTGACCGTTATGCCCTTTTGATATAAAAACAATATTTTTGAAAATGTGAGAGGACAAAAATCTTTATCACTGATTTATAAGCATGTCCTAAAAATTTGACATCAGTTTAAGGTCTAAAATGATAGATATACAAGATATCGTAAAACTAAAGCTTTTTGTTAATTAAATGACTTTTTTGGTATAAATCATATTTAAACCCAATTTTTGACACCAAACTTGCTACCCACTGTTATAAAATAATATATAGGGATTTTTGGAAATTTTGTCAAATTTTATACTGATCATATTATAGAGTTCTAGCATTAATTCGGTAATTGACGAAATTGCCCTTTCCATTGATAAAATAAGTGTTACATATCATTTTGATACCAAACATTTTCCTACTGATTTCATATGTTAAATAAAATATTTTAAGCTTTAGAGACTGATCAAAACTTCAAAATTTTATAAACATTTCAAATATCGTCAAATCCCGACTTTTACGCTTAATAAGCGCATAGTATGGTTTAAAACCATATTTAACGCCTAAGACTTATTACCTACTGATGTTATAAGCAAATTTTATACTTTAACAGTAAGTAAAATTCTTGAACTCAGATTTCCAAATTTGACCCTTAAAGCATATGTGAAATGACCAAAATGCCCCTACGGTGCATAGTTTGGCCATAAATGATAAATTTCACATATGTATGATATCTTACTGATGTAACTTGTTAAAATAAATGTTTTACTGATATTTTTGGACCAGAACCTCAGTTTAATATTTAACCTCTTTTATAAACACTAAAATGACCAAAATACCCTTACGGGGCTTAAATTGGTTTTAAATTCGTTTTGGGCATAATGGGAGATATCCTACTGATATCATATCATATTTAAAGCATATTAACTTGTGGAACTTATACATGACTCATTCGGTTACCCGTTATGTAAATACGCGTTCGGTACGGTTTATGTAACTAGTTTGCATAAATTAGCCGAAACGGGTCAAACCTTGTCATTTTTACTTCAAAATCCAGAATGTGTTTAGTTTACCCATTTTATACAAGTCTTCATACTTGCTGGGTCTAAATCACATTCTAATCCGGTCTTCGCTTAATCTTGCGTTTTGAACCGCAAATCTTTCTTTAAAACTAACCGGTCTAAGTTATAACTTAAATAAGACTCGTTAGAAATCTAATAGGTTATTAAAACCTTCCAGATTAGGATCCCAGTAAAAGCTACTTGTACTTGCTGATTTGATATAAGGCCGAGAATAAAATTATATTTTAGCTCAGGTAAATACTTTTAACTTATTTCCCTTATACGGGCTTGGGATACGGTAAATTATTACAGCTTGGTCGGGTATTGAATCTTTACTCGAATAGTGCTTAAATCATTGAGATAACCCGTTTTAATCTATTTTGTTTGATCTAAGCCTTTGGGGGGTTAATGACCGTGTCCTAGATATCCTTGGTTCATTCATTTGAAATGGCCACGACTTAAGCACGGGGTGTAGGCATACACCTGACAGTTGCGTATGTAAAATGATATACCCGCTTGTTGAGGATAACTCACCGTGGGTTTATATTATGTGGTGTGTCTATTAATCTTGTCCCGGCTTCTATCCCGGGTCCTGAACGTACGACAAGCATATAAATCTGTATACAAGATTATTTTATATAATTATCCCAAGTTATAAATGAATATTTATGCCTTGTGCATTCAAATCAATTTTTCTTAAATATTTTCAAAAGAGTCAGTTAATTGTATTTACCAGTGTAAACTGACCTATTTTTCAAAAAGACTAAGTGCAGGTACTACGCGTAATGGCCTGGAACTCCTGAGTATTAAATAAAGAGTCTTGCAAGCTTTTGATACTTAAAATCTGTTGAACAATATTTCTTTCTGTTTTAGATCCGCCTGTGGATCCACTTACAATCCGTTGTGTAATATTTTATTATACTTTTAACTCGGTTTGTATAATTACTTTTAGACTTCCGATGTGCATTAAACTGTGATTAATTGACTATGATGATATCAACTACATCACGATACTCCCCACCGGGCCCACCGGTAATACATGGATATATCGGGGTGTGACACATGCTCGTAGGTTATTAGGTATGTGGCTGTGGAACTTGCTATCTGGGATGCTGGAGTGGTCATGGGTCGAGATACATGGAAATACGAAACGAGACTAATTGGTTACATATATTTTGGGCTCGAGTTGATTAAACTTTGTATTATGCTTCCGCTGAACACGTTGGGTTTATAAATAATGTTTTGACATACTTTATTTAATGAATGAAAGCTTTTATTTAAAATCTTGTATGAGTTCAATGTGATTGGTAGCTGGATCCTGGAACGTCACACGCCTCGCGGGGGTTTCCGCTCGGGGTATTTTTGGGGGTGTGACAGTTTGGTATCAGAGCCACTGGTTATAGTGAACTTGGTTTTTAAACGTTTTTATAAAACCAGACTATAATCGAACAATTCTGAATACGACCATGACACTCAGCTCCAGATTGCAAGGTTCGTCTCTCGTTTACTCATTGCACTACATAACTAGTGAACACTTATGTATGATATTGAATGTGATAGCACATTTAGCACTACAATACGAATTCATGTGTTACTTGCCTGTGTATGTGATTGATAGTGTGGCGTTTCCCTTAGACATTCGTGACCCATGTTTTGTGATGTTCTTTGTCTTGCTACTCGAGTTTGAGGAACCGTTTAACACGAGTTAGGAGGAACTGGTACAAGCATGCAAATCATATTATTATTGTGGGTGCACACATAATAATAATGTGTGGTGCATGTGAGTCCCAGTGAGGCCTAACAAGTGTGAAAGGGGTTCATTCCATTAATCGACCTAATGTGAAACACAACAATCTATAGGGGTCATAGTGATGATCCCCCCCCTATTTGAACGTGATCCTTTTACTCTCCTCTGAATCTTTACGAAACACGATGCTATCGAATGTTATCTGAACACTCATCTGAACGTCTAGCGAACGATATAAGCATGTTAGGTATTAACGTGAACGCCTTCGAGTTAATTATCGAAGCATTGAATGCTGGGTCCATATCTTCCGCACTTTTCTCGTTTGCTTGAATCCCACGAATTGACGACTCAGATCCAGAAGTATGATCACCTCTGTAATTCCCTAACAACGTACTGTGTATTATTCGATCGACTCACAAGACCGATGGGCAAGAGATTGAAAGTGATACAATACCAACCATAGTATTAGGGCGACCCTGCTTCCCGACAACGAACACCAGCAGATTGATTTCAATCGAGTCCCAAACCCCAGTCGGAGACCTTTGGGAGCCAACTCTTACGAATCAATCGAGGCATAAACGCTGACAATTGACCGGAGTAAGGAACGTGTAGTTATCAGTGACATGGGTAGTACCCTAGGACGTGACAAGAACAGCGAGAAGGTGGACCCTATTGGCAAAAGATCACAGAGAACTGTTTCCAAAGCAGCGACATTAGAAGCAATGGCCACGGTGGCAACAAAGTATTCGTACTCAAAATCTTCAGTATGGGAATGAAGCAGACTTCGACGATAACGACGATGGTGAAAATGGTGCTCGTGGAGGAGTCCTTACGGCTGGCGTGGGTGACGCCAGGTATGATAACAGCATAGTGACTTGTACGTTTTGGGTGAATAACCTTTCTCCCCCTGTTTTGTTGGACACCGACATTTCTTGAAACTGAACCTGTTGTAGAATCGGCCAATGGCCAGTCAATTGAAGCCTCACATGTTCGTTGGGATGCAAACTCGACCCCTTGGGTCAAGTGTTCTATATCGACCTTCATTCCGTTACCCTTGATAGTTTCGATACAGTAGTTAGTGTGGACTGGTTATCCAGATATCGCGTTGATATACTATGTAAGGAGAAAATTATGCGTATCCCTCTTCCTAGTGGAGAATCGTTGTCTGTCCCAAGGCGTCAGAGTGGAGCAAAGGTTGGCGTCATTTCAGCTATGAATGCCCAGAAGTGTCTACGGAGGAATTACCCCGCTATGTTAGCACTCGTTACTGATACTAAGGCTAAGGAAAGGAGGATCAAGGATCCACCAACTGTTTATGATCTCTCCCGATGTGCTACCCGAAGAACTTCCAGGTTTACTTCCACAACTGTTAGGTAGAATCTCAGTTTGATCTCACGCCAGGACAACCGTGATTATTCGTACTCCTTACCGTCTTGCACCAGGAGGGTCACAAGGACTGTCTAATCAACTTCAGGAACTATTGGACAGGAGTTTTGTCGGTCCTAGTTTTTCGCTTTGGGGAGCCCCAGTCCTATCCATGAAAGAAGGAAGATAGGCCTTTCCGTATGTGTACTGATTATCGAGAACTTAACAAGGTGACTGTCAATAACCGT
Source organism: Helianthus tuberosus (assembly GCA_030545235.1). Taxonomy (NCBI): domain Eukaryota; kingdom Viridiplantae; phylum Streptophyta; class Magnoliopsida; order Asterales; family Asteraceae; genus Helianthus; species Helianthus tuberosus. Next base: position 25,064,805 of record CM060405.1, read on the forward strand.
TCTCCTCGACCAAGTATTGACAATCTGTTGACCAGTTGCGAGGGTCAAGTTCCCATTCGAGGGTAGACTGATGAACGGACTATCATCAGATGGAAGTCCAAGAAGAGGGTGTCCCTAAAATGGCATTTCGAACGCAGTACGGCCATTACGATTTTCTGTTCATGTCATTCAAGATACCCAACACATCAGCAGCCTTATGGATCACATGAATCGGATGTGTAAACCTCATCTCCCCGGATTCGTCAACCGTGTTTATTGATGACGTTTTGAATCATTTCCAGGAGAATGAGGCACCACGAGCGGCACTTGCATCTTATCTTAGAGCTCCTGAGGGAGGAGCAACTCCACGTGAGGTCTTTCCAAGTGTGACTTCTGGATTCGAGAAGTACACATTTTTGGTCACATAGTCAATTAATTGAGAATACACATGGATTTCCGCTAAGATCCATTCTATTAGAAATTGATCGGCACAAAAGAGCCCTTCGGCGGGGCGGTAATTTCTTGGTCTCCCTAAGTATCGTCGCAAGATTCATCAAGAGATTTTCGAATATCGCACAACTTTTATCGTTTTAACACGGCAGGGTGTTGTGTATTCGTGGAGGAAAAAACAGGAGAACGCCTTTTCAGCTTTGAAACCAAACTCTTCAATGCACTGAATAATTTCCTTACCCGATGGTACAGATGATCTGGTAGTGTACCATGTTATCTCGATTCTGAGTCTCGGTTGCATGCTGAAGCAACGCGAGAAAGTGATAGCTTACGTTTCTCAACAGTTGTAGATTTACAAGAAGAATTACACGACTCACGACCTGGGATGGAAGCCATGGCCTTTGGATTTAGAATCTGGAGGTGTTCCTTGTACGGTACCAAAGGCGCTATTTAGACCGATCACAAGGGCCTTCAGTATATCTTTGATCAGAAAGAATTAAACATGCGACGGCGTCGCTGAATGGAACTCTTGAATGATTACGACTGTGAAACCTAAACGTGCATGAGCTTTGCAGCTCACCATCGACTCTAACCTACCTGTTCAGATTCGTTCTGCCCAAACCGAAACATTCAAGGAAGAGAATCTTCAAGCTGAACCTATGCGGGGCATGGGGAAACAACTGCTGGCAAAAGTCGGACGGTATTCACTACCTTATAGGGCGAATATGGGTCCCACCACACGACAACTTTGGGAACTTGTGTTGGGCGAAGCACATAAGTCTCGATATTCCACTCGTCTGGATTTTGATGGAATGTATTAGGATCTAAGGATCTTGTACTGGTGACTGGGCATGACGGCCCACATAACAATGTTAGTGAATGATGTTTGACATGTGCGAAAGTCAAGGTGTAATATCAGAAACCTACTGGTTTGTGTCAGCAACCAGAAACACCCATATGGAAATGGGAACAGACTGCCATGGATTTTGTCACTGGTCTACCTAAAACTCGAAACGGAAATGATATCACCTGGGTGATCGTTGACTGTCTCACGTAACCAGCACACTTTCTTGCAATCAAGGAAACTGACGAGTCTTCGCAGCTTGTGAATATTTCTCTGAGAGAGGCGGTTCCTAGGCACGGGGTGCCAACTCCTATTACCTCTGATCATGATCCGTGTTTATATCCAACTTGTGGTAGACGATGCACAAACCTTTTGGCTCACGTTTAGACAGGAGAACTGTTTATCGTCCTCTGACGGAATGGCTAAAGTGAGCAAACCATCTAAACAACTAAAGAATGATGTGAGCATGTGTGATCGAATTTGGTAAAGGTTAGGAAAGACACATACCCTTGGTAGAGTGTTCCACCAGCGACAGTTATCATTCCAATATTCAAGCATCTTCGTTCGAGGCATGGTACGGGCGGCAATGCTGATCTCCTCTTTGTTGGACTGAGGAGGGTGACAGCCTAATCACAGGTCCAGAACTTGTACTCGAAACTCTTGAGAAGACTGTGCAGATCAGAAATCATATAGCAACAGTGCGAGACCGCCAGAAAAGCTGATAAGCGTAGGAAACTCTGAGAGTTCGCTGTAGGCGATCGTGTCGTGTTGAAAGTCTCACCCTGGGAGGGTGTGGTATGCCTTGCGAAGCGCGGCAAGCTTAATCCACGTTGCGTGGGCCATTCAAAATTCTGGAAAGAATCGGTAAGGTGATTTACAAACTCGAGTTACCTGACGAATTGGGTAACGTTCATGATGTCTTCCATGTCTCAAACCTAAAGAAGTGTTTGGCTGATAAAACACTTGTTGTACCGCTGCAAGAAATGAAGATTGATGACAAGTTACAGTTTGTTGTAGAACCCATCGAAATCATGGGACGGGAAGTTACGGTTTGCAAACATTGTCGAGTTCCGATCGTAAGAGTTCGTTGGAACTCAAGACGTGGACCGGAGTTCACATGGGAACGCGAGGATCAGCTGAGGCTCAAGTATCCTCAATTTTTCAAAACTGCGGAATCAAATTCTGTTGCGACTGGTGAATTTCTGGATGAAATTCCTTTTCAAGTTGGGGATGATGTGGCACCCGAGGAAATCCACAGTCATCCTAGTCTGTCACTTCACTTTCATGAGACTGCTTATCAAATTTCAGGACGAAATTTCTTTTAAGTTGGGGATGATGTGACAACCCGAGATCTCAAGGTCCTTCCTCTATGCATCACTTGTTTCACAATCCTGTTTTTACAATTCATTTTACGTTGTATCATGTGCACGATATATGAATGATTAAAGTATTGTTATGTTTGGCTGTTACATGAAAACCTAGGAGTTATTTAATGTTTAGACATAACATGTTCATGCTTCTTAACTTTGGGCCGCACACCACACTCGAGTCATGAAGAACCCAAGTCGACGAAGAACCTAATTCTTCGTTGACTGTCTTTTGACGAACAACAAGGGTTCTTCGTCACAATCACTTCTTGACGAAGAAGGTTCTTCGCCAAGAAGGTGTTTCACCAAGAGGGCTCTCGGCCCAAACCCATTTCGAACCCAACCCAAGCCCAATTCAGCCCTATAATGTACGGTTATGAAGGGGAGTAGGAAAACAATTCTTTTCCTCACTGATTGCAAACCCTAAAATCTTTCCCTGGCACTCACAAGTCGACGCGGTTCCTCCTCTTCTCGAAGCTCTCTACGGATCTGAGTAATCGTGATTGTTGATTTTGGTGGTGCTATAACTGTTAGTATTGTAAGGTGTAGGGATTCACTTACATGTTAACATGAATCGGATAAACTGATGTGACTAAGTAAATTGGATAAACTGATTTGATTAATGATTGATGATTGGGCATAGATCGATGATAATTCTGATTATTAGATAACGATTCAAATTTACATGATGTTAATATCCATATACTTGATTTGGGTGTTATCGATTGTTCTTGATCATGTGTGGTTATATGAACAAAATATTAGGGTTCGTATGAACATGAATAGTTATTGATGAAATCATAATGTTTGATCTGATTGGAAAACTGCCAAACGTGTTAGCAACTGTAACGGCTGGAAATAAGGAAATCATAACTATCTGTTGAGGGCAGCGACGAAAGACTCCACGCGAAGAACATAACTCGACGAAGAACTGGTTCTTCGTTGGCTGTCTTTTGACGAAGAACTAGGGTTCTTCGTCACACTCATTCTCGACGAAGAATGGTTCTTCGCCATTAGGGTTCTTCGCCATGAGAGCATCCCACGAAGAACTGGTTCTTCGTGAAGATGCTGCAAGGGAGCAAAACAAACAGAACAGTTTAATCAGCAAACAAACTAATATGAATACTACACATAACGAGTCGTCGTGTCGACATAACGAAACTGTAACGAGTCGTGTCCACATAACATGTGTCAACATAAGGTTTCGAATAGTTTATGATGTGTATGATGATGAATGTTTATGTTTATAAAATTGTATTTGTGGCATGTTAATATTAATTATGAATGAAGAACCTGATTTGGCTCGTGTAAGTAGCAAACTCACCTGTTAAGTGTTGTTATGTGACATGCACGTGAGATGAGGACTTGTATGAGATTTGAGTACTTGCTATGTGTTATACGGTGATCTTTGCGGTGAATGCAATCTGTGAAAATACGTGATTTAATTATTATGAAACTGATTTTATTGGTAACTACTGTTTGGAACGTGAACTTGTGTTATGAACGCGTATGAAATCTAAACGTTTGCTATGTGTTACGTGACAATGGTATTACATGTGACCCGTTGAATACGTGATTTGGATATGTGTTTACGAAACTGGTCATCTTTGGTAACCACGGTAGGGTTTGGTTGACCAACTTGGAACGGGTAATGTAACTTAACATACCGAGCAAAACTAAGGTGAGTTCACTTCTCTTGAGCATGCGTCCCGGTGGGTAGGACAATCAAATAGGTATTCCTGAGAGGAATAGGTCTTTTCTGGGTAAAACAGGGATGTTGGATAATACACTCATTTCCTGTCACCTTAAGTCCCATCTTCTACCGAATAGTTACCTGAGAGGTAACGGGGTATTAGTTGATAGCGCTATTAGGCTTGGCAACCTCACACCATACCTGAGAGGACGGGCGTGAACTAATGACCTTAATCACGACCAATGCTTAGATAGGGGGCAGTGGGGACGAGCAAAACAATCTGACGCCATCTTGTACGGTACTCGAGTTATTATCAACATTATTTTCGGAATTGTTATTAAACTGGAGTAAACACTTGGTAAACAAACGTTTTCATAAAACTGTGAACTCGCCAGCTTTGTGCTGATACACTTGTTGCATGCTCGCAGGTTATTAGGTATGTAGTTGTGGTACTTGCTGTCTGGGTTGCTGGAGTGGTCATGGGTCGAGATACATGGAAATACGAAACGAGACTAATTGGTTACCTATATTTTGGGCTCGAGTTGATTAAACTTTGTATTATGCTTCCGCTGAACACGTTGAGTTTATAAATAATGTTTTGACATACTTTATTTAATGAATGAAAGCTTTTATTTAAAATCTTGTATGAGTTCAATGTGATTGGTGGCTTAATCCTGGAACGTCACACGCCTCGCAGGGGTTTTCACTCGGGGTATTTTTGGGGGTGTGACATTTAATTTATTTAGGGCTCCAATTTATGTGATTTAGGTTGAAATTAGGGGTGAAATTGTTCATTTGTTTGTTAAACAATGTTTACGTTTTAATGTTTGAGAACTTTTGTTATTTGATATTAATGTTTGACCCGACCCGACCCGACCCGAATCAAATCACCGATGTCCGACCCGGACATACACCTCGAACTACGCGATAGAATTAGGTATGTTACCTTCCGACCTCCCGAACTTTTTTTTCAAGCTTCGCCACTGCGTAACACCGTAGATAAAAGGAATGTTTTACAAATATCTGGGCGTTTTAAATGCTTAGCATTGGAGGTGCTCGAATGAAATTGATTGATTTTTATCGTAGCTATAATCTTGTAAATTATTTTGAATGACATGAATAAAAGTTAGGGGCACATGAATTTACTTTTTTTTTCTACTAAAGTGAGGTTGCCACTCGCAGTGAAAATGAAGTCAAGAGTGTCATTGATCACCTTGCCATCATGAATTATTACACGTCACTAAGTTATCTTGTTGTATTTTCCGTTATTAAAATTCAGTCCAATTTGCAGGGGTGGACCTAAGTGTCTGCGTGGATAGGCGGGCGCATCCCTTGAAAAAAATAGTGTATTTTTTAGGCAAAAAACCCGACAACACCACTTAAAATATGTTTGAACCACTCATCCGCACCCCCAGCAAATAATTTTCTGGGTCCGCCACTGCCTATTTAGTTCCTAGGTAAGATGAAGCTTAGTTCCAAAGATAAATTCATGACACCATATACTTTACTTATGCAACTCCAAAGATAAATTCATGACACCATATACTTTACTTATGCAACTACGAAAGTCTTGTTTACATGGCATCCATTAGGGAATATGGTATATACGTCTTATCTGATTTTGATTAAATAAACTATTAGAAAAGCCCAACTAGTAAAGCTATTTACAACCCAAGAACAAAATAAGTTGGATAGTAAAACCAGAGGCCCATGATGAACGACACCACATATGGCCCACCATGTCAGGAAACCGATATACAATAATAGTAACGGCAGCCAAGCCTATTGCCCATACATATATTATCCATATTTCTTAAAAGACAAAGCCCGATGGCTTTTACGCACCGTACCCCAACATTTGAAAAGTGACAAAGCCATTCTCAATTTTGAATTTTCACAACTATATCTCTTACATCTTTATCACAAATCAAAAAACCCAATACTTTAAGATTACACACTTTCACCGCTTATATTTCTAAAATTTTAATGAAACGTCATATTCATCCCTTTTAGTTTCTAATGTTTCAAGTTCCCCCGTATTTTCGTTCTTTTACTTGAAAAAAAATGATTTCCATACGTGCTTATCTTTCATACACGCGTCGGTATAAATTCACGTTTCGACCTAAAGTTTAAAAAATGAGTAGGGTCAAATATAACATGCGCTTTTAGTTTCTAACGTTTCAAGTTTACATTGTATCTTCATTCTTTTACTTAAAAAATAACGATTTCCTCACGTGTTTTTTTATGTATTTATCAGTAAAAATTCACGTTTGTACCTAAAAGTTTTCGGAAATGACTAAGGTAAAATAGATTACGTTTAATGTTTATTTTCATGACACGTGCTTATTTTTATGTACGAAATCTAAAGTTTTCGGAAATGATTCGGGCCAGATATAATACGTTTTATGCTAATTTTTATGTACAGTAAGTTGGTCTACGCTTTGAAACGATTTCCTCACATCCTTATTTTTATATACGCCGGTTCAAATATAATATGTTTAATGCTTATTTTTATGTACGATTTAAACTGGTCAACGTGTTGACGTAAATATAAAAAACGCTATTTCCACGGTGCTAATTTTTTGTACGAAACCTAAAGTTTTGAAAATGATATGGGTCAAATATAATACGCTTTTATACTTATTTTTATGTACGGATTAAGTTGGTCTACCTTTTGACGTAGATTAAAAAATCTATTTCCTCACGTGTTTTTACGTACGTTTAGGGTTAAATTCATGTTTTGATGTGAACGGTATAAATTTACGTTTCGACGTAATTTTTTTCCATTAACGAATTGGGTCAAATATAATATGTTTTCAGTTGGTCTATGTTTTTACTGTACGTTTTGACACTGCTAAGTCTTTATGCAAAAGTAAGGGTGGTGGTATAGTGGTTAGGTCGAACCCATTAAACGAACCAACCCGTGTTTAATTCCGCTTTTTTTACTGTATAAATTCGATTTACTTTACTTATTAATCAAACTATAATGCTCATATAGGTTACATTGAGTTAAATTGGATACGACAAACACGTGGCTTTACATGGGTGACACATTAAATAACGCTTTGACTAATCCATTCGACGTTTACGATGTGCCTGCGCCGCAACGCGCGCATGTCTTGTTGCTAGTTATATATTATAATCATACAAATTAAATAATTATTTTCTATAATAATAGATAATCCATTGCCGTGTAAACTCTGTGTGATTTTTAAATATGATTGCTAGTTTGTTATAATTTACTACATATAAAAAAGTATTGGTTTATATTGTATAGGTTTTTAAGTATTGATTTTTTAATATAGAACTAGGTTAGAACCCCGTGTATTACACGGCCGGTTGAATAAATATAATTTTATAAATTAAATAATTAAAAACCTTATATATTTCACAAGTTAAATAAAACTAATTTTATACACCAAATAATAATTATAAAAAGTTTTATTTTTAAAACCCCCATGTATTACATGGGTTAATTATATGCAATTTTGTATAGTAAATAATACAATAAGTTATATCTTTAAAAAAACCTTGTGCATTACACGTGTTGAATAAATCTAATTTTATATAGCAGGTAAGATAATAAAAAAAGTTATATCTTTAAAAAAAACTAATGGATATACTCGATACATAGGGCTGTAAACGAACCGAACGTTCAGCGAACAGTTTGTGAACCGTTCGGCGGGAAGTTCGTTTATGTTCGTTCGTTTAATAAACGAACGAACATGAACAAGAAATTCCGTTCGATTAGTTAAATGAACGAACATGAACAGAGGTCTCGTTCGTTCGATTGTGTTCGTGAACGTTCGGTAAGGTGTTCGTGAACGTGTTCGTGAACATTCATTGATTTGCGTTCGTTTATGTTCATATATTTATGTTTTAATTGAAGATCTTTGTACTTTCTTATATTTTATTTGTACTTTTTATGTTATTAAACCTTTATTTATTTTATTACCCTAACAATTAAACTAGGAAACCCACTTTCACCTTGTTTATGCGTCATTTCCCTTTCATTTCTCATTATTTATATCGGCGAATACGATCGACCTCCGTTCCACAATAAGGGATTCAAGTTCAAGTGATACTCTCTGGGTCATCTATCTTTATCCTTCGTCGCGTTCGCCAATATTATTTGTGTTCGTTTGTGTTCGTGAACCGTTCGCGAACACACTCATTTCCTTAATGAACGAACACGAACATAAAATCTCGTTCGGTAAGTGTTCATGAACCGTTCGTGAACACATTTATTTCCTTAACGAACGAACACGAACAAGGCCTTGTTCGTGTTCGTTCGGTTCGTTATGTTTTTACTGTACGTTTTGACACTGCTAAGTCTTTATGCAAAAGTAAGGGTGGTGGTATAGTGGTTAGGTCGAACCCATTAAACGAACCAACCCGTGTTTAATTCCGCTTTTTTTACTGTATAAATTCGATTTACTTTACTTATTAATCAAACTATAATGCTCATATAGGTTACATTGAGTTAAATTGGATACGACAAACACGTGGCTTTACATGGGTGACGCATTAAATAACGCTTTGACTAATCCATTCGACGTTTACGATGTGCCTGCGCCGCAACGCGCGCATGTCTTGTTGCTAGTTATATATTATAATCATACAAATTAAATAATTATTTTCTATAATAATAGATAATCCATTGCCGTGTAAACTCTGTGTGATTTTTAAATATGATTGCTAGTTTGTTATAATTTACTATATATAAAAAAGTATTGGTTTATATTGTATAGGTTTTTAAGTATTGATTTTTTAATATAGAACTAGGTTAGAACCCCGTGTATTACACGGCCGGTTGAATAAATATAATTTTATAAATTAAATAATTAAAAACCTTATATATTTCACAAGTTGAATAAAACTAATTTTATACACCAAATAATAATTATAAAAAGTTTTATTTTTAAAACCCCCATGTATTACATGGGTTAATTATATGCAATTTTGTATAGTAAATAATAGAGTTAAATGCTTGGTTGGTCCCTGTGGTTTGCAAAAATTGCAGACTTGGTCCCAATGGTTTACTAATTACACGCGTGGTCCCCAAACTTGTCAAAAATGCACTCGGTTGGTCCCTAGCCCTAACTTCAGTTAAATTTCTCAGTTAACTAGGTGTAAAATGACTATATTACCCTTGAACAATTAAAAAGCCAAAAAAAAAATTAACAGTCAAGTGGGTTCTATGTCCTCCTCCCCTACCTTCTTCTTCAATCCTCCTAATATCTTCCTAGACCACCATAACCTCCACCACCACCACCACCACCGTCTCACCTCCACCACCGGTAACCCACCACAACCGCCGTCAACCCGCCACAACCACCTCGACCACCGAAATCACAGTTTTCTTAAACTGTTGTTCGATTAAATTACGATTGATATAACCAGAAAACTTGTTAAGTTACATCAAAACAGAAGGTAGACGGGCAACAAGCTGCGCCGCCAACCCTTTCTGAATTGCAAACCCCAACCTTCCGAACACAAACCCCTGCCCCCTTGGGGTCGAACAATTGCTGTGGATAACCCGTTGAACCCTCGTCAAGAAGTTGATGGCTTCTGGCGCTAGGGAGCCAAAAGTATCAAAGGCAAAAGGGATAAAGACATGTTGGTTCTCTGCGCAAGCTTTAGCGTGCTTATCCACTTTCTTTGATTCTGCCTTTCTTGCTGCTAGTCCAGCTACAAACCCGTTTTCCCTTAAACCAACCAAAGGGGAAACCCCCGTGAGGTCTACACAAGCATGTTTCCCCCCAGCCCAGCCAAAGACGAGCAGATCCGCTGGTCGAAGAGTAGATCTCCCTTCCATAGGGTCCGTGAGGAAATTCACAGGGGCCTCTTTCTTAGCAGAAATCCCAGCTCTTCTTAAGATGTCCCCCAAAACATCTCGCACCCAGTCATGCCGATATTTAAACCCAGGGAGCTCTTTACAGTGAACTGCGTGCTCCCCATATTTATCCATACAAGCTTTACGACATATCGGGCAGGTTTCATCTTCTGGGTACATAGGGATCATTAGCCGGTATTTGAGAATGGTTCTGTATTCTACTGCCGACATGCATTGTCCTAACCCCTCAATCGGGACAACGGTCAAAAATTCCTGAGCATGGGGACCCTTCAGACACTCAAACACCGCCTTCTGGCGGGGTGACAAATCAAAAGCTTCTCCCAGGCTTTGAGCGATTTTGCTAAAAAGTGCATTCGCCAAAGTTTTTTGTGGCTTCGAGGGGGCGGTGTCCTTGTTAGAGAAACCGCCAATATCCAAGTCTGGGAGAGAGACATTTAAGCGTTCGAGCGCTTGTTGATAGTCTGGGTCAAGCCCGACAACCCCACCGTTTCGAAGGATATGATCCTGTAGTTCCCAAGACTGAGCTCTAGACGCCACAAAGGCATAAGCCCCAACATCTCGGGCTGAGAAGAGGCCCAAACCACCTAGACGCATTGGCAAAGATGCTAGACGCCACTGGAGGTCACCAAAGAAGGGGCCGCCACCCACTACTATGTCTTCTATAGCCTTTCTAAGGCCATCATCGAACCGAGATACCGCATCCTCCATCAAATGGGGTTGACAAGTCCGCAGCCCAAAAAGCAACTTAGCAACACCCATGCACGACCTTAGCAGAAGGAGTTCACATTGGGGATCCCTCAGGCAGGGTAAGAGTTTCATAAGGTCAACCGCCCCCGAGGCCCGCCGCCCTGCCAACTCTCCAATAAAGCTAGGATCCCGACTAACAGCTCCACCAAGGAGCTTAACCCCCTTCTCTGGTCTACCGATCCCTCTCGGGAAAAGCCCGTCCTGAACTTTCTGGCCGTCACATGTCGGCCAATAAACCTCTGTTTTCTTAATATTGAGATAAAGCCCTAGAGATGGCCCCTCCTCGTTGATGATGTCTAAGGCCTTAGCAACCTCAGAGGCGTTGCCGATAATCGTCCCATCATCCAAGTACCAAGCATGAAACGGGAGTTTACAGCGGTTCTGAACTCGGAGAATAAGGGGGTGTAAGGCGAGGGCAAAGAGAAGGGGCCCCAAAGGGTCTCCTTGTTGAACTCCGGTAGTAGCCCCAATACACTCGTTACCAACATACAACCTAGCAGGCTGAGCGTAAAGAAATTGGACCCACCGATAGATTGACGGGCAACGCTGATGAACCTCTTGGAGAAAGGCTGTGCGGTCGACCGTGTTAAAAGCATTGGAGAAATCCACAGTAAGCAAGGCTAAGGAACCATCTGCATGAAACGAGTTGAGAAACCTGTTTGCACTGTGAAGTACCGCCTCTGCCCCATTTGGCATCCCCACCCCAAACTGATAGTCACCTAAGTATTGGGTCATTTCTTTCCCGACCTTCTTCATCGCCACCTTGGAAACCAACCTTCGCCAAATACCCCCCACAGCAATAGGCCGAATTCCTTTATCAGGTTTCAATAAGGGGGTGAGGGGGGCAGAGGCAACAAACTCAGCAAGCACCATAGGGCAGGACCCCCCAAGCCATAAGTTAACAACTTCAGTAATGCTCGTAAGCAAACCTGAGGAAGTCACCGAGCCCTCGCCACCAATAGCATCTAACAGGTGTTGGGCCCGCATCCCGTCTCTACCGCATGATGTCCCTTTAGGAAATGATCGAATACATTTGAGCACACAATCCCCATCAACAACAAGAGTGGGTTGGGCCAAAGGGTTGGAAGGCAATGACGGGGGCGACACCACTGGGTGTTTATCAATAAGAGCTTTCAAGGTCGAATCACCTAGAGGGGCAACTCCACTAGAGCATAGGACCTTAACCGCAGCTGTGAAATGTCCATCCCTGACTTTCCGAAGACATTGCTTAATATTAGGGTCCCTTTCTTTTTCTTTCTCTTTCCTGCATTCTCCCCTAGGGGCCTCCGTCTCCCCCACGCTATCCAATAGGGAAGCGACCAAATCATCAAACCCAGACCCATCTTTCCACATTGTAAGCGCGTGCAAGATGTTACTACACTGTAGAGATTTCCTATTCCCTGATCTCCGCTCTTGTCTGGAGGATGGTCTAACCACCCGCAAGGTGCAACGCGGTAGTAGAAGCAATTGGACCCAATTGTTGACCGATCCTGGTGACGCTACCACTTTGCGCAAAGCACCTGTTAGGACCTGAGCAAACAACAGCCGACAACTAGGGGGAATGCTTTTAACAGTCTGAATAGGGAGGGAGAAAACACGCTCGAGGAGGTTAACATCACTTCCGAGCCTTGCTGGGTGAGGTGGGTTTGTGTCAACCACCACTTGGCATGGTTTCCCGATCCCAACAATGAAATCTTCAACACCCCCCGAGATCATGGCAAACGACACGACCTCATTATCATGCTTGCATCCCCTACTGAGTGCGTGCATCACCATGCACTTACCACATAACCATTTATCCCCTGCCCTAAGAACTTCTGCAACATCCATAAAAAGGTCCAGGTCCTTTGAAATAGCCTCCTTCAAAGATAGCCTTCGGTTTTCTGTCTTGAGGTGGGTGCTTTGCATGTGTTCAAATAGGCGGAAAAAACCCACAGACCCCGGTTTACCATCTTTACATTCGTGGAAAATTTTGAAAGGACAGGTCTTTAAACCACTGGCAGAGCCCTGCATATGGCCGCCTGACTTAACGTTCCGACCCCCCCTTGTAGGAGCCATGCGCGTATGTTATCGTATGTTAACTAACGATACACCAAACTCGAGATGAGTTGTGGGGGGTAGAAAACCGGTAAAATTCTATAGAAAATGAAGGAGGGCAGCAACCGCTGGTTGCCCACCCTCTAAATGGTGTCCTACCCTAGCCTCTTACCCCATGCCGTGTAGTTAAAGATTAACACAATTGAATCTAAATTACAAGATCAAATCGCCTTAACCAATACCCACTCCACAAGACTGCTAAAAACAAGGTTTTTTTAAAACCTTATCTTCATTGAGGCATTTGATCGAACACCTGGTGGGTCAACTTGTCATTCACAAAAATGGAGATGAAGGGAATGTGTAGTTACCGGAGAAGATCAATGTCGATGAGGTTTTAACTTTTAACTGAAATTTGTGAGAAGCAAGAGGAAAAAAAAAAAAAAAAAAAAAAAAAAAAAATTCGGTTGGACTTGAATCCCCAAAATCAAATTCGATTTTTATGATGAGACATGGCAGAATGATGGATGAAATCGGGTGTTTGAGGGTTGTGGATTGGGGTTTTCGATGATGAATGGTGATGGGTGATCGGTGGCAGAGGAGAAATTAGGGGGGTACCGGCGGTGAAGAGGGATATTTAGGTCATTAGGTAACACTTTTTGAAAAAATCTGATTCTATTTAAATTTGAAAAAAAAAAAACTGTAATCTAATGTTCTTAAACTGTTGTTCGAAATTGTTCAAAACTTTGTTCGTTTCTTTTTGGATCTGAAATCTAAAAGATTTCAAAAATTGATTTTGTTTTTCACAAAAACGATTTGAGTTCAAACAAGGGATAACGAAAACTGTGATTTCGATTTTGAACAAGGATTTTTATATTCGATTCTTTGCATACGTTAAAGGGATTTAGAAATTAACAGTTAATTTTCGATTTGGAGTTTCATTGTTTCGTTTTTCTAATTTGCCGGAGATTCGTTGGAAAAAACTGTTTTTCCGATTGGGTTTTTAAAAACGGTTCTGGGCTTTAAAATTGTCGATCCTTTTGATTGATTGATGTTGGCGATGAAGTCTGAAACAACAATCGCGTTCTTTGTTGTCAATTTTGTTCTCATGAGTTTCTGGATGATGTTGCCAAAACAGGGATGAGTTTTATTTTATAAACAAAACAGGGACGATGAATGAAACATGGATGAGTTTTATTTTGCCAAAAACATGGTTGAGTTTTATTTCATAAAACAGGGACGATTGATGTTGGCGATGAAAGATTGAAGAAGAAGGTGGGGTAGGGGTAGTATAGTCATTTTACACCTAGTTAACTGAGAAATTTAACTGATGTTAGGGCTAGGGACCAACCGAGTGCATTTTTGACAAGTTTGGGGACCACGCGTGTAATTAGTAAACCATTGGGACCAAGTCTGCAATTTTTGCAAACCACAGGGACCAACCAAGCATTTAACTCTAAATAATACAATAAGTTATATCTTTAAAAAAACCTTGTGCATTACACGTGTTGAATAAATCTAATTTTATATAGCAGGTAAGATAATAAAAAAAGTTATATCTTAAAAAAAAACTAATGGATATACTCGATACACGATAGATAGAGTGATTGCGAGGATAATGAGGATACACAATGTTTATGTTAACATGAGACTATGGTATTAATTTTTTTTTTATAGTTTATGGCTAATATTCACGTGTATGATGATAAAATTACACAATGATCTATGTTTGAATATTATATTTATATTATTTTAACAAAATATTAGATTAGATAATAATAATAATATCGAAGGATTGCTAAACGGTGATTTGAAATTTGTGATTATATTATGTTTATATTAATTGAATAACATAATATTAGATTTCAAGGATAAATAATTTAATATGATGAAAATTTCAAAATATTATATCATCTCGTATACGAATTGTTTTTATGAAGTTAAGATATTAGTGTAAAATTAATAATTAAGTTTATATTAAATTCAATTGTATAATTTATCTTTTAATTAAATTAGATTTTAAGGATAAATAATTACATCTGATGGTTCAGTCAATAATGGTATCAACACTCATTATAATCATAAAAACAAATAACTCAGAACGTGAATAAAATAACCTACTTACGACGGGACATACGAAAGTTAAAAAACATTACCTTGAGAAAAAAACTAAAAAGAAACGAAAATAAATAAGTAAAAAAAAACTAAAAGTTTCGGGTCTAATAGTAATTACAATAAAGTGTTAAAGGGAAAACTAAAGTTGAGGGTCAAATAGTAATTATAATAAAGTGTAAGGAATGAAAACGAAACAAAATTATTAAGATTAATGGGTTAAACATGTTACCACTAAAGTTTAGAGGCATATGATAAACTCAACAAAAATAGGTGCAAATGAAAATTCTAAAAAATGACAAAAAAAAAAAAAAAACATTGTATAGTAATATTTGTTACATCAACGAATATTAAAATTTGTTGTGATAAATAAATAAAAAACCTATTTTCTTAGGTTATAACTAATAATTAATTTTATATTAAATTCAATTGTATAATTTATCTTTTAATTAAATTAATTATTGATAATAAATAGATGGTTCCAATGAGTGACATGTGTCCCATAAATGGTTTCTTTTATTATATAGATAGATTTACGGCTTTTTAATTTCAAACAAATTTGTATATATTACATCTCATGAAAGTCTAATATAAAGTTGATTATATAATAATAAATTGCACTGATAATAAATAGATGGCTCCAATGAGTGACATGTGTCCCATAAATGGTTTCTTTTATTATATAGATAGAAGATTTACGGCTTTTTAATTTCAAACAAATTTGTATATATAATAATATAAAGTTGATTATATAATAATAAATTGCATTAGGTTATGTCGTACCAGTACTTGGTCTTTTATATACACTGGTACTATTCACAAAGTTTGGTTTTTAATATATAGGGTAATTTGTATATATTACATCTCATGAAAGTTTAATATAAAGTTGATTATATAATAATAAATTGCATTAGGTTATGTCGTACCAGTACTTGGTCTTTTATATACACTGGTACTATTCACAAAGTTTGGTTTTTAATATATAGGGTAATTATCATCAATAACCAAGTTACATATTGTGTTTTAATTTTTTAAATCATTCTCTAGACCCGACACACATTTGATAAAGTGACATTTAACTAAATTAATATTTTTTTATTAATGTATCTTTAACCATAACTTTTTTCTATGATTTTAGTCCATAATTTTAAATAACCTTAAAATACACATGTATGAATTTAAAAAGAACTAGTGACACATCAACCCTATCCAGATCAAGGTTTTACATGCTAGGAAACAAACATGATAGTATCTAGGTTGGGAATTACGTTATGGTGGAAATACAATTTAGTACATGTGGTAATGTATGGGCATGGTAGTAATCTCCATACACGCTAGTTAGTAAAGAGTATCTAGAATTATATTTTATGAGTGTATATATATAGGTTTAGGATCAAATACAAAGGCTCCTAAAAATAAGAAGATGTACAAAGGGTATCAAATGGACTCTGATTGACCTCATTCAAGCGGCATTGAAACGGTCTCCTCGAACTCTACGATGTGAAATTTTAGGTTTTCCCTTTTGGATTTATAGGTTGTAGATTTTAGGATTTTTGTTTATTATCATTGTGTCTTTTTTTTTATCATTGTGTCTTTTCTATATTTGCGTCATTGTGTCTTTTTCCCTCGACATTGTATTATATTTTGCTCGACATTGTGTCATCTTGTGCGATCCATTGTGTCTTTTTACACTTCTTATTTTAGAAGTCTTTATATAATAACTTAACCTTATATATAATTAATTAGCACATATAATTTAACTGGAAAATGGTTTGTTATGATCTAGCGTGACTCCATATAATCTAAACCAACTCACTCACATGTTAGTGTATGACCATGCATGTCATATAACACACACAAAAACTTGTTATGACCTAATGTGGCTTTGTGTTACTCGAACCAACTCACTAACACATGACATTGTCATGGACCATTAGTGTACCAATACAAGTAATTAAACACCAAAAGATAACTTGTTTCACCTATTTTGGCATTGCATAACTTAAACCAACTCACTAACGCATGACAATGTGCCCATTAAGGCCCATTAGTGTACTAAAAATCATATGTGTGTAATGCAACACCAAAATGACTTTATTATGACCTAATATGTCTATGTATAAACTCAGTAACACGTTACAAGGCTTGTTATGGTGTATCAATAAACCAATCATCATACGCATTTAACTTAAACTAATATGAATACACTCATCCTGGTTATAAAAGATTGTCCCAAACCCTAGCCAAAACCTATAGGGTATCAACCGGGTAATTGCCCCTTGGGTTTCGGGTATACCCTCCGGTAAACCCGTTAGTTTATTAATGATACACATTGGGTTTCTCATCGTGTAATTATTAATCAATTATACTTCTCAAGTTGAGTATTAGAAAAAAAAAAAAAAAAAAAAAAACATTCGAAATTGAATAACTTAATAAAAATAACATTTGATTTCGGTCAAAATTTAATCAGAATGGTCACACATCTTCGTCTATCCAAAGATATTTATTTCGGGTGCATATGGATTAAATTAGTCACACATCTTCATATCAGTATGCAAATTTTTTGGGTAATGATTAAATGATAAAAAAATATAATTCACAAAATAAGGACAAAAGATATAATATAATATGCAAAGAAATTAATCAAATGTGAATGATAGTGTTATAGACGTTCTTTGATAAACAAATGTCAATAAAACTCATAACAAAAATCTAGTAATCTAGTGTAAAGATGTCATAGCAAAAAAAAAAAAGTATTATAATATATACGTATTAAAAAAACATAATGTTCGGGCATATAATCAGGTAAACGGGTATGCGTTATCAGGTAAATAGGTATGCCACTAAATCTCATGCTCGTCCCGAACCTACTAAAAAATAAAAAATAATCCCATACCCGATTATCCGACCCCATACTTCACCCAAATGTGTCGAGTTTCGAGTTTACCCATCAAGTTCGGGTTTGATTGTCATCCCTACACCCAATCTAGATACAAGGGAACCCAAATGTTTAAATGGTAATTAAAATAAATCGTGGTTTTTTGCTGCAAGAAGAAAACGATTAGATCGCCGCTGTCATCATGGGTTACGGCGGAACCCTAGACTCGTCGGAACTCGCCACTACCACCTCTGATCGCTTGAATCTTCACCGGAAAGCCCTAGAGTCAACGACTTCGGTTCTGTTTATGGGAGACGAGGACGCGTCGAAGGCTGGTTGCCGGGGACTCACCGGCTCCCGGATCTCTGTTTCTCTTTCACTTTCTCTTTCTTTGTCTCTGTATTTTGCTAATGAGAATGGGAAATTAAAGTGGAAAAAAAAGACAAAAAGAAGGCTCGAACCAACGCCGTTTATTAAGAAACCAAACATACCAACCACTTTACCAAATGCCAATACAGATCTGAATAAGAAACAAATGTATATATACAATAACATAGATGGGTGGAGTTACTATTCACAATCTTTCTTTTTTAATATATGTATATGTATAATAATTTACATATTTGTCCTTCTTAGCCACCCACTTGATGCATCATCACATGTAGTATATATTGAAGTTTCATTGCCTCATTTTTGGGGATGGGGTGGGTTGTTAGAATTACATAATGAGAAATTTATGAAGTTAGGTGTAGAATTATAGTTCCTACCCATATTATTAAAAGTTATCTCACCAAAGAGCCAGATTTTTATTCCTTTACTAAATAGTACATATGTTTTACAAAAAAAAAAAGCATCAAAAAAACAAAAAAATTCCTCTATATACCTTCTGACCTATGTTCTAAAATGAATATTTACTATTAAAATATTTTATTAATTACTTATTATATCTTTATTGTACTTTATCATCAAAACTAAAAGTATATTCAATAAAGGTAAAATCCATATTTAGCTATTAAAATTAAAAATGGGTAATATTATATTAAAATATTGATAAAGTTTTATGCTTTTGATATGTTACAGTATTTATTGAAATTATTTGTACAGAATGCATTAACTTTCTGTAAGGTTTTCTTTAACCGTTAAAATCACATCACATTCATACTTTGCAGGATTTCAACCCATAATTACCTGATTGAAGAATGTATTAGGCTGCTCGGTATGGTGCCGGAGCAAGAAGACGTCGCCGGAGCAAGACCGGGGGGGGGGGCGGCGTGGTGTTCTGGACGGCGACGGGGGTGGCCCACATGTTTTGGTCCGTCGCAAACGGCACAACTCCGACGGGGAGGATGATGACTGGACGGCGACGGGGGTGGCGGCACGGTGTTTGGTCCGTCGCCGAAGCAAGCCGGAGCGGGGATGACCCCATACCGAGCAGCCTTACTTTACCATCAAGCTATCCTCTTAGAGATAATATACTACATAGAGTCGATTCCATATGTACCTAAATGCAACATTTTCACAATTCACACTACGAATGGAATCGGTCTTGTACTAAAAATATTAATATCGAATTTAAATAAAACTGGGTACCATATACTGCACTGAATATATTGTTACAAATACTACAGGTATGGTATGATACAAGTACGCGTATGGGTGGTATTAGTATTTCGGTACCGTTAGTACCACTTTAATTTGTTTTCAAGTACTCCATTGATTTTGGTACTAGTCGTCGTACAGGTAACAAATAAGCCAAATCGATACGAATACCAAGAAGATACTGGTACCAAATAGGTTAAATCAGTACGTGTATTGGTATTCAAGATACCATAATACTAAAACCATGATACCAAAATACCAAAATATAGCATAATATCAAATTCGATACTAATACCATTTTTACTGGAAAAAGTAGTCGTACCGATACCAAAAGTACAGAATACCGAAATTCTTAAAACTTGGTAACTGATACATGTACTGAATAGGTAAAATCGATATGGATACTGATATAGGTACGGGTATAAGTATTAGGAAAAAATTCCATCGCTAACTCACAACACCTAAGTTAAACATGATAGGATATATACTAAAATACTCTTTTATGACCCTTAGTTTGATATATAAACATAAGAATAATTTATACGTATGTTCTTGTGGTTTATTTATTATGCAAGTTTGATCGCCGCTTTTTAAAATTTGCACTTATGATCCATTTCGTTCATTTAAACATAACAGAGACAGTCCGCCACATATAATTGATGATCAATTACTTAAAATTCTTAATCAAACTAAAATATGTCTTTAGAATAACTTAATTCCAATGAAAGCATGTATATTTCACATTTACTTTATGGATTCATGAGCATGAAAACACGTAGATTTCACATTTACTTTGTGGTTATATATAAGATGAAATCATGTTTTTTTATTTTTAAAACGAAATAGTGGAGACTTATCATAGCTTTAGGAAAAGTTTGTTCAACTTATACACGCCCTTTCAAAAAGGTTATGTATTCATTAGTATCTTTTTGTCATCACATATATAACCAATTATCTTCTTAACTAAGAAAAAAAGTTAGAGCTTTATTAAACCATATGCTATCAAACTACTGTATAGTGCGCTATACCATTAAAGATTTGAAAGACAATCTAACAAGTGCAATTACTTAGTCTGTTTTTCTAATATATAATTCCACGCAATGTTTCACTTTAAAACATTTATTTAAATTTAACTTAACACCCGATAATTTCACGATTAACGTATTTTTGAACATAATTGTTTACATCTTCTCTCCAAAACGCAACAAAAAAAATAGAATTACAAACATATAAAGAGTAAGTATATGAATAAGAATATATACATATACATATATATTATATATACACACAAAATCAATTCTCAAATTATGTTTAGTTGTGAAATGAATTTGGTAAGCATACAAAAGTTTAGGGGCTCGTACGACGATGCATGCATGTAATGGGGGGACTTATGGGACCCAATTCTTATTTTAGTTTGTTCTCTTTTGCTTTATGCTCAACTTTGTTTTGCTTTTCCCAAATTCTTCCCCATTGCTTTATGACTGGTTTTACAAAATAACCCTTAAAACATCAACTTATTACGAAAATGCACTCTATTGCTTCATTTTTTTTTATACTATGTATTTTATTTAAGATAATAGTAAAATACTTACATTCTCCTTTTAGTGAAGCAAATAAAGAGACGTTTGTAACTATCATATTCACCCTTTTTCCCTTGTGATCTTTTTTACTTGAACAGAAAGAAAGGAGAAATTACTCTAATAACAAAATGGGAGTATGTAAAACTTGAAAAGTTTGTATAAGTTTAGCTTTTGAAGAGTACATTTAAGATAATTTTATATATTTTTCCAAAAAAAAAACTTCTATAGTATTATATAAATTTAAGTACAAATCATAATATCAAGTACATTCATTTAGAAACTTTTTTAATTTACTATCTCTATTAAACACAATTCGTATAATATAACTTTTTAATTATTCACATCATGCTTTTGTAACGTAAAACCAGTTACTTGTCGGAATTTGAACACGAAAAAAGTCTTACAAACGGCTCTTTATTTTGTAGAGTGTGTGGGAGTCATGGTTGAGACATGATTTGGTGATAAATATATTTGATATTATGATTTTCTATTGAACAAAGATGTTATTAGGCTAAAGGGTGTGGGAGTCATGGTTGAGACATGATTCGACACGTAGGAACATGAATGGAAGGCTGTACCATCCCTTCCCTAATCCACCATGGTTTGCATAGATTAAACCATGACAACCATGGTCCTCATTTCCATTTTTCAAGTAATCATTTTCTTTTTCTTTAGACAAAGATAAATTAAAATAAATAAGGGGATAGTGGTTTGGGTCATGACCACGCCTTTAGGATAGTTGTTTTGGATTGTGGATTAGAGGTGGGTGACATAGCACTGATGTGAAGGGTCATGATGGTCATGAGGGTCATGACCACACCCTATAACCTTATGTAAATTTTAAAGGGATGCTATTGTAGTTTTGTGTGTGTGTGTGTGTGGCAAAACACATGTATGTGTTTATCTATTGATACATTTTGTTCTATTGTTTTTAACTTTACAATATATAATTATAAAAATTACATTATGATAAATCTGGCAGTTATTTTATAAATACATACTTATAAGATGGTATAACATTTTTTTAAATAATTACTTAACATTTTTAAATAAATACTCAAGGCATTTAACATGGTTTCTGTGTAGTTCATTTACTTCATTTGTAGGCTATAAAAATTTACAACTTGAAGTGACATTTTTTTACAAACAAGATGAAATTACAAATCTACAAAGAGGAAAACTGTTACACCCACATTTAAAAACGTGCTTTTATAAATAACTTCGGAATTTGCTTACAAACTTACAATCTTTTTTAAAATGTAGACCAAAAAATCCGAATAACATTGCTTTCATAGGGTCAAAATTATAGTCTATAAAAAAACGTTACTAAAGAAACATCAGTTCTAATTCGCGTAAAATAACCTAAGTGGTAGTCTCAACAAGGGGGTTATCCTCTTAATCTTTTCTTCGATCTGAGCAACTGTAGTGATATGCAAAACAAGATATTGTGAGCTTGTTACGAGAAGGAGGGTGGGGGTTCTTCCGTAACCACCATCCGGTGTGAGAATAGTAACTACTTTAAGGGAATAAAACAGTGTGTGTTTGTGTGATGAGAAATTGGATCCTTATACCTATGGTTAAATGTTGGTATTTATAGTCGAAGGGTTTTGAGAAAGAAATGGGCCGATGGGCCTTAAGCCAGACGTCGCTAACAAAGAATATCCTTTTGGTATCCTCTAACATGACATGTAGCGTTTGCAGCATCATGATTGGTGCCATGTCGTCTATTGAGTGTACTTGTTGTCGAGTTTGTCATCAGTTGTGAGTGGAGATCATGGAGCAGTAAATGACGCACGCTGATTGGCACACGTCATTGTCCATTTGTATTGTTTGTCTTCTGCATGATTATTCATCGTTAGAATTGGCTGGGTAGAGCCTGGCACATGCTGATTGGCTGCAAGCAGGGGCGGACCCAAGCCCAAGGTGGGCGGGCGCACCCCCGGGGAAAAAAATTTAGTGCTAAGTTCCATCGAAAATCCCGTCCGCACCCCTTGGAATTTTTCGTCCGCACCCCTTGGAATTTTTCGACCGCACCCTTGAAATTTTTCGTCCGCACCCCTTAGGTAAAAAGTGTTATCAATTTATATTTTGTATTTTTTTTAGTAAACTATTATTTAAAAAAAAATACTACCTAAATTATAAAACTTTTAATACCTAACTAACTAAACCCAAATACCCATACATTTACCCACTTATAATTCCTAACTAGCTAGCACACTAAGTCTTAACCCATTAACCAAACCCAACAATATTTCAAACTATAATAAAATAATGAGTAAACTGCCATTTTGGTCCCTGTGGTTTGGTCAGTTTTGCCACTTTAGTCCAAATCTCAAACTTATTACATCTAGGGCCCTGTGGTTTGCATTTTGTTGCCATTTTAGTCCAAAATCCAAAAAACCCCCTTTTTGACTGTTGAGAGCTGCCTATTTTGTCCTTTAGTGCAGGGGTATTTTGGTCATTTATGTTTTATTTAAAGCAATTCAACAACAACAACAACAAAACCCAGAAAATGAAGAACATCTTCTTCAACAACAACAAAACCCAGAAAATCAAGAACATCTTCAAAGTTCATCATCAAAACCCAGAAAATCAAGAACATCTTCAAGAAAAAACGAGGCTCAGATCTGTATCTTCAAGAACATCATCAAACATCATCATCAAAACCCAGAAAATCCAGAAAATCAAGAACATCATCTTCAAGAAAATCAAAAACAAAAAACAAAATTCAGATCTGAAGTTACAAAACAAAACAAAAAACCAACTCAAAACACAACATCAGAACCGAGTATTTGAGGAGGAATCAAAGGAGTATTTGAGATCTGATCCACCTCCAAATTCGTTTTCAACAAATTCTCTCTACAGTCCCTCTTCGATACACATCACCACCACCACCTGCCACCACCACCACCCCCTCTCGCCGCCAAGCACCACCACCACCGCCGCCGTTCTTGGCGTTGTCAGAGACGGCACCTTCGTCTGCCGCCGCTGTCTAATACATCCTTATCCCGCCGTATTCTAGGTCTGCTAACTCATCTAAACCCAAGGAATCAAAGAATCATCCGAGCGTGAAGATTACTCCGGGTGTGCAGAAACATTCGAGAGTTGACAAGCACCGACAACCCCACTCTAATCTTGAATTCAGCGATTTGGTTCAAGATGCTTCTTCAATCAACCTTCAGGGGATACACCAAAGTCACGTTCCATCGCCTCAAAATGAACTCAGACTCTGGCGATATTCATACACCCATAAAAAAGCTGGATTTTGACTCGGTTATGGAAGGGGTTGCTGAAGAAGGCTGGGTTACTGAGGAGGATGAAGAAGAGCTGATTGTTCAGGAGATCGGTGTTGTTTTAGAGAGAGAGAGAACTGGGGAAGATGATGATTTGGGGAAGATGAAAATGTGATGATGATTATTTATAAATGAAAAGCAAAATAAAAAACAAATTGACCAAAATACCCCTGCACTAAAGGACAAAATAGGAGGTTCTCAACATTCAAAAAGGGGGTTTTTTGGATTTTGGACTAAAATGGCAACAAAATGCAAACCACAGGGCCCTGGATGTAATAAGTTTGAGATTTGGACTAAAGTGGCAAAACTGGCCAAACCACAGGGACCAAAATGGCAGTTTACTCTAAAATAATTAAAGACTAAAACCTTTAGAAATTCTCTCCCGCTCTCTCTCTCTTGCGTCCCTGCACTGCCAACGAACAACATCACCCAGCGACAACAGTCCAGCAGCCGGCGACCACCGTAATCAGCCACCATACCACCGTCGTTTGACACCAAATCTTACCGGAATCCAAACACGGGTAAGTTTCTTTGTTATTTTGATGATTTTGGTTGATATTATAGGAGAAAAAGGGTAATAAAGTTGTTAAATAGGTTTGAAATTTTGTGTGTTTTGACGTTGTTTATATGATTTTTAGGGTGATTATGTTGTTTATATATTTTTAGGGTGATTACAACTTACGTTATGATTTCTAGGGCTTGAATAGTTGAAAATTAAAATTGAAATTGAAACATTATGTTATGGAGCGATGAACTTATGTTATATAGAGAAAGAATTGCTTAAGAAATTAGCTTTAGATGATGTTTTGGATAGATTTCAAAAAATGAAAACCCGTAAGGCGTCGACGTTTTAATTATGTTTGTAACAAGGTTTGACATGTTTTTGATGATTATATAAATTTAGTTTGATGTTCGTTTGTTTTACGTGACCCGACCCGATACGAACCGATTTTTTTACTTATATACCTAGGGGCCTAAAATTTTTAAAAATGTTCCGCACCCCCATGGAAAAATTCCTGGGTCCGCCACTGGCTGCAAGCTGATGCCACTTGTACTGGTTGTACTTTCAAGAGTTGTCAAGGTTGCGCGTGTGCGGATAGATCCCATGCAGGAAAGTTGGAATATGCTTAGTGTTTTTGGAAGTTAAGTATGTGTATGGCCTTGTGTGCACATGGCTTGTACGATGTTTGGGACCATACCCTTCAAGTACTTAGACCATGTGTAGTGGGGCGTTTTTTTTAAATTTCAAAAATAACGCCCAAAAACGCCCCCCCCCCCCCCCCCCCATTACATAGGGCGTTGTTTGGCATTTTTTTTTTGAAAAAAATTGGATTGGCGTGGTTAAAAAAACGCCTAAAAGGGCTTGTGGAAGGGTTGACTGACCAATGGAAGGGTTGACTGACCAATGGGAGGGGCTTTTGCATTATTTAATTTAAAAAAAATTATTGGGTAATTAATGGAAGGGGCGTTATTGGGCATTATTCCCACTACGCCACTTTTGCAATAACCCCCAATAATACCCCATGCTGACTGGACTGCCACGTGTCGCAAAACGCCCCATGGTGGGGGCATTATTGAGGTAAACCACTACACATGGTCTTAGCAAACTTTAAGTTAATTTAAAAAAATATGGTAACTGAAAGACCAACATGATTAATTAACTTTGGCCAAAAATATTCTAATACCCGGCAGGTACAAAATATGTATTCATTCCATCATCTCGAGACCCAATCACAAACAACCTATGATTTGCAGTGCCTTAACTGAAGGCATATGAAACATACAACAATACCAGTAGCTAAGTGAGTGCACATGCTAAATCCCAAGTAACTACACCCTTAACCGAAAAATAATCACCACAAAATGTACACAGTTATGTACATTGCCGGCATATCATAAGCCACCATGTTTTCTTCCACACCAACGTGTCGTACTAGGCTTGGACATATGGCTATGCAAGCCGGCTTATAATACGCTGAAGGGTGTATCATACGCCGCAATCATGTTTTTGACCCGGGGCAACAACCTATGTGATCCATTTCAACAAGTTGATCACACAACTACTCATGAGCTCCATAGCCCAACTGAGACTTTGCACCTTGTTTAATATTGGCTCAATCACAAGTCTTGTGTATATTAATAAAATGTTCGCAATACACTTTACAATTAAGTATAAGTCAGTTTAGTTATAAGACACAATATACAAACATATATTTCTTACTTGGAATATGTAACACTCACCTTTGCCCACAAGATTAGTTAATTCTTCTATCCTTTCACTGGTTCGTTGACTTCCCAAAGTCAAACATACTTCAGGTTAATATGACAAGTTCATTGACATACTAATCAGTTTCATTAAATATGGGTCAACTTAACTTAATATATTTATAACCACTCTTAGACAAGTTTGTAAGATTAAATATATTATGGTATAATATTTAATCTAGTAGCCATTATAATCATTTACATTATATAGATCAAAATATATAATAACCTATTAAATAATTAGTTGGTAATTGTTGATGGACCATATTACCCTTATTAACTAATTAGGTTTCCTCCTGGGTGCTTATATAAGGAGAATTATGTGGAGGTTAAAGGGTTACTCAGTTACACAATCAGACACACCCCATAAGATCATAACATCATAATTCGACCTCCATCTCCTACAGCCGATACCCTTTCGGTTTTCTAAGTCCCCATCATCAGTTAGCATCCTAAGGAGGAACCAGACCAAGCTGACAACCATGTCAAACATTATTGCTGCGTCTTCATCTGGATTCTCTGCTGGTTTATGCTGATGCAATCAAAGGTATGTTTTCATGTTTTCCTACATGTTTAAACAGAACTGAACCAACATGTGGTATCAGAGCATATGTTGATTAGTCGGTTCTGTTTTTTGTATCCGAAATCTGGAATAAATCTGGAAAACAGAATTATAAAAACCATAATTTTTCGTCATCATCATCCGAAATATCATCTCGGATCTGAATTATATCATCTCGGATCTGAATCATGAATCATGGATCTCGGATGAATATGTTCATGAAGTTTTACTGTTCCGAAATCAATATGTTTAAATGTGTAATAATATTTCAGAGATTTCGGATGAATGTTTGAAGTTTTTTTTTTTTAGGGTTCATCATGTTCTTAGGAAAATTCGAAAATTCTATTATGTTTTGGAATATGATTCGGATTATTAAGTGTTTTCCTAATTTTGATCTGATTTTGTCCTCTAAAGTTTTTCGAAAACTGTTATTAGATAAACAGATTATATTTTTCGAGATATTTGACAAAATCAGATCAGCATTAGAATAGGAAATCATATCTCATAATCCCATAGATTTCGAATTTTCAGTTATGTTATCACAATAAACAGCTATCAACAGAGGGCTCGAGATCATCAGATTACGACTCGAGACCATCAGTCTCGACTCGAGACAACAAGGTCTCGACTCGAAATCATTAGGCCATTAAACCTTCACAACTCGAGACCATTAGATCAGGAATCGAGACCATTAGATCTCGACTCGAGACCATTAGATCAGGACTCGAGACAAAGGTCTCGACTCGAGACCATAAGGTCATAACTCGAGACAAAGGTCTCGACTCGAGACAACAAGGTTGTGACTCGAAACCTCATTATTCGATCCGTGCTAACGGGTAGTTTGCTATTAAATAATTGGTTTTGTAATTAGTTAGTTAATTAATAAGGATCAGATAATGTTTTACAAAACCAAAATGGCTTAACTTGAATGAGTTTTTGATATATCATTTCTGGCCAAAGCTGACTTGATACATCTACTTATCGTTCAAGTATTACGAAAGCTATGTTGTGTGTGCATCATAAGCATGAATGTCTTAATTTCTGGCCAAAGCTGATTTAATTCATTCATAGATGGCATACTCAACAAGTGCATAACTAAAGTGATTGTCTCAATTTCTGGCCAAAGCTGATTTGTTACAACCACTTTGCACACATGCTTAAATGATTACACTTCTGGCCAAAGCTGTTTTGTCTTCGTTTAAGTAGAACTTTAAGTAGTCTATTATTTTGATGTTAGTAATAGACATATCACAACCTCTTCACACAATGATCCTTATATTAATGATCCTTAATTAATTTTTATGATCATTTCGTCTGCCTTATTCTTAGTACCCATAATTTTTACTCACTATGATTTTCTTCTATAAGTCTATATCTCATCCACTCTAATTCCTAAATCTAATATGTTTTGCTTCAAGTTTCTATAAGAATTAGCTCTTAAATTAAATCCTTGATTATCTCTTAAGGCACGATAATCCTATTGCTCTCTTCTGATAAAGCACTACAGAAGAAAAGTAGAGCATGATGATTAGGATAAATCGAACATGATGTCTCTTATGATAATCAAGAATAAGTGCTGTCACTAAAAGGTTATTCCAGATTAAGTCTTTCCTAAGACTGATGTATTATGTATGGATTAATCACAAGAATTCCTAAGATGCATGCCTTCATTTAAAATTCTGAATTATAAAGTTAAGTGGTGTATGTGAATATATTATAATGTACAATACCATGACTCATAAAGTTAAGGGCTTACTCATGGAAATAAGTACATTTTTCCAGTACATTACATACTAAGATTTTCACTTGTACAATTTGATGCCTTATAAATCAACTATAACACTTAAAAGTACCAAAGTATAACGAGTGTGTTGATAAGCAACATATGTACAAAGAAATAAATGTTTGAAGCTGGAAAATAAGTTGATACTCACCTTAGAACCACTTAAACTTTAAAAGAGGAAAATAAGGTCCATAGACAAATTACAAGTGCTAAATCCCAACTCTAAGGTTCTTCAAGGGAAAATCTCACTGAATAATTGTGCCATTAGATTAGGCATAAACAACGAGACTATCCATTATTTAGAAGAACAGTTGGATAAGTTAATTAAATAGTCACTTACCAATGATATTTAAGTCTGATAATTTTTAATATTCCAATTAACACATGATTAGTTGACTCTAGTTCCATACGTTTCCTTACCAGAACTCGACAAATAACTAACATGAGAGTTAGTGACAAAATTAAATGTTAAGGCTATAAGAACCATAATAAGCAGTCTTTTAACAAAGCTTTTCGATACCTTACATATTCTGAAAATTAATCAGAATATAGTATCATAATTAAGCAATGTTATGAAGTTTTTTAGGTTTGCATAGTCAACATAAAGTCACACTTACCTTAAACTCTCATCTTATTTGTTCTAAATATCTGGATAGAAACATTACTAAGATGGAAATAGATGACACCTTACACTTCCACAACTTTTGTCATCATGCAAATGAGAATTTGACAAAAGGAAAATGAGACTTATAAATTTCATCCATTATAACCGAAATTCATGAGAAATCATGACATGGTTAATGAGGATGATTATTCAACTAATCTCATTCTAAGTGATTTTAAATCATGACGTTATAGCCCTAAAATATTACTTGGCTTAAGGAATAAGTATGAGTCCATCATAAGTCATTCATTGACATTCGTGGAACTTATTCCAAATGGAATATTCAGACATAATTCATTTATCATTTGAAAGACTATCAACTTGTATCTAAATTTTGTCGCATATGGCCCACGGTCTTAGAAGAAATCTATTCATATATATATACTTAATAAGATTTCTATTAGATATGTCCCTACAGTTTCTTATGATATCTGGATATTAAAGAAATCAAATAAAGTCTAACGTATATATGATAGGTTCCCACGTCACGTACCTCATTGAAACTTCTCTTGTAGCATTTCTAGAGATATCAAAGATCAGTGGGAGCATTAAGTGTCTTAATAATAACTTGCAATAGTTGCAAGAGGTGGGGGAGTGAAAACTTTATATTACTTCAATTTACACCTCTTGTACAAGACACTGCTCCATTGTGACACTGTTCTATCATAACTTATATCCTTAAATCTAATGCTACTCTTACAAAAGTTTCATTGTTGCCTAATTGTGGGCGCACTTAGATTTCTTACCTAAACTAACATAATCCTCAACAAGAGAAACTACAACGACTAACGTCATTAACTCGTTTCTCTATTAGAATTTGTTGGTCGTTACATATTGACCATAAGCATGCTGAGTTCCTAAAGATTTCTAAGGTTAGTGGGAGCAGTCAAAGTCCTTATCATGATTTGCAAGGAATACAAGAGGCGGGGGGAAGAGTGTCATTAAATTTCACTCCGAATTTAACTCCGATTACACCTCTTGTACACCATACTGCACCAACTCTTACAAACTTAGAATCCTAAAAATGATAGCAACCTAACCAAGAGCTAATCCATAAAACTGAAACTTCTAACAAACCCAATAATCAACTCAGGAGGTCATCTAGGTTTAAAAGCCTACTAACTTTGATGATTACATAACCTCCCTAACTGAAGTTGAAATGGATTTTGAAAATGTTTACTAATCCTATCTCTTCAAATTAAGCCATTAGTGTCAATTAATCTTCTAAATGGAATAAAACAGTTTTCTAGTAAAACTGATTTTATGTGTTCGTATAACGTTTGGGATTTGATTGAATTACCTAAGAGTGTTCATAACTAAACCAAATCCTAATGTAAGCGTTAAGACATGAAGAAACATGATTGATTGTCAAAGGTTGTACTCAGGAAGAGATAAATTATTAAAGAATCTTTATTACATATCTAACAAAAGATTTCTTTGAGGATCATCACTGTTCTAGTAGCTTATAATAGTTTAAAGCTACATTAGATGAACATTATAAACAATTTTCCATAACAAATGGCTGACACATTTACATGTTCATTAGATAACAACCTAAAGTTTCAAACTGAAGGTTAAAGAACACTTTATTTGTAAGCCAATAATATCCATGTATGGGTTAATGCAAACATCATAATGTGATGAAAAGCTAACGTAATTATTTTCATCAAGAATCAAGTGGATTAATGTACCTACCTCAAAATGAGTGGGAGCAACTAAGATAAACTTGTCAATATAGATGATATTCTTTTGACAAGTATATGTTACATAAGTCAAAACATTGTTAACACAAACTTTGATATAATAAATCTCAGAGATATCTCTTACGTGATTGATATCATAACATACTGAGATAGACCCAATGGGATATTAGTTCAGTTTCATAAGTTTAACATTAAATGGGTCCTTACATGTGTAACAAACAATACTGCTCTCCTTTAGAGGATAATAGGATAAATGAGATTATTTATTTACGCTTCATTAATTAGAAGCCTTATGTAAGTTCAAGTCTATACTCGTTTGGATATTACTCACATTGCAACACACTAGATATGTCTAGATTAATGTGAAGCATCTAATGGAGTACTACAATATCTTTAAAAGAAACGAGAGGCTACAATTTGAAGAAGAAGTGAGAATTAAAACCGTTTTATTACTCTAACTTTGAGATATTCAAAGATGACAAAATGTAATTTCGGGTATATCTTTATGTCAGCAGACAAAACCTATTTCATGGAGGAGTCGTAATAAACTGATAATAACAACCAAAGTTATAACGACATAATATAGTCACTAAATGTTGTTGGAAATTTATCAGTGGACTCATAAGTTTATTAACTCCATATAATTAATGTTTTGAAGACTTAGTGTGATAAAGTCAGCTACCATGACTCCTTGAACAGTAACAGTTCGAGAGGTGCTGCATTAAATTTCGATACGCAATTAATTATTCGTTTATGAACGAATTGAGGAAACTAAGTTTTGTATCGAATACATTCATGATATGCTTAAGGATCCTATAACTGAAGGGCTATTACCCATAAGTCTTATTAAGAGAGCTCAGAGACGGGTATTAATTGATGGCCATGCGCAACTGCATATCGTACTATGAATGACTAAGTATTAGTTAATTTTCCTCATCAGTTTGATTTTGTATGTCTCTAAGAATATGTCAAGCTAGCATAATGGCATATAGACAAATATAGTTACAAATCAAACAAAGGGCTTATGCGTATTTTGATCATAACGATTAGGTTTTAAATTAAGGCTATAATATGATTAATGGGGGTCCTGAGTCGCATAATGATTCAACGGCTGTATTTCTCTGCTATAGTACTTGTTTAAGGCTAAAATAAGTGTTAACTCCTGATCAGGCTTATCTAATACTCATAGTAAATGATTACTCGGCTAAGTGGGAGAATGTAAGATTAAATATATTATTGTATAATATTTAATCTAGTAGCCATTATAATCATTTACATTATATAGATCAAAATATATAATAACCTATTAAATAATTAGTTGGTAATTGTTGATGGACCATATTACCCTTATTAACTAATTAGGTTTCCTCCTGGGTGCTTATATAAGGAGAATTATGTGGAGGTTAAAGGGTTACTCAGTTACACAATCAGACACACCCCATAAGATCATAACATCATAATTCGACCTCCATCTCCTACAGCCGATACCCTTTCGGTTTTCTAAGTCCCCATCATCAGTTAGCATCCTAAGGAGGAACCAGACCAAGCTGACAACCATGTCAAACATTATTGCTGCGTCTTCATCTGGATTCTCTGCTGGTTTATGCTGATGCAATCAAATGTATGTTTTCATGTTTTCCTACATGTTTAAACAGAACTGAACCAACAAAGTTCACTTAAAATGTATAAGATCACTAAAAATATTGGGCTAATTTACGAATTACAGTTAGTTTTATCATCAAGATTAACCATAAATCACCACATGGTTAAGGATGACGATTGAACCCAAACCTGATGGGTAACAAGAAACCCGACACGTTTGGGACGTGTTTGGGGTCAGGTAATCGGGTATGAGACCGGGGTTAGGATTAGCTTTTATTTTTTTATTTTTTTTCACGGGTTTGGGATTTGGTGATATATCCATTTACCCGACCCGATAAAGCATAATCGTTTACTTGATTGTATACCTGATATATATTTTCTTTTATTTTTAAATATGTATGTATGTGTATATATATATATATATATATATATATATATATATATATATAGGGAGGAGATCATGCGAGAACCACCTCTTATTGCGAGAACCGCGAGAACCAATGTGAACACAACCAAAAATGCCTAAAAATAGCTAAAAATCACACAAATTTTTTTTTTAATATTTTTTATATAAAAATCGCTACTTTTCGAAGCCAAAAAAAATTAAAAAATTTTGGCCACTAAAAGTAGCGATTTGAGCATAAAAAATATTTAAAAAAATTAGATTTTTTTTTTATTTTTTTTAGATTTTTTTAGGTTTTTTTGGGGGTTTCATTTACATTACAATTCGCAATACACTAATTTTTACATTACCAATATTAAAATGCACATGTGCATCATTATGTATAACCATCATATAACGTGTTTTGGTACAAAAAGTTTGTTATTTTAAATGATGAAGTAGGCCCATATACATGTGTTTTGGTTAGTTATATCTAGTGGTTGATGATTTGATTATATTTGTCACCTTATGATGTAATATGCTTTTGGATGGTATAAAGGGTGTTGATGTACATGTAATAAAGTGAAATATTGGTAATAGTATTGTATTATGGATGGTAGGAGGCAATGATATTGTATTATGGATGGTAGGAGGTAATGGTAGTGTATTATGGATGGTATGATAGATGAAAGAGAATGTGTATTCAAAGTGGTGTACCAAAACACGTTATAACATGTTCATACATATAAATGCACATGTGCATTTTAGTGTTGTTAATGTTATAACAAGTTCATACATATAGATGCACATGTGCATTTCTAATGTTGTTAATGTAAAAAGTAGTTTATTATGAATGGTAGTGTAAATGAAAGTGTAATTGTCTGATATTAGTAA
The DNA here is from genome assembly GCA_030545235.1 of Helianthus tuberosus. NCBI lineage: Eukaryota > Viridiplantae > Streptophyta > Magnoliopsida > Asterales > Asteraceae > Helianthus > Helianthus tuberosus. The sequence goes on from CM060405.1 coordinate 25,099,093, forward strand.
TGTATTACGGAATTTGTCAAAAAAAATGGTACATATGCACATGTGCATGGATAATTGTTACTAGAAATTTTTTTTTTTTAGTTTTTTTTTTGTGACGAAATATAGCGATTTTTTTTATTAAAAATAGTAAAAAAAATTGAGTGTTTTTTGATTTTTTAGGTATTTTTTGGTTGTGTTCACACTTGGTTCTCGCGGTTCTCGCAATAAAGGGTGGTTGCTAACGGATCCTTCTCCTATATATATATATATATATATATATATATATATGGTATATCAATTACTGGCATACACTATTTTCATCATCTATGCATTTGAGTTTTTATATACATTTTGGTATTTTATATATTTACATTGTCGTTATTTATATATTCTTTTGTGATAATGCTAAATGCAATTGATTAGTAGTTACCTGATGGGTTTTGGGTCAGGTATACCGAACGTGTAATTTTTTAAATTAACAGGTTTACTCAAAACCTACGGGTATACCCGATACGGCAATACCCGACGAGTAATTACATGATAGAAACCCAACGGGTTTTGGAACGGATTTAGGACAAGCTTACTTAATCTGATTTGAGGTTGGGATTACCTAAACGTGTCCCAAACCCGCCCTATTACCATCCCTACATATGGTCAAAGTCTTTGACTTGTTTGAGGATCATCTCTCGAAGTTTACTTTCACGTCGTATATATATCGTGAGAGTGTAAAATACAATATTGCTTAACGTACGATCGTATGCTGTGAAATTACGTGTCACACCCCAACCGATGGCGGAATCATCGGGGCGCGGCACTGAGCGAAACAGATTGTCCAGGAGTTTCCATAACAACTATTATTACCATTCAATTTAAGTTAACATGTCCCATACCATGTCTCAAATAGCAAAACAAGTTATTACAGACAAAAACTAAACAAATATTCTGTTCCGACAACTCAGATTTAACATAACTAATTTATTCGTTGGTTTCTAGGACTCCAGTTCCTAGCTTCAATTTCATCACAGCCCGAGAAGCATATAACCAACCTAGACACCTGTCACATACGTTAAAATAAAGTCAATACATAAAATGTAAAGGTGAGCATACAAGTTTGATAATAGCATATAGAGTTCGAATTCGTTTACGCATAACCAGCACGTACACATAGTGAAATGAAGCACGTTAGTTATCGACATAGATCCATCGATACCAATGACTGCGGGTTGACTGCCCGAGGCAGTTCGCAATACATGATTACCACCGTAATCCATGCAAGTAAAAGATCCTTAACAACCCCCGTGTGAACGGGTGCTGAGTCCAAACTATAGTACTATCGTTGCTAAGGCAGGTAGACAGCATTCCATGTGTAAACATAACAAACAAGCATTCATAAGCCACGTATAACATGCAATAATGGTTAAGCGTTAAAATAGCTTGAGTAGTGTGATAGTTGTAGGTTGAATGGTTGTAACGTATGTAACACCCAAAAGTGCTAAAGCGAAAAGGGTTCGAGTATACTCACAGTGGTATGGATTGAAGGGAGCGCTTTTCAGCGAGTTCGGTTAGCCTGAATAGATTTGATAACGTAACGATAAGTGACGCGTAAAACAGTACAAGTGAGAGTGGGTAGGATGACTAATCGTGCGGATCAGTTATCCGTGAATAGTAGTCATCCGTGCGCATGACCTATCCGTACGGATGGTGATGCGTGCGGATGGTGATGCGTGCGGATGGTGTTCCATCCGGATAGGTCATCCGTGCGTGTGACTGTCCGTGCGGGTGGCAACCCGTGCGGACTAGTTATACGTGCGGGCGACTTATCCGTACGGTTAGATTGCTTGTGTGGTTAAATGTTCAAGTGGATTGTTTCTTCCTAAGATGTGTTTGTGTATGATGGCTTGTGCTTTGGAGTTTTCGTTGTAGCATTTAGAAAACACCAAAGTGTTTCTACCTTTCAAGCCGGCCGCGCGGACGGCGGTCCGTGCGTGTGGTAGTCCGTGCGGGCAGCCAGTGTGCGCGGGCAGAGAGAATCCGTCCGGATAGCCTGCCCGTGCGTACGGCTTGGCCGTGCGGGTGGAGTTTGCTCGATTTTCATCTTAAGGCCTTAGTATCTCATGATCCGATGAGTAATCCATTCAGAGGTCATCCGTCTGGATTGCTCGTTCGTCGATACTCAAACCTCGTTTAGAGAGTGGGTCCCAAGAGTAGTCCGTGCGGGTGACAACCCGTGCGTATGACCCGTACGTGCGTATGGGCTGTACGTGCGTATGGCTCGTCCGCGCGGACAGCTAGTCCGTGCGGACAACTGGTCTGGTTGTCCCGCTCGTCTTCACTTGGTTTCTGTTGTCGTTTATCGAGACGTCCTGATTACGTGGCAACCACTTGGAGTTGTGCTCTTACCCGCGTGACTAGACCGGTCAGGAACCACCCTAACTCGGCCTGCCGGCGACTCAGAACGGTCATCCCGGTTAACCCCGAAATCAGTTGTCTATGGTACAACTCCAGATCTGGAACTAGGGTATCACTATTGACGAGTAAAACACTAGGACTGATCGGATTTGTACCGGTTTTAAGGGTAAAAGAAGGAGAGAACATTAGATTTATTTCTTTCAACTCTTTTATCCTTAGAAAAGTTTAGATCTAGGTGAAATTATCGTAAAAACTTGTAGAAATCGTTTAGATCTGAGATGTTCTTGGTGGAATGAAGCCAAGCATGAAGTTCTTACGAACTTCATGATGACGTCACCCGTGAACACCTCAAGTCCGGATGATTTCATGGTTAAAATCGATGATTCGAAAGATAGAAATGTGTAGAAGGGTGTAATGATTAAAGATGTACAAGAACTAGTGCAAGATCTTACCTGGATTGAGAGTAATCTGAGAAAAGGTGAAGAATGCGTGTGGTTTGGACGTCACTTGCCAAAAGTGGAAATAGTGGAGAGTGACCCGTGTATTTATAGGATGCCAAAAAGGGAAAGGATGAGCCGTGCGCATGGCACGCACCCGGGCAGGTTACCCGCGCGGACTGGCCATCCGTGCGGACTGGCAATCCGTGCGGATTGGCCATCCGTGCGGATGGGCCATCCGTGCGGATGCCACCACCTTGGGCGAGCTCGATGCGATGTTGATTCGGCTCGGATTTACGAGCGGTTTGATAGGGTTTCCTAATTCAAATTACTTTCAGTCCCAACTACTTCTTATACGGTTCGATTCGGGATTCGAGTTCGGGTTCGATCATATTCGAGTTAGGCTTCGAGTTCGATTGAGTTCGCTTGATTTATACAACATGAAATAACATAAGAATAACATGCACAGGTAACACGTAAGGCACACACACATATAACCACAAGTAAAAATACGTAGTTCGAGTTACGATTTGGTGTCGATTTGATTAGCTTGCTTGATTAACTTTATCGCATTGTTACTTCCTATCGTTCACAGTCGTAGGTCGATTGAAATACGATTGGTGAGGCTTGATTATTGTAATGTACAACATTTACTCCACATAATCTAAATATAATAGAAACAATTCTACGAGTCACGTCGCGCGAAAACACGGGGTGTTACAGCCTCCCCTTGTTTAGGAAATTTCGTCCCGAAATTAAGCCGGAAGCTGTAACTAATTTGTGAATCACGTGTGGAGAATCGCCAAATTAACCAGGACTTTACGGTTAAAATCGGCTGATTCAAAAGCCTATGAAGTCGTTTGAGAGAAGTCTTTTTCAATCTTTAATTTTTCATTTTCAAAATCCTTTTTTCTTTTTTTTTTTTTTTTCTTTCAAAACCTTGATCATTGTGGGTTCTAGTTTGAATTCGCTTTGATTGCGATCCGACTCGTACGACGTGCGGAATTTGTGCACGAGTGAGATCGATGCACAAGAATGTACTAATGACGTGATTTTATTTATAGTATTCAATCTTCATTAGTTTCGGCCGTTTCTGTTGGCTTCCATACATATTGTCATATTTCAAATTCTCTGAAAAACTCTCTCGAATACTCGCTGTTTTAGCTGGACGTTGCTTCTCCGTTAAACAGCTGTGGATACTTTGCCTTCATGTCGCTTTCGAGTTCCCAAGTGAACTCCGCGCCTTGTTTGCCTTCCCACCGGACTTTCACAATGGGAATGCGTGAGCGCCTGAGTTCTTTGGTTTGGCGATCCATGATTTCGACAGGCTTTTCCACGAAGTGCAATGTTTCGTTCACTCGTAAATCATCTAGAGGAACATGTACGGCTGGTTCGTAGATGGTCTTTCGGAGGTTTGACACGTGGAAGATCGGATGGACATTGCTAAGTTCTTCCGGTAATTCGAGTCTGTAGGCGACTTTTCCGATCCTTTCCAGAATCTTAAAAGGTCCCACATACCGAGGCGCAAGTTTCCCCTTTTTGCCGAATCGGACTATACCCTTCCAAGGTGATACCTTTAGGAGTACGTAGTCACCAACGCCATACTCACGATGCTTGCGCTTTTTATCGGCGAGAAGCTTCTGTCTATCTCGAGCCTTTGCTAGATTGTCCCGAATTTGGAAGATTTTGTCTGTCGTTTCTTGTAGCAGTTCCGGACCGGTTAGTTGTGAGTGACCGATCTCGTGCCACACAATAGGCGATCGACATCTTCTTCCGTATAAGGCCTCGAAAGGTGCCATTTGGATGCTAGCCTGGTAGCTGTTGTTGTACGAGAATTCGACTAACGGAAGGTGTTTATCCCAATTGCCACCGAAGTCTAGAACACATGAACGGAGCATGTCTTCAAGCGTACGAATCGTTCTCTCGCTCTGACCGTCAGTTTGTGGGTGGAACGCAGTGCTTAGATTAAGCGTTGTACCTAGTGCCGTTTGAAACGTTCCCCACAATCGCGAAGTGAATCGAGCATCACGGTCAGAGATGATGTCACGAGGCGTCCCATGTCGACAAATGATCTCGTTAGTGTAGATTCGGGCTAATCGTTCCACCTTGTAGTCCTCTCGTATTGGCAGAAAGTGGGCTGATTTGGTCAAACGGTCAATGATAACCCAAATGCTGTCGTGACCCGATGACGTGGGTGGAAGCTTGGTTACGAAATCCATAGCTATGCTCTCCCACTTCCACATGGGGATTGGAGGTTGTTCGAGCAAGCCAGAGGGTCGTTGATGTTCGGCCTTGACTCTAGCACAGGTTAGGCATTTTCCGACGTAGAGAGCGATATCCCGCTTCATACCCGGCCACCAGTACCTATATCGAAGGTCATGGTACATTTTATCAGCACCAGGATGAATAGAGTATCGGGATTTGTGGGCTTCGTCCATGATGATCTGTCGCAGGTTAGTTCTCCTGGGAATCCAGATTTTGTCTAGAAAGTGGAATATCCCGTTTGATTTGCTCACAAGCTGGGCTCCATCGTGGTAGATTCTCTCTTTCTTCAAGGTGCGCTCGTTGAAACATGCATGCTGGGCGTCGCGAATAAGAGCTTCGAGGTTGTGCTGGGCCTGGACATGTCGAGTGCTAAGCAGATAACTCCGTCTGCTAAGCGCGTCGGCAACAACATTCGCTTTGCCTGGGTGATAACGAATCTCGCAGTCGTAGTCGCTGAGAAGCTCTACCCATCGGCGTTGGCGCATATTTAGTTCCCTCTGATTAAAGATGTGTTGTAGGCTCCTATGATCGGTGAAGATCGTACACTTAGTACCATACAGGTAGTGTCGCCAGATCTTTAATGCAAAGACAACTGCGCCTAGCTCGAGATCGTGGGTTGTATAGTTCTTCTCGTGGATTTTAAGCTGGCGGGATGCGTAAGCTATAACCTTGTCTCGTTGCATTAAGACACAACCGAGACCAAGGTTAGAAGCATCACAGTAGACAATGAAATTATCGTTTCCGTCGGGTAGCGTGAGAACAGGAGCATTGCAGAGCATGTATTTGAGGGTTTGAAAGGCAGACTCTTGTTTGGTTCCCCAGACAAAAGGCTGATCCTTATGAGTAAGAGAAGTAAGTGGTACAGCAATCTTAGAGAATCCGTTGATAAATCGTCGATAATAGCCCGCCAGTCCGAGAAAGGAACGGACTTCAGTCGGGTTCTTAGGCGTAACCCAGCTCTTAACAGCTTCAATCTTTGCAGGATCGACGTGAATGCCCTGACTATTTACGATGTGACCCAGGAATTGAACCTCCCCCAACCAAAACTCGCACTTGGAGAATTTGGCGTAGAGTTGATTTCCCTGGAGTAACTCGAGAACCAAACGTAGATGTTGCGCGTGTTCGGATCTCGTTTTGGAATAGATCAAGACATCGTCGATGAACACGATGACGAAACGGTCAAGATACGGTTTACACACTCGATTCATCAGATCCATGAAAACTGCTAGGGCATTGGTTAGGCCAAAAGGCATGACAACGAATTCATAATGGCCGTAACGAGTGCGAAACGCTGTTTTGGGTATATCCTCCTCCTGTATACGCAGCTGATGATATCCGGAACGCAGATCGATCTTCGAGAAACACGTAGCGCCTTGTAGTTGATCAAACAAATCGTCGATTCGAGGCAGGGGATAGCGATTCTTGATAGTCAACTTATTCAATTCCCGGTAATCGATGCACATCCGGAACGTCCCATCCTTCTTTTTGACGAAAAGGACTGGTGCGCCCCACGGAGAGGTGCTCGGGCGAATAAAGCCTTTTTCAAGCAATTCCTGGAGTTGAGTTGAGAGTTCGCGCATTTCGGACGGCGCAAGTCGGTAGGGAGCTCTGGCAATAGGATTTGCTCCAGGAATAAGATCAATGCGAAAATCGATATCACGCTTTGGAGGTAGTCCGGGAAGATCCTCGGGAAAGACTCGAGGAAATTCTCGAACCACTGGGACGTCATTCACTTTCTTCTTCTCTTTCTTTTCCTTCTCCGCTGCTACGACATGAGCCAAGAAGGCCCTGTACTCCTTACGGAGATACTTGCTGGCTTGTAGGCATGATATAAGTTTGAGACCCTTCGAAGTAGTATCTCCATAAACGCACAATGAATCCCCGTTTGCGAGCGAAAAACGAATCATTTTATCGAAGCACACAACTTCGGCATGGTTTTCGCGAAGAAAGTCCATGCCTACTATGACATCGAAACTTCCTAGTTGCATTGGAATAAGATCGATTGAGAAGATGTGATTGTTGAGCTCGAGTGTGCAATCATGAATAACAGAGTTTACAGCGACGGTTCTTCCGGTAGCGACCTCAACTTCGAATGCAGAGGAGAGTCGAGAGCGCTTACGACTAAGGAGTTTCTCAAATTCGAGTGACACAAAGCAATTATCGGCTCCAGTATCAAACAAACATGAAGCATAAATACCATTCACAAGGAACGTACCATTGACCACATTGTTGTCGGCCTGGGCTTGACGCACGTTGAGATTGAAAGTTCTGGCACGTGCGGCCTGCTGCTGTTGCGGTTGTTGCTGTTGTGGTTGCTGCTGGGGTTCTTGTTTCACCACCCTGTTTGGGCACATGTTGGCGAAATGATTCGGGTCGCCACATGTGAAGCATGCTCTGGCTTTGACTGCTGGTGCCGGAGGAGCTTGTTGACCCTGTGGTGCAGCGAGTAGGGCTTGATTGGCAGGAGTTTGACGAATACGGCAGTTGGCGGTAAAGTGGCCGTAGACGTTGCAATGAGCACAGAAGCGGCATTGAATAGCAGTTGGATGATGATAGGTGCAAGTAGGGCAGAGTGGGTGTGGTCCAGTATATGCACGCTTTACAGGCGGTGCATTGGTCACAGGTGCCGCCACTTGTCGCTGTTGTGCAGGTACAGTCTGAACTGGTGCAGCAGTGATCGCACAGTTCTTGTTGGTGGTGCTGCTCTTCCTCTTGTTCTTTCTCCTGTTGTTTGATGACGTGGGTTCAGCAATTGGCGTAGTAGTAGTGGCTTGGTGCAGATGCTTGGATGTCTTATCCCACATCCCAGCTTTGACCCTTTTGTCATTGATCTCAGCGGCCAGCAGATAGGTTTCTTCGATCGTGGTAGTCTTAGCCGCCTGCACGAAATCAGCAACGCAGTCGGGCAAAGCTCGGATATACTTCTTGATGGTGATCTCAGGGGTCTTGACTTGATCGGGACAGATAATGCTGAGCTGTTTGAAGCGAGCAGTGAGACCAGCATTGTCTCCATCCTTCTGATGTATGTGCCAGAATTCATCTTCAAGCTTTTGTCGTTCGTGAGGAGGGCAGAATTCCTCCAGCATGACTTCCTTAAGCTCATCCCACGACAACCCGTAAGCTGCATCATTTCCTCTCTTGTTCCTCTCGGCCGTCCACCAGTCCAAAGCACGGGACTGAAAGACGCCGGTAGCGTTCAGAGTTCGAAGGTCATCAGGGCAACCACTTTGTCGCAGGGTAACCTCGATAGAGTCAAACCAGTGGAATAGAGCAGTAGGACCTCCTTCGCCCGTGAATTCTTTTGGTCCACACGACTTGAATTGTTTGAAACTGAAAGGTCTCGCGGTAGCCTTGGGACCCTCAGTCCTCAATTCCTCGGATGACTTGCTGGCATTCTCGCAGACATCGCTCACAGCCTTTGCTACTGCTTTCGCGACGATGGAAGCAAGGCGTCTGTCCCTCTTTTCCTGACGAGAGAGTTGATGACGGGATCCAGACGACATTGTCTGCAATAGACACCGCCATGGAACTCAACATATGTATTTGAATCTCACCTCACACGTCTAGGATTACTAAAGCTCAGTAACACGTACCATGTAAACGCATATAGTCACAAATTTACAGAGTTGCACAAAATCACATAAACATATAGAGTACATAGTTACAGTATCCCTAATCATATGGACACAACGAGCAGGAAGCACATAAACTTAGTCACTAGAAGCACCTACGAACGTAACAAGTATCCAAATTTTTTTTTCTTCCTATTGTTGAGTTGCTAGCGAGGAGAGGTGTGAGTTTTGTGTTTCAGCAGAGGCAATAGTGTTGGGTCGAAATCAATAATATCTCAAAACGTTAACAAATAACAGAAAAAAAAAAGCATAAAATTTTCATAAAGATCGATAATCGAAGGTGGATTGTCTGTGGCTAATAGACTTCGACTTAACCAAAGTAGCTCGACTATTCTCAAGGATCCTGCACAACGACCTCCAGGACTACGCCTTTGCCTCGATTCTTGGGCGCTGGCGCAATTCCTTTCGGTTAGGTTGTGTCTTCAGACCGTTGGAGTCCATCGAACCTTGGTGGAGTTTTTTTTTTTGTACAAAAACGGGACGAGTCGTCGAGGTTAGGGTTTCACCCCTATCTTGCAACCCCCGTCCTTGTTTCTGATAAAAATGGAGGAGATTATTCATCAAAATATGGATTTCACTCCTGATTTGGTATAATTCTCCTCGTTTGTAGCTAAAAACGCAAGCTGATTAGGCACTTTAGTCGAGAGTTTGCGGTTTTCACACCTATTCTCGACCTCATGACCTGTGCACAACTTGAAAATTCGAGTGTAATGCCAGAAAAGAGTGAGTGATAGTGGTGAGTTTACGCATACGCGTGAGTTGGCCTGTTGGTTCTTAACTATAGCCTAGGTCTCTAAGACTTTGACCCGGACTAGGTCGAGTCTTGCCTAATTCCCTATAGTTATGGCTCTGATACCAATCTGTCACACCCCAACCGATGGCGGAATCATCGGGGCGCGGCACTGAGCGAAACAGATTGTCCAGGAGTTTCCATAACAACTATTATTACCATTCAATTTAAGTTAACATGTCCCATACCATGTCTCAAATAGCAAAACAAGTTATTACAGACAAAAACTAAACAAATATTCTGTTCCGACAACTCAGATTTAACATAACTAATTTATTCGTTGGTTTCTAGGACTCCAGTTCCTAGCTTCAATTTCATCACAGCCCGAGAAGCATATAACCAACCTAGACACCTGTCACATACGTTAAAATAAAGTCAATACATAAAATGTAAAGGTGAGCATACAAGTTTGATAATAGCATATAGAGTTCGAATTCGTTTACGCATAACCAGCACGTACACATAGTGAAATGAAGCACGTTAGTTATCGACATAGATCCATCGATACCAATGACTGCGGGTTGACTGCCCGAGGCAGTTCGCAATACATGATTACCACCGTAATCCATGCAAGTAAAAGATCCTTAACAACCCCCGTGTGAACGGGTGCTGAGTCCAAACTATAGTACTATCGTTGCTAAGGCAGGTAGACAGCATTCCATGTGTAAACATAACAAACAAGCATTCATAAGCCACGTATAACATGCAATAATGGTTAAGCGTTAAAATAGCTTGAGTAGTGTGATAGTTGTAGGTTGAATAGTTGTAACGTATGTAACACCCAAAAGTGCTAAAGCGAAAAGGGTTCGAGTATACTCACAGTGGTATGGATTGAAGGGAGCGCTTTTCAGCGAGTTCGGTTAGCCTGAATAGATTTGATAACGTAAGGATAAGTGACGCGTAAAACAGTACAAGTGAGAGTGGGTAGGATGACTAATCGTGCGGATCAGTTATCCGTGAATAGTAGTCATCCGTGCGCATGACCTATCCGTACGGATGGTGATGCGTGCGGATGGTGATGCGTGCGGATGGTGTTCCATCCGGATAGGTCATCCGTGCGTGTGACTGTCCGTGCGGGTGGCAACCCGTGCGGACTAGTTATACGTGCGGGCGACTTATCCGTACGGTTAGATTGCTTGTGTGGTTAAATGTTCAAGTGGATTGTTTCTTCCTAAGATGTGTTTGTGTATGATGGCTTGTGCTTTGGAGTTTTCGTTGTAGCATTTAGAAAACACCAAAGTGTTTCTACCTTTCAAGCCGGCCGCGCGGACGGCGGTCCGTGCGTGTGGTAGTCCGTGCGGGCAGCCAGTGCGCGCGGGCAGAGAGAATCCGTCCGGATAGCCTGCCCGTGCGTACGGCTTGGCCGTGCGGGTGGAGTTTGCTCGATTTTCATCTTAAGGCCTTAGTATCTCATGATCCGATGAGTAATCCATTCAGAGGTCGTCCGTCTGGATTGCTCGTTCGTCGATACTCAAACCTCGTTTAGAGAGTGGGTCCCAAGAGTAGTCCGTGCGGGTGACAACCCGTGCGTATGACCCGTACGTGCGTATGGGCTGTACGTGCGTATGGCTCGTCCGCGCGGACAGCTAGTCCGTGCGGACAACTGGTCTGGTTGTCCCGCTCGTCTTCACTTGGTTTCTGTTGTCGTTTATCGAGACGTCCTGATTACGTGGCAACCACTTGGAGTTGTGCTCTTACCCGCGTGACTAGACCGGTCAGGAACCACCCTAACTCGGCCTGCCGGCGACTCAGAACGGTCATCCCGGTTAACCCCGAAATCAGTTGTCTATGGTACAACTCCAGATCTGGAACTAGGGTATCACTATTGACGAGTAAAACACTAGGACTGATCGGATTTGTACCGGTTTTAAGGGTAAAAGAAGGAGAGAACATTAGATTTATTTCTTTCAACTCTTTTATCCTTAGAAAAGTTTAGATCTAGGTGAAATTATCGTAAAAACTTGTAGAAATCGTTTAGATCTGAGATGTTCTTGGTGGAATGAAGCCAAGCATGAAGTTCTTACGAACTTCATGATGACGTCACCCGTGAACACCTTAAGTCCGGATGATTTCATGGTTAAAATCGATGATTCGAAAGATAGAAATGTGTAGAATGGTGTAATGATTAAAGATGTACAAGAACTAGTGCAAGATCTTACCTGGATTGAGAGTAATCTGAGAAAAGGTGAAGAATGCGTGTGGTTTGGACGTCACTTGCCAAAAGTGGAAATAGTGGAGAGTGACCCGTGTATTTATAGGATGCCAAAAAGGGAAAGGATGAGCCGTGCGCATGGCACGCACCCGGGCAGGTTACCCGCGCGGACTGGCCATCCGTGCGGACTGGCAATCCGTGCGGATTGGCCATCCGTGCGGATGGGCCATCCGTGCGGATGCCACCACCTTGGGCGAGCTCGATGCGATGTTGATTCGGCTCGGATTTACGAGCGGTTTGATAGGGTTTCCTAATTCAAATTACTTTCAGTCCCAACTACTTCTTATACGGTTCGATTCGGGATTCGAGTTCGGGTTCGATCATATTCGAGTTAGGCTTCGAGTTCGATTGAGTTCGCTTGATTTATACAACATGAAATAACATAAGAATAACATGCACAGGTAACACGTAAGGCACACACACATATAACCACAAGTAAAAATACGTAGTTCGAGTTACGATTTGGTGTCGATTTGATTAGCTTGCTTGATTAACTTTATCGCATTGTTACTTCCTATCGTTCACAGTCGTAGGTCGATTGAAATACGATTGGTGAGGCTTGATTATTGTAATGTACAACATTTACTCCACATAATCTAAATATAATAGAAACAATTCTACGAGTCACGTCGCGCGAAAACACGGGGTGTTACATTACGTGCGTTGTAAAATTCAAAACCCTAATCACGCATGTTAAAAAACCATAATCACGCATGTTATGCGTATGTAATGAAGCATGTTATAATTATGTAAAGAAGCATGTTACGGTTTTCAACATGCGTGATTATGTCTTTTCAACATGCGTGATTATGGTTTTTCAACATGCGTGATTAGGGTTTTGAGCTTTACAACGTGCGTAATTTCACAGCGTACGTTCATACGTTAAGGAATATTGTACATTAACCGGCCTCTATATATATATAAATGTTTTATCATCATTCCTAACATTATGGTGGTCTAACCACACTTACCCAATGGGGAGTTAGCCTACGTATTCTACCATAGTCAAACTCTTTACAATAATCCAATTGAATGGTCTTGTTATCCAACATCATAAGTTCCATCTATTAATCTACATCATTTCACTAGTATACCAAAACCCCTCAACATGCACACAAAGCTTTGATTTCAACGATGGAGTTGATGTTCCAACATGATTTCACATAAGTGTAGGCCATTCTCATCTCAACTTAGCAACAAATTCCATTTTATAATCTCAATTCATCAACCTACATATATCATAGAATCTCGAATTCTAGGTTAGAGACATGCTTGGCAGGTGTTCTTTACATGAAGTTGAGTGCTTGATATTAATCCTTGAAAATATAGCTTCCGCTTGCAAGAATTTTAAGTCTTTGACCTGATGTCTATCTTCTCCCATCGTTTCTTTTTAGAGTTCACACACCCAATTCGTGACTAACGAAGAATGACCTAATTGTAGGAACCGTTCGCATAAATAAATAAAAAATAAACAAATTTTATTAATACTGATTACAAACAGAAATGAGAAAATTAAAATTACAATTACAACTGAAAATAAACCAAATACAAGAAAGGGGTAGAAGCAGAGTGGCTGAGGCACGTGTTCACACGCTTCCCTTAAAACAAATTCCGAGCCTCCCAGGAGTACTCGTTTTGTTTCCCAGGGTACAACAGCCGGAGCAGTAGTACTGCCGGAATTGACACAAGACCCGATGTCTACCTTGAGAGCTGCAAGAAAAAGATCAGAAATGGGAAGAGAGTTGTTCGTATAAAGCTGTTGTTTTCTGGTGTACCTCTGCTGTGGGTAAGGAGCTGTATTTATACAGCTCCTAAGTCGAAACAGTCAAAAACGAATTAAAGAGAGGTTTAAATTGCATTAAACGTCTTCAATGCAATTTAATACGTCATTTAATTCTCAGTCAAAGCTCGTTAACTCGTCAGTTACGAAACTGGACTGAAACTGTTCTGTTATTCAATGCTGGAAGCTTCTACGCGTGCGCGCAAGCCACACTGGTGCGCGCGCGCCCAGGTGTGCACGCCCATGCGCGGTGCGTCCTCTTGGCTCACAGACATGCGCGCGTGCGCCTCACTGACTCAGGTCCATGCGCGCGTGCGCCACGTCACCTGCGAGCCTCTACGAGCGCGCCACACAGTCGCGCCGTTTTGGCTCACTTTGGTGCGCCGCGCACGACACCTCCGGACCCATGCACCATGCGCAACCGCGCGCCTCGCGGCGATGCGAGCGTGCGAAGTGCAAAGTGCGCCATCAAAGCGCCACATCGCCCACGCCACGCACGAGTGCGAGTGCGAGTTAGGGTGCCCCGCACCCTTCGCGAGTACACTAGTGAGTGCTCCCATGAAACAATAAGGATGGAGAGTTCCCACTTAAATACCCCTTTAAGTTCCATCTCTCATCCGATGTGGGACAAGGTGCTACTTTCCCTTTTGTTTCAGCATTGAATGTTCCAAACACCCAACTTTGAGCATCGATATCTCATTCATCTTAGCTCCGTTTTGGACGTGGTTTAGTTCGTTGCGAAGCTCTCCCAACATAGAACACAAACCCACAAATAAATATATAAAACCCGCTCATTTTATTATATTTATTTATAGTCCAAAATAGGAAAAAATCATTTTCCTATATTTGTGAAAAATGCTATTTTCACCTATTTTTCCAACAATCCCCCACATGAAAAATGCTATTTTCATCAAATTTCCAACAATCCCCCACATGTATGGAAATGGATCTTTTCCTTACACTTTTCAACGATAAACTTCGACAGTTGAGTATTGCAAGATAGGTAGGTTGAAGCCTTTGAACCTTCTTTTGTGAAGCGCACTTAGCTTACTAGCGGTGTGTAGACGCGATGTCCTTGAACATACCCCCATTTGTGTAAACGACAATACACTTCACACAATACTCTCCCTGGTTTGGCCAACTCCTCATTGTCGTGTCCTATTATGGTCCTGGAACACTAGCCTGGTTCTGCGAGAGCTCTAGGATTTGCGCACCCCACAAATCCCTTTGAAGCGACCCTACTTCTCTCTAACATAGGTGATTCCTCTGAATCATTAAAAGCATCATGGTTATTTGATTTCCCGAAATCGATAACCTTAATATGCTTAGCCTCACTTCAATGTCACTTATTGGAATGGACTAGGAAGTATATATAACTCCCTTTTTTATTTAGTTTGGGGTACTCCCCCACAGTGACTCTGTTTTGGTAATATGATTAAGTTTGCCTATTGAACTTAGATCTTGGGATCTCCAGTCAGCTAAGTTAGGTTTCCCTCATATTCCCATTTACCACGGGCTTTAGTCCCATTCCTCTTGACGACGTTTATACTAACTCTCTGCTTAAGCCTTTTGTAAACGGGTCCGCAATGTTATCCGTTGATCTCACATAATCAATTGTGATAACACCCGTTGAGAGTAGTTGTCGTATCGTGTTATGCCTACGTCGCATATGCCTTGATCTGCCATTGTACATCAAGCTTTGGGCTCTACCAATCGCTGATTGGCTATCACAATGTACACATATGGCTGGCAAAGGCTTTGGCCATCTTGGAATATCTTCCACGAATTGACGTAGCCATTCCGCCTCCTCGCCTGACTTATCCAAGGCGATAAATTCAGATTCCATTGTGGATCTTGCTATGACCGTTTGCTTAGAAGACTTCGAAGCAATAGCAGCTCCTCCAAGTGTAAATACGTAACCACTTGTTGATTTGGAATCTTTATTATCCGATATCCAGTTTGCATCAGTGTATCCTTCGATCACTGCTGGTTGTCAGGTATAATGCAGTCCATAATCTCTTGTGTATCTTATGTATCTAAGCACCCTCGTGATAGCCTTCCAATGATCCACGCACGGATTGCTGGTGTATCTACTTAGCCTACTCACCGCGTAAGCCAAGTCGGGTCTAGTACATGTCATTAGATACATTAGACTGCCAATAATTCTTGAATACTCTAACTGAGCAACTCCATCTCCTTTATTCTTCTTGAGATGTTGGGAGGTATCAACTGGAGTTCGAGCTACACTCGTATCTCCCGAGTTGAATTTTTCAAGAATTTTATCCACATAGTGAGATTGACTTAACACTAGACCTTCTTGGGTTCTTATGATCTTTACTCCAAGAATCACATCCGCTAAACCCATGTCTTTCATGTCAAATCTCGCTTTTAACATGCTTTTAGTAGCTTTGATAATTTTATCATTACTCCCAATGATAAGCATATCATCTACATAAAGGCATAAAATTACATAACCTTCATTTGTGTCTTTGAAATAAACACATTTGTCGCACTCATTTATTTTGAAACCATTGTCAATCATGACATGATCAAACTTTTGGTGCCATTGTTTTGGTGCTTGCTTCAAACCATACAAAGATTTGACGAGTTTACAAACTTTACCCTCTTGACCTGGGGCAGAGAAACCTTCAGGTTGCTCCATGTAAATCTCTTCTTCTAAATCGCCATTTAGAAATGCGGTTTTAACATCCATTTGGTGAACTTCCAAATTTCTTAAAGCCGCTATAGCAAGAACCAATCTAATCGAGGTTATGCGCGTCACAGGCGAGTAGGTATCAAAGTAGTCTAGACCTTCCTTTTGTCTAAATCCTTTAATCACCAACCTAGCCTTGTACTTATCAATACTTCCATCAGTTTTCATCTTCCTTTTGAATATCCAACGATATCCAAGTGGTTTGCAACCAGGTGGAAGATCTACTAACTCCCAAGTATGATTTTGCAATATAGAATCTATTTCATTTCTTATTGCTTCTTTCCATTGAGGTCCTTCTGAAGAGGAAACCGCTTCGCGATATGTATTGGGCTCGCCCTCAACCATATAGCTAACGAAGTCAGGACCAAAGGATTTTTCAACCCTTGGCCTTTTGCTTCGCCTACGGTCACTTTCTTCAACCTCAGGTTGTTCATGTGTCTTATCATGAACTACCTCATCAACTCGTCTAGTTGAGCTTTCACCTACTTCAAAATTAGGTGTTGATGACGTTGCATGTGTTTATCTTCTCAAAGGAAACACATTTTCAAAGTAAGACACAACGTTAGGATTCACCTCCATGATAGTGTTTATGTGTACATCAGGATTCTTGGACTCATGTACAAGAAAACGATGTGCACTACTTTGATGCGCATACCCAATAAATATGCAATCAACAGTTTTGGGTCCTATCCTAAGAGCCTTAGGAGGTGGTACAATCACCTTTGCTAGGCACCCCCACACTTTCAAGTATTTATATGAAGGCTTTTTCTTTTTCCATAACTCATATGGAGTCTCGTCTCTCTTTTTCAATGGTATCTTGTTCAAAAGATAATTGGCCGAGAGAATGGCTTCCCCCCACATTTCCTGGCTCACCCCAGAACTTATCAACATGGCGTTCATCATTTCTTTCAATGTGCGGTTCTTTCGTTCCGCCACGCCATTTGATTGTGGAGAATAAGGAGGTGTACACTCATGTACAATGCCACTTTTTGCGCATAAATCGGCAAAAGGTGCAACATATTCGCCTCCTCGGTCGCTTCGCAAAGCTTTTATCTTCTTTTGAAGTTGATTCTCAACTTCATTTTTATACAAGATAAATTTACTTATTGCTTCATCTTTACTTTTTAGTAAATATACATAGCAATATTTAGTACTATCATCAATAAACGTGATGAAGTACTTATTTCCACCTCTTGTGGGTACCGCTTTTAAATCACAAATATCGGTGTGAATTAAATCAAGGGGTTCGGTTATTCGTTCAACCGATTTGGATGATGTTCTTGTAAGTTTGGATTCAACGCAAGTTTCACATTTATAGTGTGAATCAATATGGAATGTTGGTATGCAATTTAAATTGATTAAACGGCGTATTGAATTAAAATTTACGTGACCTAATCTACCATGCCATTTATTCGAATCAGAAAACTCAAGCATATAAGTAGAAGTAGTAGCAATTTTATTCATGTTCTTTTTCACAGCCATTACATTCAATTTGAACATACCATTTTAGGCGTAGCCCTTGCCTACATACATTCCTCGTTTAGTTAGTACAAATTGATCGCTCTCAAAAACTAAACGAAATCCAAACTTATTAAGCAACCAACCCGAGACTAGGCTCTTGCGCAAGTCTGGGACATATAACACGTTGCTTAAAGTGAGCTCCTTCCCTGAAGTCCACTTCAAAATCACCGTTCCTTCACCCTTGATGTCCGCGGTGGCTGCATTTCCCATGTACAGCTTCTCATCTCCCGCAAGCTCCTTGAAGGTGGTAAAGAGGCTCCTGTCTGGGCACACATGACGGGTCGCTCCCGTATCAATCCACCACCCTTTTGGAGTGTTGGTCACAGCATTGACCTCATCCAACATTGCGGTTTTGTCGGAAATCATTGCCACCAAAGGCATTCCGTCTTCATCCACCATGTGCGCTCGCTCACGCTTTGGTTTCTTGCATTGGTTAGCCCGATGCCCCGGCTCGTCACAGTTGTAACAAGTCCCTTGGAACGTTGGAGGTTTCTTTTTCACAACCCCTTTCTTCGGTCCAAGTTTGCTAGCCTTTGCTTTCTCCTTGTCCTTCTTCCCCTTACCCTTTGCGCCTTTAGAGGATTGCCCATGCTCAACCAAATTTACGCTTGCAGAAGGTTGCGCTTGGTTGCCTTTTAGGGCAATTCTATTGCCCTCTTCAATCCGAAGACGAACAATAAGGTCCTCTAAAGTCATCTCCTTTCGTTTGTGTTTAAGATAATTCTTAAAATCCACCCAACCAAGAGGTAACTTTTCAATCAACGCAGCCACTTGGAATGTCTCGCTAAGTGTCATGCCTTCCGCAAAGATGTCATGTAGTATAATTTGGAATTCTTGGACTTGATTCATAACACTTTTAGAATCAACCATTTTGAAATACAAAAAACGGGCTACCACAAATTTCTTTGTGCCAGCATCCTTCGTTTTGTACTTTTTGTCCAAGGCATCCCAAAGATCTTTGGAAGTCTTGAGATTGTAGTACACGTTATACAATGCATCCGAAAGCCCGTTTAACACATAGCCTCGAAAAATAAAATCCGAGTGCTTCCAAGCCTCTACCGCGCTCAGAGCCTGAGCGCTGGTCTCCCCTTCCGCAGGTTGGGGAGCGGATTCAGTTAAGAACCTCACAAGGTTCATGGTGGTCAGGTAGAAGAACATCTTCTGTTGCCACCTTTTGAAGTGTAGACCCGAGAACTTCTCGGGTCGTTCAGCGTGATTGGCCACTGTGGACGCTCCCACAGTGGTGGCGTTGAGGGGGGTTCCCGTCACAACATTTGTGGTGTTGTTAACGTTGACATTATCGTTCGACATGCTGAAAAAAATTAAAAATTAAAATTTTTAGTCAAAAAATTCTGATTTACGCACAAACCAGAAGGAAAGTACTAAATTTTAATTTTACCACAATTTACTGTTTCGGCTTCTAAGTCCAACTTTGAAGACCAAAAACAGAAAATTTATAATTTTTAGAACTTACTAATTGGCTTCTAAGTCCAACTTTGAAGACCAAATCAGAAAGTTTTAGCACTTTTTAGGACAATCTGAATGTAACCAATTGTTTTCAACCAAAGTCGCTCCTTTGAAGAAGAAAACAAAAAAAAATCTGTTTTTAAAACACAAACTGAGTGAAAACAAAACTAGTTTGAATCACAAACAGAATGGCTTTGTTACACGAACGGTTTTAAAAATTTGTTTTAAGATTGTAGGAACCGTTCGCATAAATAAATAAAAAATAAACAAATTTTATTAATACTGATTACAAACAGAAATGAGAAAATTAAAATTACAATTACAAATACAACTGAAAATAAACCAAATACAAGAAAGGGGTAGAAGCAGAGTGGCTGAGGCACGTGTTCACACGCTTCCCTTAAAACAAATTCCGAGCCTCCCAGGAGTACTCGTTTTGTTTCCCAGGGTACAACAGCCGGAGCAGTAGTACTGCCGGAATTGACACAAGACCCGATGTCTACCTTGAGAGCTGCAAGAAAAAGATCAGAAATGGGAAGAGAGTAGTTCGTATAAAGCTGTTGTTTTCTGGTGTACCTCTGCTGTGGGTAAACAGCTCCTAAGTCGAAACAGTCAAAAACGAATTAAAGAGAGGTTTAAATTGCATTAAACGTCTTCAATGCAATTTAATACGTCATTTAATTCTCAGTCAAAGCTCGTTAACTCGTCAGTTACGAAACTGGACTGAAACTGTTCTGTTATTCAATGCTGGAAGCTTCTACGCGTGCGCGCAAGCCACACTGGTGCGCCGCGCACGACACCTCCGGACCCATGCACCATGCGCAACCGCGCGCCTCCGTGCCACGTATACCCGCGCTTCGAACCTGTACTCCACTTGGTCCCTGCAGCCTATGAGATCCGCCACATTGCGCCTCATCGCCCACGCCACGCCACGCGCGAGTGCGAGTTAGGGTGCTCCGCACCCTTCGCGAGTACACTAGTGAGTGCTCCCATGAAACAATAAGGATGGAGAGTTCCCACTTAAATACCCCTTTAAGTTCCATCTCTCATCCGATGTGGGACAAGGTGCTACTTTCCCTTTTGTTTCAGTATTGAATGTTCCAAACACCCAACTTTGAGCGTCGATATCTCATTCATCTTAGCTCCGTTTTGGACGCGGTTTAGTTCGTTGCGAAGCTCTCCCAACATAAAACACAAACCCACAAATAAATATATAAAACCCGCTCATTTTATTATATTTATTTATAGTCCAAAATAGGAAAAAATCATTTTCCAATATTTGTGAAAAATGCTATTTTCACCTATTTTTCCAACACTAATGTGGTTTTTGGCCAACAACTATTTTTTTATAAGACTTAACACCTTTAGTCCCTAGACTTCTTAATGAGATAAGTGCCATTCTTATATAAAAGAAAAAGATAGATAGATAGAAAGAAAGACCAAACTTCTAATAGTTATGAAAATTCCCCTTTTAGCCCCAAATAATGAACCATACTCCACATTTAGCTATATTACAAACACACAAAAACCTTTTAAAGTACTTAGATAAACTTTTTATACCTAATCATCCAAAATATGATGTTAAAAACTCTAAATAGCATTATCGTAGTATTGATTTGATAACACACTAGAACATGAAATAAATTATGAAAATTTAAACCGTATGTATACCCCCTATATCTTTTATTTGCATACCATCAATCCAAACACCCCCTATTCTGTTTTACAACGAGATTGATGGATTAAAATTTTCAATTATTGTGACAGTCCGTGTGACATTAAGCTCATTATACCAACCAATATTATTTGATTGTCCACAAGTAGCTCAAGGATTTTCATATTTTCTTTTGGTTTTCTAGGTGAAAATTTCAGGATTTGTTCTTGGTTGCCCGAGTAGAAACTTCTTAGGATGTCACCTATCATGGATTGCTTCCGCTCAAGGAAACTTAACTTTAGAGTTCTCCTTTCATCCACAATAATGCACCCAAAATGTGTTGTGATATTTGACGCAAAGAATTCATTATGGTCTGGTTTCTCTCTCATGTGAACAACATATGTAACATTTTCTTAAGGTGTCACGATCTACTTATTAACTTCTTCTCTTGGTTTTTTTATGCGTGTTATTACTAAACTATTTATTTGTTCATCGTCATGATAAAATAGTGGTCTGGAATAATCAATTTTTAAACTGTTTATTTAAAATAACCTATCTTACTCACAAATAATCAAATAAATAATTCACACCAAAGTAGCTAAATTATTATCTAACATTATCTATTGTTGTTTTAAAATACAACTCTTTGGGAAAAAAAAATTTAAATTTGCGACACTTAAGGAATTTGGTGTTTTAAAATGAAAGTGAAATTACCCTTTCGCCCTTCTACTTAAAGTATGAACTCTTGAAACTTTTGCACTTTTGCTCATCTCACGTCGAGTGAGGAAGAAAGTTTGGATGAAATAAATGACTATAAAATGACCAATTCCTTTCCTAAAGAATTCATCTATTCCATTGTCGATCTATAAAGGCAAGTTAAGCCTTTACAAAAGTTAAATAATTGTGTAACTTACATACTTGATGATTTGTCTAAGTAAAGTTTATTTTTTAGCCTTTGACAAAAATAAGTCATATTATTTGGTCAAGTGAGTTAACTCGATTTTTAATTGAACGGAACTGGAGTTTAAGATTCCAGCTCGATTTTAGTTTTAAACCGACTCGAGCCAGCTTGATATGAAGATCGAGTCAAGCTCAAGCTAACCTTGATTCAGCTTTTAAGTGTTGTTTCCCCGGTCGCATCACGTACACACACCTCTAGTTTTTTGCACGTCGTTTATCTTACCACCTTTCCTAAAAGTTGTAGATCAAAGTTTGGAATCAGAATAAAACTGAATTTGCAAATTGCAACATAAATTTTTGAGTTAAATGTCATTTTAGTACCTGTGGTTTGGGTCATTTTACCAGTTTAGTCCAAAGGTTTCATTTTTCGTCTGTGAGTCCAAAAAGATTTCACTGTTGCCATTTTAGTCCACTGGGTTAACTTCATCCATTATTTTTGTTAACGGGAAGGGCAATTCGGTCATTTTATATGGCTGAATTGTCCTTCTAGTTAACAGAATTACATATAAAATAACCGAATTGCCCTTCTCGTTAACATAAATAATGGATGAAGTTAACTCAATGGACTAAAATGGTAACGGTGAAACATTTTTGGACCCACTGATAAAAAATGAAACATTTGAACTAAACTGGCAAGATGACCTAAACTACAGGGACTAAAATGACATTTAACTCTAAATTTTTCCAACAAAAACCATATGTGATCAAAGGGGCAAGATGGAGATTATGCTAGAAAACTAGGGGCAAAATGGGAATTCATAAGGGAGGTGTGGCATTTGCTATCCTCTTTCATGTGATTCTTTCCTTTATATTTAGGTCTACAAACATCAAAGCTTTTATAAAGTTAGATGTTTTCTCATAACAATATTCCTACAATTCAGAAAGGCTAATTCTATTCCCACCCCCCTATTACTTTCTACACCCCCCTCCTCTCACATAAACAGTCGGTCCCACGCAGGTCCCACCTATAAGAATGTGAGAGGAGGGGGGTGTAGAAAGTAATAGGGGGGTGGGAATAGTATCACCCTTTAGAAAAAACATATATTCATAAATTGTAATAAATGCATTAAAGTTTGTACCTTATTACACATTTAATAAATATTAGCTCTGGAAATAGAATTTCAGTTAATTTTCTTTTATACTGGTTTTAATATAGGGTTCCCACTCTAAACAGAGTTTTGACCGTTGCTCTCTCTCTCTCTCTCTCTCTCTCTCTCTCTCTCTCTCTCTCTCTCTCTCTTTCTCTCTCTCTCACACAGTGTTCTTGAAGATCATCTCTCTCTCTATCTGAAGTGTGTGTTCTTGAAGAAAGATTGTGTTTTTGTGTCTGTTCTTGAAGTTAATCACCTGCCCACCATTGATAAATTAACAAAAACAGGTAAAAATCTTTACTTTCTTTATCTTTGTTTCCCATTGTTTCTTGATTTTACTGCATGAAGCTTCACAATATCATCAAGATTTGATTTTTGTTTCTATATATATTTACCAGTTGAATGCATTTTTATTTCTTGATTCCCCTTTTAACAGTATTACTTCTGATTTTGATTGTGAATTTTTTTTAAGGTTTAATCTGGAGATTTTAATTTCACCATAGTTTTTTTTTTTTTTTTTTTTTTTTTTGAAGTCAAATATTTGACTTTCTTGGCCAAGTTTACATCTTTAAAACACAACAAGAACAATCTTTTCAAAACAAGTATTTGATTTGATTATTTCTTGAGTTAATAACTGAATACCCCATGTATCTTCCTATATCAATGCTAAATATTTATTTTTATTTTTTTTTTGTTTTTTTACCAATGTTGTATTCTTCTGGCAATTTGATTGTTTAAAGATTTTTATAGAGGCTTTAGTCAAGAAGAAGCTTTAGCTTAATTTCTTTGGAGTTTCCCAAGGTTCTAATAATGCCCTTTATCTTTCTTGATCAACTGCTTTGACAAAAGCTAATTAATTACATATTTTTTATGTATTTTTTTATTTGCAAAATGATTTATTTTGTATTTTTTTCACCCCCATGTGATAAATTTTCTGCAAGGCTGCAGCTTGTACTGGTCCATTATCCTCTTTTGGTTCTTAACCCTAAAAAGAGAATTTCTGTAGTTATCTTCTGCTTTAATTCTAATTATTAATTAGTTTCCCAAATTAATTCCATTATTATTACCATTTTTTAGAAAAAAAGATGTGTATTTTACAGTTTATTTTATCAACTATGAAGTTATTTGTAAAATTTGACTTTAAAAGTCAAACTTTGGTTCACAAAGTCTATGACTAAATGTGTAATCTATAACATTCTTAGCATTGTTTCTTTGTGAAGCATAAATGTTTAAGTAGCTTTTAATATAGTAGCAAATAATTCTCAAAAACATAACACATTAGCACCAATTTAAAATTCAAAAATCACTTGTTTGACCCAGAAAAAGTCAAACTTTCTTGTGTTCATCATCCACAATCATGACTTATTTATCTTCTTCAACAATACAGGACCCAAAAACCCCTTATGAATCTTGTAAAACCCTCTGATCCAAATCACAAAAACTCCTGAAAACCAAGAAATGGGATGTTCTTCATCAAAACTGGATGATGAAGAAGCTGTACAACTCTGCAAAGATCGAAAAAACTTCATCAAGAAAGCCGTTGAACATCGAACCAAATTCGCTTCTGGTCACAAAGCTTATCTTCAATCGCTCAAACGAGTTTCCGCAGCCCTTAAAGACTACGTAGAAGGCGACGAACCCCGCGAATTCTCGTTAAACTCATTCACCACACCACCATTGCCACCATCCAAAAAAACCACCCCAAGATTCATCACCATTTCCCCAAACTCATTCACCATTGAACAACCCAAAGTCCATTATTTAAGATCCGGCGGAAATGCATCGGTTTTCGTTGAAGAGATGCCGCCGGAATCCCCTGAAATAGCCAGAGTGGAGTCATACAACCAGTCATATAACCATTCTCCAGTTTACCAGTATGCAGCTGATAGTTTCTTTGGTATGCAGTCTCCAATGCATCCGCATTCGCAATCGCAAGCGTCGATATTTGGTTACAACCGGCCGAATATACCGCCCCCTTCGCCTCAAAGATCGTCACAATGGGACTTCTTTTTTAACCCGTTTTCGTCGTTGGATTATTACGGGTATAATAATAGAAACAGTGTGTTTGACGATGACGTTAACGGGTTACAACAAGTTAGAGAAGAGGAAGGGATTCCGGAGCTTGAAGAGGAAACTGAGCAAGAAGAAATCGAGCATTTTAGCCATAGGAGGAACAGGGGATCTAATGGATTTAATGGTCATGTGAATTGTGATCATGAAGATGAAGTTTCGGTAGTTGATGATCATGATGATGATGATGATGATGAGGATGATGATGCGTTTGAGACGGATAGCGGGGAGGAAACCGTAAGTGAACACGAGTTAGAACCGCGACCAACGGTGAGTAAAACGCAGAATCTCGAGGTTTCGAAGGGGGAGAGTTCGGGGAAGGTTGTGAATACCGGGAATGGAGATGGTGTGATGAATCAAGAAAAGGGTAAAACCGAAGGGACACCGGGATTCACGGTTTATGTGAACCGAAGGCCAACGAGCATGTCAGAGGTTATAAAAGATCTTGAAGCTCAGTTCCAGATCATTTCCGATTCGGCAAACGAGCTTTCGGTTATGCTGGATGCTAACCGGGCTCAGTACTCGTCAACGTCACACGAACTCTCAGGTTCGAATCCGGTCTCTTACTTTCTCATTATTAGTTCTTGTTTGAAGCTTTTGATACATGTAGCCTAAACAATGATGTTTGTTTCTTTTTGATTTAACAGCTATGAAGATGTTGAACCCGGTAGCGTTGTTGAGGTCTGCATCGTCTTCTCGGTCAAACTCGTCGAGATTCTTGGTGAATTCTTCGAAAGAAGAAGGTTATGCTAGCAGCAGCGATCAGTCAGACGACTCGTGCATGTTTCACAACAGTCATCAAACGACTCTTGACAAACTATACGCGTGGGAGAAGAAACTATACGAGGAAGTGAAGGTATTATACTTTTCTTAAACCTGTTTTGACCCGAACCAAAATTATAACTTCTTTTTAAACACTACGTTTTGACCCGAACCACTTTGGTCATAACCAGGCTGGTGAAAGGATTCGTATCGCGTACGATAAGAAATGCGCTCAACTTAGGAACCATGATGCTAAAGGGGATGACCATTCTTCGGTTCATAAAACAAGAACAGCCATTAGAGATTTACATACACAGATCAAAGTTTCGATTCACTCGGTTGAAGCTGTATCAAAAAGGATTGAAACTTTAAGGGATCAAGAACTTCAGCCGCAGCTTCTTGAACTGATCCAAGGGTATATTTGTCATTTCACAACTTCATTTTTACCTGATTATCTAAACACCTAGGGCTGCAAACGAACCAAACGTTCATCGAACAGTTCGTGAACTGTTCGGCGGAGAGTTCGTTGTGTTCGTTCATTTATTAAACAAACGAACATGAACAGGAAATTTCGTTCGTTCATTTATGTTCGTGAAAGTTTGGTAACATGTTCGTTTATGTTCGATTGTGTTCCATACTTCATTAGTGTTTTTAGTTTTTTTATATTTTATTTAAATACTTCAAATTTCCAACAAATAAATTATTTTATAAGTGTCAATGTATTATATATTATCATGAACGCTTGTTTTTGTTCGTTTGTTTCCCATTTGTGTTCACGAAAATTAGTTTGTATTCATCAACGTACATTTTCGTTCGTTGCGTAAAATTAACAAACAAACACAAACGAACACGTTCATTTCCTTAACAAACAAACACGAACATAAAATCTCGTTCGGTAAGTGTTCTTGAAAAGTTCGCGGACACATATATTTCTTAACAAACGAATACGAACAAGGTCTCGGTTCGTAGCCCTATAAACACCCCCTTATTTATAAATTGTTCTTATGAATTGACAAAGATGCTATTTTCATGAAGATTATCAAGAATGTGGAAGGTAATGGCAGAGTGTCATCAAACACAGAAACGAACACTCGACGAAGCAAAGATTTTACTAGCCGGAACACCATCTAGACCGAAAAAATACACACCGCTGCACCCTAACGAGCCACACCGGCTAGCCCAGTCAGCTTCCAATCTCGAATTCGAGCTACAAAACTGGAAAGCCTGTTTCGAGACATGGATCACCTCTCAAAAATCCTACATTCACGCCATCACAGGCTGGCTACTACGTTGCATCGGATCAAACTCGAATAACACAACAAAATTCCCGTTTTCTCCCCGACGGTCAACTGGGGCCCCACCGATGTTCGGGGTGTGCATCCAGTGGGCCCGACTGTTTGACTCGATCAGTGAGGTCCCTGTGCTGGAAGGGATGGACTTTTTTGCAGCAGGGGTTGGTTCTTTGTATGTGCAGCAGCTGAAAGAAGGTGGCGGTGGTTCGGGGGTTGGATCGTCGAGAAGGTTTGGCGGCAGCGGGATGGAGATGGTGGAGAGTGGGCGGCAGCAGGACGAAGAAACCGCTGAGAAAATGGAGGAAGTTGCCATTAGAGTGTTGTGTGCTGGAATGTCTGTTGCTGTGAGTTCCTTAACAGAGTTTGCTGTATGTTCAGCTCAAGGGTATGCTGATTTGATCAAGCAATGGGAGAGTGCCACGTGTCCAGGAAGTAGTGGGGGGCCCAAGATGTGATTTGGGATTTTTTAATTTTTTTTTATTTTGGGCTTTTTTTCCACTTGGATAGTTAGTTTGGTACTTTGGTAGATGTAATTATTTAAGAATTATTTTTTGGTGATATATAAGCTCCAATATATATTTGGAGGGATAGAGACAGAGTTGGTTGTGGAAAAGTGGTCTGTTTGGTACTGGGTACGATACCGGTACCACGCTCATCCCTACCTACATGTATACGGCTAGAGTTATACGGGTCGTATAACTAATTGTTGCACAAAAAAATGTCAGAGAAAGTTTTTTTGTCTCCATGAATACGACCCATATACAATATTATACGACCCAAACCTCATGTAATGTATAATGTTATACGGCCCGTATAAAATGTTATACGACCTAATGTTTTCTCCATCTATACGAGACGTATAACATTATACGGCCCAACATTTATCATGTCAGATTATTTTATACGGACCGTATAACGTTATACGGCCCGTATACATGGTGTGAAATTAAGATTTTGGGGTGTTTCTTTATTAGAACCCATGCCTTTTTCTATATATTATTATTATTATTATTATTATTATTATTATTATTATTATTATTATTATTATTATTATTATTATTATTATTTACACTAGTAAAAAATACACGAAAAAGTCGTTACCCTGGCGGACCCAGGATTTTTTTCCTGAGGGTGCGGAAAATTTTTAAAGATTTTAGACCCCTAGCTATATAAAAAATCGGTTCATAGCGGATCGGATCGGGTCGGGTCATGTAAAACAAGTAAACACAAACAAACAAAGTTTCATAGCGGGTCGAATCAGATCGGGTCGGGTCCATTTCAATTTTCAAACAATCAAACCCTAGTTCCTAACTTCCTATCACATTAACAAACAAAAAAGCATCTACATTCAAATCATCCCTACTTCTATTTCTCTTAATCATTAAATAAAAGAACAAAAAAACTTATCTAAAATATACATTGGTCTTTAATTATCCGACGAAAAAAAGTGGTTCAACCCCTTTCCTCTTGAGAAATCGCGACATAACTTCCCTACTCATTGATCTTTCCTAATCCTATCACATACAAAATAAACAAGTATCTTCAAGTGTTCAACCATAGCACATGTTCCTTAATTTTCAATTTAAAATTTTGAATTTCAAGCTCTAGTATTATTATTTACCAACCAACAATCATATAATCAACAAAACCACCAAATTTTTGGGTTTTTTTTTAATTACGTGGACTGATTTTGTTTAACAAAACTAGTAGTTGGAATGGGGCTTGAATGGGTATTAAGTTATTGGGCTTGATGGATTGAATTTAAATTTTATTAAAGGGGTTAGTGGGCTAATTTGATCGGGTTTCAATCTGTGTTCACAATTTTTTTTATACAAATTCCTAACATTTTTTTCTAAGGGGTGCGGACGAAAATTTTCAAGGGGTGCAGTCGGGATTTTTCACGAAAAATAGCACTAAATTTTTTTTTCAAGGGGTGTGCCGCCCACCCACCCATAAAGTAGGTCCGCCCACTTACCCAATGCATGGAAATAGTAGTAAAAAAAACAATCATACGGTTCAGAAATTTATGACCACACTAACAAGTCAATCTCATTACTATCAGCTATAGGTTGAAGCTTTTACAACAAGATACATTACATTCATAGCGTAAAACAGGCCAAAAATATACTGTTCCTAAACACGGGTTTATCATTTATGAATGTTGGTAGTCAAATGCAGCATCAAAGAAAGACCATCGGTCGTTTACACGTTTCATGATGATCTGGGTTTATCTACGGAAGTGTATGTTTACAACAGCAGGCTGCAAAAAGAGAGTCTGCTGAACCGAAAGCGCGAGGGGCAAAACTGGATGAAAAAGAAACGATGATATTCTCTTTGTCCTGCAATCTGTAATGCCAGCTTCGGGTCCTGTTCAATAAATATAGTTTTACGCTCATCATCAGTCATCTTGGTAGAAACATGAAAGGTTTTGAGGTCAGACATACTTTCAACTTTTAAAAAGTGTTAACTGCCATTTTAACAGACGTTAGTTTTTTGGACAGACCTAGCATGCTTCAAGAATGCCAGGGACGAAAATGGTACAAATTTGATATTTGGTCTGGACTGACAGGGAT